>CM027852.1:17769090-20169090 GCA_016097595.1 Eucalyptus pumila
ATTTTTTGTTCAGGCACGGGCTGCTATCTCACAGTGCCATGATCAATTAAAAAATTCAAAGAAATAAACGTGAGGTGTTCAGGGTCTTGCAAATCACCATCATAGCCAGCAATAATAATCATTTTATTTTTCTGTAAACTTTAGTCTAATGAGACAAATGGAGCATGCACAATTCGATTGTACACGCACCCACTGGACGGTGCAATGAATGTGACAGTTGCACAAACAAAACACCCGCAATTCTCCAGCTACCCAATAAATATAAATAATAACCACAATCGCAATCTCGATACTATTCAAAATTACAAAAAGGAATGATTTTTTTTGTCATTATCTTCATTATTTAACATGATAAACTAGCTATCATAGGCTCTTGCACTCAGGTCGGCTCCGTCTAGGACTCTCTTTCATAGAAAATGAAAATTAAAGGTTTTTTTTTTTCATTTAGTGGGTAAATGGTTAGGTGATAAAAAATTTGTGGAAGTTTCGTGCACAAAATTGTTTTTATTTTTTATTTTATGTGTATAGGGGGACCAATCTAGTCAAGTGGTAATCTCCTCAAATCGAATAAGATTAGTTACAAAGCAAGCTAAATCAAGTGTGATGAACTTTTAGCAATAGACATGATCCTAATCTATGCTTATTTATATATCATACCCCTTTTAAAACATTAAAAGGGGCCAATGGAAAATGGGGCTCGATTAAATAATCCTATGCCCTTTGACTTTAATGCATTGATGCAAATTCACTTTTTATCGCATGGAAACTGGGAAAAGCTAGAATGGTCGTAGCCTCTCGACCTTTTGGTTTGATTTGTCGAATAATGAAAAGGGGAAATGAGGGTTAGTGGCATTGTCAGTGGAAAGGAAAGGGAAAAGGAGTTGGGGGGGGGGGGGGGGGGGGGGGGGGGGCTTTATTTTATTCCACATGTTTGGTGCTACAAATATGAAAAGCATTTCGTGATTTGGACTTGATAAATCTTACTTATCAATTGCGTGTTGGGAGCGACATTCACTTTTTTGGCTCAAATTTTTATCATTAACATTTGAAATCCGAATTTAATGGATACATTCCGGAAACGTCGAAAGCATCTTTCACATAGAAGGCGGTGTTGAGTTAGAACCGAAGATTCTTCTTAAATGGGAGCAGATTGGATTAAACTGTAATCTATTGCACGTAAGAAATCAGGAAAATGATCCAAGAAGTCTTCATCATTTCCAATTTTGTCGATTAAGTTTTTAGCGATTTCACGTTTGCCAATGAGTACATTAGGTCGATATTGATTGGGAAATTAACGGCGTAGACGTGAGAAATTTATCTTATGTTGTATGGCTAGGCTCTAATGTAAACAATTTATATAATTTTTTTGAATTTATGATTTACCTTAATAATTTATTTTAATTAATATATATTTTATACCAAGTCTGCCGAGGGTCGCTAGTTATCCTCATTGGTCATGAAGCCATTGCGAGTCATGGTGTCTAGCCCTCACCTCTGGTCGACAAAGTCGCCAACCTCGTGTGGTCAACGGGGTCGGGTGGCTCTCACCAGATCTTGCTAGAATTGGTAGAAAAAAGTAAAGGAACAAAAGAAAATATAAAAGAAAAGAAAATAGAAAATTATTAAATAATATGATCAAAAAATGTCTACATCGGTGTAGAGAGCGTTTTACGGGTACTACCAATGTCTACGTTTTCAATTTTTTATTTAAATTGGCAAAATGTGAAAATGTATATAACTTGATTAGTAAAATTGAAAAATTTATAGCCGAATTGACAAAAATATAATAAGTCACAAAATTTGTGACAATTTTTCCTCAGACACTATGCTGTTTACAATAATTACTATTAGAGTTCTTTCGAGACTCTCCTCATCAATGAATATCAATACCACGACTAAGGGTCAAGTTTATGTCAACTCTATAATACGCAAGATCAAGTTAAATATTAGATAAAGTAATATGACGTAGCGGAATCGAAGGCAAAAACCCGAGAGCTTGGACTAACAATTTAGCGAAAAAAATTAAACCAGAAAGAAAAAGGAGATATTGTTTATTTCTAACTTAAACAACGGAGGCTCCCAGCTAAAATGAACAATTCATACATCCGGTCCACGTATATCTCGATGACTTAAGTTATTGAGACAAAGTTTATCAAATTGGGTGTCGACTCAAATTCCCCCACTCACCTCTGCGATCTATTCCTATTTCGACAATTCAACTTCCGCCTATATATATATATATATGTATGTGTATCTCAATATATAATATGGCAACTTAATAAACAACTCAGGCGCGGCTCTTTTGACAATTTGATTAAGAAACAAGACTCACGCCAATAACGAATGCCATTGATGGAGGAGGGTCTAAGTCTTAATAAAAATATCATAGGCGGCCTACCTTTTGCCACCTACATGATTAGGGGGGTGATATTATATACCTATGGAATTCGCATTATAGGCAATAAAACCCTAGCTTGTCTCCATGTTTTCTCACATAGGACAGGTGACTTTACCTATGCCTAGCTGTAGCCACCCCCTTTTTTGGCACTACAAAACAATATTAAGTGCTTATCAGGGGAGAGACACGAGGGTAAGGTTCTCATCTTTGATCGGAGCGATTAAAGCTAGTATTATTATACTTTAACTAGAGAGGTCTTAAAATTTTTTATGGTGCATAGGGATCGTGAAAGGGTATAATTACATACTTTTATGGGGAATTATAGAAGCGTTTCTGAGGGCGAGGAATCCGAAGATCGAAAGCATGCATGGCCAAGATGGAACAAAAAACTACACACCCTTCGATGGATAACATTATTCCATGTCGCCCCAACCCAAAAGAATCGACATGCCAATTCCCATAATCGTCGATTTCAATAGAAGTTTTTTAAAATTTGGCAGAAAAAGAATTATTAATAATCTTTATTTAGATTTTAAACTAATTCACAAATATTAAATTTTAGCCAAAAAGCCACAAAAATGCCAAATTATATCCACCGCCATACATTTACCTTGAACTTTATTTTTGACATAAAAAACTCCAGACTATGTCACAATAAGCACATTTACACTAAACTTTTTCTTGTAATAGAAAAAAAACTCCAAAATTTTGCCTATGAGACTCATTTTCCTCCGTTAAGGTTACATTTGACAATAATTGAAACACTGTTATTTTTATTTCAATCAAGTCACGTGGACATCATGTCACTATTGTTTGCTTTCTTGAATTTATATAGCATATTTTTAACAATTCTCATTGATATAACTGCTCGATGAAGGGTAAATGTGTTACAAGTACAAATTTAGGACTTTGGTTAGGGTCACAATTTTTTTGGGGTAAGTATGTCATACTGGATATAATTTAGGGTTTAGTGGCTATTGCTTTACATTTTATTAGGTAATAACAAGAAAATTAGAACTCAAGGTTTTGGCTAAGAGGGTGGGTTGATGATGGAGTATGATGCTATGCTATAGCATGCTATGTTAGGTACACCGTGCACTTAGTGCTTATTCGAGTATATTATAGGTAGGTACACTCATTGCTCGTGCATTGCGTAGAATATTCTATGTGATGCTATTACTATTCGTTGTAGCATTTGTATAGTAAACCATATAAATGTTAATTTCGCTGCACAAAGTGCAACGAAATCTATTATCGCTCTCATACAATCACACTTTGTAGATATGCAAAATGAGTTATAATTAACAATTATTTAGAACATTTAAGGATAATGCCTATGCGAAGCATGGGCAAGATTATAGATACTTGAAAAAAGCGACTTATACTAATAATGACTAAGCACTGATTGATATCAAGAGTAAATAGGATTGTCGTGATGTTAAGAACCATCATAAAAAAATTAAAAATAAATAAATTAAGAACCATCTTACTGAAAGACTAAGTGATAATACAGATAAGTGATAATTTTTTTTTGCCCAAAAAAAAAAAACTTTGATTCACGCAAGATGACATTTCACTTTCATCAAAATACAATAGTAGAAAGCTAGGAAAATAATTAATTTGTTATCTCAACCTTATAAAAATTACTAAAATTAAATAATACCACCCAAAAATTTAATGTGGTTCCTAGAATCGATCAAATATACGAAACTTGATCGTACGAATTGAATGGTGTCGTTTCTTCCGCTTGTTAAAAGCTCATAGATCAAGTTGGTTTTCAACAGGATTGTCTTCTATATCATCCGCGTCAATTACATAGATATCAACGGCATCGAAAATAGAAGTATAGTCATAGGCTCAATAAATCCGGAAATCATAGTACCCACTTTGTATATATATTCCAAAAGTAGATGAGTGATTGGGACACATCATTTCGCAGGAAAGGTGTGAACTAAATCGAGTCAAGGATGATGAGAAGATTCAACCCCGTGTTTGTGTTAGAGGGAGAGATTCTTAGGGTTCTTGTCTGCATCCTAAGCTGTCCATGTGAAAGGATGTGCCAAAGGCAAGCGACTAAAATAGAGTATAGGGCAAAGAGAAGAGGCCAGTCTCCTCTCAAAACGGACATGGAGGCTCCGACAAGGATTTGGCGGTACGGACCAGACACCACACATTCCTCCCTCTCATAAATCCACGTAAACCCTTAAAAAAAATGAAAAGGAAACATTCATCTCTCTTTTTTTTTTTTTTAATGGTCTGTCGGGTTTTAAGGGTTTCTTTGTTTGTTTCTCGTATCGAAACGTCGATTCTGATATGCATAGGGAGTATAAAACACTAAAGTCTATTTAATTATGGAAATTAAACAATTCAAAGAATGTTTTGATTGTCTTTTAGCTGTCGTTTGTAATACCCTAGGGCATCAAGGGAATGTTTCTCAAATGCAACGAGCCTGCCAACTTAGACTTCAAACCATGTTTCGAGGTCCGGAGCTACTACTGTCCCATGTAACATTTTTCGTTTTATTTCTTTCAATTTATTAGAATTATTATATACGGAATTGGTGGTTGTGCAATGACTTATTATATATAATTGATGACTGATTGATTGGTTGATTTGATGGTTGAGTACAGAAGACCATATAATACATATTATGACCTTTAGATTACTCATAAATTAAGCTCGGCATCTTTGAAACTATTATGATTATGAGCTATCGGAGAATGGTCGACTTTGGTGTTTGATGAAACTTCCTTTAAATTATTACACGATTTAGTATTTAAATGCTCTAAAGAAATCGAATGTCATTTTCCCTCTGCTCCTTTCGGTACTGTCCAAGTTTTAGATGATCACCTTTGAAAATGTGGCGGGTCATCGTCACTTATGATATCTCTCATCTCACTCTTGTGTCCTCAAAGATCATTATTTTCTCTTTATTATTCATGCATCAATTTATCTTGCCGCACACTACTATAAGCAAACAAACAGATATGGTCAATAGCATTTCTGTGCATATTTTTCTTTCCCTGGTCACTTGATGACAACAACTAGAACATGACCAAGATCTCAACTTTCACAATCCTAGTCATCATTTTCGTCTCCGCTTGCCCTCATCAATTTGTTGCCGTCTTCAAACGATTTACATAAGCGGCACACCTTCTTTGCGTCCTAATGAAATAAAAGATATTATCGGTGGCTATTGAGGTCACTTGTGGTGAAATTTTTCTCTATACAAATGGTATTTTCAGTGAAACCAAATTATCTATAACAAATTGTTGCTCAGCGATTTTGATGGAAGATTGTTGTAGAACAAGTACATGTCAATTAGAATCAAATTCTACATATAAACTGGTTAGTCCTCGAACATTTTTTTTTCCTCTTCTTGTCCTCATTTAGAGATCCAATTAGTCATACGACAATTCCACTTAATCGTTTCCGTCTACACAACTCGCATGATCATAAAGCAGACACGGCAACAGAAACTGTCGTGATAATGTCCTTTTAAAAGCCCTGAAAGAACAAAGCATGTGAAAAGCTGAAAGAAGGAGTTCTTTTTTGATTTTAAAGGAGTTTGGCAGTTTTCGTTTTCCTCAAATTGCTTAATGTTATTCACGTTTTCTCGTAATTTTCGTTCTCGTGATTTTAGTCGGAAAGTGGTGCGTACTTTAAATCTGTCAAGTCTTTGTCTGAATTATCGATTTTTGTCTTCTAAGCGTATATGATTGGGCGCAAGAGAAAGTGTTTTTCTAAAAATAAACTTAGGAAAAGAGCACGCGTGGAGAAAAAACTAGTGAAAGTATTTCAAATTACTAAATAATAGATTAATGTTAAATATATGATCTGTTTTCCTTAATAGAACTTTAACATTTCAGCACAGCCGGAAAGACGGAGATTCATGGAACATATGGAATTTATCTTCTCTTCCAAATTTGGAAGGTGATGGATTCATGTATTACTTGATAATATATATTTTTTCAAAAATCAAAATAGGTTCATCGAGCGGTTGGCCCCAGGCTCAATTTCCACATGGCACCACTTGTTTTCCGCCTTATGGAGACCAAGTCAGGTTACAATGAGATCCATACTCCGTTGTATCACGTCTACAGTCCACCGTATGAATCGAATTATTGCTCTTGGTTCATTGATATCTTTCAAAAATGACGAAATGCACAAAGCCTGTGCCCCTTGAGTTTGTCAAGCTACAAGGCTATCATGGCTATTAGACATTGTGTTTTTAAGATCTTCCAATCTCTGATATCAACCGACACAAACTCGCAAATTTATGCTCGATGCTTCTGCAAGCAAAGCACACAAAGAAGAATTTCTCGATTTTTTCAGCCTTTTTGGAAGAGGTAATACTTCATTACCTGGAAGTCATTTGCAATTTTTACGTGTGTAAAACCCTAATTATAGAAATTGCTACACATTAAATAACAAACTAAAAATCAACAAACCCTAATAAAATGAAAAGTTCGAAATAGGAAACTAGATCATGAAGAAATAAACTAGTAAATCTAACAATCTGTCAAAACAAGCTAATATGATAACTATGTAAATATCTAAAATTAAAAAGTAATCTATAAAAATCAAACAAATACAAAATAATAATCTAATTTTTTGGTCAAAAATAAATAACTAATTCAGAAACTCTATATTTCTCGAACAAAATATCTAAATCAAATCTTGATGTGCTTTGCATCACTTCACACTTGTAAATTAAGCTCACTTTAGGTTTATCTGCCACTTTTTTTTTTTTTTTTTTTTTCATTTTCCATTCCATTTTTTATGGGATAATATTTTTACGTCTTTTCTTCATTTTGGTGAAACCACGTAACCTTTCGAAAAGTAATAAACGAGGAGCATTATCATGCATTCCATGGCTGTGATTAATGGCCCTACTAGCTACTATTGGCCCAAGAAGATCTTGACCAAACTACGCACACCCTACACCGAATGAATCCTAGGAATTGGAATATAAATTTTGCAAAATGAAATCTGCCAAATGTTTGTAAAAGGAAAATCACTTGTATGTTAAAATTATGGTGAGTAAGGAACTAGGTTCTCGCCTCACCACCACATGCATGACGCCTGGGCACATAGAGTGGAGCAAACATAAACTCAGAGTGACCATAGTCTGTCCAAATTAAAAAAATTGTCTCCCCTTATAATAATTAAATCAAAATTCCCACTACACCTTTTTTCTGCCCACTTTGAGAAAAAAGCTAAAGTAGAGAAAAAGCTAAAGGAAAAAAAAGGAAAAAACAATAAAAAGGAAAGGAAGATGGTAAAAGGCAATAAAGAAAAGAAAGAGAGAGAACCACACAAAGACAACAAAAGTTTCTCAAACCTCCATGATTTGAATTCCTCTCGCTTCTTCAACCCCTTCTTCTCTCTCTCTTTCTCTCTCTCTCTCTCTCTCTCTCAATCAAGAGAGGTGAAAGACCCACATCTCTCTCCCTCGTGCTTCTACAAAGGCCTTGTTTAGGGAGCTTCAAGTAAAAGCAAGAAAAAGAAAGAGAAAGAGAGAAAGAAAGAAAGAGAAAAGGCAAAGAAAAGAGAGAAGGGCATATATAATTAGGCAAAAGTTTTTGTTTAGTGTGAAGAGAGAGATTGTTTTCGTTAGAGATCAATCGAAGGGATGCATAGAGTGTTGCAGAGCTCATCCCCGGTGCAGCAGCAGATGATGGCAAACCCTAATTGTGGTGGAACATCAACGGCTTGAGAGCTCCCCAGTCCACAACAAGCCACTTCTTCTAGTTTCTTCCCAAATATCCTCCTTATCATCATTCAAATCTCTTTCCACAGTACATGCCCACCAATCCTTTTCAGCCCCTCGCCCCTTCTTGGCTTGAAAATAGTAGCCAGGAGCATCAGCAGCTTCAAGCTGAGTCCTGAGCCAACTGCTCTTATAAACATCTCTCTCTCTCTCTCTCTCCTCACACACACACACACACACACAGACATGTATTTGTTTTGTTGAGGATCTTTGTATACCTTTCTTTTGCTATTCATATTTTGATCCACAGAAGGATAGCTTATGAACGGATCGATGTCCGGCATGTCGGTTTCAAAAGACTAGTTGACACGACTTGCAAAACTTTACAATATTAAACCGGATTAATTGGTGACAAGCGCATGCATGCAGATCATCTGTCCCTGCGCATGCTTCATCTTGCGTGATTTTCCTTCTTTTCAGTATGATTTTGCATATCTCCATACAAATCTTCTCTTCTTAATGTTAACTGGCTCGCTAGTCAACCCATGCTTTGTCCTTGTCTACATCGATCTTCAACTTAGATATGTAAATTCAACCTCCCCGCATTGTTAATGAACTCCATACCACGCCAATTGATTTCGTGATTACTTCCATTGATTATGGAATTTGCAACAAGATATTGCGCAAGTTTATGAGGATGATCTCTTTGTTTTCTTTTTTGAACCTTCCAAATTAAGGGGTGGATTGAGTGAAGAAGACAAGAATGCGTTGACCCAACTTCAAGCGAAGAGATTAGAGAATTGGGGAGATCAACAAGTACTAGAGCAGTCTCCAGTTGATGTGAAGCAAGAGAATTCCTCAAGCAGCTACTTGTACGGACATGCAACAAGAGAAGACTTCCATGGATCTAAATCAGCTGTTTGGCCTACCACTACTTTAACCCCCCGCGGCTTCACCTCCGAAATCGTGTCACGAGCTTCAGCAGCAACTTGCTGGATTTCTCATACAAGAAATCTGACGGCAATAAGCATCCAGTGCCGGATCAATCTTCCGAGGTGAGATTATGCCGCAATATCGCGTGAGAATATGGACGCGTTCTTCGATGAAGAACAAATTTGTACGAAAAGTTATTTATTATAATGAATCAACGAGTATTTAAAAAAGCTAAATGATTAAAGGGGTATGAGTTGTTTCTTTGAAACATGTTATTTGAATTCCTCTTCCATTACTTAGTGAATTAGGAATGGGTTTGAGATCTGTCTTCACCTTTCCTCTTTTAATTAGTTGGTGCCGTAAAAGGGTTTGAAATGAATAGATGATGGTTTATACATCATCCGCTTTTTCATATGTCTTTACAATAAACAATAGAGACTATCATTAAGCAAATTCTTTTCTTGAAATAACTGTTTTTGTTTTTTTTTTTTTTGGGGGGGGGGGCGCTCGTTTCTTCAAATAACTTAAAGGGGTTCACAATGTATAACAGACATATTCTTTTAACACTTTCCGTTCGCTGCACAGTGTTTACTTGGAGCGGCCAGGCCTGCTTATACAGTTCTGATTATGTTTGTTTAATTTCTCTCTTTTGTTTTTGTTTTTGGTCAGTGTAAAAGCAGTGCAACTGGTGGGGCTCAAAAGAAAGCCAGGGACTCAACCTTCTTCAGCCCAATCTACCACCTTCAAGGTAATGACCATGGTCTCTCTCTCTCTCTCTCTCTCTCTCTTTCTCATCCACACAGACACAAAAGCACACAAAAGCTATCTAACATGTGTGTGAGTGGACTGTTGTCTTTCCAGTTGTCGACTTGTTCAAAACCTTATTCCTCTTCCGGTTATGCGTTGTCTACATGAAGTCACATATAAAGGGGATATAAAATAAGATTCCAGCAAGAGAAATCAAATAGTAAAATGGGATAACACCAAACCGTAATCATGGAGCTAACTGACTCCATTTGCATTATATTCGCTTGATTTGAACCAGGTGAGGAAGGAGAAATTAGGTGACAGAATCACTGCTCTGCATCAGCTTGTTCTCCATTTGGCAAGGTAAAAGCTCAAGCCATTTCGGTTTAATGACGAGCGTAATGCACTTACATTTACTCAACAAAAAAAGACAGCAGTATTTCTAAAAAAAAAAGTTATTATAACACTGGCATTATAAATTTTTCATATGCTAGTTTAGAATAGGAAAGAGTCTCATATTTTTATGAAAATACTCCCCGATTGCAAAGTATTGGATACAGAGAAGCGGATTGCATTTTAAATTCAAATTCACATACTTCCTTTCTTTCAATGTGTTTTATGAAATTAAATCTACACAAATCATACCCCCCATATCTTTAATGGTGGAAAACTCTGAGTGAAAGAGAAACTCTTTCTGCATGTCAAAATCTCTTCTTTTTCTTTCTACCAAGAGTCCATGGCTTTGCAAGTCTTTGAACTTAGGTCTCTTTTCTATTTTCCTTCTCTTTTGTGTTACTTTTACTTATGAATTAAAGTATTGAAGAAAGCCAAAAATATGACTTTGGAGGGTTGTGGTGTGGGGGATTTTTGCTCTCTTTTGCAGACTGACACAGCTTCTGTGTTGGCAGAGGCCATTGGCTACATCAGATTCCTTCAAAATCAAATTGAGGTGATGTTTATCTTTTCTTTTTCTTTTCTCATTCCTTTTTGAAAGAGGAAAAATAAACCTACTGTGACCAAACTGAAAGTGAAAGTATCATTCGATATTCTTCTTTACTCTTTTGTTATTTAATTTATTCTTCTATGGGTTTGGGTATGCTGGAGTTCTGATCTGAACATACTCTCTGAACATCAACAGGCACTGAGTTTGCCGTACTTGGGCAATGGATCAGGCAACATGAGGCACCAACAACCTGTATAATCTCTCTCTCTCTCTCTCTCATGTGGAGTGAATGCACGTGCATGTTTCTGCAGAAATGTTATCAGATCGTCACTGAATAGATAACTGATGAAAACCTATTACTTTTCTAAATGTTTAGGTTCAAAGAGAGAGGAATTGTATATTTCCTGAAGACCCTGGTCAGGTATGCACATGTGCTTCACAAGATCTTGAGCATAACAATTTCAGCTAATTCGTTGTCTGTGTGCTTTCAAACAAATAAAGTTAAATGAGGTTAACAAAAAGTTAAAGGGTATCCAACTCCAGTCATTGTCTAAACGCTTGAAAGAAATAAAGTTCAACCAAGTACCTAAACAAGTTTAGATTTTAGACTCTCCTGTGTTTTCTGTCGTCGTCCTTAAGATGTTAGATTTGTCATACCTCTTTAGACAAGGTGGCTATATTAGGTTTCACGCTTCAAACATTTGTTCATCCACTTAAGCCCATATTTGAAGTAGATTTATCATGGTAAGGCAAATGTGATTAAGTTACGTGGGCAGCTGGTATGACAAATCCTTTAATTGGATAATAATTCTCTAAAGTTTGATGGCATGGCACTTAATTTTGATCCCTCATTCTCATTTTGTGATAAATTTGATGATGATTCTAGCACATGAACTTAAACTTCAAATTACTCGTGTTATTTTTCATCGTCTATGTCGGGGTATGTGGTTACCTTTTTGATTCAGCTTGATCATGATACAACAATCAAGTCCCCAATTCAGAACAATGAGGAACATCGCTGACCAAAATGCAAGGAATAAAATTGTGGGACTAAATGTTGATGCAATTTCTTTTTTAACTTAGGAATTAAACTGCAGCCGTTGTTGAACTTTAAAAACCCCATGGATGCAATTCTTCCCATCATTATTCACCTAAGAACCTATAAGTATATTTATTATATGGTGGATATACATAATCAACACTGTTTTCTCTAATGCCCTCGCTCCTTATTCCATTGAGCAGCTGCTGAATGACAACTGCATGAAGAGGAAAGGAGCTTTAGACCAGGTAATAATTTCTAATGTTTTACATTCTTTTTATCAGCCTTAGCGCTTCTCATTGTTCTAGCTTCATTGTCATTTGAGTACCGAAGGGAAAAAAAAGAAACACCATTCTGTCAAAAAACCAAAGTTTTTCGTCCGTATATTATGTCAGGACACTAACCATGAAGAAGGAAAGGACCTGAGGAGTAGAGGGCTATGCCTGGTGCCAATCCAATGCACAATGCAAGTAGGAAACGAAACTGGAGCTGACTACTGGGCTCCTGCTATCGGAGGAGGATTTCATTAATGAAGCTGGACATAAAGTCTCTAATTAGAACCTGCGACGGCAAATTTGGAGAGATTAAAGAATCTTAGGTGATTATATAACATCATGAGCAGTCACTCTGCTACAAAAATTTCCCAAGGCTGATTGCTCTTGATGCTATATATATCATGCTTTGGATTGTGTAGTCTCTGCTGTCTTATGCTCGGGCGTGATTTTCTCCTTTTTCTTCTTCGAAAAAAATAATATTGTCGGATATAATTATGTAGGATTATGTAACCTTTTTTACCTGCAGCTATTTAAGTCTCTGCAGGGATTAGTAACTTAGTATTAGTTATCAATCCATCTTTGTCATGATCAAGCGCTTCCTACTTCTTTTCCTTCAGAAATTGCTCGGGTAGTTTAACGCAAGACTTAGTCAACGTTTGAATATATGATTTTTTATGACTATATGAGGGGAAATTATACAAAGAGTTCTAAACCTATTGTATATAATTCGATTGAGTCTTAAACCGACCAATCTACGTGTAATGGCAACAACCTTAGATGGTCTGATATTCAACACGACAACGCCATTTTAGATGGCGTCCTTTCTTAGTCGAGCAACAAAAGCCCCAAATCAATCCCAAATCCCCAAATCTAAAAAATAATCCATCCTATTCAAGCCCTAATTTCCTGAGAAACCCCAACTCCACTCTTAAAATACAATCTTTGGAATTTACGCATTAGCCCAATTTTATACAAAGAGTCCTAAACCTTTTGTATATAATTCAATCGAGTCTTAAACCGACCAATTTATGTGTAATGGCGGCTTGACCTTAGATGGTCTGATATTCAACACGACAATGCCATTTTAGATGGCGTCCTTTCTTAGTCAAGCAACAAAAGCCCCAAATCAATCCCAAATCCCCAAATCTCAAAATTAATCCATCCAATTCAAGTCCTAATTTCCCTGAAAACCCCAACTCCACTCTTAAAATACAACCTTTGGAATTTACGGATTAGCCCAATGTCTCTCACGAAGCCTCCATAGATAAATGTATTGACATGTACTAAATCCATCTCCCTCCTCCCCCAAATAGTGGCGATGGACGGTATTTCTATCGTTTAAAGTGAAGATCAATGCTAATTTATCGTTCACCTAGACCCTACAAGAAAGGATAATGTATATTTTTTTTTTCATTGAGGGACCACCGGCACAGCACATGCAACGAAACCAACACAATTAACACAAATAAATTATAAAAATACAACACACTCTTGAAGGGACCACAATTACAGTTATACCTTTGACTAATTCGCTGCTTTCTTCCTTGTGTTTTATTAAAAAAATAAAAAATTGACGACAGTTGAGTTCAATGTAAAACTAACACAACCACTCTTGGTCGTTTTTGTTGCAGAATCTCGAGGTCATCTTCATCTTCACTACAAATTTTGCCTCCAAGCATTTTGAGTTTCTCAAGGAACTAGATTCGAATGGATAGGATTGATTTGGGAATGGGGACTGATTTGGGGCATTAGTATCTAGACCAAGAGATGATGCTGTTAAGAAAATTTCCTAGTATGTTGAAGTTGACAAAAGTGTCCATGTCGTATATTAATCTTGAAAAATGCAAGAGTTCTTTTATGTTTCTGGTAATATTTGCTCAATGAGGATTGTTTTGATGAGTGGTGGAAAGATTCTAATTGACTTGGAGAATCAATGTGGAAGGACATATAATCTTAGACATGCCAAGATATTAAGTCTTCAAGATCTATGAGTATTCATAACCTAAGTTCCTTAAGAAGAACGGGTTGAATGTATCCAAGAAATCAAATGTATCTATCGCGTGAATATGACTTACTTACTTAATGATATGTGCAGCTTACTAGGTGAATATGAGCAGAAGTACTACATGGATATGACAACTTGCAACGTGAATATGATCAGAGTACTGAAAGTTTGGATACATTGAATGACTGTAAATATGAGTAGAACACTTATACAACTTGTGACAACAATTCTTCAATAATCTTCATGGATATTATTTTGAGATATTTTACTCTTCCCTTATAGTGATTTAATATGGATTCCCATCTTAAAGATTGTGATCTTACGGAATCTCTTTGCATAAAAATCAACTATGCAAGTCATCTAGATTGATTAACAATATTCTCAAGGTTAAAATTCTTTTAAAGTTGAAGCATCTCATATTTGTAAACCTAAATTTGATTGTATAGACGACCAAATCAACATTTATTATGATTAAGTGACCTCAATGACTACCTTATCTTCTCAACAATTGTCTAATGGCTTGAAGATTAATCCTCTTGAAGATAGTCCAATGGGATGCTTAGATGAGAGAAGTATAAAAGAAGACTGAGGAGCCTAAAAGAAATGAATCAAGAATTTTTTCTGTATTTCAAAAGAGCTTCACACATTTTTCAATTGTCTTTTGAGCATTTCATTTTTGTAATCTTTGAGAAGTGTTGGTAGAGTAATAAGTTTTGTGCTTAGGCATGAGATAGTTATCTCTATTGCCTGAGTATAAGCATCATCAACTTTGAGAAAAATGCTTGAATATGAGCAGTACTTGCATCTATAATTTTTCATTGATTATCTAGTAGAATCTTGCCAATAATTTTTCATCGATTATCTAGTAGAATCTTGCCAATAGACTGGGAGAGCGAACGTAGACTTAAACAATGGTGAATCACTATAAACTTTGTATGCTCTATTTTTCATCCCTAATCATGTTCATTGCTAAAACCTCTAGATATTATCATATTCTGATCATATTCATATTTTATTTTTCATGATTACATCCACATCGTTTTCGACAAATTTATTTCCACTTTATTTTATCAAATTATTTTGAAATCACCTATTCTTCCCTGTAAGTGGTACTAGCAAACTTCAAATACCATTCATCTAAGCAAAAAATACCATCGGTTACTTTTGACAATTCTATTTCCGCTTTATTTTGTAATTTTTTTTAAATAAGTTATTTACCCCACTCTAGGTGATATTACTAACAACTTCAGATGATGTTCATCTAAGCAAATATAACATCAGTAGTTAGGGGTGTACAAAGGAACAAGAACCACCCAAACCGCTCAAAATAAGATCGACCAAACTAGTGGTTCTCAAGGAACCGTGGGGATGGGTCTCGGTCCAAGCGAGGAACTACCCACCCACCCACTGACCAAACTAATAATATATTTTATGTTTTTATATATTAGAAAAATTTTAGATAAAAAAATTTAAGAAAAATGAAAACCCTAAAATCCTTAATTTAAAGCTCAACACTATTAATTGAGTGCTTATCTCGTCTCACTCTCACTTCGTCTAAGTTATCTCTCCATCTCTCACTCATGATCTCAACTCTCAGACTTAATACCCATCGACTCATGGCCTCGACTTTCAACTTTAATATGAATCCAATCTTTTTATCGACCTTCCAATTAAGAGTAGAGAAGTTCTTTGTTTCTTGCTTGACTTTGGCTTATTGGAAAACGTTGCATTGAGTGCGTGAAACTTGGTGGGATCAATTCCCACAGACCCACTTGAGAACCGAATTGAACCAATGGTGTAGTTTCCGGGTGGATCTATAGAATCAACGGTGATTCCCAATTTCAATTTCTTGAATTGGTTCTTGGTGGACGGTTTGTAGTTCCAAGGTGGGAACTATCTACCTCAATCATGCTCACCCCATCGATAGTTGAATATCAGCCCACGACATGTTGTTGTACACATAAGATGATTGGCAAATACTAGACTATCACATCAAATAAATCAGACGAGACTTGATTGCACTTTCCCTTCAAAAGGTTTATGACAAAATTGGTTCAATTAAAAACTCTATGACTCCATTAAATTCCATAAAAGAGGGAAAAAAACGTAATTGTACTCCTATGATCTAACTATAAATTAAGAAAAACTTTGAAACAAGTAAACAAGAGTAAATACTACATAAACCCATAGGGCCATACGCATTTCTTAGGCAAATTTGACACATTTTGATCGCATGTCATTATAATATATAACATCTAGTAACTGTATTTTGCATATCTTTCATTGCATTAAGGTTTATTGAATACAAAAACTTTCCTCCTAGTTCCCAATGGCTCGTCACAATATAGCACCGGTAATTTCTTTTCTATGTATGTGTAGCAATTAAGCAATACCGTCAAGGATTAGTTTTCACGCACTAAGCTAAATCGATTCATCCTTTCCATAAAATCAAAAGTAAACCATCCATTCTAGGACTAATATGCTTTAATCCGCCAGCACATGGTAATCGGAATCGTAGATTTTATATGGTTTGGATTGTAATATCTCGAATTTCCAATACATACAAGCGGATCAGCTAACCGTGCTTACCATATTCAATTTCTCAATTCAGAAGTTACCAAATGCAAAATTTGATATTCACGTGCCTATCGACTTGTCGTTTTCATTAACTCGTTCCCAGCAATCCGAGCTAGACACTGAACAATTTTAACGTCCCACTCGCTCCTTCTCATCCCATGTTTAGCTTGTTTTTCAGTTTTCCTTTTCGTTCTGCCCCAATCTAATTAGCCATCCGACGTCGAGGAAGGTAACGTCGGGCCTTCTTTTCATGTTTCACCAACTTTCATTCCGAATTACCAAGTACCCTCTAGTGATTCGCATAAAGATTTCGCATCTTGATCGTGATTGTGCCTCGACCGTTGACGTTAGCCGGTAAAAACAGCTTGCTTAGGTACAAATTCATGCACAGATGAGCATGATAGAAGTATAAGCTTCCTACGCAAAAGAGTCTCAATTCAATAATAGCTGCAAGAAGTCAAAAGATCCGGATTCTCTAGGGGATTCTTGCGCGATCCAAGTACAATTCTGATTCCGACCCCCCAAAAAAAATACAATTCTGGTCATATCAAAAACGTGGGCACGATTTTCATGGAAGAATCCTAGGGGACACCCCCATCGTGTTGACCAATCAATTACGAGCATCTGTTCATGCCTTGGCTTCTCGTCGACTTTTCTTGTTTGACTTCACGCCTCGATGTCATGTCTCTCGACTTCGCCTCTTAGTAGCATCCCCCCGGGACAAGTCTAAGTACGATCGTCGTTAAGACCATCACGTGTGCATTGGAATGCTCGACTGATGGTGTTTCGGCGGGGAGGTTGAACGAGGAGTGAATCCTACCTAGTAAGCAACTCCCTTGGAAAAGTCAAGCTGCGATCTGATCATTTGATTACGACCCGAGAATTTTTATGCTTACTTTTCCTTGTTATTCTGCAACGACGCAACTGGATCAATTGGGTACTTATCACGGGTTTTTCCTACGATCCAATTATGTTAAGTCTTGATTATAGTTTCTCTTTACAGATCCTCTTTGAATCGCAAGACTTCACGTCGAGAATCCCTTCCTTCCTCGTCTTTGCTTATCATCTCCTCTCTTCCTCTCTCTCGAAGATGGGTCGTCTTCAACATTTGAAGGAGGCGGTCCTTCTAGTTACGGTGATGGGCTTGTTGAAGAGAAGCTCTGGTGCAGTTGATCATAGATCGATGAAAATGGTGGATGGAGTGAACAAGGAAGGCCCGTTCTTTGGGATTGTAGTGCCCAACTCCTTCGAGATGAACCCTCTTCTCCAATCTCCAAGCTTCGTCCCCAATGAGACTCTCCCTTACTTGGACATTTCTGGTAACTGAAGCTCATGAATATTAAATTATTGTATCTTCTATTCATGGATTGAGTCATCTCTTTTCGTCTCTGGTTCTAATTTATATTGTCTTAGTCCAAAGAACATTGCCGGCAGTTGGCTCCTTTGGGTAAATACCGTCTTGTGTGCTTACGTTTGCGTTGGTTCACAATGTGTCTAGATGTATGTTGATATCTGTGTCGTGAGTTGATACGATTTGCATCTTGCTCGACAGGGAGAAGATTTCGGATTGGACGGTTGGAAAACGAGAAAGTCATAATCGTCATGACGGGGTTGAGCATGGTGCGCGCAAGATTTTGATCGTCGCGTGTCCTTTATGTTCCTTTTCCTTTTATCAATAGCAGAAAATGAGGGTGTTGATGAGAAGTTGTTGCTGTATGAAGCTAAATGCAGGCATAACCACAGAGTTGCTCTTGACTCTGTTCAATGTGAAAGGTGTGCTTCACTATGGAATTGCAGGGAATGCAAATCCAAACCTCCAAATTGGGGATGTGACGATCCCACAGTATTGGGCTCATACAGGTCTTTGGAATTGGCAGGTCTATTTTCAACGATTTATCTTTTCAAACTTTTTATCATTTGAGTCCTTATTTAAATGCAAAGTTCTCTGCATACATAGGAAATAAATTAGGTAGAAAAATTGAAAGCAATTTAGGTTAAATCATAAGCAAATGTGTCATGTAAGTTTGACACTATATGCATAAACTGAGGGTCAATGTGTTAGTTTTTCGGGTGGCGTCTTGTCAAGGCAAAAAATTTATTTGTTCTCCGAAGTTACCTATGATTGTAAAGTATCCATTTCTTGAGAGTCACTTCTGTAATAGTTCTGTAAAAAGCATGTCTTATAAACTTAGAAGCAGATCGGGACATATTGTGGGCTTTACTCAAATGGGCAGGTAATTTTCAATGTAGAGATAGCTGTTCATCACTTCAAGCCCTAGTCCTAAAATCTTTTCCCTGTTTCCTGACTGAAAGCAGAGGTTTGGGGATGGGCCTGACTCAGAGCTAGCATTTGAATCAGATGGGGACTATACAAGGAAAATTGGGTACCTTAACATCACCAGTTTCAACAATCACACCGGCAGCGGCCAGGCTGACCAGAATCTCCTCAACAATGTTTGGTACCAACCCGAGGAAATCTTCCCTGTCAATGGAGTCCCCGAAGTCCGACAGCATGCCTATTGGGTCCCCGTCGACAAGCACTATTTCACCATCTCGAAGAAGATCAAGGTAAATTCCGACCCACCCATGGAAGCTCACAACCTATCTTGTTTTGCTACAAAGTCAAGTATGTCGAGGAAATCGGTACCGAAAGAGCATTAATATACAGGTTTGAGGAACATATGAATTGGCTCTTTATGCTGTTACTTTGTTCATTGACACGACTAGGACTTGAAGCTGGGGCAATGTGTGAACTCGACATGCTTGCCGAGGGCACCAATGGTGGTGAGTGGACAGAGGGGTGAGTGCCAATGTGTTTGTGGACAACAGTGCTTATAGGCAGTTCCTGTACTCGAAGTTCAATGCCACTGCCATTGACATGGAGAGTGCCTCCATTGCTCTGGTCTGCCACCAGCACAAGATGCCATTCATTGCGATCCGGTCCCTCTCTGATCTGGCCGGTGGTGGGTCTTCTCTCTCCAATGAGGCCGCCATCTTCGCCTCCTTGGCCGTCCAAAATGCAGTGGACGTTCTTCTTAGGTTCATTGCTTTGTTACTCTCGTCATGATGGTCCCCCTACATTCATTTGTTCTTGGGATATTCATGTTTCTTGAGTGTAATAATTGTTGTGTTATCCATCAATAATTGATGACAAAATTTCATAGGATGATTTGAGTATACTTTTAAGTATAGATGTTCAAGTATCCAAGCGAGGTGGTGAATTTACCAACTTTATTTGCCAATTTTAAGTTAACTTTCTTACCAATGATTTAAATTTTGTCAACTATTATATTAGGTTATTATATTAGGTTATTAATTTTTATTTGGCGACTTGTTAACTTCATTCCCATAAAATAAAATAAAAGTTGGTGACAAACTCAAATGAAAGTAGAAATGATAATTTAATTGGAGAAAATTATTAAGTTAGTAATTTTATATAAAAGTTTGTAAATTTAAGGCATAATTAAAATAAATAGTTAATCAAAGCCATAAATCTGTTGTATTTATACAAATTCAGTTCTAGATCAATAAGTTCTCCATGGATCGAAAACAATAAGCTTTGAAAACTAGTAATATTTTTTCTGATATTTCAGTAAAGATGATCAAACACTAATCAATCTACAGATTTTGCTTTCCATGGACCAAAAACAATAAGCTTAGATACATGAAAACGGCTTCCCCTCATGATAGGAAAGCACTTCCCCTATACCACTAAAGGAATGAAAAATAACCATTTTTTTTAAATAATTTTTTAGAACAATATTTTCCTTTATCATCAAATTTTCGAAGATCTAAATGCACTCGTCACTATATAAGCCATTTTCATATTTTGTTCCACACTAACTCGCCCATGGTCCCAACTTCATACCCTTGGTAGTTGGTATGACAACCAAAAGAACCTTCCTATCCCAAACATGAATAGCCTATTAAACTGCACCAAATGTTCTTAGTACTCCTAAGGTGTACATACATAATCAAAGACATGCAGACCCTTCGAAAAGCCATAACTTCGCATGACTTAGAATCTAAGCCGCCATAACTTACGAAAAGGTACACTTAAGTGCCAAAATCAGAAGTAAAATGGATCACTTGAGTGCTTAATCTCGACCAAAGTCCGGCTAAAACGCCGACGTGACATTTTCCGCGAACGGAGCCCAAACGCACGCCGTTTTGCACGTTGACGTGGCCAAATAAATGCAAAAACGGCGTTGTTTTGGGCTGATATGGTAAAACAATAATAAAAAATTAATTTAATTAAATTTAATTAAAAATTTAAAAAATAATAATTTTAAAATTTAAAAAGAAGAAAAAGAAAGGGGGAGGCTACCGAGGATCAGCCCTCAACCATCGTCGTCGCCCCGCCGCCACCGGAAGGGCGGCGGGGGGGGAGGGTCGGGCTGGGTCGTCGGGCCCTAGCTAGGGGCCGGCGACTCGGCCGGCCCGGCGAGGCGAGGGTCGCGGCTCTCACCCGAGATCCGGCGAGGGTCGGCGGCCCTTGCACGGCCGGGCCAAGGGCCACCACTCGCCGAGGTCACCTCGGCCGGGCGGTGGCCCTTGTTCGGTTGACGAGGGCCACCGACCCTCGCCGGATTTGGGTGAGGGCTGCGAGCCCTCGCCACCGGCCACGTATATGGGGAGGGTTGCGGCCCTCGCCCGATCCGGCGAGGTTGGCGGCCTTCGCCTAGCCACGCCAAGGGCTGTCGCCCTCGGGGCAACCCCGGTGGGTGGCGGCCCTTGGCTGGCCGCGGCGAGGGCCGTTGATCCTTTGCTGAATTTGGGCTAGGTTGCGACCCGCCCCAAATCGGGGTGAAGGCTTGTGAGCCCTCGCCGCCGGTCGGCCGGGGTCGCCGTCACCAACCCTTCTTGGCGGTGACAGGGCGGCGACTAAGGGCTTATCCCTCAGCCACCTCTCCCATTTCTTTTTATTTTTTTTATTTTTTTTTAATTTTAAAATTATTATTTTTATATTTTAACTAAATTTAAGTTTAAATTTATTATTTTTATATATTTTAATTAAATTTAACTTTTAATTTAATTTAATTAATTTAATTATTATTTTTTACCATGTCGGCCCAAAACGACGTATTTTTGTATTATTTAGCCATGTTAGCGTAAAAAAATATTGTTTTGGCGCGCATTTTGGAAAAATGCCACGTCGGCATTTTGGCCAGACTTTGATCGGAGTGGCACTTAAGTGATCCGTTTTTCTTTGAATGTGGCACTTAAGTGTACATTTCATAAGTTATGACACTTAAATGTCTCTTTGAGCAAAGTTATGGCACTTGAAGCGTTTTTTTGCCCATAATCAAATCTATTAGTGTGCACAATTCCTCCTATCCATGTACATCGAGTAAAGTTTCGCATTTATGGTTCTTTGACTTGGTCCCTCAAGATTCCATTGAACAGAAAAATTATGTGATTTGAATAGGATTTATTAAAGGTGGAGCAAGCGCTCACACATATGACAATCGACTTTTAAGGGTCTCTAATGAGAATTCATGCTTGATCTTTGCTACTTGTTCGCTACATAACACCTATGTTTCTTTCTAAGTGTGTAACCGGTTGAATCTCAATGCCAATGATGTATCATTTGATGCATGATACACCAAGTATGTACTTAGCAAGATAGAACCAATCCATAACATGGGCTCTCCTCCCACCTACTCACTTCAATTGTGCGTGAATTGTCGGGAAAATTACCAATCGGTAATAAATTTATATTATGAATGCCAATTTAGTTCATAACTTTTCAATTTTGCTAATATAATCATATACCTTTATAGTTTCTAATAATATCATTCCGACCAATTGCTATAAGAAATCACTAATATGGTGATCCGCAATTTGTTCACATCAATGTGCCATGTGTAATGGTGGCGATTCTTGAACGTCTTGTAAGTAATTCCTTACAACTATTGATCAGAAATACTATATTGAATATCACACAAAGATTTATGATTAAATTTAGAAAGTGAAAAAATTTTGAACTAAATTGGCATCCGTACAATATATTTTTGATTAGGTGAATAATTATCCTACAATAAATATATAACGTGTCAAACAATTACATGCCCCTATTTGTGCTATTTTTTGTTTCCTTCAACCTCTGATTATGGAGGGAGAGTTTGAGATAAAGTAATAAGGTCTCTCTCTCCTCTCCCTCTCTTGTTAATTTAGTTTTTGTTTTTAGTATTTTTTTTGGTTCTTGGTCATTTCCTTTCCAATCTAGATCTAAGTTAGATGATCGATTCTCGATCAATCTAGTTTAAGCTAGAGCTGGGAATCAGACGAAGGATCAATTCTCAAAATTCGAAATCGGGGACCATCTTGAGCCATTGGTTCGATCGATCCGATCGAACCAATCACTTATTTTTTCTCGTTACTTTTTTCCTAGTACTTTTTTCCTACTATTTGCAACTAGACTGAAATAGTCTTTAATTCACACTTTACTAATTTCTTTCAGGAAATAATAAAATAAAAATTATATTTAGTAGGTCTGATCTTGTCCGGTCCAATCCGGTAAACGGAGTTCACACCTACCGTAACTCGATTTGATTTGATCTTCCTTAGTTCTAAGCATAAATCCCCTCAATGGTGTTAGAGTCATGGTTTCATTTGTAACTTGGTCAATTTTATGCACTTAGATGGTGAAGCACATTCTCATCATCATGACCAACCCTAAAACTCTCAATGCACCTGTTACACTTACTTCCTCTCCATCTTCCTCTTCTCTTTTAGACTTTCTTGTTTCAAATGCTTCTAAAATTGACTATTTTTATGAGGTCTCTCGTAGTGATGACACAAAGATCTCTGAAACTCAACTTCCTCTTATGAACCCATGTTTTGTTTTGCTAAACCCTCTTCATCATTTTCCTTATCTATTCCATCGAACATCTTATCCGCCAAACTCCCAAAGAAGTGAAAGAGTACGTGCAATCCTCCAAATTTGACCAACATCCCGTTCAAGTCACTAAAAATAGTATTTTGTTACTCTCCGATTCCTCTAGAATTTCCTAAATAGTGGACCCAACAAGGGATACTCTCATATCCATTATGGAGCTGTCTGACTTGCATTCACTTTCCATGACAAAAAATGCTTGCTAGTTATGGCCAAGATGGCCCCATTGGATACTCCATTCCTAGAATACCAGCGTGTTAGTATTAATACTGTCCAAACCACTTTGAATGTTGGGACAGTCTTTGTAACCTTATAATGTTACTCTTTCTGATCCTTAATTGCTTTCCTTCTTGAAGGTTCAAAATCAGCTTCTTTGGAGCACCTAAACTGCTAATTCCATTGGGACAACCCCGTACTACCAGACGGTCTATCGAGTGCGAATCACGCACTTGATCTAAATTTCCAAAATGGGAATGAAGATACCTTGTTCATCTTCATGCAAAATAATTAGGCATCCTGCATCAATTGGCCAAGCTCCTTATGGAGACTTGAATTATCAATTATGAAAAGTTATACTAGAATAATAAGTCACTCTAGTCCTCAGATTCTAAATTTGTGATAAAGAAAATTATGACATTGTTGGCATCAAATTTGGTAAAGAAAATAAAGAAAACCCTTCAATCTTTCAAACTCTGTTTATGATTGAACCTTATATTACAGAATTAATCTATGAGCCAGATCCAAAGAAGCTCAATAAATACTTTAAAAATAATGGAAATTTTTGTCCATTACTATAGAGACCGATATGGTAATTGTTTTTTAGATCCTTTCTGTTAGTGTTCTTACTGTACAAATTCTTCTGATGTAGACTTTCCCCAAAGTGGGCAAAAAAAATTCATACCCACTAGAACTCCCAAATGAGACACCACCTAACCAAGAGAAGTAGAAGAAGGATAATTCTTCTATCTCCATGTTCCATGATGTAGACTTTCCCCATCTTGGTCAAGAATGCTCTAAGCTTTATTTCCTATTACTGAAGAATTTGTTGATCCACAAGAAAGGTACCGTCACATCCTAAAAATACTTGCACTAACCTATATGGACGAACATGGAAGGCAAAAGAGAACTCTTGTTACTGAAATTGTTTTAAATTGACAATCAGAGACTCTTTTAGCACACAATAATACTTTCACAACAATCGATTCCAAAATTGTTGATGTACAAAGAGATCTAAAAAAATATGAAGAAACCACTAAGAAGATGCTTTCAAACTTCCAGAAAAGGCTTCATGCCCCTAGAGTCTGGACAATATTTGGGATATCATCACTTGAAAGTCTAAAGGCGGAAATAGAGAAGCTTAAAGACAAATCCAATTTCTTGAGGAAGGAAATTCAAACATTCTAATGCATTCCTGACCTTACCACAAACTGAGTATTATCTTCCACCATCACAAAACACTTTAATATTTTTTGCTCTTATAGAAATCTCAACCATACAAGATAAAACTGATGTGGTAGAGCGTAACGCCCTTAGAGAAATGGACCAACTAAGGAAAGAAAAAGGAAAAAGAAAAGATTCCTGAAGAATCTTCGACTTCCACAAAGAAGAAGCCAAATCAAATGATGTTATTCAACTCGTTGGAATCATTCCTAAGAGATCTGGGCAATCAAGAAGAAAGACAACTTGATCCTACTGTCTTGAAAGACCATATTTAGCCTCATCCAAAACCGATTTTTCCGATTGATTCAGATTGAAACCATACTTGGTATCTCTTTCATCCTCCTCCTTGATCCCGCTATCGAATCATTTCCTATTGTACGTGGACATCCTGAATTTCTAGTACTGTTTTCAATTGAATAAATCGGCATTTCATCGATGTGTCTATAGTATTATTCTTAAAGCTGATCACTCGTGAGATAACTAGATTATTTGGGGAAGTCATTAAGAGATTTTAATGCAATGGACTTGAGAATTTGACCAGAAATTGACTGCTCAATCGTACTAGTCTGCAAGGGCCATTACGGTACTATATAAAAAATCGATTTGAAATCGAGAGATAGATCGCGACCGAGATGTGTGGTTAATCGTGGGTGACATCACTAAATTGGAAAATTCTGTCGGTCGGCACTAGATTGATTCTTTTATCGTTTTGGTACCTATGTACATATTTGAGTCATCAAGATTTTTACGATAACCGAGAATCGCCAATGTGTTAAGTGGGTTCATAGTGGTTTGAAGAAAATCGACCACGGGTCATTTGCACTAAAATCTCTAAAACTACCCGATAGCTTAGATTCTACGCTTAAAACGCGCTGAGTGAAATTAACCGCAAATTTGAGTCCAATTTCAGTTAAAGATTCTGTCATGTTACAATAAATTCTAGGAGCGTTGACTCAGTCTCAAATGATTTTTCTAAAACCCGAGACATTTTGGGAAAAAAAGGTTGGTATAAGACCGTTTTTGTTCAGAAAAAGGCCAAGATTGTTTTTGATCACGTATTTGGAATGCAAGATGGATCCATAAGTGAGATTGAATTGAAGGTGAAACTATGTCCAATTGAAGCCAAAGCCCCTCAAATTCGTATGTCCCCTTTCCCTAACCATTTTGGACCAAATCAACGTTGCAAAGAGGGCCTTGGTGGCTCATTGAGAGCCAATGAAGGTGTGCATGGTCATGGATGGGTCAATGGGACAAAGTATTGGAAGATAAGCAAGTGTGGAGCCCTTGTCTTTGTCACGACCCGACCTCGCCGCCCCTCGAACAGTCCAAGGTGGGAAAGGTCGGATTTAGGGGTACTTTGATCATGAGAGTCTCTCACGAGATCACGAGCTCTCCCAAGCTCGTACCCCCGCGACAGCGGATTTATTTATACGATCTAGGTATTTAACAACCTAAAAAATATACAGGAGTCGCCACTAGCCTCATTTTGGGGTCGGCTAGAAACCCAATCGAGGGTCGGAGTGTTCCATCGATTCCTACTTAACCAGATATCTAGGTTCAGGAACTTGGGTTACGCTAATATTGCTATTAGCGCACTTTCATGTACCTAAACAGTATGTTGTGTTTTTCCTAACATGTTAATGCATTTCTTTTTATATTTTCAGGATCGTTATTTCTAGACTAAGTGATCATGCGTGGTGGATTACTTTCATTCTAATTTATTTCTAAAAAAAGAAAGGAAAACAATCAGTAAAATTGAAAGTGCAAGACATTAAGTAGACAAACAAAGAAAGCAGTTAAACCTAATCATGCAATTCTAAAAAAAATAAAAGAGAAAACAATTGGGAAAGAAAGAAAACCCGCAACTCGTTGGGTTTTATACAATGCATGGAACCCGAGACATATGTCGGGAGAGAAATGAATATTACATAATAACGGTCGGAGTGGGCATCGACCTATACCATCTTCACACCTTCTCCACCTTCGGAATTCTAATATAATCCAATCTAGCTTAAAAAAAAAACCTATAACTAGGTGCGTACAAATAAAAGAAACAATCAAACACATCAAGCAACCAAAAAAACAATACATCATATCAAAATTAATTGTTTAAAAAAGTACAATGCGAAAGTCAAGTTTCGAGTGATATCCTAAAGTTCAGCATTGATATGTGTCGCACCAAAATCATTAATCAAATGATCACATGCAAAGCATATAATATGACAAGCATCCAAGCCATATAACCTTGGTTCTTAGTTAATCAAACAAATGAATTAGCTGACAAAAGATCATTCACCAAACAATATGCATAATTGAATTGAACATGTTCATGCAACATGTATATCCATCTAATCTATGCTTAATCCACAACTTTCAGAATGCAATCAGAATTGTAACAGAGCACATAAGACTATAAATTGTGATTGTTTGATGATAAATCGCCATGAAATTGAAGCCATATCTTACCACAAGCACATATGAGTCTTTCTTGATCAAAATGGCATCAATTCATAACCAAACTAACCTCAAGTTAGAATCAAATGCACACCCAATCATGGTAACAACTTTCATGGAAAAAGTTTTTAAACGTGAGTTACATAGAAGTTAAAGAAAGTTCAAGAATGCACAATATCACGTCGGAATTACAGCAAAACATCAGGATGTCATGACACATTAATAGTGATTTAACCTAAAAAGAAAATTTGAAGAATATGAAATTTTACCACAGCGCGAACAAAAGAGAGACAAACAACTTTTGTTAAGGATCCAATCTTAGAATTCCTTAACAAGAAAATCATAGAAAAATGACGAGGTCAGCTTTGACAAGGGAAAAACAGGGTCATAAATTTCATTTTATGACAGATTTCTATCATGCGAATCACAAGAGAAGTTGAGTCAAATTGTTATGCAAATCATGTGAAATCAGCATCATAGGAACAAATTTCACGAGGAAGCTTCTCAAAAAAAATTAACACGTGAGTTTCTAAAAATTCAAGAACATGAATAAGTCAATCAAGAATAGAACATGGTAGCATGTAACATAGATATTTTACAACATAGTGAATGCAATTAGACACATCTACTATCTCATTTCAAGACTAACAGCAACTATCCACAGAAAAGACAGCATTTCCCTAATCAAATCAACTTCAATAATTCTGAAAAAAAAAAATATAGCATGCCCAACAATCACAACAGCAGTATCTCAAATCAAGAAATCAGTATAACATTTGAACCAAAAGTTTCGTGATTATGTCCATCTGTCCCTTATGATCAAACATTTACAAAATGCATGTCACCGATAACCTTGAAGTACTCTATAGGACATATTGCAAAACCAGCAAGCAAATGCATTTCAAAACAAAACCCTTAGGCGAGTCAGTCAAGCAAACATCAAAAGAGAGTAGTCATTTCAAGACATGAAACTTGCAACTATTATGAAGGAATCTACTCTTGAACCAGATTGCATGATTTGATTAATACCAAAGAATCGAGACACTCAAATCAGCAATATGAACTCTATAGAGTAAAGCATGAACAACAAATCAACCTTAAAATTACTGCAGAGTTGACAGACTTTGTAGGTGTTTTTCAGTGACCAAGTGATGTTCGTTCAGGGCGTGCGACATGTCAAATCGAAGCTCTACAAGTGTAGTTTTTATGTCTAGAAGGGCTCAAGACCAGAAAGCCTCATGTATCACTCCATTTAAGCCAAAACAGAAAGTCTATCACAAACACACGAAATTGCAGATTAATAGAAATCAAACTCAATCAACCTCAAGTTTGTGATTATTGATCATCAAATTAAGGTGCTTATCAATGTGTACACGTACATAATTTGCGCTATTCCTCACATAACAGAACCTGTAATTCATATTCACCCTCGGTGGACAAAATCAGAACATGCTGAGCATTTCATCGAGCAGAAAGTATGCATCTTGGCCATGAGTCCAAAATGCAACAGCCAAATAGGAAAGCACAACCAAACTATCACAACAACAATATTACAAGCTCAGATTACCCAATGAACTTCGATAGTAGGTAAGTTTCTCATAAACAGAAATCAGAATCCTCAGTCACTTTTCAACCCAATGAACATCCGGATATGGAAGATGAATTTATGTTCAACGTACCTTGAATGAAAACTGAAGCTAAATTTATGTTATTGCTCTGCATAAAATAAATGCAAGACAACTATGGCGTTACAACTATACCCGGATCGGATCACAAGAGAATAGCGAGCAAAGCGAAAAGGACAGTTCTTAAATGAATCGCGAATGATCGATCTCTAGAAACTTCTACATTTCAACACTAGCGAATCTACTCTAATTCTGCCCTCGGAGCCGAGTTGAGACCTCCAAACTCGGTGTAGTTCCAAACCCCTGCACCTCGAACTTTGGAAGGACGCGATCCGCGATGAGAATGTCAGATTTAGCCGAGAGCAAGATCACCAGAGAGAGCCATCAAGAAGGAGAAATCAGAATCCACGACCCGAATGGATTCAAAGAGAGAACAAAAACCGAAACCCTAACGGATCGAGAGGGATAGAAAGAGAGCTCACCGATCCGGTTAGCCCGATCCAAAGAGAAGATCGGTTAAGTGTGGGCGTCGTCGCCGATGTCACAAATCTTTGCCTCAAACCGAGAGAGAAATCCGTCGAAAAACTCTCAGAAACACCAGAACCGATAGCGATTGAGAGGGAAAGATCGATTCTCTGGTTTCCGCCGGAGATTCGAGACCTCGTCGAGAGAGTGATCGAGAGGAGAAACCGGTTCTCCCATTTCCGCCAAAAATCCGAGAAATCTTCAAGAGAATCCCTCTCGATCCGGCGAAGAGAGACGCGGTGTGGTCACCCTTCTTGTAACCGCCCTTTGTTTTCACCGATATCCCGCGATCGAGCCAACCGAGAGAGAATTAGAGAGAGCCCCCAAAGAGAGAGAAAGAGAGTTCCCGCTAGTGAGATTCGCGAAAGCGTTTTAAGAGAGAGCTCCGAGAGAATCCGTACGCCCCTAGCCTTTTTCTTTTTTACGAGAGAGAGCCTTAGAGAGCGAGAGAAAAAGAGAGGAAAAAACCCCCGAATGGCCCCCTTTCCCCCTTTTTATATTCTTTTTTCTTCTTTCTTTTATTTTTTTCTCCTTTTTCTTTTTTTCGTTTTCCTTTTATTTCTAATTTTTTTTCTTTTCATTTCATTTCATTTTTTTTTCTTTTTGTTTTGTTTTGTTTTGTTTTTTTTCTTTGTTTTCTTTTTGGCTCTTTATTATTTTTTTATATTTTTGCAAATAATGGATGATTAAAATGTCGACGAAAATTTCGGATGTCGACAGTCTCCTTATCCTTCAAACTCCAACCTCATCTCTTCCTTCTCTCTCTCCCTCATTGCCATCCAAGCCATCTCTCTCTCCCTCTATCTTTTTGTTCGAAGACCACCAAAAGAGCCAAGGTCGCCAGAGCAGCCACACCACCGCCGGACCATTTTCCTCCTATGTTTTCACTTCTTCCAATTTCTGCTCCAGCCGACCTTTCGCTAAAGATCGAGTAAAAAAGTCGACTTTTTGGATGAATCGGTGAATGAGTCACCCATCGCCATGACAAGGACATCCAGGACCGTTTCATTAAGCTCGACTTCGCCCCAAACGAAGCTGCCGGCCGTTCGGGTACGCCACACATCATTTTTAACGGGATTTATTGCATTTATTTAACATTTTTCGTAATTATTTTATTAATTAATTATTTTCCGGAAATTAGGTTGGGATAGGCGATGACCAAAATTTTATGCCGACTATTGTGGTACAGTTCATTTATTTATTTGAGCATTGATTTTTGCTGAATGGAATTAATTATGATTTTAGGATTTTATTCCTAAATTAATTAATTTTGGTAATTAATGGGAGAATTACCGGCGTCGATTTTGGGACCGTTAAAAATAGTGGGAGGTTCAAAAGTGAAATTATGGAATTTTGGCTAAGGCCGACTATGTACCCACACATGATCATTTTTAATGAGTACTCTTAACCCAAGGAAAATAGGCCAAGATAATGTTTAATTGAGAAATTTATTTGAGGAGTGTAATGTTGTTGGCCGTAGGTGAATAATTGTATGACATTATGGGTTAGATTAAGAAAACTGCCGAAGTACGATTATGTCCATTGGACCATAGGTTACCACCTAATCTAGGTTGTGCTCACTAAGCTGTAATTCGGCACCACCACTGAACTTGAAATCGGTTGTGTATGTTGAGCCGTAATTAAGCATTACCACTGAATTTAGAATCGGTAGTGCTCGCTGAGCCATATTTCAACATTAACCGCTGAAGAATTAGTAAGCCGTGCCCTCTGAGCCGTAATTCAGCATTATCGCCAAAGTTTTAGTAGGCCGTGCTCACTGAGCCATAATTTAGCGTTGGGGTTGAGTATTTGAGATGATCGTGTAGGCTGTGCGCACTGAGCCGTAACTCAGCGTTGAATTTGAGTAAATGAGATGAGCTGATCAAGAAGTGGTCAAGATAACATGTAATTGACTAGGTCGATTGATTAATGATTTGATTTGAGGTTATGAATTGATTGAGTGATATGATATAAGACATCTGTAAATAATGTTGTTTTGCAGGATGGAATTGAGGCCAAGGTTAAGTCATCTGACTCGTGTTGTGCTTAGGCAACCTTTATGGCATATTGGCTTCCTAATCGGGTCTTAGGGGGTAGAACTTACTGAGACATGATCTCATTGGTTATTATATAACCATTTTCAAGCCCCTAGTTAAAAGCGATGGGGAACCTGAGGCCTGAAGTTCAGAAGGTGAAGCCCAGAGAATCAACAAGCATGTCTGACTAGCTAGTCCTAGGACATTCCCCTTTTGTTGAAAGTCGATTCCTTTTTGTAGGCTTCTGTGTATAAACCTGTGTGTTTATAAAATGGTATTTTATGAAAAATTGGCCCTACTTTCTTATCCTATTGTTTTATTTTCTGGGCATTATTTTTATGCTTCCACATGTGTATATTAAATAAATGGGTTGGCAATACATTCTGGGACGTCGCTATAAATCGACCAGGTGAGGGATGGGTGCGTGCTTAAGGATATTCATGGCCAACCCTCTAGATCATGAGATAGATTCAAACCCTTTTAAATCAGAGGTTATCTAACCAAATAATCTATCTCAAAATCTAACTTTATCTTCCAAACAGTTTTTTACTATTGATGATATTCCTTATTTTAAATGGTCAAAAAGATTTGTAGAGTTTTATACTTAGCTAACCGCCTAAACTCTCACAAATCACGACAAATATGACATCCCTTTTGGATTTGTCATGAGGTTCACAAGTAGCCTCAAATATTGATAGCAGTTAGTTATAGAACAAGATCAAGTGTAATTTCTATTCTCAATAGACTTTAGCCAAGCTATTGCTCTCCACTATCATTTTTTCATTGGCAAATCTATTGATCTAAGCTCAAAAGAAGAGAGTTTTTTTTTTATAAAGAAAACGCTATTCTTTCCAAAAAAAGACGTATGGATAAGCATTATCGAGAAATGCGCAAACTCTTCTATGGCCTTGGAGCTAATACGAACTTGAAACAGGTTTTTCTAGCCTCTATTCCTAAGCACTATCTTAGCAAGTTGAGGGATCCTTTTCTCAATAAGCAAAGAAGGATTGTGAATATTCCCTTGGGAGAGATATAACAAGAGATTTATTTGTGTCTAAGGCGTCAAATGATGAAAACCTACCTCGAAGATAATCGAGAACTTGACGAAGCATGTTCACGTCAAAAATTGAGAATTAAGTGTTTCAAAAAAGATTGTGATGACTCTTGTGGAAAATCTTCCTGAAAGAAAAGGCATTTCAAAGAGTATTTGGTGGGAAGTCCTAGCATAGACCTATGTATTTTCATAAAAAGAAAAAATGGTGATTCTTGCGGAGAAGGAAAGATTGCTCATACCGCAAGAAATTAACTCGATGCTTCATCTACAACAAAAATGGCAATTTCACCAAAAATTGCTCACACGCAAAATAATGCCAAAACCACTTAATAAACCACATTGAAATTGAAACTGGTGTTTCACTTAAAAATGATGATGTTAAATTAGTGGTTTCCATTGATGAAGACCTATATGAGCAAATTCTTTGTGTCATTCATTTTATCAAATCTCTAGTGAAACCGATTCTCATTCAGATTCTAAAGACCTCTTTCATTTATCCTTCACTTCTTCAGAATAAAACCCTAATATATATTCTAGTCAAGTTCATTATCCTCATTTTTCTATAAAAATCCTCACCTTAAAATTTGCTAAATCAATCACAGTCATTACTTTTATAGATACCGGTGATAGTTCTTTAATTCTAGACACCAAGGTTCTTTCTAAAAAATAGTAGACCTCTTGTGTCCGATATTTCAATTCTGTCTTAGAAGATACTTTTTTTACAAATATGCAAACTACACAAGTAACCATCTAGTTCTTCTCTCAATAATCTATAACCACTAAATTCTTTGGATCTAATCTTCCCAATAAAGATCTAATCATCGGTTGAGATGTTGTGACTCAAATTCCTTAACTTCGAATCATTCTTGAAAAATGCCTTAAGTATAAAGGCTAATTTTCTGAATTGGTCAATATCCTACTGCTTTTTTCCATCCAAATGAGTTTATTGGATCAAATCATGAAAAAACTGTTAGAATCTTGTTCAAAATCTCACTCTAACTTCTCTCAAAAGTGTCACCATCCTTTGTGGAAAATTCAAAGTTCTTTGTTTGCTTTCCATTCAAAAAGAATAAAGATATAAATTCCAGCAAGGCTAGTCACATGGGAATGAATCTAGAACATTTTGATACGGCTTAGAATGAGTGCTCAGAACTGCAACCGTAAGGCTTTGTTGAAATCTCAGATTCCCAATGGGCTTGCAAAGTTTTTTATGTCAATAAACGGGTCGAGCAAAGTCGAGGGAAAATGAGACTAATAATCAATTACCAACCCCTCAACCTCTTCCTCCAAGATGATAAGTTCATTTTACCCTCTCAAAATTCCCTTTTTTTCTAGATTATCCAAAGCCCAAATTTACTCCAAATTTGACATCAAAGCCAGATTTTGGCAATAGGGCATTTATTCTGAAGACAGATCCAAGACAGGATTCAATGTTCCAAACCAACATTTTCAATAAAAAAAAAATTTCCTTTTGACCTCAAGATAGCCCCATCCTTATTTCAAAAGGTCATGTTGTATTTTTAGTCAATCTTATTAAGTGCAATGGTTTACATTGATAACATTTTGCTTTACAACCCTAGTGAGGAATCTCACTGTCAACTTCTCAATCAATTTGTTGACATCATGAAAAAAATATAGAATCATGCTTTCTCAGAGAAAGATGAACATTGTTTAGACATAAATTGAATTTCTTGGTATGCATCTCAGTAAAGGTACCTAATATCAAGAGCCACACATTGCTAAGAAATTGCTAAAATTTCTAGAAGAAAATTTCACGACAAAGAAAGTTTAGCAATTTCTTGAAATAATTAATTATTTTCGAGACTTTGTTCCCAACATTACCAAATTGTTGTTCCCACTACAATTAATGCTGAAGAAAAATTTGCCACATGAGAGTAAAGCCCAGACCAAAGCAGTTGCAGAACTAAAAGAAGTTACGCAAAAACTTCACCCATTGCCAATACCATCCAATGAGAAGAGAATCCTTTATATAGATGCTAGTGATGAATACTGGGCAACCATACTGTTTGAAGAAATTAAAGGTAAGTGAAACCTTTGAACTTATAAGAGTGAAAATTTTTCCCAAACCGGAATGTATTATCATTCTACTATCAAAGAAATATTGATAGTAAAGAATGAGATAAAAAAAAGTTTGAATTCCATTTTATTGGTCATCATTTGCTGGTAGAACTAAATATAGCATCTTTTGTCCGATGACCAAATTCAAATAGAAGTAGATTCCTCACTTTTAACTGCTTTAGTGGGCTAAATGGTTTTTGAAATAATCTTTTGAAATCAAACACATTGCAAAAAAGAAAATGTTATCATTGATTTTCTCTCCAGACCAAAAGCACAGCAAAGATCAACATGTACAGTTTCAAACATGCTTTTCCTCTACAGGAAATATACAAGATTGAAAGAATGCGAGATTGGCCAAGCCTAGACTATCCTTAGTAAATCATTGAATAGATCGAAAATGATAGCTTCACTGAGAATCTTTAAAAACCTCAAGTGGCAATACCATACAAATCTATTCAGATTCCATGGAGGCTCAATTCTTTATCCTTTTAGATTAATCTCCAAATATCCATTTTTCCATCCATTAATCTGGAAAGAAGATGATTTCCCTGACCAGTTTCGATGGTTGTTTTGGTTTTTAACTAATAAGTACTTAATAACTGTTGAGTTCTCCATCAAAAAATTCATTATCAAGTTAATTAAATTACTCGCACTTCAGTGTAAAGAGGGAAGTGAAAGCGATAGAAACCTCCGATTGTGTTTAATTGGTTCTATCCTCCTACTTATTGGAAACACCTCTCCGTACAAGAACCGGGAAATGCCTCTTGAATAGAACCAAAACTACGTAAAGTAGTATTTTTCCGGAGACCATAGACTTTTGTGTGACACAATGGTATCCTCACCAATGCACCAGAAGAAATAGGAATCACAACATACAAGTCTCAACCGCATCTCCAAGAAGCTCGTATTTATAGGACAGTTTCAGATTGCGTTGGATTCGTTGAATACAACTACAAATGACTGCAAAGAGTCGTATGCCAAGAAAACTGGACCATTCCTGAAGAAGTATTGAATTACTTTACACCTGTCACATGGGACTACTATGGTCTTGCACTCGAAACTAGACAAGCACTTAAGGAATTCAAGCAAGTATAGAACCAAGTAAGGACACCTCTATCATAGGAGCAAGAAATGATATACACAGACGATCCCACACAATCCTCTCGAGAATCTTATACTCAGGTATCCTATGCTCAATGGGGAGGTCCTCTTTCCCAAGATCCCTATTATCAAGGACCTTGTCCTTATCTCTCAGGATGGACCCTAGCACAATCTCCCATTATGCCCAAACACCAAACCGGCCCCAGCTAGTCATGCTTCCGACATGCCAGACCCTCCAGGATTCATGAAGAAGAATCCACCTCAAGCAGTCAAAGTATGTGGGGTATCCTAATCTTACAAAGGGGATCTTCTCACGGTACCGATTGTCCTCTTGATGACATTGGCACAGAACAATGTTATGAGCCAAAATGGCTTGCAAGACATAGCTCTAATAGTTCACATTATGACTATAACTCTCGGGATGATAGATAGACCTATAACAAAAGTTACTATAACACAAATCACTATAGCAAAGTATTGTCACAATATGATATGGAAATCACTATTCATAGTCATTGTTCATATCACCTAGAATAATTCCCGATCGGGAATCCCGAAGCCTTTGTGTGTTATAAGACCTGTAAGCTTGGCATTTTTTTTTTTTTTTGTGATCTCTTAATGTCTATAAAAGGCAAAGATGATGTAATGTTTAGGGTGGAGTCCCTTGAAGTAAAGTGTGTGCTTATGAAAATTCTCTCTATATCTCTCTAAACACTTACCTTACTCTAGTCCAATAGGATCCTCTGAGAAATGCAGCTCTACTAAGTTAGGTGTTTGTATGCTCTAATCCAAATTTTCGAGTAGTTCACAACTAAAATGCAGTCCCTTGAAGGCCCGAACAAATATGTTCACCTATTGTGGGATAGCATATTTGCTGCAATTGACCTGGCCTTCCCTGGTTCTAAGCATAACTATCCAAACACTGATTTCACTTTTAAGAATCGGATACTAGACCAACACTCCCGAGAATCAAACCAAATTGGTCGATCCAGTCCAATCCGAGAGGTTGTCAATTTTGAGCGGTCCATTTTGCATACCCCTAGATCCAGGAGCTCCCCTTGCTTTTGCTTTCGGGGGATTCAATCCTCCCATGTTCCGTCCATTTATGAGTCCAGCTTCAATGGTAACCGCAAAAGCTTTACTTCTTGCACTTGCAAAAGGGCTCAATCTCACTATATCAAATTTGTTTTGATTTAACCCATTTTAGTTGTCTTCATGCTGTAATAGTGCTGAGGACGCCAAATGGAGGCTTGCTCCACTGATAGGTAAAGCCGTAGTTAGAGAGAGATCCTAGTGTGTGCTAATCACTTATGAGAATGGAAGATTTGGCAATAAACCGCCAATCGTTTTGCTCGGATGCAATCATAATTCTATTCTTACGGTACACGGCCCTTACCGACTTTGCTTTCATCTCCAAATTTTGTTTTGTTTTCCAATTTTCTAAGCTTTGCTTAGTTTTACAACCTTCTAGAATTTACCATGTGTCTCTCAAGTACCATTTTGGAAATGAATGAACTTTTATTTTGACAAGGTAAAAAAAACATGTTTTGATAAATTGCGCCCGAGCCACATTAGCAGGTTATAAGGAGATTTAATTTTTTTTTCAAAAAGCTTTCTTTTTTTTTTTTTTCAATTAGGCAGTGAAAGGATTGGTCCAATAGAAACACAATGCATATGGCGCTTAGCTAAGTCCTTTTCATGCCACCCAAGGTTGAAGGCCAAGTTTGATTCTCTTCCTCCTTGTTATCTTATGGAGAGTCATCACTTATATCATATTTTTGTCTTCCTAGTTGAAAATGACTTCTCACACACTAGGCGTCCAACAGTGAGGTCCAAAATCCGCCTTAACATAATTCAGAATCAACATGACACATTACGACTGTAACATAAACAAAGTGGATTGATTTGAACCGGATGTAACTTCGATGATTCTATCAAATAAATTTATTTTTTATCATGCCGCCTAAAATGCGAGATATCATGTACTAACAATTTGAGTGAGCTATATCTATATATACATCTATCATGTCATGGGCATGGGTACTTGTCTCGAGACTCTCTTTATAATACTTTTTGAGTGAGGTCTTGGAACCAAGGTGAAAAAGGAGGGATTGTGTTGAGTGCGGGTACAATAGTTTCTCAAATGTGCTAATTATTTTTCTCGTTATCTAATCATATATTGCCACCAATATTTTTTTTTTGGAATATGTAAAATTATTATTGACCTATGTTAGTAGAGCAAATATTAAAAAACTATCTAATTCTTACTCCAAGAAATTGTTATTTTTTATAGGGCTAATTTGGAGAAATTTGCCCAAAAAATCCTAAACCTATTATATGGCACAGTCAATTCAATCATAAACTTTTCAATTTTATCAATTCGATCTTAAACATTTTTATTGTTTCAATTTAGTCATAAACATTTTGATAATTTGCTAATTTAGTCATAAACCTTTTAATAATATGTCAATTTAGTCATTTTGGTCAATTTTAGTCGAAACGCACTAATGTAGCTATTTAGTCAATGTCAACCATCCTACATAGCATAGCTGGGTTCATCTCAGGCTCACCCTTTTCGAATCTGGCTAAGGTCTAGCCTCACCGATGGCAAGGTGAGGTCAACTAGGTAGCAAGGTCCAACTTCGCCCTGCCACTAGTGAGGATTGACCTCACCAGATCCCAAGAGGACTAGCCTCACCTTGCCATTGACAAGGCTCAACCCTCATTGACCATCACCGAGGCGCCAACCAGAGGAAGAAGGAAAGAAAAAAAATAAAAGAAAGAAAATTTTAAATATAAAAAATATAAATATTTCCATGCCAGCAATTTTTGGCCAATATTGGCAGAAATATTAAATTGACAAATTATTATAGACTTCTAACTAAACTAACAAATCATTAAAATGTTTAGGATTAAATTGACACAATTGAAAAATGCCGGATTAAATTGTAAAATTGAAAAGTCTAACACTAAATTGACCATTGTACGATAAGTTTATGACTTTTTGGATAACTTTCCTAGTTAATTTGATTTGTGCTCATGAGGCAATTGTTAATGAGACTGATTTCTTGTTTAAGGGTTATATGCTTGTAATTTTCAAGGAAAATATTTTTCTTTATCATAAAATTTCCGAGGAACTAAACACACTCCTAAATTCACTATATAAGCCATTTGCATATTTTGTTCCACACCGACTCACCTATAGTCCCAACTTTGTACCCTTGGTATAACAACCGAAAGAACCTTCCTGTCCACAACACGAATAGCCTATTAAACTGCACCAAATGTTCTTAGTACTCCTAGGGTGTACATACATAACCAAATCTATTAGTGCACACAATTCCTCCTATCCATGTACACTGAGTAAATTTTCACATCTATGGTTCTCTGCTATGAAGCACGGACACTCTCGGGGACCCTTCGTGTCGTGTCCGACACTCCGACACGCTCCGACACGTGGTCAACGCGTGTCGGGAAAGTCGACACGCGGTCAACTATTTTCGACACGCTCCGACACGCGAGTCGGAAATTCCGACACGTGACTCCGACACGCACGGGGTTATTTTTATAAATTTTGAAAACTTCTGGGCTCTAAATATAAATATATGAAAAAAATAAAAAAACAAAAAAATAAAAGTTAAAATGTAGTCGCACTCGCACGCACGGTTCTTCAGTTCAATCTTCTCTTCGGCCTTCTCTTTGTCTTCTCCAGTTGCAGCGAACGAGCCTGAGCAGTGAGCGGTTCTCTTCTTTTGCCGTTCTTTCGCCGGTGTTGCTTTGCCGACCGCGCGGCCTACCCCACCAATCGCCGACTCGCCGACGCCGTAGCCCCTGCATCTCGGGTTAGCATCTTGCAATTTGGGATTTTTTGGCAAACCTAGTTCGGGGAAAGGGGATTTTTCGGACCCTCTTTCTCCAGCGCTCTTGTGCCGTTCTTTTGCCGATTTCGCTCCCTAGGTTGTTGTTGTTTTTGTTTGGTGGACTGCTCATTGACTGATACTTCGCGTTCTCTTTCTTTTTTCAGATTTTGGTGCTCTGTCTGTTCCGTTTGTTCACAATTGTGAGTGCACGGGTTCTTCACTTCAGTTCAGTCGCACGCACGGGTTCTTCACGTTTGTTCACTAGCACGCACGGCACGGGTTCTTCACTTCAATCTTCTATTCAGTCTTCTCTGTCTTCTCCAGTCGCAGCGAACGAGACTGAGCACGCACGGCACGGGTTCTTCGCGTTCTCTTTCTTTTGCTGGTCTCGCTCCCTGGGTTGTTGTTGTTTTTGATTGGTGGACTGCTCGTTGACTGATGCTTCGCGTTCTCTTTCTTTTTTCAGATTTTGGTGCTCTGTCCGTTCCGATTGTTCACGATTGTGAGATTTTCCGTGAATTATCTTTTTTGTCGATTGCTGCTTGGAAACTCTCTCTACCATCGCGATCATTGCCGTAATTCCGAGCTGCCTTTCGAATTTGAAGTATTGATTCCGAGGTGGGTACTCGTCTTTTGCGCTTGTGTTTCAGTTTTGGGGTTGCATTTGGAGTCAGAATCTCTCTCTGTCTCTGCAAAGCAAAGAATACTTCGCCGGACTTAAAACTTTTGTGGTTGATTGGCCTGCTTTTGCTGCTAACACATGAGGGGATAGTTTCGAATTTCGTTCTTTTGTTTCTATAGCATTCGAATGTGTTTCTCCCCTTTACAGAGTTCTTTTATTTTTTGGGTGATTTACTGATTTGTAATCTTTTATTTTTTGGGCGATTTACTGATTTGTAATTGATATTAAAGCATTACCATTCATACAATTAGTGCAATCTATGATCTAGGTTCTGAATGTTGGTTTAGAAAAGGGGGCTACATGAGGTAGACAGTGAGAAACTACAGGTTTAGTGGTTTTTAAGATGATATGGATTGTGCTCTGTTCTGATTTCTTTCTTCTTGGGTGTTTGACTAGCATTGATGTTGGTTCACTTGTTTCCGACTTGAAACCTTATAGCAATTGATAATAACATGTTTATTTTTCTTCTTTTTTGCAGAATGTCTTCAAGTTCAAATATGGCTAGTAGTACTTCAAGCACACAAGCTACCTCTAGCAATGAAGTTGTAAAACAACCATTATGGAGGTATGTTACTAAGTTAGTTAATCATACTGATGCGGGGGGAAATTTGTCTTGGAGATGCAACTTTTGTGAAAAAGATTTTAAGAGTTCATATACAAGAGTGAGGTGCCATTTGATGATGATAAGTGGAAAAGGAATTGGAAAGTGCACAAAAGTAGAAAAAAAAGATCTTTTGGAGATGGAAAGATTAGATGAAGAGGTCAATACTAAATTAATGAGTATTGCACCTAGAAATGTACCTTTGCCTCCTGCTAGTTATTCACTTAGTGGTGGTGGTGGTGACGGAATGGATTTATCATTGAACTCCAAAAAAAGGAAAGGCGAAAGTGGGAGTGGAAAATCACTTGAAAATGCATTTAATATGACTCAACGGGATCGTTTAGATTGTGAGATTGCTAGGATGTTTTATTCGGCGGGCTTGCCGTTTAACCTAGCAAGGAATCCTTATTTTCAATCCGCTTTCACTTATGCTGCTAATCATAATATTGCGGGTTATGTACCACCGAAATATAATTTGTTGAGGACCACTTTGTTGCAAATGGAGAAGGTAAATATTGATAGGTTGTGTACACCTATCAAAATCATGTGGAAGGAGAAGGGTGTAAGTATTGTGAGTGATGGATGGAGCGACTCACATAGAAGACCGCTTATTAATTTCATGGCAGTATCGGATGGAGAACCAATGTTTATAAAATCGGTTGATTGCTCGGGAGAAACAAAAGATATGCATTTCATTTTTAACTTGTTGAAAGGAGTTATCAATGAAATTGGGCATGAGAATGTAGTCCAAGTAATTACGGATAATGCTTCAAATTGTAAGGGTGCGGGACAACTCATTGAGCAAGAATTTCCATCCATTATGTGGACACCTTGTGTGGTGCACACGCTTAATCTAGCTTTGAAGAATATTTGTGCTGCAAAAAATATGGAGAGCAATCAAATAGTTTATGATGAATGTAGTTGGATTTCAGATATTGTTAAGGAAGTTATGCAAATCAAACATTTCATCATGAACCATTCTATGAGATTAGCAATATACAATGAGTTTGTTAGCTTGAAGTTGCTTTTTGTAGCGGATACACGTTTTGCTTCGATGATTGTGATGCTCAAGAGATTCAAGTTGATAAAACGTGGTCTTCAAAACATGGTGATTTGTGACAAATGGAATATCTATCGGGATGTTAATCAAGAGAAAGCTAAGCTTGTCAAGGAGAAGGTGTTGGATGATTTTTGGTGGGATTTGATTGATTATATACTTTCCTTCACGGCTCCTATTTATGATATACTTAGAGTTTGTGACACCGATAAGCCTTGTCTTCACTTAGTTTATGATATGTGGGGTTCGATGATCGAAAAAGTGAAGAAAGTTATATATGCACATGAAGTGAAGAGGCTAGATGAGAAGTCCACATTTTATGAGGTGATTCACACAATTCTTGTAGATCGTTGGACAAAGAACAATACTCCACTTCATTGCTTGGCACATGCCTTAAATCCTAGGTAAGTTCTAAAATTGTATGAGATTATTACTTTAGTAGTTATTCTTTCTTTAACATGATAATATAATACTCCTCTCATTTATTATTGTTTTCTAATTTTATTTCATTTTATTAAATAACAGGTACTATAGTGATCAATGGCTTGATGAAGATTCTACTCGAATTTCTCCGTACAAGAATAAGGAGATCAACCAAGAAAGACTGAAATGCTTCAAGAAATACTTTCCTAACTTGGATGAGCGCAACAAGGTGAATTTGGAGTACGTAGATTTTGCAAGTAAAAATGGAGATTTTAGAGAATTGGATTCCATTCAAAATCGATATTCAATGGATCCTAAGGCTTGGTGGGTCAATCATGGTGCATGTGCACCGATGCTTCAAAGTATAGCCTTAAAGCTTCTTGCACAACCTTCTTCTTCATCATGTGCTGAGAGAAATTGGAGTACTTACTCATTTGTGCACTCGGCAAGAAGAAATAAGATGACCCCAAAACGTGCAGAAGATTTGGTTTTTATTCATAGCAATCTCCGTCTTCTATCAAGAAAAAGCCCACAATATGCGGAAGGAGAGACTAAGATGTGGGATATTGGTGGAGATGCATTTGACTCGTTTGAAGATGTAGGGGTGCTTGAAGTTGCAAATCTTTCACTTGATGAGCCGGAGATGGAGTCTGTTTTTTTTGCAGAAGAAGTGGATAATGTGGATGAATGACTTTTTGTTATATTACTTGATGGAATGTTGATTGTTTATTTGCTTATTGTTAAATTTTAAATTTAATAGTGGAACGTGGATTACTTGTTTTTCCTTCAAGTTTTATGGTTTATTACAATGAAATATAGTTGAATTCCTCAAATTAAAAGAATGAATGATATTAACAAATGTATGATTAATGTTTTTAGTATAGACTAATTCTAGACTTTTTTTATTATTATTTACTTATTTATGCATTTATATATAAAAATATTTATTTAATATTTAACGTGTCGAACGTGTCGAAAAAATTCTCTACTTTTTTAGAAACGACGTGTCGCGTGTCGTGTCGTGTCGTGTCGCGTGTCGCGTGTCGCGTGTCGGTGCTACATAGGTTCTCTGACTTGGTCCCCTAAGATTCCATTGAACGGAAAAATTATGTGATTTGAATAGGATTTATCAAAGCCGACGCAAGCCGTCGCACTTATGATATCTTGACTTTTAAATTGACTTGGTACTTTTTTTTGTATATCTTTTTTAGCTCTATTTAAATCTTACAATGGACGCACTTTGACTTTTATTTAAAAGAAAATGACGCAAATGATCCTTGAACTATGACCCAACATGCAGTGCGATGCCTGAATTATAGCCCAATGTGTAATGTTGTCCTTGAACTTTTAATTTGTTCAATATGAATCATAAATTTTTTGGTACATGTCCAAACTAATCCCTAGACTATATGAAAATATTTAATGTTGTCCTTGAACTTAAATTAATGGAATGATAACATTGGTTATTTTCATATAATCTTGGGACTAGTTTGAACATTCACCAAAAGTTGAGGACTCATATTGAAAAAATTAAAAATTTAGGGATGACATTGTACATTAGGCTTATTGAGGCTAATAATACAACCTAAATTGGGGAGGGAGTGAATAGGTTGAGTTAATAAACTTTGACAATTTTGCAGAAATTAGTAGCTACTATGAAAATCAAGCTGAGTAGAGATTTCAAGAATCGCAAAGTTCTTGTGTGCTAGCATATAAAAGTGATATGAACATGAGCACACAACAATTTATAGTGATTTGACTTTATCACCAAACCTAAGTCCATTGTCAACACTGACAACACAAGTCGGGTTAAATTGCACTAGTAATCAACAAGACAAGTCATAATCAACGAGCACTAATCCTATCAAATAATAGATCTCACTATCAACTCAGGTGTTGTTATCACTCTTGTACACTTAACCTTTCTCATGATTACAAGGTAATAAGAATACAACAGTGAAGATCTCAATGATCTTCTTTTATGTAAACATCTTCAATCTTCCCATAGGAGATGGTCCAGAGAAGTAGGTAGTCATTAGGTTTCTATTTGTGCAATTGTTTAAAAGTTTAACTGCTCATGCAATTGTTTTTCTTCGTGAATATTAGCTAGCTTTCCCAAAATAGGTCTTGCTATTGCTATCCCATTGTCGATAGCTCTAACAATACCAACAAAGGTTGTTTCTAGTCTCTAACGACTTCCGGTTGTTTTGCAATGCGTCTCCAGTTGACAATAGCTATTTTTAACTTCTCCAACAAACATCCTCACATGGCATTATACAAGCATCACCAATTAAATGACATCTTCAACATTGACATAAATATCATCATCAGCTGGTTTTTAAGCTCATTGGTTCTATTTATGAACAAAACATACGGTGATCTTCTTTCATTATGAATATCACTTTTGTCTTTAATAAATTGTCACGAACATTTGCAATTTTCATAATAAATATTATATTAAAAATATTTTTGGAATCATTAAAATACTTTGGGGGTGTTTCTCCAACAGGGCTAAAGTGCAGGAATCACATTGAACAAATTGAAAGTTCGGGAATCACGTTGCATATTAGGCAAAAGTTCACGATCCATTTGTGTCATATTCCCTTTATTTAACTCAAAACATTTAAAATGAGAACTCACATTTAATCGATAATGATTTAGAGTTTGATGAGAATTAAAGAAAATAACACTTTTTGCTATGTTTAAGTGGAAGCAAAATAGTGAAAAAGGAATGAATGCCTATTCGTAAATTAGCAAACTTGCAGATATATTCAATCTGAATTTGGATTAACAAATTAGATTAAAGGGGAATAAAGAGGAAATCAAAAGGGTGTATATAAACCTCTTTTACAAGACTAATTTTTCTAAATACACGCAAATCGTTTACCTCACATATAACAAATAGGGATTCACCTGAATGGCGTTGGGCATGACCATCTCAAGGTTACCTGAGTGGTTAACTTGAACAAGAACTGCCACATCCACATCAAGCACACATTTAAGTGACAACTCAACATTTGATTATTGAGTTGAATCTTGGGTCTAGAACCTTGGGGTCTCTAAAAAAATCCTCTTTCTTGTCCATCTAGGGGTGGTGCTGACACCCCTGCACAGGTTACAAGCGACAACTACGAGAATGGCAAGGAAGTCAACAGTATCCGGCAACATTCAAATGACATCATGACATCATGACGGAGGGTATAACTTATAATTATTGGCCTTATTTGACAAGATTCTAAGGGTGCGTTTGGTTCAGCATTCCCAATGAGCTTTCAACCTTCAAAGCCCCTTAGGGAAATGTTGGACTATTTGGCAACCATTTTGAAATAGCTTTCAAGTGAAAGTTAGCATTGGGAAAGCTGAAAGCCCAATACTAGTAGGGACTAATTTTGAGCTTTCAAAGCATTTGGCCAAATGCTAAAACTTTTTTTTCCAAAACTATCATTACTTATTCTTCTAATTTCTAATTTTTCCCTTGTTATTATTTTTTTAAATGCCAAAATAATACTAAAAAAATAAAATTATATAAATACTAAAAAATAAATATATTTTGGTCTTTTTAAAAAATATTTACATATTTGATTTTTTTAGCATTATTGTTAAAATTTATATTTAAAAAGTTACATATATTATTTTTTTCAATTTTAACAAATAAAAATTAAAAAATCCAGACAAAGAGTTTGGTCCTTTTAAAAAAAATTATATAATATGGATTTGATTTTTTAGCATTATTTTCAAATTTATATTTAAAAAGTTGCATACATTATTTTTTCAATTCTAAACAAATAAAAATTAAAAAATTTCGACGAAGGATTTGGTCTTTATATATATATATATGTTTTTGATTTTTTTAGCATTATTGTCAAAATTTATATTTAAAAAGTTGCATACATTATTTTTTTTCAATTTTAAACAAATAAAAAATAAAAAATTCCAAAGAAGGGTTTTGTCTTTTAAAAAAAAAATTATATATGTATTTGATTTTTTTTAGTATTATTGTCAAAATTTATATTTAAAAAGTTGTATTAATTATTTTTTTCAATTTTAAACAAATGAAATTTTAAAAAAAAACTAATATTAATCATGCAAAGGGTTTTTCAAATGTATTTTCTACCAAACAATATTTCTTATAAAGTTGCTTTTCAAAGCATCTTATCAAACATCATCTGAATTTGCTTAAAGTCATTTAGGCTAAACTATTTTGCATTTTTCTAATGGGCATTCAAAATCTTTGAACCAAACGCCTTTGCAAGTGTATGATGATCCGTGCCTTGGCAAGCTAGAATCAATTGTAACACGGGCTCTCCCTCTCTCCCTCTCTCCCTCCGGCTCTCCTCACTTCAATTGCGCATGGATTGCGGGGAAAATTATCAATACGATTGTCAATTTATTGTACAAATGCTAATTGAGTTCGAAATTTTTTAATTTTCCCTATATATTCCATACCTTTTTGCATTACAATAATATCCTTCCGCTCAATTACTGTCGGAAATTGATAATTTGGTGATTCACAAGTAGTCACATCAACATGCCACATAGGACGGTCGGCCAGCAATTACTAGATGCCATGTCAATAATTTTTAGCAACTTTTCATTAGAATGACTACATTGAAATTTCAAGCAAAGATTTAGAACTAGATTGATAAAATGGAAAAGTTTAAGACGAAATTGATATCTGTATATATTTTAGGACTAATTAGATAATTATCCTCAAATAAATATTAACATGTCAAAAAACCACAAGCCCTTTTCTTTATGATCTTTTTCATTTTCTTCAAGCTCCAATCATAGAGAACAGAGTCTGAGCTATGATTATAAGGTTCTCCCTTGTCTCCCTATCTTGTCGATTTTGCTTATGTTTTTTTTTTTTTTTTTCCCTTGCTTATCTCCCTTTTAATATAGATCTGGGAGCTATCCTCAATTAAGCTTTTGAGGATTTGATTCTTCCATGCTCCATCCATTTACAAGTCCAACTTCAATGGTGATCGCAGAAGCCCTATGTCTTGCACCTGCAGAAGGGCTTGATCTCATAGGAATTGGATTCATTTTCTTTTAACCCGTTTTAGCTATCTCCCTACTACGATGGTGTTTAGGACACTGAACATGGGTGCACACTATCAATTGGCAAAGTCATAGCTATAGAGGAGATCCTAGCATGTGCTTCTTATTAATGACAATGCAAGATTCCGTGATTAGTTACTGATTGTTTTACTTTGATGTAGCCACAAATCTATTCTCATGATACAAGACCCCTGCCGGCTTTGCTCTGAGATCCACTTTGATGTCTGGATTTTGTTTTTTTTCATCAGCTTTCGGAGCTTCTCTTTGTTTTGCAGACTTCTAGAGTTTGCTACTTGTCTTTCGTGGACCACTTTGGAAATGAATGAATTTTTATTTTGACAAAAGAAGGTCCTTTGACAAATCGCGGCCGGACCACATTATCATGCATCCGAACCTCGGCAGCATGCATCTAAGGAATTTTTTATTTATTTTTTTCAAAAAGCTTTTTTTTTCCCTCTTTTTGTTTTATTGGGCAGTGAAAGGAATGATCCGGTCGGAATCTTGCGTAGGAGTGATAAATTAGAAGACTTGGAAGAATGCATCTGGCGCTTAGCTAGAAATCCTTTTCATGCCAACCAAGGTTGAAGACAAGTTTGATTCTCTTCCTCCTTGTTATCATGTGGGAAGTCATCGCTTACATCATATTTTTGTCCTTCTGAGTTAAAAACAACTTTTCAGACACTACAGACGTCGAACAACGACGTCCGAATCTGCCAAAACGGAATCCGTAATCAACACGGCACATTAGGACTCAAACATTAAATAAACTGGATCAACCGAATCGAAAGTAAATTTGTTGATTCCATCAAATAAATTTATTTTTGATCACGCCACTTAAAATGCGAGATATCATGCACTGACAAAGGATTGCACCATCTACCTCTCTATCTATCTATCATGTATATCTATCATGTAATTTGAGTAGTCTACTTGTCTCCAACACTCTCTTCATACAATTTGAATGGACTCTTGGCACCGAGGTGAAAAAGGAGGAATTGTGTTGACTGAGGGTACAATACTTTCTCAAATGGTAAATTATTGTCCGCCAATTTATTTATTTTTTGGGAATATGTAAAATTATTGTCGACCCAGGTCAGCAGAGCTAGTATCATATTCTCTATATTCTTGCTCCAGAAAATTGTTATTTTTAAATAGAGCTAATTTGATTTGTGCCCCCGAAGTTAATGACACCAACTTCTCGTTTGATAGTTATGCTTGTAATTTCATTATTAGAGCGGGTCCGATTGATTGTCCGTCCTAATAAGTGATAAGAGACTCGATTTGTGAGGACTAAGGACCATTTTAATTTGCCTGTATCTCCCTTATAGAAGCGAGATAGGGGCATGGACTAATTCTATATAAGACCGGGTTTCCAAAAAAATAAATATTGATTCATTAATTCATCACCATCGTAGCCATTGATTTCAATTATAACAGTAAAGGAAAGCACATTGATAAACAAGAGTGACATCAAAAGGCTGTTGTTGTATAAAATGAAGTTATATTTTCGCCATGGTAGTATTTCACGGTCCTATGTGCCAAAATTAGTATCCTTAACCAAATTTAGCATTTCAGCTGTTGCAAATATAGACAAATGAATTAGTTAAAATAGTCAGAAGGAAAGAAAGGAAATCAAACACCGAATTTACATAATATTGGAACCTACGTTCATGAGGAAAGCAATACAGAATTCCACTATAAAAACAAGTGATACAAAAGACATTACAATCGTTCGAGCACTCAAACACTCTCGAAATTTCCCGGCTCTCAATTACACCTGATCAGCCTCTCACAATTCTAATAAAAATCACAGTCAAGAAATTAAACAAATTCTACTAACAAGAATTTCACTAACTAAATCACTATCGATACTCTCTCACGAGAAGAACTCTCTGCACAATTTTCCTCCGTACAGTCTCAGAGTTCTCTCTTCTCTCGGTGCTCAAAGACACTCTTCTCCTTCGCTCCTTCTCTGCCTTCTACGAAGAATAGAAGTTGCCAAAGACAAATCAAGCCGCAACTTCGACCTACCTTTGAGTCCGTCTTTTTCTTCCTTCTTCATTTTCAAGTTCACATTACCTTTGACTAAGAAAACAAAAGAAAAGAAGAGGGATAAATTTTGGTCCTATTATGTTGGCTTTTGGGATTGGAGTAATGATTAACAGAAACAGTCGAGACATTCGTATTTCATAATCAAAGTTGAAATTCTTGGATTTATTAAAGACGAAACACCAACCGGCAGGTAGCTGCGCTAGTAAGGGCCCTGCTCCTCATCGCCAAGGTCGCAAGTTCGAACTTCCACATTGCTAACGTGTCTTAAGTGGGGGACCATAGTAATGGGGTCATGTGCTAGCCTCCCTCTAAGTATAGTTGGTGGTCTTCGTTGGGCCGATCGGGCCAGCGATGGCAGTGAGCACCCATAAGGTGTGCCAGGCCGGATCTTGGATATTTAAAAAAAAAAAAAAACAACAACTATGAATGTGGACCATGTGCTTGGTCGTGTGCCTAGTGAATGTGGATTGTTTTGATAAAGCGGAAATGCTCTGTGTAACTTGGTTCACATTTAATGGAAAGTAGAAAGAGACGAACAAAGCCCACATTCCTTTATCTTCTTCAATTTCTTTTGCACCTAACATGTGAAATCTTCCCTGTGTGACAACATGAAAGTCTTCTTCCCGCATCCCTTCATTTAATGTGGCGCGAAGGACCCCAAAGTGAAGTATCTAGCGGCAACCACTGGGATTCGCTCCAGTGGCCACCCTTTCAATATGGAAGGGGGAGGTGAGGGGTTCAAATCCCCACCTTCTCAGGGGAGGATGGGATAGGGACGAGTAAGTTTCAGGAGTAGGTTTCGACTCCCACGCCCTGCAAGAGGCAAGGCAAAAGTCTGAAAGTGAGAGTGAGTGTAGAGTAGGCATAGAGTAGGACTGACAAAAAAAAAAAAAGAGTATCCAGCGGCATTCATTTCTTTCATGTGCAGCGGCCATAGGGAGAAAAGAAACAAACATATTCGATTGTTGATTTCTTCATCTTCAAGCGACGCGTGCAGAGAAATTAATGCACGAACAAACAAGCTCAAAGACCAAGCTTGCATGTGCGCCAGAGAGTTACTCGCTTTAACTTGGACCGTGTTTGTGTTTTTTCTTCTTCTTTTTTCGGTCGAATGGACCGTGGTTGTTTTTTTTTTTTTTCGTTCTACTCTATCTCTACTTTACACTCACTCTCAGACTTTGTCCCTTTTCTTGCGGGCGGGAGTCGAAACCCACTCCTGAAACTTACTCGTCCCACCCGATCCCCCCTAAGAAGGTGGGGATTTGAACCCCTCACCTCCCCCATTCATGTTGGAAGGGTGGTCACTGGGGCGAATCCTAGTGGTTGACTGAGGTTGTTGGACGGGCCTATCTTGAGACATTTTTAACTTCGCCTAACGATTCTTTGTTGCCGCAATCAACGAAGCCTTGACATCTGCAATTCCATTATTTTGCCGAGCTAAAATTCTGCCAAATCCGATCTGCAGCGCTTATTCTTTGTTGCGGCAATCAACGAAACCTTGACATGTGCAATGCCATTATTTTGCCGAGCTAAAATTCTGCCAAATCCGATCTGCAGAGCTTCGGGTTAAGTCCGATCATTAATCTGTTTAAGATATTTGACGTCCGTCAATGCACATTTCTTGCTTGATACAGTGCTATTTCGGTGTCATCGTTGTCTCAGCCCTCATGGTTAGCTGTCTCAATTGAATTCCATCTCCAATCTATTACATTCCATGAGAAGCACCAGACAAAGCTAATCATTGAGAGGATGATCATAATGCCAATGTTTATTCCACCATGGTGAAAACCAAGCTATTGGATGACTAATTGGACTGGAAATGAAACCGTCCCTTGTTTTCATCCCTATATAAGGCAAAAGCTTCCTGACAATCTCTGTTGTTCTCTCTCTCTCTCTGTCTCTCTCTCTCTCTCTCTCTCTCTCGCCAGGAATATCAATCTCAGGCCCTGAGCCTGGAGATAGCACAGAGAGAACCATGGAGATTGCTTCAGACAAAGCCGATGAAGCCAAACAGGTCACGAGCAAAAAGGGTGGACTCAAGACCATGCCCTTCATCATAGGTCACTTCTTGATCACACAATTCTTTGTCATCTGCTCACAATTCACAAGCAGAGTATTCTTGTGTTGAACTTATTCGTATTCTGGTTCTCTGCGAATCTTGATAATAGAGTCTCAGTTTTGTTCAGTTTATTTGTTCTTGGAGCGTGTTCATGATCTGACGATAGATATCATAAAAATATATGTTGATGCAGCAAATGAGATATTGGAGAAGGTTGCTGGGTACGGGCTGCTTCCAAATATGATCTTTTACTTGATTGGAAAATATCACTTTAATGCTGCTTCGGGTGCAAATGTCCTCTTTTTGTGGTCGGCCACATCGAACTTCACGCCCGTCCTAGGCGCTTTTATTTCCGACTCTTTCTTGGGTCGGTTCCGCACCATCGGGTTCACATCGGTCATCAGCCTTCTTGTAAGCACCACTTGCGTGTGTGTTCTAAAGTGACGAACTCACTTTCACTTCACTAGTGTTTGATCATGATGTTCTCTTTCTTATGTTCTTTGTTAATTTGATTTTATTTCATCAGGGCATGACCCTGTTGTGGTTGACAGCCCTTCTCCGAGATGCCAGGCCTCCGCCATGCGACCCAAGGAGCAAACCATGCGAATTCCCAACTTCGGCGCAGCTCCTGTTTCTGTATTCCTCCTTTTCCATCATGTCTATCGGGGCGGGTGGAATCAGGTCATGCTCAATCGCGTTTGGTGCGGATCAGATCGACAATCCCGATAACCCCAGGAACGGGCGAATCTTGCGGACGTTCTTCAACTGGTACTACGCGTCAGTTGGGGTTTCGATCATGATCGCGGTGACTGTCATAGTCGCCATCCAGAATTCGTACGGTTGGGTGATCGGGTTCGGGGTCCCGGCAGGGCTAATGTTTATCTCAGTTGTGAGCTTCTTCTTGGGCTCTTCACTCTATCTCAAAGTCAAGGCAGACAAGAGCCTGTTCACTGGCCTTGCTCAGACCGCTGTAGCTGCCTGGAAAAAGAGGCACTTGGAGTTGCCCAGCACGGACCATGATGCAATCTATTACCATCACAAGGGCTCGAAAGTGACTAAACCAAGCGCGCAACTGAGGTAAGTATTTACTCAGAATATGCTTCTGGATATGCCACTCAGCCACCAGACGTAGGACATATAGAGAAATCCTGCTCGGTGATTTTCTTTTTGTTGTGCATTGGAATCATCTCGGAGTCATCGCTAAAGAAAGGCAGTACTTCTGCAGCATCAGATGGGGCAGCCAATTTTAGACGCGACCTGCTTGCTCGACATAGAGGCAATACGTGGTTAAGTACATTCAGATTAAGTCTAATTGCATACGGGTTTATAATCCGTTTATGACATGTCTACACACATTTGCCAAAGCGGGTTAAGCTGTTATTGTCACCAGCACGACGGGTTCGCATATATTTAGATATTTTTAAGCATAGCCGTGCATATAACGTTAAGATATTTTTTCGTTTAACCTTTCTAATACACGTTGTGCTTGAATTTCAAAGTTATGACACTTTTCACAAAAGTTTCTATGTTCCGGTTAAGTCTAAATTTGACGTCACATGATTCCGGCCCGGAGATATGAATCAACAAAGTTTATCAGCTAATGGATGAAAAATTGAATCTCTTATTCCTCCCTCCGCAGGTTCCTAAACAAGGCTTGCCTTTTCAACAACCCTGAGAAGGACCTGGACTCTGATGGATTGGCCATTGATCCGTGGAGACTCTGCACAGTCAAGCAAGTTGAGGTGCTCAAAGCCCTGATCAGAGTCCTTCCCATTTGGTCCACCGGCATTGTGATCGGCGTCACCATAAGCCAGAACTCGTTCCCGGCCCTCCAAGCGAATACCCTGGACCGACGCATCCTCTTCGGCATCAGTATCCCTGCAGCCTCCTTCGGCGTTTTCGGCCTCCTGACCCTCACATTATGGATCGGGATCTACGACAGGATCATCATCCCCCTAGCCTCGAGGTTGACTAACCGGCCCCACGGGCTTACCTTCAAGGAGCGGATGGGGATCGGGCTCCTCATCTCCAGCGTGGCCATGTTCGTGTCGGCTGCAGTGGAGCACAAGCGGCGAACCGAAGCGATCCGAGAAGGGTTCGCCGAGAACCCGAATGGAGTCCTGAAGATGTCGGCAAAGTGGATCGTCCCGCAGCATTGCTTGATTGGGCTAGCGGAGGCATTCAACGCAATTGGGCAAATCAACTTCTACTACTCCAAATTTCCCAAGAGCATGGCAAGCATTGCGGTGGCGCTTCTTACCCTGGGAATGGCAGTGGGCAACTTGGTGGCGAGTCTGATCGTGACCATCCTGGACCGCCTGAGCAAGGGCAGCAGGGACGGGACGTGGCTCTCCACGAACGTGAACAAGGGTCACTACGACTACTACTACTGGATCTTGGGGGGTTTGAGCGTGATCAATTTCTTCTACTACCTCGCCTGCGCTTGGGCTTATGAGGGTGGTGAGGAGCGAAAGGTTTGGGATGAGGATGAATTGGAGGATGATCAAAAGAGTCATCGAGGGTCTCCAATGATAATTCGTGCTTGATCTTTGCTACTTGTTCACTACATAATGCTGATGTTTCTTCTAAGTGTGTAACTCGTTGAATCTTAGTGTCAATGATGTATACTTTGATAAAGTATGTACTTACCAAGCTAGAATCGATCCATAACATGGTCTCTCCCTCCCACCCTCCTCACTTCAACCGTGCATGAATTATCGGGAAAATTACTAATTCGGTAATAAATTTATTCTATGAATGTTACTTCAGTTCATAACTTTTCAATTTTGCTAATATAATCGTACCTTTATATTTGCTAATAATATCATTCCGGCCAATTGCTATCATAAATCACTAATATGGTGATCCACAAATTGTTCACATCAATATGTCATGTAGAATGGCTGGTCAACGATTACAGAACATCATGTAAGTAATTTCCTACAACTATTGATTAGAAATACCACATTAAATTTCACAAAAAAAAAAATTAGGACTAAATTGAGAAAGTGAAAAAAATTTAGACTAAATTCATATCCATACAATATGTTTTTAATTGAATGGATAATTATCTTACAAGAAATATATAATATGTCAAACAATTACATGCCCCCTTCTTTGTGCTCTTTTTTGTTTCCATCAACCTCTCATCATGGAGGGGAGAGTTTGAGCTATAGTAATAAGGTCTCTCTCTCTTCTCCCTCTTTTGTTAATTTAGCTTCTTCTTTTCTTTTCTTTTTTTTCGATTTTTGGTCATTTCTCTTCCTATCTAGATCTAAGTTGGGGTGATTGGCTCTTGGTCCGGTTCAATTCCAAGGTGGAATTGGGAACTAGATTGAGAGGACCAATTCCCAAAATTGAGAATTGGGGACCGGTCCGATTCAATTTTGATTCGGTCCAATAAAACCGGTCACTTATTTTTTCTCACTATCTTTTTCCTATTACTTTTTTTTCCACTACTTGGAACCATGCTAAGATAGTGTTTTATTCACATTTGACTATTTTTTAAGGAAATAATAAAATATAAATTATATTTAGTCAATCCGGTCCAATTTGATTCAATTCCCCCTTGAAACCGGAATTGGACTGCCCGATACTTTGGTTCCACTTTTAGGAACCAAATACTGGATCGACACTCCTGGAACCAAACCAAATCAGTCAGTCTGATCCGGTTTGAGCAGTTCCCTTTTCAAGAAATTCATTTTATACGTCCCTAAATCTAGAGCTCTCCCCACTTATGCTTTTGAGGATTCAATCCTCCCGTGCTCTGTCCATTTACAAGTCTAGCTTCAATGGTGACTGCAAAAGCTTGACGTCTTGCACTTGCAAAAGGGCTCGGTCTCATTAGAGTCAAATTCATTTTGACTTAACCCATTTTAATTGTCTCCATACTACAATGGTATTGAGGACACCAAATGGAGGCTTGCACCATCGATTGGCAAAGCCATTGCTAGAGAGAGAGAGAGATCTTGTGCGTGCTGATGATTGATGATAATGTAAAATTTGCCGATAAGTTGTCAATAGTTTTGCTTTAATGCAATCATAATTCTGTTCTTAAGGTACGAGACCCCTACCGACTTTGCTTTGATCTCTAAATTTTGTTTTGTTTTCCAACTTTCTGAGCTTTGCTTTGTTTTACAGCCTTCTAGAATTTGCTATGTGCCTTTGAAGTACCATTTTGGAAATGAAAGAGCAACATTAGCAGGTTATAAGGAGTTTTAATTTTTTTCAAAAAGCTTTTTTCTTTTTTCTTTTTTCTTTTTCTTTTTTCTTTTGGTTCAATTAGGCAGTGAAAGGATTGGTCCGGTAGAAATATAATGCATATGGCGCTTAGCTACAAGTACTTTTCATGCCACCCAAGGTTGAAGGCCAAGTTCGTTTCTCTTCCTCCTTGTTGTCTTATGGAGAGTCACCACTTATATCATACTTTTATCTTCCTAGTTGTAAACGACTTTTCACACACTAGGCGCCCAACAATGAGGTCCAAAATCCACCTTAATAAAATTTGAAATCAACACAACACGTTAGGATTGTAACATCAAACAAAGTGGATTGATTTGAACCGGATGTAACTTCGATGATTCCATCAAATAAATTATTTTTTATCGCACCGCCTAAAATGCGAGATATCATGTACTGACAATTTGAGTGAGCTATATCTATATGTACATCTATCATGCAATGGGAATGATGTACTTGTCTCCAAGACTCTCTTTATAATACCATTTGAGTGAGCTCTTGGACTGAGGTGAAAAAGGAGGGATTAGGTTAAGTGCGGGTACAATAGTTTCTCAAATGTGCTAATTATTTTTCTCATTATGTAATTATACATTGCCACCTTTTTTTAGGAATATGTAAAATTATTATCGACCCAGGTTGGCAGAGCAAATATTAAAAAAACTATTTGATTCTTGCTCCCGGAAATTGTTATTTTATACAGAGCAAATTTGAAGAAATTTGCCCAAAAAGTCCTAAAATATAGCACGGCTAATTAAATTCTAAACTTTTTAATTTTACTAATTTAGTCTTAAAACATTTTAATTGTTCCAATTTAATCATAAACCTTTTAATGATATGTCAATATAATCATTTCGATCAATTTTAGTTAAAAACACTAACGTGATTGTCTAATTAGTGTCAATCGTCCTACATAGCATAGTTGGTGTGACGTGAATAATTTTTTATAATTTTTTCTTTCCTTCTTCCTCTAGTCGGCAAGGTCCATCTCACAGCCTTAGGCAAGGCTTGCCCTTACTGAATCTGGCTAGTCTAGCCACGCCAATGGCAAGCGAGGTTGACTAGGCAACAAGGTCCAGCCTCACCCTACCACTAGCGAGGATTAACCTCACCAAATCCAACAAGGGCCAACCTCACCCTGCCATTGTTGACCCTCATCAACCATTACCAAGGCACCAACCAAAGGGAAAAGGAAAAAAATGAAAGAAAATGAAAATTTTTAAAAATAAATAAATATTTTCATGCCAACGATTTTTGGCCAATATTGGCCAAAAGAATTAAATTAGTAAATTGTTAAAAGGATTATGGCTAAACTAGCAAATCATCAAAATGTTTAGGATTAAATTTGCATAATTGAAAGATGTAGGATTAAATTACAAAATTAAAAAGTTTAAGACTAAATTGGCTACCGTGCAATAAGTTTAGGATACTTTGGATAACTTTTCAAATGAATTTGATTTGTGCTCCCGAGGCATTTGTTAATGAGACCAATTTCCCGTTTGAGGGTTATGCTTGTAATTTCGATATTAGAGCGGGTCCGTTTGGTTGTCCGTCCTAATAAATGATGGTAAGACTCAATTAGTGAGGACTAAGGACTCCTTCAAATTACTTACCTGCATTTCACTTCTAAAGGCAACATAAGGACAAATAAGACAACTCTCATAAAGGGAAAAGAAGCGGATAAGGTTTCCCAGAAAAGAAATTCCAGCTCACTAAAAATTACATCATAAATTATTGATTCAAATAATCCCTAAATTTTGGCCAAGTATGTAATATGATCCTTGAACTTTTAATTTATTTAATAAGATTAATGAGCTATAACTTAATGTATAATGTGGTCCTTGCACTTTTAATACATTCAATATGATCACTAAGCTATATGAAAATATTCAATATTGTCCTTCGGTTGATTTAAGATTAGTGACAATGTTAAACATTTTAATATAGTTCAGGAACTAAAAAATATATATACCAAAAGTTTAGAGACCAATTGAAGATTGGGCTAAAGTTCGAGGACTACATTAAATAAATTAAAAATTCAGGTATCACATTACACATTAATTTGGAAGTAGAAGGCACACTATTGTCAATTGTTCGTCAAATGTCATTCAATCATTTTTCAAATGCGATCCAAATACCAAAAAATACTTTGTGTCACGTATCACTAAACAAAGGAAAACTAATCATTTTCCTGGAAAATGGTTTCCCGAAAAACATTTTCCAAAAACGTTACTTTTTTTGTAAAACAAACACACCCTAAATCAAAGTTTAGTGACTATTTGTGCCAATTTTCCAATACATTATGACTGCAAAGGAAAGCCAATTAATGTTCTTGCCCATGTTAGTGGGTGCCAAGATTTGAAAAGTTAAAAAGACAAAGCATTTCATCTACCGATCTTCTTCGTCCCTGCAATCAACGAAGTCTCCTCATCTGCAAATCCATTATTCTCACCAAGCTCGAATCATACAGGATCCGATCTGCAGCACTTCAGGTTAAGTCCGATCGCTGTTCAGTTTAAGATATTGGACGCACAAATCTTCCTCTAATCAGTGCAATCTCTGCATCATCCCCGTCTCGGCCCTCGTGGTTAGCTGCCTTCAGGTTCCATTTCCGCTTTATTATAGTCCTAGAGAAGCAGCAGAGAAAGCTACTCATCAAGAGAAATCATTATCATGCAAATGTTAATTCCGACCTGGTAAAATCTAAGCGATCGGATGACCAACTATTATATAAATGAAACCGTCCGTTATTTTCATCCATGATATCAAGGCAAAAGCTGCCTGACCATCTCTCTCTCTCTCTCTCTCTCTCTCTCTCTCTCTCTTCCAGGAATTTCGATCTCAGGCCCTGAGTCCTGGAGATAGCACAGAGAGAGCCATGGAGATTGCATTAGACAGAACCAACGAAGTCAAACAGGTCACGCGCAAAAGGGTGGACTCAAGGCCATTCCCTTCATCATAGGTCACTTCTTGATCACACGATTCTTCGTCATCTGCTCACAAGTCGCAAGCAGAGTGCTCTTGTGTTGAACTTAGTTATTTTTGTCATGTTAGTATTTCACGGTCCTATGTGCCAAATCGTATCCTTAACCAAATTTAGCATTTCACCTGTTGCAAATATAGACAAACGAATCAGATAAAATAGTCGGAAGGAAGGAAAGAAAATCAAACACCATATTTACATAATATCAGAAACTATGTTCATGAGGAAAACAACACGGAATTTCATTATAGAACAAGTGATACAACATATATTACAATCATTCGAGTACTCAAACGCTCTCTCGAAGTTTCCCGGCTTCCAATTACACCCAATTAGCCTCTCATAATTCTAATAAAAATCATATTTAAGGAATCAAACAAATTCTACCAAATCACTACAGGTACTCCCTCACGAGAAGAACTCTCTGCATAATTTTCCTCCGCAGTCTCAAAGTTCTCTCCTCTCGTGCTCAAAGACACACTCTTCTCCTTCTCCTTCTCTGCCTTTTACGAAGAATAGAAGTTGCCAAAGACGAATCAAGCCGCAACTTCGATGCCTCCCTCATTAATTCTCCTCGACGCGCACCAAGGGTAAGTATTACCTTTGACTTCCTCTTTTACTTCTATCTTCATTTTCACGTTCACGTGACCTTTTACTAAGAACACAAAAGGAAAGAAGAGAGATAACATCATAGGATTTTGGTCCCATTAGGTTGGCCTTTGAGATCGGAGTAATCATTAACACCAATAATCGAGGCATTCGTAGTTCATAATCAAAGTTGAAATTTTTTCGTCTGGAACAATACCATCATGCCTCGGTACCAATTTCACCTTTGGCTCATCTCCAAGCACAGACTTTCCACCCAAGCTCTCCTGCTATCTTATGGTAGGATCGATACTGGCTTTTGCCCTTTTTGCAATGATTTGCCTAACTCTATTGATAATCTGTTTTTTGGGTGTCGCATTACGACTAGTATTGCTTTCTTTTGGGCAACAGGTGCAATCTTCCATGGCGTAACAGGTCGTGGGATGAGAATCTCCGTTGGGCCACGACCTTGCTTTCGGGCAAGGATTTTTATAAAGGCATGGCTCGTTTTTCTTTTGGTGCGCTTTGCTATATTATTTGGAAAAACATAAACAATATACTCTTAAGAGAGGAGCTGCTCACCGTCCCATCCATGAAGAAACATCTTCTAAAAGTCGTCAAAGATAAGGCGCTCTCCTTCAGAAATGTGGAGGACTCTACTAGGAATAGGAGACTACAGCGTGGCTGGGACCTTGACCCGATCATTTTCGCTTCTGAAGATCTTCAACCGTCCATCTAAGCTTTTGCTGATCTTGTACCTCAATTTGAGGTTGCTGATGCCTACGGTGGGAGGCAGTTGATTCTCACCTCTCTTGCCCTGGTTCGTGTGTTGGATTGTATCTGGTTGACGGTTGTTCATGCCGTTCTTGTGCTTTCTTGCTCTTCTGGTTTTCTTGTTTTAGCCGCTTGGCTTTTCCTCTCAGCTTCCTTCCACTCATAATGATTCTATTCATCTTGAGCGCAAGTTTTTGAAGTCGTGTTTATTTGTACAGTTTGGCATTTCCCCAATATATTGCTTACTTTTACCAAAAAAAAAAAAAAAAAAAACAACTATGCATGTACCCACCCACGCATGGCTGCGCTAGTTGAGGCGTACCTCCTAATTTGGCCACCAGGTCGAGGGTTCGACTCCCCGAGTCGTTCACGACTCTCAGAGTAGCTTCGTGATTTAAGCGGGGGCTCCGGCGATGGGTTGCTAAGTCAGTCTTTCCCGAGGTATAGTCGGTACTATGCTCCCGTAAGGTGAGCTAGGCCGGATTCTCCGCATAAAAAAAACAAAAAAAAAAACTATGAATGTGGATCATGCGCTTGGTCGCGTGCCTAGTGAACGTGGATTATTTTGATAAAGGGGAAATGCCCTGTGTAACTTGGTCCACATTTAATGGAAAGTAGAAAGAGACGAACAAAGCCCACATTCCTTTATCCTCTTCAATTTCTTTTGCACCTAACATGTGAGATCTTCCCTGTGTGACAACATGAAAGTCTTCTTCCCGCATCCCTTCATTTAATGTGGCGCGTAAGTGCCCCAAAGTGAAGTATCCAGCGGCATTCATTTCTTTACCCCAAAGTGAAGTATCCAGCGGCTTTCATTTCTTTCATGTGCAGCGGCCATAGGGAGAAAAGAAACAAACATATTCGCTTGCTGATTTCTTCATCTTCAAGCGGCGCGTGCAGAGAAATCAATGCACGAACAAACAACGTCAAAAGACCAAGCTTGCATGTGGGCCAGAGAGTTACTTGCTTTAACTTGGACCGTGTTTGTTTTTTTCCTCTTTATTTTTCGATCGAATGGACCGTCTTTGTTGGACGGGCTAATCTTGAGACATTTTTTAACTTCGCCTAACGATTCTTTGTTGCCGCAATCAACGAAGCCTTGACATCTGCATTTCATTATTTTGCCGAGCTAAAATTCTTCCAAATCCGATCTGCAGCGCTTATTCTTTGTTGCGGCAATCAACGAAACCTTGACATGTGCAATTCCATTATTTTGCCGAGCTAAAATTCTGCCATATCCGATCTGCAGCGCTTCGGGTTAAGTGCGATCAATGTTCTGTTTAAGATTTTTGACGATCGTCAACGCACATTTCTTGCTTGATACAGTGCTATTTCGGTGTCATCGTTGTCTCAGCCCTCATGGTTAGCTGTCTCAATTAAATTCCATCTCCAATCTATTACATTCCAAGAGAAGCACCAGACAAAGCTAATCATTGAGAGGATTATCATAATGCCAATGTTAATTCCGCCACGGTGAAAACTAAGCTATTGGATGACTAATTGGACTGGAAATGAAACCGTCCCTTGTTTTCATCCCTATATAAGGCAAAAGCCTCCTGACAATCTCTCTTGTACTCTCTCTCTCTCTCTCTCTCTCTCGCACGCCAGGAATATCAATCTCAGGCCCTGAGGCCTGGAGATAGCACAGAGAGAACCATGGAGATTGCTTCAGACAAAGCCGATGAAGCCAAACAGGTCACGAGCAAAAGGGTGGACTCAAGACCATGCCCTTCATCATAGGTCACTTCTTGATCACACAATTCTTTGTCATCTGCTCACAATTCACAAGCAGAGTATTCTTTTGTTGAACTTATTCGTATTCTGGTTCTCTGCGAATCTTGATAATAGTCTCAGTTTTGTTCAGTTTATTTGTTCTTGGAGTGTGTTCATGATCTGACGACATATATCATAAAAATAAATGTTGATGCAGCAAATGAGATATTGGAGAAGGTTGCTGGGTACGGGCTGCTTCCAAATATGATCTTTTACTTGATTGGAAACTATCACTTCAATGCTGCTTCGGGTACAAATGTCCTCTTTTTGTGGTCGGCCACATCGAACTTCACGCCCGTCCTAGGCGCTTTTATTTCCGACTCTTTCTTGGGTCGGTTCCGCACCATCGGGTTCACATCGGTCATCAGCCTTCTTGTAAGCACCACTTGTGTGTGTGTTCTAAAGTGACGAACTCACTTTCACTTCACTAGTGTTTGATCATGATGTTCTCTTTCTTATGTTCTTTGTTAATTTGTTTTTATTTCATCAGGGCATGACCCTGTTGTGGTTGACAGCCCTTCTCCGAGATGCCAGGCCTCCGCCATGCGACCCAAGGAGCAAACCATGCGAATTCCCAACTTCAGCGCAGCTCCTGTTTCTGTATTCCTCCTTTGCCCTCATGTCTATTGGGGCGGGTGGAATCAGGTCGTGCTCAATCGCGTTCGGTGCGGATCAGATCGACAATCCCGATAACCCCAAGAATGGGCGGATCATGCGGACGTTCTTCAACTGGTACTACGCATCGGTTGGGGTTTCGATCATGTTCGCGGTGACTGTCATAGTCGCCATCCAGAATTCGCACGGTTGGGTGATCGGGTTCGGGGTCCCGGCAGGGCTAATGTTTATCTCAGTTGTGAGCTTCTTCTTGGGCTCTTCACTCTATCTCAAAGTCAAGGCAGACAAGAGCCTGTTCACTGGCCTTGCTCAGACCGCCATAGCTGCCTGGAAAAAGAGGCACTTGGAGTTGCCCAGCACGGACCATGATGCAATTTATTACCATCACAAGGGCTCGAAAGTAACTACACCAAGCGCGCAACTGAGGTAAGTATTTACTCAGAATATGCTTCTGGATATGCCACTCAGCCAGCAGACATAGGACATATAGAGTAATCCTGCTCGGTGATTTCCTTTTTGCTGTGCATTGGAATCATCTTGGAGTCATCGCTAAAGAAAGTCAGTAGTTCTGCAGCATCAGATGGGGCAGCCAATTTTAGACACGACCTGCTTGCTCTACATGGAGGCAATACGTGGTTAAGTACATTCAGATTAAGTCTAATTGCATACGGGTTTATAATCCGTTTATGACATGTCTACACACATTTGCTAAAGCGGGTTAAGCTGTTATTGTCACCAGCACGATGGGTTCGCATATATTTAGATATTTTTAAGCATAGCCGTGCATATAACGTTAAGATATTTTTTCGTTTAACCTTTCCAATACACATGTTGTGCTTGAATTTCAAAGTTATGACACTTTTCATAAAAGTGTCTATGTTCCGGTTAAGTCTAAATTTGACGTCACATGATGCCAGCACGGAGATATGAATCAACAAAGTTTATCAGCTAATGGATGAAAAATTGAATCTCTTATTCCTCCCTCCGCAGGTTCCTAAACAAGGCTTGCCTTTTCAACAACCCTGAGAAGGACCTGGACTCTGATGGATTGGCCATTGATCCGTGGAGACTCTGCACAGTCAAGCAAGTTGAGGTGCTCAAAGCCCTGATCAGAGTCCTTCCCATTTGGTCCTCCGGCATTGTGATCGGCGTCACCATAAGCCAGAACTCGGTCCCGGCCCTCCAAGCAAGTACCCTGGACCGACGCATCCTCTTCGGCATCAGTATCCCCGCAGCCTCCTTCGGTGTTTTCAGCCTCCTGACCCTCACATTATGGATCGGGATCTACGACAGGATCCTCGTCCCCCTAGCCTCGAGGTTGACTAACCGTCCCCTCGGGCTCACCTTCAAGGAGCAGATGGGGATCGGGCTCCTCATCTCCTGCGTGGCCATGTTCGTGTCGGCTGTAGTGGAGCACAAGCGGCGAGCTGAGGCGATCCGAGAAGGGTTCGCTGAGAATCCGAATGGGGTCCTGAAGATGTCGGCGAAGTGGATCGTCCCGCAGCATTGCTTGATTGGGCTAGCGGAGGCATTCAACGCAATTGGGCAAATCAACTTCTACTTCTCCAAATTTCCCAAGAGCATGGCAAGCATTGCGGTGGCGCTTCTTACCCTGGGAATGGCAGTGGGCAACTTGGTGGCGAGTCTGATCGTGACCATCCTGGACCACCTGAGCAAGGGCAGCAGGGACGGGACGTGGATCTCCACGAACGTGAACAAGGGTCACTACGACTACTACTACTGGATCTTGGGGGTTTGAGCGTGATCAATTTCTTCTACTACCTCGCCTGCGCTTGGGCTTATGAGGGTGGTGAGGAGCGAAAGGTTTGGGATGAGGATGAATTGGAGGATGATCAAAAGAGTCATCGAGGGTCTCCAATGATAATTCGTGCTTGATCTTTGCTACTTGTTCGCTACATAATGCCGATGTTTCTTCTAAGTGTGTAACTCGTTGAATCTCAGTGTCAATGATGTATCGTTTGATGAAGTATGTACTTACCAAGCTAGAATCGATCCATAACATGGGCTCTCCCTCCCACCCTCCTCACTTCAACTGTGCGTGAATTGTCGGGAACAGTACTAATTCAGTAATAATTTTTTTTATGAATGTTACTTCAATTCATAACTTTTCAAATTTGCTAATATAATCGTACCTTTATATTTGCTAATAATATCATTCTGGCCAATTGCTATCAAAAATCAATAATATGGTGATTTACAAACTGTTCATATCAATATGTCATGTAGAATGGCCGGCCGATGATTACGGAACATCATGTAAGTAATTTCCTACGACTATTGATCGGAAATACTACATTGAATTTCACAAAAAAAAAATTAGGACTAAATTGAGAAAGTGAAAATTTTTTAGACTGAATTGATATCCATACAATATGTTCTTAATTAAATAAATAATTATCTTACAAGAAATATATAATATGTCAAACAATTACATGCCCCCTTCTTTGGCTCTTTTTTGTTTCCATCAACCTCTCATCATGGAGGGAGAGTTTGAGCTATAGTAATACGGTCTCTCTCTCCTCCCTCTCTTGTTAATTTAGCTTCTTCTTTTCTTTTCTTTTTTTCGATTTTTGGTCATTTCTCTTCCAATCTAGATCTAAGTTGGGGTGATTGGTTCTTGGTCCGGTTCAATTCCAAGGTGGAACTGGGAACTAGATTGGGAGGACCAATTCCCAAAATTGAGAATTGGGGACTAGTTCGGTTCGATTCCAATTCGGTCCAATAAAACCGATCACTTATTTTTTCACACTATCTTTTTTCTATTACTTTTTTTTCCACTACTTGGAACCAGGCTGAGATAGTGTTTAATTCACATTTGACTATTTTTTAAAGAAATACTAAAATATAATCATATTTAGTCAATCTAGTCGAGTTCGGTTTAATTCCCCCTTGAAACCGAGAATTGACTGCTTGTACACCAGTTCTACTTTTAAGAACCAGATACTGGATCGACACTCTCTGGAACCAAACCAAATCAGTCAGTCGATCTAGTATGAGTAGTTCCCTTTTCAAGCAATTCATTTTATACGCCCCTATGCTTTCGAGGATTCAATCCTCCCGTGCTCTATCCATTTACAAGTCCAACTTCAATGGTGACCGCAAAAGCTTTGATGTCTTGCACTTGCAAAAGGGCTCAATCTCATTGGAGTCAAGTTCGTTTTGATTTAACCCATTTTAGTTGTCTCCATATTGCTACGGTATTGAGGACACCAAATGGAGGCTTGCACCATCGATTGGCAAAGCCATAGCTAGAGAGAGAGAGAGAGATCCTGTGCGTGCTGATGACTGATGATAATGTAAAATTTGCTGATAAGTCATCAATCGTTTTGCTTTAATGCAATCATAATTCTGTTCTTAAGGTACAAGACCCCTACCAACTTTGCTTTGATCTCTAAATTTTCTTTTGTTTTCCAACTTTCTGAGATTTGCTTTGTTTTACAGCCTTCTAGAATTTGTTATGTGCCTCTGAAGTACCATTTTGGAAATGAAAGAGCAACATTAGCAGGCTATAAGGAGTTTTAATTTTTTTCAAAAAGCTTCTTTCTTTTTTTTTTGGTTCAATTAGGCAGTGAAAGGATTGGTCCGGTAGGAATACAATGCATATGGCGCTTAGCTACAAGTCCTTTTCATGCCACCCAAGGTTGAAGACCAAGTTCGTTTCTCTTCCTCCTTGTTGTCTTATGGAGAGTCACCACTTATATCATACTTTTATCTTCCTAGTTGTAAACGACTTTTCACACACTAGGCGCCCAACAATGAGGTCCAAAATCCATCTTAATAGAATTCGAAATCAACACGATACGTTAGGATTGTAACATCAAACAAAGTGGATTAATTTGAACTAGATGTAACTTTGTTGATTCCGTCAAATAAATTATAAATTATGCGAGATATCATGTACTGACAATTTGAGTGAGCTATATCTATATGTACATCTATCATGCAATGGAATGATGTACTTGTCTCCAAGACTCTCTTTATAATACCATTTGAGTGAGCTCTTGGAACTGAGGTGAAAAAGGAGGGATTGGGTTAAGTACGGGTACAATAGTTTCTCAAATGTGCTAATTATTTTTCTCATTATGTGATTATACATTGCCGCCTTTTTTATTTTAGGAATATGTAAAATTATTATCAACCCAGATTAGCAGAGCAAATATTAAAAAACTATTTGATTCTTGCTCCAGGAAATTGTTATTTTATATAGAGCTAATTTGAAGAAATTTGCCCAAAAAGTCCTAAAACATAGGATGGCTAATTCAATTCTAAAATTTTTAATTTTACTAATTTAGTCTTAAACATTTTAATTTTTCCAATTTAATTCTAAACATTTTAACGATATGTTAATATAATCATTTCGATCAATTTTGGTTAAAAACACTAATGTGACTATCGAATTAGTGTCAATCATCCTTCACATAGCTGGCGTGACGTGAATAATTTTTTATAATTTTTCTTTCCTTCTTTCTCTAGTCGGCAAGGTCCATCTCATAGCCTTAGGCAAGGCTCACCCCTACCGAATCGGCTAGGGTCTAGCCTCGCTAGTGGCAAGCAAGGTCGACTAGGCAACGAGGTCTAGCCTCACCCTACCACTAGCGAGGATTAACCTCACCAGATCCAGCGAGGGCCAAACTCACCCTACAATTAGCAAGGCTCGACCCTCATCAACCATTACCGAGGCACCAACCAAAGGGAAAAGGAAAAAAAAATGAAAGAAAAAGAAAATTTTTGAAAATATGTAAATTTTTCATGCCAGCGATAGTCGGCCAATATTGACCGAAATGATTAAATTAACAAATTGTTAAAAGACTTATGGCTAAACTAGCAAATCATCAAAATGTTTAGGATTAAATTTGCATAATTGAAAGGTGTAGGATTAAATTACAAAATTAAAAAGTTTAAGATTAAATTGGCTACCATCAATAAGTTTAGGACACTTTGGATAACTTTCCCAATTAATTTGATTTATGCTCCCAACTCCCCGGGCATTTGCTAATGAGACCAATTTCTTGTTTGAGGGTTATGCTTGTAATTTCGATATTAGAGCGGGTCCGTTTGGTTGTCCGTCCTAATAAATGATGGTAAGACTCAATTAGTGAGGACTAAGGACTCCTTCAAATTACTTACCTATTTTTCACTTCTAAAGGCAACATAAGGACAAATAAGACCACTCTCATAAAGGGAAAGAAGCGGATAAGGTTTCCCAGAAAAGAAATTTCAGCTCACTAAAAATTACATCATTAATTATTGATTCAAATAATGCCTGAATTTTAGCCTAGTCCTTGAACTTTTAATTTATTTAATATGATCATTGAGCTGTAACTTAATGTGTAATGTGATCCTAGCACTTTTGATACATTCAATATGGTCACCAAGCTATATGAAAATATTCAATATTATCCTTTTGTCGATTCAAGATTAGTGACAATGTTGAACATTTTAATATAGTTCAGGAACTAAAAAAATATATACCAAAATTTTAGGGACCACATTGAAGATTGGGCTAAAGTTTGAGGACTATATTAAATAAATTAAAAATTTAGGTATCACATTACACATTAAATCAAAATTTAGTGACTATTTGTGCTAATTTTCCAATACATTATGACTGCAAAGGAAAGCCAATTAATGTTCTTGCCCATGTTAGTGGGTGCCAAGATTCGAATACTTAAAAAGACAAAGCATTTCATCTACCGATCTTCTTCATCCCTGCAATCAACGAAGTCTCCTCATCTGCAAATCCATTATTCTCACTGAAGGCTTTATAAGAAATTGGGCTTAAGGCCCGTCCGCCCAAGTTGGGCCCAGAAAGTCCGGCCCACGGGAATAGGGCCCGTGGAAAGAAGGGGGTATAAAAGGGAGGAGAGAGAGAGAAAAAGGTACCGTTTGATTAAAGAAAAAAACGTACGCTGTTTTACGCTTCCTCTCTCCCTCTCTTTGTCGTTTTCCTCCAAATGCAAACAGTGAAGCGCTCGAAGGATTTTTGCCTCCTCGGATCGAACAGGGCCAGTTTCTCTTCCTCTTGTCGGCGTCGGTGTTTAATCTGTGGCTAAAAGGTACGCTCGAAACCGTGGTGTGCTTTAGGATCGGTGATACGTGTTGTTTTTCTTGGGCTACGCTTCTGCATTGGTTTAGGGGTTCGATTTAGTGTCGAATCTGGTTTTTCGGGGATCAGTCATTCCCAACATTGGTATCAGAGCGCTAGTTCACGTTTTCCCGACCTGTTTTTGAAGTTTTTGATTGATTTTTCGCGAAAGAACTTCGGCCGTACGGATCGGGGCAAAAATCCCGACACCCGAGCGCTATACGGCCATTTTCCGAGTTTTCGTCGATCGAAATCAAATTGTGATAGCATAGGAAGAAATGCGACGTCGAGACGAAGTGCGGCGATGCGTCGTGCGCCGCCGGCGACGCCGACACGCCGCACACGTGGCGGGCAGTAACGCGTGGGCGCGACGCACCGGAAGCGCTTAGCTCGCCCGGCCCGTGCGGCGCACGCGCCCGGTCGGCGAGCGGCGCGTGCGCACGGGTACGGCGACGGCATCGCCGGTCCGCGGACCGACGCGTGCGACGCCAGCATGACGTCACCTAACGGTCAATAACCGCTAGGGTGACATCATCGATGACGTTAGCACGGCGACGCTTCGCCGGGCGGTCACCGGCCGGCGACTCGACCGGCGACCCGACCCGCGCGAGATCCGGCACGCGCGCGGCGCATGCCGGCTGACGTCTGCGTGACGTCAGCTCGCGCACGTGCCTTCGGTTCGCCCGAGCCAGCCCAACCGGTCCGACGACCGACGACCGTTGACCGTTGACCACCGTTGACCGTTAACTGTTGACCAAAAAAAAAAAAAAGGGAAAAGAATGTGTTTCTTTTTCAATTAAGTCTATGTGGATTATAATGTGATTCCTTATTTGTTCGCATTTGTTGCGGGAACAATGCCTCCTTTGAGATGCGAACACCTATTCGCACAATTACCGATGAACAAAAAGATAATTTTGTCTAAGTTGATAGCTGAGCTGACTGATCATCGATGGGAGAAAGGTGACTTAATTGATCATGTCCTTGAAGTCAACGGGAAAATTCAACAGATCATATGGAATGGTCGTCCAATGTCATAGTCAGAGATGGTGCGATTTTTCATAAACACTCTTCCACGAATGGCAAGATGTGTTGAATCGCATATGGGATGTCAACGGAGCTACTTCCTATAAGAAAATTGTGATGGATTTTGTAAATGAATATTACTGTATTGTTTCAAGGGAAAAGATCAAGAAATTGAACAAAAGAGGATCTTTCCCGGTTGTGTGCGACTTGGTGTTAGTTGTATTGGCTGATGTATGTTAAGTGTGATTTGTGGACATATTATGTAATGATTACTACCTAATTATGTTAATTGAAAGCATTATTGTTTTATTGGATGTCTATAATATGTTGCTTTATGTTACTGCTGGTTGCTGTGGGTAATTAGCTGTGGGTAGTTTTTAGAAGTTTTTGTAGCTTCATAGAATTGATTTTGCATATGACAATCATATTAATGATAGTTTTAAGTTAGGATTTTGGAGGATGATTGGAAACGTAGTGACCTTTTGATTCTGAAGCCTTAATTGAAATTATTCATTAATATGATGGGTCTATGTAAAAAGGGACGCATAAATGATAGGCATTAATAATTCGTGCATATTTGTCTGATTTGTTCAGATCAATGGCTTCAGCCACAAAGAACATAGTTGCCGAGCTGAACAAAGGTGAAAAGCTCAATGGAGACAACTATGAGATTTGGCAAATGAAAATCCAGTATGTGCTGGAAGAGCAAGAAGCACTTGAGGCTCTTATCCTGACCATGGTAGAACCTGAAGAGGGAACCACTGCACAGCACAAAAGAGACAAAGAACATTTTTCTGCGTGGAAAAGAATGAACTCTCTAGCTCGCATCACGTTGCTAAGCAGCATGGAAAATGACGTCATGCGAGAGTTTCGGCGTTTTGACAATGCCAAGGAAATGTGGGAGGCATTGGCAGCTAGATTTGGTCATACTTCGGTGACTAGACTGAGGCAACTCACTATCAGATTTGACTCTTACAAGAAGCCTCATGGTCAGACCATGAAGCAACATCTTAGAAAGATGTCAAACATGATAACTGAGCTGAAAGATGCTGGCCATGTCCTCACAGATGAGCAGCAAGTGCAAGTAGTGATTCATTCATTGCCTCAGAGTTGGGAGCATATGAAGGTGCACCTGACTCATAATGAAAATATCAAAACTTTTGAGGATGCTGTGCGCCACCTTGAGCTGGAAAAGGACCGCCTCTTGGCGGCTAAGCCGGATGCTGAACTCTATCATGCTAGTTCTAGCTCACATGGAGCTTCGAGCTCCAAGCGCAAGCGCCCTAACCGGTTTGATAAAGGGAAAGGCAAGGAAGAAGCAGGTCCTTCGGGGGAAGAAACCCAAGTTTAACCAACCTGAAAGAGGAAAGCGTCCTCGCATGAAGAAGCTAGCAAGGGTGAAATGCTACAACTGTGACAAGAAGGGTCACTATGCTCGCGACTGTCGTGAGCCAAAGAAGGTAGGCACCCCTTGTACTTTTCAGAACTTTGCTTTTGTGTCGAGTTCTGTGTTCTTAAATGAGTCTAATCCTTTGTGGACTGTGGATTCAGGAGCGACGGACCATGTAGCGAAGGATAGAGGATCCTTCGTGGAATTCGACGAGTGCCAAGCGGAACTAAGTGGATCTATGTGAGAAACAACTCCAGAGCTGAAGTGAAAGGATTGGCACATGCCAACCGAATATGCGTGGTGGACGACTTTGTTCCTTCATGATGTATTGTATGCTCCGGAGATTTGTCGGAATTTAGTGTACGTATTAGTGTTGATTAAATTAGGTTTTAATATGAACTTCTATAATAGAGGTGTGAATTTGTTTTTGGATACAAATTACTATGGTTGTGGTTATTTTCTGGATGGTTTCATTGTATTAGATATTGATTATGTTAATGCAAATGTTTGTTATTCCCTTCTCACGTCTCCTAATACATATGATAATGATATGAATGTGTGGCATGCTAGACTTGGTCACATTGGCCAACAACGTATGAATAGACTAGCCAAAGAGGGCTTGTTGGGCAACATTGAAAAAGTCGATTTGCCCATATGTAAGCATTGCCTAGAAGGGAAAACGACAAGGAAACCATTTGGAAAAGGTAAAAGAGCTGAATTTCCTCCGCATTTAATCCATTCGATGTACGTGGTCCAATGAATGTGAGAGGAAGGCATGGGGTTGTTTATTTCATCACTTTTATAGATGATTATACTCGATTCGGATATATCTATTTGATTTCTCATAAATCTGAAGCAATAAGTTGTTTCAAAAGGTTTATGAACCTGGTAGAGAATCAATTAGATAAGAAAATAAAAACATTGAGATCCGATCGAGGTCGAGAATATTTATCTGATGAGTTCAGAAAATTATGTGATGAAAAAGGAATAGAAAGACAATTGTCTATTCCATATACTCCTCAACAAAATGGTGTTGCGGAAAGAAGAAAAAGAACCCTACGGAAATGGTTAGGTCCATGATGGCGCATGCTAACTTACCAATTACTTTTTGGAGTGATGCATTGTTAAGCTCGCCTATATACTTAACCGGGTGCCTTCCAAATCGTTACTTCCACTCCATATGAGTTATGGACAGGTAGAAAACCGGACTTGAGTTTTCTTAAGCCATGGGGTTGTGCTGCCTATACACATGAGTCCTCTCACAAGTTTGGGAAATTGGGTCCCGGAGAGGAAATAAAGTATTTTCATAAGATACTCGGAACACTCGAAAGGGTATATGTTCATTGGTGAGCAGGAAAGTGGGAGTATAACTGAATTTGAATCACGAGATGTAACATTCTTAGAGGATGAGTTTCCTAAGAAGGGCGAAATAGGGGAAGATCACTCCCTATTTGAGACCTTGGATCAAGATAATGATATTAGTGGAGTTCATCCAAGTGGGAGCATAATAGGGAATGATGTACAAAGTGTACAATCTCCTATACGGCGAACAAGTCGCCAAAGTATTCCCCGTCGACGTTTTGACATTGAAGGGGAAACTTTTATGGTTGCTCCACAAGATGAGGATGAGCCAAGAAATATCAATGAGGCTCTGAATTGCCCTAGTAAGGAAAAGTGGATTCATGTAATGGAAGAGGAAATAAAGTTAATGAAATCAAACCAAGTATGGGAACCGGTTGATCTTCCAAAGGGACGCAGAGCTATTGGGAACAAGTGGGTTCTCAAAATAAAGCGAAAGGCTGATGGCTCGATTGAAAGGCATAAGGCTCGCCTTGTGGCGAAGGGGTATAATCAACGGGAAGGAATTGATTATGAATATACGTTTTCTCCTGTAGTGAGATTTACCTCGATTCGCATTATTCTGGCAATAGTGGCTAGTCTGGATCTTGAATTACATCAAATGGATGTGAAGACTGCTTTCCTCAATGGAGAATTAGAGAAAGATATATATATGGAACAACCTGCTGGTTTCATAGTGAAAGGCCAAGAAGAAAAAGTATGTCGACTTTTGAGGTCGATATATGGTCTTAAGCGGATCATCAAGACAATGGTATATATGTTTTCATAATGCCATAATGGCATATGATTTTACAATGATTGATGAGGATCATTGTGTATATATCAAAAGATCCAAGGATTAATTTGTGATCATATCATTATATGTTGATGATATACTAATTGCCGGAAGTAATATGGAGTTTGTTCATACTGTTAAGAGTTGGTTGTCTTCTAACTTTGAGATGAAGGATATGGGTGAGGCTGCATACATTCTTGGAGTTAAGATTTCAAGAGATCGTTCGAAGAGATCGTTGTCTCTTTCATAAGAAACCTATATAAATAAGGTTCTTGAACGATTTCGTATGCAAGACTGTAAACCCATAGACACTCCTATTGCAAAAGGTGAAGGATTGAGCCATAAACTGTGTCCAGGGACTCCACAAGAGAAGGAACAAATGAAACATATTCCTTATGCTAGTGCTGTTGGGAGCTTGATGTATGCTATGATGTGTACAAGACCCGACATATGTTTTGCAGTTGGAATGGTGAGCGAGATACCAATCCAATCCAGTCCAAAGCACATTGGAAAGCCGTCAAGAGAATGCGAGGTATCCGAAGGGAACTACGATTACAAGTTGAATTACCAAGGAAAGGATCCGCGACTTGAAGGCTATTCGGATGCGATTGGGGAGGAGATTTAGATGAAAGAAAATCTACCACGGATTTGCTTTGCGAACAATGGCGCCATATCATGGAGCAAAGAAGAAGCAAACGTGCATAGCCTTGTCCACGATGGAAGCTGAGTTCGTGGCATTATCGCAGCGGTACAAGAAAGAGTTTGGCTTAAGAGATTTTGGATCATTTAGGTGTTAATGAGAAAGCTGCAAATCCATTGTTGGTTAACTGTGATAGCCAAGTAGCTATAGCGTACACCAAAGATCCAAAGTATCATGGCAAGACTAAACATATAGATACCAAGTATAACTCTGTGAAAGATATGGTTGCACAAAAGGATGTGAACTTACAGTACATATCTACGCATAGAATGGTAGCAGATCCTATGACAAAGCCAATACCTAGAGATGTGTTTTGTGGTCATGTAAAATCTCTAGGATTGCGTAGAGTCGATGTCTTTTGGATATTGTAATTTCCCGAGTTGTTCACATCAATGAACTTGTGTTGTTTCATTATTAATGCCTATGAATCTTTGTATGATCTTTATGCATCTTAATACTCAGTGTATTATTATAAGTTGAGGAAGTATGTCGGACAGATAAAAGATTAGCCCACTCACACGGGTAATCGCCTCTATTTACTGTGTGATAAATAGAGATGAGACTGTTTTTAAGCTTATTATCTAGGTGATAATCGAGAGCTCAAGCTTAAAATACGTATGTCGCATTAACGAGTGTTAAGATGAGGACATAATACTTACTATGTCCGAAAGTAAAATACCCACATATTTTACTTTATCTATCTAAGATGCCAGATGTGAGTTACGATGAATTTTGTAAAAAGAGTAGATACGTGAACTCAAGTTAGACATTGGGTATGTCCGAACTATCATCTGTACGGTATTGAAAGGTGTAGACATACGCTCCATGGGAAATGAGTTAATACTGTAATACGTATTTCATACTACGTATGCATGAGACGACCAATAAGAGTGGCAAAAAGTTTGATCTCAACTTTTATGACGTGTGAGACTCTTGAGGAAAAGAGTTCCTCAATTTTTTTAAGTCCCCTCATGACTCTTACTTATTCTCAAGATTTCTATTTAGTGTTTGCTATCTTAGGGTGTTGCCAATGGTCATGAGATGATTCGATCTAATGGGGCATTTCTAGAAAAACAAGCTGGACTGAAATTGAGAGTTTGAAGGAAAGAGGAAGATCGATTTTGGAGAATTACATTGTGGTTTTGTATTCACTGGTCGACCAATTATGAGTGTCTTTGTGATAATTATAATGGTGAATACAATATATATATATATCATGATCATGTTTAAAAGAGATCAAGAAAGATATAACATGTGATCGATCGATCTAGGGTACTGCATACTAAATCTACTCAGAGTGTGACGCCCATTATGAGCTGCTATATATTCCTAACGAGATGTATAGCAACGAGCTCTCAAAGTATCTGGTCGCACGGATTATTCACCGCATATAAATGTTGAAGAGAGGTAAAGAGAATCATGTTCGGCCCATCATGTGCGAGTGGGAGATGAAGGCTTTATAAGAAATTGGGCTTAAGGCCCGTCCGCCCAAGTTGGGCCCAGAAAGTCCAGCCCACGGGAATAGGGCCCGTGGAAAGAAGGGGGTATAAAAGGGAGGAGAGAGAGAGAGAAAAAGGTACCGTTTGATTAAAGAAAAAAACGTACGCTGTTTTACGCTTCCTCTCTCCCTCTCTCTGTCGTTTTCCTCCAAAGGCAAACAGTGAAGCGCTCGAAGGATTTTTGCCTCCTCGGATCGAACAGGGCCAGTTTCTCTTCCTCTTGTCGGCGTCGGTGTTTAATCTGTGGCTAAAAGGTACGCTCGAAACCGTGGTATGCTTTAGGATCGGTGATACGTGTTGTTTTTCTTGGGCTACGCTTCCGCATTGGTTTAGGGGTTCGATTTAGTGTCGAATCTGGTTTTTCGGGGATCAGTCATTCCCAACACTCACCAAGCTCGAATCATACCGGATCCGATCTGCAGCACTTCAGGTTAAGTCCGATCGTTGTTCAGTTTAGGATATTGGACGCACAAATCTTCCTCTAATCAGTGCAATCTCTGCATCATCCCCGTCTCGACCCTCGTGGTTAGCTGCCTTCAGGTTCCATTTCCGCTTTATTATAGTCCTAGAGAAGCAGCAGAGAAAGCTAATCATCAAGAGAAATCATTATCAGCAAATGTTAATTCCGACCTGGTAAGATCTAAGCTATCGGATGACTAATTATTATGCAATTGAAACCATCCGTTATTTTCATCCATGATATCAAGGCAAAAGCTGCCTAACCATCTCTCTCTCTCTCTCTTCCAGGAATTTTGATCTCGGGCCACGAGTCCGGAGATAGCACGAGAGAGCCATGGAGATTACATTAGACAAAGCCAACGAAGTGAAACAGTCACGCGCAAAAGGGTGGACTCAAGGCCATTCCCTTCATCATAGGTCACTTCTTAATCACACGATTCTTCATCATCTGCTCACAAGTCACAAGCGAGTGCTCTTCGTTGAACTTAGTCATTTTATAGTTTCTCGAGAATGTTGATAATCTAAGTCTTTAGTTTTGTTCGGTTTATGTGTTCGGAGATTGTTTTGATGATCGACAATAGATAACACAAACTTAATCGTTGATGCAGCAAATGAGATATTGGAGAAAGTTCTTTGCGGTTGGGCTCTGACCAAATATGATCCTGTATTTGATTAATAAGTATCGGTTCAATGCCGCTTCAGGTGCGAATGTCCTTTTCTTGTGGTCGGCCATATCAAGCTTCATGCCCGCTCTAGGCGCTTTTCTTTCCGACTCTTACTTGGGTCGGTTCCGCGTCATCGGGTTCGGATCGGTCATCGGCCTTCTTGTAAGCACCAGTGCATGCGTTCCAAAGCAACGAACTCCGTTTTCACTATACTAGTGTGTGATCATGATGTTCTCCTTATGTTCTCGTTAATTTGTTTTTATTTCATCGGGGCATGACCCTGTTGTGGTTGACGAGCCCTTCTCCGAAATGCCAGGCCTCCGCCATGCGACCCAAGGAGCAAACCGTGCAATTCCTCAACTTCCGCGCAGCTCCCGCCATTTTTTCTTCTTTCGCCCTTTTGTCAATCGGGCGGGCGGAATCGAGATCCTGCGCACTCGCGTTCGGAGCAAATCGGATTGACAATCCCAATAACCCCAAGAACAGCGGATCTTGCGACGTTCTTCAAGCGGTACTACGCGTCGGTTGGGGTTTCGATCATGATCGCGGTGACTATCATAGTCGGCATCCGGGATTCGTGCGGTTGGGTGATCGGGTTTGGGGTCCCAGCGGGGCTAATGTTTATCTCGTTGTGAGCTTCTTCTTGGGCTCTTCACTCTATGTCAAAGTGAAGGCGGACAAGAGCCTCTTCGCGGCCGGGCTCGGACCGCGATGCCGCCTAGAAAAGAGGCACTTGGAGTTGCCCAATGTGAGCCTTGGTGCAATCTATTACCATCACAAGGGCTCCAAAGTTCGCACCAAGCGAGCGAGGTTAGCGTTTACTTAGAATGTGCTTCGGATAGCGGCCGCTCACCAAGCATTTTCTCTTCCTTGTGCATTGGAATCATCATGCGAGTAGGGGTGTGCAAAATACCCGGAACCGCCGGACCGGACCGGAACCTTTTTAATATTAAAAAAAAATTACTAAAAAAAACCTTTAGATCTCATCTCCTCACTCCCTTTGTCTTCGATCTCTCTCTTTTGTCTCTTCCTCGGTTCCTCCTAATCATATCGCCATTTCGATTCCTTCCCGAGCGTCGACGCCACCGCCGTTGCTCCTCCACCGTTGCTATTCACCCCCTTGCGTCAGCCGCCACCCGCCACAGCCGCAGAAAATGGTTTCGCGACCGTTCTATGTTGAAAACCCGACCATAGACCTCCTCCCCTTCTTCCCAACTCATAGACCCAACCGTTTTATGTTGAAAACCAAAAAAATTTCGCGTCAAGATCGGTTCCATGGATCCACCCGAGAATCGGACCGGATCGACGGTCCGGTTCCCGGGTGGATCCATGCAACAAACGGGTGGATCCTTGTTCCAATTTTTCGGAACCGGTCCTTAGCGGGCGGTTCCCGGTTCTAGGTCGGGAACCGCCCGCCCGAACCATGCACACCCCTATCATGCAGTCATCTCTAGGGGCATTTTTAGACACGACCTGCTTGCTCAACTCGGAGGCAACATATTGTTAAGTGTGGTCGTATCAAGTACGGGTCGTATCAAGCCAGGGCGCATTCCCGGTCCTCCAGGCAAGCACCATGGACCGACGCTTCCTCTTCGGCATCACAATCCTGCCAGGTTCCTTCATCATCTTCGGCCTCCTGACCCTCATGATATGGGTCGGGATCTACGACGGATCCTCGTCCCTCTAGTCTCGAGGCCGACCAACCGGCCCGCGGGCTCACCTTCAAGGAACGGATGGGGATCGGGCTCTTCATCTCCTCGCGCGAGCATGTTCATGTTAGGCGCCGTGGAGCGCGGGCGAGCCGAGGCGATCCGGGCGGGGTTCGCCGAGGACCCACATGGGGTCCGAAGATGTCGGCGATGTGGCTTGTCCCGCAAAGATTGCTTGGCCGGGCTGGCGGAGGCATTCAACGTGATCGGGCAACTCGAGTTCTACTACTCCAAGCTTCCCAAGAGCATGGGAAGCATCGTGGTGGCTCAAAGGAGTTAGAGTTAGTGGACATTTGCCTTTCTATCAGGTCCAAGACAAATTCCTTTTTCTTCCCTAGCGTATAGACCCGATTGGATTACCAAACACGAGTTGAACGGGTCGGTTGAACACTCGCCGGCCAATTTACGATACTAATTCTCCAATTGAGGAGGCCTAATATAACTGGGGAAAATAGGGAAGTTTCATTCAAACGTACCCCCAATAAAGCTTATGAAGTAAAAGTAGAAATTAATGCTTTCCACCATTAATCAATTAGGGAAAATGACATGGACCGAATCTGGTCAAATTGTGCACTCTCACCTTTGGAATTTTTAATCCATTTAATATGATATTTAAACAATTCATAAATATTTGTTCCAATCCTTAAAATTTTAGTTATTCAATCTAATCCGTCAACTTATGTAAACAAAGTCAAATCAGTCTTTGAATACTATTCACAAGCTCACATAAACATACTACTAATTGGATTCTAGAATATCTTTTCATTCTAGTCCATTTCTCAAATAAAATAAAATGAAATAAAAAAGCTTTTTTTATTACCTTCTCACCTTCTTGTCCCATCTATAATTCCATCTATGAACATCTCGTCTCAGCTTATAATTTTTATAATAATAGGTAGAATCCCATTTTAAGTTTATATCATATTGGCATTCGTTTTTATTTTAAGTCAACTGAATGCCAAGTCATTTGATAATAATAACCCTCCAATTATGTCGAATTTTTAAATAATTAGAAGGTGGAAAAACAGGAAAGATGCATTCAAACCTACCAAATAAAGCCTCCGGAGATTAAAAAAGCAGCAGAAATTAACAACTTCCACCGCTAATTAATTCTCCCAGTCTAAGAAACGCTGCCATTTAAAAAAAAAAAAAAAACCAAAAAAGAAAAAAATCGCAGAGGATACGACACGCTCCCTTCATCCGTTGAACAACAGGTACAACGGACACGTGGCAGCTCGGCTCGCAGGGTCCACGCTCCACCGAGCTGGTCCCCCCCGCACCAGATCTCCACCTCCTCCGGGGCGTGGGGCCCCGCGGACTCCAAACCCCCTCATCAAATCCGACTCAATGCTAGCTACGAATCCAATGGACCCCTCTATAAATGCGGATGCAGACATCGCTCCGAATCTGCAGGCGCTCCGCTCTACCTTTTCAGGAACCTTCCGATTGCCTCGTCTTCAACGACTGGTCTCCCCTCGTCGCCCCGCCGCACCGTCTGGCCATGGCCCCGATCGCCGTCGGCGACGCCATCCCCGACGGCACCCTAGCCTACTTCGACGAGCAGGACCAGCTCCAGCAGGTCTCCGTGCACTCCCTCGCCGCCGGCAAGAAGGCCGTCCTCTTCGCCGTCCCCGGCGCCTTCACCCCGACTTGCAGGTGAGGGCCGCCGACTGCTTTTTTCTTTCTCGCCGTTCCCTCGTCCTGCGTCGCCGCCGGTTTGCCGTCGCGCGCGGGAGGGAAGGGAGAGCGGGGTTGAATCGCAGCGCGAGTCGTTCGAAATTCTTTTGCCTAAATCGACGGTTTCATTTCTGTTTTCTAGAATGTTTTATATTTCTTGAGTAGTGTGGAAGTGGTGTTCGATGCGATTAGCTTCGTACGGTCGTGGCGAGGCTGTTAGATGTTTGTTTGGACCGAAACGAGTCATGATTCGTGAGCACTTGAATTCGTTTGGAAAATAGTGCATTATGCTGTTGTAATCTCGTCGGCCTGCTCGATTAAAGATGAGGTTTTGGAGTGAATAACGCTGGAATTGTAACTAGCGATTGTAGCTTCGATCTTGCGGTATTACCGTTGTTTGTATCGTTCGATTTGCAGTCTGAAGCACGTGCCGGGCTTCATTGAGAACGCCGAGCTGCTGAAATCCAAGGGTGTGGATGAGATTCTGTGTCTCAGCGGTATATTCTTCATCTTTTTACGTCTACGATTTTTTTCGTTTTTTTTTTTCCTGGGCTATCGTTCCTCTTTCTTTGTCGTCTAATATCGGCGTTATTTGTTATATCCGCCGATGCTTTGTTTAAAGGTTACAGCTGATTGGCATGGCATGTTTTTGTCCTTATGATTGAGTAACGTAGTGTAGTGCATCTGCTGGTTAGTGACGAGGTAAAGAAGCTATCTTCAATGACTCGTCAAATATAATGGTTTCGGCAAGCATCAAGAATCTTAAACTTATAATAACGGGGATTGGGGACTGTGCTGGTTTTCTGGAAATTACAAGGAAATGCAAAAGGGACTCCAGTTTTGACTTTGAGCAGTTCTTTTGAGGCATTAGTCAGTAGTTGACCATTTGTTGTAGCATTGCTTTCGTCACCTGATTGCTTTTCCAATTATTAGTTGGGAGTATTCACGAGTTGACTTTGAGCAGTTGTTACGAGGCATCAGTCAGTAGATAAATATATCATGTGTGATGTTTTTCGTGTTGATCCCATTGCTAAGTTCCACTTACCGATCTTGAAAATCCATTAAATAGTTACAAACTGTCCTGGATAGCTAAACCCATTTGCCTTCAGGCTTGGTAGTGTAGTTGGTGTAAGTCTAATTTCATCTAAAATTGTGCCTTGTGGTCAAGAGAGATGCTCGCTATCTTCAGGATTATCTTGGCCTGGAATCTTCTTGGGAATCTTTAAATAGATGTGATTGGACACTTTCTCTCTCTGTGGGTGGGCCATGTGGTTTTACTGTTCACTCAAGCTGTTATGCTTATTAACCAAATGCTGGATTGCTAATGACGCAGTGAGTTCAAGATCCTGCTTGGGAAACAACTTTAGAAAGCTAGTCCAAAAAGAACTCGGTATCTGGGTCCTAGGACACTTGAAAGAGCTTGAATTGAAACTTTGCACTGTCATTAGTGAAAATATGGCTTTGCTTAACGCTCTTGTATCTTCACTTCTCTTGACTTTACTGCTGACCCTGCACCCCGTACCGAGGATATGTGGCTGTGTGAATTCCATGTTTGATTCCATAGTTCAGCTCCTAGATGTCGTAAGGAGTCTATTAAAGAGTTTGCGCCATCCTTTAGTTAATGAAATGTGTTAGCTTTAGAACAGATGGCAGTTTGCCTGTCTGTCTCAGGTAATTATAGTCCTACCATGTGTTTTTTATTTTCCTCAACATTGTGATGCTCATTTTGGTCCTATTTTTCAGTGAATGACCCATTTGTGATGAAGGCGTGGGCAAAGACTTACCCCGAGAACAAGCATGTAAAGTTCTTGGCAGATGGTTCGGCGAAATACACCCATGCCCTTGGCCTCGAGCTTGACCTAAGTGAGAAAGGGCTTGGTACTCGCTCCAGGAGATTTGCTCTCTTGGTCGAGGATCTCAAGGTGAAGGCAGCCAACATTGAATCCGGGGGAGAGTTCACTGTCTCTGGCGCTGATGAAATCCTTAAAGCACTCTGAGTTTTTTGCATCTCTCGGCAGCATCACGGCTTTGGGGTATTTGAGCTGTGTGTTTGTTGCCATACTGATGTTGGCCTTATGTTAAACCCGCGGTATAGCGGGTCTATGTATCTTGACTCTCATGTTGTATGGTTATATGGACGTAATGGAATAATAATTCGGTTCTCATCCTCGTCTTATGAGTCGTCTTTCTCACTTCTGGATTGTTTTTCAGTTGGGAAGTTTTTATGTCAATGTAGAAGATCATACATGAGCAAGGGCCAACGTGCACGACATCGGTTGAGGAGATTGTAGAATTTCAATAATGCATATAAACATCAATGATATTAAAGGAGGTCTCAAGTAGAAGTGTTTTAAATTGAGAGGGTGTAAGCTAAAAGAATTTAGTACAAGGGTGAGATCTTCTCAATTTAGGGTGGCAAAATGAACCCTTTCTAGAATTGTTAAATCGGCCCGGCTACTCTTTCTCTAGGACTCATATTTATCTTGAACTTTGTATTTTGTATTTTTCCCCTTTTCGATTTTCCTCTTCTTTTCCTCGTTTTTTTTTTTTTTTTTTTTTTTTTTGTTCCTTTATATTTCCCTTTTCGAAATATTCCGCTTGTCAACCTTGTTTTCTTCTTCCTCACGACGGCTATACAACACTCGCCGGTTATCTTCGCACTCAACTTGCTCTCCTCTTTCCTCCCTCCTTAAACAAATGAAAATTTCTAATTTGTCTCCTCAATTCGAGGCCATGTATCTTGAGGACCTTCGATTTGCCTGAGAGAGAGCCAAGTGGGGAGGCCACCTGCAGATTGACGAGTAAAGAAAACTGGACCGCAACAGCATCGCAATGATTGGGGTAATTTGAGGTGAAAAGTCATGAAATGATTAAATGTTTTGACTTAGATGTCATTACATCTCTTTAAATCATTACCTTTTCTAAATATCAATGAGGTGGTTTTGATGTTTTGTGAATCTGACTAACCTCATTTAGTATGGCAGTCTCTTTGTCCGACACGATCGCCGCACATTAAATTACAGAGATACCCAAAATCTGTGCTCTTGAAAAAAGTACCAAGAGATTACGCAAAACATGATGGATTCGTATTCAGGTCTTTGGCAAAAGCGGTGAAGATGCTTGCCATGGAGCGACCCCCTTTGGGCTTTTTTTCCTAGGTCGAACCCTTTGGGCTCTTGACCTGGTTCGGTTCATACAGATGCTAGGTGAATTTACCAAATACGAGAATGGGCACAAGAGCCGTTTGAGAGAGGGACCCGCTCACCCCTTTTTTGAAAAAGAAGATTTCCTGTTGGATTTGAAATTCACGGAGAGGGACAAAGAAAGCGCCAGTGACAGCACTCCCTCTCTCTCTCGCTCAACATGGTTGCATTGTTTGTCAATGCATTTTATTGAAACTACAAGACGAACATCTCGATTGTCTCATTCCTCATCAAATAGTTAAAACCAGGAGGCCAATCTGTAGCAGTGTAGCCTGGCTGTTTTCTCCTACCTCCTCTTCAACCTCTTCTCTTCTCTCTTTCTCCTCCTTCAAAGTGTCCATCAGTTTCAACTGTGGCTGGAGAGCTTCTCGCATAGTTCCACTGGGGTTTTCTTGTGGGGAAGAAAGATGAGCGCCTCCAAGTTCATCAAGTGCGTCACTGTCGGAGATGGAGCTGTGGGCAAGACTTGCATGCTCATTTGCTACACCAGCAACAAGTTCCCTACTGTAAGTCCCTTCTTTCAGTTCTTTAAGAGGAAAAATAAGAGATTTTGGAAGGACTTTGCATATGGGTTTTTGGTGTTTTCCAATGTTCAAAGGAACTTTCAGTTGATTTTCCTTTCTTTTCTTTTTCTTTTCCTCAGCTCTAGGTTTTTTGATTGAGCTATTGACAATGTAGTGCGAAGAAGAGGCAAAAAGAAAGAACCTATTAAGTGCAGATTGCAGAGGGAGATTTATACTTTGAATAGATTTTATTGGGTTTCTTTCTTGTTTCTTTTGGTGACAGGATTACATACCCACAGTGTTTGATAACTTCAGTGCAAATGTGGCTGTGGATGGGAACATAGTCAACTTGGGATTGTGGGATACTGCAGGTGCTCACGAGTTTATGTTTCTTCTCTTTTTATTCATTTGGAATCTTCTTAGAGTATTGCTCAAAGTGGGTTTAACCCTATTGAGTTTTCTTTCTTCCAGGCCAGGAAGATTATAGCAGGTTGAGGCCGTTGAGCTACAGAGGAGCAGATGTCTTCGTGTTGGCTTTTTCACTAATTAGTAGAGCAAGCTATGAAAATGTTCAAAAGAAGGTAGTAATCCCTACGCTTATGCCTTTACACTACTTTCTTTTCTTTTCCTTTCTCACTTTTTCTATTTAAAAGATTGTTTAGAGCATATTGCTTTCTAGGTGATTCTTTACAAAAGTAAAGGCTCTTTAAAGCCCCAACTAGAGGAAATATATATTTTTTTCTCCCCATGATTAGCACATGTTCATGGATTTAATCAGTTTTGAGCCTGACCATCTACTTTATTGTGTACTTATGAGTTTGCTTGCTTTTTACATTCTTACAGTGGATGCCTGAATTAAGAAGATTTGCACCAAATGTTCCTGTTATTCTTGTTGGAACAAAACTTGGTAGGCCTCACCTGAAAGATCATGTACTCCGCAATTTCCAGCAGAAAAAAAAAAAAAAAAAAAAAAAAAACCATTGATATGCACTTGCTCATGATTCTTGCAATCCGAAACAAGCTAAATGCTCTTTCCCATTTTCCATCAGATCTTCGTGATGACAGAGGATACGTAGCTGATAACATGGGATATAATTTTATTACAACCGCTCAGGTGAAAAGCTATGACATTTACATTAAACAATGTACAATTTTTCTTCATGTACAAAGCTCATGAGGCTTTTGATGAACAGGGTGAAGAGCTCAGGAAGCAAATTGGTGCTGCAGCTTATATTGAGTGCAGCTCTAAGACTCAACAGGTCATTGTTATTGGAAATAATTGAAACATCTGTCACTTGGAGGATAATATGCTCTCCTGTCTGATGGTTCATTGTACTGCTTCTAGCTAACAACAGTTACTGTTCAAATGTGCAGAATGTCAAAGCCATCTTTGACACTGCAATCAAGGTGGTGCTTCAGCCTCCTCGGAGTAAGGAAGTGACGAGAACAAAAAGCCGCAGGAGGTCGGGCTCTGTGATTGGGTACGCACTTTACTATTCTTTTCTTTCTTCAATCTGTGAGCTATCATCTTGCGGTAAGAAGTTTTCTGTTCCCAAGCATTGTATTGCTATATTTTAATTGGAGAAGCACACTTTATCATCTAGATCCATCACATTACTTAGCAAAACCAGTTTAGTGCTTTGGACATGCAAAATTTCGTATTTGGAAACAGACATTTTATTTAGTATTCTTTTTCTTCTAAGTTTTGTTAGGACTGATTGAAAGAGTCACATAAAAGTGCCTTGACTGCTAATTTAGTTCATAGTCAAGATGTGTGCTTTAGTATAGTCGATGAACAAAGACAACCGTTGTCAGCTATGGACCATGAATGGAGACATGTTATTTCTGCCAGACTACACAGTGACGGAGGATTTCGGCATTGAGGTGGAAAGAGTCAGATCAGACACCTCTTGGGTTTCTTCAGTTATATTCCAGTTTGAGTCAAACAAATCTCAAGACCATTGTTATGTTGCAGAATACAGTGCTATTCGCACGATGCTAAAACGACAATGCAAGCTGCCTCTCTGATATTGACTGCTCTTAATCTTCTCCTTTGGCATTGATGGAACATGTTTTAAGCTTTTATAACTCAACAAGTCATTCTGTTTCTGTTTATCTTGTCATTTTACGTGATTACACATTCATCCAATGCAACTTTGCTCATTCAATGCCTACATAAAGAGCAGATGGGTAATATTTCTATTGAGCACTCGTGTTCTTTTGCTGCAGGAGCATTATGTGTGGAGGCTGTGTAGTTTAATGCATTCCTTATAGGAGATCGACATCCTACAAATGCTTTTTGGAGGCTGCCGAGGAGTTACTGATTCCTAGAGGTTCAACCTCTGCATGTTTAAGTATATGCCCCGCCTGTGTTTCTCTATATCCTTAGCGTCGACCTCAGCTCAAAGTGCCAATCTAATGTACCTCGTGTTTCAACTGCTGTTCCTAATGTAATCTCCATCAGCAATGTGTCGAAAATGCATTCTGAAATTCTGACTGTCGATAACATTCGAACTCTGGCGTCTTGGTTCTTTCTATTTTATCAATGTGAACATATATTTTGCGCTTCCCATGCTGTTTGTTCTCTGGGTTTACCATGTACTGTAACTAGAGGCCCTTGAATCTGATGCTGTAGCTACTGTTTAACGACATTTGCGGAAGGATTGAGTAGGTCCAATCATGTTAGGAGCTAATTAAGCATTACCGGTGGGATCCTTGCGCCATCACTTGCAGTTCTTTCGCTGAAATGCTGTAAGCTGCAATTCCGTGATATTGGTTGAGAAGAGGAAGGAGCAGCTTCATTCTGCACTCCACGAATCCGCAGTCATACATCGATGGCCTATAGATATTGCATTCTCAACTAGACATTGTTAGCCCATCTAAACTCAAGTACAGAATGTCAGTGTGTACTAATCTGTTTGAAAATACTCCTGTAAGATGCAATTTCAATACAAATTTTGAATAACGTCCAAAAATTTTATTTTCGAGATAAAAATACGCTCGGTAGGATTTTTATTATATTTTTATCTTTTTTCTTCTTCTTCTTCTCATTCTTTATAGCAGGTTCTTGTAATTGGTAAGCGCTCAACTGCCCAACCACAAAGCTCAAGCCAACAAGCCTCACTATGGCTTGGCATCACCGATCAAAGCCGGGTCGGAATTAGCCAAAAGAAAGAAGAAGAAAGGGGAAGAGATAAAAAAAAAAAAAAAGAGGAGAACAAAATAAAATAGAAATTAATTTTATGAATTGTTCTCAGGAATCAAAAAAAAAATGAATTTTTTTTTAAACAAAAATTTTATCAAATGGATTTCTATTGTTTTTCATTCCAAGAAATAAAAGAAAAAATGGCTGTTCCGGGAATGGTCATCAAAGACGGCATAATTTGGAGGTTTGGAAAACATGGGCAAGCCAGCAGACTCATGAGCAGATTTAAGGATTCATTAGTAAAAAAAACAATGCAGTGACTGCCATTGGTCGGTGACACAAGAACCGTACGGAGACCAGTAACTCTAGCAAAACCGCCAAGCATCAACCTGAGCTGGGCGGCATCTTGAGAGAGAAGGAGATCACAGGGGAAAAAAGGGGAAGAAAACCCTGCAAAAACCTCCGGCAATGGCGTCTTCGAAGGTTGTCTCCAGGTTATCCTCTCGGCTACGCCCTCTCTCCCTCAAGCTCAACCAGTCCCCGCCGTGTCCCTCGGCTCCCTTCCAATCCTCCGCCTCCGCTTCTTCCAGGCGCTTCTCTCGCGCCTTCTCCCGGTAAAAAAAAAAAAACTGCCTCGAACCGCGCTCGTTTTCGGCGCAGGAGGAGCAAAGGACCCGCCTTTTCGGTACTCCTGCGCCGAGCGTTCGTGTCGAATTCGTGGGTCGTCTCCAGATTCATTTCGTATGTTCGTTTTGGGGGTGATGTGATTTTGTGGTGTTAGGTTGCCCTTGGAGTTGAGCGGCGGCGCCGTCGAGTCCTTGTTGCCTCTCCACAGCGCTATTGCCTCGGCGAGGCTCCAGTCGAGCTTGGCGATGGAGTCCCAGAACTGGGGATTAGTGCCTCAAGGTTACGTTACACTATCGCCGCCTATATTTTCATTGAGTGATGTTTCAGTTGTGTGGTGACCGGTGAATTGTCGATTTCAATGACCCGTGTGGGACGACTGGTGAAAACACGGAGTTGCTCTGAGCTAGGCGATGTTGATGTGTGTCTTGTGGATTTGGTTCTTTGAGCATTGTCAACCGAGATGGTTTAGATTGTCCCAGTAGCCCGATGGTATATAATCTTTTTAGGACTTATTTATGTGCGATGGACATGTGCATAGGGACCATAGAAAGTTCCTGTCATGGAAGGATTAAGTTACTTGGTGTGGTTGTGATAGAGTCGAGCATGATCTGCCTCCTTCATAGCTCTTAGAATGTAGATGTGCCTATGGTTCAGAAAATAAAGGTTTCCTCTTTATTGAAGGATGAATGTTGTTGATGGATGGCAAATCAAATTTGAAGCAAAGGTTTAGATCTTGCTGGAGGAATGAAGAACAAATGTGAAAGGGTGCTTTATAATCTAGAAATGGCTTATGGGTGAGGATGATTGTTGGAAATACTGAGCAGCGTGCTTGGCTGAATATACTTAAAGTAGATGTCACTTTGGCTGCTCGTTTCCTTTCATGTACTTAGCCCTTCTCTATGTTCTATCGTTTGGATTTCCCTTCTTTCATTTGCTGCTTTCACACGGAGTCTGAAGCTTCTGCTTTGGAAGTTCATCTTTCACTTCAAAACTTCAAATAATAGTAGTTCCTCTTTCATTTAGTGATGTTCATCTTTCACTTCAAAACTTCAAAACTTCAAATAAATATATTAAGTGGCAATTTTTGAGGTGTTTTATTGAGTGATGTTCATCTTTCACTTCAAAACTTCCAAGTCTGCTTTGGAAGAAGTCTGGGCAGGCTGCATTGCATGTAAGAATATATCTTCATGACTGTTCAACTTTCGTAGCTTTTCTAAACAAATAATAGTAGTTCCTCTCTAGCCAAAGAAAAATATTTAGTAGCCAGCATTGGTAATTGGCAGTATCCCCTAAAATTGGGGTAAGGAAAAGGATCGCTGTCACTCTGGTTCAGTGGCGTTGAACTTCCCTATCCTGGTGGAGATGGGATTCATCCATACTCATTTCAACGGCATCAAGTTTCCTCTATTTGTAGTTGAGCTTTTGTTCTCTGCTTTTGTGTCTCCTGGCTGGAGCTTGTTCATCTGGTTGATAAAAGAGATGAATCTCTTAGGCTTTTATTTTCCCCCCCGGTAACCTGTAAACTCTTGCTATTGGAGAAGTAGATTTAATCTTGCCTTGGAGACTTAAATTGACCAGATAACATGTCCAACCAGAGCCACATGCATGACTCATTTTTGTGCAGAGCATCTGGAAATTGATTATGAAGGGTTATATTAACTTGGTGGAGATGGAATTTGATAGATACTCTTTTCGACAGCATCAAGTTTCCTCTGTATATAGTTGAGCTTTTGCTCAAATTTATTGATAAATTTTTTACCGCTTGTTGAAAAGATCTTCGTGTGACCAGTGGAATTAGCTCTGCTGTAATTTACGAGTTGCTGGGAACCACTAACGTTTGTAGTTTCTCGAGATGAATATGGTTACATCAAATAAAACCAAAGTATCTTAATCGTGGGAACTAGTGTTCTGCATGCATGCTTGTTTAGAGTGTCATTATAGTTAAGCGAGCTATGAAATAGCAATATTGTTTCTTGTCACTGATCAGAGAATACAAGAGCAACTTATGTTGTTATGAGATGTTCTCTGCCTTTGTGTGTCCTAGCTGGGGCTTGCCTATCTGGCCCGTAGAAGAGATGAATCTGTTTAAATGTGATTTTAAGTCTTTTCTTTTTTTTTAACAGAACCTTGAAAGTCCTTCTAATCGGAAAACTGTGTTTTATATTGTCTTGCCTTCTAGAGGTAATTTGATCAGATATCTTGTCTTATGAGAGGCACATGCATCACTCATTATTTTGTGGAGCATTCAGAAATGATTATATGGATTATTCGTATGATGTAATTGAAATAGAGTTAGCAAATCTGCACTTGTGGTTCTTAACAATATTTCCCTCTGTCCATCTTTCAGGAATTTCAATGCCTTTATGACAGTCTATGGGAGGAGCTACTTTTTGAGGAAGCCAGTTTTTCTTGGTTCGGGACGCTGATTGCATGTTGAGATTTTTTATTCAGTCTAGTTTAAACAGTTCAAATTAATGAACCGTTCTGGTAACTTCTACAAAGATCTTTCTCTCTTCTTCACCATCAAGCATCATGCTGCTTTAATTCCTGTGCAGAAATGATGCATGAGGATCTGGTTTGAGTTTGATAAGGAATGAGCATGACTTTATGCGAACTGCCAAATCAGTGTTGTAGAATTTTGCCTTTCTTTTCCTTCCACCACTACAGGAATAACGGTCATTTTCCGATAGCTCAATTTGTATGGTCACTGGTCATTGAACATATAGGCTTCAGCAGAGTTTTAGGTGACATATTTTAGCAGTTGAATGTTACACATAATCGGATGGTCGACAAAATATTTGTTAAAGAGAACCTGTCTGAACGTCTCAACTGTAAAGCTAGATAGTTCAAGGTAACTCGGCTTTACTCTACTTGGCATCTAATAATTCATGTAATGCTTTCCTATAGAATTCATGCTACTGGTCCCTTTCTTCCTTCTTTTGCCATTTTAAGAGGATGCATCTTCATCTAATCATGTTTCTTTCAATGAAGAATAACTTATCATTATTTCAGTTAATAAGTCTTATGCCATTACGCTTTTTGGCTGGCTATATCGTGTGCCATTACATTCTGTATTTTGTTTTCTTTTTGAAAAAAGAACATCGTTGCCATCTGAGAACTGTCTGCTAAAAATTTCTTAATAATAACTGTACCTGCTATGGTAGGGAAATGCCTGCCCAAGCATACAGTGTCTGTCATGGTCTCAAGGTTCTCGTGACCAAAGGACGGTGCTTGATTTGATTGAAGAAGACCATCCAAAGTTACCTATGGTTTTTGGAATATTTCAGGGACAAGCAAGACGGTAATTATGTTGAGTTCTAGAGTATTCTTGGCTTAAGTGCCGTAGTTGTTAGATGGGGAGATGCGATCTCATCCATTAGATTTAGAGTCGATCAATGGATGTAATGAGAGGAGCCCTTAGGTTGTTTTCTGCTTGTTTGTATCCATTAAAACATTCAACAATACAGCATTCTCTCCCAGAGCTTTAAGTCGTTGCATGGTTTTGATCCCAAACGATCAGCTCATGAGAAATCTCCCTGTGAGCACTGATGGTGTTCCTATAATTAAGAAATTGCTTTATATTAGTAATTTCAACTGTCTTATTTATCGACCACTTAAATTCTTGAAATTGGGATTGTGAAACACGGCCTCCGAAATTTAACTAATGCACTGAAGATAAAAGCATGGTTACCGATATGTCGTCCTCCTCCTGCACAAAAATTAGAATTTCGCATACTCATTAGCCAATTATATATCGTCCTCCTTCTGCACAAAAATTAGAACTCCGCATTCACATTAGCCAATCAGTGAGAAAGTTATCGAGCTAATCAGTTGCATAGATAGCTTTTGCTCCAAAAGAGACTGAGTAGAGGAGGAAAGGATAGGGTACAGACACTATAAGAATGAATTGGACACCAAGACTTCCCTAGAGGATGTACCAGTCCCTAAAAATTCTGCACAATCTGCATATTTACATTTGATATGCTCTCACTGTATTCTACACCTTCAAAATCTGAATCTCTCTCTTTGCCTTTTCTTCTTTTTTGTCTCTCCTCTTTCTCATCATCAGTGTCGATCCGTTGGGCTTTTTAGGCCACTCAAGTTCTCAAGCTTTTCTAAATAAGAAACCTTCTTGACAGGAACATTTGGCGATCTACTCACTATCTGTCCACCGTCATCTACAACAAAACTTTCTAAATTGCTTATTGAGCTATCCCTCTTCACCATGCTCTCTTCCTTCCCCAATTTCCATCCCATGAAGTCGGATAGCGTCTTCGAATTCGGTGTTTCTGCGGTTTGCAAGCCTTCTGCCTCTTCCTCGTCATTAGAGGGCGACTGGTCCGGTTCCGCTAGCGATGGATCTTGGGCCAAAGAGTCTGCGTAAAGGACATCCTCTATTCTCGAAATTACTGTGAATGCCAAGCTCTCTATGACTCTTGAGTAACTCTCGAGGATTGACTGACCCACATCCTGTCAATATTAGATGGTTTTAGCAAGGAGAAGGTAATACAACAGCACTAAACAAAAGTATCAGCCAGGAAAAATAGTTTCTGTTTCTGATGTGAGCAAAAGTATAGATAAACTTTGCAGAGCCAGAGGTAATGGTGAACCAATGAGATTATATGGTGGTACAAAAAGCGGTTCTTGGAAATGTTTTCTTGGTCTGGTTCTGTTAAAGAAGTTTCTTTCGATGATGTGCTGGCCTTTTGTCTCTAAGGATTTTACCACAAATTACGTTTTGTTCTATACCTTGTTAAATTGGATTTTTGAGGTGTCGAGAGAGGATTGTGGTAACCCGGGGAACCGCTGTTTGATAAGGAGGAGGATGGTCTCAGCTCTCTCTTCAAAGAGTTCCCTCTTCTCCAAGCTTATAGCTGATCCCCATGGTGACTTCCCATCCTTCTGGTGCATCTTCCGCATCCAGATCACAATGGAGGCCTCGATCTTGTTCTTGAGGTCCAGGACTTTATGCTCTGTTGATAAGTCCATCGTGGACAAGAATTGATCAGGATCGAAGTACTCCACCGTGATGCACTTGTAGATTGAATCACCGAGGCTTGCTCTACCATTCTGCCAAAAAAATAGTCATTTTTTCAGTTTGGATCTTTTGAATCCTAGAAGTTGGCTGCTCAATGTAGCTAATAGGATTTTATTTGTTTTAATTCTTTTCACTTTAGATAATGAATGACTAATCTTTTATACAGTCAGGCGATTTGCTGAGTCATTGATTAATTATTGGACTACGCATTTGTCGCACCTTAGGAAGGGACTCAATGTAGTCCTCTGGAATCAACATTTCTGACAGTACTTGAGCATTTATGGCCATTGCTGCTTTTAGAACTTGGTTCACTGATTCCTTCTGGAACAGCAGCCATTTCCGCGAGCCATCAGATAGGCCGTTTGGAGGAACTTTGACGGTCGGTAGCCACCATTTATCATCTTCCCTCGGTGCTTTCCCTTTCTCAGATTCGTTATCATTTCTAGAGACATACCAGAACTCGTTTTGACCCCCAAAGTTGTCCAGATAGCCCTGTTCATGATCATAAGAAACCATGTTAATACAGCTTTGAAGATAAATTTCCTCCTTCTATCTTAGCTAGTCAAGCCATTGCAGGAACTGACTATTAGCATGGCATCAAGCTTGCGCAGCGCTGGGATGTTCATGTGCAGATCGTTTCTTTGTCGCGTTACCATCACCTGCAAATTGGGATTTGCACTAGTCAGGATTGGTTATAAAAGAAATTCTCTTTTCTTCAAACAATGCATTTCCCAGAGAAAGAGAGAGAGAGATGACCTCCATGTTGGTTCCATCTTGGGACTTTTGCGTCGAGGGAACAAATTCAACGATGTGATCGGTCACAGATAAAAGCCAATCGATTTCTTTTCTCCATCTGGCCTTCCTCTCTGGAGTCATTGGCTCTAACCGACGTTGCTCTCCGAAAATGGAAGCTGCATTACCACAAAACAAAGCATGAATAGACATGAATACCTTTTATTACATAATTGTAATGAGTTGTCAATGCTCTAGGTCTCCTTGTAGCAGGTGCCACATCTCAATTTCAAAAGAAGAAACCCAAAATTGAAAATACCAGCAAGATTTGTGATTGCATTTGACAGAGCTAAAGCTGAAGAAACGCCCTTTCCGCCACCAGACATGTCCTCACCCAAAAGCAGCTTGGCGAATCTTTCCTTCATCAGCTCCATGTCTGCAAGAAAAAGAACCAAAAGTCAATCCCTGTCACTAGTTTGTCGCCAGCATTGTCACATCATTGTTACCTTGGTTTATAATTTGCGTTCACCTTTTGTAATTTACCTTGATTTTCCAGATTGAATTTTTCAAGAATTCAATGATATAGGCCAATTAAGATTCATCAACACAGGGAAGAAGTTTAATTGTGGTTATGTCTATTATATCCTGTGCTTATATGTTTGCTACCTGATGATGATGATGCCTTGGCAGGCGAGCTAGCTGTTCTTGCTTCATCTCCTTCAAGGCCCGAAACAGGATCATTACTCCGATCGAAAACCCAACCAATGTCTTGGTTCTCCATCAATTCCGCGGTTCTCGACCCTTGGCTTCTGAACTGAAGCCCGTCCGCGAAGCCATTATCGAGAACTGCATGGCCTGGGTTGTGCCGGTCGAATATGCGCTTGAAATGGAAGGATTTCGACTTCTGCATGCTACGCTCGTGTTCGAGGGCCCGAACCATTGATGACTCGATCTAAGAAAGATCTGGAGGACCCTGTAGAATGTTAAAGAGATGGAGGATGACAAAGGAGGAGAGAATGAATGAGAAACAGGAGATGGAAAGGAGGAACAAGTATGGAGATTGGTCTTGTTTTGTTGATCTTCTGCAGAAGTTGTGGGTTGAGAACTGAATTTGTTGTCTGAATGTGGATGGAAATGGACGTGGGGTGCATGTTTTCTTTTGTTGGTCTTTCAGGGAGGGAGAGTGACATCGTGGGGGGTCGGTTTTGGGAATGGATGGATGGGAGGGTCAATGCTTACCAAGAAGCCCGGCAAAGACATTCATCCACAACTAAAATAAGAAGCCTCTTCCCAGCGTTTACCTTTTCTCGCTTATCTCATCATCACTAAGTATGTATTCACTGTTAGTCTGGTCTAAATTCTTATGTAGCATTTATGTATTTTGTGCTCACTCCTCTATAATCTCTCTCTCTCTCTCTCTCTCTCTCTCTCTCTCTCTCTCTCTCTCTCTCTCTCATTTTTTAGTTGTTTTAATATTGTAGATGGAACTTTGTTAAATGAAAATGCACGTTGATAATGGTGTAGTGCGTTCACATCTTTCGATATCATTTTTTAGTTGTTTTAATATTGAAGACAGAACTTTGTTAAACGAAAATGCACGTTGATTATGGTGTGGTGCGCTTGCATTTGCTAGTTGATATGTTGAGGTTATCAACCTTCATGCGAAATAGCATGTACTTTTATTAGTCTTGTCTCAGTTATTGTACAGCATTTATGTCTTGTTCTCTCTCTGTCAATGTCCTTTCTGGTTAGTGAATTAGTCGTTTTAATATTGTAGATGGAACTTTGTTAAATGAAAATGCGCGTCGATAATGATGTAATGCTTTTGCATTCCTAGTTGATATGTTGAAGTTATCAACCTTCATTTGAAATACCAGCCTTGTTATGAGTAACTTACTGACATTTATTCAATGAAGTTACCAATCAATTTTAAGCTAACAATTCTTATTTGAATTACTTAGTTTCAACATAACCAGCCTTTGCAACAATGGACCGACTTTTATTTCCATATTTTACGAACGTTTAAAATCAATTATTATCTTTATTTGTGGAATGTGGTACTTGCCCAACTCTTTTTTTAATTAAAACATCAATTAATTTAGATTACTAACTCTTCACTAACTTTTATCTGCATAATCACGAACATTTTATGTCAAATTATTGTTCTTATTTTTGTGACACTTACCAATTTCTTTGCGAATAAGTTACGGAGATGTCTAAGATTACTAACTCTTGCTTGAGTTAATTACCAGAGTTTGTTTGGTCTGCGCCCAACATTCTTAAGAACCAGCCTTCTTAAGTTACCAACTCTCACATTAGATTGCTAATCAATTACCAACATTTATTAGTGGTTTTCGAATTAATAACTTCCGCATTAACTTATCGACCATTTCTATAAGGTCTACCTCACTTTATTAGTTCAGTGTAAATAATTCCTTCAGCATTAGCAATAAATTTTCTTGGCCAACAGCATTAGCAAGCTTGAATTTGGAAACCCTTTTCCAAACTACTTGGATTCTATAGCTTTAAAAACTATAGCATGGAATGTGTACTTATTATGTCCAGATTATTGTATTTGAAAAGCTATGTTTCTTTTCATATGATGTGTTGAATTTTCTTTCCAGTTGGAATGTTCTATACGTGTCTTTTTGCGCCTGGTCTCTACAGGTCATTATGGAATCCATGACCATGGGCAATCACCGGACATGAAACATCTTGAAATGGAAGTCATCTTGAAGATTGGTCAATAAATCAAAAAAGGACAAATGTCAACCTTAAAAATAATTGTTGAGTAAAAACGATTCTACTAGAAACAATATGAAGGGTTGGTACGATGCTTGAAGACTACATCATGTCAGACATTGTGATTTATGATAAATCAGTTGATGTTAGGATGGAGATCTTTTGTCTTTTCAGTCGAAGATGCAGAATTCAAGTAGTGACATTCATTCCCATCCCTATCGAAATTTCTGTTCATCTGTCTGAAAAAGATCAAGATCTCTTTGATGCTTGAATGATACTCAGGGAAATTTCCGTTTTTTGTTTGATTATATGAAAAAGAAAGTCCTTTGCCTTTAAGTTTCCACTCACTGCACTGCACTGCACTAAAGTGTCTACTTTTGCATCGAGACCCACGGTCATGTGGAATTGCTAACAATCATGGATAAAGGCAAGATATTTTTAGGATCCATACATTTGGTAATTGAAAGTGAATGTCCAAGAATCTAAAATATTATTATTCTTTTGGCCAGTAAAGGTCTTAATGTTGGTAATTTCCCCAATCTTGACTGATGATATTAGTCATGTCAGGCAATATATAACTGAACTTGAATTTAGATGAATCAAGTTCATCATAGTCATAAATTATTTGCGACAATTGACAGCTGAAGTCTAATATGGCCTATTCAATTTTGATACATAAGTCCGCATGTGTCCTTAGCGCTAGAACATTGGACTTCACATACCCATTTATTTTTTTTATGCCTCCTATCAGTCTGTTCTTAGTAATTGGATCGCTCCACATAAAAAGATTTTTAGATAGAAATGACGTTTCCATTCATGTAAACACTGTTTTTTAAAAGGTTCACATTGCGTTAGTTCACCGAATTGCATCAATCAATAGCATGTCGTTCTTCCAAAAAGTTCGAAACTTTGCTATGGAAGTCAGATTATCTCCATCCATCTCCATCACCAGTTGACTATTATACAAAATCTTTACCACCTTGAGCAAAATGAAGGAGTGATACATGGATGATGACCGCCCAACGACGCAAGCATTGCCTCCCCTGCTTTCTGGCTAAGCAAAACATCGCAGCATTCACTCCCACCCAACTGCCATATCAAGCCATCGATAGCATCAGCTGGAGACGCCATTAAAATGGGAGGGTCCATAGCTCAGTGACGAATCAATTCTCTCTCTCTCTCTGTCTCTCTCTTTCTCTCTCTGACTAATCAATGCTCTCTCTCTCTCTCTCTCTCTCTCTCTCTATGTGAGTAAGTGATGAACCTGTCTTCCTCTGCTTTATTTATTCGGCCTCTCCACTGACTACGAAGCGGTATAGGTTGGGACTCTTTCACTTCTCTCTGGTGTCTCTTTGCTTTCCGTGGGATTGTAAAGAGAACCCCGTGTTCTTGTTCTTCTCTTTAGGTCATTGAAACAGAGGTTTGAGCTTTTATCTTTTATCTTTTATCTTTTCTGGGAAAGAACCTGCGAATTTCAAGAATTTCTGCACCTTGAAGTGATAGTTCCCATCAAAAAGTGTACTTGAAGACACAGACTCTCTTGGGTCATCGCCAATTCGTCGTCTTTCTCCAAAACCCCCCTCCCGACCAAATTTCGTTTTGCAAGATGGTGCAGCTGCACTCCAAGTCTGATTCTGATGTCACGAGCCTAGACCCATCTTCTCCAAGATCCCCAAAGCGCGCAGTTTACTTCTACCAAAGCCCTTCGAGAGAGTCCAATGATGGGGACAAATCGTCCCTGATGCAAGCCACCCCTGCATATAACAGCCCCATGGAGTCTCCTTCTCATCCCTGCCATTCTCGGGGCTCTTCGGAGAGCCGGTTTTCGGGGCCGTTTCGGTCTTCTTATTGGACCAAAGGGAGTAATGGGAGGAAAAGGAATGAGAAGGGTTGGCCTGAGTGTGATGTGATCCAGGAGGAAGGTGATTATAAGGATGGGTTTGGGGATAATGGGCTTTCAAGAAGATTTCAGGTTCTGATGGGCGTTCTTGGATTTGTGGTGATTTTTAGTGTTTTTTGCTTGATCATTTGGGGTGCTAGCAGGCCTTACAGAGCCCAGATCAGTGTTAAGGTTTGCTTAATGTCTATGTTTTTTTAATATTCTTTCGTTGCTAATCATTTAAGTGATTCTGCAACTACACAGATGCTATATTTTATTACTGGGTTTTCTGTCTTGTTTAATACGTTGGTCATATTCTTGATCAAGAAGCTTGAATATTGATTGAGTTCATGTTTTAATTAGTGCCAATATGGTTTGATCTAGTGAGACTCCTGCAATGTTTAAGTAATTAAAGATGGAATCAATCAGCTATTATTTATTTATCACATTTCCATAACTTGTGGCTTTTTCCAGTTCAAAACATAAGATCTTGCTTTTGTACTGTCTTTAAGAACTGTAGATCGTTGTTTATCTGGTGGATGAGTGTGAATTGTCCAATTTACTCATGTTGATTGACCATTTTCGTTATCTTTTGCCTTTTCCTTTTGCAGCAAACAAATTTTAAAATGTTAACTAGCAGTTACTCTACTTGCCATGGTTTATTAGTTGCTTTCAAAGGTTTTAATTTTCTTTTGAAGTGAAGATGGAGAAAGAAGGGACTGATTCTTCCCCCATCCATTGTCTTAGAGCTCCTTAATTCTCTGTTATAGAGTAGAGGAAACGAATTATTGTCCATTGAATGTGACACATGAGGCTTTTTGCCTGATATCCTCTCTCTCTCTCTCTCTCTCTCTCTTCCCCACACACACCTACGCATGCACAACACCCACACCACAAAGACACAAAGTAGAGTTTTGTCACTAAAATGCAATACTAATTGGTGGATGCTGAATCTAAGTTCCAGTTGCAGCGGTTTGGATTTGGATTTTTTTTTTTTTTTTTTGGCACTTCCCCTGTTCTTATAATTTCTAGGATACGACTAGTCAATCACTCAGGCTTTTCCCATTGGTGAGTGCTTGAATGTGAAAATCTTCGAGCGTGTAACTTTGCAGGAATCAGCTGTCAGGGAGTGTGAGACTTCTTAGCCATCCACTTGTTTTAGGTCACCATTATCATTCTTATGTCAAGTTTAAGATTCTTAGTAGTGTTTATTTAAAAGGCTACCTGCAAATTTTACCTTGGATTTGAGAATGCGAAATTTGGTTTCTGGCTTTCCAGTTTCTTCTCAAAAAGTTTAAGATTCTTTGGCAGAAAACGCTTTCTGAATTGTGATCTTCAGATCATTTCAACTCTGTGGACAATGAGTTATTAAGCTTTGTCTTCGTGTTAGTTCTCACGTTAATCATTTGGCCGTGCAAAAAATGGAGGAAAGAAGATTTCGCTTTTTGTTACTTCCTTGGAACTGCGCGCTTTGTGTTGTCTTTTGCTTCTGTGGACTGTCTTCTGTCTAGACCACTGGCCAGAAGGGTACAGATATTTCAGTATTCATACCATTCTCTCTCTCCCTCTTCCTACAGAGCCTCACAGTGCATAACTTCTATGTTGGGGAAGGATCAGATTCAACCGGAGTGCCGACTAAGATGGTGACAATGAATTGTTCAATGAGGATGACCGTGTACAACGAGGCCACATTTTTTGGCATTCATGTCACCTCTACACCTGTCAATATTATGTTCTCAAAGATTGCAGTTGCAACCGGTCAGGTAAGAATTCCCACCATCTTCTCCTGCATTTGTTTCAATCACATGGCTATTATAACGTTGACAGGATGCACACGGCATTCTGAAAAGTGAAATTACCATTTGTCTTTCTTGCTTCAAGATACATTCATGATTGACTCCATTGCAGTTGCAACCGATGCTTGCTAATATGAACACGTGGCTTGATTACAGCTTAGGAAGTATTATCAACCAAGAAAGAGCCATAGGACGGTGGCCGTGGTCCTTGAGGGGGATAAAGTTCCGCTTTATGGAGCTGGGGCCAGTCTAACCAATTCTGATAACAATGGAGAAGTTCCATTGACCTTAGTATTTGAGGTCCTGTCGCGAGGGAACGTGGTAGGAAAGCTTGTCAGGTCAAAGCATCGAAAGCACGTGTCTTGCTCTCTTGTTGTGAACCCAAATAGCAACAGAATCATCAAGTTTAAGGAGCATTCATGTACATATGACTGATCAGTCTGGATTGATCCACAATTCCCTAGTGAAGGGTTCTGTGCGACGGTGAGGGAACTAATGCTAGCTGGTCAGCTTTGCTTGCTTTAAGTTACCTGCTTTTACTCGCCCTTTCGGAGGAGAAAACAGTGTTCTATACATAGATAGCTTTTACAATGGAGTGAGAAATGTACTGGAGCTTTGATTTGTAGTGTAAAGCGGAAAAAATGCTGTATCAGCAGTCCACTGAGTTTGGAATATAAACAACATTGAAGTATTATTTGTGCTCACTTCTATGTTGCAATTATGACATCATAGTTCCAAATATTTGCAATCTCTTCGGATTGATTAGCTCATGAGAATCTCCGGAGGGGGCGCCGCTGATCCCTTGCTGAACCCGCTGGCTGATCACAAATGATAGTTAAGTAGGTATTTAGACGCAGGAAATCTGAGCTCGTTACTGCCCAAGCAGCAGAAGCACTGCTGATCTGCTTCCATTTCTCGTTGTTACATCAATTTTTATCAGTTTAAACCCTACCAATAATTAAATACAAGAGGCATGGACAAGGAAAGAAATGAAAGTTACTTCCCCCTAAAGAATCATATACTGAAAAAAATGCCACTCTTCCCTCATTGAGCGGAAGCCTCAGGCTGAATCTTCTGTTCAGATGGTGAAATAGTCTCTTGCTTGTCAACAGCACAGCCTGTTTCAAGAACTGTTGCGCCAATTCTATTGGGTGGCCAGTAGCGAAATACTGATCTTCCTATTATATTCTTTGCTGGAAGCGGCCCCCTGCGAGTATAATCTAACATATTAGCAAAAAGAGGACGACTTTCGGTCTTGATTAGGACTTCAGAGGATCAGGTGGTCTTACCATACATGCGAGTCATAACTGTTGTTCCGATTATCTCCCATTACGAACACTGAGTTCTCTGGTACACGCTGGCAAATGGATTGTCCAGATATAGAAGTCAGGCAAAAAGAGCTAATCTTAAATGACCAGGTAAAGAATAGGATTGGATTTGGAGAGATTTATGTCGATTCAAAGAGTGCACTAACTACCGACCGGAAAAAAGAAGAAGAAGAATGCACTAACTATCATTGTACTCACAGTAGGTGTCATGTTGTACGAAGGTGGTTCAAGAATGAAACCCTCGTTTCTCTCAACTCCATTAACAAAAAGTTTTCCTGCTCGAACCTGAAATAGTAGCAATTTACATCAAACTCCATTCCTGGAAACCGAACAGAGAGAAGGCAGAAAGAATATATTAAATCAGTTGAGCAAATCCCTTTTGCTTAAGAATAGTTTACTTTGCATGCATCATTAAAGCCAATTTGTCCAGGCGAATCCTTCACAACTTAAGTTTTTAAAAGATAAAAAGGGGGTGGTAGAAAATGACAAAATACGTGTATGCTCAATTAGAGAACCCACCACAAGCATGCTATCAAACATAATGCAAGGAGAATAAGATGATCTCCAATTACTCCTTGATCTTTCGTGCATAAAACGCAGAACACACGGACTATAAGAATCCGCATTCATCATTTAGCAGCCTCACCTCAACGACATCACCTGCCTTTGCAACCACTCTTTTGATGAAAACATCATCATCAGTATATCCTACTTCCTGAAGCACCGGTGGACTTTTGAAAATCACTACGTCATTGGCACATGGCTTTCTAAATAAGTATGAAACCTACAAGACACAAGTAAAGCAACAATCAAGATAAGTAACACCTAACTATTCTATCAAGGACCTAACCACACACACTCTAGCTTCCTATGTCCAGTTAACTACCTTCTCAACAGAAGTATGAATAAAATCAATCAACACTCACAGAAATTTCTGGTTTACAACACAAGGACACTCACAAAATACTATCAGTCAATATCACTAACTGCAGCATTAAAATATCAATCATATCTTATACAGACACAACATATTGCCTAAAGTTAGGTGCCTTACTTTTCCCAATCATCTTCAAGACCAAGAGAGCCTAATTTTACACCATGGCAAAAACAACATTCATGTTGGTTACACAGCAATCTCTTTGTAAACATTTACCATAAATCAGGATGCTGGAATTTGTCCATGATTCCAAGACTGGATTTTTGGAGGAGCAACTTTCCTATGAATTAAAAATTTCCCGATTTGTGCATTATTACTACTGATTGTATCGCTTGGTGACTCTCCCAGTTTTGTTACCATGCTAAATGAATCATCACGTCGATTGTCAAAAACACAATCTTTTCTCATTCACATTTCCGAAGAAATCTTTCGCCGATTAGCAATAACACAGCTCTAAGTCTCAATCACTCAGCTCCAAGAAGTAACTCGTCCACTGATAAACAACATTCTTCACGTTAAGCTAATCCATGAACTCTAGAACAATGAGAGCAACTCTACTCATTCCATGGATAAACGAAATGGCCAGGATTAAACTTCGAACCAATACCTTCTCCGCAACAATCCGATCACCAACATCGAAAGTAGGATACATGGACAGCGAGGGGATGTACCTAGGCTCCGCCACGAACGACCTGAACGCCAGCGAGATCGCGAGCGCCGCGAAGACCGTCTTCGCGTCGTCGGAGGTCAGGTTCAGCCATTCTGGCAGGATCCCGCCCTCCTGCTCCTCCACTCCCCCGTCATCCCCGCCGCCGCCGCCCCCTCCTCCCTCCCCGCCCCCGCCGCCGCCGCCGGAAGCGTCGAGCGCCGCCGGCTCGGTCTCCTCGTCGGAGCCCTTTACCGCCTCGCAACTGGGGCGGGGGCGGCGGCGGCGAGCTCCGGCTCCGGCTCCGGCTCCGGCGCCGGAGGGAACGAAGGAGGAGGCGAAGCGCGCGGGCCTCGAAATTGGAGGGACGACTGGATTGGAGAGGCGGAGAGGAGCGAGGGTGGCGGCGGTCTCGACGCGGGCGGATGGAATCGGCGAAGAGAAATTAGGGTTTTGGAGGGATGGAGGAGAGAGAAAGTGCAGGCACGCCACCATTTCTGTCTCTCTCTGGCAGAGCTGCGGGTATGAAGCGAGAACTGCTCGCTTTCTACAAGATAAAAGGAGAGAAGGAGAAGAAGGTGGAAGAAAGGCTTCTCTTTTAACGATTTTTCACTTTTTTCTTTTTTTTTACGTTTCTTCTAAATGAATTTTTGGAAAAATTGGGGAAGAATATTAAGTAATTTTACGCATTAGTGTTATGTATATTCTTGAGAGATTTCAAATATCCACCCGCTGAATAAAAGGGGAATTCTAGCATTTAAAATTCTGAAAAAGAATGCGAAAATTGGGTTGAAAATGATTATTTTGTTGCTCAGAGAGCGTTTGAAAAATCTGCATTTTTACAAAGAAATGTCTTGGATATGATTTTAGCTGATAATCATCATTCACAACCCTCTGTCGATAAAATAGAATAGTCTATCTTTTAGCGAGCTCCAAATAGATTTTCACTTCTATATTTATCTGTGTTATGAGGAAATGACATCGGAAAATGTGTAATTCATTTTAAAATACTTTTTTGCTATGAATTGATTAGAAAATACCATTTGTCATTAAGATGGTACTGATTACCTTACACCATCTCTGAAGATCGATGAATTACAGCGAGAATGACTATATTCCTTTCAAGAGAATTAACAGTGCAAATGTTTGGCCTTGAGGGCCATTGTATACAAGGATCTGTAAACAGGTACTCCATAACAATTACATACAAATCGAATCAGAGCACCAAAACCATAGAGGGAGATAACCGGCGGCGAGCCGAGAACTCTTGCATCCTTGATATCTGCAGCCTGAAGAAAAGGCATCAAATATAACTTCGCCGCCAAATTCTATGGAGAGAAGGGTGTTGGCATTGTCGCGGCGATCCAGTCAATGTAAGACCAGCATCCTGTATGAACTCGCAAAGTGACCGCAAAGCCTGACCTGACTATGTTGCTGCTTCCGGCATTGAGGCGGTTCTACCCTGATCAAACATGTGTTCTTCAGGAGTATGGATTTCGTGGCCTTCCCCATTTTCACGGATGAAGAAATCCGACCTTTCGGAAGCATTGTGCTTCCAAGGGCTGTGGTGGGCGATCCATCTTTGTCGGATGCGACCGAGCCTGATGTTGGCAGAGGATTGGAGTAAGAAGCATGAAGCTTGGGCTTTTGATATATCTTCTCCAAGCTCTGCATGGGTATATCATCCTTCTTGGTTTTCGACTGGTTGTCTAGTTTATCCTTGTAATTGTTCAGGACTCTTTTGGCCTCGGGCACTAGACCAACCGAGCGCCATGCATCTGCCACCAGCTGGATAGTGCTCAACTCAGGAAACACGCCCTTCTCTTCCATTGTTTCAAGCAAATCCTCAGCCTTCCATGGCTGTTTTGCTTCTCCATATCCCCAGATAAGGGTCTCAAAGGTTTTCAAGTTTGGGGGAATGCCCGCATCGCACATGTTCTTGTACACCCTCATCGCATGCTCCATTTTGCTGACGGTGCACCATCCACTGACAATGGTAGTGAAGATCACAACATTCGGGAATAATCCACATTTTGCCATGGAAGTCAGCAGCAACTCAGCTTTCTCAGGTTCTCCAGCACGCGCATAGCCTTTGGCTAGGATGCTAAATGCATGGATGTCAGGTTCTATCCCAGCCTTCACCATGTCATTGAAGATTTCTTGGCATTTCTCCATAAGTGCCGCTGAGCTCCAAGCATTCATTATAGTGCTGAATGTTACAACATCTGGTTTTACCCCAAATTCTTGCATCAATGTCAGTGCCTGATCACAATTTATGAAGATGAGTCTCTTTACAACCACTTAAGTAATGTTTATGCTTCTATGTAATATTCCAGCTTTAGGGAAAAGATTCAGGAAGTGCAAAGGTGATTCACTTTGTATTTTCACAGGTAGACTTCATCAAGATGCCACATATCATTAAGTTTCAGAGATGTCCAACGACATTATATAGAGAGGCAACAGATCAACAACATGATGAGTTAAATAAGACTCACCTGATCTACACCATCAGTATCGGTAATGTCCAGGAATCCTTTAATAAGTGAGTTGAAGACAACAAGATTCGGATGCACCCCGAGATCTTTCATTCTGCGCATGAACCTCATGGCTTCTGTCATGTTTCCTTCTTTACAATAACCGCTTACGATGATGCCACATGTACGATCATTTGGCGCAACTTTGTTGTTCTGCATCTCGAGTATCATGCCCTCAGCCTTGCTCGTCTCTCCATTCTGCGCATAAGCTCTGGCCAAGGTGTTGAAAGTGACAACATCAGGTTGCATGCCGGACCCGACCATTCTGTATACAACATTCCATGCTTCCGTGATATTCTTCTTGTTACACCAAGCTCTGACTAGAATGTTGTATGTCCTTTCATTCGGTTTCAAATTTTCCTCTCTCTTCATAAGCTCTAGTAGTTTCAATGCTTCTTCGGGCTTACCCACAATTCCGTACCCTTTGATTAGAGTATTAAATGTGCTAGTCGTAGGCCTACATTCACTGTCCTTCATTTTCTGGAATGCTTTCATGGCTTCCCCAATCTTTCGAGATTCAGACAAAGCATTGATCACAGCATTAAAAAATATTGCATCAGGCTTCAAGCCGCTCTCTTCCACCTTAGATATGAGTGCAGCGATGGAGTCAAAGCGCTTTTGGACGGCAAAAGCAGCCAGAAGAGTGGTGTATGTTATGAGAGTCGGCCTGTGTCCTTCTTCTGTTAAGCAATCGAAAATGGAATGAGCCTCTTGAGGTTTCTTCCTTTCTATCAAGATGTTCATCAGCTTAGTTCTCGAACGAACTGTCCTACAACTGTTGTTGCTCAAGCAGATGAGACAGCAGGATTGGTTTTCTAAGCTACTTGAACTCGGAACTGATTGAAAGTGATTGTCCTCTTGGAGAAGCCTTTCCTGTAAAACAACATCGAGGAAAAGATTACAATTTGAACAACATTTTAGAGCACCTAGCAAGGCACAAGGAGGTGCTTCTGAAAACCAAAATCAGGGAAAAACAAATGCAAAGAAATAGTGAAGTCAGTCAGTGAGAAAGAGTTATGTTGATATACCATGATTGGTGACGATTCGACTTGCTTCTTGCTTGAAATGCTTCCCTCCTGCTGCTTGGTCATGTTGACAAAATGGCAGCACACACCATGAACTGGTTCTTCTGAATCCACCCAACTGGCTGTTGAGTATACTAGTGTACCAATGCATGCCTGCTCAGATTCATGTGCGTGCTATTATGCCTTCCAGATTCCAGCTCAGTGAAATTGTCTCCAAATTTCCAACCTAGTTCAGCAAGCAATGTGAGAAATATATTAAACGATCCTATCTGAGACAGTCCGTGGTATGAACATAATGTTAGTAACCAAGCTAATAATAATGAATGTTTTTCTCAGCATCTTCGAAGTAACATAAGAGGGCCTTCAAAATAAAACTTCCAATAAAGGAATCCCCAAGACAATTAATCGTCAAATTGCGACATTTGCAACACAGATGGTCAAAATCCTAATGGCAAGACAAAAGCCCTAGTGACATGCTGAATAAGCAACAACCAAACAAACTTGGACACAACCTAAAAGCCAAATGCGTGAAGCCTAATAGATAGTTAAAAAAGGCATAAACACACTCAACTGGCAATCAGTTGAGAAAAAATGCCAAATCACCAAGCGCCAAGAGCCAAATAAAAAAAGAAGCCAACAGGACCAAGTTTTCTTTTCCTCCAAGAATTTGTAATCCATGAATATGCTTTAGGATTCAATAAAACGAGAATTCTGCTTCACTAACATAGAAAGAGAAGTCCAGAATTTCTCCAAACTTGATACACCAGTACACACATTAACATCAATAATCCGCACGAGACCACTGTTCATTTTGACAATATGACCCACAAAAAATTTCCCCCACTTTTATCAAAAGCGAAAGCCCAAATGACAGAAAGTGCAGCTAAGTTCAGCAAACTAATATCCACATTCACCTCAAAATCATCCCCACCGACTTCCACAGCAATCAGAAAGTGGCAGCTAAGCGACAGAACACAATGGGATGTCATCTTGCCAGAGAGCCCCCCAACATTCCAAAAGAACAAGAACAAAGAAGCAACAGCTCTACTGTAAGCATTAAGAACAACCCATCACCCCACAACCCCCATTAAACATCCACACAAGCCATGATCAAAGAAGATCGAGAAAAACAGTGAACTGGGCAGTACCTGTCGAGCTTGAGAAGAAGCAGAGTATGGGGTTGAAGATGGGCATGCATGGCCTCTTATTAACACAGAGAGGGAGAAGTGCATGGAGCACGAAAATCAGATTTCGCAGAGGAAAAGGAAAATGGAGGGTAGCGGAGTGTGTGTGTCGCGGAATCCACCGGAGATTCTTATCCACAAATTTTTATCGGAACAAGATATTCTGGGATAAATTCTGAGGCTGTTGAAACTTCAAAGTGAGCAGGTGCTGACGTGGGACTCCGTCATTCGTGGGGAGGAAATTGTTCCACGCCGCCCGGGTTGTATGTTACGTGGATATTTTCTTCTTTTTTACTTTTCTTTTCCAAGAGATTGGAGATGCAATTCACATCGAAATTGGCTCACCTAGCGTCATCTTATTTAATTAATGGAGTAGAGTCAGTATATCTTTTTCAAGACTAATCTAATTAGCTCATTATTATCGCATCCTATTTATTAATCTTACCACTAAGTGAAACTTTGCTTTTCACTATTTTTTTTCTTCTTCTTCTTTTTTAATTACTCGAATTTAATATATGCACGCAACCCTAAATGACCCTCTCTAGCCACTAAGTCTAGTGCTCTAGCTTAGCGACTCTCGGTTGTGGTCGTCACTCTGATTATTGTACATTTGACCTACTTTATGATCGAGTTAAGTTGAGTTTTTGAAAATATATATATACACGCACACTTAAGCTTGTCTAAAAAGTTTACTTATACCAAACTATTGAAGATAAAGTGACTTGTAGGAATAGAAATATGTGTGACAATACGTAGAATTACAAGCTTGGATAGGTTAAAGTGTATATTTTAATTGACGGGCAAGTTGAGTTGTGTATTGAATCTAAAACTAGGGTCCACTCATAGCAACGAAATGTTAAAGTATCTTCGTCAAGCAATTGGCCAAACAAATGGAAAGGTAGCGTTAGCTTTGACCTACCCAATCGATGCTTTGGGCCTTGTTGGCTAGGTTGGCTTGAACAGGTCTTGCAAGTTGTCAAAGCCACGATCAAATCTAATATAGTGAAATTGGGTCCAAAATAGTCGATCTACCATGTTGCATCAAGCCTGCAATTAAAACTTGCAACACATGAAAACACCAAAATCAAAGCTCACGATGATGCCACATATTCTTTCGCGTTTCTTCGTGGTCACCATTTTCATGGGGATGAACTCATCGACCACCCCATTGAAAGATCTTAAATGCACCTCGGATTTAGTAGCGATCAGCGGATAGGGCAACCACTGGGAGTCCACCCCAGTGGCCACCCTTCCGACTTGGAAGGGGCTCAAATCCCCACCTTCTCGGGGACATCGCGAACGGTTTCATTTCGTGAGTGGGTTTCAACTCCTACGCCTCCGCAGTTTCTAGTCGAAAAAGAAAAGTCGAAGTGAGTGTTAGAGTAGAATTAGAGACAAAAAAAAAAAAAAAAAAAAAAAAAAACGGATAGGGCATGTCGACTCGACCAAAGCCCAGTGACTGTAAGTCCAATAGGTGACCAGCACATATTTTGGCTTGAAGACTACGGCCAAGCTTGTCCAATACATAAAAATCATTGAAATAGATTTTTGGATATCCTACAACATGGCTTTTAGCCCCTAGTATCCTCCATAACAAGATATTCTAATGTTAGGAAATTTTAATGCAACATCAATTGGGTCAGCCTGGCGTCTTATGGAAGGTCACTTGTCCAAATCCTGTTCAATTTAATCGTTAAAGCTTTCAAAACCTAACCCGGCTTTGCCTCACTCGATTGGCATGAATGATGAGTAAGATCCGCGCACGTTAGTACCGTGATCGGGATAAGCCAATCCAAATTGAATTTGGAATCCGAAATGCAAAACTCAGCTTCACGAGAATTTCGAAGAGAGGCAAGATGGGATTTTCCTTCTCTTTTTTCTTTTACTTTTCGTTTTTTGGGTGAGAGATGGTCTTAAAAATGTATTCCTCAACTCAACGTTGAATTTCCTCCCTTTTCCGTTTTCCCCCAACAAGTTCGAAGATTATATTGAAAACTGCATAAAGAAATTTCTAAATTTTGGCTGATGTACAATGTCATCCATAAATTTTAAATTTATTCAATATAGTCCATGAACTATTAAATAATATCCAATATGGTCATCTTGTTTTGTTCAAACAACAAATTAGGCATCATTTGATGACATGAATAATTATATGTTGAGTTGGATATTGAAAATGATGATGCCAACATGTTTAGTTTTTATTCATCTACTTTTGAGAGAAAAAAGAAAAAATTAGGGCTTTAACATATTCATGTTATTTGATGATATGGATTTTATATCTCGGCTTGATATGAATATATGAGTTATGGTTTGGGATCTCTCTCCCTCACGAAGGGGAAGAGTTAGAATCTCTTCATCGTGTTTAGGTCTTAAATGGGATCTTAGGGGTAGTGGGTCCTCTCGCTATACGTCCCCTACGGTTTTTTTGCTTCGGTTGTACGGACTTCTTAAGTCACCAAAAAAATAAAATATATATACATGAGTTGGATAATTCTCGTGTATTTTTTTTTTATTATTATCCACAATTCAAATTTTAGGGATGTAGACTTGGTTAGTTTGAATTATAATGAAATCACGATATTGAACATTTCTATGTAGTTTTAAGGACTAAATTGAATATTTACTAACAATTGAGAGATCATATTAAATAAATTATAGATTCAAAGATAATGTTACATATTAAATTAAAATTTTGAGATCATTTGAGTTATTTTCCTGATCAAATATCCAAATTTGACCAAATCAAAGCATCCATTGCCAAGAAAGCGACGGTCCGATTGAATATACCTTTTGCTTTTAACCTTTTCCGTTGCACTAATCCTAGATTAGACTCAACTAACGCATTTGAGAAAATTAATAAAAAAGAATCGGAATCCAACTGTTGTCGACAATTAAAAAGTACAACCCAGAAAAATTCGACAATAAATAATAATACGAGACGACAATCATTATCTACCAATGCCTCCAATCATACTTTAAAAAAAAAAAATCGATGATCATGGGGGTGCTAGGTACGGAAATTTCAGCGTAAAAGATTCTTATAGGCTTATAGCTAATAACAAAAACAGAAATTTCACATATTCCTCTATAAAATCAATTGAATATCCACAATCTCACTATAAATTGAAATTGAAAAGTGTTGACCATCAAGCTGACCTTATTCGAAAAACATAATAACCTAACAGTAACGATAAATGAAATCTTATAACAATCGTTCCGAAAATTTGTTTTCTCAATTAATTAAGAAAATCACTGTAATATTGTGAGGCGATGAATTTTTTTGTATTTTGTACAATATTGTGAGTGGTACCTAATTGCCCCCCAAAATCAACCAACCGCATCCTCAGTATACTTTTTTTTAATTTGTTAACTAATTAAACCCAACAAAGGGACCCACAAAAACACTTCACTAAATAACACCAGATATTAAACCTGAGCAATATCCTTAAACTGCTTCACCCTGAATCGGGCATCCCAAAGTGCCCAGTTAGGCCCCAATTTACAGGGAGTTTAACTGGGATTATGAGATAAAATCCCCATTGGGCTTCCCTGTTAAGCTGGATTCAGGGAAATGAAGAGGTCTGGCCAACCCCCCACCGGGCACATCCTCAGTATACTTTTTTTAATTTGTTAACCAATTAAACCCAACAAAAGGGACCCACAAAAACACTTCACTAAATAACACCAGATAAAAAGAAAATTAAAAGAAAAAAAACAAAAGCTCTTTAGCCACTAATTTTAATTAGTGTTAATCACGTCTCTTTCACCTCTCAGCGGAGTTCCAAAACCGAATGGCAATCCTCCAATAAATAAGCCAAACCTCCAAAACTCTCTCTTTCTTTTCTCTCTCTTCTCTCTCTCTCTCTCTCTAGAGATAGATAGATATGTTGAAGGTATGGAAATGGTACCAGAGCTGCCTCTCGCTCCACCCCGTGAAGACGCAGGTCATCAGCTCCGGCGTCCTCTGGGGCGTCGGCGACGTCGCCGCCCAGTTCATCACCCACTCCACCGCCCGGAACCGCCTCCAGATTTCCGTGAGTCTCCCGCCGTCGCCGCCGCCGCCGCCGCCGCCTCCTCCGCCGTCGCGGCGGTCTTCTTCTTCCTTCTTCTTCCTCTTGTTCTTCGCTCTCCGATGATGTCGTTATCCTCTCTGTCCGCGTCGTCTCTCCGGCTGGATTTTCGTTCGGTTGCGCTTCTGGTGCTTGTCCGCATGCGTTTGCTCTGGTTGGATTTGCCTGGCGCGCGCTCTCCGAGTGCCGCTTCGCCGGAGCGACGGTTCCGCGACTGGTGTCGCGAGGTACGAAGCGTTGTTTTAGCGGACGTTAGGTCAATGAGATTTGAGCCTGCCGAATCGGCGGATAGGAGCTGTTGAAGAGGTTTTTCTCCGTTCGATGTTCGACGTCCGTTTCTGAATCGCATCTGCTGATTAGAGCTTTTCCGATTATCGTCTGTTTGTGGTGTTGGCAGTGGAGGATTAGTTAGTTAATTTGGCGTCGGCGTGCGTTTTGTGTGCAATAGAGAGGATGATTTGACTCCAGGGAAATTTTAAGCTGTGACTAGTTTTTCCTTTCAATGCTGAAACGGACTTTTCCTCTGGATTGTGGCACTGTCTCGACGGATTATTGGAGAAGTCTAAGTTAATATATGGATAATATCAGGTTCCTTTCGGTGTTGGATGTATTCAATTTGAGACGTCAAATTTGCAAACCCATTGAAAGGAACACGTGGGGATGCGTAAGTTTCAGGAATGGAGTTTCAGGAATGGGTTTCGACAGGGCATGGCAAACGTCTGAGAGTGAGTGCAGAATAGGAATAGAGTAGGATTGAAAAAAAAAAAAAAAAGAAAGGAACATGTGGTCTCAAATTGAAGTAGTAATTGTACTCTTTAAAGTTAAATCTAGGAATCACCGAGAAACTCGAGGATCAGAAGTGCATTAGACCATTTTGGTTCTTTCTTCTATTAAAGAGTTTACCTGCTATAGATGCATGAAAGTGGGAGCTTTTCCTTCCCTCCAATGAAGTTCATCCTTACACGACATGATGTAGATGCTACACGAACCTGCTAAGGTAGTTCACTGTGGCAAATGTAGCTTCAGTAGCAGCTAAAAGAACGCAAAATTGGGCTGTAACTGAGAGATGGCATCTTCCTTGCCTTATTATGTATAGATCAAGTTCTGACTTTATTTGTTGAACTTTCTTTATCCGATTTGGTTCAGGTAAATCTGGACGTAGAGATATTGTACTTTTTGTTTGGGACCATACTCTTGTCAGACACTATACTGCTGATAAAAATTTTTTAGGTCAAGAGATAGTGTTTTTGTTGCTGCGGTATTCTCCTGTTGTTTTGGTCGTCAACGACAGCAACCTGGATGTTAAATGACAAATGCAAATTTGACTTGAGATCCTGCAACCTAAAGTTCCAATTAAATCATTTGATCACCCCGTTTCTAGTTTGCTTGGTAGTGAAGAGACTACTGTCTTGTGCTGGAATTAAAAAAAAATAGTTTCAGTGTCTTAACATTCACCGCAAATCTTAACCCATACAATCAAAGTAGATCTTTTCTAGATCCTTTTATTTTCTTTATTATCCCCTTTTAGGAAAGTTTCTTTTAATCACAACCCTGACATGGAGTCAATAAATTTGACCATATAAAGATGTCTAATTAGATGCAGTTATTTCTGAAGGCTGGAGCATCTACTTCTCCATGCACATGGTCCTCCACATGCAGTTTCAGGTTGATGTAATTTCATAAGGCTATTAAGTCAGCTCCAATGCTTGAGGTTGTTTGCATTTTACCCCTCCGTATGACTGGTAAGCTCAAGCTGCACTTGCAAATCGAAGAAGATCGTCCATTAAAAAAGGAAAAAGAAAAAACTCAACAATTTATCGAATCTCTAGCATTATAGGATAATTAATAAAAGTCCTTCTTGAGCCATCATTTACCAAAATAGATAAGATGTGTTTCTTTTTCTTCCATTATTGTTGCCTTGCAATCTTTTGCAATGCCAAGGTTATGAATTAATTGGATATCGCTGTTTTAAGTACTGATTGAGCACTTCAAGATTTTTGGGGTTCCACAATTGTCTCCTTAGTCTTTGCTGTATACTCTTTCGCTGCTTCTAATGGGCTTAGTTTCAAAGTCTATCTTATGATTATTGTAGCCCTGCTTAGTTTGTTCTGACATATCTTTGTTTGCTGGGAAGACCATAACTGTTGTGTAAATTTACAGGAAGCAGATTCTAAATTCAAAGTTAACTGGAAACGCACAGCTATTACAAGTTTGTTTGGGTTCGGCTTTGTAGGCCCTCTAGGCCATTTTTGGTTAGTCTTTATCATGTCGCTTCTTCTATTAAGCTATTTACCATCCTGTCATTTGCGTTTCCACTTATTGTCTAGGGTTTGGCCTATTTCTATACTGAATACCTGAATCTTCAAACAAATGGACATATGGACATTTTAGGCTGTTTAAACTCGTGGAATTTTGTCATTATGTTCTAAAATCATTTTTTCTTCCATTTGCCCATAAAGTCAAATAAGTAATTTTTGTTTAACAAAAGACAGGAAATTGCCCTCAGCTTTGTGATACTACCACAGTGTAAGTCTGGAACTTGCAAATTAAGCATGATGGTCTTGAGAGCAATTGTTCCAAACAAAATGTGGTTCAGGGGGAATTTTGACTCTATGTTGGGTAGTACTGGATTTGCCATTTATGTATGAAAGATTAATAAGCCATTCAAAGCGGGGAAAAATATTGGTGTGAGGTCATTGCAGATATGGAAGATTACGATTCTCACAGGAGACACAACTGGACTGTGGTATTCATTAATGGTTGACTTTTCTGCGATGAAAGCTAGCTTATCATCACATTTTAATTGCTGTATGATACCTGTATTTGTTCTTCCAATGGGGGTGGAGATGAACTGAGATGACCAATGAGTCCGTGCATCCATGAATAAGAATTTTGTACATTATTAAGCAAAGAGGTGGTAATGCCTGCATTTGACAATCTTATTCTCTTCTAGGTATGATGGGCTTGACAAATTTATAAGACTCAGGTTGCAATTTCCACCGAAGTCTGCCAAGTTTGTTGCTGCTAAAGTGGCAATGGATGGGATCATCTTCGGGCCCTTTGACTTGTTTGTTTTCTTCAGTTACATGGGATTTGCCGCTGGTAAAAACGTTGCTCAAGTGAAGGAAGACGTGAAGAGGGACTTTCTCCCGGCCTTGATTTTGGAGGGTGGAGTTTGGCCACTTGTTCAAATCGCCAACTTCCGATACGTCCCGGTCAGATATCAGCTCCTCTATGTCAATATGTTCTGCTTGCTAGATAGCGCTTTCTTGTCATGGCTCGAGCAACAAAAGGACGCTCCTTGGAAGCAGTGGTTCACATCTTTTCACTCCTTGAAGGAAGGAGGAGGTCAGGGCAGATGACGAAAATTCTTCTTCGACTCTTCGGCTGTGCCCGAGTGGGCGATGCAGGTGACTTATACATTTCGCGAGAAAAATAGATCCAAGTTTGTGCATTAGAAAGCTGTCGATGGAGGTGCCATCAATTCAATCTCTCTAGTTCATAGATGCTAATTGGCTCTTTGCTTCAAATGCAATATGGAAAAAAAAAAAAAAATGGTTTGATTTCCTCCCTCTACAGTTAACGGAATGAAATCATGAATTTTCCATAAGAGCAGGGAATCAGATGAACAATGTTGTATTCATCACCGTAGATCTGCCGAGTGCGGTAGGCGTCCCGGCAATAGCTGCTTTTTCTCCTCCATTTTTTCCCTCCTTTTTATGTTTTTAATTATGTTGTAGGTAATTTACGTATAAAGCTCGTTTTGATGCTCTATAATGAACGCGGCCCGGAGGAATCAGCAGAGATTAAATCGAATATAAGGTTTTTTCTTAAATCTACGTGATTCGAATTGATTCAATTGGAATGTTTTAATCTCGCGTTGGGGTTAGTGTTTATCATCTTCTTCGTTCTTCCTTCTTTCTGAACATTCCAATATGTCCTTTCCATTAAGGAAAAACAAATGGACAAAATGAATTGGGTTGTTAAAAAACCCGAAATGAAAAAGAGAGCACCCTCATGCAACTGCAAGCACCGTACTTCATCACCAAGAGATGCCTTCTTCAAATGGAAATTCCTTGTTTTGGTTAACTTACGGATAGAATTTATCTTCTTCGAGCTTGGTCCATCGCCGGCGCTCACGACCACTGCGACCAATTCCCTCACTCGCATCACGTTTTACCGGTCCAAGTCACTACTAGAAATTCTGACCAAGTTGTGCTAGTTCACGACCCGTGCCCATCTTGCTAGAGCCATCAACTTAGCCTCGCTAGTCATCTCGCTGCGCCATCGTCACCATCTGCTGTTCAGGTCATTCTCCACCGTGGGCGCCGCCGCCATATCTTGGCCCTTAGATTTGAAGGCGTGAAGTTGACCTCGTCGTCAGGGCTTGCGGCCCATCAAGCTTCCGGCCATGGGTATGCAGCCGTCCTCGAATCTAGAGGTGAGCTTGAAGACCTACAACTGCGCATATGCACTTGCGGCTTGAGCGCGCTTGGCATGGTGCGGAAGAAAAGAAGAAACAAGGTGATGAATAATAAAATGAAAAGAAAATGGAAAAAAAAATGCTTTTTAACGAAAAGTCCCTGACAACATGTCGCCAAAATCAGCACGCACGATCCAAGTACTCAGTACTCACTGGCCGAAGAAGATTTGGCCCGTCGGTGAACTAAGCCCTTATTTGTAATTAGATCAATCATTTCAGAATCTTTTTTAAAATACAATCGACTTTGAATCATTTTATGAGAAAATAACGACATTTTGGATGTTTATTTAGAATTTTTTTAATATTCAACATAATATTTAGATATTATAAAGAAATTACATTTAAATAATGGATAAACACACACAAATCAAGTTTGGATTCTAGTCACCGGAAAGATCATAGGAAAAATGACAATTTCGAGAACACAACACCCAAATCGACATTTTTCTATAAAAAAAAAAAAGGAAATCGAATTTCTTGTAGAAGATAATAATATTCAAACTCCTCTTCTCATCCTTTTACCGTACGCCTATACAGTGAAATTGCGAATTCAAACTTTCCGTACGTCGGTTTGTGGTATTTTTTCAACACTCGATGGATTATAGTTCAAAATTCAGTATTTAAAAAAAAAAAATACTTGCGTTAATTATTTATATATTTTTCGTCCCCCCTTGATCGCGAATTCACGAAAAAAAGTTGGAAAAACAGGCTCCCGCCTGTATAATAATAAGCCGTTCGTGGGCAAACCGGATCTCTGCAGAGCGTTCACTATCGGATCGAAAAAAGACGAAACGAAAGTACGACCGGCGGCCGTTTCGGGCGCTAAACCCAACGCGAGAGCGCAACCGCCTCCGCCGCTCGCCGGATCTCGAGGAGCCTCCTCCCGATGTCGCGAGCTCCCCGCCGGGCCGATCAGCCTCCGGTGACCCCACCGTCCCCCTGACAACCGCCGCCGCCGCCGCCCGCCATGACCGCCCGTCGAGTCTCTCTACCGCTCGCTCTCCTCGCCGCCCTCCTCGCTGCCTCTCTCCTCCGCTACGTCCCCTCCCCCCGGCCCCCCGAAACCCTAGGCCCGGCCCCGAACCGCACGGGCGCCAACTACATCGTCCGGTTCACCCGCTACGAGCGCGCCGAGGATCACCGATCCTACCTCGAGGCGAGGGTGCGGTCCCCGGGCTGGCGATGGATCGCGAGGCGGAACCCGGCGTCCGCGTACCCGACCGACTTCGGGCTGGTGTCGATCGAGGAAGGGCCGGCGAGGGAGGGCCTGATCGGGGAGATTGGGAGGCTAGGGCTGGTGAAGGACGTGAGCCTGGATATGAGCTACGGGAGGGGGTTGCTCCGAGAGAGCGGCGAGAGGGTCGGGGCGTTCGTTGACGGGATGAAGCGGCCGGGCAAGATTTTCACGTCCATGTCGTTTAGCGAAGGCGAGGGGGAGTACTACACCACTGCGATTAGCAACTCTTCGATAAGCTGGAGACGGCATCTGTTGACGCCGGTGAGATGCATCAAAACTGCGTTATCGAGGTTTCCGGTTTGCTTAAATCTAATTAAACGAATGTGGGAGCAAGCGTGGTGTGACGATTATGTGTTTAGCTAACTAAATGCTGTCATTTTAACGACTGATGTCTGCATGTTCGGATTGAATTGTTCACTGGATCTGATAAATATAACTGACGCTGTTGAGATTATGAAGATACTCTATCCTTTTTCCTTCGCTTATTTGGTGTTGACCTGCAGAATTTGGCGTTTGACCATATAGTATCAAAGATTTCTTGTGTGTTTCGGATTGAAAATGGGGAATTTTATGCCTCCGTCATTGACAGAATCTTTGTTAATCCCAGTACATTTGCTATCTTATACTTTGTTTCCGGTTTCCATGAATCTATTTTTTGACTTTGGGATATCTGGATTTTTTCCGTTGTGTTTTCAGAGCAGAATATGCATGATAGTTATTCCTGGATGTCCTTTTTGCTTATTCACGTGGCCTTATACCTGTTTTTCTTCTTCTTTCTATTTTAAATTTCTTCTTGTTTAGAGATCTCAAGTCACATCCATGTTTGGAGCCGGCACACTTTGGGAAAAAGGTTATACTGGTAGAAAAGTTAAAATGGCAATATTTGACACCGGTATACGGGCTGGTCATCCACATTTCCGCAATATAAAGGTACTTATTTTGATGGAACTTGTTCTTGGTTGCTAAGCATTAGTTTGCAGAGGTGAAGCGAATGGAACTTTGCAGTGTGCTGAGTGTAAATGTTCGATTTCTTCAGCTCCATCTCTGGTATTGCCACTAACATCAAATTTGGCTGACTATCAGGAGCGCACAAATTGGACCAACGAGGATACCTTGAATGATAATCTTGGACATGGGACATTTGTTGCCGGTGTCATTGCTGGTGTAGATGCAGAGTGCTTAGGATTTGCACCTGATACTGAAATTTATGCTTTTCGTGTGTTCACAGATGCACAGGTAATTCTTCTTTTGGATCATCCACTGCTAAAATTTTAAGTAAGTTGGTGCACCCATAAATGCTTTGTGGATTACAGCAAAGTGCCAACTTAATAGCATAGCGTTTGGGAACATTAAAGAATTGGATGTCTGGTTTGGCTAGTTGTGGACCACTTTGTTTTATCTGCCCTCACATAGGTATATTGCGGCATATGTAGTGTACATTTATATGTTATTTGCAAGATGATGATAATTGTGTATTCAGCCTACTGCAGGTATCATACACATCATGGTTTCTGGACGCATTTAACTATGCTATTGCAACAAAAATGGATGTGCTAAATTTGAGCATTGGCGGACCAGATTACCTGGATCTCCCGTTTGTGGAGAAGGTAGGCTCTTATTATATGTTGAAAACATTTAATTACTGCGACAGACTGGCAGGATCACTTTTTATGTGGGTTTTTAGAAATTAGAGTAGCCTGGCTAGTTGATATCCTTTGTCTGGATCAACTTGATATTTTTGTTAATAATATTTAGGACTTTTTAGGACTGCTGCTGAAAAAAGTTTATTCACTTGTTCTTTGCATGTCCAAACTGCCCTCCCATTTACTTTTTCATGTTTCAAAGGTTGATCAGTCTTGCTTAATTGTTTAGATTTAATTTTCAGAATTCTTTGTAAACCATAAGAGGGTGAATCTCGTCCTATTTCTGCTTTGCAAACATTTCTGCTGTCACGAAAATGAGTTTCTCAGTAGTGTACTCTGTTTAAATTTATTGTCAGATTTCAGCATACTTCCTTGTATATATGGGGTGTAGAATTGGTTATTGACTTAATTCTGTTTTCCAGGTTTGGGAAATAACAGCAAACAACATAATAATGGTTTCAGCAATAGGAAATGATGGACCACTTTATGGCACTTTAAATAACCCAGCTGATCAGAGTGATGTTATTGGTGTTGGTGGTATTGATTACAGCGACCATATAGCCTCATTTTCCTCACGTGGCATGAGTACTTGGGAGATTCCGCATGGGTAATTGATGTTGCTTACTTCAAATTACTTAAGAATTGGTCTACTGCGTTTTTCTATTTGGTTTTGCTTGGACAACTTGATGGGATTAACGAAGGAAAGAATCATGGGAATTGCAATTGGTTACAAAAGCTGTTTTGTTTCTCTATTCTTGAGCTGAGTTTGGCATTAGGTCTTTAGTGAGCATAGTTTTCATCATATTTTTCTGTACTTAACATCTCAAGTCAAATCCTTGTTTGTATGAGTAGTAATCCAACTGTGGCTGCACATGGTTCATGTCATATGCCAGTGATGACATTAATTCATTGAGTACTGTCTGTTAGCTGACTCTTTCTAATATGCTTCTGCCTAAAGAGCTGTTTGGTGACTGAAGAATGATAGGAAGGAAATAAGCTTGTTTTCTTGAGCTCACTGAAACCAATTGTTCTTCTGTTGCATGGCATTATGAGAAACGCTATTAGTGGGGGTTTCTTAACTACTAAGGCAATTTTGATTATCTTGTTGGTGAGCAGGACTCTTTTAGCTTGCACCTTTTGGTTTTGATTTTTTTTTTTTTTAATCTCTGCAAAAAGCAAGAATTAAAATGGTTTCCATTCCCATATACTTTTTTCTTGAAATGTGTTTGGTATGTGAAAATAAAAGTTCTGTACCTGAATGAGAGTTATGAAAATATGTTTAGTTTTGTCCTTTTGTTCATCAGCTCTCCATTGCAAAATTATGAATTTGATCCTAAAGAGAAGAAAGAGAAGAAACTCTATCAAACTTTGTAGAAGTACAAGCAGATTTGGTTGTCTTTCAGTCAAAACGCTTTCCAAATTTTCACCATTTCATGTCCTGCTCTCACAAAAAAGGGAATAGAAATTCAAAATTCCTATTGGGCTTCATTGTTCATTAGGACTTCTGGGCCTAACAGCAGTTGATGGGAGTTAAAATTGATGAATGTATTGCTTGATTTAGTGCTCCTTTGCAATTAATTGAACGGTTGAAAGTGAAGTTCTGTCCATACTTTCTCAAGAGGTTATATCTCTCTTATACCTTCGCCTTGGCTTGTTCTAGATTTTTAAATGGTTTTGTGATTGTGCAGTTATGGTCGAGTAAAGCCTGATGTCGTTGCCTACGGAAGGGAGATCATGGGGTCCAAGATCAGTACTGGCTGTAAAAGCTTATCAGGAACTAGCGTGGCAAGTCCTGTAGTTGCTGGCGTGGTATGCTTACTTGTTAGTGTTATTCCTGAAAGCAAGAGAAGGGAGATTTTAAATCCAGCGAGCATGAAACAAGCACTTGTGGAAGGAGCTGCAAAGCTTTCTGGTCCTAACATGTATGAACAGGGTGCTGGAAGAGTCGCTTTGTAAGTTTTTATAAATACCCAGTATGGCTGTTGAATTTCTTGTGTTAGCTAGAGATTCCTCTAGCAGTCCTTGTTGCTCTTTACATTATTAGCTCTAATTTGGAGTTTCTCAGGTTAGAATCATATGAAATACTGAAGAGCTACCAACCTCGGGCAAGCATCTTCCCCAGCGTTCTTGATTTTTCAGATTGTCCTTATTCCTGGCCCTTTTGTCGTCAACCTCTCTATGCGGGGGCAATGCCTGTAATTTTTAATGCTACCATTCTAAATGGTATGGGTGTAATTGGCTATGTTGACGGACCACCAACTTGGCATCCTTCAAATGAGGAAGGGAATCTTTTAAGTATTCATTTTTCATATTCCGATGTCATATGGCCTTGGACTGGGTATCTGGCTTTGCACATGCAGATCAAGGAAGAAGGAGCCCAGTATTCTGGAGAGATAGAGGGGAATGTAACCATTAGGGTGTACAGTCCTCCTTCTCAAGGTGAGAAGAGTCCTCGAAGTAGCACCTGTGTTCTTCAATTAAGACTGAAAGTGGTTCCAACTCCACCAAGGTCAAAACGTATTCTCTGGGATCAGTTTCATAGTATAAAGTATCCTCCAGGTTACATTCCTAGAGACTCTTTGGATGTTCGCAATGACATTCTCGACTGGCATGGGGATCACCTTCATACAAATTTCCACCTGGTGTTCAACATGTTGCGTGATTCTGGGTACTATGTAGAAACACTTGGCTCACCTCTTACCTGCTTTGACGCTCACCAGTATGGAACACTTCTGTTGGTGGATCTTGAAGATGAATACTTTGAAGAAGAAATCGAGAAGCTGAGGGGTGATGTAATTAACTCTGGATTGGGGGTGGCTGTGTTTGCAGACTGGTATAATGTGGACACGATGGTGAAGATGAGGTTTTTTGATGATAACACGAGGAGCTGGTGGACGCCAGTAACCGGAGGTGCTAATGTTCCAGCGCTGAATGATCTTTTAGCTCCATTTGGAATTGCTTTTGGAGATAAGATATTGAATGGTGATTTTTCTATGGATGGTGAACAGAGCCGTTATGCATCTGGAACTGATATAGTTAAGTTCCCCAGAGGTGGCTATGTTCACAGCTTTCCTTTCCAAGATAGTTCCGAGAGTGGAGCTACTCAAAATGTACTGTTGTCTGCTGGGATGAGCAAGGTAACGATCGAGCTTTTATTCTTATTCTGTATGTGATATGTATGCCAAGGTTTAGTTTACCAAGTGGAAAGTACCATCAGATGTTCTCTATGTTTGTTTACTCTTCCATTGTCATAGACAGTAATCTAATCATTGCAATATTTTCATTAAATGACATTCTACTGCAAAATGTTTTTGTACTCCTCCGAGTGCTTTTCTTCTTGCCATGTGAAGGAGGCAGTTTTCTATATACAAAATCTTTTTCTGGTTTTGTTCTTGCAAGGAGGAGTAGGAAGTGTTCTGAAACTTTGAGGCTGTTACTGGAATCCTTAACTTTCATATATAGTTGACTTAGTAAGTGCCCGATGATAATCAGCTTTAACATCTTTCTGTGATGACAATCAGAATGATATTAAATAGTGACCAGCTGTAAGAATAGGTTGAGTTATTATTTGCTTCAAGTTAAAACTGTACTGTATTTCGGAGTTTAAGCCTTGGGACATACATGATATGTTTAATCTTATGGAACTTCTGTTGATATATACCAGGCAGACTCCCCAATTCTTGGCCTTGTTGAGGTTGGAGAAGGTCGGGTTGCAGTTTATGGAGACTCCAACTGCTTGGATAGTAGTCACATGGTTACCAATTGCTACTGGCTTTTGAGGAAAATACTGGATTTCACCAGTGGGAACATCAGAGATCCTATGCTTTTCTCACCATCGGTGAAGCAGAATAATCCTTTGTACATAGATGACAACCAACTACCTTCTCGCAGAACTGATGTTAATTTTTCAACGTATTCTTCTGTCGTGGAGAAGGAGTTAATCTGCAGGAGTGACTCCAGATTTGAAGTTTGGGGTACAAAGGGCTACAATTTACAGGTTAGAGGAAGAAATAGAAAACTTCCGGGTTATCCAGTTATTGATTTGGGAGGGGGTCTCAATTCCACAGCTGAGGTTTTCCCCAAGACTCATCCCAAGTCAAGAGATAAGAGAAAGGGCGACTCCAGTGGGAATGGGTACTTGGGCCTATTCTATAGAGATGAGGTGAGAAACTTAACTTGCCCTTATATTTCTTTCATCATCATGTTGGTGACTTGGAAAGGTGCTTCAACCGTAATCTATTGATGCATCTGATGTCATTATTCGCCCAATGCAGCTTGATATGCCCGTGCTAGTTGCTAGTCATTGGCTTGCTCCTGCAGTGATTGCAGTTGCGGGTGAGTGCAATTAGCTTTGTACATCTAAGTACTGAAAAAAGTACATTATCATACAGTTCTATGTTTAATTGGCTTGTTTCCTGTTCCCCAGGAATCCTCTTATTTTTTAGTTTCTGGAGAATTCGCCAGAAGCGACGTCGACGAAGAAAGGGATCTGGCTCGGTTCGGATGGCAAATCCGTGATAGAAGGATAAAAGTTTTGATAGGATTTCTCTTTGTAGACGCATAAACGAGATCCTTCAGTGTAACAATCATTCATCCCAGAGGAGAGTTCTCTCATTGTAGGAATTAGTTTCTCGATAAGTACATAGATTTTTTCTTCCGTGCTGTGCGAGGATGCTGATGCTCTTTTGGCAGCACAAATTTTCAGGCAGTAATGAAATATTTGATGCAATTGGAGGTTTGCTCTACTATTAATATGATAGGTTGGTTCTGCGTCGCCAGGGATCCGTGGTGTTGGCGACGGCCGATTTCTTCTTTCTCCCCCTGCTAATTGTTAATGGCGACGTCAATGTTCGAGTCATTTGGACTCGTCCATAGTTGGTATGTCTGAGAGCGTATAGAGGCTCATCTCAAGGTCTCAGTGATCTGAGCTACGTCATGACCTGTGAACAGGTGCGCGCTATCCCGGCTGCAGGAGTTGATAGGTGGGACGGTGATCTAATTCATGTTGTGACCTTGTTTTCTTGTTTTAGTTGTACAAAAAGCAACCAGAACCTGGTATCATGAACCTTTGGCATCAGCTAGGGTCGAGATTTCAGGATCAGAAAATCGGTCAATTCTTTGGCCTGTAAGTCATATGTAAACCTTACAACATTTTGCAGGGTCAAAATCACAAAATTGAACGAGGCTTATGTGAGTTTTAAGTGGGCATAATGCCGGAGGAGAAAGACAGATTGGAAAAGGAATGATCGCCAGTGAGAGCAAATTTAGTGTACAGCTTGGACATCTGAGTAATCTGAGTAATCAAATTAGAAAGGATTGCATGACCCGTAAACCTTTGGATTCTAGAGATTATACACAACCAATTTCACAACGCACGATTTTGGAACGATGAAACCACAAATATTGTGCTGAACTGATGAACATGGCTAATGATATACATGGCACTCTCAACAACCGGTAGTGCACTGGCGATTAACAGTCGGCAGAAGTAAAATGATGGCCGTCTTTTGCAAGTCTTTTCTCGAGGGACCAGCGAATTTAAAGTCATATACTCTTCAACATTCACAGCCCGAAGAACGCGGGTGCTGTCCACCAGCCACATCAATAGTATCGGGAAGATAGCTGCGTCAAAAAGTGAATTCAGGAATAAGCATTATAATTTTGGGAAGGTAGCTGTGTATGTCATGGAACTTCAATGGATGTATGGAATTACGCCATAGAACAGCACATCACGTCTCCAGTAATTTATCACGCATTATTAATTTGCAAACATATTCTGATGCTCTAGATGATTTCATATGTTCGCCATCACATTCATAACGAAAAGGCACTTGCTAATCAAAACATAAAAAAAAAAAAAAATCAAAACCAAGCTGATTCTAAAAGTAACAATGGTGAGAAACTTCTCGTTCAGCAGCAATATGATTCTTGAGATCAACTTCATGAAAAGAGAGACCAGAAAGCATGATAGCTGATTTGACATGCAGCATTCGCTCGATCCTTATAGTCTATGGTGTCATTGAAGTAAATTGGTACATATACAAGAAACTAAATGCGGAAAAAGAGGCATGCGGACATTTTAGCAATGTACTCACAGTTCTTCTTCAGGCTCATTCTTAAGGGCATTCTTGGCTATACATTGGAAAGCTGCTTCAACATTAAAACCTTCTTTTGCAGAAGTTTCGAAGTAAGAAATGTTTCCCTTTGAGGCACACCATGCTTTCGCTTTCTTCTCAGATACCTGGTCGGTGGAAAGATTGATTCATGGTAAGCGCTAGTTCAAAACAAGTAAAGCTACCACATGAAAGAGGCGGGAGAGGTACACATGAGACTTTATCTTGCCCAAAATAGAAAAAATTAAATCGCATTAATTTGTCCATTAGTCACCCCAGCAAAAAATGTAAATAATCTGCAAGTCACATTTCGCAAGACCTAATTGCATTTTTCGTCATATCAAATTACATCCATAGACTGTTGGATTAATGACTAGACATCTCACCACTCGACTGTTGCCACCATCAATGTCAATCTTGTTTCCCAACACAACAAATGGGAAGTTCTCAGGGTCAGAAGGGCTGGCCTGGAAACACCAACAGAAGTTATATTATCACATCTTGTACTGCAAACACACAGATGTGGATGTGTTTGATAGGTACCTGAATGAGAAACTCCTCTCTCCAGTGGTTAAGGTTGTCAAACGATTTCATCACATTCACATCATATACAAGAACACAACAGTCAGCTCCACGATAAAAGGCAACACCGAGACTTTGGAACCGTTCCTGCCCTGCTGTATCCCATATCTGAATGTATTAACACCATGAGTATCACAAAGAAATGTCCCGCTATACAAGTTGTTATCTTGCCAAACTTTCTATGTAATGAATTTCACTAAAGAATGTGGCTTCCTTAAAAACGATTTTTCATATCCACTATATGTTGCCTACCTGCGGAGCTTGCAAAGGTCATCTGACAAGGTACAAACACTATAGATAGGACATGGCAATCAGAGAATTAAAAGTCGGACACTCTCCCTAGTCCTGACTACTCCATGACTACTCCAACTATCAACAAAAAGGTTTTAGAGTCCTGAGAGCCCTCCCCACTCTAACTTTCATCAAACTAGCTTTAAACAATCGAGAAAGGAATGAGGATACAACAATCACAGAAAGAAAATAGACAAAGCTTTTCCAAGTTCTTGATTATTATACTTATCCAACTTCCACGACTCTCAGAATTCCAACACAGAAACAAATGGCAGGCTTGCAACCACACACTCTAAAACATGATATTTCCCAAAAGCAGATGATTGTTTCCATTGATAATGGGCATCTATCTACTCAATGGCCAGACTGGCAAATATAAGCCCAACCGCAGGACTAGTTATAATTCACGATTCTAGACATCAAGTTCTCCCAAGAGAATGCCGGTCAGGGCAAACAAATATCATCCTAACAATTCACCTGGCTGAATGGCTTACACAGCTTAGGTTTAGCTTATTTTCAAGACACGTCCTAGGAAACTAAAGCAGGAAAAAGTAAATTTTCAACACCAAGGAATCATTCGACAGACTTACACATGGTCTAGCCAATATCAAAATCAAAGAAAATACAATTATGTCTTTGTCTGTCTGGCGAGTGTAGAAGACATTGAAACTCAGATATACAGTTGCTACAAGTTAAAGAATACATATATTACAGTGCATGATGAATGCCACAAATTTGCAAGTACGTATCTGTCAAATAAGAAACTACAAGCCCCAGTGAAACTATGAAACTACATGTCAACATATAGATACAAAGAGAAAGAAATCCATAATTTGATACTATATTTGCAAGTAACCATCCGTCAAATAAGAAAGTACAAGCCCTGGTCAAACTATGAAACTATATGTCAACATCTAGATGCAAAGAGAAAGAAATTCCTAATTTGATACAACACGTCATGGCTCACCTGCAATGTGAAAAGTCTATCCTCAAACTGGACTTCCTTGGTAAGGAAATCTGCCCCGATGGTTGCTTTGTACTGATTACTGAACTTTCGGTTCACATATCTAGAAGCGGAGTGAAAGGGTAACACAAAGGATTTCAAAAAAACACATGTAAGTACGAGCTGAGATTGAAATAACAAACTGAACCAATCAAAATTCGAGGATACTGATTCATCAAAGATGTCTTTCCAACCCTGCAAAACCAAAACAGACCAAAATTTAAAGAAGTAAAACAAATTAAGAACGATGGATTTGCATGTAACAATGCAACAAGAAACACAGAACAAGCTCTCATCGCTTGCGATGAGTGCAACAATTTTAAGATTCAATAGTTGCCAAGGTTGCGAGTGAAGTATCACAAAACCTAGCAGCATAAAATCCAATTCTATTCTGATTTGGCATGTGCCCATCTAATCATCTCGCCACTCAAACGCCCTGCAACATCATATTCATCTAGAACAATAACAATAGCTTCAAATGAGGTTCCATTCGCAACAAATCTTTTAGACGGGAATTTAACCTTGGCAAGAGGACAGAATTAGACACGAATTCTCATTAACCTCAAAATTCCAGCAAAATATTTAGTACAAACAAGTTGAGCCCGACAAGTTCAAAACTTTCTAATTACCCTTTTCCCGATCTTCCTTCTCAAGAATCAGAGCTCATTGAACAGGATTTCACATCCCCTCAACCTTCAGATTATCATATCATTAAACCTCCAATTTTCTCGGGTTTCAAACAGAAAACACATAAACACCAACATCAAAAGAAGAAACAAAGAATAAGGGGGTTGATCACCAACATACCCGCTGTCACCAAGGATTATGACCTTGAGAAGCATGCGTCTCCGAGAAGCCATTCTTGCGAATTCAGAGAATCTGTAAGCAACCCTCTCTCTCTTTCTCCCTGGTGATCAATGGGTGCTGCCTCTTTTTTCGGCCAGGGATCAACGGATGTTCAAAGGGCTTCCTTTGGGATTGCGCATGTACAGAAGCTTTTCCAGAAATCTGATTGTCGTTGGACAAAGTTCTATTTTTTATTTAAGGAATCGAAAAAATAGGATAGAATGTGCAGCTCAGAGATTCGCTGTTTTTCGGAGCTGTACTCAAATGTTTTCTCAATGGGGACAACTTGACGAATTTTCATTATCAATGAGGAAAAAAAACCGACCACAAAGACCAGAAAGAAATGATTGGGCATCAGGCAACTACCGGTCTGGTCCATGTACAGGTCAGCAGCGATAAAACAATGGCAATGACAAGGACCTCAGGGTTCAAAAAAAAAAAAAACGCCAAAAATGAACAAAACATTTAAAAATATATGACCCTTTAATCTCTTATGCAACTTTATGTTATCTCTAAGTGAAATCCTACATTGAAAAGATCGAAAGGCTCCTCCTTGCAACCTCGTTTTAGCATTAAGCAACTACCAGTCTGGTCCATGTACAAGTCAGCAGTGAGAAAACAATGGCAATGGCCAGGACCTCATGGTTCAAAAAAAAAAAAAAATCGCCAAAAATGAACAAAACATTTAAAAACATATGACCCTTTAATCTCTTACGCAACTTTATGTTACCTCTAAGTGAAATCCTACATCGAAAAGATTGAAAGGCTTCTCCTTGCAACCTCGTTTTAGCATCAGGCAATTACCGGTTTGGTCCATGTACAGGTTAGTAGCGAGAAAACAATGGCAATGGCAAGGACCTCACGGTTCAAAAAAAAAAAAAAAAAAAAACCGCCAAAAATGAACAAAACATTTAAAAACATATGACCCTTTAATCTCTTACGCAACTTTATGTTACCACTAAGTGAAATCCTACATTGAAAAGATCGAAAGGCTCCTCCTTGCAACCTCGTTTTAGCATCAGGCAACTACCAGTTTGGTCCATGTATAGGTTAGCAGCGAGAAAACAATGGCAATGGCAAGGACCGCAGGGTTCAAATAAAAAAAATAAAAACCGCCAAAAATGAACAAAACATTTAAAAACATATGACCCTCTTTAATCTCTTACGCAACTTTATGTTATCTCTAAGTGAAATCCTACATTGAAAAGATCGAAAGGCTCCTCCTTGCAACCTCGTTTTAGCATCAGGCAACTACTGGTATGGTCCATATACAGGTCAACAACGAGAAAACAATAGCAATGGCAAGGACCTCAAGGTTAAAAAAAAAAAAAAACTGCCAAAAATGAACAAAACATTTAAAAACATATGACCTTTTAATCTCTTACGCAACTTTATGTTACCTCTAAGTGAAATCCTACATTGAAAAGATCGAAAGGCTCCTCCTTGCAACCTCGTTTTAGCATCTTGTTTAGCGTTTAGGTGATTTAGGCTTCAATTGACTTTAGGGTTTTGGAGATGGACATTTTTTTAGAAAGAAAATGATGTTTTCATTAATTAGAAATATAAGGATAAATGATGTGAAGAAGCAAATGGATCTCTGAAGTTTAAACTCGAGTACGTTATTGGTATTATCAAACGTAAAGATACATAATAGCTCAGTGGTAAAACATGAGATATGTTAATTGTATTTTCCCCTTAATACTATCGATTCAATAGTTAACTTAGTATAATCAACGAACTATATTGGCCGTTTAACATGCACCTTGATCAACATAAAATTCGAATCCTAAAACTCTCGTTTTTTACAGCCCAAACTTCCTCACGTCTCTGTGCCAAGTAACACGGTCGTTACAAAAGTGGATGTTTTCTTCCTTTTAATTAACGACTTTATTATTTTATGTATAATTGATTACTTTATCCTGCATCGCTTTTGACTTATACATCACGCGTTGAAAAATGCCGCATTTTTCGGCAGGAAGGAAGAGAACATCATAAATCTCCATAGCAAAGTCATTATTCTAGAGAGGGCTCTGCATATATAAGTCACTGTCATTGCTGCATTGTCTAAATTTGATCTTTCCTTGGAGTCATGAATATCATAATGCCTTCACACCCGTTTCATACCCACTAACTTGCTTCTCCAAGATCATGATAACTGCTCAATTTATCAAGATGATAGGAGTGTAATTTCACCTCCTCTTAGACAAGAAACACAAGATGTGAACTTTCTTAGGCCAACGGCTATATTTTCTTCTTTTTCCTTATTTTAAGGTTTTCTTCGTGTCCTTCATTTGTCTCTTTCCTTGTAAATCAAAGAAGACCTGGCCCAAGATTTTGGACAAAAGGTAGTGAGGTCTAACAAGCCACCAAATGTCAATCTACAAATCATTATCATCGATTTGTTTTTCTCTAGAGCCATGTGCATGGCCATTATAAAACGAATAGTGAGCTGGCCATCTTCTCCTCCAGCCAATGAAGCCTACCATTTTGTCCCCTTCAAATGATTCCAAACCATCTTGCACAGAACCACCCTTTTGACTCTTAACGGATAGGGTGCTTGCTTTTTCTCTATGGCATATTTGGGTTTGTGGGTCACTTGCCCATTAAAAAAACTCACTTCCAAAAGGAAAAAATTTGTTCAGCTCCTGATGTTCACTCTTGATTTGAAAGGAACCTCCGAATACAGTCCTAATCACAAACGAACGAACAATTATATCAACATCGAAGTCCAGGAAGCAACAGAAGCCATCACCATCACGACGCGTTAATCGAAAATGCTGAAAATTTCCAAACCCGTTGCTACCAAACTACAACTCATTTTAGTGCTTCATCACCATGAATCACTTCAACCAACCACAAGCAAAAAGGGCAACATGGATATAAAACCAATTACAATAGATATGGTGGCAAGTCTTTCATAATGGTGAAAGCTTGTCAACTCCAAATAGCACCTGCCCATCTACCCCAACAACCAATTCTACATAAGTTTCTTTTTCTGTTGGCACAAGACAGAGAAAGCAAAGAAACAACTTTGGTTATCGATCAACGACAGCTATGGCACCATCATTCCACTCAGAAGACAACCTCAAGGAAAAAAATTCTGACAGCTTGGTGTACATTTATTTAAATCCCCTCACAAGACCAGATTCTTAAAAACTTCAAAAACAATGCAAGCAACTTCTGTTTCACTCTAGCATAAAATAATACAAAACGATAACACTTCGACCCAAAAGGAATCATCGATTACTTACACGGAAAAATCAAAGAATCAGCCAGCCAATCTGTCATTCTTTTATATTCTCGATTGCTAGTTACATTGTAAAAGCTGTCAAATTCAAATTGAGAAGACGGGAAAAAACTATGTCAATACTTGAAAATCACATGCCTGTCTTGCAATCCCGGGTGGAGCATTAAAAAAATTGAGCGGTAGAAACTATACAAGGCTGCGAAACATGAGCTCAAGGGCCTCCCCTGAAACCTCGACTGTCTTTCTTCATCCTTCCCATCTCCATTTCTCTGGTTGTTTGGCGGCTAGGATTCTCGCTGCTCGAGCCAGAAGGGTACACGCCATATTCGCTCGTAGGTTCGCTGTACTCACTGCTGCCGTATTCTTGGCTAGCTAATGCCATCTTCCTGAACTTTTTGAGGTCTTCGTTGTATTGGCTGGTGTCGTAGTCCGAGCTCCCATAGGAACTATAGAGGCCACTGTGCCCTGGTCTGATTCCTTCATTAAGGTCAGAGAGAGATACATCCCCTTCGAGGGCTCGAACAATCTGCTCAATTTTTCACAAGCCGATTGATTGTCAGAATTCCTATTTCAATATACCATTACAGATCTTATATGAGCTTGATATAAGTCCATGACAAAAAGAATTGTCATTAGCCATGAATGTAGCAACTGGAATCTATGAAAGAAAGATTAGGCTCCGGGTACTGAAATATTACCTGACTCATTCTTGGTCGACGCCGTGCTGAATGACGCACACAAGCAGCAGCGCAGGCCACCATTCGAGCCATCTCATTGTGGTTATAATTATTCTGCAGCTTAGGATCAACAAGAGAGTCGAAGTTTCCATCTTCCAGAGCTCGTGTGAGTTGAGGCCTTGCCTGTAAATCGTAACAATGATTCAATCTTGCAATGTCGATGACTAAAAACATAAGATTTCGAATACGAAAAAACATAAGATTTCGAATACGATCCGAGACCCCGGAAAAAAGTGAGGGTTTTGTAAGTAGCGTGGGCTATGGTTGTGAACATGAGAATTGCATGACTTACCCAATCAACCAGACTATCATCCATAAAAGTATGTGTCTGGTCCACAGGTCTGCGACCAGTAATCAATTCTAGGAGCATGACCCCATAGGAGAAAACGTCTGATTTTTCTGTTAGTTTCCCACTCGAGGCGTATTCCGGAGCAAGATACCTACAAGTAAGAAGCATGTGAGCAGTGACAAAGATGATAAATATAAGCACACTTCAATGCCATCGCAAGCCATTAACATATTTCAACTAGACAAGCTATAGAAGTAACTAGAAAACTGTGCTTGTGAAGCAAAAGATGAATTACCAAGCAATTGGTCATTTTACAAACATGCTGAGACATCTAAGACAGACCAAGCAATTAGCTCAAATCCCAATCCTTTGAATCAAAATATGAACAGCGCAAATCTTACCCAAAAGTGCCCATCACCCTAGTAGACACATGAGTATTTGTTTCAGAAGTAAATTTTGCGAGTCCAAAATCTGCAACCTGAGAGCAAAAAAGCATTAAAAATCCAAGAGGGTTCAATCTACTTGCTCTGAAATTTAATCAATTGTGTACAGAACTATCAACGCCAACTCTAAATTTATAAGTTTGTTTTTACCTTTGCCTCAAACTTGAAATCCAGAAGTATGTTGGCTGCCTTGATATCACGATGTATGATCTTAGGATGACCTGCACAACAAGTTTTTCACATGTATATAAGAGTAAATCCCTAGCATTCACAGTTTTAAACAACTATTGATTCAATGAGGATAAAAAGGCAAAAGTTTATCTAAAACTTACAATCCTCATGAATATATGCCAGTCCTTTGGCAGACCCCAAAGCAATTCTCAGTCTAGTTGGCCAATCCATGGTTGGCCGTCCCTTTCCTGCAACAACCATTGTCCATCAGAATCCTTTCCATTAAAAGAACAAAGCACCAAGTTCTCTAGTTAAATTTTTCCCCTTCTTTTTTCACATAAACCCCAAATGCTAACTCAAATACCGAAAGAAACAATAAAGAAAGAGGGTGCGACATATGCTCACAACATAAATTGGATTAAAAATCCAAACTCACCATGTAAGTGGAACTCCAAGGTGTTGTTAGGCACAAACTCATACACAAGCATGCGCTGGGCTCCGACCATGCAGTATCCAACCAAAGACACGAGATGCTTGTGATGAACTCGGCTGATTATTTCAACTTCAGCCTGAAACTCACGCTCTCCCTGTCCACTTCCAGCCTTCAGTTGCTTCACCGCTACTTCTTTCCCGTTGGGAAGGACCCCGCGGTGCACATACCCAAAACCACCTTGTCCGAGTAGATTTGCATCTGAGAAGCCATTAGTCGCCATCGCTAGTTCCTCATAACTAAACGTGCTTTTGGAGAAACCAAGAGACATGCCAGGGGATGGAGGAGGATATGCCTGATCCGGCCCTGAATAGTTGGAGCCAGAGCCTCCACTGCTGTTCATAAGTGGAGGTGGAGGCGGCGGAGGTGTCGGACTAGGACCATGACCAGGTGAATGCGGCGGGCGTGAAAAGACTGCTGGAGGAGGAGTAGGCTTCGGCATCATGGTGACGACATGGTCAGCAGGTGGTGGAGCATTTTGTTGCCAATTTCTCGGCGGGCCGCCATAAGGATCAACTGGTGATTGGCAAAAAAAACTACAGATTCAGCCAATGCACTAAAACTCCTACTTCATGCAACGCTAGACTTGAATGCCATCCAACAGATCGCATCGCCCGACATCCTTACTTAATATTTCGACAACTTCGCTCAGGGGCAATCAAATTCACACAGGGGCCTCTTCTACTTGATGGTTTTGCTCTTCGATACAAGACAAAAACATCACATGCAAGGAAGATAGAGATTGAACCTAATGGTAAATACAAACATTTTCCGACCGTCGACCAGTCGGCTACCTCAATAAAAATCAACCAAGTATTCGACGAGGAATATGCATTCTAAGCAGTCACATTGATCGAAAACCGCATTCGAATGCCTAAGTCAAACATTGGGTGACCTCTCTTGAGTTCTGGTGAATAAATCCTAGCTGAACTGAGAATAATGACATTCTCAAGCGAAATTTCACAGATCTGGGTCCAATCCACAGCCACCAAATTACTAAAATGCTCAATATCTAACGCATAGTAACGAATTTCGTTAAGGGAAAAAGGAGTCTGAACACCTCCACCCCTTAAAGAAGGCGGATAAAGGAAAAAAGATGTCACCTTTGGGACCATGCGGAGGTGGAGGGGGCACATAATACTCATCGTCACGGTCTCTTCTCCTCTTCTTCTTGCAGCATATAAACAGCAAGGTCAGCACCGCCAGCAACGCCACTCCACCAATGGCGATCCCCACCACGAGCCCCGTCGATATGGAGGAACCGGACGGAGGGGAGGGCAAGCCAGGGGAGGACGGCGGGGGCGGGCTCTTGGTCGTCGTCGTCGGCGGAGGACTCTTAGCAGTCGGAGGGGAGGGCGTGCCCGGGGAGGACGGCGGGGGCGGGGACGCGGAGGCGCCGGGCGGGGGGACGTAGTGGCCGGCGGGGGGGAGACGGAGTGGTGGTGGGGGGCGAGGTGGAGGGCGTGGTCGGCGGCGGGGGGAGGGCGTCGCCGGGGGCGGCGAGGAGGGGGTCACCGGGGGCGGCGGGGAGGGGGTCGCCGGCGGCGGGGCGGCGGGGGCGGGGTCGCGGGGGTCGCGGGGGAGGGGCGGAGGGGGTCGCCGGCGGGGGCGCGGTGGAGTTGGCCGGCGGGGGCGGCGGGGATGCCGGAGCCGGGGCCGACATCGCTCGGCCGAATGGGTATGGGAATGCCGACAAGAGAAAGGAAGCCCAGAAAGAGAAGAGAGGGATGAGGAGCTGCTTTCTGAGGGAAAACGCAAAGTGGGTTTCGCTTGCTTCGCTCCCCTAACCTTCGCTTTATCTCTCTCTCTCTCTCTCTCTCTCTCTCTCTGTCCCTCTCTGTCTTCCCCTGTCTCCGTCCCGCACGGTTCAATCAAAGCCTGCTCTTTTTCAAAGACCCAGAGAGAGAAACTCTAGAGAGAGAGAGAGACTCTAGAGAGAGGAATTAGAGAGAGAAAGTGGAGAGAGAGAGGAGGGCAGCGGTGATGGTGCTTTTGAATGGATTCTTGCTGCATTCACATACATCGCCCCATGCGAGAACAACAGAGATGAGGAAGGAGAAGACGACAAGAGGTTAGAGAGAGGTTAGAGAGAGAATGAGGAGTGATGTCCAGTGGGGACATTTGAAGTGGTGGTTGGGGGGCCCCACCGGGGGGGCCGACCCCCTCCGCGTAAATTACCCACGATTTACGCGTCGTACGCGCTCCTCCCAAATTCATTAATTAATTTCATTTCCTTTTTTCTTTTTCTTTTTTGGGCCTTTGATTTGTTTCCTTTCGATGCCTCCTTCCCTTCCGCCTCCTCCTCCTCCTCGATTTGTGTGTGAACCGGGCCGGCTTGTTCTTCCCCCCCAAAAAAACATAAAAAAACTAATAAATTTAAGGTATGACGAGGTCGCAATGCTAGAAGCTGGCGACCAGATGAATCCGCACCTCCGACCCATTTCCGTAATTTCACATCGGTCGGGATATTTTTTTCTTTTTTCCTACCAAAGAGACCTTCAATAATTCGATGCAAACGCGAGTGGTAAAGGTAGTGATTTTGAGATTTCTTGCGAAGGGATGGAAATCGTGCTTGCTCTTTCGGAAGGCTCCGATTGTGAACGTACCCAAAAAAGGTAGAGAATGGCGGAGAGATCGCGAGAGGGATAACCGAAATTTCGTTCCCAAATAAAAAAGCTACCCAAAGCTACCCAAAGCTACCCATTTCTGTAATTTTACACCGGTCGGGAATTTCTTCCTCTACCAAAGAGGCATTCAATTCGATGCGGACGTGCAATAAAGATACCGATTTGAGATTTTTTGCGAGGGGACAGAAATTGTGCTTCCTCATGCGGAAGTCCGATTGTGAAAGTACCCAAAAAAAAAAAGGGGGAGAATGGCGGACATATTTGAGGAGATTTTGACATTTCGTTCCCAAATGGAAAAGCTGGCAATGCTTCCTTAGTTAGTTGGCTGGAGGAATTGACCGGAGATCCTTTCCATATTCACTGCGCCACCCTCCTAATTATCGATAATACCCGAAATGGCCCTAGGAAATTAAGAGCAGAGTGAAATGGACGACGGGCGACTTCGGTTCGGTGCTGCAATTCCGCAATCGCTTTCTTCCCAACTCGACACGCCTTTCGGTTGGTGGGGGGCTTTTGGGCTAATTTTTCTTCCCCGAAATTGGAGAGATTCCAGTCTCTCACCCTCTCTCTTTCGATCTTCAATCACGCCAACCGATTTCGGCATGTGATCTGTGCGATCAGAGCTATTCCTCCGTGAAATCCGCAAGAATAAAGCACGACCCATTTGGTGATATTTTCTTCCTTTCTCGGTCTTTTATTTTACCTCGTTCCCAACACGTCAGGACATTTTGGGCGTGCTCCGTGCCGGCTCGGACGGGGACCGGTTCGGTTCTCCGACAAGGAATTTGGAGAACCCAGAATTGACCGGCCTTGTATCGGTTCCGAGGGGGTAGAGCCTGTTCATAATCAAACCCGGCAAGTCTCTTGATTGGTAACTTTTGCTGAGAACATGGACGTCGAGCATTCCAACCCAAAAGCAAGCCATCATGGCGTCGCATTTGATAACTTTTGCAACATAGCGCATATGATAGAGCAATAAAAAGCAGTCCGGTTCCATGATCAACCCTAATACTACGCTCTCGCGAGGTAAAATGTAGATTCCGAATCAGATCACACCTAATTACAAGCAATTACAATCCAAAATCAGGAAACGGAAGCACCTCGGGGACCTGAATTCTATAGCCTGCAAATTAAGTAAAGATCAGCAGGTACCCTAAATCTCTAATTAATTCGGGTTCTGATGCAGCAGCAGGTCAGATTAGGTGGTTCTCTAATTTTTTTAAATTTTTTTTCTTTCCTCCAATCTTATTCAATGTTGACGATAGCGGTTACTCCAAGTAAAAGGCAAAAACAGCTGGAAACAAACGAGTGACAATATGTCCACAAAAGATGCGGACGCTTTCCACCCCTAAATTATGGCAAAGTCCTCCAACTTGCTTATTAGTTTATTAAAATTATTAATATTATCCGAATTAGATGTGTTAATTTTTTTTAATAATTATTAAAAAAATTATTAAAATTATTAAAAAAACTAAATAACATGCAAAGTATATTAATATTATCCGAATTAGATGTGTTAATTTTTTTTTTGACCAAGAAATTTTTTGACGGTGTCATGCAGCACCGAATTCGTTGGGAGAAATAATCTTACTTTAGTTCTCTTGCGTGTGAACAAGGGTCTAATTGAAATATTTTAAGATAATTAAGTATTAGTTTGAGAAAGATGCCATCTTTAAAGATATGATTTGGTTACCTAAGATATTTTTTTAGAGATATTTAAGCATTAGTTAATAACCTGTTTCAAGTCAACTCCATTGTTTAGCGCGTAATCCTACATGTAGATATCAAAACACACTACTTCGCATGAAATTTGCGGTTCGGAATATTGTTTTAATTTGCGTGGCATGTTGACCATCTAAAAATATTTAAAAGAAATGTATCTACTTTTTCAAACCAAAACATTCACTTTTTGTTAAAGCACAATTGTAATCTTCATTCTGATAGCATGTTACGTATCAAAATGTGTATATGTTGGTATGCAATAGGGCCTTTTTAGATAGCAACGTTTCGAAAGTATTACAATATTCAACTGGCATCTTCCTAAAAAATATTGTGCTATCATATCTTATTCCAATTACAAGATGTTTAGAACCTCTTACGTTGTAAATTAATAGTCAACAAAAGTTAACCTCAACCTACTCTTTCTTTCCCTTTTACAAAGCAGTTAAACATGACATTTCCAGATGTGCTTTGCAAGGAAGAAGGCTTTGATCAAAAGAAAAAACAGAAGCAGACAAAAGAAACCCTTTTTTCTTAAATAAAAGAAAAAGCTATCGAAATTCTCCAATTTATTTATTTTCCGGGCTGTTCTACCATAGTAAATAATCAAAAGACAAGAATGCCCTCTGGTTTATCTCCCGGCATCTTGAGAAGACTGCTTCAACTGTAACCAGTGCAGGCACATTCGGCAATCAATGAAGGCAGGCAACTCCTTTTGAAGTCAAACTTCCCTCCTTGGTCAACCGGCTGGCCGATATTAATTATCTAAATTTCAGTGGAAAACAACTTTTTTCGCAATTAATAGGAAAAAAGGGGATTTTTATTTTTTTTTTGTAACCAGGAAACGTCTGCATTATTTTTGCATGTCGCCGCATGGAAATTATAATAATAATAAAGACAGTATTGCCCATGTTGGCAATATATATATATTAACGTTAAAAAAAAGAGAAAGAGAATATATAGAAATGAGAAAATGAGAAAAGAAAAAACGGGGAAAGAATTATTCAAACGTGTAGAAAAGCTGCAGGCTGGTCTGACTTTGGCTGAGGTGGGGACCGCGGGAAGCTTGCACATGGCCATTGCTATTCTTATATTCTCTCTCATAATTAGAGGCATGACATTCGCTGTTTTGGCTGAATATTTTTTTTTTAAAAGGCAAAAGAATAATAATATTTAAAAAAGGGGAAAAAAAATCGATTCTAGATTAGCTCAATCCAGCTATATGTTTCAGCGTATTAGCAAAGAGAAGAGGCCCCCGGAAAACGCCAAAAGCAAAAGGTGAAATTAATTTTGATATATTTTATCAAAATGACATTAGCAATTCAATATTTTTGAAGTTATCCTTTGACCGTTCTGTTAACATGCATTGATGGATACCATAAGCCATCCCCCTAAACTCTTTTCCAAAATCACTTTTAAGATTAAGGTTTTTGTCGCCTAGGTGTTTCGCCTTTTCAGGTGCTTGGTGAACCGTGGACAAAGCCAATCGCACATACGTCAATACTTGTTTTTGAGTTATGAATTAGTGTCACTAACCATATACTTTTAATCCATCTCGCAGACATTTACGACTCTTATTTCCGATGTTGAACCAATCCCCTCCTTCGTAATATCATTCATGAAAAGGAGAATGCATCGGTATCGCTTCGTGCCATCCTCTCCTTCGCCTTTTGAATTTATAATCTTATGAATATGTACTCAAAGCTTGCCGATTGGTAGCATAATTTCAAGCTACCGTTTCACAGATTAAGAAGTCGTTAATTACCCCAATTGCTCTTTGAGCCTAAATCTTGCCCTTTCGAATCGCAAAACTCAAAGCAGCTACTCAAATTGCTTTACGAAATCCAAACATACCTGTGTCGTTTTCCAATGAGATGAATCAATTTCCACGAGCCAAAGCCCCGATCCGTTCTGAGCCAGTCACATATACCGATTTGGGTAATCAAGACACATGGGCTTTTGAGCAAAAAGAGCAATTCGTTCTGACCAGCAGATGGGCTCAAGCCCAATTTTACTTTTTTGCGATTTAAAGCTCAAATTTGGGCGGTTTATTGCGATACTAGGGGCTAGAAAAAAGGACAAAAACAGGGCCCATATAACTGGATATAGCCACGTAGTAATTAATCCAAGACATGTCTTGTTAGGATGTCATGGAGAGTTTTGGCTTAGATAAAATTGGAACGAGGCTCGTTATGCCATGTTCGCTCGCTATAACCATGTTCGTCTCCCGTTGTAACTCTCTCGTTGTATGTACTCCTTCGATTCATTTGAGGACTTTTGGGGAGTGATTTCGCCATAGAGAGCCTTAAGCTTGCATGTTGCTTATGAATACACGTCTTGTCGTCCAACTGCTTTTGGTAGCAGAACACTCCTCACTTGCGATTTCGAATTGAGCATGCTAGAGACCGCTGCCCATCCTATCATAGTCTCTCTACTTTGTTCTGCTTATACTTATTGTTCACGCGCAATACTAATAACCTTCTGTTAGTATGAGTCTTAGTATGAGAAACTACATGTGAATCCACCAAGGGGTTTGTTTGGTTTGTCTTTTCCTATAAATTTTGGGCTTTCTAAAGTCCTTTGACGAAAAAATTAGGACATTTGGTTAACTGCTTCTGTATCACTTTGGGAAAATGTCAATATTTGCAAAGCTAAAAGCTTAAGACAAGTCCCAATCAAAAACTAAGACTCCGTTCGTTTCATGGAAAATGGAGTGTTTTTGGAAAATATTTTTCAGAAAGTCATTTTCTAGAAAAATGTCATTATATTTCTTGTGTTCGTCTGAAACCTAAAAATAAAGTGGAAAATAACCGGTAAAAAATATTTTCCTCTATGTATTTTTTTGAATAATTTTATTTTTAAAATCAATTTTTAAAAATATATTTTAAAAATCGATTTTCTTTTTTAAATGGATTTTTAATTATTTTTTAATTTTAATTTTATTTCATTTTTATCTTCTTCTTCTTCTTTGGCTATTCGTTGGCCACGTGACGGCTAGTGATCGGCCGAAGGCCAACTTCTGTTGGCTTGCCAATCTGGCGAGTGGCAAGCGCAGATCGGCGAGCCCGAGCTCGCTGGCCTTTGGCCTTGCCAAAGACTCGCGCTTGCTAGAGATCGGCGAAAGTGCGAGTGCAAGGATGACTTGCCGGCCTCGGCCTCGCCAAAGGTCGCATTCGCCGAGCCCGGTTCGCCGATCGGTGACCACTCGAGCTTGCTAGAGGTCGACAAGCCCTAAGCTCACCACTCGCTAGAGATCGGCAAGCCACACAAGACCCAGGGCCTACGACACCGCCAGCAAGCCTCGAGCTCGCTTGTGGTCGGTCGTCAGCTGTGGCTATGCCGACAATCGGCCAAGAAGAAGGTGGAAAATAAAGGAAAAAGAAAAAAATTCAAATTCAAATTATTAAAAAAGAAAACAAGAAAGAAGGGGGCTAATAGGTTATGAGAGGAGAGAGTGAACAAGGAAAATATTTTCCCCAATTTAAAAAGTGAAAATATTTTCCCTTCTTTTAGAAGACTTTTTTTCTTTTGTGGAAAATGATTTCCACAATTAGTTCATTTTCTGTGAAACGAACATCAAAATTCGAAAAATATTTACCCAGAAAGAGATTATATTTTTTGGAAGGCAACTTCAAAGGTTAATGAACTTTTTTCTTCCAATATTGCCCCAATAATATTTTCATATTCCAGTCTTGCCCTCGCTCACAACTATTCGTGTTCTCCAACCACTGAAGTTTTGGTTGTTGGACGTAATCTTTATTTTTATTTGTATGCTACGTATCAAATTGCGTTTTCCTTACTATGAAAAGGAATTTTTTAGGTAACTAAGTTCTAGACATATTATGAATTTATAGTTCGTAGGAAATATTGTATAATCATATTTGATCTCATTTACAAGATGCTAAGATTTGCGATTGACAAATTAACGAAGCAGTCGAACAAGACACTTGCATATGTGCTTTTGCAAGGAGGAAGGCTTTTGATCATAAGAACTAAGAAAAGGAGAAAAAGCGAAAACCTATTTATCCTTTTCAAAGCAAAGCAAAAAAAAAAAGCTATCGAAATTCTTAAATGACATATATTTTCCCTGTACTTCTACTACAGTAATTATTAAAAAACAAGAATGCCCTCTATTCTATTTCCAAGCATCTTGTGAGGACTGCTTCAACGACATACCTAAGTCTTAGCGTAGGGCACATTCGGCAATCAAATGAAGGCAGGTAACTTCTTTAGAAGTCAAATTTCTCCTCCTTGGAATGGTTTATTGGTCAATTTTGCAAGGCCGAAATTAATTAATTAAAATTTAGGGCGAAATGATTTTTTTCACCATTAACAAAGCAAATTGTAGTGAACATGGAGCACTTCAATTGATTGTAAGGGGTTCTAAAAGAATGCAATGTGAGCATATGTTACTCACGATCAAATGTTGAATTTGAACAAACAAATAACTTACTAATACTATGTGCGGCTCAAGAAGTTACATTATATCCACCGTCTCCTATCATCCAATAATGGTTATCTATAAGAAGTAACAAATCCACAAATATCAACTCCACTACATGACAGTTCCATGCCGGTGTCAAGGACTCTGTCGATTGGTGAAGATTTCTTGTTGATAATGTATGACTAATGATAACTCTATTGATAAATTGTTAATTCCCTTCAAGTTGTCAATTAATTTATTCAACGACGTTTCCCGTTTTCACCAAATTTGATCCTCAATGATTTAGTCCATCACCTGTCTATAATAACATTACCATTGAATTCCACCGCCCCTCACGCTTTGCCCGAAAGAATCCAAGGAATTTGCCCGGACCCAAATTTCACATTATTCACCGTTCAACGGAAGTAGGGCCACAAAGAAGAGGCACATTGAAGGACACAATGAGACCGTAAAGTAAATGCGAGGTAAAAGAAATTACATGGTTCGCATTTCATTTTTTCGGGGTGGACACCTCTACCTTCGGAGATCGTTCGACATAAACGAAGCGAAAGTATTTCGGTGTCCTTAATTCGAATGTGCTTTATTTCTCCTTGCATATTACCTTAGAGTCTAGACCAACCTTTTTTTATATTGATTATCTCAAGTGAGGGTGGAGATTTATGTCATTTGGCAGAGTAGGTAATGAAACGTACTATGATGAAAAAGAATTCCGCCGTCCGAATGTCCGAAAAGAGAACGATTTTCACTTGCCTTCTTGACCCCATCTAATTTTATAAAGAGGCTAACTCTAAAAGTACCAGAAAGAGGCAGATTTCGTAATTTCATTACCAAATAAAGCTTGCAATGGGGGAAAGTACCAAAAAAGTCCTAAACCTATTATATTGGTACTGATTCAGTCCTAAACTTTTCAATTGAACTAATTCAATTCTAAACCTTTTAATATTAGTACTAATTCAGTCCATCCAGTCAATTTTGGCCAACCGGCGCTAACGTGGCAACTTTGATGATTTTTTTATTATTTTTACGAATTTTTTATTACTTTATTATTAATTTTTTTTTCTTTTCCCTTTTATTTTCCGCCTTCTTCCTAGCGATGGCCAGCGAGCCTCCGGTAGGGCTCGTCCAGCTTCTCCCAAGGCCACCGATGAGGCGGCTTCGCATGGATCTGGGCCAGGCTAGCCTCGCCCGCAGCTGGCAAGGCCATGGCGGCCATCACTAGGGCGGAGGTGAGGGCCGCAAAGCTGTCGCCAACCATCGGTGAGGGTCGTGACAGTCGCTCGGCCTCGCCAGGGCCACAGGCAAGGCAGCTTAGCCCGGATCTGGGCGAGGCCGCCTCGCCCTGGCCTTGCCGCTGAGTCCCCGACGACTCCTTTGCTGTCAACCCTGGAGCTTCTCGACCTCGTCACTACTGCCCTCACCTTCATGAAATCCCAATTCGAGGCCCTGGTCCCCCACCTCCCGCGCCTCACGCCGTCGCTCCTCTGCTCGATCTTTGCCTCCGAAACCCTAGCCCGCCGCCCCAACAACTGAGGGCTTTGCGGCCCTCGCCTCTACCCTGGCGATGGCCGCCATGGCCTCGCCGGCGGCCTTGGGAGAGGTCGGGCGAGGGCCGCGACCCTCGCTAATGGCAAGCGAGGGCTTTGCGGCCTCGCCGACCACCGTGAGCAAGAAATCATAAAAGAAAGGGAAAAAGAAAAAAAGAAAAAAAAATTAATAAAAAGTTCAAAAAAACAATTAAAAAATCATAAAAATTGCCACGTTAGGGTCCGGCACACGCATGACATCCACGTCAATGCCGGCCAGCCAAAATTGGCCGGATGGACTGAATTTGTATCGATATTAAAAGATTTATGATTGAATTGGTTCAATTGAAAAGTTTAGGACTAAATTAGTACTCATACAATAGATTTAGAACTTTTTTTGTACTTTTCCGGCTTGCAATGATATCTAATAAGGTTGGCAACAAATTGTCCAGAGACCCTTCATATATACTGTCCAGACCCTCCTAATCATCGAAGAATATTATCACCCATCAATTTAACTGAACTTCAAAAGATAATATTTTGTCAAACGCTCTTGGTGTTTAGTCTTGACTTCAAAAAAACCTTAACGTGCAGTCGCCATCACAAAATCAACCAACATCAACATCTAAGATCAGCACACGACCAAAGACGTCAGCGCATTGATCGACTACGATTTCACCCGACACTACCAAACTTTAAAAATAATCTCTGGGTTCCGACATGAATCACTTCAACCTACCGCAAACAATAGTAGCATCTGTCCATCCGCTCCAAAATAAACTTGAATCCCAAATAACCAAATGATCAAAGTCAATGCTTGAAAATCAAATGCCTGTCTTGCCATCCACGGTGAAGCGTTAACAAGGAGCTTCGAGAGCGCCTCCGCTGAAACCTTGATTGTCTACATCTTTCGCATCTACACCCCTTGGGCTGGAGGGCGGCTAGGACGCGCTCTCCTCGAGCCAGGTGTAGGCTCTTTGTGATGGCTGCTGCCGTTTTTCTGGTTACCTAATGGCGTCTCTTCTGGACATTTCGAGGCCTTGGCTGGTGCGTCCGAGCTCGGCCCGGGCCTCTCCCGAAAAAATGGGTAGGAGATTGAGGAAGATCTGGAGGTCCTTCCAGCTCTCGAACAATCTGCTCAATTTTTTCAATTGTCGATCGTCAAAGTTCCTATTTTCCATGAGAAGCCTATATTCTCCAAAAGTCTTCGTATTGTGTCGAACACATGTCAAATACTATCCGACACTCTTTGACACAAAGTTAACACATGTCAAAAATTCAACATCTAATCAACTCTTGTGATACTTTTCAAAACTCGAGTTCAGAATTCCAACATGTTATTCCAATATGTATAGGATCACTTATATAAATTTTTAATAAATGATGGATCAATGTAAAAATAATAATAAAATAATAAAAATAATAAAATGGAAAAAAAAAAACTTAATCTTCTCTTCTTTTTCGACTCACTTCCCGTGACACACAATTCACTCCCAAATTTATTTTTTTCCTCTTCCCTTCCGACATGCTCCAACACACAAGTCTAGAAATGTGGATTGATTTTTTTTCCCTCTAAGTTTTATGGATTAAATAGAATTAAATTTGCTAAATTGAAATAATGAATGATATTAACCAATGGTGGATTAATATTTTTATTGTAAATTCATGCTATACTCTTTATTATTATTTATTTATTTGTGAATTAAAAATGATAATTGATCACGTATATATAAAAATATATATTTAATATATAATGTGTCACAATATGTCAAAATTCTCCATTTTTAAAAAAATGACATGTCGACATATTATGTCGTGTCTTGTCGCATTGCGTGTTAGCACTATTTCCAAGTAACCTCAACAGATCTTAAATGAACTAGACATGAGTCAATGAACAAAAAGAACCGCAAGCGGCATCTATTAAAGAAAGATTAAGCTCCAGGTACTAAAAATATTACCGTACTCATCTTCGGTCGTTTCTTCGAAAAATGATATACACAAGCGACAGCGCATCGCACCATACAAGCCATCTCCTCAAGGTCATAAACTTTCTGCAGCCTAGGATCAACAATAGAATCGAAGTTTTCACCTTTCAGATCTCGTGGGAGCTGAGACCACACCTGTAATGACCATAACAGTGACTCTATCTCAATATTGAACTTGGATGATAAAAACCCACCTGTAAGTTCGAATCCCCTCCAGGACCCCAGAAAAAAATGAGGGCGTAATTCTCTATAATTGTGAACATGACAATTGCATGACTTACCCAGTCATACAGACCACACTGATACCCTCTATAGGTTCCGTAGGTTTGCGACCAGTGATCAACTCCAAGAGCACCATCCCGAAAGAATAAATGTCCGTTTTTTCCGTTAGTGGGTATTGGTAACTCTGCCGGTACTCCGGATCGATATACCTACAAGGAAGACCATAAATTAAATTTCAACAAATTTGAACAGTAACATATTTGAACTAGTCTTTTACCAAAAAAAAAAAAACATATTTGAACTAGTCAAGCTGCAGAAGTACCTAAAAGGCTGTGCTTTAACAAATGAAGCACAAGATGAACTAGCGAACAATGGCTCATTCCACAAATATTTGGAAATATCTAAGATAGATTAATAGCCAGCTCACATCTCAGTCCTCCAAATCAAAATACGAATGGAGCAAATCTTACCCAATGGTGCCCTTCACGTTGGTAGTCACATGAGTCTTTAATTCAGGAATACATTTTGCAAGTCCAAAATCCGCAATCTGAGAGAGAAAAGCATTCAGAATTCAGAAGGGGTGCAATCTACTTGCTCTAAGAGTTAACCAATTGAAGTCGGAAATATCAATGCTGACTCTTAAATTTATCAAACGAGTTTGACTTTACCTTTGCCTCATAGTCACCATTCAAAAGTATGTTATTTGCCTTGATATCGCGATGTATGATCCTAGGATTACCTGCACAAGGAATGTTTCCCATGTATACAAGAGCAAGGCTCAAGGATTCACAGTTTTAATCAACTATTGATTAAATAAATAGAAAAGGCAAAAGTAAATCTGAAACTTACAATACTCGTGAAGATATGCTAGTCCTTTGGCAGACCCCAAAGCAATTTTCCATCTGTTTGGCCAATCTAGGGTCTGTTTGTTTCCTGAAACGATCACTTACCATCAGTATCCTTTCCATTAAACGCACAAAGCGCCGAGTTCTCTGATTAGTTGTCCCTTTCTTTTTTCACATAACCCCAAATGCAAGAAGACTGATAAAGAAAGAGCGGGGGCAACAAATAAGCGCGCAGCATAAATTGGTACTGAAAATCCAAACTCACCATGTAAGTGGAACTCTATGGTTTTGTTAGGCACAAACTCATACACGAGGACGCGCTCCTGCTCCTCTATGCAGTATCCAACCAAAGACACGACATGCTTGTGATGGGATCGGCTTAAATTTTCAACCTCAGTCTTGAACTCAGGTTCTCCCTGGTGGCCTTTTGTATTTAGTTGCTTCACTGCCACCACCTTGTCTGGACCCCCTTCCTCATTGGGAAGCAAACCTTTGTACACGCGCCCAAAACCACCTCCTCCGATATCACGTTCTTTCGAGAAGTTTTTAGTGAACCCATTCACTTGATCAAGAGTGAACCTGCGAATGTCGAAAGTCTGAGGAACGCCGGAGGTTGGAGCGCCGGAGGTTGTAGCGCCGGAGGTTGGAGCGCCGGAGGTTGAATCCCGAGGCTGCCCTTTTTTGATCCTGCAACATATGAACAGCACCACCGCCGCGACCGCACCAACGCATAAACCCCCCATGAGCCCGCTCAACAAGGTGGAACGACACGAAGGAGATGCCGGCGAAGGGGGCATAGGGGGCGGCACAGGAGATGCCATGGTGGCAGTGGGCGTCAGCGCCGCGGTGTTGTTGGTCGCTGCCGTCGGAGAAGACGGTCAGGAGCCCGGGCTGAGAATTAGAAAGCCTAAGGGACGGAGATATCGTACGTTTGGGGAGTGCGCGTTGCCTAAAGACCCGGCAGTCGAGCAATTTCCTAGTTTCTTCAATTTCTTGAATTATGGATTTAATCATTTTGGCATACAGTACGTCCTCAATATTCAGATTATACGCATGATTTACATGTTATTTATTTCTTTCTTTATAGATGGTAAGAAACAAATCAGCGACGTAATGGGGAGTGATCGGCATGCAGAGAGAGAGAGAGAGAGGAGTGGGGTCGAGCTAATGAGATAATCACAAAATTAGGGCCTGTTTGGCAAATTTTGTTTTTGTTCTTCGGAACAAAAATTTCTGTTCTTTTGTTTCAGAGAAATAAAAAAAGAACAAAAAAATAAAACTTTTTTGGAAAAAAATTTCTGTTTATTTTTTTGTTCTCGGGATTTTTTTGTTAAAAATAGATTTGAAATAAAAACAAGAAATAGAAAAAAATTGTTTTTTATTTTTGGAAATAATTCCGATAAACACACCACCGCCTATGGTGGTATTGCTGGCTTGGGTTCTCTTCCTCTCACAAAAGGGAGAAGTTCAAATCCTAGAGGTGTCGCTAAGGATTCTTACACGTGATGTCGGGGTGGTGGGTCCTCCGTTAGCGTCACCCTGTTTTGCTCACGGGCATTTACGAGGTTTGCCCCTGGATTACAAAAAAAAAAAAAACAAAAACAATTCAGATAAGAAATTTTTCTCTCTCCTCTTTTTTTCTTCTCTCTCTTTTCTTCTTCTTCTTCTTCTTCCTTTTGGCTAGTCGCCAGCCTTGGCTATGGCCGCCGTGGCCGGCGAACGGCCACAAAGAGAAAGAAGGAAGAAAAAAGAAAAAAGAAAAAAGAAAAAAAAAGGAAAAATATAATAAAAATATTGAAAAATTAAAAGAAATAACGAAATTATATGAATTTATCAAACGTATTTCTACAGAAGAATATAAATTTTTGCACCAAACGCATGTTCTTATATTCAAAAATTGTTCCGAGAAACAGTAAAACAAAAAAAAACTATTTTTGTTAAAAAATTGTTACAAAATAAACGTTACCAAACACACATCTTTACTTTCCTCAGTCGGCACCAAGTTGGATTCAATGTAGCAACGGTGATCCTCGACGCTCATCCGGTCCGAGGAAAGCTCTAGGATTCACAGTTTTAATCAACTACTGATTCAATAAAGATGAGAGGCAGATCCCATAATAATTTTCAGTCTAGATGGCCAGTCTAGGGTCGGTCCTCCCTCATTTTCCATCAGAATCCTTTCCTTTAGAAGGACAAAGCGCCTAGTTCTCTAATTATATATATATATATATTTTCTGTTTTCACATAACCCCAAATGCTAATTTGGATACCGAAATAAGACGTCAAAGGAAAGCAACTTTGATTTGATTTAAAAGACTTATGAAAAAATCACACTTGTAAAGAAGATTCGCTATTTTTTGTTAGGGAAAAAAGGGCCGAAATCCTTCGCTATCGAGACAGATGTAAACCCCAATTCTCATGAAGAAATATTCGATTTATATTTTCATTCCGAGGAATGTGATGGGAGCTGGTCATGCAAAAGATGAGGCTCGTCCAGATCTTCCATTTTGGCAGGCCTCTATGTACGGTCTACGTAGACTTATTTACAAAATTACTGATTCAAATTTCTTACTATTTTATTATTTTAATGTTAATCTACTCAAGAATTATCTAATAAATCACTTAATTCGAAATTAAGGAATAGATAGACATTACAAATGATTAATTGATCTCTTTTTCTACATCTCTCACTCTATGCTTTTGTTAATCTTGTCTATAATGATTGATGAATTAACAATTACCAATTGAATTTATTCTTTCATTTGACTTGATATTTTTTCTTATCTTTGTATATATTGGATGTAAACAATATGGATTGAGATTTAAATCCTTCCCATTTAGAGGTAAATTGGCATCTTTAACTTAATTTTTCTATGTAGATCATAGCTTTTTTTTTTTTTTTTAATCATAGCTAGTTGTCTCCTCCTCTATTGCTGGTGGGGTTGCGCAACCTTAGCAATGGATTTGACCCGCTGGCAATTGAAAATATCGAGAAAGTGGTTGCCCAAGGCAGCCAAAAGAAGAGGGGACGACATTAAAGTTGTATTAAATCTAGGCAAGTCCTTAAAAGGCTCCTTAGGCAGGAGATCCGCCCTAGGGTGGGAGACGTCCCCTGTATTTCCTCTCTATCGAGAAAAAGATAAACATAAATAGGGAATTTGGAAATTTCACCGTGGTGAAGATTGACACTACGCTAGCTTTTCCTAATTAGCACCGGGTAGACTGGTAAGTAGCCAACCCCGCCTAAGGTAGTGAGAATAAGTAAAATGCCCATTGCAAAGATAACGCGCCTTACAGGACTGTTTTCAACCGCAGGCTAGCTCAATACTTTCGGTTGACAATAGTGCCGTGGTTGCCGAAGGCAGCCAAAAGAAGAGGGGAAAATTCAAAAGTGATTGCCGAAGGCAGCCAAAGAAATGGGGACGACAATTATAGTCGTATTGAAAATTCAGACCCGCCATGCAAGTGGAAGTCCAAGGTGTGGTTGGGCACCAACTCGTACACAAGGATGCTCTCGGACCCGGCTGCACAGTATCCAAGCAAAGAGACAACATGCTTGTGATGAACTCGGCTTTATTATTTCAACCTCAATCAGAATCTCACGCTCTCCCCGTCCGCCCACCGCCTTCAGTCGCTTCACTGCCACCTCTTCCCCGGTGACAGGGACTCCATGGTACACGTGCCCAAAACCACCTTCTTCTCCGTGCAGATTTGCCTCTGAGAAAGACATCACTGTATAGCCAACCCAGAAAGGAGCGGTGCCTGTAGGAGCGAGGAAAAGGTGAAGAGGCTCTGGTTAACGGAAGAGCTGAATTTATATCTTTATATAGCAAATTAGGACTTTGCTAGTGTTTCTTGAAAAAGTAAACTTCCAAATAATTTATAATTATCTATTATTTAATTTTTTAAATATAATTTAAAATAGATTGATATTATCATAATACATTATAGGATATAATCCAATCATTTTTTGGTTGTTTATATTTTTAGATGAGCCGAGAGTGGTGTCGCGAAATTTCACGAATCAATACACTATTAAATGAAAAGCCCGTGAATAGAATACTGGTCGGCGTTTGGGCTTTGTGGGGACCACAATTGAGCTGTAGACCCCACTACCACTACTCGTGGTTTGGTACTGTGATCTGACATTCTCTCAGAGAATATAGAATAATTTGGCCCCATTCAGTGGACGACACGTGGCGCGCCTTTCTCTCCATTCATCCTCTTTCTCGCTCTTTTTCTCGACGATCCCCCCGATCGTTCGACCGAGTAAAAAAAATTAGGGTTTGGAGCTTTTTTCTCGTCGATTTTAGTCTTTCTACCCGGAACCGGCATCTACCATCGTCGAAATCGCTCCCGGATCTAAGCAATCTTCAAGAGGGAACACCCACACGCACGAGAAAAGAGCCGACGTAATCTTTTTTTTTTTTCCTCGACGGGATCGGTCTTCCCTGCGACCTTTTCGTTCGTTCACTTAAAATAAAAAGGCAGATCGGCAAGGCCCTAAAAAAGGGTATTTGTGATTTGATTCGATCTTGATCGATTGATGAATTAATGAAGGGATGGACGGACGGACCGAAGGAGAGACTTTTACCGATTGATTGAACCCTATTTCGTCGGGAAGAAACATGTTCAAATCAGTGGGGATGGAGGTGAAGAAGAGAGCTGTCGTCATAGTAGAAAGTTAGAAGGCGATGCCGCAATAATTGGAGAGACATAGACAAAGACAGAGACAGAGAGAGAGGGAGGGGGGGCTGTGGGACCCATACAACGTGCTTCGTCCTTCGAATGGTCCGGCGTACCATGATTAGAGTCATGACCTTCGCTGTTTCGATTGAATAAGAGAAAAGCAAAAGATAATAATAATAATAACAAACAATTAGTAAACGAAAAATTTGATTCTAGATTAGCTCAACCCGGGCCCCAGCTGCACGCGTTTTTCGCTGTTTCAGCGTCTCAGCGAAGGGCCTCTTGGAAAAAAGCCAAAAGCAAGGGGAAAAATAATTTTGATATTCGAACAATTCGATATTTTAGAGAGCAAAAATCACTGAAAACTCTAGGTGATATTTACCTCATTTTTTTTTTTCGGTTATCCCTGATACATTTACATCAAAAAATTCTATGACACGAAAAACTTTAAATTTATATCCCTATGACATATTTACCTCAAAATTTAAGTTAACTAATCTAAGAAAAAAATGTCATATAAGTATAAATTTTGAGATTTTTTGTCTCACAATTAAAATTTAAAGTAAATGTGTTGTAATTGGCATAGTTTAGAGCTTTTTTTTTTTGTGTGACTTTTTTCCTATTTTGGAAGTTCTCTTTCGATAGCTCTATTAACATGTTCCTAACATATACTGAGTTAAAGTTATTTTATCTATTTTATGCAACAAATAATGTTATTTTTAATGAAAAGATATTCGGATTTATCTCTATTTACTCATGCATCATAATGAGACTAGAAGAAAATAATAAAAAAATAACAAAAAGAAGGAAAAAAAGATGTCACCCACAAAAGCCTTAGAAGGTGGAGGCAAATTAGGAATTCTGTGAATTATTTCCCAATTTTACGCAAAAAGATAAGCAATTTCTTTATGTCAGGTGTCTTGGATATTATCCTATTTTGAGAGCTTGGGGGGATGGCTAGGTTTTACTTTTAGATTTTTTTTTTTCATTGTTCTAGGAGTTTTTTCAAATATTTAAAAAAAAAAAAAAAACCAAAAAGTAGTGACAAATTTTTTTGTTATTTGATTCAAGATGTTGGGTTTAATTCATACTTTCATTTTTTTCCTATTATATTTTAATTTTCTTTTGTTATAGCTATAGTGTAGCCTAATTATAATGACATGAATTATATGCTTTTATGTTCTGCAAGTAATTTCATTTATATGAGTTATATATTACCGTGCTTAATGCTTTTAAGCGAGTAATCACCATTTTAATTAGGGGTGAGTGTTCCTAGTTCCGATTCGGTTCTATTTGGAACCCTAAAACCTACTCTCGGGTATGAGGAATCTGAAATCTACCCGTCAGAACCAAGAATCTGGAGTCTACCTTGTCACAAGCTTCAAAATCGGTTCCAGGTTGTAACAGGTTCTTTTAAAAAAAAAAAATTGGTTTCATTTTCATATTTGAACTATAATGAAAAGGAAAGAGACAAACCAAAACTTCTATGTCAACTCAAGCCAAGATCAAGAAAAAAGGATGGCAACTTAGCAACTTTTGGTGTGACAAACACAAGAAAATCACTTATGCAAGTAAAAAACTTTAACCTAGCATGAGTTCTCTTTGTTATTAGGCTCTGAATTCTATTTTGGTGTCTGTCATCACCAAGTACACCCTTCTCCTCTAGTCTTCTTTTTATTTGCTCACATGGCCCAACAAAAGTCACTCCATATACTGAGGTCATCACAGTCTGTTTTCACTAATTTCCTATCCACCTGAAAGGTTTCAGAAGATAGAACCGTGACTAAAAGTACAGAAGCAATGTACTAAATGAAAAGTTCTTACCAAGAAGGAAAATTCAAGAATAAACTTTGTAAGACCCACAGAAAATGCACCTGGCCCAGTAATACCTTTGCCAACGCAACATTAGGATGAGTAGCAGGGTCCTTGTTGCTGTCCCTTTTCATCGTGTCGTGTACCCTAAACCCCAAAAAGAGAAGGTAACCAAGACTTTTCATGTCGCACAGCAACTAGAGCATGCACAAAGAGGAAAAAGGGTCTGCACAGCAACAAGGAAATTTGCTAAAGAATAGTATGACCAAACTCTTCTAATAAGCATAATTGAAATAGCAATTCCACCATTATCAAATCCATTTCTTCTGTGGAGTTGGGATCCCTAGCGGTGCTATGAGAACAGTTCGCTTGTTCTAGGAGATATAGGGAAATGAAGAGTCGCGTGAAGACAGCAAAGAATATTAGAAGACAGATAATTTCTTTTTTTCTACACGTATGACTGGAGTAACGGATATCTTGATTCTCTTTATTTTCATCTTTTGGAAAGATAGACCAGAATATATGATGCTAGTCTGCTGGGAAGCGCATAGTACTTGGTTATTTATCACATATAACTACCTTAGTAAATGTCCAGGCAATAGTATAACTCTTAACATTCACACTGGGAAAAGCAATGTAATGGTATTTTGCAAGTCTAACAACACCAAAAATGTTTCACCAGGCCATGTACCATACCTTGCAGCAATTTCTGAATAAACATCAGCAGGTTTCTCTGCTGCAACTAGATTTACTGCAGCAACTTTCATCTGGAAAATGAATACAGTGTTGAAAATAAAATGAATGCTCATGAGAAATCAAAATATTAAGTTATACAAAATTTCAGGCTCTAGTTTCATAAAATTAATTTGGATGACATGCAAGACTATGCTTAACGTATATATTATCATGTCAAACAGTTGAGATAACTGATTCATCATCTCATTGTCAGAACAACAACAAAGACCGGCTAGAGATTAGAACTACATTTCCACAACAAAAATTAAGGAGATTAATCAATATGAAGAAAATATCATCTCAGATAAGCCATACAATTCAGATATCTCTCAAGAACTACAACTGGAAAGGGTCCTTAAGGACTTTTCTTCTAAACACCCAATTGGTGGTGTAGCATTTACCCTTCAATGTTGGAGAAAATAAATACGGAAAGACAAGAAGAAAATTTGAGCAGATGGTGAATGCACTCGGGAGTATTAACCACCTATTATCAGCTAAGTACCTAAATCATTTTTCCGCATAACAGCAGCTTTTGGGTCATTCTTTCATTGCGCATAGGGATACAGTGTTGTAATTGAAATGAGAAGAAACACTTTTGGTATAAACCGCAAATATATTTCTTGACTAAAAAGATTTAGTTGCCAAGTTTTGTGTACTATTCTGCCAAACAACAACTTTTGGGATGATTCTATTGTGTAAATGAAAATTAGCTGCAATCTTTCCAAATGATAAGAGGCCTTCAATTGGTCCGGCAAAGAAACTTGAATTTACTAATGCCAACATATTTGTCTACTAGTATAACTAACTGGGTAAGATTGATTCCAAAATATGCTTCGGGTGTCACAGTTTCTAAAAGTAATGAAAAACAGTCAGCTAAACTGCTTGTTACAAGGAGAAAGTACCCACACTCTCTTTTGTTATTTGATTCAAGATGTTGGGTTTAATTCATACTTTCGTTTTTTTTTTCCTATTATATTTAATTTTCTTTTGTTATAGCTACAGTGTAGCCTGATTATAATAATATGAATTTCATGCTTTTATGTTATGCAAGTAATTTCATTTATATGAGCTATATATTACCATGCTTAATGCTTTTAAGCAAGTAATCACCATTTAAATGATCTAATATGTATGTTTAAGATCAAAAAGCGATAATATGCAATTACTCATTATAATATATGATTATGAGTTAAATGTGGATAGATTTATATTTGTGTGGCTTTTATTGATAAGATGGTCCAAAATATCCATTGTAAATTGGGAATATTAACATATTTTAATATACATATTTATTTAAATTCATATAGATATATTATGGATTAATAAACTGGATAGGATTGATATAGCTAGAGATAGGCTAGTAAATAAATTAGGAAATTTTGCTATCACATGTTTGATAATGTTCTTGTATGCCTACTGATTTGAAATTTATATATAGTAGTTATAGTAAAATCAGATTTTTAACGTATTCATTTGATTAATTAACTACATTTAGTTTTGAAATTTTGCTTCTACAACTGTCAATTTTAATACATTCTCAATTCTATTTTGATTTATTAGATATATTTTAGGATAAGTCCATATTTAATATTTAACTAGTTTATTAATCATCAATCTCCATGAAACGATATCATTTCTCATCATTATATTATTAATTCGACACATGAATTGACATGTTCATTTACATTTGAAATTTAACAAAAATAAAGCCATTCCCCTAAGATGCTTTTCATCAAGGGGTTTTGCCATTTTGCGCGTTTTGTGCATTGTGTTGCTAGGAGCACGCAAAGAAACATAACCAATCGTACTTGCACAAATTACTTCGCGAGCAAATACTTTATAATGGTTCAGTCTCTCCGATGGCATGCTTTAAACTATGGGAAAAAGTCACTAAAATTCTCAAACTTTATCCATCGTAATACATTTATTTTAAACTTTATATGTAATATCAAAAATCACAAATTATGCCAATTGTGACATATTTATCATACATTTTTTTGTTACATAAAAAAAAATTCAACAAAAATAACATCAATTTTTATATCACTAAGTTATTTGAGTATAATGTCAATGCCATTTGCTTTCCAATGTCCAAGTAGGCAGATTTTTAGCAAAGCTTGTCGATAAAACTTTGATGGAGGGGTGAATGTGTCACATAGGTACACATTTGAGATTTATTGTGTTAGAGTAAATGTATTACAATGGGCATAATTCGGAGGTTTTGTCCTTTAATTAATGTGAGAACTTTTTGTGTGTTGGCCAGACTCTCATCCTTCTATCTAGACAGAGGATGTGTCGATTTTATAGGGTTTGGCCAAAATCTTATGCGCGTGTGATCCTCTTCGCCCTATGATTCAGACATTCTGAATCTGTGATCTCGTGTGCACTTTACTCAAAGGCTACTGATCAAATCGCTCCAGATTAAGTATTAGTTTGAGAAAGACATGATCTTTAGAGATATGATTGGGCATTTGGTTATTGTTGCAACCCTTCCGAATGGGAGTTGAGGGAATACGGGATTAGTGGAAATGTCAAGTTGAGGGCCAATGATTCTCAATCGCCGTTCTCCCAAATCATTATCTCTCGCAATGTTGGCCAATTCATTTTAATTCAATTAACTTATAAGAATTTGAGAAAATTGTTCAAAAAATCAAAAATCTGTTGACCTCGATACCTTTTAATTTCGCCAATAGAGTTTCTAAGTCTTTTTTATTTTTTTGCCAATTGAGTCAATTCATCCCATTTTGACCATAAATCATTGATATAAATGCCGACCGTCTTACATGGCACACCGGCTCTGACATAAACAATTTTTAAAAATGTTTTAATGTCTTTTTAATTATTTATTAATTTTCATTTTCTCCTTTTCTCCTTTTCTTGTTTTCTTTTCTTTTTCCCTTTCTCCCTCTGCTAGGCCTCGTCGATATAAAATTTTGCTAATTGAGTCCTCATTTAGAATTCTCATGGAAAATTATTCAAAAAATCTCAATGTTATGGCACTTTATTAATTTAGTCTTAAACCTTTTAATTTTGCCAATTAAATCATAAAAATTTTCACTTTTTGTTAATTGAATTCATTTGGCCAATTTTGCCCATATAGGGTAAGCATGAGTTGTCCCTCACCCAAGGTTGACGACCTCTGTTGGCCATTGATGAGGCCTGGTGGTGGCAAGTGTAGGGAGAAAGGGAAAAAGAAAGAAGAGAAGAGAAAAGGGATAAAAAAAAAAGAAAAAGAAGAAGATAAAAAGGAAAGAAGGAAATAAAGGAAAAGGAAAAATAAAAATAAAAATTGAAAAAATATTAAAATATTATTTAAAATAGTCTCTGTTAGCGTTGACTGTTCTACATAGCACGGTTGGCATTCATGTTGGTGATTTTTAATCAAAATTGATTGGATGAACTCAATTGGCAAAAAGTGCAATAGGTCTAAAAATATTTTGGACAAATTTTACTATTTTTTCGGCTAATTTTCCCATCTTTTTTTTTTTGTATTTTATTTTTATTTTTGGCAAGAAAAGGAAAAAGAGATTGCTCTGGCAATCCAATTTGTAGCTCAACAGAATGATCCAGTTCAATTTTGGAACAATTGCTCTAATTTCACAAGAACAATCAGCTCGATGCTTATCTACACGCGAAGCTCCATCAGCGACATGCAGTTCCACATCGCGACGAATCGGTACCTCATGATTGTCCCGACCTCATCAAACCTCGAGTGACGACTCTTCTAGTGGAAGCCATTTCGCCTGAGATCCGAAACTGTAGTTCTTGGCAAATGCTTGATCTCGAAGGGAATAGAGTTACTTGGAAGGTTGGTTTGGGAGATTTTGCCTCTTGAAGGTAATCCGTCCTCGAGTTCAGCTCCTGCAAGGATCAGTAATCCCATGGGGACTTGAAGCTTTGAATTTGAGAAGCAATAGCTTCATTGCCACTCGAGCTCAAAGGTTTGATGAGTTTGCAAGGCGTTGCTTTGCAAGAGAGCATGTTATGGGGCGATGTCCCTGAAGGGGTTTAGTAGTCCGGTTCGCTAATTGTACACAGTTCAAGAGAAGATGATGGATTCTCAGTTCGTCTATAACCACATTACATTAGAGCTACGGCGGCATTCATAACTTCTGCTGGCGTTTGCTTACCCCCTCGAAGATGTTAATCATTTCCTACTCACCACCTTTGTTCAATCCTTGTCTGAGCCATCGCTACCGCCGAAGCGCAACGTGCTGGTCACCTCACGGACACCGAAACTGAATCGTTGTGCCAAATCCACCGAGACTTCGCTGGAGTGTCGCTGAGTAACCGTTGGTCTTTGTCCCGTCACCATGAATTGCCATAGCACAAACCAGGTTGTTTCTTCCTGATTGAACTCTAGTATTAAATTTTAGATTCATTCTAGTATTAAATTTTGCGAACGAGATTGATCGTTTCTTTTGGTCCAGTAAGTCTGCCCATCGTGCTGGCCACTCACTATCCAGCTCGTGACAAAACAAGCGTTATTCTCCCCTTCAGCTTCGGCTTTTCATACAACTTCTCTAGGAGAAAGGAGACAGTAGGTGACAATTCTGTTGTTAAACATGTCAGGATGAGCAAATTTCAACTTGGTCGATCGGGATCCTATTGGTTTTGGTGGGGTGACGAGAGCAAGTCGTGGATCGGTTCCTGCAATCAAGCTTGAGACTGGCGGCAGCGAAGCGAAAAGAGCTTCGTCTATGGAGGTTGTGCTTGCTGGGGAGAAGATTGACTCCATAAAAAGAAACTTACAGTCCCTGTAACTGAAATCCGGAGCTAAAGCAGTTGAGTGCGGTATTTGTGAATATGAGGTGATGGGGCTGGACTGCGTTAAGCCCAAGCGGAACGAATGTGGCCGGACTCCATAGGTGGATCTCTCATTGATCATTATTGTTCTTTTTATACTCTATTCCATATTATTTATTAAAAAAAATTAAATGCATATCCAATTATCAGTAAAGATTCAGGTGTCAATAAGTGATTAATAAGACTCAAATAACTTTTCTCAAATCAACTCTCATGTTTATCGTGTAGCCCTAAATCTGTATATCAAAATACATTTACTTTACGATAAATTTGCGGTTTGGATAAGTTGTTCCCTTTTGTGTCATGCGTTAACAATTTGAAATGCTACAGCAAATGTATAAAAATTTTCAATCAAAGGAAACTATTACTGTACTTTTGGCAGGCATGTTGAAAAAGGTTGTAATCTTTTATTTTTATATGTATGTTATATATCAAATTGTGTTTACCTTGCTATGAAAAGGAATCTTTTAGGTCGTTAAGCTCCAAACATATTATGAATTTACAGTTAGTAGAAAATATTGTACAATCATATTTTATCTCATTTACAATATGCTAAGATTTCTGATCAACAAATTAATGAAGCAGTCACGCATGACATTTGCATATGTGCGTTTGCAAGGAGGAAGGCTTTGATCATAAGAACCAAGAGAAGGAGAAAAAGCAAAAATCCATTTATCCTTTAAAAAAAAAAAAAAAAAAGGCTATTGAAATTCTTTAATGATATATATTTTCTAGGTAGTTCTACTACAGTAATTATTAAGAGACAAGAATGCCCTCTATTTTATTTCCAAGCATCTTGAGGGGACTACTTCAACGACATACCTAGGTCCTAGTGTATTCAACAATCAAATGAAGTCAGGTAGCTTCTTTAGAAGTCGAACTTCTCCTCCTTGGAATGGTTCATTAGTCAATGTCGCAAGGCCGAATTAATTAAAATTTAGGGGAAAATGATTTTTTTTCACCATTAATAAAACAAAAGGCACCTTTATTTTGTAACTAGGAAACGTATTCATTATTTTTGCATGTCCCCGTATCAAATAATAATGATTATTTTTGCATGTCCCCGTATCAAATAATGACGATGATGATGATGATAAAAGAAGGTTCCAAATTAGCAGCTTTATAGCAAAGAGCCAAAGTAAAAAGGGACCAAGCAAATTGTGGAGAACATGGAGCTCTTCAACTGATTATGAGGGGTTCTAAAAGAATGCAATGTGAGCAGATGTAACCCACGATCGATTCTTGAATTTGAATGAACAAATAACTTATTAAAACTATTTGCGGCTCAAGAAGTTACATTATATGCACCGTCTTCTGTCATCCAATAATGGCTATCCATAAAAAGTTACAAATCTACAAACATTGACTCCACCATGTGGTTGTTCCATGTTGGTGTCAAGGACCCTATCAATTGGTGAAGATTTCTCGTCGATAACATGTATCTAATGATAACTCTACTAGTGAATTGTTGATTCCCTTCAAGTCGTTGATTAATTAACATTTCTCGTTCTCACCAAATTTATTCTCATTGATTGAGTTGGTCACCTATCAATAATAACAGTGTGATTGAGTTCCTTTGCTAATTGCCCTTTGCCTTAAAAATTCTAAGGAATTTGCCACCCCTAACCCAAATTTCACATTATTCACCGTTCAGTGGAAGTAGGGCCACAAAGAGGCACATTGAAGGACACAATGAGAATGTAAAGTAAATGCGAGCTAAAAGAAATTATATGATTTTTATAACATTTTTTGGGGTGGACACCTCTAAATTCGAAGCGACCATCATTCGACATATACAAAGTGAAAGTATTTCGGGATCTTTAATTCGAATGTGCTTGCTAAAAAAAAAAAAAAAAATCGAATGTGCTTTATTTCTTGATGCATATTACCTTAGACCCACCTTTTTTGTATATTGATTATATCGAGTGAGGGTGGAGATTTATATTATTCGGGAGAGTAGGTAATGAAACTTACATTCTTCTCAAAATACTATTACGATAAGAAAGAATTCCCCCGTCCAAACGTCCGAAGAGAGAACGAAGGTCACATGCCTTCTTGACCCTATCTAATTCTATAGGGAGGCTAATTCTGAAAATACCAGAAAGAGGCAGATTTGGCTATTTAATTACCAAATAAGGCTTGCAATGATTCCTAATAAGGTTGGCAACGAATTGACCAGAGATCCTTCATATATACCGTCCAAACCCTCCTAATCATCTATTATCACCCTTCAATTTAACTAAACTTCAAAAGATAATATCTTGTTAAATGCTCTTGATGTTTATTCTTGACTTCCAAGAAAACTTCACATGCAGTCGCCCTCACAAAATGAACGAACATCAACGTCTAAGTTCAGCATACGACCAAGGAAGTCAAGCGCATTGATCAACTACGATTTCTACGATGTTGGGTCGCAAAAGTACTCCAAAATAAACTTAAATTCCAAATAACCAAATTCTCAACTTCGACAAGGTCAGGGCACAAAAATATTCCCAAATAAACTTATATCCCAAATAACCAAATTCTCGACGTAAATGCTTGAAAATATCCACGGTGAAGTGTATAAACAAGGAGGTTCAAGAGCCTCCGCTGAAAATCTTGACTGTCTCTCTACATCCTTCCCATCTCCAGATCTTGGGGTATAGGGCGGCTAAGGCCCGTGCTTCTCGAGCCAAGGCTGCTTAGGGGTAAGCATGGTCTGGGTTGGTCCGGACCACCCCTAACCCTAGGACCAACCCGTACAGTGTCGGTCCTCAATTTTTAGGACCGAGGACCGACCCTATTGAGCCTGGGATCAAGAAGACCCAATGGGATCAAGTTGTGGTCAACCCGGGATCGATCGATAATTTTTTTCGTCTTATTTTTTTATGCTTCCTAAAAAAGCAAACCTACAAATTCAAATTACACATCCATCGACAATGCGGCATTGTGCAACTAAACTATAAATACCAATACATATTTAGCAAATTTAAGATGACACAATCATAGAAATTTTGTACCTGCTAACCGCTCATCAAGATATGGGACAAGATGGAAAGTTCTTGTAATCATCTATCTTTAATATTCATAACACCATATGCAAAAACGTTTTCCTGCATTCGATCATGTAGAATCCACTCAACCAAAAAATGAGCTTCACACCGCTTAACTAAGCAAATCACCATAGAAAACTGTAGTACTACTCTACTATTCAAAAACTTTACCATTTGACACAAATTGAAAATCAAAGTGCAGCTGAAATTCATTAGTAAAATACAATGAAACCATAAAAAGTTCAAAATACTTAATATAAACCATGAATATATAACTTCACATCTTGTTAATTCATTGGAACTTCTAAACACTTCAAAACAAAACAAACAACACATAATTAATACTTAACAAAAATTTTAAATGAAATTACTATTAATGTTATTGGTAGAACATCTCAATATAATATAATATAATAGACATTTTATTTATGTTTGAATATATAAAAGAATTATAAATAATATAATATAATATACAGGATTTGTCCAGGATTGGACCGACCCAAAACTCTTAGGACCGAGAACCAACCTGTACAGTGTTGGTCTTGAAATTTCAGGACCAAAGACCGACCCACCCCTTAGGAACCGGACCAAAACCGGTAGGGTTGGGCCGGTCTAGGGTCGGTCCAAGGTCGACTCTAGACCGCTGCTCACCCCTTAAGGTTGTTGCCGTGTTCTGGCATCTTTTTGGACTTTTCGAGGCCTTGACCACAGTCTGAGCAATCCCCGCCCCCGGGTTTGGCGGTTTCCCGGCCCACATTTCATCCCACCAATAAGGTCAGAAAGAGGCAGATCTCCTTCGAGGGCTCGAACAATCTGCTCAATTTTTTCAAAAGTTGATTGTCACAATTCTTATTTCCAGTAACCTCACATATCTTAAATGGGCTAGACATAGAGTCAATGAACAAAAAGAACCGTCTTTAGTGATGAATGGAGCAAGTGGCATAAATCTATTAAAGAAAGATTAAGCTCCAGGTACTAAATATATTACCTTACTCATCTTCGGTCGACACTCCCCCGAAGGAAGCACACAAGCGGCAGCGCATCGGACCATACGAGCCATCTCAACGCGATCGTAATGCAGCCCAGGATCAACAAGAGAGTCGAATTTTCCATCTTCCAGATATCGTGTGAGCTGAGGCCTCACCTGTAATGAACATAACAATGACTCTATCCCAATATTGCACTTGGATGATAAAAAAAAACCACGTATAAATTCGAATCCCCTCCAGGACCCAAAAAAAAATGAGGGAGTAATAGGTAGCTTGGGCTATTATTGTGAACACAAGAATTGCACGACTTACCGAATTAACCAGACTAACGCCCATATTCATAGCCCTGCGACCAGTAATCAACTCCAAGAGCACGACCCCGAAAGAGAAAACGTCCGATTTTTCTGTTGAATTCCCACTCGAAAGGTATTCTGGATCAAGGTACCTCCAAAGAAGAACATAGACTGTGCTTCAACATATTTGGACTAGTCAAGCAAAAGAAGTACCTAAAAGGCTGTGCTTCAACAAATGAAGCACAAGGAACGAGGGAGCAATGGCTCATTTTACAAACACTTGGAAACATCTAAGACAGATTAATAACAAGCTCACATTTCAGTCCTCCAAATCAAAATACTAATGGAGCAAATCTTACCCAATGGTGCCCTTCACATTGGTAGACACATGACTATTTGCATCAGGAGTAAATTTTGCGAGTCCAAAATCCGCAATCTGAGAGAGAAAAGCATTCAGAATTCAGAGGGGGTGCAATCTACTTGCTCTAACAGTTAACCAACTGAAGTCGGAAATATCAATGCCGACTTTTAATTTCATCCAAAAAGTTTGCTTATACCTTTGCCTTGAATTCAAGGTCCACAAGTATGTTAGCTGCCTTGATATCCCGATGTATGATGATAGGATCACCTGCACAAGGAATGTTTCCCACATATACAAGAGCTCTGATTCACAGTCTTAATTAACTATTGATTCAATAAAGATGAAAGGCAAAAGTACATCTGAAACTTACAACCCTCATGAAGATATGCTAGTCCTTCAGCAGCCCCCAAAGCTATTTTCAGTCTGCTTGGCCAATTAAGGGTCGGTTGTTCCTCTCCTGCAACGGTCACTTTCCATTAGAATCCTTTCCATTAAACGCACAAAGCGCCAAGTTCTCTGATTTAGGGCATCCAGGTCCCATCTAGGTTCACCTGGAACCCATCCAGTCAGAACCAGCTCCTTGATTTTTGGAACCTAAATCCTACCTTGCTGCCCTGAAACCTACCCAGTCAATCAATTCAAGTCTACCCGGCTAGGGGTGAGCATATTGGATCGACTAAATCGGGAACCACCTAGACCGGACCAGCCGGTTTGGTCTAAGCTCCCGAGGGCATCAATCCAGTTTTTGGTTCCATAAAAACAGAACCGGTGATTTTCGGTCTAGTTCCTGATTCCAAAAGAAACCAAGAACCAAACCAAATTTTTTTTAAATACATATATATTTTAAAATTAGAAATAAACTCTAAAATAATAACTATAGAAAAGTTATAGTTTTTTTTTTTTTTAAATTTAATGGTCTGGTTGGTTCCTTAGTCCCAAAAATTGGGAACCGGTTCGATTCTTGGTTCCTAGGTGGAATCAGACTGGACTAGGAACCAATCACCCCTAATACCCGAACTAGGAACCAATCACCTCTAATACCCGGCAACTGATTTTTTTTTTTTTTTTCATTTGGTTCTTCCTTTTCTATTGTTTTATTTTTAGTTAAACAAAATGAAAGTAAACACAACAACAGAAATCTCCATTGATCTCCATTTGCAATAATGATGATCTATAAAAGATGAACACGTACCACCGCCCTCAGCGGCGCAGTTGGTTTGGGCTTTCTTCCCCTCACGAAGAGGAGAAGTTTGAATCCCAGGGCCTTGTTAGGATTCTTACCCGAAGTACTATGGTGATGGGTCTTGCAGTCGCTCTCCCAAGGTTTGCTCGCCGGCTGTCGACTTACGGGGTTCCCTGGGTTACCAAAAAAAAAAAAAAAGATGAACAAGTAAAATAAAATAAATGATAAAAAGTTCAAAACAAATAACATAAAACATAAATCATAAAACTTCATCAATTCCTGATTTGATTGACTCTTACTGGAGAATTGAGCCACATAGTACCGATTTCACTTTTTTTTTAGCCGAAAACCAAATGGTAACTGAAAAAATCAGGACCTGGACCGGTTACTGTAGCCCATCTGGTTTGATTCCTAGTTCTATTCTAGATCCATGTCACCCCTATTCTGATTAGTTGTCCTTTCTCTTTTCACATGACCCTCGGTGCTAAGACTGATAAGAAAGAGGGGCAGTATGTAAGATCGTGGCGTGAATTGGTACTGAAAATCCAAACTCACCATGTAAGTGGAACGCCAAGGTTTTGTTAGGCACCAACTCGTACACGAGGATGCGCTCGGACCCGGTTGTGCAGTATCCAACCAAAGACACGACATGCTTGTGATGGACTCGGCTTATTATTTCAACCTCAGTCAGAAACTCGCGTTCTCCCTGGACGCTCCCCACCTTCAGTCGCTTCACTGCTACATCTTTTCCGGTGGAAAGGACTCCGCGGTACACGTGCCCAAAACCACCTTCTCCAAGTAGATTTGCCCCTGAGAAGCCATTAGTCGACTTCTCTAAAGCGTCAAAAGGGAAATGGTGCCCGCTGACACCGAGATCATTGCTAGAGGATGTGGAGCAAAGCCGCCATCCCTTTTTCTTGAAACGTATTAACAGCAAGCCCACCCCCACCACGACCGCCACCCCCACCCGCACCACGACCGCCTCTGCCGATATGGTGCGCGGAGGGGACCCGGAAGAAGCTGACGGTAGAGGAAATGCCGAGGTGGTGGTGGCGGCCAGAGGCGGCACAGTGGTGTTGGTCCCTGCCGGTGAAGACAGCGAGGAGAACGGAAGTGGAGTTGACATTGCTGTCGAGAAAAAAAAAATTGGCTGAAACGGGAAACAGATACTCACAAAGAGAGAGAGAGAGAGAGAGAGAGTGCGTGAGAGAGTTGAAAGATATAATCAGCGGGAGAGAGCAAATGCTCACGTAGAAATCTATGGTAAGTCATGTAGACACTAATATGCTCACCACAGAATTAAATAAAGATCAGCGAAAAGTACCCAGCGAAAGTTCAATTAATTTGGGTTCTGAGTTATCAAAGATTACAATGATTAGGTGGTCCGTTATCTCTCTTAATCGACAATTCTGGGATATTTTAGTATCAGTTTGACAAAGATGCAACCATTAAAGATAAAGCTCGAGCATTCAGTCACTTTTTTTTTTCTGTTTTTCCAGCTAGTGGGAAACATCTGAAAGTGAACCTACTTTGTAAGCTCGACACATAAGTCGATAGCATGCCTCACTTCAACTCTAGTGTCTAGCGCCAAATCCTATACATTCTCCAGAGCAAGAGTCAACCCTCGGGATGTTGCATACTAAATTGTGTCCATATTGCCATGAAATAGTCTTTGATAGCTATGCTTCAAAAATATTATAGATTATTATATGATCCCTTCCTATCTCAATTACAAGATTCCAGAAGCCCGTCGTTAATGTTCTAATTGACAAAACTTACCGCTAGGCTTTTTCTTTTTCCCCATTCTATAAAGCAGTCGAACTCGATACTTTATCCCTCGTGTGTGGTTGGTTATAAGCCAAATATCTCAAGTCAAAGCATGAAGATTTGTTCAAAAAAAATATGGTATATTCATTAAACTTTCAAATGCATGAATGCGATAATTGCTCTCAGAGTTAACCAATTGAGGTCCAAAACATCAAGGCGGACTCTTTTTAAGTATATATCAAATATGTTTGTTTTTACCTTGTACTCGAATTCGAAGCCACAAGTAAATTAGCTCCCTTGATCTTAGGATGACCTGCACTGGGAACGTTTCTCATGTATAATACAAGAGGAAAGCTCTAGGATTCACAGTTGTAGTCAATTATTGATTCAATAAAAGACGAAAGGCAAAAGTAAATTCTAAACTTACAATCCTCATAAGCATGTGCTAGTCCTTCGGGTCCTGAGAACGAAAGAAAAACAGCTCCTGAAAAAAAGAGAGGGAGGAAAAAGGTGAAGGCTCTGACCAATGGGACAAGGGTAACGTGCGAATACAGGAATCTCGTTACTCCTTATTCATTTTCACTCGTCCACCTATATAAGATGTTCGCTGATTAACAATGTCGACGTCAGATATGTATCCAATCATATCTACCTATAAGTTAACCCGTGTTCAGTCTATCACCTCAACCAAGCAGCAAAACCCTTCCCCCCAACTTAGGATCCGGAGGCTGTGATGGGAGATCGTCGTGCAAAGATGCAACCGTCTAGATCTTTCATTTTGGCAGGGCAGGGCTCTATATACGTTCTACATAGACGTAAGTTAAAAAAAGAAATAGTGAACATAAACAATATGGATTGAGATTTAGATCCTTCCCATTCAGAGGTAAATCGGCATCTTTTATTTACTTTCGCTGAGTAGATCATAACTAAGGGTACCCCATATATTCGAAGGCCACAACCACATTAACTCGTTGACCACACAGGATATCTAAGCAGACACATCGAAGGAAATTCCAAGTTTCACAATCCCCAATCTCTCTCGCCATGCAAATACCAACAGCCAGCCACTGCCGCTTGGCACCGCTGTCATCAATGTCGGCGCTGTTCTCGTCCTCTCTCACCGGTGGCGGGGTCGGACAACCTTAGGGCCATAGCTGGATCTGGCATAGCAGCGAGTGCATTTCCAGAACTTAGAATATGCTAACCTAACTTAGAAAATGCTAACCTGTGTTGGGCTAAGTGCCTTATAGTATTTGCCTCGAGCTCTCTTTTAAAGATATAAAAATAAATATCCCGGGGAACGAAAAATGGGTGATTTGGAAAAATTCTTCCGAAATGTTTTCGTCGCCTGAAGAAATCTATGCCAAACTATTTCCATAAGAAAATGAAGGAAAAAAAATATTCCATTTATTTAAACTTTTAATGCTATTATTTTTTCGGAAAATATTTTCCAAACCGCTAGTTTCCAACTAAACGCTAAACATTAGAACCCCAAAAAGTGGCTTCCGGCAAAGTGGTTGCCGAACGGAGGCAGAGAAAGAGTACGGCAAAGGGGTTGCCAAAGGCAGAGGGAGGCCAACATGCTCACCATGTATGTGGAACTCCAAGGTGTTGTTAGGCACCAACTCGTGCGTGAAGTATCCAAACCAAAGACACGGCATACTGGTGATGAACTCGGCTTCATTATTTCAACCCCAGTCAGGAACTCACGCTCTCCCTGTCTGCTCCCCCACCTTCAGTCGCTTCGCTGCTACCACCTCTTCTTTCCCGGTGGTAAGGACTCCGCGGTTTACGCGCCCATAACCCCCTTCTTCTCCGAGCAGATTTACCTCTGAGAAGCCGCCGCTGGGAACCTCTGAAAAAGGCCTTGCCGTTGCCGAAAGAATGGCTCAGGATGAAGTGCCCATTGACTAAAGTATTGATGCCGGGCAGTGCGCGGCGCTTGGCAAGAGACGGTGCGAGGCACGCATAACCCGAGGCTCTCCCTTTGCCGATCACATACAGGAACCTTGAGAGAGAAAGAACCCTTCTTTCTTTTTCTTTTATATGAAATGGAAAATGGAAAAAGTTTTCTCACGGTGACCAGCCTTGAGAAGAAAGTTTTCTTTCACGGAATCCGAAATCCTTTCTTGAGAAGAAGAAGAGGTGGAAGAGGCGAAGAAGAAAAGGCCCATGGGAAACTTGATAAGATCACAATGGTTGATTAAGACTTGATAACGACAGCGCTAGTGGTCCATGATCTCTATTCTGTCATTGTCTTATCAATTGTCCATCAATTATTGTCCATGATTTAGACAGTAGTTGATTGAGACTTGATAACGTTAGGGTAATCCTGTCGCTATCAACCATTGTCCTGGTGGTCCCACTTGTCAATATCTTGATAATATTAAAATTAAAATCTGTCAATTCAATATTGTCCTGGTGGTCCCACTGGGACCGGACATGGAGAAAATGCTGTATACGTTTCACGCTCCAACATGGAAAATAAGAAAGCAACAAAAACGCGACACGTGCCGGTGTGATCCCACTTCATCAGGCTATACATCTGATATCCATTATTCAAATTTTTGCATCCTCTCTCCTCGGTCTTCCCTCTCCATTTCGCGTTTAAAACCCCCTCCTCTCTGTCTCTCTTCAACTAAAGGACACTCCCTCTCCTCTCTTCTGCATCTTCCAAGAAAAAAGAAGCCCGTTCTCTCTGTTTTTTTTAATATGCTCCCTCCCTCTTGCTCCCAAGAGTCCTGCCGTTCGCCTCTCGAGCTCAGACCCACCATCTCTGTCATGTTGCCTCCATCTCCATTGTCACCTTCAGGAGCCACTTTCTCTCCGTCACTCCCAATAGTCCCCGCCAATGGCATCCTGAGCTCAGATTCGACGCCTCCACCACGTCGCCTTCGCTGCCACCACCTTTAAGAACCACTTCCTCTCTCTCTCACCCCTAAGCGGCCTCGCCAATTGCATCCCGAGCTCATATCCGCTTCCGCCGTTGCATTTTGGGTTTACCACATGACTGAGTTGAGCGTTCTCCTTCCCATGTTTCTTTCTCTTCCCGGAGGAAGATGAGATGAAGTCTAGATGAATCAGAAACATGGACTTGGGAACTTTCATTTGTATTTGCTATAATGAACGAGTAAAAACTTAAGCCAACAGCACAATATTTCCAACTAAGTGAAAACTACATACGAAGCGGAAACAATATCTCTAAAAATGAAAAACAAAACGAAAGACTTCTGGTAAACCAAAAATGTTCCATGTGCACAGAGAGTGGTTTTGTATAGTCCCATGACCATTATTTGATTTGTAAATTGAGAAAAGTTTCTCTTTTTCACAAATCGGATGTTGCGAGTCACGTTGCGCTGTGGATTCAGCGTTCTTTAAGATTTGTGTTTACCTTGTTTCCAATGGGTCACAATTGCGTTAAAAAAATTACGATCACAGAAATGTCAAACTATAGACGGACATGAAAGATTTGAAGAAGCAGCTATGAATAAAGGAAATTCTAATGAACGCGCAAGTATGTTGGTGTTGTAGAACTACATTGTGCCACTGATCCAACTCTCACCAAAAGGATCTAACCATCACATTCAAGAGAAAAGTAAGTGAAAACTCATCAGGACATAAAAGAACTGCACTCGAAAGCCGCTTGAGAAGTAAAATTGAAGTAATGACACCCTTTCTGTCCATTCACATGAACTTACACGAGCGAGAATCTTGTTCTTGACGAGAGCAAATGAAGTTCCAAAATAAGGGAAAATCATCATGAATTCTCGAGACAAGATTTAGCTATAGACATTTGTACATGCAGAAAAAAAACAAAAAAAGAAAAGTCCCAGCTAAAGCCAAATATCATTCATGACGAGGAGCTACTCCAAAGGAGCAATGTGCGGTGCTTCTACAGAGGAAGGATGGACATGGGCCTTCCCTAACACTCGAGACAAAGAGGAACAGCCTCCCCCTCCTCCACTCATTGTCCTCTTCTCCTCGTGATCGCCCAACACCGCGGCCATCTTCTTCTTCATCTTCTCCTTGTAAAGCCTTCACATCACGTACGCTTCCGCGAGGCTCGTGCCCAGCTGACAAACCCCGCACTCGACATTTTCCTTCCTTTCGAACCCGAAGACCCTTTTCTCAAGGATTGTAGTGGGTCGCGATGAGAGGGTGTTATAAATATTAAATAATATAATTCATTTTTAAAAGTCTTTTACTATGAAAGAAGTAATAAAAAATGCTATATATGATAAATAAATAAATCTAAAAATATCATTTCAGCATTTTTCTTTAAACGATGTTTTTTTCCTCTAAGTTTTATGTATTATTGTAACAACTTAAAATAATGAATGATATTATTTAATATTTTTCGTGTAAATTAATTCTAGGCTATTATTATTATTATTATTATTTATTTATGTATTTATATATAAAAATATATTTAATATATAACGTGTCGGAACGTGTCGAGATTCTCTATTTTTAAGAAATGACATGTCGGCGTGTCGTGTCGTGTCATGTACCGCGTGTTCGTGTCGGTGTTACATAGGCCAAGACCCCACTATTAATCGTATTTGGTTTGTCGTTGTGGCCGCGCATGACTTTCGCTCAGAAAATATTGAATAAGCCGGCCCATTCAGGAAACGACACGCGGCGCTCCTATCGCTCCATTCAAGCTTCTGCATCCTCTTTCTCGATCCCCTTAGCACCGATCGTTTGATCCAGCAAAAAAATTTGGGTTTGGAGCTTTTTTCTTGTCCATTTTAGTCTTTCTACCCGCACCCGGCAACTACCATCGTGGAAATCGCTCCCGGATCTAAGCAATTTTCAAGAGGGAACACGCGCGCGCACAAGAAAAGAGCCTATGTAATTTTATTTTTTTCCGTCTGAACTTATCGTTCGTTCACTTGAAATAAAAGGCAGATCGGCAAGGCCTTAAAAAGGGTATTTATGATTTGATTCGACCTTGATCGATTGATGAATTAATAAGGGTACGGACGAACCGAAGGAGAGATTTTTACCGATTGACTGAGCCAGTTTGGTCTGGAAGAACATGTGCAAATCAGTGGGGATGGAGGTAAAGGAGAGAGTTGTTGTCACAGTAGAAAGTATAAGGCGACACCGCAATAATTGAAGAGAGACAGAGAGAGAAGAGGAGACAGAAGTTGGAATAGGGAGACAGGGGAAGTGGGACCCATACGACGAGCTTTCGTCCGTTAAATGGACGGGCCGACCATAATTTTTTTTAATAAAAAAAAGCAAAAGATGATGATAATAATAATAACAGAAAATTTTGATTTTAGCTCAACCCAGGCCCCAGCTGTACGCGTTTTTCACTGTTTCTGCGTCTCAGCGAAGGCCCCCACGAAAAAAGCCAGAAGCAAAAGGAAAAATAATTTTGATATTCGAACAATTCAATATTTTAGAGAGCAAAAATCACTGAAAACTCTAAGTCATATTTGCCTCTATTTTTTTTCATTTGCACCTGATACATTTATATCAAAAAATTCTATGACATAAAAAACTATAAACTTTGAGATTAAATATGTCACACAAGCATAAGGTTGGAGTTTTTAGCTTTATAAAAAAAATAATCTAAGGTAATAATGTCATACGAGTATAAATTTTGAGATTTTTTATCTCACAGTTAAAATTTAAGGTAAATGTGTTGTAATTGACATAGTTTAGATCTTTTTTGTGACTTTTTTTTTCTCTATTTTGGAAGTTCGCTTTTGATGGCTCTATTAACATGTTACTAACCTATACCAAGTTATAGTTATTTGATCTATTTTAGGCAATAAATAATATAATTTTTATGAGAAAATATTTGGATTTCCCCTCTATTTACTCATGCATCATAATGAGACATAGAAAAAATAATTAAAAAAAGGAAAAAAAAAAAAGACGCCGCCCACAAAAGCCTTAGAAGGTGGATGTAAATCGGGAATTCTTTTATTTATTCCCCAATTTTATGCAAAAAAAAAAAAATGAGCAATTTCCTTACGTTAGGAGTTTTGGATATTATCTTTGAGAGCCTAGGGGGGACGGCTAGGTTTTACTTTTAGATTGTTTTTTCATTGTTCTTAGAGTTTTTCAAGTAATTTGAAAAAAAAATGAAAAGCAATGACAAAATACTTATTATTTGATTCAAGACGTTGGGTCTATATCATATTTTCATGTTTTCTTCTATTATGTTCTAATTTTCTTTTGTTAAGGTTACAATGTAGTTTCATTATAATGATATGAATTTTAGGCTTTTATGCTTTGTAAGTAATTTCATTTATGTGAATTATATATTACTGTGCTTAATACTTTTAAGTGAGCAACCGCCATTTTTTTTTTTTTGGTCAAAGTAACCGCCATTTAAATGATATAATATGTATGTTCAAGACTGAAAAGCGATGATGTGTGATTACTCATTATAATATATAACCATAAATTAAATATGGATAGAAGTATACCATATTATTCATGTGGCTTTCGATGATAAGGTAATCAAAAATATTTATTATAAACTTGAAATATTAACATATTTTAGTGCACTTATGTTTAATTAAATTCATATAGAGATATTATGGATTAATAAATTGGGTAGGTTTGATATATTTAGAGATAGGATAATAAATAAATAAGGAAATTTTGCTATCGCATATTTAATGTTCCAAAATTTTGCTTATAAGATTGTTAATTTTAATACATTCTCAATTCTATTTTGATATACTAGGTAAATTTTAGGAAAAGTCCACTTTTAATATTTAATTGTTTTATTAATCATCAATATTTATGAGATGATATTATTTCTCATCATTATAATATTTGTTCTGACAGGTGAATTGATATGTTCATTTGCATCTAGAATTTAACAATAAAGCCATTCACTAAAATGCTTTTCATCAAGGGGTTTTGTCATTTTCGTGCGTTTTGTGCATTGTGTTGTTGGGAGCATGCAAGGAAACATAGCCAACTGTGTTCGCATAAAATACTTTCATAGGTAAATACCAATCGGTCTCTCCGACGACATGCTTTAAACTAAGGGAAAAAGTCACTAAAATTCTCAAATTTTACCCATTATAATACATTTATTCGAAATTTTATTTGTAATATCAAAAATCAAAAATTATGTCAACCAAGACACATTTATCATAATTTTTTTTACATAAGAAAATATTTTTCAACAAAAATAATGTCAATTTTTATATCACTAAGTTATTTGAGCATCATGTCAATACCATTCGCTTTATGATGTCCAAGTAGGCATATTTTTAACAAAGCTCATTGATGGAACTTTGACGGATGGGTGAATGTGTCACACAAGAACACATTTGAGATTTATTGTGTTAGAGTAAATGTGTTATAGTGGGCATAATTTGGAATTTTTTTGAGGATTTGGCCTTTAACTAATGTGAGAACTTTTTGTGTTCTCGTTGTTAGACGTAAGCCAGATTCTTATCCTTCTATCTAGACAGAGGATGTGTCGATTTTATAAGGGTTTGGCCAAAATCTTACGCGCATGTGATCCTCTTCGCCCTATGATTCAGACCTTCTGAATCTGTGATCTCGTGTACTCTTTACTTCGCATATCAATAAATAGCGACCTCCATTGCTCTTTGAGCTCAAATCCTGACATTTGAAATCCTAAAACTCAAAGCGGCTACCACAATTGCTTTCTGAAATCCGACGTATTTGTGTGGTCTTCCAATGATAAGACTCCATTTCCATGGGCCAAAGCCCCGATTCGTTTTTCGTCAGTCACGTAGACCAATTTGGGTAATCAAGTCACATGGGCTACTGAGGAAAAAAGAACATTCGGACCTTGTTGGGTTCAATGACAACACGAATTGAGCAAAATCGGCCAGAAGATGTGCTCAAGCCCAATTTCACCTTTTGCAATTAGGTTGGTTTCACGATGCTTTGAGCTAGAAAAAGGACCAAAAAGGCGGCTTACTAACTCGCTATAGCCACTTAATAAGAGCACAAATGATAACTATTATACTTCAGAAATTAATATTTTTCAGTATTTCTATTTTCTGGATGTGTTTTTGAGTAAAAATATACGTTTAATAACAATATAAAATTTCTTCCTAGAGTAGAAATTCGTTTGTGACAAAACAAAATTTCTCCTCCTCAAGCGGCGGCAGCAAGTTGTTGGTTGACTAGTAATGAGGGCAAACGATAAAATATTTTATCTTTAACATTTATATTACAAAAATAGAGAAGTGAAAAAAATTTTACTTCTTATTTCTATTCCAAATTTATTTTTGGATTAAAAAATTATCTTAGAAAAAAATATTTTGTTCCAAACTTGTTATCGATATCAAAAAAATAATTTTGGTTGGAAATAATATTGTTATCATGCGCATTCTATATAATCTTAAACTTGTCACGAAGAGTTTAAGCTTGATAATATGAGAAAGAGACTTGTATCTAACCCTTTTTTCTATTAGGCTTTTTCAAGTCACTTAGTATTCTTACGACACGTTAACTTGTGTTGATTCATGTCATCATGATACTTCACAATCTATTATGGACCAATGTCTCCATGACAAATCAATCAAATATTTTCGTTCATCATGGATTCCCGCATAAGCAAGATCAAGTTCGTTGCCCGTTATAACTCTCTCATTATACATCCTTCCTCGATTTATTTAGGGACTTTTGGGAGCGATTTTGCAGCCATTGAGAGCTCTAAGCTTGCGTATTGCCTCCAACTCCAATTATCATCCCGTCCTCCAATTGCTGCCAACAACAGAGCACCGACCTGAGATATAACATCGAGTATGTTGAATATGACTGCTTGTCCCATCATACCCTCTAAACTTTATTTTGCTTATTCTTATTCATGTACAAAACTAATAACCTTCCCTTGGTATGAGAAATCACTTGTGAACCCACCAAAGAATGCATTTGGTTTATCTTTCTTATTCCTTAGAGTCCCTAAGAAAAAATTAGGAATATCAGTGAATTTTTTTTTTTTTTTGGGGACCATTTTGGGGAAATGCAAGCCAGCTAAAAGTCTAAGGAAAATCCCCACTTGCCGCCTTTGGGCACCTTCAGAAGGTAGCTTTTAAGGTTAATGAACTTTTTTCTTTCTAAATTGCCCCCACTAATACTTGTATATTCTAGTCTTGCCCTAGCTTGTGACTGTTCTTTTGTATGACTGTTGAAGTTCTACTACGCTAAGGTCTCCACTGAAGGTCGCCGTGCTTGGGTCTTTGCCTAGTTCATCTTCTTGGACATCAAGCTTGCTCTTGACTATTAGGTGAGATCTTGAGGTCACGCATCGCTCATGGTCGAGAGTTGATGGTTGCCGATGGTCAAGCGTTGACGTGATCCGGGCACAGTCCCACCGAGGTTGCATGATCTTAGAGCCCTCTCCTAGGCTCGCAGCGGCCCTCTGAGCCCTTGCTTCAGCCCTTGTAGATGATGAACAGTAGATCATTTTTTTTTTTATTTTTTTTATAAAAAAAAACTTTTAAGTTATTTTGCCAAAAACTACACCAAAAATCAATAACCAAAGAAAATATACCTTAAGCCAAAGATCTTTGAAGAAATGAAGGTCAATCAAATGCAGCTTAGCTCCTTTAGACCTATCACATGGCATGAGGCGCCCGAGTTTGCAGGGATTGCTCTCTTATCTTCATACTTCATTTCCAACTCAGTCCAGTTGAGCTTGTTCACTATGTGCAATCTTCCAAATTTGCTTTTTATTTCCAAATCCATTAATGTCATTCCATAATAATCTCGTCTTGTTTTTTTCTTTTCATTTCCCGTAATTTGTGCTTGGGAGGAGGCGGAAAGAGTCTTTGACGTTTAATAACAAAGCTTAAATCTGATTAATACCTGAACTTCTTCCTTCCAAGATCTATCCCTTTGCCCCATTTTTTTTTCCTATCACGAATACAAAGACAAATCTCTGTCGATGGCCACCTCCCCATCGATGAAATCTTGAAACTTTGACAAACTTCCTTCTTTTACTCCACACAAGTGTGAACATTCGGACCATGTTGGGTTCATTAGCAACACCAATTAGGCAAAATCGGCCAGAAAATGTGCTCAATCCCAATTTTACTTTTTGCTATTTAAGGCCCAAGTTAGGGTGGTTAATTTCTTTGAATTAGATGTGTTAAATTCTTTTGACAAAAAAAAGAAAAGAAAAGGTTAACAGTGATATACCGCACCGAATTTGTCAGGAGAAATAATCTTGCTTAGTTCTCTTGCATTTGACCTGGGTCTAATTGAATATTTTAAGATTTAAGTAATAGTTTGAGAAAGACACAATCTTTAGAGATATGATTGGGCATTTGGTTATCTAAAAAAACTAGGATATATATATATATATAAGTATTGTTGCGACCCTTTCGAATGGGAGTCGAGGGAAAACGGGATTAGTGGAAATGTCGAGTTGGACCAATGATCCTCGGTCAGCGTGGGTTCTCCCAAACCATTATCTCTCGCAATGTTGGCCAATTCATTTTAATTTAATTAACCTAGAAGAATTCGGAAAAATTATCTAAAATGTCATAAATCTATTAACTTTGATACCTTTTCAATTTCACGTATAGAGTCCTAAGCCTTTTTTTTTATTTTTTGTCAATTGAGTATATCTAGCTAATTTTGACCAAAAATTGTTGATATGATACGCCAACCGTCTTATATAGCATAAGCGGCGCTAATGTGAACAATTTTTAAAATTTTTGTTGCTTTTTTAATTAGTTATTAATTTTTTTATTTTCTCTTTTCCTTCTTTATTTTTTTCTTTCCTTTTTCCCTTTCTCCCTTTGCTAGGCCTTGTCGATATAGAATTTTGCCAATTGAGTCCTCATTTAGAATTCTAACGGGAAAATTGTTCAAAAAATCCTAAATTTATTGCACTTTTATCAATTAGTTTTAAATTTTCAATTTTTTAGTTGAATCATAAATTTTTCATTTTTTGTCAATTGAATCATTTTGACCAATTTTACCCAAATTGGGCAAGTGTGGGCCATCCCTCACCCAAGGTTAACGACCTTGTTGGCCATTAACGAGGCTTGGTGGCGGTTGGTGTAGGGAGAAAGGGAAAAAAGAAAGAAGAAAAATAAAATAAAAAAAAAAAAGAAGAAGAGAAGAGAAAAGGGGAAAAAAAAGAAAAGAAGGAAAGAGAAGAAAAAAAAAGGAAAAATAAAAAATTCAAAGAAAATTCAAAACAATTTAAATATTATTTAAAATTATCTATGTCAATGTTGATCATCCCACATGACACGGCTGATGTTTATGTCAATGATTTCCAGTTAAAATTAGTTAGATACATTGAAATGACAAAAAGTGTAATAGGTTTAAGATTTTTTAGATAATTTTTCTTATTTTTCTGGCTAATTTTCCCATTTTTTTTTTTTTTTTTTTTTATTTGGCAAGAAAAGGAAAGATAGATTATTCCGGCAATCCAATTTATAGCTCAACAGAATGATCCATTTCACTTTTGGAACAATTGCTCTAATTTGACAAAAACAATGTGCTCGATTCTTATCTGCACGCAAAGCTCCATCAGCAACGTGCAGTTCCACATTGCGACGAATCGGTTTTTCATGATTGTCCCGAGCTCATCAAACCTCGAGGAATGACTCTTTTAGTGGAAGCCATATCTCCTGAGATCCGAAACTGTAGTTCTTGACAAAGGCTTGATCTCGAAGGGAATGGAACTACTTGGAAGGTTTCTTAATCCGCAGGCGAATTCGGAGGCATGGGAGATTTTGCCTCTTGAAGGTAATCCGTTCTCGAGTTCAGCTCCTGCAAGTATCAGTAATCTCATGGGGACTAGAAGCTTTGAATTGGAGAAGCAATAGCTTCATTGCCACTCGAGCTCAAAGGTTTGATGAGTTTGCAAGGCGTTGCTTTGCAAGAGAACATGTTATGTGGCGATGTCCCTGAAGGGGTTTAGTAGTCCGGTTCTCTAATTGTATACAGTTCAAGAGAAGATGATGGATTCTCAGTTCGTCTATAACCACATTACATTAGAGCTACGGTGGCATTCATGCTGCTTCTGCTGGCGTTTGCTTACCCCCTTGAAGAAGTTAATCATTTCCTCCTCACCACCTTCGTTCAATCCTCGTCTGAGCCACCGCTATTGCCGAACCGCAACGTGCTGGTCGCCTCACGGACACCGTCACTGAATCGTTGTGCCAAATCTACCGAGACTTCACTGGAGTGTCGCTGAGTAAACGTTGTTCTTTGTACCGTCACCATGAATTTTCATAGCACAAACCAGGTTGTTTCTTCCTGATTGAACTCTAGTATTAAATTTTAGATTCATTCTAGATTTTGCCTCTCGATCTATGCTCTGTTTTGCTGCCTTCTTATGTGTTGTCTTACTGGATCATCGCCGAGTCCATTGCCCATCATGCTGGCCACTCACTATCCAGTTCGTGGCAGGACAAGCGTTATTCTCCCCTTCAGCTTCGGCTTTTCATACAACTTCTCTAGGAGAAAGGAGACAGTAGGTGACGATTCCGTTGTTAAACATGTCCAGATGAGCAAATTTCAACTTGGTTGATGGGGATCCTATTGGTTTTGGTGGGGCGACGAGAGCAAGTCGTGGATCGATTCCTGCAATCGAGCTTGAGACTGGCGGCAGAAGCGAAAAGAGCTTCGTCTATGGAGGTTGTGCTTGCTGGGGAGAAGATTGACTCCATAAAAAGAAACTTACAGTCCTGTAACTGAAATCCGGAGCCAAAGCAATTGAGTGCGGTATTTGTAAATTTGAGGTGATGGGGCTGGACTGCGCTAAGCCCAAGCGGAACGATAGGTGGATCTTTCATTGATCATTATTGTTCTTTTTATACTCCAATCTATATTATTTATGAAAAAAATTAAATGCATATTTAATTATCAGTAAACATTCAGATGTCAATAAGTGATTAACAAGACTCAAGTGTCAACAAGCAATTTGTTAATAACTTATCTCAAATCAACTCTCATGTTTACCGCATAGCCCTATATTTGCATATCAAAATACACTACTCACGATAAATTTGCGGTTTGGATAAGTTGTTTCCTTTTGTGTCATGCGTTAACAATTTGAAAACACTATAGCAAATGTGTGAAAAAAATTTCGATCAAAGGAAAAAGATATTGTACTTTTGGCGGGTATGTTGAAAACGGTCATAATCTTTTTTTTTTTTTGTATGTCATAATTGTGTATATCTTGCTATGAAAAGGAATCTTTTAGGTAGCTAAGCTCCAAACATATTATGAATTTGTAGTTCATAGGAAATATCGTACAATCATATTTTATCTTATTTACAAGCTAAGATTTGTGATTGACAAATTAATGAAGTAGTCGAACATGACATTTGCATATGTGCTTTTGCAAGGAGGAAGGCTTTGATAATAAGAATCAAGAGAAGGAGAAAAAAAAAACCCCATTTATCCTTTTCCAAAAAAAAAGCAAAAAAAAAAAAAAAGCTATAGAAATTGTTTAATGATACATATTTTCTGGGTAGTTCTACTACAGTAATTATTAAAGGACAAGAATGCCCTCCATTCTATTTCCAAGCATCTCGAGAGGATAGCTTCAACCCCATACCTAGGTCCTAGCGTAGGGCAAATTCAGCAATCAAATGAAGGTAGGAAACTTCTTTAGAAGTCAAACATCTCCTCCTTGGAATGGTGCATTGGTCAATTTTGCTGGCCGAAATTAATTACTTAAAATTTAGGGAAAATGATTTTTTTACCATTAATAAAACAAAAGGCACCTTTCTTTTGTAACCAGGAAACGTCTGCATTATCTTTGCATGTCGCCATATATAATAATAATAATAATAATAAAGACAGTATCATCAATGGGGACAAAATATACATAATTTGATGTTGAAAAAAGAAGGATAAATAGAATTTTTAAAAATGAGAAAAGAAAACAAACATAGTATACTCAAACGTGTAAAATAAGGGCTTGAACTTTTTTGGCCAAATCTTCGCCGGACGTCTTTTTTCGGCGAGTAGGGTGTGGGCAATTTTGTCCAAAAATACCTAGCTAGGTAAAAAAACTTAAAAGTCCTTAAACAAACAAAAATCGCAAATTGAACTCTCATTTATTCTTCATGAAATCATCAAGTCTTCGATGCTTGAACTCTTAAGTCCATCGATTCTCTATTGTACCATGTTTTCTTCTCGTCTTTGATGCTATGGAATGGATACAACTATTGATGAGGATAGAGTTCCTGACAACGGGGTGAGGAGGCATTTGGTGTGGATGAAGGACTTGAGATGGACTCAAGGAACCCAAGCCCCTCTAAACTCATTGGATGGAATTGACGTTCCTGCTCCTCCAGTTGATAATGGAGCTCAAGACAATAGACTTTCAAGGGGAGGATCGATTTGCTGTTGGGCAACGGACTTGAAGACTTGACAATTTCATGAAGAATTAATAAGAGTTCAATTTGGGATTTTTTTTTGTTCAAGGACTGTAATCAGCATTTTTACCAAGCTGGATTTTTTTTGGACAAAATTGCCCCCACCCTATTTGTTGAAAAAAGTTGTTCGACGAAGATTTGCCCAAAAAACAAGCTCAGGCCCTTATTATATACTAACCTAGTCATTTTATATCTTTATTTGAGACAACATCCACTTTAAATCATTTTTTGAGAAAACGGCTCCGTTTCAGACTCTTATTTAAAATTTTCTCTTGATTTTTTTTATCCATGACATTTACTGTTTTGATTAAATAAATAAAGCAAAAATAATAATAAAATAATAATAAAAGAAGATTCCAAATTAGCAGCTTTATAGCAAAGACCAACGTAGAAAGGGACAAAGCAAATTGTAGGGAACATGGAGCACTTCAATTCATTGTAAGGGGTTCTAAAAGAATGCAATGTGAGCATATGTTACTCACGATGGAATGTTGAATTTGAATGAACAAATAACTTTTTAATACTACGTGTGGCTCAAGAAGTTACATTATATCCACCATCTCCTATCATCCAATAATGGTTATCTATAAGAAGTTATAGATCACAAATATCAACTTCACTACATGACGATTCCATGCTGGTGTCGAGGACTCTGTCAATTGGTGAAGGTTTCTTGTCGATAACATATGACTCATGATGACTCCACTAGTAAATTGTTGATTCCCTTCAAGTTGTTTGATTAGTTTATTCATCGACATTTCCCGTTTTCACCAAATTTGATCCTCATGGATTAAGTCCATCACCTGTCGATAATAACATTGCCATTGAATTCCACCGTTACTCACACTTTGCCTGAAAGATTCCGAGGAATTTGCCACCGTCCGGCCCAAATTTCACATTATTCACCGTTCAACGAAAGTAGGGCCACAAAGAAGAGGCACATTGAAGGACACAATGAGATTGTAAAGTAAACGCAAGGTAAAAGAAATTACAAGGTTCGTATTACATTTTTTCGGGGTGGACACCTCTAAATTCAAAGCAACCATCGTTCAACATAAACAAAGCGAAAGTATTTTGGGGTCCTTAATTCAAATGTGCTTTATTTCTTCTTGAATATTACCTTAAACTTATCTTTTTGAGTGAATGTGGAGATTTGTATCATTTGGTAGGGGCGAGCATGGTCCCGGTGAGCAGTTCCCACCCTAGATTTGGGAATCACCCATTAAAGATCGATTCTAAAAAATTGGAACCAGAAGCCTTCTATTGATTCCATGAATCTACCTAGAAACAAGACCATTGGTCTAGTCTGGTTCCCAAGTGAGTTTATAGAACCAATCGTACCAAGTTTCACTCGTTAGCACTATAATATGCAACAAAGAATTATAATATGCAACAAAGAATTATACAATGGAATCACCTCATCAAAGACACTCCTAGTTATAGCTAATGAACCCAATAATATTAGTATACTAGGAAGTATGTAAGTAAGAGAACACACTCACCAAACTTGTTATAAGTGGGCAAAACATAAATATTAGTAAGTAACCTTGGGATTTAGGATTTTTCATTTTCTTTTTAAATTAAAAATTAAATATATATGATATATATTATCAATTCAATTGATCCAGATGAATGGATCCATACTTGGAACAAGAAACTGGACCGGTACCCACCGGTTCCAATAAATTGGAATCAAGAACTGAACTAGTTCCTTTAGAAACCACTGATTTTGGGAGGTCCGGTCTGGTTCTGGGTGATCTGAGCGATTCTCAATTTTTTTGCACATCCCTATCATTTGGCAAAGTAGGTAACGAAACTTATGTTCTTCTCAAAATACTATTACGATGAGAAAGAATTCCCCGTCTGAAAGTTCAAAGAGAAAATGGATTTCACATTCCTTTTTCACCCCGTCTAATTTTATTAGGAGGCTAATTCTAAAGGTACCAGAAAGAGGTAGATTTGGCAATTTCATTACCAAATAAAGCTTGCAATGATACTTAATAAGGTTGGCAACTAATTGACCAGAGATCCTTCATATATACCGTCCAGACCCTCCTAATCATCAAAGAATATTGTCACCCTTCAATTTAATAAACTTCAAAGGATGATATTTTGTCAAATGCTCTCGATGTTTAGTCTTGACTACGGCCGTCAAATGGATGGATCGAGTTGAGTTTGGGTCAGGTCGAAAATGATTTAACCCTTATTGATCCATTTAACCTGTTTTGACTTATTTTTATGCGATGTAAATTTGATGATCTATACCCAACTTGATCTACATTATCCAAATATATTAATATTTAACTCAATTTAGGTTAATTCACTTCCACCCATTTAAATCACTTTAAGCTCTTCACATATATAAAAAAAATGTGAAACCTTTAACTAAATCTAAGAAACTTATTTCTTATGATATTTTTTTTTAAAAAAATAGTATTGCTAAAATACTTTAATACAATACAAATGTAATGAACAATTTTTATAGTTTTATAATTTTTTTAGAAATTCAATTTTTAATTATTTTTAAATCGAATTTTAATTATTTTAATTATTTTTTTATTTTTCTTTTCCTTCTTCTTCGGCTGACCGCCAATTGTGACAATAGCATGACGACGACCAACAGCCAACCACAGGATGCTAGTGAGCTCGAGACTAGTTAGATCGATGAGGCCTCCACCTCACCAAACGTCACAAGATGGTGAGATCGTGCTTGCCCAACACCAGCAAGGCTCCAACCTTGTCAATCAAGGCCTCATCAGATCGGCGAGCTCAAGCTTGCTCGACACTAGCGAACTCCAGTCTCACCAAATCCAGCAAGGATGAGCCTCACCTAGCCAATTACCAACTATTGCCGTGCCAGCCACCAATTAAGGAAGGAGGAAGAAAACTAAAAATGAAATATAAAAAATGACTCTAAATTTAATTTTATATAAAAAAAACATTTTCAAAAAGTTAAAAAAGAAAAGAAGGAATGTGAGGCTTAAGTTAAAAATAGGTTTTTAAGTCCAACTCATTAAAAACTCATTTAACTAGTTTATTCAAAATATAAGTAATTCATATATCACCCATTTATGATTTAAATGGGTCATATACAGGTTTCCATATTGACATCTCTAGTCCATTTCGAAGAAACCTTCACATGCAGTTGCCATCACAAAATGGACCAACATCAACATCTAGGATCGGCATACGACCAAAGATGTCAACGCACTGATTGACTACGATTTCACCCGACACTACCAAACTTTAAAAATAATCTCTGGGTTCCAACATGAGTCACTTAAACCTACCGCAAACAATAGTAGCATCTGTCCATCCGCTCCAAAATAAACTTGAATCCCAAATACCCAAATTATCAAAGTCAATGCTTGAAAATTAAATGCCTGTCTTGCCATCCACGGTGAAGCGTTAACAAGGAGCTTCGAGAGCGCCTCCGCTGAAACCTTGATTGTCTACATCTTTCGCATCTCCAGACCTTGGGCTGTAGGGCGGCTTGGACCCGCGCTCCTCGAGCCAGGTGTAGGCTCTCTGTGATGGCTGCTGCCGTTTTTCTGGTTACCTAATGGCCTCTCTCTGGACATTTCGAGGCCTTCGCTGGTTGGTGCCGCGGTCCGCTCTCGGCCCGGGCCCCTCCCCAAAATTAAGGTGGGTAAGAGAGGGAAGAAAATCTGGATGTCCTTCGAGGGCTCGAACAATCTGCTCAATTTTTTCAAAAGTTGATAGTCAGAGTTCCTATTTCCCATGAGACAGCGATATTCTCCAAGAGTCTTCATATTGTGTCGAACACATGTCAAACGCTATCCAACACTTTTTGACACAAGGTCAACACATGTCGAAAACTCTTCAAATATTTTCTGAAACTCAAGTCCGGTATTCCAACATATAAGTCTGATACGCACGGGATCAATTATATAAATTTTCAATAAATGATGGATCATAATATATATGTAAAAGTAATAAAAATAATAAAATGGGAAAAAAAAAACTTAGCATTCTTTTCTTTTCCGACTTACTTCCCGTGACACACAATTCACTCTCAAATTTATTTTTTCCTCTTCCCTTCCGACATGCTCCGATACACGAGTCTAGAAATGTGGATTGATTTTTTCCTCCAAGTTTTATGGATTATCGAAATGGAATTAAATTTACTAAATTGAAATAATGAATAATATTAACAAATGGTGGATTAATATTTTTATTATAAATTCATGCAATACTCTTATTATTATTTATTTATTTATGAATTAAAAATGATAATTTATCACGTTGTATATTAAATGTAATGAATTAAAAATGATAATTTATCACGTATATATAAAAATATACATTTAATATACAGCGTGTTCCAATATGTCGGAATTCTTCATTTTTTGATAAATAACGCGGTCGGCATGTTATGTTATGTCGTGTCCCATTGTGTGTTGGCACTATTTCCAGGTAAGCTCAACGGATCTTAAATGAACTAGACATGAGTCAATGAACAAAAAGAACCGCAAACGGCATCTATTAAAGAAAGATTAAGCTCCAGGTACTAAAAATATTACCGTACTCATCTTCGGTCGATCCTGCGGCAAATGATACACACAAGCGACAGCGCATCGCACCATACGAGCCATCGCCTCGCGGTCATAAACGTTCTGCAGCCTACGATCAACAAGAGAGTCGAAGATTCCATCTTCCAGATATCGTGGGAGCTTAGACCTCACCTGTAATGACCGTAACAATGACTCTATCTCATTATTGAACTTGGATGATAAAAACCCACCTGTAAGTTCGAATCCCCTCCAGGACCCCAGAAAAAAAAAATGAGGGCGTAATTCTCTATAGAATCCGAAGGTTTGCCTATAATTGTGAACATGACAATTGCATGACTTACCCAATTAAACAGACCCTCATGATTCTCTATAGTAGCCGAAGGTTTGCGACCAGTGATCAACTCCAAGAGCACCATCCCGAAAGAATAAATGTCTGTTTTTTCCGTTAGTTGGTTACTCCGGCAGTACTCCAGATCGATATACCTACAAGGAAGACCATAAATTGAATTTCAACAAATTTGAACAATGACATATTTGAACTAGTCAAGCTACAGAAGTACCTAAAAGGCTGTGCTTTAACAAATGAAGCACAAGATGAACTAGCGAACAATGGCTCATTTTACAAACATTTGGAAACATCTAAGACAGATTAATAGCCAGCTCACATCTCAGTCCTCCAAATGGAGCAAATCTTACCCAAAGGTGCCCCTCGGCTGGGTAGTCACATGACTCCTTGATTCAGAAATACATTTTGCAAGTCCAAAATCCGCAATCTGAGAGAGAAAAGCATTCAGAATTCAGAAGGGCTGTTAATCTACTTGCTCCGAGAGTTAAACCAATTGAAGTTGGAAATATCAATGCGGACTCATAATTTATCCAATAAGTTTGTTTTTACCTTTGCCTTAAAATCACGGTCCAAAAGTATGTTAGTTGCCTTTATATCGCGATGTATGATCTTAGGATGACCTGCACGAGGAATGTTTTTCCCATGTATACAAGAGCGAGGCTCAAGGATTCACAGTTTTAATCAACTATTGATTAAATAAATAGAAAAGGCAAAAGTACATCGGAAACCTACAATACTCGTGAAGATACGCTAGTCCTTTGGCAGATCCCAAAGCAATTTTCAGTCTTTTTGGCCAATTTAGGTTCCCTCGTCTGTCTCCTGAAACGATCACTTTCCATGAGAATCCTTTCCATTAAACGCACAAAGCACCAAGTTCCCCGATTAGTTGTCCCTTTCTTTTTTCACTTACCCCAAATGCAAGTCGGATACCCAAATAAGACTGATAGAGAAAGAGAGGGGGCAAGATATAAGGGCGCAGCATAAATTGGTACTGAAAATTCGAACTCACCATCTAAGTGGAATTTCAAGGTTTTGTTGGGCACATACTCATACACGAGGATGCGCTCGGTTTTGGCTATGCAGTATCCAACCAAAGACACGACATGCTTGTGATGGGCTCGGCTTAAATTTTCAACCTCAGTCTCGAACCCGGGGACCGTCTTTCCGCCGTCCTCCTTTTTCAGTCGCTTCACTGCCACATCTTCCCCGGAGGGAAGGTTTCCTTTGTACACGAGCGCAGAACCACCTTCTCCGATTTGTTTAGCCTCCGAGAAGTCACTAGTGCACGCTCGTAGTTCGCCAAGAGTGAAAATGCGCTTGCCGGAACTCTGAGGCTGCCCCCTTTTTTTCCCGCAACATACGAACAGCGCCACCGTCGCGACCACACCAACGAAAAAACCCCCCACGAGCCCGGTCAACAAGGTGGAACGACACGAAGGAGATGCCGGGGAAGGGGGCATAGGGGACCTGGAAGAAGCTGGCGGCACAGGAGATGCCATGGTGGTGGTGGGCGTCAGCGCCGCGGTGGTGTTGGTCGCTGCCGTTGGAAAAGACGGTCAGGAGCCCGGGCTGGGAATTAGAAAGCCTAATGGACGGAGATATCGTACGTTTGGGGAGAGCGCGTTGCCTAAAGTCCCGGCAGTCGAGCAATTTCCTAGTTTCTTTAATTTCTTGAATTATGGATTTAATCATTTTGGCATGCAGTGCGTCCTCAATATTCATATTATACGCATGATTTACACGTTATTTCTTTCTTTCTTTCTTTCTTTATCGATGGTAAGAAACAAATAAGCGACGAAATGGGGAGTGATCTGCATGTAGAGAGAGAGAAGTGGGGTCGAGCTAATGAGATAATCACAAAATTATGGCTTGTTTGACAAATTTTGTTTATGTTCCCGGAATAAAAATTTCTATTTTTTGTTCCGGAGAATAAAAAAAGAACATAAACACGTTTAGTAAAATTTTTGTTTTCGAAAATAGATTTAGAATAGAAACAAGAAGTAGAAAAAAAAAAGTTGTTTTTTGTTTTTAGGAAACAATTTTTCTCTCCTCTTTTTTCTTCTCTTTCTTTTCTTCTTATTTTTCTTTTCTTCTTCTTCTTCTTCCTTTTGGCGGTTGCTGGCCTTGGCTATGGCCACCGTGGCCGGCGACCGGCCACAAAGAGAAAGAAGGAAAAAAAATAAGAAATAAGAAAAAAGAAAAAAAGGAAAAATATAATAAAATATAATAAAAATATTGAAAAATTAAAAGAAACAACAAAATTATACAAGTTTACCAAACGCATTTTTATTCCTAGAATAGAAATTTTTTACAGTTGCGTATTCTTATACTCAGAAATTGTTCTCGAGAACAAAAAAAAAAAAAAAATTATTTCTATTAAAAAATTGTTAAGAGAACGTAAACGTTCAAACGCACTTACTTTCCTCATTCAACACTAGGTCGGATTCAAGGTAGCAACGGTGATCCTTGACACTCATCTGGTCTAAGGAAAGCTCTAGGATTCACAGTTTTAATCAACTACTGATTCAATAAAGATGAGAGGCAGATCCCAGAGAGTCTAGATGGCCAATCTAGGGTCGGTCCTCCCTCATTTTCCATCAGAATCCTTTCCATTAGAAGGACAAAGCGCCTAGTACTCTAATTAATTTTTTTTTTTCTGTTTTCACATAACCCCACATGCTAATTCGGATACCGAAATAAGACGTCAAAGGAAAGCAACTTTGATATGATTTAAAAGACGTATGAAAAAATCACACCTGTAAAGAAGATTTGCTATTTTTGTTAGGGAAAAAAGGGCCGAAATCCTTCGCCATCGAGACAGATGTAAAGTTAAACCCCAATTCTCATGAAGAAATGTTCGATTTATATTTTCATTCCGAGGAATGTGATGGCAGCTGGTCATGCAAAAGATGAGGCCGTCCAGATCTTCCATTTTGGCAGGCCTCTATGTACGGTCAACGTAGACTTATTTACAAAATTTACTGATTCAAATTTCTTACTATTTTATTATTTTAATGTTAATCTACTCAAAATAAATCACTTAATTCGAAATTAAGGAATAGATAGACATTACAAATGATTAATTGATCTCTTTTTCTATATCTCTCACCCTATGCTTTTGTTAATCTCGTCTGATTGATGAATTAATAACTATCAATTGAACTTATTCTTTCATTTGACTTGATATTTTTGCTTATCTTTGTATATTGAATGTAAACAATATGGATTGAGATTAAATCCTTCCCATTTAGAGGTAAATCGGCATCTTTAACTTAATTTCTCTATGTAGATCATAGCTTTTTTTTTTTAATCATAGCTAGTTGTCTCCTCCTCAATCGCTGGTTCACTGGTGGGGTTGTGCAACCTTAGCAATAGATCTGACTCGCTGGCAATCGGAAATATCGAGAAAGTGGTTGCCCAAGGCAGCCAAAAAAGAGGGTATGTATTAGACCTGGGCAAATTCTTAAAAGGCTCAAGGAGGAAAAAAGTGGAAGATCCATCCTAGGGTGGGAGACCCTGTGCTGTCCTCCGTATTCTCTCTCTGTCGAGAAGACAAATATAGATAGGGAACTTGGGAATCTCACGGTGGTGAAGATTGACATCACGCTAACTTTCCTTAACTAGCGCTTGAGGTAGTGAGAGTGGGTAAAATGTCCACTGCAAAGCTAGCACGCCTTATAGCACTGATCCCAACCGCAAGCTAGCTCGGTACCTTCAGTTGAGAATAGTGCCGTAATTGCCGAAGGCAGCCAAAAGAAGAGAGGAAAATTCAAAAGTGGTTGCCAAAGGCAGCCAAAAGAAATGGGGACGACAATTATAGTCGTATTGAAAATTTAGACCCACCATGCAAGTGGAAGTCTTGGGCACCGACTCATACATGAGGATGCTCTTGGACCCGGCTGTGCAGTATCCAAGCAAAGAGACAACATGCTTGTGATGAACTCGGCTTTATTATTTCAACCTCAGTCAGAATCTCACGCTCTACTTGTCCGCCCAGCGCCTTTAGTTGCTTCACTGCCACCTCTTCCCCGATGACAAGGACTCCGCAGTACACCTGCCCATAACCCCCTTCTTCTCTGAGTAGATGTGCCTCTGAGAAAGCCATCACTGTATAGCCAACCCAGAAAGGAGCGGTGCCTCTAGGAGCGAGGAAAAGGTGAAGAGGCTGTGGTTAACAGAAGAGCTGAATTATATCTTTACATAGCATATTAGGACTTCGCTAGTGTTTCTTGAAAAAGTAAACTTCCAAATAATTTATAATTATTTATTATTTTTATAATTTAAAATAGACTAATATTATCATAATACATTAGAGGATATAATCCAATCATTTTTTAGTTGTTTATATTTTAAGATGAGCCGAGAGTGGTGTCGCGAAATTTCACAAATCAATACACTATTAAATGAAAAGCCCGTGAATAGAATTCTGGTCGGAGTTCGGGCTTTGCGGGGACCACAATTGAGCTGTAGCCCTCACTTTCCTATTATTATAGCCAAGACCCCAATATTTTGCCCCTGGGGTTTGGTACTGTGATCTGACATTCTCTCAGAGAATATAGAATAATTTGGCCCATTCAGTGGACGACACGTGGCGCTCCTTTCTCTCCATTCAAACTCCTGCATCCCCTTTCTCGCTCTTCTTCGCGACGATCCCCGACCCTGTGTCCCAGCAAAATAATTAAGGGTTTGGAGCTTTTTTCTTGTCGATTTCAGTCCTTGTACCCGCACCCGGCATCTACCATCGTCGAAATCGCTCCCCGATCTAAGCAATCTTCGAGAGGGAACACCCACACGCACGAAAAAAGAGCCGACGTAATTTTTTTTCCCTCGACGGGATCGGTCTTCCCTGCGGCATATCGGCAAGGCCCTAAAAAGGGTATTTGTGATTTGATTTGATCTTGATCGATTGATGAATTAATGAAGGGACAGACGGACCGAAGGAGAGATTTTTACCGATTGATTGAGCCCTATTTGGTCTGGGAGAAACATGTTCAAATCAGTGGGGATGGAGGAGAAGAAGAAGAGAGTTGTCGTTACAGTAGAAAGTAGAAGGCGACGCCGCAATAATTGGAGAGACAGAGAGACAGAGAGACAGGGAAGGGGGCTGGGGGACAACATACCACGTGCTTCGTCCTTTGAATGGCCCGGCCTACTATGATTAGAGTCATGACCTTTGCTGTTTTGACTGAATAAAAGAAAAGCAAAAGATAATAATAATAACAAATAATAATAAACGAAAATTTTGATTCTAGATTAGCTCAACCCAGGCCCCAGGAAAAAAGCCAAAAGCAATAGGAAAAATAATTTTGATATTCAAACAATTCAATATTTTAAAGGGCACAAGTCACTGAAAACTCTAGGTCATATTTACCTCAATTTTTTTTTCAGTTATCCCTACATCAAAAAATTCTATGACACGAAAAACCTTAAATTTATATCCCTATGACGTATTTACCTCAAAATTTAAGTTAAATAATCTAAGAAAAATATGTCATGTAAGTATAAATTTTGGGATTTTTTCTCTCAATTAAAATTTAAAGTAAATGTGTTGTAATTGGCATAGTTTAGAGCTTATTTTTGTGTGACTTTTTTCCTATTTTGGAAGTTCTCTTTCGATAGCTCTGTTAACATGTTGCTAACATATACTGAGTTAAAGTTATTTTATCTATTTTATACAACAAATAATGTTATTTTTAATGAAAAGATATTTGGATTTATCTCTATTTACTCATGCATCATAGTGAGACTAGAAGAAAATAATAAAAAAAAAACGAAGGAAAAAAAAGATGTCACCCACAAAAGCCTTAGAAGGTGGAGGCAAATTAGGAATTCTGTGATTTATTTCTCAATTTTATGCAAAAAGATAAGCAATTTCTTTATGTCAGGAGTCTTGGATATTATCCTATTTTGAGAGCTTGGGGGATGGCTAGGTTTTACTTTTAGATTTTTTTTTTCATTGTTCTTGGAGTTTTTCAAATATTTTGAAAAAAAAAAAAAACCAAAAAGTAGTGACAAATTTTTTTGTTATTTGATTTAAGATGTTGGGTTTAATTCATACTTTCGTTTTTTTTCCTATTATATTTTAATTTTCTTTTGTTATAGTTACTGATGTAGCCGATTATAATGACATGAATTTCATGCTTTTATGTTATGCAAGTAATTTCATTTATATATTACCGTGCTTAATGCTTTTAAGCAAGTAATCATCATTTTAATTAGGGGTGAGCGGTTCCCGGTTTCGGTTCGGTTCTGTTTGGAACTTGAAACCTACCCTTAGGTACAAAAAATCTAAAACCTACCCATCAGAACCAAGAACCTGGAGCCTACCCTATCGTAGGTTCCAAGGTCGGTTCCAGGTTGCAACGGATTTTTTTATTTTTTCATTTTCAGATTTGAACTATAACGAAAAAGGAAAGAAACAAACCAAAGCTTCTATATCAACTCAAACCAAGATCAAAAGAAAGGATGGCAACTTAGCAACTTTTGGTGTGACAAACACAAGAAAATCACTTATGCAAGCAACAAACTTTGACCTAGCAAAGTGAAAAAAAAACTTCAACCTAGCATGAGTTCTCTTTGTTATTAGGCTCTGAATTCTATTTTGGTGTCTGTCATCACCAAGTACACCCTTCTCCTCTAGTCTTCTTTTTATCTGCTCACGTGGCCTAGCAAAAGTCACTCCATATACTGAGGTCATCATCCTCTGTTTCACTAATTTCCTATCCACCTGAAAGGTTTCAGTAGAAAGAATCGTGACTAAAAGTACAAAAGCAATGTTCTAAATGAAAAGTTCTTACCAAGAAGGAAAATTCAAGAATAAACTTTGGAAGACCCACAGAAAATGCACCTGGCCTAGTAAGACCTTTGCCAACGCAACATTAGGATGAGTAGTAGGGTCCTTGTTGCTGTCCCTTTTCACCATGTCATGTACCCTAAACCCCAAAAAGAGAAGGTAACCAAGACTTTTCATGTCGCATAACTTAAAGTATGCATTAACCTATAGCATGCACAAAGAGGAAAGAGAGCCTGCATAGCAACAAGGAAATTTGCTAAAGAATAGTATGACCCGACTCTTCTAATAAGCATAATTGAAATAGCAATTCCACCATTACTGAATCCATTTCTTCTGTGGAGTTGGGATCCCTAGCGATGCTATGAGAACTGTTCTCTTGTTCTAGGAGATATAGGGAAATGAAGAGTTGCGTGAAGACAGCAGAGAATATTAGAAGACAGATAACTTCTTTTTTCTACACGTATGACTGGAGTGACAAATATCTTGATTCTTTTTATTTTCATATTTTGGAAAGATAGACCAGAATATATGATGCTAGTTTGCTGGGAAGCACATAGTACTCGGTTATTTATCACATATAACTACCTTAGTAAATGTCCGAGCAATAGTATAACTCTTAACATTCACACTGAGAAAAGCAATGTAATGGTATTTTGCAAGTCTAACAACTCCAAAAATGTTTCACCAGGCCATGTACCATACCTTGCAACAATTTCTGAATAAACATCAATACGTTAGGGCCAACAAAGTTGACCAATGCTGACGTGGACATTGGCTAGCACTAGCTGACCGACAAATGCTAATGTAACAATTTTTAATTATTTATTATCATTATTTTCATCCCTATTTTTTTTCCCTTTCGTTCTTCCTCTAGTTGGTCCGGCGACTAGCCAAAGGTTAGGGCCAGCAAAGTTGACCTCACCGACCACTTGTGAGGCTCGCCCTCGCTGGCCATTGGTGAAGGCGAGCCTCGGCCACCACTAGTGAGGCATTGCCCTCTCCTTTGTTAGGTGAGGGCTAGCCTTGTCATGGCTAGGTGAGCTCGATCTCGCCTAGCGGTGGTGAGGGCGAGCCTTGCTAGCAAACCTTGCCTGTAGCTCTGGTGAGGCTCGTGCTCGCCGTCACTGGGTGAGGTCGAGCTTGCCTAGCAACGACCTTGCCCAACAACAGTAAGGCATGACCTCACCAGATTTGGGTGAGGTTCGCTGGCGAGACATCGCCCTTGCCCAGCGACGACAAGGGTGATGCTTTGCCAGGGGAGTCGAGGCTCGCCCTTGCTAGTGCCAACAAGGGCGAGCCTCACTAGTGGACCTCACTGGCCAGAGGAAGAAAGAAAGGAAAAAAAAAAGATTAAGAAAAAAATATGAAAAAATGACCACGTCAATGTCTATTGGTTAAATCTTAACCAAAAAAAAAATGTCTATTGGTTAAATTCGGCCAGATGAACTATATTGATAGAAATGCAAAAGATTTAGGATTAAATTGATAAAAAAAAAAAATAGTTAGAATTAAATTGAAAAAATTGTATAGGCTCAGTACTATTTTGGTAATTTTCTCCTCTTAAAACCCTTTGAGCATTTGATTAATTTTTATTGACGGAGGGGTGATCGTGACAATTCTCTCACGCCCTGCATATAAGGAGCGTCCATCCTCCGGTGGTTTTAGAGGACGAAACATATGAAACGTTTGAGATTCCAGGGCATTTAATGATTTCCAGCTCAATAACTAGACATCACTCGTACAAATGCCACCCACCCTGCACCAATCGCTTTGAGTCAAAATAAATTTTTACATGCCAAAAGGTATGGATTCATAATTTCTTGTAAGGTGTTCCTCGAATCTCCAGTAGTCAGTCCTCTACGATTGTACCCTTGGATTATCCAATGAAAGATATATACAAATTTGATTCTTTTTACACACTGCTTGAGCAAATGAAGACATAGAGACTTAGGGTCTATTTAGTAACATTTCAATTTCTCCGTTTTTCTATTCTTTTCTTCCTTGGAATAGAGATTTGTTTATATACGTCAGTTATTCTCCTATCCTCCAAAGTAGATTAATGGCTAGTGAATTGATTTAGAATAGAAACAGAAAGTAAAAAAAATAATAATATTTTTTTTTCTCGAGAACAAAAAAAAAAGAAACAAGCTCAACATAACCTAATACTCGTCTTCATGCAATTGTCACAAGGTCCAGGTAAGACCCACATCCAGACCGGGTCTCTTGACCCAATCTAGGTCCCCATTTTTCAGAATTAAAAAAATTTAGATAGGAAAAATTTAGTAATTAGATTTTGAGTAGTTTTACTATATTTTAGTATTAATTCTAGTTTAGCATAAAAAAAGGTGAAATTGATGAAAATTGGAATCAAAATTGAATAAGCTCTAAGGGCTTTACCATATGGATTTTTAAATACCATTTTCTTTTAGAAACAATGTCAAGTCGTGACAATTTAGTGTCTCCGCTGAGAAAAATTTTCTTCTTCACAAGTAGAGCATGGATGATTGAGATCAACACTCTTCTTCACCACCATCATTTGCGATTCTGTGAGGACTCTAAACAAGCTGTTTGTATTACCATTTGTGTTGTGTTCATATTAGTCGAATAAGACCGTGCTCCATGAATTTCCAATGTTATTTTTTTGAAGGTTTGATGAGTTTGTGTAAATAAGCGCACCAACTTTAGGATCACCTCCATCCTCAATTGGTATGTCCTTTTCCATTCCACCAGGCAACATTTGCTTTTCTTTTTGTAGCTAAAAAAGCTTAAAAGGTATTTATGTCTTTTTAATGTAATGCCTAAAAATTTACTGTCGACATTTGCTCTTTTATCTTAGGGCCCATAGTGCTGTCATCATTGTCAATCTTTTGCTTGGTAGGCAAAGAACCTGAGGGTCGCAGTTTTCTCGTGTTGGGAGCCAGTTTCTCTCTTTGTGAAATGCACAAAGGCTTGCCAGTGAGAAACTTAGGTTTTGGTTGGTCTTTCCAGTTTTGGCCAACAAATTTTAGAGTAGGAATTGTGTTATTTCTCCTGGCTATATAATTTAATGACTTGTAACTTCTGTGAGGTTCAGCCATTAGTGTTCAAAGGGTAATACTAAGGGTAATCCTTTTGGCAGTGAAATTCATTGTTGAGTGAAAAAGGATGGCACTAATTTGGTAGTTTAAATGAATCTGTCGTTGTAATGATCGAGTCTTATGTGTCTCTCTTTGTCTATGGATTGATAAGTCGGATCAACTCCCAGCCTCCGCCCATCGCCCCCAGTGTTGCCCTTTGACTAACCCGCGATTTGTGTCATTGTCTCTCTCCTTGAGGCTCGCAACCGACGCATATGGCGTGCCCCCGTGGGCAAACACTATAACTAAGGTTGCCATGGTTAGCGAAGCAGAATCTAGGCTTAGGACGTTGGCGTGCGATGCAAAAGATAGAGGGTAAAGCTCGATGGCTTGGGGACTGATACTCAAGACTGCGCTTAGTGACTTGGTGTCGAGCTTGCGACAACGAGGGAGCGAGGACTGCGCGAGCTGCTGTGGCAGATCGTTGTCCCCCGCTTGGTCGACTCGGCAATTTTTCCTCAGATGAAGTCGGTTTAGTTAGAAGCGCCACATGGCCCTGTCCTTTGTCCACGTTGGACTTCGATTTTTCTTTTATAAAAAGATTCGTTGAACTCAAATATTCAATCCCAAGACTTTTTGACGGAATATATCACCCGCGATCGTTCTTTCATTAACGTGGCACCCAATGTGCCTGTTAGCAGAGGGAAATGATCTTCTTCTCCTTTATAAATCAAGTCTGTACTGAAATTAATTATGGCGTACGTGTAAATGATGGTTTGTACTGAAATTAATTATGGCGTACGTGTAAGTGATGGGAATGAAGTCGCTTAGGCATTATGCACGAATGGTTTATTATGTTGCGGTGTTCTTAACTTGTCTAATTGCCTTTAGAAGTAAGATTTTGTAGAATCTGTGCCCCGTGAAGCATTAACTTGAAGCCTGCTGGGACACAAATCTGCCGCGGCTGTGTATGAACATGACTCGAGAACAATTACAAGTAATGTGGGACAATTCTTTTTGATATTTCCATCTTTCTCATATGTCCCATATCAATTTGGAGCTTGTTTGACTCTGTAATTCCAAAGATTTGATTCTACCCTATGATGTATATATAGTAGCATGTTTCTTAAAAAGGCATGTCTTAAATGCTAGAAATAGATTACCTAATTCTTTATATCTCTCCTTAATTCTTATTGATTTTAATTTTCCTTTGTTATATTATGTTACAATATTCTCCAGATTTCCTTATGCATTTCTTCTTGAAGTTAGGATCTTGGCCCAGCTTTTCCACCTCAAGAAAATTTGGCAACTCAATTTGGGTCAGTCCAGTGTCCTAAAAATCATACTTTGACTCATTAAGAGGGCGGGCAAGTCTATTTAGGTCCCAATAAATGCGTTCGAGTCCCTTTTCCCTTGGCACTATGCCATGGACGGGGACCACGATTCAGTCACTTTCAAGATCCACTCAGGGGATAATACTTGACTAAAGTTGATCCACATTATACCATTGGGACACTCTTTTTCCATTGACAGGATCCGAAGAGAGGGAAAAAGAAGGGAAGAAAGCCAAAGCCCCATTTGATCTCGACAGGGACGGGTCGTCCCCAAAGCCGGATTCCCTGCTTCCTGGTCGCCCTCGTGGTTTCGAGCACGAATTTTCGACGTTGTTTCCCGGTTTTGCACTAGGTCAAAAGAGACTCGTTGCAGCATTCCATCTCAGTGGGATTGAATCGATTGATTGGCCCACACGGCTTGGTATGACTGGCAGTGTCTTAAAGAGATCGTCTTTGACAGAAACCCTTCTTCCACCGTTTAAAGAGAGTAGCTTTTTCCGGTGGCCCAACGGAGAGCGATTCCAACAAACATGTAAGCTTGGTGCATTTCAGTCGTGGAATGATGAAGCAGGTTCGCACGCGCTCAGTGCAGGCGAGAATTTTAAGTCTAAAGCTTTTTCTCTCTCTCTCTCTCTCTCTCTCTCTCTCTCTCTCAGCTTTTTTAGGAATAATAACAAAAATGGTCACAATTTACAATTTGCTTCTTAAACTTTTAATTTATTTAATTTGGTATTTGAACTTTATCTGATATATAATATAATTTCTAAATTTTTAATTTATTCAATATGATCCCCGAATTTTTTGCAGTATGCTCAATTTAGTTAATGAATTATATGAAAATATTTAATGATATCATTCATTCCATTCAAGTCCAGGGACAAAATTATCTGGACTTCTTCCTTTTCATGCAATCTGGCTTGGCTCCCTCTCAACGTATAGGGAAAATGTCAAATAAGGGTCTAAAGTGGGTTCGTTTTTTCTCAAAAAGGACTTAAAGTGACACAGTATCAAATAAAGACCCAAAGTGGTTAATTTTGTCTCAAATAAGGACCCAAACTTTCAATTTTATTTACAGCTTGGGGTAGTTTTGTCCAAGAACATTTTTTCTTTAATTTTTTTTTTCTTTCTTCATCTTCCTCACACCTCATCCTTTGCTCTACATTGCCTCCTTCTTCAACACCATAATCAAGCCCCTACCAGCGACCTCATGAGCTTCATGTCATCACACCTTCTTGGATGCTAGAATCCTCAGTTCCTCAAGATGAATCAAATCTTGGCTCACTTGTGCTCAACCTAAAACTTGAATTGACCTCCATCTAACGACGACAATGTTGGATTTTCTATCAGCGGCAGCGGTCGATGAGGTCGAGAGCTCGAATAGGACTTATCAATGGCGGCAATGGGGCAACAAAGTACAACAATTTCTATAGTTAATGATGTCAAATACGACTAATGATCAATCTCAAGATGGGATATCGATTGAGGAGAATAGCTACGTGGATGAGAATGGTAAGAGTGTGAGTGGGTGTCTCCAGACTATGGATTATTGAAAGGAGTCATTGGCATTGCAAAGGAGAAGGGGGATCTTTGAAAGATTGAATTTAGGCAAGAGAGGCAAACCCAAATTTGAAATTGATGAGGCAAACTCTTGCCGAGGTCGAAATAGTCATCAACTGCAACAAAATTGTTCTTTGGTGTGAAATTGTTGATCACCAAGTGTTAATTGAATAGAGGCAATTAGTCAAACAAGACGAGCCGGTGATGCTTGGATATTGCTACTCTGTTGTTGGCAAGCAGGACTAAAAACAGCACAAAAAATTGTAGTTGCTGGGTTAGCGGAAGGCCCGGAATAAGTGGAGTTTGATGCACTCTCGAGGCAAGAGAAATAGGATTAGTTGCATAGCTTGGGAGTTGGACAATAAGTTGAGTCTTAGCAAAAGCAGATTCATATTATGGCTTTGAGATCAGAATTTGCGATGAATGTTGGAATAAAAAGAACTTATTTTTGAAGGCTCATTTCGGCTTCGTGGAATTGTCTACAAACCATTTTAAGGAGTGAAATTTAAAATTTTCAACGAGTTAGACTACATTGTAATGGCTCATGTTAAAGAAAACCCAATCTTGGTCATACAACGAGAAGACACAAAGAGCGATGGAAGGGCTGATAAGGGAGGTAATGTAGAGAGTGAGAAAGATGAAGAAAGAAAAAAGAAGAAAGAGAGACAAAAAATAAACAACAATGTTCTTGGACAAAAGTACCCCTGGTTGTGAATAAAATTAGAAGTTCAGGTCCTTAATTGAGAGTAAGTTAGCTACTCCGGGTCCTTATTTGAGGCATGTGTCCACTGGCGTCCTTTTTTGAGAAAATGGCTTCACTTCAGGTCCTCATTTGAGATTTTCCCCAACGTATATATGCAACCACATAACATCCCCATCTCTCTCTCTCTCTCTCTCTCTCTCTCTCTCTCTCTCTCTCTTTGCATCACTTGCAATTTCCTTCATTCTTCTCTATGTGATCGTGAGAGTGACAAAAGAAATTCGCTGAAATGGATGACCCAAAAGCGGGGAAAATTGTCCAAAAAGTCCTAAACCTATTGCAGTTTTGTCAATTCAGTCTTTAAACCTTTCAATCTTGCCGATTGAGTCCTAAACCTTTTGTCAGTTTGCCAATTGAGTCCATCCGACCAATTTTGGCTAGAAAATGTTAATGTGGACGCCGGCGGTACCACGTAGGATCACGGCGCCGACGCGTGGACAATTTTTAATAATATTTTAATATTTTTTAAATGCGGAGACTAACGCCATATTAAATCACCAAAAAACAAAGTAGCCCGACGGCTGCCTCAACTCCTTAATTTCCGACGCCGATATTCAAACTAGCGTTGAAGCAAACAGTAGACCGAAGGACGGAAAGGAACTCACGATGGTGTCGAGCGTCAATTGGCAAGACCAAACCGGAAGATCGCATCGCAGAAGGCGAGATCGGTAATTCTCAGGAGGGGAGGCCACTAAGGCCGTGATCGAGTAGAAGCGGGGGCGAAGCAACTCGTAGAAGCTACTCCTGCGGATTGACCTCGTACCAAAAACTTCCTAACAATGAGTAAATCAAAATTCCAGATAATAAGTTCCCCCTAATCCTTAGCCACAAGTTGTCTTGCACGCGCACGGTATGCATGGCACATGCATAGCACAAGGAAATGTTGGTCGTTGGTGAATGTCATTCATGCCGCTTTAATGTTCGTCTAGTTATGCTGACCGTGGGCACTTGCACGACAATGCTCGCACATGAACAACATTGGAGATTTATCACTAGATCAATCTATTAACATGCATTGATGGAGACCAAAACAATCCCCTCTAAACTCTTAGATATATTTAATCAAAATGACATCAGCAATTCAATATTTTTGAAGTTAGCCTTTGACCGTTCTGTTAACATGCACAAACAAATACTAAGCCATCCCCCTAAACTCTTTTTGAAAATCACTTTAAGATTAAGGTTTTTCTCACTGAGGTGTTTCACCTTTTCGGGTGCTTGGTGTGTCACGTTTGTTTACAGTGACGCGTGGGAAAACAAAGCCGATCGCACGTGCATAGATATCTTTTATCATGAGTTTTTTATCAGCGTCGCTAATGATATGCTTTTAAGCCATCACACGGAGTTTTACATTTCTTATTTCCCGACGTTGAATCAATCCTCTCTTTTGTATATTGTCTGTGCAAGAGAGAATGTGTTGGGTGTCGTTTTCATAGTGTTTGCCGAAATCTTATGTGCGTGCAGTCCTCCTCTTCGTCTTATGATTCTAACTTTTTGAATTCGTAATTTTATGAACATGTACTCAAAGGTCGCCCACCAATTGCCTGGAAATTAAGCTATTGTTTCACTGATTAAGAAGTAATTATTAGTAACCCCTATTGCTCTTTGAGCTCAAATCCTAGAATCAAAGCAGCTGCCCAAATTGCTTTACGAAATCCAAACATACTTGTGCTGTCTTCCAATGATATGACTCCCATTTCCACGAGCCAAAGGCCCGATCTGTTCTTCGCCAGTTACGCAGGCCAATTTGGGTGGTCATGACACATGGGCTATTAAGCAAAAAGAACAATTCGTTCTGACCAGCACATGGGCTCAAGCCCAAGAGAGAATGTGTCGATGTCACTTTCATAGTGTTTGCCGAAATCTTATGTGCCTGTGGTCTTCCTCTTCGCCTTATGATTCAAACTTTTTGAATTTGTAGTTTTATGAACATGCACTCAAAGCCCGCCAATCAATAGCCCGGAAATGAAGCTACTATTTCACTGATTAAGAAGTAATTATTAGTAACCCCTATTGCTCTTTGAGCTCATATCCTAAAATCAAAGCAGCTACCCAAATTGCTTCACGGAATCCAAACATACTTGTGCTGTCTTCCGATGATATGACTCCCATTTCCAGGAGCCAATTTAGGTTGGTTTTCTGCGATACTGTGGGCTAGAAGAAGGGACAAAAACGGTGGCCCATTGGCCTACCTATTGGAAGAAAATTGGCCTACGTTACTGGCGAAGAAAAGATCGGGCCTTTGGCTCGTGGAAATGGGAGTTATATCATTGGAAGACAGGTAGTAACTAATCCAAGACACGTCTTGTTAGGATGTCATGGAGAGTTTCTGCTTTGATAGTAACTAATCCAAGGTAATCTCCTAACCCTTTTTCTTGCGTGTTTCGTCTCCATTAGCATCCTTACGACTCAATAACTTATATCAAGTTTGTGTCATCGTGATATGTTGTGATTTATTATCGACCGATGTGCCTCATGGCACGTCGATTGTAGATTTCGTTAACCATGAATTCCCCACATAGCAAGATCATGTCGTCTCCCGTCGGAACTCTTTCTTTTTTATACCTCGATTCATTTAAGGACTTTCAGGGAGCGGTTTCACTGTTGAGAGCCCTAAGATTGCATATTGCCTACAAATGCGTCTCATCGTCCAACTACTTCCGACAACAGAACACCACTCCCTTGTGATTCGGCATCGAGAATGCTAGAGACGGCTGCTCGTCTCATCAAAGCCACTCTACTTCATTTTGCTTATACTTATTGCTCACCCGTAACACTAATAACCTTCCCGTGGTCTGAGAAATTACATGCCAACCCACTAGGGGTGCATTTGGTCAAGCTTTTTTGAGTCCTCTAAAATCCTTTGTGGAAAGTTAGGATGTTTGGTTAACTTTTTTTTTTTTTGGGGGGGGGGAATGTCAACATTGGCAACGCTAAAGGTCCAAGGTGAGTCCCCACCTACCTTGACCTTGGTCAACATTTTAGGAAGGCAGCTTCTAGGGTTAACGAACTTTTTTTCGTCCAAAATTACATCCACTAATATTTTTATATTTCAGTCTTATCCTAGCTCACGACTATTCATCTTCCCCGACCATTGAAGTTCTGGGTTTTCCGTGCTTGGGTCTTTGCCAAAGGTTTTAAGGCCAGGGTTTTTGCTCGGCTCATCTTCCCCAACATCGCCCTTGCTTGCGACCGTCCGACGGTCGAGCGTCAATAATGATCGAGCATTGTCGATGGTCAAGAATCGAAGGTCGAGCATCGAGGCAACTCTTGGGATTGGGGAAAATTACTAAAAAAGTCATAAACTTATTGCAATTGTGTCAATTCAATCCTAAATTTATTTTTTTGACTAATTGAGTCCTAAACCTTTTACAATTATGCCGGCCGGCATCGGCAATATTTTTTTAATAATATTTTATTTTAAAAAATATTTTATTAATTTTTTTATCTTTTTTTCCTTTTTTTTCCCTCTCCCTCCTTCCTCCTCCTCTCCTCCTTCTTCCCTTGGCCGGCAGGGCGAGCCTCGTCCGGCGAGGGGGGCTTGCTGTCGCGTCTGGCAAGGCCCTCCTCGCCGAATTCGGCGAGGGCTCGCCTTGCCCGGCGACCGAGAGGTGAGCCCTCGCCGGATCCAAGTGAGGAGGGCCTTGCCAGACTTGATCCGCGACTACTACGCCAAGATCGAGGCCGAGCTCTCCAAGATCTGCGATGGCATCCTCGGCCTCCTCAACTCCCGCCTCATCCCCGCCGCCTCCGTCGGTGACTCCAAGGTCTTCTTCCTCTAGATCGGTTCCGGACCGTTGGCGAGCCCCCTCACCGGATCCGGCGAGGGCTCGCCTCTCCGGGGACGGCAAGGCGAGCCCTCGCCGGATCCGGCGGGGCTCGCCCCCGCCGTTGCCGGGCACGCGTGGTCTAGCGAGCCGAGCCCTCGCCGGATCGGGCGGGGCTCGCCTCGCCCCCGGTGACGGCGAGGCGAGCCCTCGCGATCCGGCGGGGCTCGCCCCGCCGTTGCTGGGCATGCGCCGTCTGGCGAGGCGAGCCCTCGCCAAATTAGGCGGGGCTTGCCTCTCCAAACCCGGCGACGGCGAGGCCCCCCTCGCCAGATCTTGCGAGGGCTCGCCTGCCGCCGCCTCGGTCCGACGGTTGGCTAGCCCCCCCCCTCGGCCGGTCGCCGAGCCTAGGGAAGAAGGAGGAGAGGAGGAGGAGGAAGGAGGGAGAGGAAAAAAGATAAAAATAAATAATAAAATATTATTAGAAAAAAAAATTTGCCGGCGCCGGGTTGCCATGTCGGCCGCCGGCCGGCTATTTTTGGCCAAATGAACGATCGGAAATAATTATAAAAGGTTTAAGACTCAATTGATCAAAAAAATAAGTTTATGACCGAATTGACACACAATTACAATAGATTTAGAACTTTTTTGGTAATTTTCCCCTTGGGATTGCGCTATGGTCACCTTTTGTCAAGCGTCACCACACGAGGCAACCCTTGGGGTCACGGGACCCTAGTGTCGTCATGCTTGGGTCGCGCGTCCTTGAAATCCTCTCCTAGGCTCACGGTGGCCCTACAAACCCTCGCCTAAGCCCTTGGATTTTTCCATCTTGTTTTTTAAACTTTAAAGCTCCTTTGCAAAACATCACACAAAAGGTCAAAAATCTATACACCTTGAGCCAAAGGATTTTGGAAAGACGTTTTTGCAATTTTCCGAAAACTCAACCAAACGCATATAGTGATTTTTTATACCTATCACTTGGGAGGTGGCACCCTTGCTTTTCCTCTCACATCCTATTCAACTTCGTCCAATCTACACTATTTACTGCATACAAAACTTCCAAATTTGCTTTAATCATTATATGAAACTATCTGCCAATTTCAATCCATAATAGTCTACTCTAGTTGTTCTTTCTAATAATTTGTAATTGGGAGGAAGTGAAAAAAGTCTTTTGACGTTTAATAACAAAGCTTAAATTTGATTTATACCTAAACTTTTTCCTTCCAAGAGTTATCCCTTTGCCCTCAATTTTTTTCTATCCCGAGTACAGAAATACATCTTTGTCGATGGCTACTCTCCCATCAAACAAACCTTGAAACTTTGACAAACTTCCCTCTTTCACTTCAAGGATAAATTCATTAAAAATCCAAAAACTTATTACGAAAGTGAAATTAAATCTTAAAACTTGTTAAAAATGCAATTAAATCTTAAAACTCGTTAAATCGGTTCAATCAAGTTTTTCCATTAATTCCGTCCAATTAAGCTAACAGAAAATGCTAACGTGTCTTATTTTATTATTTTTTTAAGACAGGTGGTAATGACATGACACTACCAAGCACCACGTTAAAAAAATACTAAAAAATTAAAAAATACAAACATAATTAGATTAAAAAGTAAAAAGTTAAAAATTAAAAAAGAAAAAGAAACCAACAACAAAAAACACAAACACGCCCAGAGACATGGCCAAACCTCACTGTTGGCCGCTACCACAGTCGTCGGGAAGGGTCGGCCGAAGTTTGCCCAAACCTTCCCAAAGCTGGGCAATCCTTGCTGGCTTTGGACAAGGGCCTGCTGGCTCCAGATCAAGGTCACAGTCTATTGAGATGGCTTCTCGCACAGCTCTGGGGAACCCCATTTGCATGCAGGTGTCGCCATCCGTTGCCTTGTCCATCTTGTCTTTCGAGAAGTAAAAGACCATTTAAAAAATCAAAAAGGATGTGGAGTTTAGTGTCGTGTTCGAGTGGGACTTTTTGTGTGGGGTCCACATCGCAATCTATCCCGATCTTCATCGGTCCGTGCTGTTCGGGAGGCGTGTGTTGCCCACAAGCCTACCTACCTTGCTTTTTGAGAGGCAAAGTGGCTTTTTCGGAAACGAGGATTATCACCTATTTGCAGGTGAGAAGAATGATGCACCTTGATTCAAGGACCATCTCATCCATCTGATCTTTGGAGGAGGTATTTTACTCCCTAGAACGCTCCCCGTGATGCGTCGCGTGACAAAAAAAAAAAAAAATACTTCGAATAAGCAATCAATATTAATAAACAAGCACTCCTTGAAATTCCAACATTAAATTATTAGAGCTACAAAGTGAATTAATAATATGATTAAATTGTTACACCGTATTAATTTTTTTTTGACACTATAAATAAAATTGACTTAGAATAGTTATGAGAAAATTTGATGCGACTTTTATTGCTTGTGTTTATATGTTCTAAAGATGTAAGGTATTTCGTGTGAAAAAATGCCCACCTTGCAATGTTAAAAGTGAATCCTAATTAGATAAAAGTTCAAAGAAACACCTGCTTAGAATTTAAAAGATGGAATAGAAATTTTTCGGACTTCTATAATCTTCCATTTTATAAACTAAGCAAAGCACATTGATATATCGTCACTATTTCGGGGCCTATTTTCTCTTTATCTTGAAGACATTGCATCTTTAAAATATAGATAGGACCAATGACTCTTTCATTGGTTGAAACTTTGCATTTGACTTTGGAACTTCCACGTGCATGATGTCTCTACAAGAGAGCATATTCCGATTGCAAAGCGATTGGATCTCCATAAATAGAGTAATGACATGGATTTAAGATGATTACATTTTATAAATATGTTTAACAGTTCACTCCATGATTGTATATATGGTGGAGCTAATAATTATGTATTCCCAATCACTTTATAGTCAATATAACATCCAAAATATTTCAATCTTCATTAATATTCTCTTATGTATGATTGTGGAAAAGTGATTTACATGTCGGTTGTAAACTAACATGGAGCAACTGACTAGTCACATCATTCGGGCATAGTGTTTAAATTTAAATATCACTAGCTTTGAAATGGGTTGTTGCACTAAGTCATAAGTATGATTGATGGGTGGCGAATTGTCTCCAGTATAACCTTAAAATAGGAAAATTACCAAAACAATCCTAAAACTATTGCAATCTTTCCAATTCAATGCTAAACCTTTTATTTTTTTGGATTAATTTAGCCTTAAACCTTTTGCGTTTATGTCAATTTAGTCTATCTGACCAAATTTATCCAACCAATGCCGACATGGACGTTGGCTAGCACTGGCTGACCGGCAAATGCTAATGTAACAATTTTTAATTATTTATTATCATTATTTTCTTTTCTATTTTTTTCCCTTTCCTTCTTCCTCTAGTTGGACCGACGACTAGCCAAAGGTTAGGACCAGCAAAGTTGACCTCACCGACCACTGGTGAGGCTTGCCCTCGCTGGCCATTTGTGAAGGCAAGCCTCGGCCACTACTAGTGAGGCATTGCCCTCTCCTTCGTTAGGTGAGGGCTGGCCTCGCCATGGTTGGGTGAGCTCGATCTTGCCTAGCGATGGTGAGGGCAAGCCTTGCTAGCAAACCTTGCCTATAGCCATGGTGAGGCTCGTGCTCGCCGTCATTGGGTGAGGTCGAGCTTGCCCAACAATGACCTTGCCCAACAACAGTAAGGCATGACCTCACTAGATTTGGGTGAGGTCCTCTAGCGAGGCGTCGCCCTTGCCCAGCAACAACAACGGTGATGCTTCGCCAGGGGAGCCAAGGCTCGCCCTTGCTAGTGCCGACAAGGGCGAGCCTCACTAGTGGACCTCGCTAGCCAGAGGAAAAAAAAAAGGAAAAAAAAAATTATCACGTCAATGTCTATTGGTTAAATTTGGCTAGATGAACTGTATTAATACAAATGCAAAAGATTTAGGACTAAATTGATAAAAAAAAAAATAGTTATAATTGAATTGAAAAAATTGTAATAGGCTTATTACCATTTTGGTAATTTTCTCCTCTTAAAACCCTTTGAGCATTTGATTAATTTTTATTGACGGAGGGGCGATCGTGACAATTCTCTCACGCCCTGCATACAAGGAGCGTCCATCCTCCGGTGGTTTTAGAGGACTAAACATATGAAACGTTCGAGATTCCAGGGCATTTAATGATTTCCAGCTCAATAACTAGGCATCACTCATACAAATGCCACCCACCCTGCACCAATCGCTTTGAGTCAAAACAAATTTTTACGTGCCAAAAGGTATGGATTCATAATTTCTTGTAAGGCGTTCCTCGAATCTCCAGTAGTCAGTCCTCTACGATTGTACCCTTGGATTATCCAATGAAAGATATATACAAATTTGATTCTTTTTACACGCTGCTTGAGTAAATGAAGACATAGAGACTTAGGGTCTATTTAGTAACATTTCAATTTCTCCATTTTTATATTCTTTTCTTCCTCGGAACAGAGATTTGTTTATGTATGTCAGTTATTCTCCTATCCTCCGAAGTAAATTAATGGCTAGAGAATACATTTGGAATAAAAACAAAAAGTAAAAAAACTTTTTTTCCCGAGAACAAAAAAAGAAACAAGCTCAACGTAACCTAATACTCGTCTTCATGCAATTGTCACAAGGTCCAGGTAAGACCACATCCAGACCGGGTCTCTTGACCGCATCTGGGTCCCCATTTTTCAGAATTATAAAAAAAAAAATAGATAAGAAAAATTTAGTAATTAGATTTTTAGTAGTTTTACTATATTTTAGTATTAATTCTAGTTTAGGATAAAAAACGTGAAATTGATTAAAATTGGAATCAAAATTGAATAAGCTCTAAGGGCTTTACCATATGGATTTTTGAATACCATTTTCTTTTAGAAACAATGTCAGGTTGCAACAATTTAGAGTCTCTGCTGAGAAAAATTGTCTTCTTCACAAGTAGAGCATGGATAATTGAGATCAACACTCTTCTTCACCACCATCATCTGCGATTCTGTGTTTGCATTATCAGTTGTGTTGTGTTCATATTAGTCAAATAAGACTGTGCTCCATGAATTTTCAATGTTATTTTCTTGAAGGTTTGTTGAGTTTGTGGAAATAAGCGCATCAACTTTAGGATCGCCTCCATCCTCAATTGGTATGTCCTTTTCCATTCCACAGGCAACATTTGCTCTTCTTCTTGTAGCTAAAAAAGCTTAAAAGATATTTGTGTCTATTTAATGTAATGCCTAAAAATTTACTGCCGACATTTGCTCTTTTATCTTAGGGCCCATAGTGCTGTCATCATTGTCAATCTTTTGCTTGGTAGGCAAAGAACCTGAGGGTCGCAGTTTTCTCGTGTTGGGAGCCAGTTTCTCTCTTTGTGAAATGCACAAAGGCTTGCCAGTGAGAAACTTCGGTTTTGGTTGGTCTTTTCAGAAAAAAAATGTTAAAAAAGTCATAAACATTTTTTCTTCTGCGTGGATTCGTTGAGTGAAAAAGGATGGCACTAATTTAGCAGTTTAAATGAACCTTTCGTTGTAATGATCGAGTCTTATGTGTCTCTCTGTGTATGGATTGATAAGTCGGACTCTCAGCTTCCGCCCATCGCCCCCAAGTGTTGCCCATTGACTAACCCTCGATTTGTGTCATTGTCTCTCTCCTTGAGGCTTGCGACTGACACATATGGCATGGCCCCCTGTGGGCAAACACTATAACTAAGGTTGCCATGGTTAAAGAAGCAGAATCTAGGTTTAGGATGTTGGTGTGCGATGCAAAAGATAGAGGGTAAAGCTTGATGGCTTGGGGACTGATACTTAAGACTGCGCTTAGTGACTTGGTGTCGAGCTTGCGACAACGAGGGAGCGAGTACGGCGCGAGCTGCTGGGGCAGATCGTTGTTCCCCGCTTGGTCGACTCGGCAATTTTTCCTCAGATGAAGTCGGTTTAGTTAGAAGCGCCACATGGCCCTGTCCTTTGTCCACGTTGGACTTCGAATTTTCTTTTATAAAAGGATTCGTTGAACTCAAAAATTCAATCCCAAGACTTTTTGACGGAATATATCGCCGGCGATCGTTCTTTCATTAACGTGGCACCCAATGTGCCTGTTAGCAGAGGGAAATAATCTTCTTCTCCTTTATAAATCAAGTTTGTACTGAAATTAATTATGGCGTACGTGTAAATGATGGTTTGTACTGAAATTAATTATGGCGTACGTGTAAGTGATGGGAATGAAGTCGCTTAGGCATTTTGCACGAATGGATTGTTATGTTGCGGTGTTCTTAACTTGTCTAATTGCCTTTAGAAGTAAGATTTTGTAGAATATGTGCCCCGTGAACCGTTAACTTGAACGGGCAAATTTTCCCTGCTGGGACCCCACAAATCTGCCGCGGCTGTGTATGAACATGACTTGAGAACAATTATAAGTAATGTGGGACAATTCTTTTCGATATTTCTATCTTTCTCACATGTCCCATATCAATTTGGAGCTTGTTTGACTCTGTAATTCAAAAGATTTGACTCTACCCTATGATGTATATATAGGAGCATGTTTCTTAAAAAGGCATGTCTTAAATGCTAGAAATAAATTACCTAATTCTTTATATCTCTCCTTAATTCTAATTGATTTTAATTTTCCTTTGTTATCTTATGTTACAATATTCTCCGGATTTCCTTATGCATTTATTCTTGAAGTTAGGATCTTAGCCCAACTTTTCCACCTCAATAAAATTTGGCAACTCAATTTGGGTCGGTCCAATGTCCTAAAATCATACTTTTACTCATTAAGAGGGTGGGCAAGCCTATTTAGTTCCCAATAGATGTTCGAGTCCCTTTCCCTTTTTCCCTTGGCACTATGCCATGGACAGGGACCACGATTCAGTCACTTCAAGATCCACTTAGGGGATAATAATTGACTAAAGTTTATCCACATTATACCATTGCAACACTCTTTTTCCATTGACAGGATCCGAAGAGAGGGAAAAAGAAGAAGGGAAGAAGCCAAAGCCCCATTTGATCTCGACAGGGGCGGGTCGTCCCCAAAGCCGGATTCCCCGCTTCCTGGTCGCCCTCGTGGTTTCGAGCACGAATTTTCGACGTTGTTTCCCGCTTTTGCACTAGGTCAAAAGAGACTCGTTGCAGCATTCCATCTCAGTGGGATCGATTGGCCCACACGGCTTGGTATGACTGGCTGTGTATTAAAGAGATCGTCCTTGACAGAAACCCTTCTTCCACCGTTTAAAGAAAGTAGCTTTTTCCGGTGGCCCAACGGAGAGCGATTCCAACAAACGTGTAAGCTTGGTGCATCTCAGTCGTGGAATGATGTACATCTCGTATGAAAAGCCGTGTCATTTGACGAGTTGGATGAAGCAGGTTCGCACTCGCTCAGTGCGGGCGAGAATTTTAAGTCTAAAGCTTTTCACTCTCTCTCTCTCTCTCTCTCTCTCTCTCTCCTTTTAACTCACAGCCTTTTGTGTGTTTTTTTTTAGGAATAATAACAAAAATGGTTACAATTTACAATTTGCTTCTTAAACTTGTAATTTATTTAATATGGTCTTTGAGCTTTATTTAATATGTAATGTGGTTTCTAAACTTTTAATTTATTCAATATGATCCATGAATTTTTTGTACATGCTCAATTTAGTTCATAAATTATATGAAAATATTCAATGATATAATTCAATTAATTCAAGTTCGGGTTATCCGGACTTCTTCCTTTTCATGCAATCTGGCTCGGCTCCCTCTCAACATATATATGCAACCACATAACATCCCCATTTCTCTCTCTCTCTCTCTCTCTCTGCATCACTTGCAGTTTCCTTCATTCTTCTCCGTGTGATCGTGAGAGTGACAAAAGAAATTTGATGAAATGGATGACCCAAAAGCGCTAACTTTCGCTACTTCTAATAACAAGAACCCTCGGGCGAACAAGTATGTTCTGCTCTATGCTTGCGTATTTGGTTACCTAAGATATGTTTTAGAGATATCTAAGCATGGGCTAGTAGCCCGTTTCAAGTTAACTATCATGTTTAGCGTGTTTTCCTATATCTTGGTATCAAAACACACTGTTTCACATTACCTTTGTAGTTTGGCATTTTTATTTATTTAGTTATTTATTTTGCCCAGTACGTTAACCATTTAATAACACTTCAAAAGAATAAGGATATGTGTATTGAAGGTCCTAAAATTTGTTACAAAAGTACAATTGAGTTCAAAAATTTGTAAAAAAGACAATCAAGTCCTAAAATTTGTTATAAAATTGTAATCGAGTCCCTCCGTTAACTCCGTCCAATTTGGCTAAAAGAAAATATCGACGTGGCTTTGTTCAACTCTCTCCTACATGGCAATAACGTGGCTAAAACGACATAATTTTGACTCAAATTTGATTTTTAATATAATTTTTACTTAGATTAAATTAAAAACAACCAAAAATAAATAAAATAAAAGAACAATAACAACAATTACAGCGAGGGTTGCAACCCTCATTGATTGTAGGCAAGGCCCTACTGGCCCTCGCCCAAATTTGGGCACAACCCTTGGCCAAAACTGGGCAAGGGCCAACCGCCACTGGTGAGGGTTGGGCACCATTAGTGCCCTCACTTGTGGTCAATAAGGGTCATCAACCCCTAGCGGGGCCCAACAACCATTCCCCATTGTCATCGACCCTTCTCGATGGTGGTGGGGCAGCGGTGTCAAGGGCGCACCCTCACCGCTTGTTGTTCCCTTTTTTTATAAATAAATTTAGCTTCTTTTAAATTTAATTTAAGTAAAAATTATATATAAGAAATAGATTTTTGGCCAAAACTACGTTGTTTTAGCCATCTAGGAGAGAGAAATTTTTTAAACAAAATCATGTTAGCATTTTTTATTAGCCAAATTAGACGGAGTTAACGGAAAAATTTAATTGAACCTATTTGATAAGTTTTAGGATTTGATTACACTTTTTGCAAATTTTAGGACTCCCAATGAGCATATCCTAAAAAATACTTATCAAAAGTTTCAAATCAAAAAAATAAAATCACTTGACCTTCCACAAACACTTTAACAACAGTTGTAATCTTAATCAGCACAAAAAAAAGACAAAAAAAAACAATGGTATGTCCATATTGTTATGGAATAGTCTTTTAGATAGCAATACTTCAAAAGCATTATAATATTTAATTGGCATTATCCTTAAAAATATTATACTATCATATCATATCCCAATTACAAGATGTTAAGAATTCTGTATTATAAATTTATAATCGACAAAAGTTACCCTTTGCCTACCTTTTTTTCTCACATTTTTTTTTTTTTGGTCGTGCTTTTACAAAACAGTTGAACATGACATTTCCAGATGTGCTTTGCAAGGAAGAAGGCTTTGATCGGGAAAAAAAAAAAAACAGAAGGAGAAAAAAGAAACGCTGTTTACTTTTAAAGGAAAAAAGCTAGTGAAATTCTTCAGTTATAGATTTTCCGGGCGGTTCTACCATGATAAATGATTGGAAGACGAAAATGTCGTCTAGTCTATTTCTAAGCATCTCGGGAAGACTGCTTCAACTATGTGAAGGCACATTCGGCAATCAATGAAGGCAAGTAACTGCCTTGGAAGTCAAACGGTTAATTGACCGGCCTATATTAATTAATTCAAATTTAGGAAAAAACAATATTTTTTCACCAATTAAAAAAAGGGACTCTTTATGTTGTAACCAGGAAAGAGACAAGAAAAGGGGGAGAAAAATATTCCAACGTGTAGAAAAGCTGCAGGATGTCTGACTTTGGTGGAGGTTGCACATGGCCATGCTGTTATTGTACTCACATAATTGGAGACGTGACATTCGCCTTTTTTGACTGAATAGAAAAGAACCCCAGAAAAAGCGAAAGGGAAAAGGAAAAATTAGTTTTTATATATTTAATCAGATGACATTGACTATTCAATATCCTCAAGTTACTTTTTGACCGTCGTATTAACATGTACTAATGGATACTAAGCCATTCCCCAAAAATGGCTTCTAAGGTTATTATAGGCAAGGATAATGGGTTTTTGCTTACTTCGTGCATTGTGTTGTGGTGATACATGGAAAAGCAGAGCCAATCATACATGCATAAACACTGTCACAAGTAGATGTTTTCTTTTTATGTCATTTGGGCATTTATATAGAGAGGGAGAGGGAGAGAGAGGGAGAGAGTAATTAGAAACGAGAGAATGAAAATAGAAACGGGGGAGAAAAATATTCAAACCTGTAATAAAGCTGCAGGCTGTCTAACTTTGCCGGAGGTTGCACATGGCCATGCTATTGTTGTAATATCTCGCGCAATTGGAAGAGTGACATTCGTTGTTTTGACTGAATAGAGAAAAAGCAAAAATAATAATAATAAAAGGAGATTCTAGATTAGCCCCATCCACGAATACACGTTTCAACGTTTTGGCAAAAGAGCCCCAAAGAAAGCCAAAGGGAAAAGGAAAATTACTTTTGATATGTTTAATATCATTAACAATTCAGTTAGTTTTTGACGGTTGTATTAACGTAATACTAATAGATATTAATAGAGCGAATGATAATCATTCTAACTAAAAATTGATTTCTAAAAGAGAAATAGATTTTTTTATTTCTTTATTGGATGAGTTTCTAAGTAAAAATACGCATTTGATAACGACACAAAAATTTTCTCTCCCGAGCGATGGCGGTTGGCGGATGGTGACACGAGCAGGAATGGGGCGGTGGCGATGGGTGGATGGATGGTGATCAGGCAGACGGTGGATAGCAACCAAAGCAACGACGGATGGACAACCGGCTAGTAGCGAGAATGAACGATGAAAAGAGTTTTTATTTCTCATTTTTATTCTAGAAATAAAGAAGTAAAATATTTATACTATAATTTCTATTCCAAACCTATTTTTGAAATAAAAATCTACTTGAGATACAGAAAAATAAAATAGTCTTACTAAATGGATTTGTTCCAAAGATAGGTTTGGAATAGAAAAATAATTTTGAATAGAAATAGAATAGTTATCATGCCCGCCCTAAATCACTCCCCAAAAATGTCTTTTAAGGTTGTCATTGGCAACGAAGATGGGTTTTGCTCTCTTTGTCCATTCGGTGCATTGTGCTATGGTAATACATGGAAAATCAGAGCCAACCATGCAGGTATAAACACGGGTCAACGCTTCCATATGGATCAATCCCTCTCGCGATATGCTTTTACTCCATGTGTGGACTTTTACGTCCCTTATTTTCCGAGATGGATCGGCTCACTTCTTTTCATGCCATTTGGTGAGGGAGAGGGAGAACGCGTATTGAAATTGCTTTATTAATTATAGTGTTTGTCGGAATCTTATGTGCACGTACCCTTTAGACCTTTTGAATAGGTAATTCTATATACACGCGCTCAGAGGCCATTTCCCACTGTGCATTAACAATTCAATATTTTCACGGTTGGTTTTTGACCATTGTATTAACATGTTACTAACAAATACTAAGCAACATCCCAAAAATGCCAAGGACGATGGGTTTTGCTCACTTTGTGCATTCAGTGCATTTTGTTGTGGTGATACGAGGAAAAGCAGAGCCAATATACATGCATAAACACTGTCACATGTCGATGTTTTCTTATGAATCAATCTCCTTGTGATATGTGTTTGAACTTTTACGTTCCTTATCTTCAGAGATTGATTGCTCTTTTCTTTTTGTCTGGGAGAGAGAGAGAGATAGAGAGAGATGGCTAACTGTCGAAATTGCTTATAGTATTTGTAGAATTTTATGTGCATGTGCTCCCTTTCACCTTTATGATTCAACCTTTTGAATTGGTAATCCTATGTACGCATACTCAAAGGCCAGACGAATCAATAGCTCGAAATCAAGCTATCATTTCACCTCTAAGCTTAAATTCGAAAACTCAACACAGCTACTCGATTGCTTCCGCTCAAAATTCGGAGCCTCTTCACAAAGTTTTGCCACAATCTACCTTTAGAGTTGATGATAATCGCATGGATTATTGAGCAAAAAAGAACATTGGGACCTATGTTGGGTTTCATTAACAACACAAAGCAAGCAAAATCGGACGAAGGATGCGCTCGAGCTCATCATTGCTATTTTGTGATATAAGCCCCAAAGTAATGTGGTTTTGCAATACCAGGGGCCGAAAAGGGATAAAACCTGAAGCCAAAAATAATTGGGAAATGAAATATTATGACGTATGGACCATTTCCCTTCTATTTTGTTTTGTAGCACATCTCATCTCACGTCAATCAGCATTCTTACGGCATGATAATTCTTATTGAGTTCATGTCATAGTGAAATGTCACGACCTATGAGTCAGTTGCAGCGCAACATCAAACATGGATTTCCATATAGCATCATGACTCTCTCGTTGTAAGTACTCCCTCCTCATCCATTTCTTTTTTTTGGGCAACTCCTCATCCATTCATTTACGGACTTTTGTGCACGTTGCGTACGGACGCCTCTCGCCCTGCAACAAGGAGAAAATATTAGCTGAAGCTCTGAGGTCAACTCAGCAAAAAACGAGTCCATTTATATTGCGACACGTGTCGTAAAAGCCCCACAAGTCAGTCTCTGTCTTCCCTTCTCCCTCCCTCACCCTCTCTTCTCTCTCTGCACGTCTTTCTGTCTCTCTCCTCCGCCTAACCCATTTTCCCTTCTTCGACCTGAACTTTAAGCCCGACCTCAAACGCACCGCCATTGCTTCCGGCACATTGCCTCCATCTATGCCTCCATCTTCGCCCGCTTCTTCTCCGACCTCCAGCGCCACCGCCTCCTGTTTAACTCCTCCCGCAACCTCTGCGTTGACCAAGAGGTCGAGGTCCTATGTGCGTTGACGAACCACACTGTTGCCTTCACCTCGCTATTGCCTAAGCCGACCTTGGCGACCTTGAACCAACCCAGATTTGATGTTGAGCTAAGCTCTAGATCACAAATCTAGGGCTCGCTCGACTTCGATCCAAAATCTGAGGCTCAAGTTCGCCGGCCGAGCTCGAGCTCGACGACGGCGGACTGAGACGGCAATGAGGTGGTGGACTGAGACGGCGGTGAGGAGGTGGCGGTCGCGTTTGTGCTCGTCCCCGTCGGAGTGAAAGGAAGAAGAAATTAATAATAAAAAGAAAAAGAAAACAGATGAGAAAAGGGGTCAAGCGAAGGGGAGAGAGAAAGAGGAAGACGTGCAGAGAGGGAAGAGAGGGTGAGGAAGGGAGAAAGAGAAAGGGAGACAGTGATCGACTTGTGGCGCCTTTTATGACATGTATCATAAAATAAATGGACTCGTTTTTTGCTGGGTTGGCCTCAGGGCTTCAGCCAATAATTTCTCGCAAGGATCTTGGACAACCTGACGACCGACACCTCTCACCTGCGACTTGGCATCGAGTACACGCTGGATTCGGCTGCTAGTCCTACCGTAGCCTTTCTACGTCATTGTGCTCCTTGTCGTTGCTCGTGTGCGACACTCATTAGCCCTCTTGCTACGTTACGAGAACTCACGTGCTAACCCACTAGGTCTTCTGCACCCCTCGCACGGCACGTGGCACTCGAGTTTGCCGGTATCACTCGCTCATCCTCTCGTATCCTTTCCTACTCGTCCGATTGGCGTTCCTTGCTATTATTACACTCCACCATCGAATAGAAGAGATCTTGGTCGATGGCGGCTGTTCCTCCCATTAAACAAATCATGAGACCCTAACAAGCGAGTTCATGTTAATTTGTTATTTATATTTTTCGATGCTTTTTTTTGCCTCTTTCTGTGGTGAATAGGGCACGGCTTGGACTTAAAGTTTGTTCGCTATTACACCAAATGAACGAGCATCTACATCTGAGTTCAGCACACAACGTCGACTTCGACGACGTCAGTGCAGGAAAATACTAACAACTGTCAAAGTTGGAAAAATGGGCCAAGAATGAGAGAGAACTTGTAATTTATTTTTTTGTATACTTATGTGTATCATTTACACTCCCTATTTATATTACATTGAATATCTAACTAAGGAAAAGGAGGAGAAGCATAAGATCAAATCCAATCACAGATTGACATATAATTAATCAAATATAATCTCCTGTGATATTGGATTGATCGATCATAATCTTCAGCTCCATCCTTGCATATCTCCAACATGATCTTCGCATATCTCCAACAACTTTAACAAAGTGAACGTACCAAACCATACAACTTATCTACATCTGCATCTGAGTTCAGCACACTACGTCGAAGTCGACGACTTCAATGCGGGAAAATACTAACAACTTTAACATAACAAACCATACAACTTATCTATGTGTTCGACCATGTTACTTCGCCTATCTTGCCATCCGTGGTGAAATGTGAAAAACAAGGAGGTTTAGAAACCATTCAAGGCCACGACATGTAAGCTACATCCTCCCCATCTCCAGATCTCGGGCTGTTTGGCAGCTAGGACCCTCGCTACTCGAGCCAGATGGACCCGACAAACCATAACCACCTGTAGGTTCCCTGTAATTGCTGTTGCCGTCCTCAAGGTCAAGGTTACTCGGCCCGGCTCCGCTCCCATCATCAAGGTCAGCAGCAGATTGATGTCCTTCGAGGACTCGAACAATCTACATAATTTTTCGAAAGCTGATTGTCAGAGTTCCTATTTCCAGATAACCTAACGGATCTTGAATCAACTAGCCATGAATCCTTGAACAAAAATAGCGGCCATTAGTCATGGATGTAGCAAGTGCGCATCTACGAAAAGAAAGATTAAGCTCCGGCCACTGAAATATTACCAGACTCATCTTTGGTCGACACTGCGCCAATTCACGCACGCAAGCAGCAGCGCAGGCCACCATTCGAGCCATCTCACTGGGGTTATAATTGTTCTGCAGCATAGGATCAACAAGAGAGTCGAAGTTTCCATCTTCCAGAGCTCGTGTGAGCTGAGGCCTCGCCTGTAATGACCATAACAATGATTCTATTTCAATGTTGCGACTTCGATGACTATAAACATCAAATTCGGAATCCCATAGTAAGGTAACCTGGGCTATGATTGGGAACATGAGAATCGCGTGACTTACTGAATTAACCAAAATATCATTCACAGAATGATCTGTTGAGCCCACAGGTCTGCGGCCGGTAATCAGTTCCAAGAGGACGATCCCAAAAGAGAAAGTGTCTGATTTTTCCGTTTGTTCCCCACTCAAGATGGATTCTGGAGCAATATACCTAAAAAGGGAAGAATATAGACCGTGCTTCAACATTGTTGAACTAGCCAAGCCACATAAAAGAAAAGAAGAACCATAGAAGTACCTACAAAACTGTGCTTTAACAAATAAAGCGCACTAGGTGAAGTAGCGAGCAATGGCTCATTTTACATACATTTGGAAACATCTAAGACAGATTAATAACCAGCTCACATCCCTGTCCTCCGAATCAAAATACAAAGCGCAGCAAATCTTACCCAAAGGTGCCCACCAGCCTGGACATGCGAGGATCTGATCCAGAGAAAAATTTTGCAAATCCGAAATCTGCAATCTGAGAGAGACAAGCATTCAGAATTCAGCAATCTACTTGTTCTGAAAGTTAAGCAATTGAGATTGGAAAGAATCAATTTTCTATTCTTAAATTTATCAAATAAGTTTGGTTTTACCTTTCCCTCACATTCAGAGTTCAGAAGTATGTTAGCTGCCTTGACATCGCGATGTAAGATCTTAGGATGACCTGCAGAAGCAACGTATCCCATGTATACAAGAACGAAGCTTTAGGATTCACAGTTTTAATCAACTATTGATGCAATAAAGATGAAAGGCAATAAGTACATCTGAAACTTACAATCCTCGTGAAGATATGCCAAACCTTTGGCAGAGCCAACAGCAGCTTTCAGTCTAGCAGCCCAATCTAGGGTCGGTCGTCCCTCTCCTGCAACAATCACTTTCCATCAGAATCCTTTCCATTAATCGCAAAAGGCGACAAGTTCTCTGACTAGTGTTCCCTTTCTTTTTCACATAACCCCAAATGCTAAATCGGATGCCGAAATAAGACTGATAAGAAAGAGTGGGCGACATAAAAGCTCGCAGCATTAATTGGTACTGAAAATCCAAACTAACCATGTAAGTGTAAGTCCAAGGACCCGTTGGGCACATACTCATACACAAGGATGCGTTCGGACCCCTCTGTGCAGTATCCAACCAAAGACATGAGATGCTTGTGATGAACTTGGCTTATTTTTTCAACCTCATTCAGAAACTCTCTGTCTCCCTGTCTGCTCCCAACGTCCAGTCGCTTCACTGCTACATCTTCCCCGTTGGGAAGGACTCCGCGGTACACACGCCCATAACCACCTTGTCCGAGTAGACTTGCCTCTGAGAAGTGGCTGGTGAACGCCTGCACTTGTTCAAGAGTAAAATGGCACGTGCCAGAACCGAGAGGAATGCTAGGGAATGGAGAGCGAAGCTGCATTCTCCTGTTCTTCTTAGTTAGACAGTATTTCAGCGCCAGCACCAGCGCCAGCGCCAACACCACTGCCGCCAGCACCACAACTGCCGCCGCCGCCACTGCCACGTGCTTCCTCAATATGGTGGACCAAGATGAAGGAGAATTGGCCGAAGGAGACCCAGAAGAAGCTGGCAGCATAGGAGATGCCAGGGTGGTGGTGGCCAGCAGCAGCGTTGTAGTGTTGGTGGCTGCCATCGGAGATGACCAGGAGCCTGGAAGTGGGGTTGACATTACTTTCAACGAAGGGATCGAATGAAACGCAGGAACTCAGAGACTGAGAACGAGATAGAGAATGGCCGCAAAGGATTTAAGCAGTGGCCGTGGGCAGACCAGTAATTATCAAATAGAGGGAATGATCGGCGTTCACACTTCAACTTGCTTCATACTTTATAAAAGTTATTGTCATAAAACAACTATATAGTTTATCTAATGTACTCGCCTCTTCGGACCGTGCATAAAAAAACTCAATTGTTTCATGGTCGACCCTAAAACCGGAATAAAACTGGCCAGTTCATTTCCAGATTGAGTCCAGGGTCGACTAGTTCGGTTCTCGGTTCCAAAAACCAGAAACCGAAATAAACGGAATAAGTTTTAGGTTTTTAGTCTGGAATCTTCCCACCCTGAAACCAATTGATCCTAACTCTCTTTCTGTTCCTTCTTTTCTTACTGCTAATTACCCCATTTCCATGTCAATTAGCATCCTCATTGACACAATATTGAGTTTATATCGTCCTGAAATGTTGCAACCCCTCGTTGACTAACGTCGTACAAACACATCATCCAAACATGGATTCCCACATAGCAAGACCATGTCCACCTCTCGTTACAACTTTCTCGTTGTAAACACTCCCTAGCATATTGCCTGCAGACACTCTCAGCCTTCAACTACAGCAAACAACCCAACACCATTCGCCTGCGATATCGCATCAGGTGCGCTAATTTCGGGTGCTCTTCTAATCATGGCCTCTCTTCTTCAGTGCGTTCCTTGTGATTGCTAGTGGGCAACACTAATAACCACTCCTTTAGTATAAGATGCTCTTCCAATCTTGGCCTCTCTTTGGCCTCTCTTCTTCAGTTCGCTCGTTGTGATTGCCAGCGGGCAACACCAATAACCGCTCCTTAGTATAAGATGCTCTTCCAATCATGGCCTCTCTTCGGCCTCTCTTCTTCAGTCCGCTCGTTGTGATTGCTAGTGGGCATCACTAATAACCCTCCTTTAGTACAAGTTTTCGCGTGTGAACCCCACTAGGTCCTCTAGCCTATCGCATGGCAAATGGCAAATGGCAAAAGGCACCCGAGCTTTGCTAGGACTGCTCGCTTATTCTCTCACTTCCTTTCCGACTAAGTCAAGTCCACCTTAATTACCATATTCAACACTTTGAGATTCCTTCAAAACTCAGTGCAAATCCCTCTATCCACCATAATCGTTGATACAGATTTTTTTAAAATTTTTAATTGGTCATCATGTATATTTATCGACCTCAACTCCCTATCTATCCATCTATCTCATTCTTTACTGGCCTCTTTACTTTCCCCCCTTTTCCCGTATTCCGTATTTGGGAGAAGTTCGGCAAGACTCTTTTAACGTCTAATAGCAGAGCTTAAATTGATCCATACCTAAATTTTTTCCTTTCAAGATTAACTCGTTACCCCCCTACTTTCTCGCATTTACAAAAACGAATCTTTTTCCATGGCTACTCTCTCATTAAACAAATCACCGAAACCCTAGCAGACTTCCGTCTTTACTTCCCACAAAATGACCCATTCCTCTCTTCCCGAATAGCTAAAAAGCAAGCGTGAACAAGCCAAATTTTCTCCGTCAAAAATTCATAATATACTAATTCCTAGGAGCGCATCTAGATGGTCTCTAGCATAGGCCTGAGGAACCCTAGTCGCATGTGGGCGACACCATCCACCGGGACTCATTGTCCATTGCACAAAAGTCCAATACTCAAATTTAAATCAGCATATTCCAAGGAAAGAGAAAAGAAAACCAACCCATAATTTCTTTTACGCCTCCACCGACCTTAAAAATGAGTGCATATAACAACTTTCGTTTTCAAAGCAAAAGCCAAGATTTATGTCTTTATTTTAGGTTCCACGGGGCGTTTTCCTTTGAGTCTTTCCTTAGCCTTTCTATATTGACAACAAGAAGCGACCCAGTTTAGGCAGGTGTGATCTTAGGAGGGTTCGTTCTAGTCACCCTTTATCATTCGGGCATGCATACATTTCTTCGTTCGGTCCATAACCAACATATACGCATATGCACTCATACTATAATAAAATAATTTAATAACTGAGTTGTCACGCACCTCGTCTCGGTTCTTCGAGAAGGTATGCAAGACCGATATCGCGTCCGTTTTGGTGGCGAAGCCAGTCAGTCCAAAGAGGCCCTTCAACTGCTGCGGGCATATTATAATCGCAGCCCCATTCATGATGCCGATTATTGTCGAGTGCGTCAAGAAGTCCAAACAACAAACCCCAGTCTGCTCATATAGATTTAATAGAGAAAAGATGAGATTAGCTTCTTTGCTAATTAATGAATCAAAGGAGAAAATTTGTGCGATCACTCCTGTATATGCCTTAGGAACCCTAAGACTGACCGGAAGATTCCAGTGACGATAGTGGCTGTGAAGATCAAGTTGAGATACAATTTGCGGTCATTGTCTGGCGACACTTTTCTCTTGAACGGACGCAGTAAGAAGCAGTGAAGCTGCAGCCACGGTCCTATCGCTATGTGCTTTGAGCTCCCGAAGATACAAGGCTCGAATCTGTGATAAGTCAAATATCTCAAGTCGAAGCATGAAGATGTGTTTAAAAAAAAAACGGTATAGTTATTGTACTTTCAAATGCATGAATGTGATAATCCCTCTCAGACTTAACCAATTGAGGTCCAAAACATCAATACGGACTCTTTTTAAGTATATCAAATAAGTGCATTTTTACCTTGGACCCAAATTCGAAGTCCAAAAGTAAGTTAGCTCCCTTGATATGGCGATGCATGATCTTAGGATGACCTGCACAGGGAACGTTTCTCATGTATAATACAAGAGGAAAGCTCTAGGATTCACACAGTTTTAATAAACTATTGATTCAATAAAAGACGAAAGGCAGAATTAAATCTAAAATTTACAATCCTCATGAGCGTGTGCTCGTCCTTCGGCTCCCGAGAACGAAAGAAAAACAGCTCCAGAAAAAAAGAGAGGGAGGAAAAAGGTGAAGGCTCACCAATGGGACGAGGGTAACGTGCGAATACAGGAATCTCGTTACTACATATGTATTTTCACTCGTCCACCTATATAAGATGCTCGCTGATTAACAATCTCGACGTCAGATATGTATCTTTTAATCATATCCACCTATAAATTAACCCGTGTTCATTGTATCACCTCAACCGAGCAGCAGCAAACCTAAACAATATGCATTGAGATTTAGATCCTTCCCATTCAGACGTAGATGGGCATCTTTAATCTACTTTCTATAAGTAGATCATAACTAAGGGTACCATATATTCAAAGGCCACAACCACTTTAACTCGTTAACCACAGAGGATATCTAAGCAGACACAGAAGGACATTCTAAGTTTCACAATCCCCAATCTCTCTCGCCGTGCAAATACCAACACCCAGCCCCCGCCGCTGTCATCAATGTTTCTCATCCTCTGTCACCACCGGTGACTCACCGGTGGGGTCGCGCAACCTTAGCGCCGGATCTGGCATAGCAGCGGAAGCATTTCCGGAATTGAAAGGAGAAAGAAACAACCTGTCCTGGGCTAAGTGCCTTATTGTATTTTGCATAAGCTCTCCAAAAGAAAATTACAGGTGCCGTGGTTTAGCGGAGAATGACTGATTTATAAGCAATTCCCAAAAAATATTGCTTATATCATTTAGAAAAATTAATAAACGAAAAAATGTTTTCATAATCGATCACAATACATACTCAACCATTTTCGTGGAAAATTAAAAACATTCATTCATTTATTTTTACAAACGATTATTTATTGTCGAAATATTTTCTAAATTACTCATTTTCCAATTTTCCGTTAAATGAAACGCCCTCTACAATCAGAACCCCAAATTGGCTTTGGGCAAAGTGGTTGCCGAACGGTGGCAGAGAAAGAGTTTGGCAAAGGAGTTGCCACTGGCAGAGGGGGGCCAACATGCTCACCATGTATGTGGAACTTCAAGGAGTTGTTAGGCACCAACTCGTGCGTTAAGTATCAAAACCAAAGACACGGCATGCTGGTGATGAACTCGGCTTCGTTATTTCAAACTCAGTCAGGAACTCACGCTCTCCCTGCCCGCTCCCCACCTTCAGTCGCTTCACTGCTACTACCTCTTCTTCCCCGGTGGTAAGGACTCCGCGTTACACGCGCCCAGAAGCCCCTTCTTCTACGAGCAGATTCTCCTCTGAGAAGCCGCCGCTGTGAACAACTGCGAAAACCTTTGCCGTTGCCGAATCAGCCAATCGGCAATGGAAAGAGCTGCGACCCACTGCGTATCTTTTCGGGGACGAACTCTCTCCGACATCTCCGAGAACCTTTTCACTCTCCGAGAACTTTTTCGGAGTTTCACTCACTCTCCGAGAACTTTTTCACTCTCCAATTGGAGAGTGAAAAAGTTCTCGGACATCTCCAATAACTTATGCCCGAGAAAATATTCGTCCCCTGAAAGAGATTGGGAGCCTCGGGACCCAAACCATAGTCAGCTTTAATACTGACCACGGCTTTAACATTAACCATGGTTAGCTTTAATATTATTAAAGCTGTCGCTACGAAAGGGGATTGGGAGCCTCTGGACCGAAACCGCAGTCAGCTTTAATAGGAGTTTGCTAATATAACCATACGGTTATTTTAATTTGATAACGGTGCAACGGCAGCTACACATTTCAGTTTAGATAGAAAGTACAACGGGCTTTTCACCGAAAACAGAAATTTATTATGCTGCGCGAAAATACTTCTTTCTTCTTCTTCTTTTCTTTTTTTTGTGTATACACAAAAACAAAAATTATTTCTTTTACACAGTAAATTCAAATTAATCTTTCTTTCAAGAAAGAAATGTACCAATCTCTCTTAATATTCTCGAGCAAATATAAAATTTATCTAGCATAGAATTAGTTGTAATCCGTCAACATATTTATTTCATCTTGAAATAAAGTTGATTAAACCCATCTCTTCTAATATTTTTAAAATGAAGGAATTTGTCCAACGATAGTTTAATTGATGAAAGTTGTGTTAGCACATATGCTAACATGAATTATTCAATTGTAGATACTAGTAATCCATGAAAGAGATTGGGTGAGCTTCACTTATAATTTCTAAGTATCGAGATTTCAGGCTTAGCACTAACGTCATGGCCAAAGTTTCACTTGGTTTGGGTGAGGGCATTATGAATTTCTCTGGCCATGGGCGAGATTTCAAGCCTAGTACTAAGTGTCCAAAGTTTCGAAATCTAGAGGTGCCGATGAAGGTTGACAACATAAGAAAATTTAAATCGTCTCTTAATAATAATTTCTTTAAAAATTTAAAACTTTCTAGCATCGTTCAATAGTTGGTGAAACAAAGCGCTCAAGAATTGTAGAATGACTTAAATGTGTTTAAGCCGAATGATTTGCTGCCTTGACGTTTGGGAACTGATTAAACTCGTTAACCAGTTGCCTCAAGGGAAATTAATGGTGCAGAAGGCACCGTCATTTTTTTAAAATGTAACAGACCGTCACTCGAGCTTTATTCGCTTTAATATAATCAAAGCTCTCACCACGGAATGACGTTGACAGCCTCAGGACCGGCGAAGGGCACAGCTGGAACGGCGACGTCCAAAAATTCTAGTCCATGTATCGAGCGACCCGATAAAATGAAAGTGATTTGGGATTGTAAAGGTAAAGGCTACAATCTTTACCTTTATAAAGTGGATACACCTTCTATAAAATATGTTTTTTCAGGGAGTTCACCTTTATCTTTATAAAGTGAGTTCCCAAGTCACTATCACTTCTTATTGATTCCCGTCAGCCTTGTCTTCTTCGCCTCTATATCTTTACCTTTATAAAGTGCATGCACCTTCTATAAAATATGTTTTTCAGGTTGTAAAGGTAAAGGTTACAATCTTTACCTTTATAAAGTGGATACACCTTCTATAAAATATGTTTTTACAGGGAATTTACCTTTGCCTTTATAAAGTGATTTCGATACAATTTCTATAAAGTATGTTTTCCAGTCAACTAACCTTTATTGAATTCCCAAAATTGAGGCGCCCTTTATAAAAGAAATCACTTTATCACTTTTTAAGAGTGCGCGTAACAAAATTTGTGGAACAGAAATTGATTTTTGGCAAGAAATTAATTTCTCAATTTCTATTTCAGAAATTGAAAAGTTACAAAATTTAGTTTCGATTTTTTTTTTCAAATCTATTTCGAAATAAAAATATATTCCAAAAAATAGAAAAATCAAATCGTTATCAAACGGATTTCCAAACCTATTTTGAGGAATAAAAAAATAAAAAAATAGAAATTTTATTATGCGCATCCTAAAAGCCTTCCCGCCAACCTTGTCTTCCTCTTTGCCCTTGACATAACAGATCACCTCTTGGGATTCCTCGTCTTCTTCCCTTAGCTAGCACTACCCTTGACATTGAATATTAAAGCTTGATGGGACGCACAGTTTACGGTTGTCTCACGGAATCCCCGTTTCCGTGAGAAAACTTGTGCTGATCATATTGAGCAGCAAGCGGGCAACAAGCTTGGTGGGACCCACAGTTTCCTCAGGCAAACAATTGTCCCAAGGAGTTCGGCCCATGAGAAAACTTGTGTTGATTACATTGAATATAAACCTACAGTCCAAACATCCTAGATTTCTATTAACAACACCTTTAGGATTTAAATATTTCTCACACCAAACAAAATAAATACAATTAGTAAAATAAAGAGTTAAATATCTAATTTACGCAACTTAAATTTTAATAAATTCTGCTCAACTCATAATGATCCAAATTAATTTAAAAGTAAAAAGTATGATCATTTTGTGACTAACTCAAAATGAGTTTTATTTTAAAAATTTAAGTGTACTAAGTTTGTTTGATTAAATTTTTTTCCTCAGTGCTTTTTTCTTTTTGCATAACCCCATTTTTTCACCATGCTAATTTTCAAAATTTTCAGTTATTCGATAATTCTTTGAAATCTCATTAAGTTAGGTTAAAATACATATGTGGGTTGTTAATTTGACTTTTAATATATCTAGAATTGGTGAAATTGTTTTTCGTAAATACTTTGCAACACTCCACGATGGAGGTCCCGGTTTCGAAGCCCCTCGCAAAGTTAGGGAAGCTGAAGCGCGTGGTGCGTGGCCGGGTGTGTGGGTGGTGGTTTCATGCGCTCCCCGCGTTTACTCCCCTACGGCTTTGTGCTTGACAGGCGCCCCGAGTCACCGAAAAAAAAAAAAAAATTGAGTTTACATTTAAGATGTAATTCAAAGTATTAAATGGGCTAAGAAAGAATTTTCGTTTTCTTTATGAAAGAAAAGTAGTAATTGAAAATTGAGAATTTTCTGTTAAGATTTGTTTTTGCCCGTTCCCATGAAATGGAAATTTATGGTCCACAAAGGCTTCCTTATTCCCTGTGAATAAAAAAGGTGCCGTTCTCTTAGCAATGGTAACGTGAGAACACGGGAATCTGAGCAGTGGGCCCCACTTCTTTATTCCGCACTGAGCCCCAATATCGATGTCAGAGATATGTATTTGTTACTGGACCACCTGTCACCTCAACAGAGCAGTGGGCCCCAACTTCATCATCCCGACTTCAAGCTCCGACTGTCGTTTATGCACTTTTCTACTCATACCCGCTCATAAACGAACGCGTCTCTCCTCGCTCCTCCTCCTCCTCCGCCCTCCGGTCACCGACGCCGCGTCCAGGGCATGGACCAGCAGCGTCACCGGCCAAGGACGAGATGTCGAGTGTAATCTGCTTGGAAAAAAGGTACCTTTTTTTTTCTTTTTCTTTTTTTAAGCCAAACAAGGAAGATGCCAGGCCAAAGATCTTGAAAAAAGGCCATCGTTTTTAGCCAAGCAAGAGATGACGATCATCTCCTTCGCGGGGCCACGGATATGCTGGAACAAGCCATATTCTTTGCCTTTGGTCGGCCATGGACGGTGTCTCGAGCCAAACACGTCAAAGCCCGCGTCGCTCCTTCATGGCCTTCATGGCCTTCGCCGGCGTTGCGCCCACGACCGTCGTCGACGCGAGTAGGGGCGGCTCGGCTGAGGCGCGCAGGACGCACCGCCGACGACTCCACTGGCGGCCGCGGCGAGGGGAGGTGCCTGCAACTCCATAGAATAGACTTCCCCGTCATTGGACACTTGTCAAATTATAACTGGATGTGAGTTAAAAATGTACACCACGTCAGCTGCTGTTGCGATGGTTTAAATCCACTAACAATTTTCTCCGATTTTATTATTTTTCTTATTTTGTATTTTCTGGATGCCTCCCCTCTCCTCCTCGATTGGTGAATGGGGCCCGCTTTTTCCTCTTTTTTATTTCTTTAATTTTCGTTGTTTTTCTTTTTTGGGGCCTGTGCGCGAATGGGGGCTTGTTGATAATTAGGGTTCCTGGGCGGTGGCCATTTTTTGCGGTATAAATGAAAGTCAGATGCCTCCTAGATCGTCCGGTCCATCGTTTGCCACGTGTATTCACATGCAGATGAGATATTAACCGAAATGCTAATGTAAAGTAGATTCGCATGGAAGGTATTAGTTTGAGTTTTTTTCACATGACGAAGATTAGTTTTTGATAAACGCGTCAAATGTTTGAGTCAAATGTTTAGCAAGGACGAGGCTCGGGATTTTGTTTTTCCCTTGAATTAATTTGCAGGCCAATCCTAGAAGTACCAGAAAATGGCTGATGTGGTAGATTGTGAAGGGATCACATTTGACATTCACTGTCAAATAAATCTTGCAATGATTCCTAATTATCAAGATTATCAAAGTGACCCATAAAAATGTAAAAAGAAAGTGAAAGTGGACGTGATTTTGGTTGGGGGCTGCAATTGGACGATCCCTTTCTTTCCAACTTGACGCGCCTTCGGTTGGTGAGAGACTTTCGCTAATTTTCTTCCCAAATTGGCGATTCGAGTCTCTCTTTTGATCACTAATGATGGGGGATGATCTTCAATCACGCCAACCATTTTGGCACGAGATCGATGCCATTGAAGCTTCCCTCGAAGCTTCGTTTAGAAAAAAAATCGATTTTTTTAAAACATTTTTTTAATTTTTTTCTTCTTTTCATTTTTTTTTTTTTTCATCTTTCTTTCTTCGCCGGCCCCAAGCCTTGGCAACAGCCGATGACTGACAAGGTCAAACCTTGCACAATCCTTGCAAGCTTGAGTGTCACTTGTTGGGAAAATATGGCTTCGAATTGGATAAACAATGAAAACGAATCTTTAGAATGTCGAGTAGAACTTTGCGCGTGATATCACTTTATTTAAGATTTATTTTTCACAAAGTTGCTAAATGGTCATTAGCAAATATCCTCCAAGATACAAAAAAGTCTTAAAATGAGAATACTAGATAGCAATTCTAATATTTCTCCAAAGTCTCTCTAGGAAACAATTGAAAGGATAGCTGTAATTTTCAGAAAAAAAGACTCGAAAAGATGAAAAAATGATCACTCTCATTCTTCCACAATATGACATGTATATATATATAATAGTCTTAAAAACGTAGGCAACTCTTCGTGAAAAGTTGCGAAAATGAACAAATGTATCTTTTCGAAAATTGCCCAAAATGAACAAAGGCGTCCATTCGTAAGAAGTTAAGATCAAACAAATGCAACCCTTCGGGAAATGTTGCAAACTGAACGGACATCTTTTTCAAAGGTTGTCTTATAAAGACACAAACAAAAATTCGGAATAAAAATAATAATTATTATTTAATAAATAAAATTTCCAAAAATTCTCAATAAACAAAAAGAACATTTGAATTAAGATAATTGTACAAAATAAAAATAAAAATAAAATAACAAACTGATTAGTGCTAAGTGCGCCAAAATTGCACATCCGCACGAGGATATGGTGGGGTCTAACCCTCACCTAATTATTCTTTTATGTACACAAAGGAAACCCAACACTTATAAATTGGCCTACTTCTTCCCACTTTTCCTATGTGGGATAAGGAAAATGCACTATTTTTTTGTTTTTACAAACAAACTTCCAACATCACTAGCCTCCCAACTAGCTCGAGCACAACACTTGAGCCTCGCTAGCCTCTAGCGACTCGAGGTTGGCTCGCCGACCTTCTCTCATGACTAGTGTCAAGGCCTAGCATCAAGTTGAGGAAGAAAGAAAAGGAAAAGGAAAGAAAAATAGAAATAAGAAAGAAATAGATAAAAAAAAAGCACTAAAATTTTTTAATAGTAAAAATTGTCCGGGTGTGCCTTAGGTGGACCTAGATCAACCTCGATGGACTTAGGCTTGAATGCAAGGGACTCAACCCTATTGCCAATGGCTCGAGAACGAGCGTAGAGTTTTTGGAAAAAAAGAAAAAGAACTTTTTTTCCATTGACTAGGAAAATATTTTACATTAACTCATTTTCCTAAACAAATTAAACACAAGAGCATAAGCTTTCTCGGAAAATATTTTCCAAGAAGAAATGAAGCCTTGACCTGCCGTTACTTAAATTTTAATTTCTTCAATTTTCTTTTAAATACACGATTCTCCCATTATAAATTGAATGGTCACAATGCAAGTCAAGTGAATATCACCCGATACCCCACGAATTTAATTAATTGGGCTCGGTTGCCGCGAGTCAAGATTAGGTGGTTCTCTAATTTTTTTAGCCAATTTTATTCGATCTTGACTTTAGCAGTTACTCCAAGTAAAAGGCGAAAACAGCCGGAAACAAACGAGAAACAACATGTCCACAAAGATGTGGACATTTTCCCCCTATAATATGGCAAGTCCTCCAACTTGTCATATTTTATTAAGCTAAATGATGTGCAAAGTATACTATAATTACTTGAATAAGATGTGTTATTTCTTTTGACAAAAAGGGTTAAAAACAGCGCCAAATTCATTAGGAGAAATAATCTCTTGTACATAAATGATTAAAAATTTTAAGATATTTAAATATTATTTTGAGAAAGATGCGATCTTTATAGATATGCTTGGGTATTTGGTTACCTAAAAAAATCAAGTATATCTTTTATATATATATATATTTGAGTATTAATAACAACCGAGCCAATTTTTACCAAAATAAAAAATAAAAATAACAATTGAGCCAACTTTCATGTTTTGTGCGGAATCTGGATAACAAAATACACTACTTTACATGAAATTTACGGTTCGGAATATTGTTTAATTTTGTGCTATGTTAACCATTTAAAAACACTTTCAAAAAGTATCTAAAATTCTTCAATTATTTATTTTCCTGACAATTCTAGTATAATAAGACCCTGTTTTGGTAACCATCCCTGGAACAACTAATTTTATTTTTTTTGTTCCGAGTGAACAAAAAAAGAACAAAAACCCATTTGATAAAAATTTTATTTCCGGGAACAAAAATCTACTTTTTTTTGTACCTGGAATAGATTTGGAATTGAATAAAAAAAAAAAAAAATACTTATTGTTTCGGGAACAATTCCTATAATCAAGTCTAATTTTTTTCTTTTTCTTCTCTTTCTCTTCTTCTCCTTCCTTTTCTTCTTCTTTCTTTTGACCGGCGAGCTTGGCGTCACCAAGGTCGCCGGCCCCGGCGACGCCAAGCTCGCCCAACCATTGGCAAGGCTCGGCATCATCCAGCCACGGCAAGGCTCGGTTCGCCATCCGGCACGAGGCTCGCCACGTGGTGGCTAGGCGAGCCTCTACCGAGCTCGTCGGCCCTCGCCCGGCCTAATGAGGCTTCGGCGAGCTCGCCGAACCTCCCCAAGTGATCGTCGGCCACTACGACAGCCGGTGACTAGCCATAAAGAAGAAGGAAGAAGAAGAGAAAAGGCAAGAAGAGAGAGAGAGAGAGAGAGAGAGAGAGAGAGAGAGAGAGAGAGAGATATATATATATATATATATATATATATATATATATATATAATAAAAGTATTAAAAAATTAAAAGAAACAAACAAAAATTAAGAATTCTACCAAATGCATTTCTATCCCAAGAATATAAATTTTGCGTAGTTATCAAACATGGTCTTTTGCTTAGAAATCGTTCTCAGAAATAGAATCATAAAAAATCATTTCGATAAAAAATTATTCCTAGGAATATAATCATTACCAAATGTGTCATAAGCGATTAAAAGACAAGAATGGCCTCAAGTCTATTTCCAAGCATTAGATGCCTTTAAGGTATTTAAAATCGAAATAGAGAAATAATGCGACAAGTATATTAAAATCGTGAGATCATATTGAGGTGGGGAATACTGTGGTATAACAAGACTGGGGTTATGGAATCAATAAATACTAAATTTCTCTAGAATGATTTGATTAGTGGTAACGATCACTTCAAGACCTATTCCTAAGAAAGATCATTCAGATACTCCACTTTATACATCAAACATTTGTTGTTCGTAACGCCCCTTTTCTTAATCGGGCCGTTGAATAACCAAGCATTAAAATTCCACAACCTACTAATATTAATCTGATAGATCCAATTGTTTAACAATTCCCAGAAAATAATGAACAACCACTTGACCAACATGCTCCTCAAGAGAATGTTGATGCAACATTAAGAATATCCGTTAGAATAAAAAAAAAGCAATTTCTAGTGATTATGTTGTGTATTTACAATAATCTGACTATAATGTTTGCGTTAAGAATGATCCCGAGACATTTAACCAAGTCATGTGTTGTGATAAATCCAGTACAATGCTATGAAAAAAGAGATGAGTTTTATGGTATCTAACGAAATTTGAGATTTCGTTGAATTACCCAATAGGACGAGGGCCATTGGTTGTAAATGGGTTTTTTAAACTAAGAAAGATTTATTGCACAACATTGAGAAATATAAAGCCAGACTCATTGCCAAATGATTCACTCAAAGGGAGGGAATTGATTACATGGAAATTTTTTCTCTTGTATCTAAAAAAGATTCCCTTTGTATTATTTTAGCATTGATTGCCCATTTCGACATGGAATTACATCAAATGGATGTAAAAACAGTATTCCTCAATGGAGAACTAGAATAAGAGGTTTACATAAAACAACCTAGAGGATTATCCTTTAGTAGCGGTGAGCATATGATGTGCAAGCTTAAAAGATCTATGTATGGCTTGAAATAAGTATCCTGTCAATGGTACTTAAGATTCAACGATGTCATCTATTCATTCGATTTTGTAAGGAATGCTGTGGATCAATATATATGCCATAAGGTTAGTGGAAGCAAAATTCATTTTGTTGTCTTATATGCAGATGATATTTTACTCGTAACCAATCATAAACGGTTGCTACACCAAATGAAACAATTTTTCCCTAAGAATTTTGACATGAAAGATATGGGTGAGACACCACCGCCTTGGTGGCCGCAATGGTTTGGGCTCTTTCCCCCTCATGAAGGAGAGGAGTTCGAATCCCCTCACGGTCGCTTGGGGTCTTAAGTGGGACGCCGGGGGTGGTGAGTCCTCCGGCTGTTCGGGGTTCCTGGGTCACTAAAAAAAAAAAAAAAAGATATGAGTGAGACATCTTATGTGATTGGTATTAAAATCCATAGAGATCGACCTGGAGGCATATTAGAACCGTCCTAAGAAACATATATCAATAAAATCTTAGAGAGATTGCAGATGAAAAATTGTTCACTTAGTATAGCACCTATTGTGAAGGGTGACAAATTCGATTTGAACCGGTGTTCAAAAAACAATCTAAAAAGGGAAACAAATAATAATAATAATCAATTTCATATGCTTCTACTGTCGGAAGCTTCATGTATGCTCAGTTTTGTACTCGACATGATATTACTTTTGTTATAATAATGTTGAGAAGATATCAAAGTAATCCATATATGCACCACTAGAGAACTGCAGGGACAGTAATGAAGTACCTTAAAGGTACAAAAGGTTACATGTTTATGTATAAATGAGGTGAGTTCTTTTATTGTTTTGAGGACACCTTATATGGTGTGTGGTGTAGGATGCAAAACGTGCAATCCCAAGATCTTCATAACCAGAACAAGAGCACAGATGATTGAGTAGAAAGATTAACGCACCTGTTTTGGAATCAATCGTTCTTGATGCAGAACCAGATAAGCAATGATCCACGCGCAAGTCCTTCTCCTATATTGCCCTTTATATCATTGGCTCAATAAGACGGCCCCCTCACCTTAGGGGTGTCGGTTCCCGAACCGAAAACCGAACCGAACCGAACCGAAAAATTCGGTTTTTTCGGTTCGGTTTTCATTCGGTTCGGTTTTCATTAAAAACCGAAAATTTTGGGTTCGGTTCGTTTTATCGGTTAACCGAACCGAACCGAACCAACAAATAAAAATAGAGAAATAAAAGTGGAGAAATCTAAGTTTAACAGAAAAAAAAAAAAAAACCGAAACCAAAGGCTAAAAACCGAAAACCCGAAAAACCGAACGAACCGAACCGAACCGAACCGAAATTGCCGGTTCAGATTCGTTCGGTTTCGGGTTTCGGCCCGGGTTCGGAAGATTTTTCTAACGGTTGGTTCGGTTCGGTTTTTCAAAAAAACCGAACCGAACCGAACCGTTTACACCCCTACCTCACCTTTTAGCGCTAGGTAAACGCTTCTTATGTGAGGATACTTGTGAGAATTAGTGTTAAAGGAGAGACTTGAACACTATTTATAGAGTTTCTAACCATACCTTCTCATTACGGGCCAAGCTTAACTTGGCCCACACTAGTTAGCCCCATATTAGACTAATTAGAAAACCTTCCATCTCACCTTAGACCAACCCCGTAAAACGGTAAATTACAATAACAATTAGTGTAGTCCACATTTAAAAAACTCTTACTCTCTCACTTGGACTATATTAATTGAAATTGTACTGTATATACGCGCCTTGGTCTAGAAATAATTCTTAATAGTTAATCACATCTCATAAATTCTCAAACACCAAATCATGGCGATAACTATATGTATACACACAGAGCATTCCACAGTCACGAGTGTTTTCAATTTTATTGATATGAATTCAATATGGTAGTATGACAAATGAATAACATCTCTCATAAAGAGAGATCTCATTTGTCAGTCACCATTCTTTTATCTTAAGTGTCACAAAATTTGCGCCACTAGAAAATATCTTTATGATTCTAATGAACCCACAAATGTCTTGTCTTTACGGTTAACTTTTCTTTATGTATAACAAAACATATGCACAAGGCTAATAACCGGACGCCCTTAGCCTTCACTCAAGATTTATACAACACCTTGAGACTTTTATCAATATATATAAATCAAAATGTTACTAAATTGTAATAAGTACATATCTAAACTTTATTAGGGGAAAAATAAAACACGGCTTTCACTAAATAACAGTATTCCAAAATGCTCCTAAGCCCATGCTAATGACATGTCGCTCAAACACACAAGGGCGTAGACCTTTAGTTAGTGGATCTGCAATTATATCATCTGTAAGAATATATGATCTATTGAAACGTCACCATTTTGTACTGATTCTTCTATGGTCAAAAACTTGATCTCCATGTGTTTAGACCCCTTGAGATTTCTGTTGTTATTAATAAACAACCTGCAGAGTTATTATCACAATATAACTGTATGTGCCTATCCATAAAATCAAAAACTGCTAACTCCCTAATGAGGTTCCAAAGCCAAAAAACCTGAGTAGCAACTGAAAAACATGTTACAAACTCCGCTTACATGATAGACGAAGATATAAGTTCTTGTTTTTCACTCTTCCATGATACTACACCTCCTGCCAACATAAATATATATCATGTCGTTGACGTCTTATCATCTTGACAGTCAGCAAAATTTGCATCTAAATACCCTACTAATTTCAAGTCCGAAACATGTTTATAAATCAACATATGATCTCTTGTCCTATTTAAGTAACTTAAAACCTCATTAGCAGCAACCTAGTGATCGCGTCCTGAATTTGACTGATATCTGCCTAAAAGTCCTGTCACAAATGCAATATCTGATTTGGTGCAAACTTGAGTATATATGATACTTCCAAGCACACTAGCATAAGGTACATTTTTCATTTGAGCTTTCTCAATATCTGAATCAGGGCATTGTGAAAGACTCAATTTATCACCCTTAATAATAGGAGTATTTCCTGGTTTGCAATGCTGCCTATTGAATCTTTCTAAAATGCGATTAATATATGCCATATGCCCTATGAGACAAACCCAATGAACAACGAGAACGATCCCTATGGACCTCAATGTCAAGAACAAAAGACGCCTCACCAAGGTCTTTCATGTAAAAAAATTTCAATAACATCCGCTCTGTCTCATGCAATAAACCAATATCATTACTAGCAAGTAAGATATTATCCACATAAAGTATGAGAAAATATATTTCCTCCCACGACATTGCAGTATATACACCGATTTACTTTATCCTTAATAAATCCGAATGAAATGATAACACTATGAAATTTTAAATACCACTCACTCGAAGCTTGCTTAAGGCCATAAATAAACTTTTTCAATCTACAAATAAGCTTACCTGAGTTATCAGTCACAAAACCTTCAGGGTGCACCACATAAACCTCCTCATTAAGGTCTCCATTTAGAAAAGTAGTCTTAACATTCATATGATGTAACTACATATCAAAATGAGCTACTAATGTCAAAATCACTCTAAAAGAATCTTTATAAAAAACTGGAGAAAATGTTGCTTTATAATTTATTCATTCTCTTTGAGTGAAATCCTTAGCTACCAGTCTGGTTTTAAATTTAACAATCTTCACTTTGAAATCCCTTTTAGTCTTGTATACCTACTTGCAGCCAATAAGCTTATAACCTCCAAGCAATTCAATAAGCTCACAAACACCATTATGTTTCATAGATTGCATCTCATTTTTCATCGCATCTAGCTATAAATCTGATTAAGGACTTGAAATAGCATCCGTATAAGTCACAAGATCAACAATGCAGTCAATATCATAATCATGCTCTCCTATGTAGACTACATAGTCTGGTGGTATAACTGAACGTCTTTCCCTAGTCGATCTTTTGAGTGGAGCTACTACAACCTCATTCTGAATATGAGGGGCTTGAGGGATTTCATCAGAAACTACCTCAACAATAGAATCCAGAGCCACAACAGGCTTAGTTTGTGGCGTAGGAGGCTCCATAATCGTCTGCATAGGATGAGACAGGGATTCAGTATTCCCCACCAAACTATTATCTTCAATAGTTTGTGAGCAGCTACCCTTTTCAACTATATTGAATTTCAAAAATTTTGTAATCTGAGATTCCACAATTCTTGTACCTCCATTAGGGTTATAAAATCGATATCCCTTTGAATGATCTAGGTAAGATACGAAGTAACACCAAGTAGTTTTAGAATCCAACTTACTTAATATTGGATTATATAACTTCACTTCTGCATGACATTCTCAAACTTTAAGATGATTCAAGCTATGTTTATGTTTAGTCCATAACTCAAAAGGAGTCAATGGAACCGCTTTAGTAGGAACATGACTTAGAATATAAAGAGTTGTTTTCAAAGCTTCACCCCACATGAAATCAAGTAAATTGGTTCTACTAATCATACTTATCATCATGTCCATAAGAGTGTGATTACGCCTTTTAGCCACACTATTTTGTTTAGGACTTCAAGGTATAGTAAATTGACCTATTATCCCAAAATCCTCTAAGTATTTAGCAAATAGCCATTTAAGTTATCCAGCATCACCATGCCTAACAAAATACTCACTACCACGGTTAGATTTGACAATCTTTATAACTTTTCCCAACTATTTCTCTACTTCAATATGAAAAATCTTGAATTTGTCAAGAGACTCGGACTTTTCTTTAATCAAATATAAATATCCATATCGGGAATAGTCGTCAATAAATGTGATGAAATAAAAAATTCTGCATAAAGTAGCCATGTATGGTCCATTAATATCAATGTGAATAACCTCCAATAAGTCATAACTTCATACTGTGGATTTCTTCTTTATTTTAGTCATCTTACCTCTACAACAGTTTACGCAAGTCTCTAGATCATTTTTAAGTGCATGCAAGATGTCAGCCTTTATAAGCATTTCTACTCTTTTCTAGAGATGCAACCAAGACATTTATGCCACAATGCAAGACTGTTCCTTAAGTAAGGTCTTTTGGAAACAACTTTTTCATCTTAATAATCAACATACATATCATTGGGAGATAAACTCAATTAATACAATCCATTGGATAAATTGCAACACCCAACCCTATTGAATTAATAAACATAGAAATACTATTACTCTTTATTTCAAAAGAGTATCCATACATGTCCAAACAATATACAAAAACTAAATTCCGTCTAAAAGAAGGTACGTAAAAAGTGTTTCTCAATATCATCCTAAAACCAGAATCTAAAATTAAAATAACATCTCCCACGAACTTAACGTCAACTTCAATGTTATTTCCCATAGTGAGCTTTGATTCATCCTGATTTGGCGTCCTTCGATTTATGAACTGCTGTATAGTAAGTTGCACCGCTATCTAGTCACCAAAAATTGGTTGGAGTTTTAAATAGATTGGATTCACAAACAAATGCCAAAGAATCATTACCTTTAGGCTCACTCTTAGTTCTCTTGGATAACCAAACTTTATACTTATTGCAACATTTCTTTACGTGTCATCTTTTCCTACAAAAGTAGCAAATAACAACATCCTTCTTGATGAATACTTTCTTAGGACCCAAACTATTAGAAGGATCAACAGTTTCTAAATTTCCTGTATTGTTGGAAGGATTAGCAGCTTCAAGATTGCCTTTGTGAGTATAATTTTTCAATTTCTTACCATTATAACTACCAGAACTAGAAACATAAAGGGCAATGTGCCCTTTATCTTTCTTCAACTTTTCTTCATCCCCACTACCCTTACAATCAGGTCATTAATTGACCAAGTCTTATCTTGAGAATTATAATTAGTCTTACTAATCCCAAAATCAAGAGGAAAAGTAATTATAGCTTGATGCACAATGCAAGCAATGAGAATAACAACATTAAGAGCTTGAAGCTTTGTCTATAAATCTATTATCCTCAGAACATAATCTCTAATTTTACCATAACTATCATACTTCATATTAAATAGTGTTTGCAGGTATGCCCCTATCTTAACATTAGATGAGACACGATTACTAGCCACCAATGCTTCCATCATTTGCCTAGCAATGCAGTCCGCAAGTAAACCACTTTTCAATTGTTCCTAAATGGAATGCTTTATGGATAATAAGCAAATTCTATTACTCTTTTTTTTTTTTTTTGTAAAGAATTCTATCATTCTTTTCCTAAGCAGCAAAATGTGTTTTCTGAGCTTCTGAACTCTTGGCAGTAAGAGCCATATGAATATCTGTCATCTTCACAGCAAATAAAAAATCTTCTCTTCATCTCTTAAAGTTTGAACCAGTAAGAACCTCAATTGTGACGAAGTTACCGTTTACAGAAAATGTAACCGAAAAACAAGTAATGTATATAATTAGCATAATGTGATCACTGTGTAACTTGATGTACAAGTACACATCTATAGAGTTACATGCAAAATCATATAATCACATTTGGCGAAATACATGACATGCAATTATACACTCCTCACATGATAGAGTTATGAGAATATATTCTAACCTTCGTGAGTTTATCACATTTGGGCATATGAACCTTTTGGATCAATCACTACCACCGGCCGTTGCAGCGTGGATGGTAGATCCTTTGTCCTCCACCGAAGAGGCCAAGGTTCGAAGCCCCTACGAAGCAGGGAGGCTGAAGCGCTGTGTGGTGACTTAAGCGTGGTGTCGGGGTGGTGGTTTCCCCGCTAGCGACACCTGAGGGTTTACGTTGGCGGCTGTCGACCAAAGCGGTTCCTCCATCATAAAAAAAAAAAAAAAAAACCTTTTGGATCAATCACTTATCTACCACACCATCATGTATCCTTTCATAAACTAATACACAATCACCTCATTTGGAAATATGACTACTCATTAGACCATAAGACATCTCAATCATTATACAAGACTGATATTTCTCAAACCTAATCAAGTGTGCCACTTTGACGGTCACAATTCAATTGAATCATTGAAACTCTCTCATATCAAGGATATAAACTTTACTTCTCACATACACCATATACATGTGATTTTAACTTTAGCGATAGGGTAGTAAATCACTAAAATCACATATCATGCTAATTACACTACTTTATTCATTAATAAAAGTTAAAATTTATTGTATATTCTTAATGAATCACACTTTTATAATATTTATGTGATAATATACTTGTAACCTAACACCTGTATTTCCAAAATTACAGAAAAATACAAGAAAAGTACATGAACATATACTTAAAATACAAGTATTTATGGTTTTGTATGTATTTGCACATCCACAAAATTATCAAACATGTAAAATAAATACACCACAATATAGAAATGCACATACGAACCTGTAGCTGCCAACCACGCGCTTCCAAGCGTCGCCTGAGTGTGCATGGCGTGGAGCTCATGTGCGAACAAGCTAGCCCCTCAAATTCGGTCCGACCGACAGTGGTCCGACCGGTTCTCGACTCGATCATCCAGTCCAACCGTTCGGTTGACCAGTTCAATCCACGGTTGACCGCGTCGAGTGGGTCAACAGGTCGGGTCAGGTCCGTATCAGGTTGGGTTGGTTGCGTATCGAGTCAGGTTGGGCCCAAGTCGCTGACGTCAGCCCTCGCGCATGTAAGACACATGCGAGCGGCGCCCCACGCGTGGGAGCGCGTGAGGGCATATGACCGCACGTGGGGCGCGTGCTCGACGCCCTGGCAGTGCGTGGCTACATGTGGGGGTGCGTGGGGCCTCTCTCGATGACGCGTCACCCACAGTTTTACTCGTCTCACCAAGCCCAATTCGAATTTATAATTTAATTTGATTTTTATTGAACAAAAAATCGTGAAAATCACGAAAAATAGGACGAAAATTCTATGCATTCAAGTTCTAAGTTATGGTAGCTCTGATCTAAGTAGCACGGACACGCGACACGACACGACACGACACGTCGACGCGTCATTTTTAAAAAATAGAAAATTCTGACACGTTGGGACACATTATATATTAAATGTATATTTTTATTTTTAATTAATTTGATTCAAATTCACAAATAAATAAATAATAAAAAAGAGCTTACAATGAATTTGCACTAATAATATTAATAAACTATTCATAGGAAATTTGAAAGATGTATTAACAGTTAATGCGTACTCATATTTGACAACATATTTCTAAATTTAACAAAAATTATAGATGAAACTAATAACTAACAAAAAATTATAATCAATTTATTTAAAAAAATCTATGAAATTCTATAATAATTAAAATTTATCATTATTTAACTTTTAATATTTTTATTCTTGAAAACTATTTTTAGCTAATTTATTTATTTTTTAACAAATATAATATCGCCATCCAAAAATTATTTTCCTCCCATTTTTTTCCCTAACTCTCATTCTCCAAAAATTTTTTTCTTCCCTCATTTCTCTCTCCCCCATGCCACCTCAAAACCCACCCCTCCCCGTGTCAATTTCTTTTCCTCATTTCTCCCCCCAATGACCTGTCATTTCTCTAGATTTTCTCTTCCACCCCACGCCACCCCTATGATTTCTTTCCCTCGTTTGTCCCCCTCCCCCTCACGCCACCTCCCACCCCCCATCAAATGTTTCTCTCTCCCCCTCACCCCACGCCACCCCAACCCCCTAGGCCCCCATCTCGTTTCTTCCTTTTCTTCCACCCCTCCCATCACCCGTTGTTTCTCCTCCCCCTCCCTCCCTCCCTCCCTCCCTCCTCTCTACTCTGCCTCCGGTTCTTTCCCTTTCTTCCCCCTCCCCCCATCACTTGCTAACCACGACCTCCTCCTCCTTTTTCACACAATCCTCTCTGCTCCCTTTCAGTCGTCTCACCGCCTCGCCTCCGGCTCTTCCTCCTTCACAGCCGCAGCCTCAACTTCGCCGTCGGCCCTCCATCGCAGTAGGCCCTCCCTCATCGTCATAGCATCGTTGCCTCACCCTCGTCTCCACCTTTCATCGTCTTCTTCAACGATCTCCTCTCGGACACGCGGGTCAGAACGTGTCGAAAAAAGTTGACAATGTGTCGAAAAATTCAACACACATTAACCGCGTGTCTGAGCATGTCCCAGCGTGTCGGACACGTCGACACGTGTCAGACACGACATGGAAGCTCAAACAGCGTGTCTGTGCTTCATAGGCTCTAATACCACATATAGGATGCAAAATGTGCAATTCCAAGATCTCCACAACCAGAACGAGAGCACAAATGATTAAGTAGAAATATTAATGCACCTATTTTGAAATCTATTGTTCTTAATGCAAAAGTAGAAAAGCGATGATCCACACCCAATTCATTCTCCTCTATTACTCTCTGTATCACTGGCTCAATGAGACACCCCCTCACCCTTTAGCGCTAGGTAAACGCTCCTTATGTGAGAATACTTGTGAAAATTAGGGTTAAAGCAGATACTTGAGCACTATTTATAGAGTTTCCAACCAGACCCTCTCATTACGGATTAGGCTTAACTCAGCCCACACTAGCCAGCCCCATATTAGATTAATTAAGAAACCTTCTATCTCACCTTAGACCAACCCCGTAAAACGGTAAATTACGATAATAATTAATGTAGTTCACATTAGGAAAACTCTTACATGTGATTGAAGAGTTTTATATGAGGGTTTAGAGTTGTGGATTTCATTGCCAAGCCATTAAAGATATTTTATGATAATTCATTAAAGGACATGATTTGTTAATATTCAATGGGTGTTAACATTTAATGTTAGATCACCTCTTTCATGAAGGGTTAACATTAAAAAAAATGTGATCTCCTTAACATTAAATATTAACAAATCACCTATTACAATAAGAGAACTGTGAATATTAAAGCTTGGTGGGACCCGCTGTTTTCTCAAGGAAACAGTTCTCTCGAGGAATTTGACTCCCGTGAGAAAACTTGTGGCGATTACATTGAATATATAAACCTATGGTTTAGACATGTTGGATTTCTATTAACAACACCTTTACGATTTAAATATTTTTTACACCAACGAAATGTATACAATTTGCTAAAATAAAGAGTTGAACCCATAATTTACACAACTTGAAACTTAAATAAATTCTGCTCAGGTCATGATGATCCAAATCAACTCACAAATAAAAGTATGATCATCTCGTGACTAACTCAAAATGAATTTTATTTTAAAAATTTTAAGTATACTAGGTTTGTTTGATTAATTTTTTTTATCTCAATGTTTTTTTTTTTTCGTACAACCTCTTTTTTCACCATGCCAACTTCCAAATTTTCCAGTTATTCGGTGATTCTTTGAAATCTCATTAAGTTAGGTTAAAATACATATGTGAGTTGCTAATTTGATTTTTAATGTATCTAGAATTAGTAAAATTTTTCGTGAGTACTTTGCCATAAAATTAAGTTTTACATTTAACTAGCTATTCAAAGTATAAAAAGGGTTAAGAAGGAATTTGTATTTTCTTTATGAAAAAAATAATCATTGATAATTGAGAATTTTCTATCAAGATTTGTTGCCCATATTGATTCAACAGGTTGCCCATTGCCATTGAATGGAAATTTATGGTACACGGAGGCACCCCTATTCCCTGTGAATAAAAGCAGTGCTGTTCTCTGAGTAATGGTAACGTGGGAACACAGGAATTTGAGCAATGGGCATTTATAAAATCTGCTTGGTCAAAGATTTTTAATGAATTTTAGCGCCAGCTTAAAAATCTTGCCGAACTATTTCGACAACCATTTTGAAGTAGTTTTAGTGAAAGTCAACACTGGGGAAAGTTTAAAAAAGCCAATCTTGTGGATTTTGACTAACTTTGAGCTTCAACAATTGGCCAAACGCTTAAACTTATTTTTTTATTTTCCAAAATTATCATCACTCATTTTTCAAATTTCTTATTTTGCCCTCATTATTATTTTTTAAATGCCAAAATAATGCTAAAAAATCAAATTTATATAAATGCTAAAAAATTAAATATATTTTGGTTTTTTAAAAATATTTATATTTGATTTTTTTAGTATTATTGTCAAATTTTATATTTAAAAAGTTGTATACATTATTTTTTTCGATTTTAAACAAATGAAATTAAAAAAGAACTAGTATTAATCACACAAAAGACTTTTCAAATGTGTTTTTTACCAAACGGTATTTCTTTCAAAATTGTTTCTTAAAACATAATTTATCAAATGATCTTTGTATTTGCCTAAACTCCTTTAAGCTAAATTATTTTGATTTTCAAAATATTGAATCCATATTTATTCCGCACTGAGCCCCAATATCGATGTCAGAGATATGTATTTGTTACTGGACCACCTGTCGCCTCAACAGAGCAGTGGGCCCCAACTTCATTATCCCGACTTCAAGCTCCGACTGTCGTTTATGCACTTTTCTACTCATACCCGCTCATAAACGAACACTTCTCCACCTTGATTGACCCATATAAATGATCTGGAATTTTTTTCTCTCTCCTTGGCTCTCCTCCTCCTCCTCCTCCTCCTCCCCCCTCCTGTCACCGACGACGTGTCCAGGCCATGGACCAGCAGCGTCACCGGCCGAGGACGAGATGTTGAGTGTAATCTACTTGAAAAAGGGCACCTTTTTTTTTTTCTTATTTTTTAGCCAAACAAGGAAGATGCGCAGTGGATCTGAGGACGAAAAACATCTTCTTTGCCAGGCCTCATATCTTGAAAAAAGAGCGACATTCTTTGCCTTTGGTCGGCCATGGACGGTGTCTTGAGCCAACCGCCTCAGGCACGCGTCGCTCCTTAATGGCCATCATCGCCTTCGCCGGCATTTAGCCCCTTGTCCACGACCATCGTCAACACGAGTTGGGGCGGCTCGACCTAGGTGCGAGGGACCCACCGACGACGATTCCACTGGTGGCCACGGCGAGGGGAGGTACCTGCAACTCCAACTAGCACACTTCCTGTCATTGGACACTTGTCAAATTATAACTGGATGTGAGTTAAAAATGTACGCCACGTCAGCTGCTGTTGCGATCGTTTAAATCCACTAACTATTTTCTCCGATTTATTATTTTTCTTATTTTGTATTTTCTAGATGCCTCCTCTCTCCTCCTCCATCGGTGAATGCGGCCCGCTTGTTCTTCTTTTTAATTTCTTTAATTTTCGATTTTTTCTTTTTGGGGCCTGTGCGCGAATGGGCCGTGTTGATTATTAGGGTTCATAGGAGGCGGTCATTTTTTTGGGGTGTAAATGAAAGTCACATGCCTCCTAGATCGTCCGGTCCATCGTTTGCCACGTGTATTCACTGCAGATGAGATATGAGATGAAATGCTAATGTAAGGTAGATTCGCACGGAAGGTAATTGTTTTGAGTTTTTTTCACATGACAAAGATTCGTTATTGAAATTTTTTGGAAGATGAAAATTAGTTTGGGTCAAATATTTCACAATGATGCGATTTAGGATTTGTTTTTTCCTTGAATTAATTGGCAGGCCAATTGTAGAAGTACCAGAAAAGGGCTGATGTGGTAGATTGTGTAGAGATCACATTTGACATTCACTCCCAAATGAAGCTTGCAATGATTCCTAAGAAGTTAACAAAAGAATTGACCAGAGATCGTCCATATTTATTGCTCAATCCTCCTAATTATCAAGAATATTTGTGTGTCCGATTTTTTCCCGGTTTGATTAAATAAGTCGGCGATTTAAATCTTGGCGTCTATGTTTTTCTTTACGAGTTGGTACTTTCGAGATAACTGATCTATCAGGTGGAGAATTAGTTAAGGAATCTAAACGATGAAACGATTGAGAAACGAGCTTATTTCTGACCGTCTTGTCTACTTGGTCATTACGCACGCGAGCCGATTAGAGAGGGAGATAGGTCGATTCAATGAACCATGTAATCCAAGCATGGGTGATTCCACCTAATTGCGGTCTTGTTGATCGACAATTGGTGATTTCTCTATCGTTTTGAGACCACATGTCGTATTTGAAGCACTCGAGATTTCTACGATCAAGAAGTCGCCAATGTCGAAGATGCACTTTGTGGTTTGAGAATAATCAACCACGTGTCAATTGCACGTAAAATTCCTAAAAGCTACGGTAGATTAGACGCTAAAGTCGTGCAGATTGAATTTAAGTGAAATTGAACCCGATTACAGAAATTGGAAGTTCGTGATCACATTCATTTAGGAATGTCGACTCATCTCAGAAGATTTTTCTACAAAGAGATTTTTTGGCGGAAGCGAAAGTAATGTTAACGTTTTTGTTCGGGATTGTCAGAGGGCCGTTTTTAATTGAATCTTCGGGATGCAAGTTGGATCATTTGATGGGAAAATGTCATGGAAGGCCGGACAATGGGTTAATTTAATTGAACAAATTGAATGGAATTGATTGAGAATTGATTAAATTAAGTGTCTGAGGTGGGACGCGGAAAAATGAAATCGCAGAACCATTGGAAGAGGTTGTGGAGGATTGGGTGAGTGGATTGTGAGGTCATCCTAGGTCATGGTGGGCCATGTGTGAGGGATTAAAGAAAAAGAAAAGAAAATGAAAGAAAGTGGTCCCATCTTCCTTCTCTCTCTTCTCCCTCTCTCTTCCGTTGCCTCTCTCCTCCCTCTCCTTGCCGTGCGAGCGTTTCCTCCTCTCTCCATCTTCATCTTCTTCATTTTGAAAGCCCAGCAAGTCGAAGAAGACCTCAGCAGCTCCCTCTTCCGTCGTAGCCAGCAGCCGGAACAGCAGCCAGCAGCGCCGCTCGTCTCCGCGCGCCACCGCGATGCCGTCGCCCTACCCGCGTGCGTCTCCGTCTCCCTCTCACCGTCGCCCCTACTTCAGCCGAGTTCCAGCAGCTTCCCCGAGCAGTTCAGACCGCCGTCGAAGCAGCTCCACTGCCGTCTTGTCCCCGGAACAGCCGGAGCCTCCCGTCCGGCCTCCCCTCCGCCGTCGCAAGCAGACGAAGCCAGCAGCCGTGCGCCTGCTCGTCCCTACTGTTCCGCGAGTCCAGCAGTCATTCCAGATCTGGGGAAGCTCAGCCGGAGCCGCCCAGCTCACCTCCGGCCACCGTGAAGCCCCGCCTAGGTCCGGTTCAGCTCCTCCACCCATTCTCGACCCAAACCAGCCCCGGATCTACTCATTTTCGGCCTCAACCAGCAGCGATCAGTGAGCAGAAAAATGGGTATGGCAGCGGCTATTTGGCCCGTTTTGGTCGGCTTCCCGACCCCGGAAGCTAGGCCCGCCTTGGAGACTATCGACCCTCGCGTCGCCCTTGTCGTTTTGAGCTGTTCGGCTCGTTAATCCGGTGAGTTCATCCTCTAATTCTTGCTTAGTGAGTTAATGACGCTTAAGGGGTGTTTAGATTAGTCTAATTAGGTTTATGTGATTAAATTAGATTATTTTAATGTAATTTAGATTAGTTGTATGATTAGTTTAATGGATGTTTAATTAGGGCTAATTGTATGTTTAAATTAGTGTAATCTAGTTTAAGCCCTAATTAATTATTTTTAATTAAATAATTATTTCGAATTTATAAATATTATTTTATTAAATTATATTATTATAAAATAATATTTAATTATTTACTTTTCGGAATTAAATTTAATTATTTAATAATTTCGAAAATTATCAGGATGTAGGTCGTTAGAATTTATTGATCATAAAGAAATGCGATCAGTTTGTATCAATTGTATGCGTAATTGCGAAATTGAGTGAAAATGATGATTATGGTTAATTATTCCAAAGTGAGGAATTATATGAAATTGGAGAAGTTTTGGTATTTAACTTGAAGATTAGGTGTTAGTTTCTAAAGACCGTGATTGGTTTGTATGGCCAGTTTGAATCGATTGGATTGATTGATTGATTTAATTGAGGTATGGATTGGGTTATTGTTGAATTGATAGCTTTGGCGAGCAGTTGTTTATATATGTATCACGTTTGGTCGAAAGCAAATATTATATACATATACGCCATGACAAACGTTTCTGTGAGCTATCTATACGCTACACTTGATGAGCTATCTATACTTAAACTTCAATGAGCTATCTATACGCTACAGCTTCAGTGAACTATTATATGAGCTACAGCTTTGGAGAGCTATTATATTATCTATCAGCTACAGCTTCAGCGAGCTACCGTCTATATAATATAGCTTGGGAGAGCATTTGTCGTATTAACGACTGGTTTGATAGACGGTATGGAAAGATAGATAATATGATTGAATTGAATCATTGCGAATGATTGGATTGATTGAATTGATAGACTGATGTAAGTGTCGGTAGTTTCAGCTGTCATTTACGAGCATTGTTTGAATATGAATTGTCGACGCGTGGAAAGGGATTGAGGCGAGGTAAGCCCTCCATCCTATTTGTGTGGCTAGAGCGCCTTTGAGGCGTATTTTCTTCCTAATTGAGTTTTAGATGGTAGGACTCATTGAGACGTAGTCTCATCCCGTTGTGGGATAATATTTCGGTCCCTAGATGAAGGTCGTGGAGGATCGGAAGTCCTTGAGTTCGGAAGGTGGAGGTGAAGAATCGGGGAACGTGTCGACAAGTGGGTCATAGGACAGTTCCTAGTTGTTGAGATTGTCTATTTTGTAGACAATCCAGTGTTATATAAACCTATGTGTTTATAATGAAGCTTGTTTGGTTGTGATTGATTCTCGTTTTTCTATCCCAAGTTAAATGTTGTCGGGGGATTTGTTTCGCTTCCGCATGCGTAATAAAAATGAATGGGTCGGCGACGTGTCCTGGGAAGTCGCATTTGTATTGACCAGAGTGGGATGTTCGCGCGCTCGGAGGATCGGGGCGTGACAATATTAGAGTAACCCATAAAAATGTAAAAGGAAAGTGAAAGTGGACATGGCATTTGGTTGGGTGCTGCAATTGGACAATCCCTCCCTTTCCAACTTGACGCGCCTTCGGTTGGTGAGAGACTTTTGCTCATTTTCTTCCCAAATTGGCGATTCGAGTCTCCCTTTTAATAATTAATGATGGGGGGTTGACTTTCAATCACGCCAGCCATTGTGGCACGCGATTGATGCAATTGAAGCTTCGCTTGAAGCTTCCATAGTAAAAAAATCATCGGCCTTGAAATCCCCGAGAATAGAGCGCCATCCGTGATATTCTTTCTACTCTATTCAATTCGAATTTGGGGACACAAAAACTTATCTTTTTCTCAATCTTCTCTTTTCTAGATTCTAGATTAGGGTTGGGGGAATTGTAGTTTAAATTAGGACAAATCATGAGACAAAATCCAACTTTGATATCATGTTAAAAGAGAAATGATTATCTAAGAATCTTTGATGTATTGTGAGAATAACAGATATCTGGACTACAAAAAAATAAAATCATAAATAATTATAAATTATAATGACCCGCTTCTTCGAGAATTTGTTATTCATAATAGATTGTTATTCTCATAATATCCCAAGAATTATTATACAAGTAAAACCCAAAAAAGCCCACTCTAGAAGATTAAGCCTATGGCTCAATATGGTAAATTAGAGATAGAGGATATACTTTGTAATAGTTATTAGCAAATGCATTTAGGGGGACTAGTTTCTCATGTACTAAATTATTAGTTTTTTTTTAATAATTATTTTATTTATTTAGGCTTTATTGTTTCACGAAAAATGTGACATTTTTCGTGAATGTTTTAGAAAAAAATTCAAATGAAAGCTTGAACCGCTATCGTTTTTCAAATAAGAGCTCGAAATGAACATTCTTTTAAATAAAAAAGACCGAATTGTAAATTATCTCAAATAAGAGCGCGAAATGATATTCTCAGTTTCAAAAATGACCTAACTATTCAAATCAAAAGGCATTTTCATCTTTTAATTTTATTTATTTATTTCTTTTTCTTTCCTTTTTCTTTTTTCTTTTTCCCCTTTCCCTTTGCTTAGGTTGTGGCGAAGGTCACCGGACTTTCAGGTGAAGGCTGCCTGTGCATGACCTCCACGAGCCATTGACGACAAGGGTCGGGGAGGGAAGATGAAAAAATAAAAGAAAACGAAAAAATATAAAATATAAAATATATAGATACCATTTTTTGACCAAAATACCTTTACTCCGATGATCGAATACTCACCAGCCAACCAAAGGCCATTATTTGAGATGATTTCGCCACTTCGACTTTTATTTGAAACGATTTTACCATTTCAAGCTTTTATTTAAAACAAAGTTCACTTAGTCTTATTTAAAAAACGATAATACTTTAAGCCCTTATTTTGACTTTTTCCAATGTTTTATGAAAAGTTAATGATAATATTTTCCGATATTTGGCTAAGATCAGAAAATGAACTATAAAATAATTTTTGTTGTTCATTTAGGAAAAAATTCAAAATTTTTTAATATTTTATTTTCTTCTTCTTTTCTTATTTCTTTCCTTTTTCTTTCTTTCTCTAACATCCCTAGGCCTCGGCGACGGCCGATGACTAGTGAGGTCGAATGTAACTTGATCCTAGCAACCTCAAGAGTTGTTGGCCTCCCAGCAAGCTCGAGCCTTGCCGGCCTCTAGTGACTCGAGGTTGGCTCGCTCGACCCCAATGAGCTTGAGCCTTGTTGGCCATATCTTATGACCTATGTTGAGGCTTGGCATTAGGCAAAGGAAGAAAGAAAGAGAAAAGGAAAAAAGAAAGAAAAGAAGACAGAAGAGATAAACGAAAGAATAAAAATTAAAATTTTTTAATTGTAAAAATTGTCGGGCGCACCCTAGATGGACCTAGACCAACCTCGATGAACCCAAGCTCAAATGCTAGGGACCGACCCTATTGCCGGGGCTCGAAACGAGCATTAAGATTCTTGATTTCGGCGTAGAGTTTTTAAAAAATGATTTATGATCTTTAAAAGAATATATCAATTTTCTAAATTTAAATTTTGGTAAGAAAATCTTTTCCATTAATTGGGAAAATATTTTCTATTAACTCATTTTTCTAAGAGAACCAAATGAAGGAACATTAGAAAATGCTCTTTCGCAAAATAAATAGAACATTGGATTGAGTCACTTTTGGTATCTAGATAAAACATGACTGCCGTTACTACAAACTTCTAATTTCTTCAATTTTCTTTTAAACACATGATTCTCCCATCATAAAATGAGTGGTTAGAATGCAAGTTAAGTGAATATTAGCCGATACCCTATGAATTTTATTAATATGGGCTCGGATGCAGCAAGTCAAGATTAGGTGGTTCTCTAATTTTTTTTTTTTTAGCCAATCTTATTCGATCTTGACTCTAGCGGTTACTCCGAGTAAAAGGCGAAAACAGCTGGAAAAAAAACGAGTGACATGTCCACAATGATCTGGACATTTCCCCCTATAATATGGCAAGTCCTCCAAATTGTCACATTTTATTAAGCTAAATGACATGCAAACTATACTGTAATTACTTGAATTAGATGTGTTATTTCTTTGACAAAAAAGGGTTAACGACGGTGCCAAATTCATTAGGAGAATTAATCTGACTTAATTATCTTGCACGTAAATAATTGAAAATTTTAAGATATTTAAATATTCGTTTGAGAAAGATGCCATCTTTAGAGATATGCTTGGGTATTTAGTTAACTAGAAAAATTGAGGATATTTCTTTTTGTATATTTAAGTATTATTAATAACCGAGCCAACGTTCATGTTTTGCGCGAATATAGACAACAAAATACACTACTTTACATGAGATTTGCGGTTTGGAGTATTGTATTATTTTGTGCGGCATGTTAACCATTTTAAAACACTTAAAAATGCATCAATATTTTCAACCGAAAAGATAAAATCACTTTACCCTCCACAAACACATCAAAAGCAATTGTAATTATAATTTTATCAATATGTTACATATCAAATGCATTTGTATTGCTTTGAAATAGTCTTTTAGATAGCAATGCTGCAAAAGTATTATAAAATTTATTTGGCATATTCCTAGAAAATATTATGCTTTTGTATCTTATCCAACTTACAAGATGTTTAGAGCCCCTACCTTGTAAATTTATCTTTGGCCAAAGTTACCATTAACCTATTTTGTCTCCCTTTTACAAGGCCGTTGAGCACGACATTTCCAAGATGTGCTTTGCAAGGAAGAAGGATTTGAGAAAAAAATAATCATTTTTTTGTATATGCGCCGGAAGTCTTAAAATCTGTCACGAAAGCGTAATGACGATCTAAAACTTACAAAAATTATAATTAAGTTTTTTCTATCAACTCTGTCCAATTTTGCTAATAAAAATTATAACGTCATTTTTTAGTTTTATTTATTCTCTCTTACATGGCAATGACATAGCTAAAGCATAAAAACTAAGCCTAAATCAATGGCATTTTGGTCTGAATATGATTTTCTAGTCTAAATAATATTTAAATTAGATTAAAAATAAAATTTAAAAAAATAAAAAAAGAAGGGAAAATGACGAGCGCCTATAGGGCCATTGCATTGCCACCGCACCATTGCTAAGAAGGGTCGACAGTGGCAGTGGATGGCCACCCAAGGTTCGGCAAGGGTCATGGCCCTTACCAAAATTAGGCGAGGGGTCGGCCATATATGGACAAGGGCTAGCAACCCTCACTTGATCTTGGGGAGCCTACGGTCCGCAAGGGTCACCAGCTGCTAGTAGGGGGCCTAGTGACCCTTGGCAACCCTCGGTTGGCCATCCCCTATGGTAGGGCGACGACAACAAGAGACTTGTATGCCCTCACCATTTTCCCTTCCTTCCCCCTTTTTTAAATTTATTTTTAATATAATCTAAATAATTTTTTATTAAAAAATAAATGTGGACCAAAATGATGTTATTTTACCACCTCAAAGTCACGTAAGAGAGTAAAAATAATTAAAAAAATCAATGTCGATATTTTTTGTTAGTCAAGTTAAACGAAACCAATCGAATGACTTGATTGTACATTTTTAATAAGTTTTAAAAATTGATTATATTTTCATGATAAGTTGTAGAACTTTTAATGCATATACTCATTTTTCTCAATGGAAAAAAGCTGTTGAAATTCTTTGATTATTTATTTTTCCAGCAATTCTAGTATAATAAGCGCTAAAAGCCAAGAATGGCCTTGTGTCTATTTCCAAGTTTCTTGGGAAGATTGCCTCAACTATGCCTAGTGTTGGCACATTCAGCAATCGATGAAGGCAGGTAACTCCCTTGGAAGTCAAACTTTCCGGCCTTGGAGTAATTCAGCGGTAAGATGACCAGCTGATATTAGTCAATTTAAATTTAGGAGAAAATAATATTTTCTTCACCAATTAAAAAAGGGCTCTTTATGTTGCAACCAGGAAACATCTGCATTATTTTACCAGGTCGCCATATGGAAATAATAATAATAATAAATAGAGTATTACCTATGTTGGGAGAATATAAATATTTTTAAAGTTTAAAAAAGAAAGAATAAATAGCATAAGAAACGAGAAAAGAAAAAGAGAGAATATATTCAAACGTGTAATAGCCGCAGGCTGCCTTACTTTGGCGTAGGTGGGGATCTCGAGAAGTGCGCATGGCCGTGCTATTGTTATGCTCTCTGTCTCCCACAGACGGAGTTAGAGGCATCATATTCGCTAGTTTGACTGAAGAAAAAATGCAAAATTAAAATGATAATAATAAAAAAGGAAAATGAGATTCGCACTCATCTCCACTCAGCAAAAAGGAATTTTGATATTCGCGAACAATTTAATATTTTAAAGTTTGCTTTTGACCGTTTTATTGACATATACTGATAGATATTTAGAGAGTGCATGAAAAAACTCGTTTAATAACGACTCAAAATTTCTATTTCTAAAATAGAAATTTGTTTGATAACATAATACATTTTTTATTTCTTGGAACGATAGTGGCCGGCGTTATTGGCGACGAGCATCCAGATGTCGGTCATCGATGGTGAGAGTCTAGCGTCCCACGCAGGGGCGGGTGGAGAGCGGACGGTGATGAGAGTGAACAATAAGAGAAGAGTTTTCATTTCTCACTTTTGTTTCAGAAATAGAAAAACTAAAAAATTAGCTTCTATTTCTACTCCAAATCTATTTTTTGGAATATAAATCTATTCTAGAAATAAAAAAATAAAATTGCGTTATTAAGAGCACGCATGACAAAATTTATGTTTCCCTATTTGTTTGTTTTTCTATTCCTCAAAACAAGTTTTGAATAAAAATCCGTTTGATAACGCAATTTCATTTTACTATTTATTGAACATATTTATATTCCAGAAATAGATTTAGAATAGAAATAAAAAGCTAAAATTTTAACTTTTTTTTATTTTTGGAATAAAAGTGAGAAATGAAAACTTTCATCATCATTTATTCTCATCACCTTCTGCCACCAATGGAATATCGAACGCCCACCGCCGCCGGCCGCCGGACGCCCGTCGCTGGCTGCATTCTGTTATCAAACAAATATCTATCCTAGATACAAAAATTTTGAATCATTATCAGATGCATTTCTATGTTCAAAAATTTGTCCAGAGAATAAAAAAAGGAATTTAATTTGAGAAAGACACAATCATTAGAGATATGCTTGGGCATTCGATTACCCAAAAAACATTAGTGTGTCTATATATATATATATATATATATATATATGTGTGTGTGTGTGTGTGTGTGTGTGTGTGTGTGTGTGTGTGTGTGTGTGGCATTCGATTACCCAAAAAACATTAGTGTGTGTCTATATATATATATATATATATATGTATGTATGTATGTGTGTGTGTGTGTGTGTGTGTATATATATGTATGTATGTGTGTGTGTGTGTGTGTGTGTGTGTGTGTGTGTGTATGTATAAGTATTGTTGCAACCCTTCCAAACATAAGTGAGGGAAATGCAAGGTCAGAGATAATGTCGAGTTGAGGACCAATAATTTTCAATTGGCACGGTTTCTCCTAAACAATTATCTTGCGTGACATTGTATGCTTCATTTAAATTCAGTTAACCATATGAGAATTTGGGAAAATTGTTCTAAAAGTTATGAACATATTACGTTTTTGTTAATTTAGTCCAAAACCTTTTAATTTTATCAATTGAGTCCTAAATCTTATTTAGTTTTTGCCAATTGAATCCATCCAACTAATTGTGACAAGAAATCGTTGATATGGATGTCAACCGTCTTATGTGGCATAACCAATGCTAATGTGAATAATTTTATTAATTTTATTAATTTGTTTTTATTTATTAATTTTTTATTTTCACTTTTCCTTCTTTCTTTTTTCCTTTCTCCCTCTGTTGTCATAGATATAGAATTTTGCCAATTGAGCACTCATTTAGAATTCTCATGGGAAAATTGTCCAAAAAATCCTAAACTTATTGCACTTTTACTAATTTAGTTGTAAACCTTTTAACTTTGTCGATTGAATTATAAAATATTTTATATTTTATTAATTGAGTCTATCTCGCCAATTTGGCAAGATCAAGCACGAGTAGCCCTCACAAAGATGAGCATGGGCCGTCCGTCCCCCGAGGCTAGCAACCCCTTCCAGCCATCGACAAGGCTCGGTGGTGGCTGATGGAGGGAGAAAGGCAAAAAGAAAGGCAAAAAAAAATCAGAGAAGGAAAGAAGGAAAAGAGAAGATAAGAAACATTAATAAAAAGTTCCAAAAAATATTAAATGTTATTATAATTGTCCCCATCGCGCCGACCATCTTATGAAGCACGGCTAGTGTCCACATAAGCGATTTTCAGCCAAAATTAGTTAAATGAACTCAATTGACAAAAAGTGCAATATGTTCAAGACTTTTTGGTCAACTTTCCTTATTTTTTGACTAATTTTCTTGTAATTTTTAAAATTTTTATTCCATTTTATTTTTCTTTTTGGAAATAAAAGGAAAAAGAGATTGTTTTGACAATCAAGTTTATAGCTCAATAGAATGATCCAATTCACTTTTAAAAAAATTATATATATATATATATATATATATATAGTTGCTCTAATTTCACATAAACAATTTGCTTTGTGCTCCATTAGCAACATGCATTTCCACATCGCACCGAATCGGTACCTCGCGATTGTCCTGACCTCATCAAACCTCGAGGAATGACTATTTTAGTGGAGCTGTTTTTGCTTAGATCTGATACTATAGTTCTTTGCAAATGCCTTTATCTTGAAGGTGAAATGGACTTAACGGGAAGATTTCTTAATCCTTAGGTGAATTTCGAGGTTTGCAGTTTTTGCCTCTTGAAAGAGATGGAGTAAATTTCCTATGATAGAGCAATCTTCCACAATCTATGTCAATTCCATTGATAGAGTAAATCTTCCAGAATGTATGCTAATATTGTAGACTTTTATCTTTTGTAAAATCTTTTCAATTGTGATTTTCCCATTCATGTACATATTATAAATATAATACAAATCTCTACATAGATGGATGTGCAATCAAACTCAAATTCAAACTCTTTCATGGTATCAAAGCTTCCCAATTGTTATTATATTTTCATCTTACTTCTCTTCTCATTTACAATGTCTTCTTCCACATCCTCCAACACCATTACCGCCACCACATACGAACTCTCCATCCTTGTTGGTCTCTTCCCAACCAAATTTTTTCTCGGCAATATATCCAGTGTTCCCCAAATCAAGTTAGATCGCAATAATTACATTCTATGACAATCACAGTTTTTTCTTTATTTCGTCTTCATGGGTGTCTTTGATTTGTAGATGGCTCATATCCTTGTTCAATGCCTACTATCATTGCTATTGGTAATAGTCTGGCCAACAACCCGGATCATAGCACATGGCATTATCAAGATCAGCTCATCCTCTACTGCATCCTCTCCACTCTTACCGAATCAATTTTCTTACAAATTGTCGGTCTTGAGATTGCTCATGATGTTTGGACTTCGCTTGAGAAACTTTATGCCCCTCAATCTGAAGCTCACATAATCAATTAGAGTATCGGCTTTGATCTCTTAAAAATGGTTCTTTTTCCATGGAAGCCTTTGTTAAAAAAGCCAAGAACATTGCGGATCAACTTTCTACAACTGCTCATCCCATCTTCGATTTCCAATTAGTTCTCAGCATCCTTGGTGGCCTAAGTTCAGAGTATGATGCATCTGTTACCTTAATCACATCTTGTCTTAATCCATTACCTCTCGATGACTTCCTCAGCCTTCTTTGCAATTAGGAAGTTATTCTTCAAAGCCGCACTATTGAGTCTCCAACAGAGTCTTCTCCAATTGTGAATGCTATAGTCAAATCATTTGATGCCCTGAATACTTTCTCCAATGGTTGAGGATGAGGATGCGGGCGAGGCCATGGTCGCAATTTTAAAGATGGAACTTACTCTTATTCTCGAATCATCTGTTAGGTTTGTGGTCGTGTAGGTCACTCAACTCTCCAATGCTACCAGTGATTAATTCTGGCTATAAAGCTAATACTTGCTCTTCATTTGCAATGTATGCTTCTTCAATTGGTGAGTCGTCTAGTACCTAGACTTTAGTGCCACTCATCATCTTACGATCAACATGGCGTATTTGAACATTCAAACCGACTATTCTGGGACCGATCAAATCCGCACTGCAAATTGGTCAGGTGTGCAAATATCATATCAGTTCTTCCATCTTACATTCTCCTACTAGTTCTTTTAAACTATGGACTATTTATTATGTTCCATCTGTCAAGAGAAATCTATTATATGTTTTTCAATTTATCAAAGACAATGATGTGTGATTTGAATTTCATCCTACTTTCTATTGTGTTAAAGATTGATCCTCAAGGAACCTCCTACTTAAAAGCCAAAATAAGAATTATCTCTATTATCTTAATAATGCACATGCCACCAATAAGGTCCCTTTGCACTCAAATAAATCATCGTCAGCTCCATCCTACTTCATTAGTGAATGAGTTTCTGCTTCTATTTAGCATGAGCACTTGTGTCATCTAATTGCCCGCGTTACTTCTCAATTATTTCAAAGCATGATTTGCCAATATCTATTTCTTCATCATCTAGTTTCCATGAGTCATGTCACTTGGGCAAGTTGCATGGTTTTCCCTTTACTAGATCATCAACGATTATAATACTCCTTTGGAAATACTTTATTTTGATATATGGAGACCATGTCCCGTTACTTTAGTGAATAGATTTTGTTATTGCATCATATTTATTGATGCTTATAGTGGATGCACATGGCTTTTTCTACTTACTGTGAAATCTGATGCTTTTTCTACTTTTATGCAATTTATATTTCAAGTGGAAAAATATTTCAATTGGAAGATCAAGGCCTTCAAATGATGAAGGTCGTGAGCATAAGAAATTTGATCCTTATCTCTGTCTTTATGGCATCCTACAATGTCTCTATTGCCTACACACGCGTGAACAAAATGGTCGAGTTGAGCAATTCCATGTGGATTCTCTTCTCTAGAAACTTCATCGTTGCCATCTTCCCAACCTCATCCACCAATTTCTACTTATTCAAATTAGGATGCTTTTTTGCAATACTATGGGCTGCAAAAAGGACAAAAGAACAGTGGCCCATATGATAGCCCGGTAGTAACTAATGGAAGACATGTATTAGGGTGTCACAGGAGTTTTGGCTTTGATAGTATTGGAATGGAGCTTGTTAAACGAGGTCTCCACAATTTCCTAAACCCTATTCTAGCGAGTCTCATTTCAATAAGCATCCTATTGCGATCTATTATTGACTAATGTGTCCAACGATACGTTGACCATGAATTTCATTAGTCATAAATTCCCACATAGCAAGGCCATGTTCATCTCCCGTCATAACTCTTTCATTGAATATGCTCACTGAATTCATTTAAGGACTTTGGGGAGCGATTTTGCCATTGAGAGCTCTTCTAAGCTTGCATGTTGCCTACAAATTACGTCTCATCCCTTCAACTGCTTTCAACAGCAAAGCACCACTCATCTACGATTTGGCATTGAGTATGCTAGAGACGGCTGCTCGTCCTATCATAGCCTCTCTATTTATTCTATTTATTATGATTGTTCACTGGCAACACTAATAACCTTCTCTCCGTATGAGAAGTTATTTGTGAACCTATCAAATGTGCATTTGGTTAAGCTTTTCTAATAAACTTTGGAACCTATGAAGTCTCTTGAAATAAAAAAGGTTAGGATGATTGGTTAATTTCTTTTGGACCATTTTGAGCAAATGCTGACATTGACAAAGATAAAAGCTTAAGACAAGTCCCCATCTACCTTGGACTTTCAATACTTTTAGAGGCAACATCTGAGTTACTTATTTTTCTTACAAAATTGTCCCCACTAGTTTCTTCATATTACAATGCTGGCCTCGCTCATGATGTTCTTCTCCGAGCGTTGAAGTTCTGGTTTTTTGCTTTTGGGTCTTCGCCAAAGGTTGCGATGCTTGGGTCTTCGCCCAGTTCATCTTCTTCAACGTCACCCTTGCCTAACTGTTAGACACGGCCTGGAGGTCGAGCTTCGATGATGGTCTAGCGTTGCCGATGGTCAAGAATTGATAGTAGAGAATCAAGGTGACTCTTGGGATCGCACAATGGTCGACTTTTGTCAAGTGTCGCTGCGGAGGCGACCTCGGTGTCGCTTTGCCTTGGTCATGAGACCTTGGAACCCTCTCCTGGGCTCGCGGTGGCCCTACAAGCCCTCGCCTAAGCCCTTGGAGACAGTAAGCAGTAGCTCCCATTCTTTTTCTGTTTTTCATTTTTAATTTTAAAACTACCTTGCAAAAAATCACACAAAAAGTCAAACGAATACACCTTAAACTAAAGAATTTTGGAGAAAGACCTTGCACTTCCCCATAACTCAACTAGACGCAATCTAGTGGTCCTCTACACTTGCCACTTAGAACATGACACCCGATCTTGTGAGGATTGCTTGCTTCTCCTCTATTTCCTCCGACTTGGTCCAATCGGCCTATTTACTATATAAAACACTTCCAATTTTATATTTTTCTTTCACGTAATTATCCATTAATCTCATTCCACTATAAAATCTCATTCCACAATAGTATGATCTTATTGTTCTTTCCCGTGATTTGTACTTGGGAGGTGGCGGAAAGAGTCTTTGACGTTTAATAACAGAGATTAAATCTGATTTTTACCTAAACTTTTTCCCGGCATATTTTTCTATCACGAATACAGAAACAAATCTCTGTCGATGGCAACTCTCCCGTCAAACAAAACTTGAAACTTTGATAAATTTTCTTCTTTATTTCACACAAGTGTGAACATGCCAAGATTTCTCCCTCAAGAAATCATAAAATAATGGCAACTCATGCCCATTGCCTTGTCTAGCTTGGTGTTCCGAGAGGGTGAAAGAACATCTGAAAAATCGACGAAATGGGGAGTTTAGCGTCGTGTTTTGAGTGACTTTTTATGTTGGGTCCGCATCGCAATCCAATGCTGATCACCATCAAACCAGTCGGTGCTGCTCCAGAGGCGTGTGCTGCCCAAATGCCCACCTTCCTCGCTACTTTAGAGGCGGTGTGTGCTGGTCCGCATCCCAATCAAGTTATTGATTTGCGTCATCAACTCTATGCTCTACGTGTGGTCGTCCGGATTTCTAATCGGGATAAATCGGGATAGGATAGGATATGAAATCTTGAGATTTTTTTATATCATGTCCATTATTTGATGAATCGCAATATTAAAGTCGAATATGTTCACATCATACCATGTACATTTTTTTAATATAATATCATTATAAATGAACATAAATGTTCATAAACAGATATGGTGAAAATCTTTCATAACACTATTCCTTAATTTATTTTTATTTTATTTTTCCTCTTTTTTATATTATTTTCATTATTATTTCTTTTTTCCCTTTCATCATTCTTTAATAAAATTTAATCAAATAGTAAACTGTACTAACATACCTAAAATATATAATAAATATAAATATTTAATTTATAAATTGAATGTTTATTATAAGATAGAATTAAAGTTGAATATATAAATTAAAATAAGATTAATTAAAAATAATTTTTTATTTTTTATTTTTAATTTCTTAAATTAGAATTCAAATATTCTTTATATTGATATATAATTTCAATTTTGTTAATTTAATAAGTTTTTTATTTAAGTAACTTTCTTATTTTGGACATTAGAAATCCTATCTACCTTTATCCCACATCCTCTATAGGATAATTTTATCCTATCTATATCCCTTTTATATCCGACTTTATACTGTTTTAAGCGAGCATCAAACGTAGAATAGGATAAATCATATCCTATCCCGAATTTTATCCCCGTGGACTTTTTACGTTTCTTATTTCCCTATATTGAACCAATCCCCTCCTTTGTATATTGTTTGAAAAAATTATCCAAAAAAATATTAAACCTATTGTACTTTTTCATTTCTTGCCAATTCAATCTATCGGATCAATTTTGATCAGAAACTATTAACGTGACGCTTTTTTTAATAATATTTTGGATTTTTTTCTTTTTTTGTTTTAACTTTTTTTTTTTTTTGGGGGGGGGGGGAGTTCAAATTTGGTTGGCAAGAGTTGCTAACCAACCCTCATCGGCAAGAGGCGAGGGCCAATGACCCTTAGTAGCCATAGGTGAGGGCCGACTACTCATGAGCCCTCGCCTAGAAACAGCAAGGACCGCAACACCCTTGCCAGATCTGGCCAGGTAAGGGCTTGGTGGCCCTCGCCAGCCCTAGGCCCTCACGGCCCTAGTCCAAAGTTGTTGAGGGGCGCAATGCCCTCGCTTGTGGCCAACGAAGATTTGCTAACCAGATCCAAAACCCACAAAAAAAAAATCATACAAAAATTCAAAATATTATTTAAAAGTGTCAGTAATTTCCGGCTAAAATTCATTGAATTGACTAAATTAGCAAGAAGTGAAAAGATTTCAGATTGAATTTGCAAGATTGAAAGGTTTATGACTGAATTGACAAAAGTGCAATAAGTTTATGACTTTTTGAACAATTTTTCCTATATTGTTCAGAGAACACGTGTTAATATTGGTTTTATAGTGTTTGCTGAAATCTTATGTGCGTTTAATCCTCCTTTTTGCTTTATGATTCAGACCTTTTAAATTCGTAATCTTATGTACATGCACTTGAAGTCTGCCTATTGGTAGCTCAAAAATTAAGCTCAGATCATACTATTTTCGAATTCTAAAACTCAAAGCGGCTACCCAAATTGCTTTACGAAATCCAAACATACTTATGCTGTCTTCTAATGATGTGACTCCATTTCCCCGAGCCAAAGCCCCGATCTGTTCCTTCGCCAGTTGCATCGACCAATTTCGGTAATCAAGTCACATGGGCTACTACTGAGCAAAAAAAGGAACAATTCGGACCATGTTATTGTTGGGTTCATTTGACAACACGAATTATGCAAAATCGGCCAGAAGATGTGCTCAGGCCCAATTTCACTTTTTGCTATTTCAGGCCCAAGTTAGGGCGGTTGCCTCACGGACACCGTCACTGAATCGTCGCGCCAAATCTACCGAGACTTCGCCGGAGCGTTGCCGAGTAATCGTTGTTCTGTTGTCCCGTCGCCACGCATTGCAATAGCACAAAACCAGGTTGTTCCTTCCTGACTGAACTCTAGTGTTAGATTTTAGATTCATTCTAGATTTTGCCACCTGATCTATGCTCTGTTTCTGCTGCTGTCTTACTGGATCATCGCAGAGTCTATTGCCACGAATGAGATTGATCGTTTCTTTAGGTCCAGTAAGTCTGCCCCATCGCGCCGGCCAGTCACCATCCAGCTCGTACAGGTCGTCTTCTCTTTCTGCTGTTTGGGGCAGCCATTTCATTGCTGTTCGTTCGAATCCAATTTCTTGTAAAGCACAGGGGACGCCCCTGGAACATAGGCTGAACTACGAGGAAGATCAATCACTTACACCTCGGAACTGGACGGTTTGTCAATCAATCTAGCCTTGGTCTTGATCAGAAAGAAATCCAGACGTTTTCTCAGATGTAGGTGATTCTCCTATGAAGCCGTGTACGATGACAAATCCATTATTAAACATGTCCAGATGACTGAATTTCGACATGGTTGATCAAGATCCTATCGGTTTTGGTGGCGCCATGAGAGCGAGTACGATTTCCTGCTATTGAGCTTGAGACTCTGGCAGCGGCGAAGCGAAGAGAGCTGCGTCTATGGAGGTTGTGCTTGCTGAGGAGAGGATGACTCCATAGAAGAACTTCAACCCAGGGCCGAGTGTGTATCCGCTGAATCAAGATGGCGGAGCAACGAATGGAACGAATGTGGCCTCACTCCATAGATGGATCTTTCATTGATCATTATTGTTTTTATCATTTTCTTTTTTCTATTCTCTATTCTATACTTGTTAATTTTTTTTAAATGCTTATTTGATTATTCAGTAAAAATTCACGTGTCAATAAGTAATTTGTAATCTCTGAAGCTCGTTTGAGTTAAGATAAAATTAAGGATATAACAAAATTTATATTATCGTGCGTTTGATACTAGTAGCAAGAATAGGATGTTGATCAAAATTGGTAGACTGGATATACTCATTGACATATTTATAAAGTTGGATAAAAAAGGAATATAAACGGATTAAATTATACTATGAGGATGTGAGATAAAGATAAATAGGATTTAATATCTATATTAGAAAAGTTATTTTCTTAAATAACAAACTTCTTAAATTAATAAATTTAAAATATATTTCATTGTAAATGATATTTGAATTCCAATTTAAGAAATTCAAAATGACAAAAAAAAAACAATTTTTCTTTAGTTTAATCTTATTCTTATTTATATATTCGAATTAAATTATATCTTATAATATAAATTCGACATATAAATATAACTATGTATTACATATTTTAGGTATATTGGTACACTTTACTCTTTAATAAAAAAAATTATTAGAAAATGATGGAGGGGAAAAAAAGAAATAAAAAGAAAATAATTAAGAAAGAGAGGAAAAATAAATAAAAAGAGAAATTAAATTTAAAGGACGCAAGAGTGTTATGGAGAATTTTCACTATTTTCATTTATGTACTTTTACATTTATTTACATTTATATATTGTCTATACCAAATGACATACATGATATGATATCAATATATCTGACTCTATTACTGCGATTCATCAAATAATTGATATGATTTAGCAAAATTGCAAAACTCATATTCTATCACATCCAATCATGTCCTGATTAGAAATCTATATGACCAAATGTAACATGAGAGATATGGAGCCACGTTAGGTCAAGTTTTTGGATTTTTACTCTCTTGAACTAAATCTAGATAAAGATTCAAGAGCTTCTTATAGGTATTTGATATGTTTTCTTTCAACATCTCGGTGTTGGTGTCTCTTGAACTAAATCTAGATAAAGATTCAAGAGCTTCTTATAGGTATTTGACATGTTTTGTTTCAACATCTCAATGTTGGTGTCTTTGCACTGAATTGAGACAAGCACCATAAGCCGTTGCAAATGGAATGGAAGATCTTGACATATACTCATCACTGAATCTAATACGATATCCAATCTCTTCTTTAGGAATGAGCCACATTCGGTCAAGTTTTGGGAGTTGTACTCTCTTGAATTACATCTAGATAGAGATCCGAGAGCTTCTTATAGGTATTTTATATGTTTTCTTTCAAAATTTTGATGTCCGTGCCTTTGCAATAATGACGTTGAATCTAGACAAGCACCATAAGCCATTGCAAATGGAATGAAAGATCTTGGCATGTGCTCATCACTGAAACTAATACGATATCAAATCTCTCATTTAGGAATGAGAGTGTGTTTCTAATTGTAGATTATACTTTGTTATTTGTTTTTTAGGTCTTATTTTGTTTTGCAATTATTTAGAATTTGTTTGCTAAGCCTTCTATGTACCTCTCAAGTATCATCTTGATATATGAATGGCATCTTTGTTTTGACCAAAAAAAGAAGAAGAAGTAATCGGTTAATAATTCGTTTGGAGTCAACTCCCATGTTAGCGCGTAGTTGTTCATTAAGAATTTCAAACACTACAATACATGCATAAATATTTTAAAATCAAAGTTAAAAAGTTACTTTACTTTTCATGGACACATTAAAAATGGTTGTAATCTCTAGCTCTATATGTACGTTACATATCAAAATGTGCTACCTTTCATGAAAAACTAATCTTTTAGGTAGTCAACCTTCGAACATATTATAAATTCATAGTTTGAAGGAAGTATCATACGGTCATGTCTTATTCTCATTTACAAGATGTTTATGAGCCTACGTCACAAATTTGTAATTGACAAATTCATAAAGTAATCAAACATGACATTTGCATACGTGCTTTCGCAAGGAGGAAGGGCTATGATCACAAGAAACAAGAGAAGTGTTGGGAGAATAATAACTAACCTAAATAATATCGGATTAGCACAATAGAACAAAATAATCTCTTTCCTTGTGCAATTCTAATAGAAAAGATATAGTACAACAAAACAAATACCAAGCACGCAAACACAATGTGATTTTTTACGTAAAAAACCTCCTTAATGTGAGGAGATAAAAAATCATGGGATCTGAGTCCACCCAAAAATCTTCACTATCAACAAAACTGGATGAACATAGTTCTTCTCTAATAAATACTAGAGGTAAATAAGTAGCAAAGACTTCAAGAACATTATTCTTGGCAATACGTATGAATTTCATAAAATATCAAAAATAAATCTCATCAAAAACACAAATTTTGTTCAACCCATGAAAAACTTAATGTAGGGAACTTCAGTTGACAATCAAACCGTTTAGATTCAAGAAAAGTGTGCCACGAACTCTAGACAACATTTCAATGTAATTAGACCACAAATCCACATTCAACACCAGTTTGATGTAAATTAGATATTACAACCCAGATTTTCTATTTTCTTTTTCTTTCGTGCTACCGCATCTCAACTAAAATTATTTGTGATTATCACCTAAAAAATAGTGAGAAATCCCATTTCTAAGTCATATGGGCTCAAGTTCTTTTGGGACCTTCCTCTAAATAGGAATGAATCCGGCCAACAAGAAGGAGTAAAAGAAAAACCCATTTATTTTTTCCAAAACCCAAAAAAGGCTATTGAGATTCTTTAATGATATGTATTGTCCCGGCAGTTTTACCATAGCAAATTATTAAAAGACAAGAATGTCCTCTAGTCCATTTCCAAGCATCTTGAGAAGAGTGCTTCAACTATAAACATGGGTCCGAGCGTGGGGCACATTTAGCAATCAGCGAAGGCGGGGCAACTTTTCTGGAAGCCAGGGTTCTCGCCTTGGAATGGTTCATTGGTCAATTTTAATGGCCGAAATTAATTAATTAAAATTTAGGCGAAAATGATTTTAAAAGGGTTCTTTTTATTCTGGAAGAAAGAAACATTTACATTATTTTTGCATGTCCCCATATTGAAAAGGCAAAAGCCATCAAAAATTTTAAGTTATACTCACCATGAAACATTTACCCTTAACTTTTTTCTGCAACATAAAAATCTTAAATTTATACATTTGTGGCACAATTGCCCTCCATCGAGGTTCTGTCAATGAGCATTATTAAAAATTTGCCCCAACTAAATTTTTTACCACAAAAAATTCCAAACCGGTATATTTTTGATAATTTTACCCTCTGTTAGGTTATATAAAATTCTACTGTTAAATTACCTAATTGGATAATCGTGGGTCACGAGGCATACCATTTTGTAATTTTTTGTGATATTAATTTAATTTAATGAAAATTAATGGAGGATAAATTTTGTCACAAATATATTAGTTTGAGGTTTTTCATTATCAAAAAATTATTTTAAAAGTGACTTTGTCACATATATGCTAATTATAATTTTTTGAGGTATTAATCCCAATAATAAAGAGAGTATTACCAATATTGGCAAAATATACATATTTTAATGTTTAAAAAAGAGAGAATAAATAGAACTGAGAAATGAGAAAATATTCAAACAATTAAAAAAGATGCGAGCGATCTGTTTGACTTTGGCGAAGGTGGATTCCTCGAGTAGCGCACATAGCCATTGTATTCGCACTCTGTCTCTCCTAGAGGTGAGCAGCAGTCTAGGGCCGACCCTGGACCGACCGCTGGACCGGCCCAACCTGTCGGTCTTGGTCCGATTCCCAAGGGACTGGGTCGGTCGGTCCTTGGTCTGCGAAATTCCAGGCCAACACCTTTGTGTGGGTTGGTCGCCCGATCCCAGAGTTTTTGGTCGGTCTAACCCTGGACCAACCCTATATATTATATTATATTATTTATAATTCTTTTTTATATATTCAAACCTAAGTAAAATGTCTGTTATATTATATTATATTGAGATGTTCTATCAATAGCACTAATAGTAATTTCAATTTAAAACTTTTGTTGAGTATTAATTATGTGTTGTTTGTTTTGTTTTCAGGTGTTTAGAAGTTCAAGTGAATTAACAATATGTGAAGTTATATATTCATGGTTTATATTAAATATTTTAAAATTTTTATGGTTTAATTGTATTTTACTAATGAATTTCAGCTGCACTTTGTTTTTCAATTTGTGTCAAATGGTAGAAGTTTTTGAAGAGTAGAGTAGTACTACAGTTGCTACGGTGATTTGCTAGTCAAGTGGTGTGAAACTCATTTTTTTTTTGTTGAGTGAACTCTACATGATCAAATGCAGGAAAACGTTTTTGCATATGGTGTTATGAATATTAAAGATAGATGATTGCAAGAACTTTCCATCTTGTCCCATATATCGATGAGCAGTTAGCAGGTACGAAATTTATATTATTGTGTCATCTTAAATTTGCTATATATGTATTGGTATTTATAGTTTAGTTGCACAATGCCGCATTGTCGATGGATGTGTAATTTGAATTTGTAGGTTTGCTTTTTTAGGGAATATAAAAAATAAGATAAAAAAAATTATTGATCGGTCCCGGGTGGACCTTGGAATCGGACCGAACCCATTGGGTCAGTTTGGTCTTGTAAAAACAATAAGGTCGGTCACCGGTCCAAAAAATGAGGAATAATTTGTCTTAGGTTGGTCACAGGGTTAGGGGTGGCGGACCAACCTGGACCATGCTTACCCCTAGTCTCTCCTAATTAAAGGTGCGATTCTTTTGACAGTGACAAGAATGGCCTACTAATTCGACCAAAAAAAAAGGCCTATCAATATATTTTCATTCTTGACAAGCAAAATGATGATGATGATGATGATGATGATGTGATGAGGAGATTCTAGAGTAGCTCTATCCAACGGTAAGTTTTAAGAGAAAGTATTCAGTAGTCACAAACGAGACATACGTAACATTTTAGCAAAGAGCCCCGAAAAAGCCAAAAGCAAAAGGAAAATAATTTCGATATATTTAATCAGATGACATTAACAACTAAGTATCTTGAAAAGAGCTTTTGACCGTCGATGTGGGTGCATATTCGTCTCTCGGGTGTAGTAAATGCAAGCATTACAATTTCAGCAGAAACAAATAAAGGATAAAATTTCATCATAAAGAACATTCTATATTTATTAAGCATATTTTCTTTTGTGGACGAAATTTATTTTCGAACAACTATCGTATGACTTGGCTACATTTTATGCTACCAACAAATGCGGAGACTAACGCCAAATCAAATCACCGAAAAAAAGAAGTAGCCCTACGACTGCCTCAACTCCTTAATTTCCAACGGCGATATTCAAACTAGGGTTGAAGCAAACAGTAGACCAAAGGACAGAGAGGAACTCATGGCAGTGCCGAGCGTCGATCGGCGAGACCAAATCGGAAGATCGCATCGCAGAAGGCGATGACATTAGCAATTCAATATTTTTGAAGTAAGCCTTTGACCGTCTTGTTAACATGCACAAACGGATACTAAACCATCCCCTAAACTCTTTTCAAAAATCACTTTAAGATTAAGGTTTTTCTCACAAGGTGTTTCGCCTTTTCGGGTGCTTAGTGCCTCATGTTTGTTTTACAGTGATGCACGAGAAAACAAAGCCGATCACACATACATAGATATCTTTTGTCGCAAGTTTTCGATCAGCATCGCTAACAATATGCTTTTAAGCCATACGTTTCTTATTTCTTGATGTTGAATCAATCCTCTTCTTTGTATAACATACGTGCAGGAGAGCATGTGTCGATGTCACTTTCACAGTGGGTGCCGAAATCTTATGTGCGTGTGGTCCTCCTCTTCGCCTTATGATTCAAACTTTTTGAATTCGTAATTTTATGAACATGCAGTCAAAGCCCGCCGATCAATAGCCCGGAAATTAAGCTACTGTTTCACTGATGAAGAAGTAATTATTAGTAAACCCTGTTGCTCTTTGAGCTTAAATCCTAAAATCAAAGCAGCCACCCAAATTGCTTTACGAAATCATGATATGACTCCCATTTCCACGAGCCAAAGGCCCGATCTGTTCTTCGCCAGCTACGCAGGCCAATTTGGGTTGTCATGACACATGGGCTATTGAGCAAAAAGAGCAATTCGTTCTGACCACCACATGTGCTGAAGCCCAATTTTATTTTTTGCTATTAAAGGCCCAAATTAGGGTGGTTTTTTGGGATATTGTGGCTAGAAAAGGAGACAAAAACGGTGGCCCATTGGCCTACTTATTGGAAGAAAATTGGTCTACGTTACTGGCGAAGAAAAGATCGGGCCTTGACTCGTGGAAATGGGAGTCATGTCATTGGAAGACAGGTAGTAACGAATCCAAGACATGTGTTGTTAGGATGTCATGGAGAGTTTCTGCTTTGATAGTATTGGATAGAGGCCCGTTAAAGAAGGTCTGCCCAATCTCCTAACCCTTTTTCTAACAGGTTTCGTGCCGATTAACATCCTTACGACACGATAACTTATATTGAGTTTGTGTCATCGTGATATGTTGTGATCTATTATTGATTGATGTGCCTCACAGCATGTCAATTGTGGATTTTGTTAACCATGAATTCCCCAAGTAGCAAAGATCATGTTGTCTCCCATTGTAACTCTCTCTTGTATATATACTTTATTGATTCATTTAAGGACTTCTAGGGAGCGATTTTACCATTGAGAGCCCTAAGGTTGCGTATTGCCTACGAATACGTCTCGTCATCCAATTACTTCCGACAACAAAACATCACTCACTTGTGATTTGGCATTGAGCATGCTAGAGACGGCTGCTCGTCTCATCAAAGCCACTCTACTTTGTTTTGCTTATACTTATTGCTCACGTCCGCAACACTAATAACCTTCCCTTCGTATGAGAAATTACATGCCAACCCACTAGGGGTGTATTTGGTCAAGCTTTTCTAATGTATTATGAGTCCTCTAAAGTCCTTTGTGAAAAGTTAGCATGTTTGGTCAACTTTTTTTTTTTTTTTTGGGACCACTTTGGGGAAATGTCAACATTGGCAACGCCAAAGGTCCAAGATGAGTCCCCACCTACCTTGACCTTGGTCAATATTTTAGGAAGGCAGCTTCTAGTGTTAACGAACCTTTTTTCTTCCAAAATTACATCCACTAATATTTTTATATTTCAGTCTCATCCTAGCTCACGACTATTCATCTTCCCCGACCATTGAAGTTCTGGGTTTTCCGCGCTTGGGTCTTTGCCAAAGGTTTTAACGCCTGGGTCTTTGCTCGGTTCATCTTCCCCAACATCGCCCTTGCTTGCGACCGTCCGACGAGATCCGACGGTCGAGCGTCAATGATGATCGAGCATTGTCGATGGTCAATAATCGAAGGTTGAGCGTCGAGGCAACTCCTGGGGTTGCGTTATGGTCACCTTTTGTCAAGCGTCGCCACACGTGGCAACCCTTGGGGTCAAGGGACCCTGATGTCGCCGTGCTTGGGTCGCGCGGCCTTGAACCCTCTCCTGGGTTCACAGTGGCCCTACAAACCCTTGCCTAAGCCCTTGGATTGTTCCACCTTTTTTAAAAAAACTTTAAAGCTACTTTACAAAAAATCACACAAAAGGTCAAAAATCAATACACCTTGAGCCAAAGATTTTTGGAAAGATGTTTTTGCAATTTCCCGAAAACTCAACCAAATGCATATTGTGGTTCTTTATACCTATCACTTGGTAGGTGGCACCCTTGCTTTTCTTCTCACACCTATTCAACTCCATCCAATCTATGCTATTTACTGCATACAACACTTCTAAATTTGCTTTTAATCATTATATGAAACTATCTACCAATTTCAATCCATAATAGTCTCCTCTAGTTGTTCTCTCTAATAATTTGTAATTGGGAGGAGGCGGAAAAAGTCTTTTGACGATTAATAACAAAGCTTAAATTTGATTTATACCTAAACTTTTTCCTTCCAAGAGTTATCCCTTTGCCCCCAATTTTTTCTATCCCGAATACAGAAATAAATTTTTGTCGATGGCTACTCTCCCATCAAACAAATCATGAAACTTGACAAACTTCCCTCTTTCACTTCAAGGATAAATTCATTAAAAATCATAAAACATATCACGAAAGTAGAATTAAATCTTAAAACTTGTTAAAAGTGTAATTAAATCTCAAAACTTATTAAATTGGTTTAATCGAGTTTTTTCATTGATTCCTCCAATTAAGCTGGAAAATATTAATGTGTCTTATTTTATTACTTTCTTAAGACAGGTGACAATGACATTGCACTCACCAAGCAGCACGTTAGAATAAAGTATTACAAAATTTAAAAATAAAAACATAATTAGATTAAAAAATAAAAAGCTAAAAAATTTTAAAAGAAAAACCAAAAACGAAAAACACAAACTCACCCACAGACATAGCCAAGCCTCACTGTTGGCCGCTGCCAGAGTCATCGGGAAGGGTCGGCGGAAGTTGCCCAAGCCTTCCCAAAGCTGGGCAATCCTTGTTGGCTTTGGGCAAGGGCCTGCTGGCCCAGATCTGGAGGAGGGTCACAGGCCATGGTCCTCTTCGGGGGTGGGTGACCCCGGGCATAAGATGATGGCTCTACGAGGCATCCAGATGGCTTCTCGCACAGCTCTGGGGAACCCCATTCGCATGCAGGTGTCGCCATCAGTTGCCTTGTCCATCTTGTCTTTCGAGAAGTAAAAGACCATTAAAAAAATCAAAAAGGATGTGGAGTTTAGTGTCGAGTTCGAGTGGACTTTTTGTGTGGGGTCCACATCGCAATCTATCCCGATCTTCATCAGTCCGTGCTGTTCGGGAGGCGTGTGTTGCCCACGAGAAAATACTAGGTGCGCCCGGCGCTCCACGTCACCGTGCGCCCCGCCCAATCAGGATATGACACGTGTCGCCACGTGGATCCGGGTCCCACTTTTATTTTTCTCCAAATTTTGGCCGCGTCCTTCTCTCTCTTCATTAATGGCCGCGTCCTTCTCCCGCCCTTCGCATTTGAAGTGCCCTTTCTCTTCTCTCTTCTCTCGCACGAAGTCTCTCTCACGAAAATCTTTCTCCGCCTCCTTCGACACCGACGATCAGCACCGGCCGAGCGCCCTCCTCGTCCGGCGGTACTCGATCTCCGCCGCGGCCACCGCCGCCTCCTCGCCGCCCTCGCAGCTCCCTCTGGCCTCCAAGATCCAGAGCGGCTTCGAGCCGCGGAAGTCGTCGTCGACCTCCGCCTCCTTCGACGCCGACGACCAGCACCAGCCGAGCGCCCCCCTCGTCCGGCGGTACTCGATCTCCGCCGCCCTCGCAGCTCCCGCTGGCGTCCAAGGTCCAGCGTCTCGCGGACAATGTCCAGGTTTTTCCGAAACGCTCCGATCGTCTCGCGCTCTATTTTGGCTCCCGATTGAGTTGGGGATTTGACTATTTCGAATTTTTGCTTCTTGCTTCGGTTGATTCCTTCTCTGTTGCCGAGCTCTGAGAAGAGCGATTTCCGGATGCAGCTTGCGAGGCAGGATTACTTGAAGCTGAGACAAGAGGCGAGTGAACTGCAGGAGTATTCCAACACGAAGCTCAATCGAGTCACGCAGTCACGCGCTACCTCGGCGTTCTCGCCGACAAGAAGCCGAAACTAGGTGAGGCGGTGCGGCGTCTGTTGTGCCTCGACGCACGTTTGCTTTCTCATTTTGGTTTTTGACAGGTTCTGTGCTTTGTGTCAGATCAAGTCGCCCTTGAAGGTGAGGCTAGGATAGCACCGCTCGTCTGTGAGAAGAGGAAGTTGTTCACTGAGTTGTTGACATCCAAAGGTCAGTCTTTGGTTTCTTAATTGAGTTCTCCCACTTTCCACACGAAGCACGTGGAGCGGAAGTACTTGGATACATGAGCTGATAATTCAGAAAATTTCTAGTTTGAATTGCAATTCATTTTCGGGATGATGTTCCTGTCGGATGGATGGGTAGAGATAGCTTGCTTGTATGGTAATTTTGCAGTGTGTAGTAGGAGGACAAAACTTGAGTTTAACGAGTAAGATCGAGTTGGAATATGACTGATAGAGTTTTAGCAATGAAGTGCAGATTAACTTGAGATAACAGCTGCCAGTTGTGATGCATTTTTCTGATCATTGTTAGTCTGAAAAATTGAGCTATTTGTTAGTTCAGGACTGATTATGCCTCAGAGATACTAGATATCAAGAACAGAAATGATTTTTAACTCTATGTATCTTCTTCCTCCTCCGTTAGGATCCGTCTGATACTTTGATTGATGGTTACATAGAAATTGAATCTCTTGGATTAAACTAATGGAAGAACTCCCAAGAAATATGATTTTCAGACAAGAGTCCAGTCACCTGTGATATAATTTCCATTTGGACTCCTTTCACATCATCAATTCACCATTGATTGCCCAATCACTAGATTGGTCGACCTAAGTTATACGAATAGTGTCTAAACTTCATGCTACGTTTCTGTCCTAAAGGAATGCCTGTCAGTTACATTTTATGGCAGATCTAATGGACAAGAATATGTCATGCTGACATTGCATTTTTATGTTATTCTTTTTGGCGTGTACATGACTTTTGCAAAAGATGTGAGATAAATGGAGTCAGCCAGTCAGTAGTATACTCAATTGGAAATTCTTTGTGCTTGCTATTGAACAAATTATGAATGTATCTCTCTTAATTCTCTGCAGTTGTAACTGCCACCATACATTTGTGGGAGGCAATGGTGATGCCTAACACCTCATACTTTATGATTCTGTGGACGAACCAGTTGTGTGGAGGGATTGCACTTTGTTTCGAATAAGAATCTTATCTTGATATTGGGTGATGATGATAGCACTTCCACCTCTGGAATGGCTCCTGTGCGAAGATGAAGAGATGTCGAATAGTTGAACAATAATTCTTCTCTTTGACTATTCGGCATACAACAATAGGAGCACATGATTGATGCCTGAAAGGAGTTCCATCTTTACTTCTCCTTTGTACGGCAGCTCTGTTTCGACACTCTCTTAGTTTACAGATTTCATGAAAATTGTGAACATAACTCCATATAGTTTAAAGCATTTGGGCTCGATGGGTCTATTTGTTGGCCCATCCTCAATGGACCTCATTTTAGTTAGAAAACAAGAGGAGAGTTATCTTTCCGCAGAGTTGCTAAATAGTGAGGATGTTGAGCTCCAGCAGCCTTTGCTCGGCCACCATTTCCCTCCCTCCCTCCCTCCCTCTCTCTCTCTCTCTCTCTCTCTCTCTCTCTCTCTCTCTCTCTCTATGTGTTGTTGTCACCAAGTCTCTTGTTCCTTTTAAGCCCAGCCTTAGTAAAAGTGAGTACCGGCACTCGGTGGACAGGCTATCCACCCTAAAGTGGTATTGCCAGCCATTCTGGAGGAGCAGTTGATTCAGCATTTTCTAGTCTTTAGGAGTGATATGTAGCTTGAGCAAAGATTGGATTAGTCTACATTGCGATATGTCTAGGCTTTAGCAAAGTACTTGCCCATTTGATCTTTCAATATAAATGTCAATACCCACGTGCTTCTGGAGTATCTGCGATCGAATTATTGGGCGTAGTTTGTAGTTGTCATTTATATATTTATGGTGGTTGCTTGTAGGCCATTTCTTCATGGTTCCATGGATTCTGGATTATAACTACAAGTATCAAAATTGTGGGTTATTCTATTGAGAACTCATGGCTCAATGCTCTTGCCTATTGTGCGTTTGACTATCTTTACCTGGGACTATTTTCTTTGGTTTTTGGTATTTTGTGATGGACTCATGATCATCATCAACATAGTTTCTGTGTTTGCCTCTTTCATTAGTTTGATGGGAAGGATTAATAATTGCTGTTTCCTTTTGATAACAGTTGTTTTTCTAAAGTTAAGTTTTGCTTACTAGGAGGTCTTTCCATATTACAGAAATGTCCCTAATTGCCTTCTTGTGCAATATGCAGAGTAATTATGATAGAAAAGCATCACCTTTTCAAGATGACGGTTGGTAATTAGGCAATCTGAAGTTCGCCAATTGAACTCCGGATTGATGGCTGCTTGGAAATGGTGCAGGAATCTCTTCGACATAGGTGTATATCTGTAGACTAGACCCTCATAGTGTGTACATGAATGTAGCTTTAGAGATTGTTAAATGGTTGCGTGCTCAAATTTAATGGGCACAAATTTGATGTTAGATGGTTGCCTGCTCACTATTATCTTGCTGTACATAGACACAAGGTCATTATGAGTTATGGATGTGACCAATGATGTTGCACTGTCCAATAAGTTCTCTTTCCCCTCCATGTTCAAAGGCTAGAGAGTTTTGTAAAATCATTAGCCAGCCATTTTCTTTATCTATGTGGTGCTTTAAAACAAGATGTTTAAACGTGGTTTATTTGTGGCTCATATATAAAAATGGTCTATATAATATTTTCTGCTTTGGATGCATGTGAATAGGCAATTGTTCTTCTATGATAGGAGGAGCCTGCGATTTGCAGCCAAATTGGCTCTTCACCGACTTTGGCCTTGTGATTGTTTTTGGTGTGAGGATCATCCGTTAGGACAAGGTCAAAACCATTATAAGTCATATGGAACAAGTTGGGCAGTCTTCGGGCGCAAAAGCTCATTTCAAACCGCACAAACCTTTGGCTGAGTCATCCTCCATAACTTTCGCATTGGATGTCAAAAAATAGGAACTTATTTGATTCAAGATAATTTAGAAGAGAGAAAGGTCGCTCTCGGAGATGACCAAGAAATCTCACAAGATGAACCTTTGTCAAATTAGCATCAATATCCAAATTCTCACCTTTGAATTTGCTCATTCAAATTGTCGAAACTTCTTCGATAATGGTCGCTAAAGTGATGCTCGAACTCAAAAACTCCTGAACTGAAAAATGGTAAATTTCAAATAACCTACAAAAACATCAATCTTGTTCTTTAGTGTGCGGTTCATTTGCCCATAGGCTAGTTTTTGCAGAAACCAGAATATACAATGTTAAAGATCCTCAATACGTTTATAATTTGAATTTAAGCAAGAATTTGATCGAAATTTCAGGAAGTAGCGGCATGGGAAAATATGAAATAGCAAAACAAATTTAATGATATGCCAACATAAAGATTCACTTTATTCATCTTACAAACAAAATGCACATACATTTACAAACAACTAAAACTCATGAACCCAACCAACATCTTTAGGTTTGCCAAATCTCACAATATGTCTAAAATTACCATAAACAACAACACAACCAACATTTTCAATCTAGAATTTTCTTTCTTCTATTTTGCCAAATCTTGCTTTAATTTTGCATTGAGATTGGATTCATTGTCCAGTGCTTTCCTGCCAGTCAGCAACTCCAGTAAAACAATTCCACAACTGTAAACATCTGACTTCTCTGTGAGGCGAAAAGTGCGGGCATATTCTGGGTCTATGTAGCCAATGGTCCCCATTATGTATGTAGAAGTATGGGACTTCATTGTGCACAAGCTCTTTGCAATCCCAAAATCAGTGGGATGCGCCTCAAATTCCTTATCGAGTAGAATGTTTGACGATTTCACGTCCCTGTGGATGATACGCGGACTACAATCATGGTGAAGATATGAAAGCCCCTCAGCGGCACCAAGTGCTATCTTGAGACGAGTATCCCAGTCAAGCTTCTTTTTCTTTGCAGGGCCTACAGAAATCATTAATTTGTAAAGATCTTTGGTCGGAAGAATCCTGACATAATTAAAAACTAGGATCAGTTTATTTTAGATGATTTCAATATACATGAACAGAAGAAAATTTAGCAGGAGTGAAATGAGTACTAATAAAAGCCACTCCAGATTTTCACTCGCTCGCTCAATCTAGTTCTCATGTATGATGGGAAAAAGTTTTGACACGCATATTCACCTAAGAGGCTCTTGAGCAGGACATCCAAGTCATTAAAAAGAAACTTCACTCACTATGGAGAAGATCCCAGAGGCTGCCATTTTCCAAAGAAAATATAGTACCATTATAATCTATGCAGCATTGGGGACAACAATGGGACAACAATAAACTTACAGAATAGTCAGGCTAGGGGTGAGAAGATGTTCTAAGTGGCCTGAAACATGCAGAACGTATTCTAATTGATGTTTATTAAAGCTTATGAAGGATGCCAGAATTATCATGAGAGCGGACTTGGAAAAATTACATAGAACAGGAGAATGAAATAGTTATAAAGATCCTCAATCAGTAAAAAAGTTGCAGAAATGGACTCCCCATGCAGATGAAATCACATGCATAGCTTCAAAACAATCCAATATATGAGAAACTAAGCACACAAATAATGAAGCTTTGACATATTTCCAAGCTCCGGAGGGATTTGTCCGGTCAGTTTGTTGCCATGCAAGTACCTACAACATGTTTCATACCCAGGTCAAGCTTAAACCAGCACAAGAAAGATGCCAACGTGACCCCTAGTATTAAGTACAAGTGTAAAAAAATGATAGCAAGTATCGAGGATAACGCACAGTTTTTCCGTGTAGGTGAAATTTCCCAAAATAGGAGGGATGGGTCCAGTTAACATGTTACAGCTCAGATCTCTAGGCGATTAAAGAGAAACAAGATGTTAAGCAACTGTTTGAAAAACAACTATTCTGACCTTAAAATAGGAGAATGAGAACTCACAAGACTGCAAGGGCCTGCATGAGACCAATCACAGATGGAATTTGCTCTGACAGCTGATTACCTTGCAATGACCTAGTACGCAGACAGATTACGAAAGGAATTAGGGAAAGCTGATACAGATCAAATGCTATATATTTGAAACACTCTGCAGAAGTTGCAAACACATACAACGTGACCACTTGCAGGAAACCAATGTTGAATGGAATTTTCCCTGTTAACCGATTATAGGACAAATCCCTACCAATAAAAGATAAAAGATTTTATGATTTTAAAAAAACAGAACACGATAATGAAGTGATCGTGCAGAGAAAAGGACGAAGCATTAAAGGAGAGAGAGAGAAGCAGCAAAAATTTAACTGAACCCATCTCTAGAATGGTTGGGAGTCTGGAAAGACGGTAGAAGGTGCAGCTGAACCGAAAGATGCATATATGCGTCTAAATATCTCCTCAAATGTCTCTTCATCATACTGATAACCTGCCTGTTAGCAAAAAAATTAAGATTAGTAACACATCCAGACATAGGATTTTGAGAAGTAAATAGAACTCTCAAGCTATTAGCAGAATTCTCAACTTGCAGTACTAAAATCACAAAATGTTGCAATCAGAATGACAGTTACAGCACTTCGATATATTAAACCATTAAGTTATCAACAAATAACTGTACAGCTTCATAAATTTAATAAGATAAACCTGGAACCAGGATTACATACTCAGACATGCAAAAGAAAATAGTATTCTAGCTGCATTAAGCAAGCAAATCACAGAGCTCCATTTCATAGACTTGGCTATCTTACCTGGACAAATGAATTTCTCGCGCAAGTTTTCCACCATACAATGTTTGGCATTTTGGCAGCATATCTGAAGCATGGATATTTTTTTGCCATATCTGTATATGCAAGTTTAAAGCCCTCATAGACACGCTTATAGTCGGGACATGGAAGACCGACTGATTTGGCAGCCATGCAGTAATATACTATAGTCACCATGCTCCCCTTTGTAGGCCATGAGCGTGCCAATGACATCTACAGTGATGCATCATAATTTGGATAGGATTTTCATTTGCAGATTCTTGATCGGGAGGATAAGGCTTTAAGAGTAAATTCTGGGGTCCACCAAAATAAATTTGGACAACCAACTGTTAAAGTAACTTGAGTTCCCACACATCTGCAAAAAAGGATGAGTTGGATTAATCAGTCAGTAAAGGAACACTAACACCAATTTCCAATCTTAGATCTATTAAACATACAAAGATAATGTCAATATGTTAGAATTTCATTCGAGCTTGTGAATTATGTTGTGCACAAGAATAAATGATCTCTACACAGGGCTAGAGAGGTTGATTCAAAGGGTTTAAATATTAATCTTGCAGATATCAGTGTCATACACAATATATGCAAGAGACTTTTCCAATTGTTTTCAGCATGATAATTGCAAAGGAGAGGTAAGGCCTAAGTTTTCCATGCTTATTGCTCAAGCATTCAATCTACAACATGACACTGAGGGATTCAGCTTGGAAAATGTTAACGACAAAGGTTAACCCAGCAGAATGGACAGTCCTTCCTCGAATTTGGCTTGGATTTGATGATTTTGATCCACAACATTCTCCCTAGTTCACTGAGCATGCCCATGTGTTGTGTGTGCAGTTGTAAAGTTAGATAAAAGCAAATACTCAAGAAGCAAAAAGTAACATATGCCACGGCACATTTACCAAAAATGGAGGAAACTACAGACAAATAATGAGCATAACATCCCAACAATTAGATTGTCAGAAAAGAGGAAGCCTATCAATGCATCCTTACAATGAGAGAAAGAAACCAGAACAAATTATGAGTTAAAAGACATAAAGCTAGGCAATTGGATGACCTGCTTCTACTTAAGTAAACCAGGAAAAGAAAATGATAATGTTGCAACCATCACAGATCACTCGGTATCTCATCATGAGCTCAGAAAATAGGACGTGCATAGGTAACTGGCTCTGGAAAATTACATGGTCAAAGTAAAGACACGACCCAGAAACATCCTTCAAGCTAACGGAATTAATTGACACATATACTATATATTTATCATGAAGAATCCACATTTTGAGAAAAGGGAGTTCTTATCTTCCTTCAAACATCTATAAAAATTAAATACGATGGCACCGGCAAATGGAGCTACTAACACTAGCTTTCCCAACAGAGGCATGAAACACCGAGCAAAAACTCGGTGGCTAAATTTTTAAGACAGCACCAATGCTAACTCAGGAATCCTAGGCAGTTAAGTTCTAGTCATACATCCCAAGAAATGAACTACTCGCCATCCTAACAAGAACTTCACTATCTCCTAAGACAGCAAGCATAAAACTAAAAAGATTGCCTTAAAACTGAAAATATGATTTACGAAGACAAGAGTGCAGGGTGTGAAATACAAATTGCCATCTGCTTAAACAACAAAATTTTGTTGAGTCATCACAGAATCCATACCAACAGGTAAGATTCATAAGAAGGTGCTCTTGGGAGAAAGTGGCAATGGCGGAGGCGCCGAGCTCGGACGCGCCCGGTGAGCTTTTGGGTGTCCGCGATCACTGAGGAGGCACAGGCGGAGAAGGTCAGAGCTTGGGACGCAGCCACGACCGGCAGGGCTCTTCGGAGCGAGTAGCTCCTGGCGGTGACAGCGGAGGCGATCGAGCTTGGAGGCAAGCAGCAGGCTTTTGGGTGTCCACGCTCGCTGAAGAGGCCGAGGCGGAGATTGTCGGGACCCAACCACGACCGGCGGGGTTCTTGGGAGCGAGTGGCTCTTGACGGCAACGGCAGAGGTGGCCAAGCTTGGAGGCGACCGGCAGAGGTGGCCAAGCTCGGAGGCGACCGGCAGAGGTGGCCAAGCTCGGAGGCGACCGGCAGAGGTGGCCAAGCTCGGAGGCGACCGGCAGAGTTGGCCAAGCTCGAAGGCGACCGGCGAGGCTCTTTCGGAGCGAGTGGCTCCTGGCGACGACGGTAGAGGCGGCCGAGCTCGGAGGCGACCAGCGGGTGTCTGCGCTCACCGAAGAGGCCGAGGCGAAGATGGTTAGAGTTCGGGACCCAGCCACGACCGGAAGGGTTCTTGGGAGCGAGTGGCTTCCGACGGCAACGGTAAAGGCAGCCAAGTTTGGAGGCGACTGGCAAAGGCGACCGAGCTCGGAGGTGACTAGTTGGGCTTTTGGTGTACGCGATCGTCGAAGAGGCCGAGGCGAAAACGGTCAGAGCTCGAGATCCAACCACGACCGGCGAGGCTCTTCGGAGTGAGTGTCTCCTGGCGGCAATGGCGGAGGCGACCGAGTTCGGAGGCAACCGGTGGGCTTTTGGGTGTCCGCGCTCGCTGAAGAGGCCGAGACGGAGATGGCCAGAGTTCGGGACCCAGTCAGGATTGGCGGGGTTCTTGGGAGCGAGTGGCTCTTGACGGCGACGGTAGAGGCGGCCAAGCTCGGAGGCAACCAGCGAGCGTTTGGTTGAGAGAGATGGTGTTGCAGCTTTCATGGAGAAAAAGTGCAGGGACAAAATTTTTTGAAAGAGAATGGGAGGGGAAGGGACGCACGCTTGCGTGCGAACGGGAGAAATCGTGCGGAGAAAAGGACGAAGCATTAAATGAGAAAGAGAAGTAGCAAAAATTTAACTGAAAACTAATGGTGGGCCTCGGCACCAGGTGGAGCCACATGGCAACACGTGTCGCATCCTGATTGGGTGGGCGCACGGTGACGTGGAGCGCCCGGCCCACCCAATATTTTCTCGTTGCCCACAAGCCTACCTACCTTGCCTTTTGAGAGGCAAAGTGGCTTTTTCGGAAACGAGGATTATCACCTATTTGTAGGTGAGAAGAATGATGCACCTTGATTCAAGGGCCATCTCATCCATCTGATCTTTGGAGAAGGTATTTTACTCCCTAGAACGCTCCCCCTGATGGGTCGCGTGACAAAAAAATATAATAAAAAAACACTCCTTGAAATTCCAATATTAAATTATTAGAGCTACAAATTGAATTAGTAATATGATTGCATTGTTACACCATATTAATTTCTTTTTACACTATAAATAAAATTAACTTAGAATAGTTATGAGAAAATTTGATTCGACTTTTATTGCTTGTGGTTATATGTTACTAAAGATGTAATATTTTGTGTGAAAAAATGCCCCCCTTGCAATGTTAAAAGTGAACACTAATTAGATAAAAGTTCAAAGAAGTACCCGCTTAGAATTTAAAAGATGGAATAGAAATTTTTCAGACTTCTATAATCTTCCAATTTATAGAATAAGCAAAGCACATTGATATATCCTCACTTTTTCAAGGGCCTATTTTCTCTTTATCCTGAAGACATTGCATCTTTAAAATATAGAACAGGACCAATGACTCTTTCATTAGTTGAAACTTTGCATTTGACTTTTGAACTTCCACGTGCATGATGTCTCTACGAGAGAGAATATTCCAATTGCAAGGCGATTGGATCTCCATAAATAGAGCAATGACATGGATTTAAAATGATTACATTTTATAAATATGTTTAACAGTTCACTCCATGATTGTATATATGGTGGAGCTAATAATTATGTATTCCCAATCGCTTTATAGTCAATATAACATCCAAAATATTTCAATCTTGATTGATCTTCTCTTATGTATGATTGTTGGAAAAGTGATTTACATGTCGATTGTAAACTAACATGGAGCAACTGACCAGTCACATCGTTCGAGCATAGTGTTTAAATTTATATATCACTAGCTTTGAAATGGGTTGTTGCACTAAGTCGTAGGTATGATTGATGGGTGGTGAATCGTTTCTAGTATAATTTTAAAATAGCAAAATTACCAAAACAATCCTAAAACTATTGCAATCTTTCCAATTCAATGCTAAACTTTTTTTTTGTTAATTTAGCCCTAAACCTTTTGCATTTATATCAATTTAATCTATCTGGCCAAATTTAGCCGACCCATGCCAACATGGATGTTGGTTGGCATTGGCCGACGGGCAAATGCTAACATAAATTTTTTTAATTATTTATTATTATTATTTTCTCTTCTTCTTTTTTTTTGCTTTCCTTCTTCCTCTAGCTGGTTCGGTGATCGGCCAAAGGTTAGGGCTAGCAAAGTCGACCTCACCAACCACCGGTGAGGCTCGCCCTCGCTGGCCATTGGTGAAGGCAAGCCTCGGCCACCACTAGTGAGGCATTGCCCTCTCGATCATTAGGCGAGGGCTGGCCTCGTCATGGTGAGGTTCGCGCTCGCCGTCACTGGGTGAGGTTGAGCTCGCCCAGCAACGACCTTGCCCAACGATGGTGAGGCATGACCTCACTAGATTTGGGTGAGGTATCGGGTGAGGCGTCGCCCTTGCCCAACGACGGCAAGGGTGACGCTTCTCTAGGGGAGCCGAGGCTCGCCCTTGCTAGTGCTGGCAAGGGCGAGCCTCACTAGGACCTTGTCGGCCAGAGGAAGAAAGAAAGGAAAAAAAATGATTAAGAAAAAAGATGAAAAAATTACCACGTCAATGCCTATTGGTTAAATTTGGCCAAACAAACTGAATTAACATAAATGTAAAAGGTTTAGAATTAAATTGATCAAAAAAAATATTTAGGATTGAATTGAAAAAATTGCAATAGGTTTAGTGCTATTTTGGTAAATTTCTCCTCTTAAAACTCTTTGAGCATTTGATTAATCTTTATTGATGAACGGGTGATTGTGACAATTCTCTCGCGCCCTGCATATAAGGAGCGTCCATCCTCTGGTGGTTTTAGAGGACTAAACATATGAAACGTTCGAGATACTAGGGCATTTAATGATTTCCAACTCAATAACTAGACATCACTCGTACAAATGCCACCCATCCTGCACCAATCGCTTTGAGTCAAAATAAATTTTTACATGCCAAAAGGTATGGATTCATAATTTCTTGTAAAGTGTTCCTGAAAATCTCCAGTAGTCAGTCCTCTACGATTGTACCCTTGGATTATCCAATGAAAGATATATACAAATTTGATTCTTTTTACACACTGCTTGAGCAAATGAACACATATATACTTAGGGTCTGTTTAGTAACATTTCAATTTCTTCATTTTTCTATTCTTTTTTTCCTCGAAACAGAGATTTGTTTATTTACGTAAGTTATTCTCCTTACTCCGAAGTAGATCAATGGCTAGAGAATAGATTTAGAACAGTTTCAAAATGTAAAAAAAAAAAAATTTCTGAGAACAAAAAAAGAAACAAGCTCAACGAAACCTAATACTTGTCTTTATGCAATTGACACAAGGTCCAGGTAAGACCCACATGCAGACCGGGTCCCCATTTTTTAGAATTAAAAAAAATTTAGATAGGAAAAATTTAGTAATTAGATTTGAGTAGTTTTACTATATTTTAGTATTAATTCTAGTTTAGCATAAAAAAGGTGAAATTGATGAAAATTAGAATCAAAATTGAATAAGCTCTAAGGGCTTCACTATATGGATTTTTGAATACCATTTTCTTTTAGAGATAATGTTAGGTTGCGACAATTTAGCGTCTCCGCTGAGAAAAATTGTCTTCTTCACAAGTAGAGCGTGGATGATTGAGATCAACACTCTTCTTCACCACCATCATCTACAATTCCGTGATGACTCTAAACAAGTTATTTGCATTACCATTTGTGTTGTGTTCATATTAGTCGAATAAGCCTGTGCTCCATGAATTTCTAATGTTATTTTCTTGAAGGTTTGATGAGTTTGTGCAAATAAGCACATCAACTTTAGGATCGCCTCCATCCTCAATTGGTATGTCCTTTTCCATTTCACTAGGCAACATTTGCTCTTCTTCTTGTAGCTAAAAATGCTTAAAAGGTATATGTGTCTATTTAATGTAATGCCTAAAAATTTACTGTCGACATTTGCTCTTTTATCTTAGGGCCCATAGTGCTGTCATCATTGCCAATCTTTTGCTTGGTAGAAAAAGAACCTGAGGGTCGCAGTTTTCTCGTGTTGGGAGCCAGTTTCTCTCTTTGTGAAATGCACGATGGCTTGCCAGTGAGAAACTTCGGTTTTGGTCGGTCTTTCCAGTTTTGGCCAACAAATTTTAGAGTAGGAATTGTGTTATTGCTCCTGGCTATATAATTTAATGACTTGTAACTTCTGTGAGGTTCAGCCATTATTGTGTTCAAAGGGTAATACTAAGGGTAAACCTTTTGGCAGTGAAATCCATCTTATGTGGATTGATTGAGTGAAAAAGGATGGCACTAATTTGGCAGTTTAAATGAGCCTATCGTTGTAATGATTGAGTCTTTTGTGTCTCTCTGTGTATGGATTGATAAGTTGGATCAACTCTCAGCCTCCACCCATCGCCCCCAAGCACCACATGGCCCTGTCCTTTGTCCACGTTGGACTTCGATTTTTCTTTTATAAAAAGATTCGTTGAACTCAAAAATTCAATCCCAAGGCTTTTTTGACGGAATATATCACCGGCGATCGTTCTTTCATTAACGTGGCACCCAATGTGCCTGTTAGCAGAGAAAAATGATCTTCTTCTCCTTTATAAATGAAGTTTGTACTGAAATTAATTATGGCGTACGTGTAAATGATGGTTTGTACTGAAATTAATTATGGCGTACGTGTAAGTGATGGGAATGAAGTCGCTTAGGCATTATGCACGAATAGATTGTTATGTTGCGGTGTTCTTAACTTGTCTAATTTCCTTTAGAAGTAAGATTATGTAGAATCTGTGCCCCGTGAGGCATTAACTTGAATGGGCAAATTTTCCCTGCTGGGACCACACAAATCTGCCGCGGCTGTGTATGAACATGACTTGAGAACAATTATAAGTAATGTGGGACAATTCTTTTCCATATTTTCCATCTTTCTCATATGTCCCATATCAATTTGGAGCTTGTTTGACTCTGTAATTCAATTGATTTGACTCTACCCTATGATATATATATAGTAGCATGTTTCTTAAAAAGGCATGTCTTAAATGCTAGAAATAAATTACCTAATTCTTTATATCTCTCCGTTATTGTTATTGATTTTAATTTTCCTTTGTTATATTATGTTAAAATATTCTCCAGATTTCCTTATGCATCTCTTCTTGAAGTTAGGATCTTGGCCAAACTTTTCCACCTCAAGAAAATTTGGCAACTCAATTTGGGTTGGTCCAGTGTCCTAAAAACCATACTCTAACTCATTAAGGGGGCGGGCAAAGCCTATTTAGTTCCCAATAGACGCATTCGAGTCCCTTTTTCCCTTGGCACTATGCCATGGACGGGGACTACGATTCAGTCACTTCAAGATCCACTCGGGATAATACTTGACTAAAGTTGATCCACATTATACCATTGGGACACTCTTTTTCCATTGACAAGATCTGAAGAGAGGGAAAAAGAAGGGAAGAAGCCAAAGCCCCATTTGATCTCGACAGGGACGGGTAGTCCCCAAAGCCGGATTCCCCGCTTCCTGGTCGCCGTCGTGGTTTCGAGCACGAATTTTCGACGTTGTTTCCCGCTTTTGCACTAGGTCAAAAGAGACTCGTTGCAGCATTCCATCTCAGTGGGATTGATTGGCCCACACGGCTTGGTATGACAGGCAGTGTATTAAAGAGATCGTCTTTGACAGAAACCCTTCTTCCACCATTTAAAGAGAGTAGCTTTTTCCGGTGGCCCAACGGAGAGCGATTCCAACGAACATGTAAGCTTGGTGCATTTCAGTCGTGGAATGATGTACATCTCGCATGAAAAGCCGTGTAATTTCACGAGTTAGATGAAAAAGGTTCGCACGGGCTCAGTGCAGGCGAGAATTTTAAGTCTAAAGCTTCTTTCTCTCTCACTAATGCCCTCGCCTTCGATTGATAAGGGTCACCAACCCCTGGTAGGGCCCAACAACCATTCCCCACTGTCACCGACCCTTCTCAATGGTGGTGGGGCGGCGGTGTCGAGCGCGTACCCTCACCGCTTGTTGTTCCTTTTTTTCTTATAAATAAATTTAGCTTATTTTATAAAAAAAATTTAGATTTTGGGCCAAAACTATGTCGTTTTAGCCATCTAGGAGAGAGCATTTTAAACAAATTTATGTTAGCATTTTTTATTAGCCAAATTAGACGGAGTTAACGGAAAAATTTGATTGAATTTATTTGACAAGTTTTAGGATTTGATTGCACATTTTGCAAATTTTAGGACTCTTAGTGAGCATATCCTAAAAAATACATATCAAAATTTTTCAAATCAAAAAAATAAAATCACTTCACCTTCCACTAACACTTTAACAACAATTGTAATCTTAACATTTCAAAGTATGTCCATATTGTTATGGAATAGAGTCTTTTCGATAGCAATACTTCAAAAGCATTATGATATTTAATTGGCATTTTCCTAAAAAATATTATAATATCGTATCGTATCCCAATTACAAAATATTAAATATTATGTATTATAAATTTATAATCGACAAAAAGTTACCCTTTACCTACCTTTTCTTTCCCTTTTACAAAACAGTTGAACATGACATTTCCAGATGTGCTTTGCAAGGAAGAAGGCTTTGATCGAAAGAAAAAACAGAAGGAGAAAATAGAAAAGCTGTTACTTTCAAAGGAAAAAGGCTAGTGAAATTCTTCAATTTTAGATTTTCTGGGCGGTTCTACCATCATGATAAATGATTTTTTTTTTTTTTTTTTTTTGGTCGTCCCCTACGCTAATCCTACTCTACACTCATGACTTGTGCTCGCTCCCGCGGGGGGCGTGGGAATCGCAACCCACGCTCGAAACTTACGCGTCCCTACCCCCCTCCCCCTAGGAGGTGGGGATTTGAACCCCTCACCTCCCCCTTCCATGATTGGAAGACGAAAATGTTGTCCAGTCTATTTCTAAGCATCTTGGGAAGACTGCTTCAACCATGTGAAGGCACATTCGGCAATCAACGAAGGCAGGTAACTGCCTTGGAAGTCAAACGGTTAATTGACCGGCCTATATTAGTTAATTCAAATTTAGGAAAAAACAATATTTTTTTCACCAATAAAAGAAGGGGCTTTTTATGTTGTAACCACGAAACATCTGCATCATTTTTGCATGTGGCCGTGTTGAAATATACATATTACTTATATTGGCAAAATATACATTATTTAATGTTTAAAAAAGAGAGAATAATTAGAAACGAGAAAATGAGACAAGAAAACGGGGAGAAAAATATTCCAACGTGTGGAAAAGCTGCAGGCTGTCTGACTTTGGTGGAGGTTGCACATGGCCATGCTGTTATTGTACTCACGTAATTGGAGACGTGACATGCGCTTTTTTTGACTGAATAGAGAAAAAGCACTATAAAAAAGAAAAGGATATTCTAGATTAGCTCGATCCAGCTATACACGTCTCAGCGTTTTAGCAAAGAACCCCAGAAAAAGTGAAAGGGAAAAGGAAAAATTAGTTTTAATATATTTAATTAGATGATATTGACAATTCAATATCCTATAGTTAGTTTTTGACCGTCGTATTAACATGTACTAATGGATACTAAGCCATTCCCCAAAAATGGCATCTAAGGTTATTATTGGTGAGGACAATGGGTTTTTGCTTACTTCTTGCATTGTGTTGTGGTGATACATGGAAAACTAGAGCCAATCACACATGCATAAACACTATCACAAGTAGATGTTTCCGGCCGGCCACCTCCTCCCCGTTCCCAGGGAGGAGCTTCCGTCATTTCCCTGTACCACGCCCAGGATTGGTTACTCAGGGAAGGCATCGCGAGGATCAGGAGTGGGCCCCTACCCCTGAAGGGGTTTGGCCGGGGAATCCCAATGGGGATATTATCCCATACTACTCACCCCTCACTTGTTTGTAAATGGCTTGTGAGGAAGAGTCCTCTCGGGATATCCGATTCGGGAGGGAACATTTTAAGGACATGTTCAGGTCCAGATTTGGGCATATATATATATATAGAGAGAGAGGGAAAGAGGAGAGAGTGAGAGAATGAAAATATAAAAGGGGGAACAATATTCAAACCTGTAATAAAGCTGCAGGCTTTATAACTTTGCCGGAGGTTGCACATGGCCATGCTATTATTGTATTATCTCGCGTAATTGGAAGAGTGACATTCGTTGTTTTGACTGAATAGAAAAAAAGGCAAAAATAATAATAATAAAAGGAGATTCTAGATTAGCCCCATTCACGAAAACACGTTTCAACGTTTTGGCAAAATAACTGGAAAAACAAAGGGAGAAGGAAAAATTAATTTTGATATGTTCAATATCATTAACAATTCAATTAGTTTTTTACGGTTGCATTAATGTGTTAATAAAAGAGACTAAGAGCGCGAATGATAACTATTCCGATTAAAAATTGATTTACGAAAGAGAAATAGATTTTTCTATTTCTATTCTTGGATTAGCTTTTAAATAAAAATACGTATTTGATAACGACACAAAATTTCTCTCTCCCGAGCGGTGGCGTTCGACGGATGGCGCATGGCAACAAAAGATGGCGGTGGGTGGCGCCATGGGACGGACGGTGATCGGGCGAACGGCAGATAACAATCGCGCAGCCAGTGGATGGACAAGCCAAGCTAGTAGCGAGAATGAATAATGAGAAGAATTTTTATTTTTCATTTTTATTCCAAAAATAAATAAGTAAAAAAATTTATACTTATGATTTCTATTCCAAATCTATTTCTAAAATAAAAATAATCTCATCAAACGAATTTCTGTTCCAAAAATAAATTTGAAATAGAAAAATAGTTCTCAATATAAATAGAATGGTTATCATGCATGCCTTAAACCATTCCCCAAAAATGTCTTTTACGGTTGTCATTGGCAACGAAGATGGGTTTTGCTCTCTTTGTCCATTCGGTGCATTATGCTATGGTGACCATGCAGGTATAAACATGGTCAAAGGTCAACGCTTTCATATGGATCAATCCCTCTCGCGATATGCTTTTACTCCATGTGTGGACTTTTACGTCCCTTATTTTCCGAGATGGGTCGGTTCACTTCTTGTCATGCCATTTGGGAGGGAGGGAGAGGGAGAACGCGTATTGAAATTGCTTTATCAATTATAGTGTTTGCCGGAATCTTATGTGCATGTACTCTTCTTTACCTTTATTTAGACATTTTGAATACACACGCACTCAGAGGCCATTTCCCACTGTGCATTAACAATTCAATATTTTCAGAGTTGATTTTTGACCATTGTACTAACATGTTACTAACAAATACTAAGCAATTCCCCAAAAATGCCGAGGACGATGGGTTTTGCTCACTTTGTGCATTCAGTGCATTGTGTTGTGGTGATACGTGGAAAAGCAGAGCCAATATACATGCATAAACACTGTCACATGTCAATGTTTTTTTTATGAATCAATCCTCTCGTGATATGCGTTGTGAACTTTTACGTTTCTTATCTTCTGAGATTGATTGCTGTGTGTGTGTGTGTGTGTGTGTGTGTGTGTGAGTGAGAGAGATAGAGATGGCTGGCATGTCAAAATTGCTTATAGTGTTTGTCAGAATCTTATGTGTATGTGTTCCCTTTCACCTTTATGATTCAAACCTTTTGAATTGATAATCCTATGTACGCATACTCAAAGGCCACACGAATCAATAGCTCGAAATTAAGCTATCGTTTCACCTCTAAGCTCAAATTCGAAACTCAAAGCAGCTACTCGATTGCTTCTGCTCAAACACAAAGTTTTGCCACAGTCTACCTTTAGAGTTGATGATAATCGTATGGACTATTGAGCAAAAAAAGAACACTGGGACCAATGTTGGGTTTAATTAACAACACAAAGCAAGCAAAATTGGACAGAGGATGTGCTCGAGCTCGTCATTGCTATTTTGCGATATAGGCTCCAAAATGGTGTGGTTTGCAATACCAGGGGCTAAAAAGGGATGACACCGGAAGCCAGAAATAATTGGAAAATGAAATGTTAGGACGGACGGACCATTTCCCTTCTATTTTGTTTTGTAGCACATCTCAAGTCAATTAGCATTCTTACGACATGATAATCCTCATTGAGTTCATGCCGTAGTGAAATGTCACGACCTAAGAGTCCGTTGCAGCGCAACATCGAACATGGATTTCCACATAGCGTCATAACTCCGTCGTTGTAAGTACTCCCACCTCGATTCATTCAAGGGCGTTGCTGGGGACAACCCCGATCGATCCTAGTCCTGACCGATCCTTAACCGATCCCGCATCAGTCCATGATCGACCCCCGATCGATCCTTGATCAGTCCCTGCACGATCCCTCGACCGTGCCTAATCCATCCATACGCAATACAGGGGACAATAGTGCACGACCAGCGGCCAACTCCTAATCAATGCTCGGCCAGCCCTTGCACAAGCTTGGAGTGGTTCACCTGCTCCACATCAGGCACCCTGCTCACCCATGCTGGCCCTAACTCGCCCATGCGGGCCCTAGTCTTGCTTCTGACTTGCTCTTGTGGTTGTTTCCCAATGCCTGTAGCCCTTGAGTGCCCTACTGAGTTGATTTGTTATAATGGTCATCGTTCAAACACAGCCGTTGGATCAGAGGGACGATCCACGGCCAAGATATGACCTGAACATGTATAAAAGGGGTCCCTCCCCCTCATTTGAGCTCAGTTCATTCATCGTGAAATACATTCGCCCTTTGTGCAGCCAACCCTTGCCTTGTGCGTGTGCGTGTGCGTGTGTAGACTGACTTGGGATCACAAATCCAAAGGCCGTACGGTGTTTGATCAATCGTGTTCGACCGACCCGTGACACCTGCATATAAGGAGTGTCCATCCTCTAGTGGCTTTAGAGGACTGAACATACGGAACGTTTGAGATTCCGAGGCATCTGATGCTTTGCAACCTAATAACTAGAGGTCACTTGTTCAAATGTCACCCACCCAGTATCAACTGCTTTGAGTCAAAACAAATTTTTACATGCCAAAAGGTATGGATTCAACCAATTCATAATTTCTTGTAAGGTGTTCCTCGAATCTCCAATAGCCAAACCTCTACAATTGTACCCTTGAATTATCCAACGAAAGAGATATACAAATTTGATTCTATTTACACATTACTTGAGTGAGGGAAGACATAGACACTTAACGCCTATTAGGTAACATTACAATTTCTCGATTTTGGTGTTCTTTTCTTCTTTGTAATAGAAAGAGAATAAAAATCTGTTTGTGTACGTCAAATAATTTTTCTATTCTGTGAAATAAATCAGTGGACAAGGAATAGGTTTACAGTAGAAATAAGAAGTAAAAAAATTAACTTTTTTGTTTCCGGGAACAAAAAGAGAAACAAGATCATTTTAGAGAAATAAGCTCAACGTAACCTAATGCTTGTCTTTACATAATCGACACAAGGTTCGAGTGAGACCCACATTTGGATTAGGTCTCCTGAACCAATCCGAGTCTCCAATTTTCAAAAAAAAAAAAAATTAGAAATTTAGAAATTTAGAAATTTAGGAAAAAAAAAATTAGTAATTGGATTTTGAGTAGTTTTACTATATTTTAGCGTCAGTTGTAGTTTAGAATTAATTTAAAAAATGTGAAAATATTTTGATGAAAATTGGAATTAAAATTGAATAAGCTCTCAAATGTTACTATATGGATTTTTGAATGCTGTTTTTTTTTTTTTTTTTTTTTTAGATGATGCTAGGTCATGATAGCTTGGTGACTACACCAAGAGAAAATTTCCTCTTCACAAGTAAGTGAGGACGTCATGAGTAGAGCATGGAAATGACTGAGATCAACACTCTTCTTCCCCACCATTATCTACAATTCTATTTTTATAAAAAATTAGATGGCTCTAAACAATGCTTTTGTATTACCATTTGTCTTGTATTCATATTAGTCGAATAAGCTTGTTCTCCAGGGATTTCCAATGTCATTGCCTTGAAGGGTTGATGAGTTTGTGTAAATAAGCACATCAACTTTATTTTCCGCTTTACCTTACCATTGAGAATGAAGACCCTGCAAGCTCATAAAATTGAGATTGATCAAGCAGAGCTTTTCTTGTAAGAAGTTTCTTGGGCTTGGTTTTCCAGTTAAAAATGTGAATGGAATTTATTCCGTTGTTCACTTTAGCACTATTGACAATTTGAGTGGCTGAAAAACTGAGTGGCCAAAAAATCCCACGTAGCATTAATTTAAAATATACGGTCCAACGTGATACTCCGATAAAGTGAAGTCAGCAAAATGACAGACAAACAACCTTGTTTAACCACTGTTAGCAAATTCTTTTTGTTTTTCAAACCTCAATTCCTCATTGTCTCTCTCTCTCTCTCCTCCATCTTCAGTCACCGCCGACCTCTATCTTAGGCCCCGTAGTGCTGCCATCAACGTCAATCTTTTGCTTGGAAGGCAAAGAACCCGAGAGTTGCAGTTTTCTCGTACTGGGAACCAGTTTCTCTCTTTGTGAAATGCACGAAGGCTTGCCAGTGAGAAACTTCGCTTTTAATTGGTTCTTTCCAGTTTTGGCCAACGAATTTTAGAGTAGGAATCGCGTTATTGCTCCTGGCTATATAATTTAATGACTTGTAACTTGTATGAGGTTCCGCCATTATTGCGTTCGAAGGCTAATGCTAAAGGTAATTCATTTAGCAGTGAAATCCATCTTATGTGGATTGGTTGAGTGAGAAATGATGGCACTGTTTTGGTAGCTTAAATGAATTTGTTGTTGTAATGATCCGAGTCTTATACGTCTCTATTTGTGTATGTATTAATAAGTTCAGATCAACTCTCACCCTCCGGCCATCGCCCCAAGCTTTGCCCATTGACTAGCCCATGATTTGTGTCATTGTCTCTCTCCTTGAGGCTCGTGAACGACACATATGGTGTGGCCCTTGTAGGCGACACTATATCTAAGGTTGCTCATGGTTGGTGAAGCAGGATCTATACTCAGGATATTGGCGCATGATGCACAAGACAGAGTGTAAAGCTTGATGACTTGGGGACTGATACTCAAGGCTGCACTTAGTGGCTTGGTGTCGAGCTTGCGACTTTTGGGGAGTGAGCTTTGTGCAAGCTGCTGTGGCGGATCGTCGCCCCCTGCTTGGTTGACTCGACAATTTTTGCTAAGATGAAGTCGGTTTAGGTAGAAGCCCCATGTGGCCTTGTCCTTTTTTACCGTTGGACTTGCATTTTTCTTCTATAAAAAGATTCGTCAAACTCAAAAATTCAATCCCTAGACTTTTTTATGGAATATATTATCGGCGATCATTATTTCGTCAATGTGGCACCCAATGTACCAGTTGGCAGAGGGAAATTATTTTTTTCCCTTTCATAATTACAAGTGAGGTTTGTACTAAAATCAATTACGGCGTGCATGTAAATGTTGGGAATGCAGTGGCTTGTGCATTATGCACATTTGGATTGTTTTGTCACGGGGTTCTTAGCTTGTCCATTTGCCTTGAGAAGTAAGATATTGTAGATGAACACGTGTTGGCAAAAAAATTGCTGATTCCTGAATTTTGTTCAGGATGGGTACCGGGGGGGGTGGGGGAGCAGGGAATCTGTGCCTCGTGAGGCATCATCTTTAACGGGGCAAATTTTCCCCGTTGGGATTACACGTGCCTGCCCCGTCTTTGTATGAACAAGACTCGAGACAACCGATAAGGGGCAATTCTTTTCCATAATTCCATCTTTCTCAATTGTTCCATATCAATTTGGAGCTTGTTTGACTCTATACTTCTAAAGATTTGACCCTATGATCAATATTTTGTAGCATATTTCTTAAGAAAGCATGTCTTAAATGTTAGATATGTATATTATCTGATTTTATGTATCTCTGATCGTGATCCCAATAGATTGTAATTTTTATTGTAATATTATCTTACAATAATGTACAGGTTTTGTTATGCATTTCTCCTTGAAGCTAGGATCTTGGCCCAACTTTTCCACCTCAAGAAAATCTAGCGACTCGATTCGGCTAGGTCCAAGGTCCTAAAAACCATACTATGACTCATTGATAGGGTGGGCAACAAGTGTGTAGTTCCCGACAAATGCGTTCAAGTCCCTTTTTTGGCATGCTATGATGGACCGGGACGTGAATCACATTCAAGATCCACTCAGGGGACTATAATTGACAAGAGTTGATTCACATCATTGGACATTCCTTTTCCATTGACAAGATCCAAAGAGAGAAAAAAAGAAAAAAAATAAAGGAAGAATCCAAAGGCCCTTTTGGTCTGGACAGGGACGGGTCGTCCCCAAAAGTCGTGTCCCCCCGCTTTATCAACCCCCCCGGGGGTGGGTGGCCCTCGTATTTTTGGAGGGCGAATTTCCGACGCTGTCCTCCGCTTTTGCACTGGGTTACAAGAGACTCGTTGCAACAATTCACCACAGTGGGACTGATCGGTCCACACCGCTTGGTATGACTGGCTGTGTATCAAAGAGATCATCTTTGAGAGCAACCTTGCTTCCACCGATTAAAGAGATTAGCTTTTTATGGGGGGCCAACCAAAAGCGATTCCGACAAACATGTAAGCTTGGTGCATTTCAGTCGTGGAATGATGTACATCCCGAATGAAAACCGTGTAATTTTACGAGTTGGATAAAGTAAGTTCACATGCACTCATTGCATGCAATAATTTTGAGTCTTAAGCTTTTCTCTCTCTTATCCTCACAGTCTTTTGTGTTTTTTTGAAATAATAACAAAAATAGTCTTAATATGCAATGTGCTCCCTAAATTTTTAATTTATTTAACGTGATGCCCAAACTTAATTCAACGTGCAATATGATCTATGAACTTTTGGTATAAACATTGTAACGGGTCAATGCTTTCATATGGATCAATCCCTCTCGCGATATACTTTTACTCCATGGGTGAACTTTTACTTTCCTTATTTTTGGAGATTGATCGATTCACTTCTTTTTATGCCATTTGGGAGGGGAGACAACGCATATTGAAGTTGCCTTATCAATTATACTTTCCTCTCTACCTTGATTTAGACCTTTTGAATTGGTAATCCTATGTACACTCACTAAGAGGCCATTCCCCACTTTGTGCATTAACAATTCAATATTCTCAGAGTTAGTTTTTGACCATTGTATTAACATGTTACTAACAAATACTAAGCCATTTCCCAAAAAGGCCTTCTAAGGTTATTATTGGCAAGGACGATGGATTTTGCTCACTATGTGCATTCAGTGCATTGTGTTGTGGTGATACAGGAAAAAGCAAAACCAATATACGTACATAAACATTGTTACGGGTCAATGTTTTCTTATGTATCAATCCCCTTCGTGATATGCAGTGTGAACTTTTACGTTCCTTATCTTCCGAGATTGATTGTTCTTAGAGGTGTTAAAATGGGTCACTTGTTTATAACAAAAGATGGTTAAATGGGTTTCACAATAAAATATTTAAGATAGGTGGGTCTTAAGTGGGTTTTTAAATGGGTTGGGTTGAAAACTCATTTTCAACAAAAACATTATAATCTCTTCATTCCCTCTTTAACTTTATAATTTTTTTATAAAAATCAAAATTATAATTTTTTTTATTTTTATTTTCTCTTTTCTTTTTCTTCCTTTTTTTTTTTCTTTTCTTTTTTTTTTTTTTTCTTTCTCCTTCCTCCTTCGGCCATCGGCACGGCGATGGTCGTGGATAAAGCGAGCCTCGAGCTCGCCGGCATCGGCGAGCTCGAGCCTTGCCGAACCGGCGAGACTCGAGGTCGTCGGCGTCGGGCGAGGCTCGAGCCTCGCCGGTTCCAGTGAGGAGCGAGCTTGAGCTCGCCCGATGCCGGCAAGCCTTGAGCTCGTCGACCGGGCGAGGCGGAGGCCTGGTTGATGTCGGCGAGCTTGAGGCTCGCCAGATCCGGGGGTAGCCTCGAGTTTTGTCGACGCCGGGTGAGCTCGAGGCTTGCTTGTGGCCGGGTCACCGATCGTCATCGTGGGCGCGGCGGCCGACCAAAGAAGAAGAAGAAGGAGAAGAAAAAAGAAAAAGAAAATTATATTTTGAAATAAAATAAAAATAATTAAAATTTTAATTTTAAAAAATAATAATATTTAAATTTCGATTTTTTAAAATAATTATTTTAAAATTTATAAAAATTTCCATTAAATTTGTGTTGTATAAAACTATTTTAGCAATACAATTTTTTAAAAAATAATATATATAAAAGCTTGGAAGTATTTTAATAATATAATCTTTAAAAAAAACATAGGAATAAGTTTTTCTAAATTTGGTTAAATATGAAAATATTTTATTAATATGAGTTGGGTCGGGTTAGGTCGGGTATGGGTTGAGTATGTGTCGGGTCGGGTTTGGGTCGAAAAATTTACATTAAGCATAAATGGGTCATAAATGGGTTAATGGGTCAATTTGAGTGGACCACTAATGACCCGACCCAAACCCGACCCGACCCACCCGTTTAACGGCTCTAATCGTTCTCTTCTTTTTATGTGAGAGAGAGAGAGAGAGAGAGAGAGAGAGAGAGGTGGCATGTCGAAATTGCTTTATTAATTATAGTGTCAAAATCTTATGTGCATGTGCTCCCCTTCACCTTTATGATTTAGGGCCCGTTTGGTTCGGCTTTGGGGAAATGTCTTTGGAAGAATACAAATACCTTTAAGGCAAAGGGGTTTTCCGAAATGATAGACTGTTTGGTAAACTATAACTGAAAAAGTGTTTTAGGGAAATGCAAAACTGTTTGGTAAACATATATTTGAAAAGTCATTTAGTGTAACAAAATTAAGTTTTTTAGTTTTAGTATTTTTAAAATTACAAAAAAGAAACAAAGACTATATAACATTTTACATTTTCATGTTGAAGTAATGTAAAAGATATATATTAGTAAATTTATTTAAAAATTATATTAAAAGAATTTAATTATAGATTAGATGCAAAGCTCAACTTTTGGCCTATGGTTCTTTTATGTTTGTTTTCAACTTTAAATAATTTTTTTAATTATTGTAGTATTAATCATCTTCGTTAATTAATGATCATTCTAATGTATTGATAAAAAGTTGGATTATTGATTGTCAAAAGATAAAAATGACAAAAAAAAAAAAAGGTGAACCCAACATTTGCAAAGGGTTTTTATTATTTTTTTAAAAATAAAAATAAAATCTAATGAAACTTCGTCGCCGATCAGCGGTTGGGGTGTGGGGAAGATAGAGGTGGACTTGCATTTCAAAGGCAAGCATTTGGCTAAGGACACTTCCAAATGTTGAACCAAACACCTAAATTTTTTCCCAAAGGATTTTTTAAGTGAAAGTCGCTAACGCTTGAACCAAATGGAGCCTTAAACCTTTTGAATTGGTAATCTTAAGTACGCATACTCAAAGGCCACATTAATCAATAGCTTGAAATTAAGCTGTCGTTTCACCTTTGAGCTCAAATCTGAAAACTCAAAGTAGCTACTCAGATTGCTTCCGCTCAAAATTCAGAGCCTCTTCACAAAGTTTTCCAAAGTCTACCTTTAGAGTGGATGATAATCGTATGGACTATTGAGCAAAAAGAACAATGGGACCACGTTGGGTTTCATTAACGACACAAAGTAAGCAAAATCGGACAGACGATGTGCTCAAGTTCATCATTACTATTTTGCGATATGAGCCCCAAAGTGGTGTGGTTTTGCAATACCATGGGCTAAAATGGGATGAAAACGGAAGCCAAAAATAATTGGGAAATGAAATGTTGGGACAGACGGACCATTTCCCTCTATTTTGTTTTGTAGCGCGTCTCCCGTCAATTAGCGATCTTATGATATGATAATTCCTATTAAGTTCATGTCATGGTAAAATGTCGCAACCTAAACAGAGATGCGACGCAACATAAAACACGGATTCCCACATAGCAAAACCATTTTATTTTCCCCGTCATAACCGTCGCGTTGTAAGGACTCCCTCGATCCATTCATTTACGGACTTTTGGGAGAGGTTTTGCGATTGGGGCTCCAAGCTTGCACGTGCCCCACGGACGCCTCTTGCCCTCCGACTACTTCGAACGACTCCAGTCGAGACAACCTGACACCTCTCATGACTCCTAAAAAGTTTCTAAAAAGGGAAGAAAAAGAGAAAACCGACACCTCTCACCTGTAAGTTGGCATCGAGTACACGCCGGATTCGGCTGCGCGTCCTATCACAGCCTTTCTACGTCATACCGCCCCCTATTGTTACTCGTGTGCTACGCTCATTAGCCCTCTCGCTACAAACGAGAGATCACTTGCGAACCCCAGTAGGTCCTCTGCACCTGTCACACGGCACGTAGCACCCGAGCTTTGCCAGAATGGCTCGCTCATGGCTATCACACTAAATGAACGAACACCAACATCCAAGTTCAGCACACGACGATGTCGACGTGTCGATCGACTTCGATTCCGACAAGGTCAGTGAGAGAAAATACTAAAAGCTTTACATAGCGACGGTACCAAACTATAAAAACTTATTTATGTGTTCCACCATAAAACACTTCAAACTACTGCAAATTACGGGGCCAATTGGACACAAAACCAATTACACCAGATATTTTGGCAGTTCCCGGGCCGATTACGACATCCACGATTAGGTATAAAAACAAGGAGGTTCAGGAACTATTCAAGGTCACGAAATGCGAGCTCCATCCGTCCCATCTCCAGATCTCGGGCTGTTTGGCGACTAGGCCCCGCTCCACTCGAGCCACATGCATACGAGCCATATTCACCTGCAGGTTGCCTGCAATTGCTGTTGTTGTACTCCAGGTCAAGGTTATTCGGCCTAGCTACGGTCCCATCAATAAGGTCAGAGGCAGATTGATAACCTTCAAGGACTCGAGCAATCTGTCCAATTTTTCAAAATCTGTCTGTCAGAGTTCCAATTTCCAGATAAACCCAACGGATCTTAAATCAACTAGACATGAGTCCACTAAGCGGTCATTAGTCATGGATGTAGCAAATGGCATCTACAAACTAAAGATTAAGCTCCGGCTACCGAAATATTACCACACTCGTTCTTGGTCGAAGCTGCGGCGATTCATGCAAGCAAGCAGCAGCACAGGCCACCATTCGAGTAACCTGGCTGTGGCTATAATGGTACTGCAGCCTGTGGTCGACAAGCGAGTCAAATTTTGCATCTTTCAAAGCTTCTTTGAGTTGAGGCCTCATCTGTGAATCACATCAATAATTCCATTTCAATATTGCGATTTCAACAACTTAGAACATCGAATTCAGAATCCCATACTAAGCTTAGCTTGGGCCATGATTGCAAACATGAGAATTGCGTGACTTACGGAATCAACAAAAAAATCATTCACAGAATGATCCGCAGAGCCCACAGGTCTGCGGCCGGTAATCAATTCCAAAAGCACGACCCCAAATGAGAAAGTATCAAAATTTGGGGTCAATTCCCCACTCGAGGCGTATTCTGGAGCAATATACCTAGAGGGAAGAACATAAACTGTGCCTCAACATAATTGAACTAGTCAAGCCATAAAAAGTACCTTTCGACCCCCCCCCCAAAAAAAAAAAAAAAAAAAAAAAAAAAAAAAAAAAAAAAGAGAGGAAAAACCATGAAAGCACCTAAAAACTGTGATTCAACAAATAAAGCACGAGGTAAAGTAACAAGCAATGGCTCATTTTGCAATCATTTGGAAACATCTAAGACAACTTAATAACTAGCTCACATCCTTGTCCTCCGAATCAAAATACAAACACAGTAAATCTTACCCATGGGTGCCCACCAGCCCAGATTCACGCTGATTTGATTCAGAAGCCGATTTTGCAAGCCCAAAATCAGCAACCTGAGAGACAAGTATTCGGAATTCAGAAATCTACTTGCTCCAAGAGTACAGCAATTAAGGTCGGAACTATCAATTTTCCATTCTTAAATTTAGCAAATAAGTTTGTTTTTACCTTTGCCTCGAAATCTGAGTCAACAAGTATGTTTGCCGACTTAATATCATGATGAATGATTGTCGGATGACCTGCACAACGAATGTTTCTCATGTATACAAGAGCAAAGCCCTAGGATTCACAATTTTTAATCAACCATTAATCCAATAAATGAAAGGCAAAACTACATCTGAATCTTACAATCCTCGTGAAGATAAGCCAATGCTTTGGCAGAGCCAACAGCAACCCTCATTCTGGCCTCCCAAGTTAGGATCGGATGTACACCTCCTGCAATGATCACTTTCCATCAGAATCCTTTCCGTTAAACGCAAAAGGCGCCAAGCCTCTCACTAGTGTTCCCTTTCTTTTTTTCACATAACCCCAAATGCTGAATTGGACGCCGAAATAAGACTGATATTAAAGAGGGGGCGACATAAAAGCTCGCAGCATGAATTGGTACTGAAAATCCAAACTAACCATGCAAGTGTGACTCCAAGGACCCGTTAGGCACCAGCTTGTATACGAGGATGCGGTCGGACCCCTCTGTGCAGTATCCAACCAAAGACACGACATTCCTGTGATGAACTCGGCTTAATATTTCAACCTCAGTCAGAAACGTACGCTCTCCCAGTAGGCTCCCCACCTTCAGTCGCTTCACTGCTACATATACACCGGAGCTGAGGGCTCCACGGTACACGCGCCCAGAACCACCTTCTCCAAGTAGATTTGCCTCTGAGAAGTTACTGGTCATCTCCCGCACTTGACTGAGAGGAAGGCTAGGGGATGCAGAGTGAAACTGCAATCTCCTGTTCCTCCCATATAGACAGTATTTCAGCACCAACACCGACACCACGGCCGCCACCACTGCCGCTGCCATTTGCTTTCTCTCCCTCACTATGGTAGACCAAAGCGATGGAGAATTGGTTGAAGGGGACCCAGAAGAGGCTGCTGGCATAGGACGTGCCAAGGCAGTGGTGGCCAGCAGCAGCATGGTGGTGATGGCCACTGCCCTCAGAGACGGCCAGGAGCCTGGAAGTGGGGTTGACATTACTTTCAACAAAAGGATTTAAGGAAATGCAGAAACTCTGTAACTGAGAGTGAGATAGAGAGTGAACGCGAAAGAGGAAGTGGTGAAGGATTTAAGCAGTGGCCCGGGGGGGGGTGGGTGAAGAAACAAACAAGAGACAATAATGACCATAATCACCGACAAATATGTGGAAAATTCCCCCTTACAATCTCGCAAGTCCAACTTGCTCCAGACTTTATAAAAGCTGAGTAACATGCCAAGCATAATATCATAATTATTCATACCCGTGTTATTTTTTTTAATAATATTAAAAGGCTTAACGGTGATATACATTATACGGCACCGAATTCGTCAGAAGAAATAATCTTTACTTGATTCTCTTGGATGAACATGAGTCTTAATTGACAATTCTGGGACATTTAAGTATTAGCTCGACAAAAATGCAAGCTTTAAAGATAAGCTTGGGCATTTGGTTACATTATTTTTTTCCCCAAATAATGGAAAACATCTGAAAGTGAAACCTACTTTGTAAGCTCGAGACACAGGCCATCACAAGTCAATAGCATGCCGCAAGTCAACTCTCATGTTTAGCGCCTAATTCTATACATTCTCCTGCTACATTAGACTCCACTGGAAGAGTTAACCCTAATCTTAATTCCTTTCTCATCGTAAATACTCCCTCGATTTATTCCCTTAGGCATTTTTGGGAATGATGCTGCCATGGAGATGGGAATGATGTTGCCATGGAGAGCTCTGAGCTTGCATATTGCCTTCAGTCAACCTCCAACTATTTCAAACAACATGACACCACACACCTGCAATTTGGCACCGAGTACCGCCAAATTCGGCTGCTCATCCTATCATAGCCTTTCTACTTTATTCCACTAATTGCACTGTGATTGATCGCGTGCAACACTATTTACGCTCGTTTGGTGCCATGTCAACTCCAGTAACGTGTAGTTGGTGTCCTACAACTCATCACGCCTCTCGTGATTAGCCTCCTGGGACCAGGGCCTCATCAGGACTTGTAGTGGCCAAGTGAAATTTGACTCAATTAAATTCCAGATTCTACCCCCGCCAGAAAATAAGTAAAGATCAGCAGTACCAAATTTCAGTTCAGTCATGATTAGGTCCTCTACGCCTGTCACATGGCAAATGGCCCGGAGCTTGCGAGGACTGCTCATTTATTCTCACTTTCTTTCTGACTCAATTCAATTGACGTTAATTACTATATGCAACACTTTCCAATTCCAATTCCACCAAATGTCTCTTTTTTACGTAATTAGTACGTACTTTGTACGTAATTTGTACTAGGGATGAGGCGGCAAGAGTCCTTGACATCTAACGACAGAGGTGGAATTTTTGATTTATACCTAAAATTTTTCCTTCCGAGATTAACTCTCTACCCCCATATTTTCTCACATTTACAAAAATAAATCTTTTTCCATGGCTACTCTCTCATTAAACAAATCGCGAAACCTAGCGAACTTCCTTTATTACTTCACACAATATGATCATTCCCTCTTCTAGAATAGCTAAAGCAAGTGTGAACAAGAGAAGATTCCTCCCTTGAGTAATCATAAATGACTAGCTCTATGGAGCATTTAGATGGACCCGTGCCTATTGCAGAATAGCTAAAGCAAGTGTGAACAAGAGAAGATTCCTCTGAGGTGCCCCATTCGCATGCAGGCCTCACCATCCGAGAAGACCCGTGCCCATTGCACTTTTCCATTTCACAAAGGTACAATAACCTTTTTAAATCAGCATATTCCTTTTGGTTTTCCCTTAGCCTTTCTATATTGACAACAAGAAGCCACCAATGTTCAAATGTGTCATCTTAAAGAGGGTTCATTCTAGTCATAGATTATCAATTTATCATTCGCCACATGTATATCTTTGTTCAGTCCATAACTATATTATGTAAGATCTCATCTTATAATACCTCAAGTGATAAAGAAACTATTTAGGTGAATCTCTCACAGTTCATTTCGCGTCTTTTTCTCAGCTGTTCTTTTCAACTAAGTTCGATCTACATAACCCTTTGTCACATCGTCCCTAGTAAAAATCCTTTAAACACAAGAAAAGCAAACAAATAAATGGAAATAATTAATTCATAGAATTGTCGCGCACCTCACCTCGGATCTTCAACACGGAATGCAAAATAGATAGCACGTCCGTTTTGATGGTGAAGTGAGTCATTCCAAAGATGCCCTTCAACTGTTGCAGGCACATTATAACCGCAAGTCCCAACTCATGATACCAACGACTGTTGAGTGCAACAAGAAGTCCACAACCAATCCCCAGTCTGCTCATATCTGTATATACCTTAACCCTAAGACTGACTGGAAGATAGATTTGACTTCAATCAAGAGTGTGGATCTTGGGTAAGGAACTCTCCTCGGAAACTCAGCACTTAGAATCTTTTGCCAAATTGCCTTTGCGTGCTTACAATCTCTGAGTACATGCATACCTATTATGTTTTTGAACAAATAACCAAAACAAAGAAAAAACGATTACCCATTAGGTTTGCAAGGTTCCATCGGTTGTTCGTGGATGTCGTGTATAACTTCTGAAAATAGGAGACAATCAAACACTTCAGTTGCTCTGGATCATCAATCCAACTTCCTCGCTCTTATAGGATAAAATACTGTTCTTTCTTCATCGAACAATTGTTGCGTAGAAGAATCGAGTATTCTCATCTCCAAATGTGATAAAATTTATCTCTGGCCTTATGGAACCACAAAATATCTTCTTGCAGTGAAGTTTCCATATTTTCATGCTTAAGCTTCTGCTCAAGTTCCACAAGAAAAGGATGGTACCCCTGCTCTAACTTTCTTCGAAAACCTTCAATTCTAGCATGGAGATACCGTTTACGGCCAAATATATTTCCAAATGTACTCTTGTTCTATTCTTGTATGCGTCCCTTGAACTGTTCCAACTGAGGTCGAAGTGTGGCGTCAATAATCCAATTCTCTTCAACAAGGTCAGAAAATGGAGGGTGTGTTACCCAGGTAGCTTCAGAACAGAACGGTCGATTAAATCAGTTGATAAGTTGGAGGTTGTGGTCAGATTAACCCTTGTTACAACCTTGACAAAGGCATTTGGAAACATCAGTCACCATTTTGTGTTACAAAATGCTCTATCTAGATCATCATGAATGCCGGTTCGCCATCAGCTTGAGATGGATGAATTGAGCATCAAGACAGTCAATATACTTGAAATGAGTCTTCCAGCACTTTGATCATGAATACGGGAGCTCCTACAATTTAGTCATAACTATGAGCAATTTTGTTAAAGTCACCTGCGATGAGCCAAGGCATGGTCATTGAATTAGCCAGATCACCATGAACGCTGTTTCGCCATCAGCTTGAGATGTGTGAATTGAGCATTAGGATAAAGCAAATCCATTTGAAATGAGTCTTCCTTCCATAAAGTCCACATTCCTCCGGAGAAACCTTGTGCATCTTCGCTCATTGAATGCCCGAACCCCAATTTGCAATAACTTCAGAAACCATTTTGCCAACTTCTGGCTCCAGCACAACAATTATATCAGGCACATGTAGTTTAATAAAATCCCTCATGGCTATAAGAGAGAATTATGAGGCAGATACTCCAATAGGGCAAAGTTAATCCTTGATCACATCAAAGGTATCAGGCACCAATCGTATTATCTCGAATGCATTGGCCTGGAACAAAGCTCACCTGGTTGGGCGATAACACAAACAGCCCCCGTTGCCTTTAGATGGCCTCTAGATCGCGTCCTGCAAAGCTATAAGGTGCCCCATTTGCATGCAGGCCTCGCCATCCAAGGGGACCCATGTCCATTGCACAAAAGAAGAGTGTAGATTCCAACTTTCGCTTTCAAAGCACTAGCCAAGACTTCTGTCTTATTTTGATCTCCACAAGACGTTTTCCTTTTGGTCTTCCCTTAACCTTTCTATATTGACAACAAGAAGCCACCGATGTTTAAATATGTGTCATCTTAAAGACGGTTCATTCTAGTCAAACTTCTATCATTTTCTTCGTTCAGAGATAATTTAACCAGTGAATGGTCAAGCACCTCGTCTCGGTTCTTCAACACGACATGCGGGACAGATATCTCTTGCATTTCATTTCATGCCCTTCAACTGTTGCAAGCATATACAATAGTCGCAGTCCCAACTCATGATACTGACGATTGCTGAGTGCGACGAGAAGTCCACAACCAATCCCCAGTCCGCTCATAAATTTGATAAAGAAAAGATGAGATTAGCTTGTTTGCTAATTGATGAATTAAAGGAGAAAACTTGTTCTGTGAAGAACCGCAATATACCTCAAGAACCGTAAGACTGAATGGAAGATTCAGGTGAAGATTGTGCCTATGAAGAACAAGATCAGATACAAGTGGGGATCAGTGTCCGGCGACATGTTCTCTTGAATGGTCGCAGCTGGAAACAGCGAAGCTGCAGCCACGGTCCAAAGCTCAGAATCTGCAATAAGTCAATATCTTAAAAGGGGCCTCGAACCTATACATGGCCCATTTAATAAAATTTGAAGAACCTATACTTAATGAGTTGTAAAATTTAAAGCCTAAGATAAAATGGACCTAATTGGCTTCAGTTTGGGTACCGAAAGGGATGAAGCCCAAATGTTATACCCAAACTCACCCAACACAACTTAATCCAACTTAAACCCGTCAAAAGGGGCCTCGAACCTATACATGGCCCATTCAATAAAATTTGAAGAACCTATACTTAATGAGTTGTAAAATTTAAAGCCTAAGATAAATGGGTCTAATTGGCTTCAGTTTGGGTACCGAAAGGGATGAAGGCCAAATGTTATACCCAAAGAACCTATACTTAATGAGTTGTAAAATTTAAAGCCTAAGATAAATGGACCTAATTGGCTTCAGTTTGGGTACCGAAAGGGATGAAGCCCAAATGTTATACCCAAACTCACCCAACACAACTTAATCCAACTTAAACCTGTCAAAAGGGGCCTCGAACCTATACATGGCCCATTCAATAAAATTTGAACAACCTATACTTAATGAGTTGTAAAATTTAAAGCCTAAGATAAATGGGCCTAATTGGCTTCAGTTTGGGTACCAAAAGGGATGAAGCCCAAATGTTATACCCAAACTCACCCAACAGAACTTAATCCAACTTAAACCTGTCAAAAGGGGCCTCGAACCTATACATGGCCCATTTAATAAAATTTGAAGAACCTATAGTTAATGAGTTGTAAAATTTAAAGCCTAAGATAGATGGGCCTAATTGGCTTCAGTTTAGAATCCATTTCCAACCCACTAGAGCTCAAACTCTCCCCCCTCTCCCTCTTTGCTCTCTTCTCACTGTGGCCATCTTCCTCCTGCTCACGCCTCCGCATCTGGTTGGACACTTCCACCTCCATCGCCACCAACTTATTTTCACCTAATATGGATAAGATCGCCAATTCAACCAACCTCGAGCTAAATTATGATAACGATGGAGATCATAATTCTGCCGGATAAGCCGCAAAATGATCATGATCAATCTCTACCTCATTTGGGAACGCAATCTCACGAAAAGGAAAAGAGAGGACCATACTCACTTGAAAACCGGCCAGAGCAAGCTCGGGGTCCTCAGCAACGGAGTCGTCGCTGCTCCAATCGTCGGAGGCCTCATTGTTGGCTAGGGAGCCAAGGGTATGCGTCTGGTAGAGCTGAGCCTATTGGACGCGAGGCGAACAGAGCTCCCACCGCATACCTCTGCGTTGGCGAGAGGAACAATGTCTCGCCACCATTGATCACAGGAGGAATTTTTTCCCAACCGGGAGGAACTGCGCGTGCCGTAGTTCGCTCCAAGTCCTCCTTTCGAAATTTCTCTTCGAAGCTGTCAAGCTTCGGCGGGTTCGGTGCACGGGTATGAGGACAAGAACAGGTCGGCCTCAGGATTTAATATGAGCTGGGTTAGGTAGTGAATTTGGGCTGAACCCATTTATAATTCACCTAAACTTAATCCAACAGTTCGACCCCTCTAATCGAATCTGATCATCAGTCACCATTTTGTGTTACAAAATGCTCTATCTAGATCATCATGAACGCCGATTCGCCATCAGCTTGAGATGGATGAATTGAGAATCAAGACAAAGCCAATCTACTTGAAATGAGTCTTCCAGCACTTTGATCATGAATGCGGGAGCTCCTACAATTTAGTCATAACAATAAGCAATTTCATTAAAGTCACCTGCTATGAGCCAAGGCATGTCATTGAATTAGCCAGATCACCATGAACGCTGTTTCGCCATCAGCTTGAGATGTGTGAATTGAGCATTAGGATAAAGCAAATCCATTTGAAATGAGTCTTCCTTCCATAAAGTCCACATTCCTCCGGAGAAACCTTGTGCATCTTCGCTCATTGAATGCCCGAACCCCAATTTGCAATAACTTCAGAAACCATTTTGCCAACTTCTGGCTCCAGCACAACAATTATATCAGGCACATGTAGTTTAATAAAATCCCTCATGGCTATAAGAGAGAATTATGAGGCAGATACTCCAATAGGGCAAAGTTAATCCTTGATCACATCAAAGGTATCAGGCACCAATCGTATTATCTCGAATGCATTGGCCTGGAACAAAGCTCACCTGGTTGGGCGATAACACAAACAGCCCCGTTGCCTTTAGATGGCCTCTAGATCGCGTCCTGCAAAGCTATAAGGTGCCCCATTTGCATGCAGGCCTCGCCATCCAAGGGGACCCATGTCCATTGCACAAAAGAAGAGTGTAGATTCCAACTTTCGCTTTCAAAGCACTAGCCAAGACTTCTGTCTTATTTTGATCTCCACAAGACGTTTTCCTTTTGGTCTTCCCTTAACCTTTCTATATTGACAACAAGAAGCCACCGATGTTTAAATATGTGTCATCTTAAAGACGGTTCATTCTAGTCAAACTTCTATCATTTTCTTCGTTCAGAGATAATTTAACCAGTGAATGGTCAAGCACCTCGTCTCGGTTCTTCAACACGACATGCGGGACAGATATCTCTTGCATTTCATTTCATGCCCTTCAACTGTTGCAAGCATATACAATAGTCGCAGTCCCAACTCATGATACTGACGATTGCTGAGTGCGACGAGAAGTCCACAACCAATCCCCAGTCCGCTCATAAATTTGATAAAGAAAAGATGAGATTAGCTTGTTTGCTAATTGATGAATTAAAGGAGAAAACTTGTTCTGTGAAGAACCGCAATATACCTCAAGAACCGTAAGACTGAATGGAAGATTCAGGTGAAGATTGTGCCTATGAAGAACAAGATCAGATACAAGTGGGGATCAGTGTCCGGCGACATGTTCTCTTGAATGGTCGCAGCTGGAAACAGCGAAGCTGCAGCCACGGTCCAAAGCTCAGAATCTGCAATAAGTCAATATCTTAAAAGGGGCCTCGAACCTATACATGGCCCATTTAATAAAATTTGAAGAACCTATACTTAATGAGTTGTAAAATTTAAAGCCTAAGATAAAATGGACCTAATTGGCTTCAGTTTGGGTACCGAAAGGGATGAAGCCCAAATGTTATACCCAAACTCACCCAACACAACTTAATCCAACTTAAACCCGTCAAAAGGGGCCTCGAACCTATACATGGCCCATTCAATAAAATTTGAAGAACCTATACTTAATGAGTTGTAAAATTTAAAGCCTAAGATAAATGGGTCTAATTGGCTTCAGTTTGGGTACCGAAAGGGATGAAGGCCAAATGTTATACCCAAAGAACCTATACTTAATGAGTTGTAAAATTTAAAGCCTAAGATAAATGGACCTAATTGGCTTCAGTTTGGGTACCGAAAGGGATGAAGCCCAAATGTTATACCCAAACTCACCCAACACAACTTAATCCAACTTAAACCTGTCAAAAGGGGCCTCGAACCTATACATGGCCCATTCAATAAAATTTGAACAACCTATACTTAATGAGTTGTAAAATTTAAAGCCTAAGATAAATGGGCCTAATTGGCTTCAGTTTGGGTACCAAAAGGGATGAAGCCCAAATGTTATACCCAAACTCACCCAACAGAACTTAATCCAACTTAAACCTGTCAAAAGGGGCCTCGAACCTATACATGGCCCATTTAATAAAATTTGAAGAACCTATAGTTAATGAGTTGTAAAATTTAAAGCCTAAGATAGATGGGCCTAATTGGCTTCAGTTTAGAATCCATTTCCAACCCACTAGAGCTCAAACTCTCCCCCCTCTCCCTCTTTGCTCTCTTCTCACTGTGGCCATCTTCCTCCTGCTCACGCCTCCGCATCTGGTTGGACACTTCCACCTCCATCGCCACCAACTTATTTTCACCTAATATGGATAAGATCGCCAATTCAACCAACCTCGAGCTAAATTATGATAACGATGGAGATCATAATTCTGCCGGATAAGCCGCAAAATGATCATGATCAATCTCTACCTCATTTGGGAACGCAATCTCACGAAAAGGAAAAGAGAGGACCATACTCACTTGAAAACCGGCCAGAGCAAGCTCGGGGTCCTCAGCAACGGAGTCGTCGCTGCTCCAATCGTCGGAGGCCTCATTGTTGGCTAGGGAGCCAAGGGTATGCGTCTGGTAGAGCTGAGCCTATTGGAGCGCGAGGCGAACAGAGCTCCCACCGCATACCTCTGCGTTGGCGAGAGGAACAATGTCTCGCCACCATTGATCACAGGAGGAATTTTTCCCAACCGGGAGGAACTGCGCGTGCCGTAGTTCGCTCCAAGTCCTCCTTTCGAAATTTCTCTTCGAAGCTGTCAAGCTTCGGCGGGTTCGCGGTGCACGGGTATGAGGACAAGAACAGGTCGGCCTCAGGATTTAATATGAGCTGGGTTAGGTAGTGAATTTGGGCTGAACCCATTTATAATTCACCTAAACTTAATCCAACAGTTCGACCCCTCTAATCGAATCTGATCATCAGTCACCATTTTGTGTTACAAAATGCTCTATCTAGATCATCATGAACGCCGATTCGCCATCAGCTTGAGATGGATGAATTGAGAATCAAGACAAAGCCAATCTACTTGAAATGAGTCTTCCAGCACTTTGATCATGAATGCGGGAGCTCCTACAATTTAGTCATAACAATAAGCAATTTCATTAAAGTCACCTGCTATGAGCCAAGGCATGTCATTGAATTAGCCAGATCACCATGAACGCTGTTTCGCCATCAGCTTGAGATGTGTGAATTGAGCATTAGGATAAAGCAAATCCATTTGAAATGAGTCTTCCTTCCATAAAGTCCACATTCCTCCGGAGAAACCTTGTGCATCTTCGCTCATTGAATGCCCGAACCCCAATTTGCAATAACTTCAGAAACCATTTTGCCAACTTCTGGCTCCAGCACAACAATTATATCAGGCACATGTAGTTTAATAAAATCCCTCATGGCTATAAGAGAGAATTATGAGGCAGATACTCCAATAGGGCAAAGTTAATCCTTGATCACATCAAAGGTATCAGGCACCAATCGTATTATCTCGAATGCATTGGCCTGGAACAAAGCTCACCTGGTTGGGCGATAACACAAACAGCCCCCGTTGCCTTTAGATGGCCTCTAGATCGCGTCCTGCAAAGCTATAAGGTGCCCCATTTGCATGCAGGCCTCGCCATCCAAGGGGACCCATGTCCATTGCACAAAAGAAGAGTGTAGATTCCAACTTTCGCTTTCAAAGCACTAGCCAAGACTTCTGTCTTATTTTGATCTCCACAAGACGTTTTCCTTTTGGTCTTCCCTTAACCTTTCTATATTGACAACAAGAAGCCACCGATGTTTAAATATGTGTCATCTTAAAGACGGTTCATTCTAGTCAAACTTCTATCATTTTCTTCGTTCAGAGATAATTTAACCAGTGAATGGTCAAGCACCTCGTCTCGGTTCTTCAACACGACATGCGGGACAGATATCTCTTGCATTTCATTTCATGCCCTTCAACTGTTGCAAGCATATACAATAGTCGCAGTCCCAACTCATGATACTGACGATTGCTGAGTGCGACGAGAAGTCCACAACCAATCCCCAGTCCGCTCATAAATTTGATAAAGAAAAGATGAGATTAGCTTGTTTGCTAATTGATGAATTAAAGGAGAAAACTTGTTCTGTGAAGAACCGCAATATACCTCAAGAACCGTAAGACTGAATGGAAGATTCAGGTGAAGATTGTGCCTATGAAGAACAAGATCAGATACAAGTGGGGATCAGTGTCCGGCGACATGTTCTCTTGAATGGTCGCAGCTGGAAACAGCGAAGCTGCAGCCACGGTCCAAAGCTCAGAATCTGCAATAAGTCAATATCTTAAAAGGGGCCTCGAACCTATACATGGCCCATTTAATAAAATTTGAAGAACCTATACTTAATGAGTTGTAAAATTTAAAGCCTAAGATAAAATGGACCTAATTGGCTTCAGTTTGGGTACCGAAAGGGATGAAGCCCAAATGTTATACCCAAACTCACCCAACACAACTTAATCCAACTTAAACCCGTCAAAAGGGGCCTCGAACCTATACATGGCCCATTCAATAAAATTTGAAGAACCTATACTTAATGAGTTGTAAAATTTAAAGCCTAAGATAAATGGGTCTAATTGGCTTCAGTTTGGGTACCGAAAGGGATGAAGGCCAAATGTTATACCCAAAGAACCTATACTTAATGAGTTGTAAAATTTAAAGCCTAAGATAAATGGACCTAATTGGCTTCAGTTTGGGTACCGAAAGGGATGAAGCCCAAATGTTATACCCAAACTCACCCAACACAACTTAATCCAACTTAAACCTGTCAAAAGGGGCCTCGAACCTATACATGGCCCATTCAATAAAATTTGAACAACCTATACTTAATGAGTTGTAAAATTTAAAGCCTAAGATAAATGGGCCTAATTGGCTTCAGTTTGGGTACCAAAAGGGATGAAGCCCAAATGTTATACCCAAACTCACCCAACAGAACTTAATCCAACTTAAACCTGTCAAAAGGGGCCTCGAACCTATACATGGCCCATTTAATAAAATTTGAAGAACCTATAGTTAATGAGTTGTAAAATTTAAAGCCTAAGATAGATGGGCCTAATTGGCTTCAGTTTAGAATCCATTTCCAACCCACTAGAGCTCAAACTCTCCCCCCTCTCCCTCTTTGCTCTCTTCTCACTGTGGCCATCTTCCTCCTGCTCACGCCTCCGCATCTGGTTGGACACTTCCACCTCCATCGCCACCAACTTATTTTCACCTAATATGGATAAGATCGCCAATTCAACCAACCTCGAGCTAAATTATGATAACGATGGAGATCATAATTCTGCCGGATAAGCCGCAAAATGATCATGATCAATCTCTACCTCATTTGGGAACGCAATCTCACGAAAAGGAAAAGAGAGGACCATACTCACTTGAAAACCGGCCAGAGCAAGCTCGGGGTCCTCAGCAACGGAGTCGTCGCTGCTCCAATCGTCGGAGGCCTCATTGTTGGCTAGGGAGCCAAGGGTATGCGTCTGGTAGAGCTGAGCCTATTGGAGCGCGAGGCGAACAGAGCTCCCACCGCATACCTCTGCGTTGGCGAGAGGAACAATGTCTCGCCACCATTGATCACAGGAGGAATTTTTCCCAACCGGGAGGAACTGCGCGTGCCGTAGTTCGCTCCAAGTCCTCCTTTCGAAATTTCTCTTCAAGCTGTCAAGCTTCGGCGGGTTCGCGGTGCACGGGTATGAGGACAAGAACAGGTCGGCCTCAGGATTTAATATGAGCTGGGTTAGGTAGTGAATTTGGGCTGAACCCATTTATAATTCACCTAAACTTAATCCAACAGTTCGACCCCTCTAATCGAATCTGATCATCAGTCACCATTTTGTGTTACAAAATGCTCTATCTAGATCATCATGAACGCCGATTCGCCATCAGCTTGAGATGGATGAATTGAGAATCAAGACAAAGCCAATCTACTTGAAATGAGTCTTCCAGCACTTTGATCATGAATGCGGGAGCTCCTACAATTTAGTCATAACAATAAGCAATTTCATTAAAGTCACCTGCTATGAGCCAAGGCATGTCATTGAATTAGCCAGATCACCATGAACGCTGTTTCGCCATCAGCTTGAGATGTGTGAATTGAGCATTAGGATAAAGCAAATCCATTTGAAATGAGTCTTCCTTCCATAAAGTCCACATTCCTCCGGAGAAACCTTGTGCATCTTCGCTCATTGAATGCCCGAACCCCAATTTGCAATAACTTCAGAAACCATTTTGCCAACTTCTGGCTCCAGCACAACAATTATATCAGGCACATGTAGTTTAATAAAATCCCTCATGGCTATAAGAGAGAATTATGAGGCAGATACTCCAATAGGGCAAAGTTAATCCTTGATCACATCAAAGGTATCAGGCACCAATCGTATTATCTCGAATGCATTGGCCTGGAACAAAGCTCACCTGGTTGGGCGATAACACAAACAGCCCCCGTTGCCTTTAGATGGCCTCTAGATCGCGTCCTGCAAAGCTATAAGGTGCCCCATTTGCATGCAGGCCTCGCCATCCAAGGGGACCCATGTCCATTGCACAAAAGAAGAGTGTAGATTCCAACTTTCGCTTTCAAAGCACTAGCCAAGACTTCTGTCTTATTTTGATCTCCACAAGACGTTTTCCTTTTGGTCTTCCCTTAACCTTTCTATATTGACAACAAGAAGCCACCGATGTTTAAATATGTGTCATCTTAAAGACGGTTCATTCTAGTCAAACTTCTATCATTTTCTTCGTTCAGAGATAATTTAACCAGTGAATGGTCAAGCACCTCGTCTCGGTTCTTCAACACGACATGCGGGACAGATATCTCTTGCATTTCATTTCATGCCCTTCAACTGTTGCAAGCATATACAATAGTCGCAGTCCCAACTCATGATACTGACGATTGCTGAGTGCGACGAGAAGTCCACAACCAATCCCCAGTCCGCTCATAAATTTGATAAAGAAAAGATGAGATTAGCTTGTTTGCTAATTGATGAATTAAAGGAGAAAACTTGTGCTGTGAAGAACCGCAATATACCTCAAGAACCGTAAGACTGAATGGAAGATTCTGGTGAAGATAGTGCCTATGAAGAACAAGATCAGATACATGTGGGGATCAGTGTCCGGCGACATGTTCTCTTGAATGGTCGCAGCTGGAAACAGCGAAGCTGCAGCCACGGTCCAAAGCTCAGAATCTGCAATAAGTCAATATCTCAAGAGGAAACATGAAGATTTGTTAAAACAATGGCATGGGTGTCGTCGTCTTCGTCGTCGTCGTCGTCGTCATCATTTTAGGTACCGAAAGGGATGAAGCCCAAATGTTATACCCAAACTCACTCAACAAAACTTAACCCAACTTAAACCTTTCAAAAGGGGCCTCGAACCTATACATGGCCCATTTAATAAAATTTGAAGCCTAAGATAAATGGGCCTAATTGGCTTCAGTTTAGAATCCATTTCCAACCCACTAGAGCTCACACTCTCCCCCCCTCCCTCTTTGCTCTCGCTTCTCACTGTGGCCATCTTCCTCCTGCTCGCGCCTCCGCATCTGGTTGGACACTTCCACCTCCATCGCCACCAACTGATTTTCACCTAATATGGATAAGATCGCCAATTCAACCAACCTCGAGCTAAATTATGATAACGATGGAGATCATAATTCTGCCGGATAAGCCACAAAATGATCATGATCAATCTCTACCTCATTTGAGAACGCAATCTCACGAAAAGTAAAAGAGAGGACCGTACTCACTTGAAAACTGGCCGGAGCAAGCTCGGGGTCCTCGGCAACGGAGTTGTCGCTGCTCCAATCGTCAGAGGCCTCATTGTTGGCGAAGGAGCCAAGGGTATGCGTCTGGTAGAGCTGAGCCCACTGGAGCGCGAGGCGAACAGAGCTCCCACCACATACCTCTGCGTTGGCGAGAGGAACAATGTCTCGCCACCATTGATCGCAGGAGGAATTTTTCCCAACCGGGAGGAACCGCGCGTGCCAGAGTTCGCTCCAAGTCCTCCTTTCGAAATTTCTCTTCGAAGCTGTCAAGCTTCGGCGGGTTCGCCGTGCACGGGGATGACGACAAAAGCAGGTCGGCCTCAGGATTTAATATGAGCTGGGTTAGGTAGTGAATTTGGGCTGAACCCATTTATAATCCACTTAAACTTAATCCAACGGTTCGACCCCTCTAACCCAATCTGATCTCCTATCAATAAAAGAATCAAACCACTCAATGTCCATTTAATTTTAAAGAGTCATTCACGTAAATGAATGATACCCAATTTGCCTAACAGTCAGCACCCGATTTTGCTTCCCTAAAATTATGCAGTATCTTGACCTGCTGGAAATATATTAAAAGTTTTTGAATTTGAGAAATGAGAGTATAATTTCAAACTCAGAAACTCACGCTCTCCCTGTCCGCTCCCCACCTCTACCCGGTCGCTTCACTGCTACATCATCCCCGTGGGAAGGACTCTACAGTAACCCCCCCTCCAAAAAAAAAAAAAACCCACCTTCTCCGACTGGATTTACCTCAGAGGAGCCACCGGTGAACTCCAATTTTATTTTATTTTATAAAATAAAATAACTCGAGATACTTTTTGTAAATAGTCGAAAACCTCGCAGCATAAATTGGCAACGAAAAATCCAAAATCAACCAAAACCACCTTCTCCGAGTAGATTTGGCTCTGAGAAGCCACCGGTGAACTCCTGTACTTTTTTTTTTTTTTAATGAAAACGCGAAAGAAGGGGAAATGCTAGAAGGCGAAAATGCAGGAAAGAGGAAAAGCAATGAAAACGCATACGATGAACAGGAAAGAGGAAAAACAAGCCATATGAAAGCAATGAACAGGAAAAGAGAAAAAGCAAAGCAATGACAACGCGCAAGAAGGGGACAAGCAAGAAGGCCAAAAGCAGGAAAGAGGAAAAGCAAAGCAATTAAAACGAATAAGAGGAAAGAGGAGAAGGCAAAAGCAAGCAGACAAAAGAGAGGAGAAGGCAAAAGCAAGAAGACAAAAGCAGGAAAGAGAAAACCAATGAAAAAACAAGACATATGAAAGCAATGAACAGGAAAGAGAAAAAGCAAAGCAGGAAAAAGGAAAGAGGAGAAGGCAAAAGCAAGAAGACAAAAGAGAGGAGAAGGCAAAAGCAAGAAGACAAAAGCAGGAAAGAGAAAACCAATGAAAAAACAAGACATATGAAAGCAATGAACAAGAAATATGAAAAAACAAGACATACGAAAGCAATGAACAAGAAATATGAAAAAGCAAAGCAATGAACAGGAAAGAGAAAAAGCAAAGCAATGAACAGGAAAGAGAAAAAGCAAAGCAGGAAAAAGGAAAGAGGAGAAGGCAAAAGCAAGAAGACAAAAGAGAGGAGAAGGCAAAAGCAAGAAGACAAAAGCAGGAAAGAGAAAACCAATGAAAAAACAAGACATATGAAAGCAATGAACAAAAAATATGAAAAAACAAGACATATGAAAGCAATGAACAGGAAAGAGAAAAAGCAAAGCAGGAAAAAGGAAAGAGGAGAAGGCAAAAGCAAGAAGACAAAAGAGAGGAGAAGGCAAAAGCAAGAAGACAAAAGCAGGAAAGAGAAAACCAATGAAAACGCATACGATGAACAGGAAAGAGGAAACACAAGCAATATGACAGCAATGAACAGGAAAGAGAAAAAGCAAAGCAATGACAACGCGCAAGAAGGGAACAAGCAAGAAGGCGAAAGGCAGGAAAGAGGAAAAGCAAAGCAATTAAAACGAATAAGAGGAAAGAGGAGAAGGCAAAAGCAAGAAGGCGAAAAGCAGGAAAGAGGAAAAGCAATGAAAACGCATACGATGAACAGGAAATAGGAAAAACAAGCCACATGAAAGCAATGAACAGGAAAGAGAAAAAGCAAAGCAATGACAACGCGCATGAAGGGGACAAGCAAGAAGACCAAAAGCAGGAAAGAGGAAAAGCAAAGCAATTAAAACGAATAAGAGGAAAGAGGAGAAGGCAGAACCAAGAAGACAAAAGCAGGAAAGAGAAAACCAATGAAAACACATAGGATGAACAGGAAAGAGGAAAAACAAGACATATGAAAGCAATGAACAGGAAAGAGAAAAAGCAAAGCAATGACAACGCGCAAGAAGGCCAAAAGCAGGAAAAAGGAAAGAGGAGAAGGCAAAAGCAAGAAGACAAAAGCAGGAAAGAGAAAACCAATGAAAACGCATACGATGAACAGGAAAGAGAAAAAACAAGCCATATGAAAGAGAAAAAGCAAAGCAATGACAACGCGTAAGAAAACGCGTAAGAAGGGGACAAGAAGAAGGCGAAAAGCAGGAAAGAGGAAAAGCAAGAGGAACAGCAACGAAAAAGCCGACGATGAACAGGAAAGAGGAAAAGCAAAGCAATGAAAACGCGTAAGAAAAGCAAGAGGAAAAGCAACAGAACAGAGGAAAACCAATATGAAAGCAGTGAACAGGAAGAGGCTCTGACCAATGGGACCACTGTAACGTGCGCATATGGGAATCTCGTGATGATATTATTTTTTTGTCGAAATGATAAAGGATTTAAAACAAGAGAGAATGGGAGGATACAGCACCCTGTTTTGCCACTGGAATCCCACTAGGTAGACCCTTTAAATTAAAAGGAAAAACAATAAATCAAATGAAAAAAAATGGAAAGAAAAAAAGACACTTTAACATCGTCAATATACAGGTTAAACGTCTTTATTGCTAGGCAAAACAACCGCAGGATTTCTTTTGACTCCATCTGCAATAGAAAACATTTTACTTGAGGCATACCAATCTAAGTCAACTCGAAAATCAAAATCAAGCATCTCACAATTGACTAAGATTGAAATTTGTTTAAAAATTTTAGGTATTGTTTGAATAAATTTTTTACCTCACTATCTTCTTCTTTTCATACAACTCCACTTTTTCCATAATTCTAGCCTACTTTCAATTTTTTTTTTTGCTTATTCGGTAATACTATGAAATCTCATCAAATTAACTTGAATACATATGTGATTATTAATTTCACTTTCATTATATTTACAATTGGTGAAAATGTCTTCACAATACAAGAGAAAAAATTGAGTTTTATATTTAAGTAGTTATTCAAAGTGTACAATTTTTTTTTGGGCCATAAAAGTGTCGAGAAGTTCACAAGCATAAAAAAGTTTCCTTCTTGTTGATTTAATTTTTTTTAGAAAAAAATAACATTGTTCAGTATTTTAGAATTTTTTTGTCAAGATTTTTTCCGAATTCGCTCCATATTATGTTCCGATTGTCAATTCCTTTTGAAATGGCTCGACAAACCACCGTCATTCAAGGAAATATGATGGGGCCGCTGCCATAGCAATGTACTAAAACCAATACGATATTAAATGATGAGTGCGTGAGGGACGCCCGGCGGGGACAATCAATTGCAGTCGTGGTTTTGGGGGACCCACAGCTGAGCAGTCCATCTCTTTATTATCCCAATTTTACGAGAAAATATTAAACACCTGGGTGTCCTCATCGCTCACCAAATTTGCTGGAAAAAGCCAATTTTTTTTAATTGATATCACAAAAAAATTTCAAATTAATACATTTATAATAAATTTATCTCAAATTATTTTCTATCATCAAAAAGTACACATTAATAAATTTATCTTAAATTGATACACATGTGATCAATTTTGGATATATTATCAGTTTTGGATTTTTTGTGAAGTAGATTTATTAGAAGTGTATCGATTTATGATTTTTTTATGGTCATTTAGAGTAAATTTATCATCCGTATACCAAGTTGAAGTTTTTAGTAGTAAAAAAATTAATTTGGAATAAATTCATTATATATCTATCGATTTTAGATTTTTTGTGATATTAAACAATTTTTTTGGGCAAAACTAAGAAGATGCACAGATCGGGGAGAAAAAATAGCCAAAGAAGAAACGCATGGCAGATCTGGGGATGACAAACTATATTCTTTGCCAGGCCACGGGTCTGGTGGAAAAAGCCATATCCTTTGCCTCTGGTCGGCCATGGACGGTTGCTTGAGCCGAACACCTCAGCTCGCGTCGAAGAACCCCATAAGATTGAAAATGAGAGAAAAAGTGCTTCGAGGTACTTCATTCGAATATGCGTTATTTCTTCTCGAATATTGCCCGAAATCCTTTTTTTTTTCCTTTAAATTCCGTTATCCCCTGTGAGGGAGGAGATACATGCCGTAATGTGACTAACAATCGCTCCAATTATTTTTCCAAACGATGAACAAAGAGGAAAAACAAGCAATGTGAAAGCAACGAAAGAAAAAGCAAAGCAATGACCACGCGTAAGAAGGGGACAAGCAAGAAGGCGAAAAGCAGGAAAGAGGAGAAGCAAGAGGAACAGCAATGAAAAAGCCGACAATGAACAGGAAAGAGGAAAAGCAAAGCAATGAGAAAACGCGTAAGAAAAGCAAGAGGAAAAGCAAAGAAAAAGCATGCGATGAACGGAACAGAGGAAAACCAATATGAAAGCAATGAACAAAAAGAGGCTCTAACCGATGGGACCCCTATAACGTGCGCCTATGGGAATCTCGTGATGATTTTATTTTATTTTTGTCGAAATGATAATGGATTTGAAACAGGAGAGAATGGGAGGATACAACACCATGTTTTGCCACTGGAATCCACTTGGTAGACCCTTTAAATTAAAAGGAAAAACAATAAATCAAATGAAAAAAAAAAAGGGAAAGAGAAAAGGACGCTTAAACATCATAAAATATTTCCTAAATATTCAACCCTTACACTTTTCTTCCTTGTTTTAGTCAATTGGAAGGAGGAGGAGGGATTTTTAAAACAACACAAACACTCATTTCATTAACTTTCGCTTATCAACTCATTTCTTCTCCATTAGTTTTCAATTCCCGTGAATAAAAAGCAAGGCCCCACTTTTGTGTTGTTGAAGTTTCTAGTTTCATCTTTTCAAGTGATCACAAGGTGAATTATTATATTTCCTTTTCATTTTATCAAACTAGTTTTGTTGCTTACAAAGAATGAGGGTTATTAATTTATATTCTTATTTTTCTCTGAAGGTATCTAAAGTTTTGATTTGCTCAAGTCACTCTAAGAACTAAGTTAAAACAAAATCTACTTAGCACTTTTGACTTGGTTGTTTGATGGTTATTAATTAGGGGGTGTGGAAGGGAGGGAGGGATTTCTAAAAGAACACAGCTCTCATTTCATTAACTTTCACTTGTCAACTTATTTCTTTAACTTTCATTTTCAAAAAAGGGCCAATTCCATATGTTCGAGTTTTAGGCTATGGCTACTTTAACACCACATGTAAGCCGCAAAAGAACATCCGAGATCTCCATATTAAAGAGATCTATACACCTAATTTGGAATCCATCATTTTTGACGCGGAACAACGACGATCCAAAGCTTAAGCATTTCTACTTTATTGCCCTCTCTATTAGTGGCTTGATATGATTGCTCTTCACCTTTAGCGTTTAGTAAACGCTTCTTATGTGAGGATATTTATATGTCAAGATTGGAAAAAAGGTTTGAGCATTATTTATAGAATTTTCAGCTAAATTCTTTTATCATGGGCGAGTCATTCAACTTGACTTCACTCATTACACTACCCTATATTAGATTAATTAATAAACTTTATGTCTCACTATATTAGACTAATCCTGCAATCCCGTTTTACGGTAATTATTATATTAATAAATGTTAGTGAGTCGAGTAAAATGCGATTGCAGGATTAGTCTAATATAGTGAGACATAAAGTTTATTAATTAATCTAATATAGGGCAAGTTAGTGTGAGTCGAGTTGAGCCCAACTCCGCCCATGATAAAAGAATTTATCTAAAAACTCTATAAATAGTGCTCAAACATTTTTTCCAATCTTGACATATAAATATCCTCACATAAGAAGCGTTTACTAAACGCTAAAGGTGAAGAGCAGTCTTATCAAGCCACTAATAGAGAGGGCAATAAAGTAGAAACGCTTAAGCTTTGGATCGTTGTTGTTCCCCATCAAAAATGATGGATTCTAAATTAGGTGTATAAATTGTTGGATGTATGTCCTAAAGCTACTATGTAATAGTTACATATTAGGGATTTCAATTGTACCATCATTATTATTATTTAATTAATGGCAATGATGTATTCATTCATTTGTCCAATTATTTTGTATTTATGAATGATTCTATAAAATCAGTTGCAACTAGACCTATTCATGAGACGTCAAGAATATATGTGACGAGTTCATAGTTAGACTGAATTTTTAAATCGTTCCTGTTGATGAATTATTAAGTGGATATTAATAATCATGTTGAGACCGGTGTGTTCATAACTTCGCCATTAAGTATTGGATACTTAAGGGAATGATGAGTCACAAGTAATTGGGTATTGTGATACCTGAGTTAAGAACACAAGTGTTTGTATTAGACAAATTCACTGAACATGACGCATATGGAACGATTAGCGACATGGAAGCTTTTAGCTTGGTCAATATCTAATTGTTCATGATTTGGTCTTGTGTAAATAATCCTTGGACCTGAGGCACAGTTTTAACTTGTGTGTCGAACAACTATGGTTCACAAGTGCACGTAATGTCGGGTCGATGATTCGTTTTTATACTTGATTATCATAGTTTGTTCATATACGGAGTTATACGTATGCGCAATATGGAATCTGTCTCCTTATTACATGCAAGGTATAATGATTATGTCCTATGCAATCTAATTATGACATTGCATTGAAATCCTCGGTTGAGGTTGTAACCAAGAATAAATTGTTTATGTCTCGAATAAAATGCATGTCAATTAGATTTGTGCATATGATTGAGTTAGTGATTTGACAAATATTCCATAATCTTTGTTTAATTGGGACATAATAAGACAGAGGGATTGAATTACACCGTAGTCAAAACTGATAGGTTCATTATATTCTTAAAGCATTCACACATCTGGGTAGCTATGACATATTGCTAGATGTCAATCATGACTTGTAGGACCCAAAGATTAATCGGGACAATTAATTCTTTTGGGAGTACTAATGTGTTAGTACAAGTCTTACTACCGGCTTAGTGATGAACCTAGGGATGTCACACACTATAAACAATTAGGATAACGTGGAACAAGAGAGAAATATTATTGTAATTGTGTTTGCAATTACTGCAATTGAATTAAGTCGATTTGAAATTAAATTAAATAAGATTTAATTTAATTTGTATTATAGTCACGAGCCTACTTGCATATGATGCACACGCATGTCCAAAATGAATATATGTTAATGTATTCCAAATGTATATAAAGATTATGTTCTTCTTATTTTTAAGGGGATTGATTAATTAATTGTTTATTCATTCAATAAATTAATTAATCTATGTCCTTTTCTTTTTTAATAATAATAACTTTAAAAAAAAAGATATGAAGCTTCGTGCATGTGCACGAATCATGATGGTGTTGACCATCATGCATGAAGCATGGATGGTCAGCATCATGCAGCAAACCACTCATGCATGATCGTTCGTGCATAAGCGGATGATCAGCAACAGTTGCTGATTGTTCATCAATCAGTAACCGTTGCTGATCAGTTTAGGTTTTTATTTAAAAATACAGTTTAAGGGATATAACAAAAGGGTTGCAAAAAATATAGCAAAGTGTCTTTGAGACACGAGAAAAAGAGGGATTCTCTTGTTCGAGTCATGACTAAAACATCAAGGATACGGTGGATTGTCTCATGAGATTGCTAGCACAATTATAGTGGTAAATATCCGAAAGTTCTCTCTTCCGTTCGACGTCCATTGTTGGTGTGTCTGAACTAGAGGTCCGACGTTTGTGGGGCTCAAACTGTAGAACATCCGAACCAATTCATATAAAGCGTGCTTCGAGAGGTAATTCGTTTAACTCCCTTTTTATATTCAAATTTTTTATTAAAACGCACGAACAACGTATTCGGAGAATCATATATAAAATATATCATTTTTGTTTCCGCCGCGTTCTTTTGTTAATTTTACCTGTACATGATTCATGAAACCCCAACAGTGGTATCAAAGCCAACCTTAAGCCTTTTTTGTGCGTTTAATTGATTTATAGTTCAAAGATATTTTTGCGTTCTAATGGCCAATTTATTTTTATTAAGAGCTGGCTCTTATGTGGCCTATAGATGTTGATTAATTTATGTGATAAATTTAATCAACTAAGCAAAAATTAGAACTAAATCAATTTTCAATAAAAAATCCGTAACTTGTTATACTTTGTGTTTATATTTTGCGAATGATTCGTGATTGTGAATTTAAAGTTGACAACGCAACTTCCGTTCGGAATCACGCTCGTGAAATTTGCTTCATTGATATTGATTTCTTGACATGGTTTGCGCTGTTCGACTTTAAATTTGATTAAATGTGGAATTTTATCTATGCCTTTCGAAGCTTTAAATTTTGAATTATGGCTTGTAAGGAAGGGTGGTGATCATGGAAAAATCCATAATTGTTGTGATTGTTGTATGGATGAATGTATGATGATTACAAGTATTCTTTTTGGGGTTGTAATTATTAAATGGAGGTTGCATCCTTCCATTTATATTTATTTTTATGAAATGCAATTTTAGTATGGTTTAGTATATCAATTGTTGATGTAAATGCTATGAGAGAGGAGGAGCCATTGGAGGAGCCATTAAGTCGATGAGCTCTATGAGCCCGGTCTTTGAAGAGTTCAAAGATTCAAAGTGAAGAGCAAGTCCCTATTATTAAAACATTAAAATGGCTAAATGGGTTTTTTTGGCTCGAGACCTATTGAACTATAATTCCATGATCACCACATAAGATAGATGTTTATGTGATATCTATTTATTTATTGTGTTATGTTATCATGCATGTTAAACTGGTTAATGTGCAAAGTGAGACCGTTAATAACGATCCAAATCTCCTTATTAACAATATTAAGTCGAAACGAAAAAAAAAAAACAATATTAACCACCCGTGGTGGCGGCGTAGTGGTTGAGCTTTAGTTCCTTTCGGGAGAGGTCTGGAGTTCGAATCCTTGCGTCGTTTGCCTTATTGGAAAGGAATCCACAACTTGCCCGGGGCAAAAAGGGTGGTAGTGACTCTCCTACTCCTCTAGGGTTTACTCCGCCGTGAAGCGGCGCACGGAGGTTCCCTGGGTACCAAAAAAAAAAAAAAAACAATATTAAGTCGAAACAGGTTTCGGACTCGTGGCGTTCCATCGTCGTGGTTTGATCCAATATTATAGTGGTTAACTGACCGTCTATAGATACATATGGGTTAATTACCATTCATAATATTGGACCACTCCATTATGCATGTGATGTTATGGGGTTGGAGCCAAATGATTTCTAATAACTGTCAGGTGAGAGAATCGTTTGTGCTTTCAATACTTACATGAGACAATAGGCTGGACTTAACTATGATCATGATGCCAATAACTGTTAGGTGAGGTTTTCATAGTCTAGAGGCCGAAGTTATGATTGTGACTCACATATGATACGTTGAACAAGTTGGTTCACTCACTAAGTTAATAGAATACCAATAACTGTTAGGTGAGGTGGGCTTTGGGCTAGTGGACTCCAATCTCCACTAGTAATCTTTACCCAACAAAGATTACCGCTTCCCATCTTAAGGAGTATGAGATTCGAATATAAATTTAGTAGGAGGATCTATTTCATTTAAAGGCCAAAATGAAATAGTTACTTTGAAAGATATAACGGCTAACAATTTATTTTTTGCAACATATATATTATTACTCTGAAAGTGGTGACTACAAACCCAATCGCTTCTATACTTGATAAGAATCGTTTGACTTGACTCAATTTTACTAACTGGGTGAGGAATTTGAGAATTGTTCTCAATTAAAAAAAAATTGGGTATGTGCTTGATGAAAAGATGCCAACTTTCTTTCCTGAGGGTGTGACCCAAGAGGAGCGTGTCACTTATGATAAGTGTCGTGACAATGACTTAAAAGTTTGGTTATATATGCTTGCTTTGATGAACAATGAATTACATAAGAAGTATGAATTTATGGAAAATGCTAGGTTGATCATTTTGCACTTAAAGGAATACTTTGATAAGAATGGTTGAACCTCTAGATATGAGATATCTAAGGCATTATACCGTATAAGGATGGCTGAAGGATCATTAGTTAATGATTATGCTTTGAAAATGATCTGGCACATTAAAGAATTGGCTAGGCTGAATCTTGTTACGGACAACGAGTTAGCTGTGGATTTCATCCTCCAATATTTACCTGATTCCTTCTCTAGTTTTGTCCAAACTTTCACATGCATAAGATGGAGAAAACTCTTGCTGAGTTACATAGCATTTTGGTAGTTTATGAGAAGGAAATACACAACACGAGACTAAATGTAGTGGCTATGGCTAAGGCATCTTCTTCAAGGGGTAAGACTGTTTTAAAGAAAAAGAAATGGAAGAGGCTTGTTAAACCTATTGTGCAACCAAAACCCAAGATTGATAAAGGGAAATGTCATTACTGTGGAGTCAAGGGGCACTGGAGGATGAACTGTAAGAAGTACCTCGCGAGCTTGAACGTCAAGCTGAATGACCAATCTTATGAAGGTATAGTGTCTATGCTTATTGAAACTAATCTTATGGTTAGTGCTAAATCTAGCTCATGGGTTCTAGATTTTGCTACAACTTCACATATTTATATGTCTTTGCAGAATCTGGAAATAAGCAGGATGCTAGGGCGAAATGAGATTGTCCTGACATTTGCCAATAGAGAAAGAGTTGCTGCGTTAGCTATAAGGACTTTTTGTTTATGTTTGTCTTCTGGACATATATTGGTTTTAAAGAACTGATTGCATTATAAGAATGCTATTAGGAACATCATCTCTATACCTTGTTTGGGTAAAGAGAATTATGAATTTTCTTTTGCTGATGATGTATGTTCTATTTATCATAATAGAAGATGTGTTGGTTCTAGCTTATTAACCAATAATCTTTATATCATTACAATGTTCGGTAATGCGATTACTGATGTTAATAAGCAAAATAGAATTGATATAAATGCCATAACTAATAAACGCCCTAGAGACGGTTCGAATAAAAAGTATGTTTGGCATCTCTGATTAGGTTATATTGGAGAAGACAGAATTAACAAGTTGAGTAATGATAGGTACATTGATCCATCAAATTTTGAGTTAAACTCGACTTGTAAGGCATGTTTTCTAGGAAAAATGACCAAAGAGCCTTTTGTGGGACATAGTATGCGAGCTGCTGACATATTAAAATTAATATATACAGATGTATGTGGACCAATTAATGAAACTGCTAGAGGTGATTATTATTATTTCATTACATTCACCGATGATCAGTCACGGTATGGTTATTTATACCTCATGAAGTATAAATCTGAATCATTTGAAAAGTTCAAGGAATTCAAGGCCGAAATTGAGAAACAAACATGAAAATGTATTAAGGCTCTTCGATCGGATCGAGGAGGTGAATACTTTAGTACTGAATTTCTGGACTATCTTAAAGAGAATGGCATTTTATCATATAATGGACACCTCCTAGAACTCCAGAACATAATGGTGTATCTGAATGAAGAAATCGTACTTTATTAGATATGGTGCGATCTATGATGAGTTACACCGATTTGCCAATATCCCTTTAGGGATATGCCCTTGAGACAGCTGTATATATACTGAACAGAGTGCCATCCAAATATGTTCCAACTATGCCTTATGAGATATGACATAATAGGAAACCTAGTCTTAATCATATTAAGATTTGGGGTTGTCCAGCTTTCGTGAAAAAGCTGAAAATGGAAAAATTAGAGGCAAAATCTGAACAATGTCACTTCATTGGATATCTAAAGGAAACTCTTGGATATTATTTCTGTTTTCATTTAGACCAAAGAATTTTGGTGAGCAAGCATGCTTCTTTTCTGGAGAATCTGTTCGTACAAGAAGGTGGTGCTGGGCGAAAAATAGTCTTACAAGAAAAAAATAATGAAGTACCAAAGAACCGAATTTATATACCAATCTCTGATTCAATGGGAGCTTTTGATAAACAATCTCTTAGGAGAAGTGTGAGAACGTATTGCCCACCTGCTCGTTATAAACACTCGATTGATCATATTGAACCATTATTCATTGTGAATGATAGTGATTAACCTGGTGATCCTAAAACCTATGAGGAGGCGATGTTGGATATCGATTCTAGTAAATGGCTAGAAGCCATGATATCCGAAATGGATTCAATGTATTCCAATGAAGTTTGGACCTTAATTGACCTGCATAATGGTATTATACCAATTGGCTATAAATGTATCTTCAAGAGGAAGATGAATGCTGAAGGTCAAATTGGAACTTATAAAGCACGGATGGTAGCAAAAGGATATCGTCAGAAAGAAGAAATTAATTATGATGAAACTTTCTCACCTATGGCAATGCTAAAATCCATTCAGATTATGTTGGCTATAACTGCATACCTTGATTATGAGATATTCCAGATGGATGTCAAAACGACTTTTCTAAATGGTTTTCTCGATAAGGACACATATATGGAATAGCCACGGGGTTTTGAATCCAATAGTGAAAAATGTAAGGTGTGTAAGCTTAAGAGATCCATTTATGGACTCAAATAAGCCTCTATAAGTTGGAATATCCGTTTAATGAGGTAGTCAAATCATTTGTCTTCATAAAAAATCCGGATGAACCTTGTGTATACAAGAAGATTAGTGGGAGTGCAATTGCATTTTTAGTTTTGTATGTCGATGATATATATTTGATTGGAAATGATGTACTAATGATATTATCGATAAAATTATTTTTGTCACAAAAATTCTCCATGAAAGATTTAGGAAATGCAACCTATATTTTAGGTATCAAGATCTATAGAGATAGATCAAGACGATTGATTGGCCTCTTACAGTCTACATACATAGACAAAGTGTTAACACGTTTTAACATGCAATGTTCCAAGAGAGGATTATTGCCTTTTAGGCAAGAGATCCGTCTTTCTAAGGAGATGTGTCCCAACACTTCTGAAGAAAGAGAACGGATGGTGAATATATCATATGCATTCACTATTGGAAGCATAATGTATGCTATACTATGTACTAAACCTGATATTGCGCATGCTGTAATTATTACTCGCAGATATCAGTCTGATCTAGGAGAAGAGCACTGGATAGCAGTCAAGAATATTCTTAAGTACTTACAAAGGACAAATGATCTATCCTTGATATATGGAGAATGAGAATTTAAAGTTGTAGCTTATACTAATTTCGTTTTTCAATCGGATCCTAATGATTATAAGTTACGTTTGGGTTTGTCTTTACATTCAATAGTGGTGTAGTTAGTTGGAAAAGTTCCAAACAAAACATAACTGCCGATTCCACCACCGAGGCAAAGTATGTAGCCGCTTTTGAAGTAGTAAAGGAAGCCGCTTGGATGAAGAAGTTTATTTCTGAACTTGGAGTCGTTCATTCAATTGAGCAACCAATTACATTATTTTTTGACAACAATGGGGCAATAGCTCAAGCTAAGGAACCAAGGTCTCACCAAAAGTCCAAGCACATTAAAAGACGCTTCCATCTCATCAGAGAAATTGTCGGGAGAGGTGATATCGCTTTGCAGAAAATTGCCTCAGCAGAAAACGTGGCAGATCCCTTCACTAAGGCCTTACCTTAGTTTTCTTTTGAAAGGCATATTAACAAAATGGGTTTGAGGTACTAAACAAGTTGGCTTTAGTGCAAGTGGGAGATTGTTGGATGTATGCTCTAAAGCTACTATGTAATGGTTACATATTAGGGATTTCAGTTGTACCATCATTATTATTATTTAATTAATGACAATGACGTATTCATTCATTTGTTCAATTATTTTATATTCATAAATGATTCCATAAGATTAGTTGCAACTAGATCTATTCATGAGATGTCAAGAATATATGTGACGGGTTCATAGTTAGACTAAATTTTTAAATCGTTCCTGGTCGATGGATTATTAAGTGGATATTAATAATCCTGTTGAGACTGATGTGTTCATAACTTCACCATTAAGTATTGGATACTTAAGGGAATGATGAGTTACAAGTCATTGGATATTGTGATGCCTGAGTTAAGAACACAAGTATTTGTATTAAACAAGTTCACTGAACGTGACGCATATGGAATGATTAGTGACATGGAAGCTTTTAGCGTGGTTAATGTTTAATTGTTCATGCTTTGGTCTTGTGTAAATAATCCTTAGACCTAAGGCACAATGTTAACTTGTGTGTCGAACAACTATGGTTCACAGGTGTACGTAATGCCGGGTTGTTGATTCGTCTTTATATTTGATGGTCATAATTTGTTCATATACGAAGTTGTACGTGTGCGTAATATGGAATCTGTCTCCTTATTACATGCAAGGTATAATAATGATGTCCTATGTGATCTAATTATGGCATTACATTGAAATCCTCGGCTGGGGTTGTAACTGAGAATAAATTGTTTATATCTCGAATAAAATGCATGTTAGTTAGATTTGTGCATATGATCAAATTAGTGACTTGACAAATATTCCATAGTCTTTGCTTGATTGGGACATAGTAAGACGGAGGGATTGAATTACACTGTAACCAAAACTGACAAGTTCATTATGTTCTTAAAGTATTCACACTATCTGGGTAGCCATGACATATTACTAGATGTCAATCATGACTTGTAGGACCCAAAGATTAATCGGAACAATTAATTCTTTTGGAAGTACTAATGTGTTAGTACAAGTCTTACTACCAGCTTAGTGATGAATCTAGGGATGTCACACAATATAAACAATTAGGATAACGTGGAACAAGAGAGAAATATTATTGTAATTGTGTTTGCAATTACTGCAATTGAATTAAGTCGATTTGAAATTAAATTAAATCAGATTTAATTTAATTTGTATTATAGTCACGAGCCTACTTGCATATGATGCACATGCATGTCAAAGTGAATATATGTTAATGTATTCCAAATGTACATATAAAGATTATGTTCTTTTTATTTTAAAGGGGATTGATTAATTAATTAATTATTCAATTAATTAATTAATTAATCTATGTCCATTTCTTTTAGGGTTAATACCTTAAAAAACCCCAAACTGGTACACTTGTGACAAATTTACCCCGACTAACTATAAAAAACCCTAAACTGGTACATTTATGACAAATTTACTCCAAATTAATTTATTCGACCACAAAAAAACCCCAAACCTGGTAAATTTGTGACTAATATACCCTCCAAAAAATTAGATTAATACCACAAAAAAATCACAAAAATTATAAACTATGACAAACAGAGTGTAAAATCCCAAATTGATATATCGGTCAATTGTCACGTGTTATTTAACTTTATAATTTAACAAGAAAATTTAACTAAAACTAATAGATGGTAAATTTGTCACAAGTGTACCAGTTTAGGGTAAATTTGTCAAAGGTATACCAGTTTGGGGTTTTTGGTGGCCAAAAAAATAGTTTGGGGTAAATTTGTCACAGGTGTATGCCGGTTTAGGGTTTTTCAAGTATTAACCCTTTCTTTTATAATAATAATAACTAAAAAAAAAAAGAAAGATATGAAGCTTCGTGCATGTGCACGTGCACGAATCATGATGGTGCTAACCATCATGCACAAGATCGTGCATGAGCAAATCGCTCATGCATGATCGTTTGTGCATAAGCAGACGATTAGCAACAGTTCCTGATCATCCATCAATCAGCAACCGTTGCTGATCGGTTTAGGTTTTTATTTAAAAATGCAGTTTAAGGGACATAACAAAAGGGTTGCAAAAAATAGAGCAAATTGTGTGTGTTCTTGTGTCTTTGAGATAAGAGAAAAAGAGGGATTCTCTCTCGTTCGGGCCGTGACTAAAACATCAAGGATACAGCGGATTGTCTCCACAAGATTGCTAGCACGATCATAGTGATGAATATCCGAAAGTTCTCTCTTCTGTTCAACGTCCATTGTTGGTGTGTTTGAACTAGAGGTCCGACGTTTGTGGGGCTCGAACTGTAGATCATCCGAACCAATTCGTATAAAGTGCGCTTCAAGAGGTAATTCGTTTAACTCCCTTTTTATATTCAGATTTTTAATTAAAACGCACGAACAACGTATTCGGAGAATCATGTATAAAATAAATCATTTTTGTTTCCACTACGTTCTTTTGTTAATTTTACCTATACATGATTCATGAAACCCCAACATAAATCTCTTTAATATGGAGATCTTGGATGTTCTTTTGCGGCTTAAATGTGGTGTCAGAGTAGCCATAGCCTAAAACTCAAACATATGGAATTGGCCCTTTTTTGAAAATGAAAGTTAAAGGAAGAAGTTGATGAGTAAAAAGTTAATGAAATGAGAGCTGTGTTCTTTTAGAAATCCCTCCCTCTCTTCCACACCCCCTAATTAATAACCATCAAACAACCAAGTCAAAAGTGATAAGTAGATTTTGTTTTAACTTAAAATGAAAGTTAAAGAAAGAAGTTGATGAGTAAAAGTTAATGAAATGAGAGCTGTGTTCTTTTAGAAATCCCTCCCTCCCTTCCACACCCCCTAATTAATAATCATCAAACAACCAAGTCAAAAGTGATAAGTAGATTTTGTTTGAACTTAGTTCTTAGAGTGACTTGAGCAAATCAAAACTTTAGATACCTTCAGAGAAAAATAAGAATATAAATTAATAGCCCTCATTCTTTGTAAGCAACAAAACTAGTTTGATAAAATGAAAAGGAAATATAATAATTCACCTTGTGATCACTTGAAAAGATGAAACTAGAAACTTCAACAACACAAAAGTGGGGCCTTGCTTTTTATTCACGGGAATTGAAAACTAATGGAGAAGAAATGAGTTGATAAGCGGAAGTTAATGAAATGAGTGCTTGTTTTAGAAATCCCTCCTCCCCCCTTCCAATTGACTAAAACAAGGAAGAAAAGAGTTGAATTGATTTAACCACAGTAAAGGTATTAATTGTATTAGGGTTAGAATGATAGGTGTAGGGGTAAATATTCCAATGAAATCGATTCATGTGCCCCCATGCTAATAGCTAGGGTGTAGATGGCTTGATATTATAAGCCAAGAGAAAAGATAATTATGTGAAGGAGAGAATACTTCATTTCTTCCTCTTGTTTTTTTAGGTCAATCCTACTCTAACTCTTAATTCACTCTCAAACTTTTGCTTTGTCTTTTTGTAGGACATAAGAATCGAAGCCTACACCTAAAACTAATCGTCCCCACCTCGTCACTACCAGACTCAATATCTTTATGAGGAAAACATGTAAGGGGTTGAATATTTAGGAAAAATAGAAAAAAAATTACCAAATTGTTTATTATAAGATTTTCATAATAAATATTTTATTAGGTTACCAAAGTATCTCTTAAATCAATATGTAACAAGGAAACTAGTGTCTATTCTCAATACTGATAATTCGAAAAATATTATTATCAAACACAAAAAAAATTATCTCTCTCTCTCTCTCTCTGCACGATCAACCACCATCTCCAAATAGAGTTACATTGATGCCAATTTCTCTCTCTATCCTTCCTCTTCCTTTCACTTCACTCTTGCTAAGTTGGGTTCTAAGAACCTTCAAAGAAAAGGTCTGTCATCATTCTCCATTCTCCTTTCTTGATTTCTAAATATAACTCATTGTTTACTTCCATTATCTTTCACAACCTCGCTAGAGCAAGTCACCTCAAACCAATGTCCATTATCTTTTACTGTTTGTATCCATTATCTTTAAAGAGAAATTTAGATATTTTCTCCACCGTCTTCACTCTCCCACTAGACATAAACAGTCATAGATAATTATGAGATGTGATCCTTCTTAATGGGTTAAAATAATTCTTATTATGATCTAATATTATACTTTTTTTTTCTTCTCTTAATTGAAGAAATAATTGGAAAATAAAACAAGTACAAAAATGAGTAATAACCCCTGGTAGAGGCTGGTCTGATTCAATTCAACATTTTGTTCGTTTGGATTTGATTGTGTCATAGCTCTATAATTTTTACTAGGTTTATCGTTGGATGAATTGCATTGTCGATATTAACCCTAAAAAAGAAACGATACGTATAGTTAGTCCATGAACAACTAACTGTCACACTGTATAAATTGGATAGGTTTGATCTATGGTCATCGAGTTGCTCCAAAGGATCAAAACGGCTAGTTATTAATGGAATTCCTTGTTGACTCTCTATAAAATATTCATTTAGACAAGGGTTTCCAAACACATCATATTCGTTTGGTCAAAATAGCCAATTAATAATCTAACCGATCAAAATGTTGAATTGAATCGTATCGGTCTCTACTAGGGGTTATTACTCATTTTTGTACTTGCTGTTTTATTTTCTAATTATTTCTTCAGTTAAGAGAAGAAAAAAGAATAGTATAATATAAATCATAATAAGAATTATCTTAACCCATTCGGAAGGATCACATCTCATGATTATCTATGGCTATTTATGTCTTTAGCATGACAACTTTGATGAAAGAAATGGTGGAGGGAAGCGGGATAAATGGCTAATTTTGACCCTTTCGTAACACTCATCTCTCCCCTCACCCTCCACTTTTGCTTCACCTCGCCATCATTATACTCCCTTCACCCCCAATCTTACCCTCTCCCACCTATACTTCACCTCAACCTGACGGACTATGCCCGTCCTTCCCCTCCTCCTCCACCCCACCCTACTCCTTCTCTGCCTCCCCTCCCTTCCTCCTCCCCCTCCCCCTCCCCCCTCCCCCTGATCGGTTTCATGGAACCAATGAGCAGTTCCAGGTTTCAAGGTCGGCCTAGAATTGATCGTCCCTAATCTCTAGCTGTTAATTAGTGGCCTTCAAGTAACATTTACATGGGTCTACGAATTTGAAAGGTCTGAATCATAAGGGGATACGGGATGAGGATCACATGCACATATGATTTTAGCAAAACACTATAGCTGATAGAGCAATATTGACACATCCTCTCTTGAGATAGAATGAAGAGAGTCAGCCAATTTTTGAATAAGGAACACCACAACATGATAAGGAACATTAGTTAAAAGCACATCCTTAGAGAGACTGATCCATGAGAAAGTATTTTCCTATGAAAGTATTTTATGCATGTATAATTGGCTTTGTTTGTTCACATGTTCACTGCAATATGATGCGCCAAATGGGTAAAATGGCAAAACACCTCATCCTTGTCGATAACAATCTTAAATTGTATCTTGGGGAATGACTTAGTAGCCATCAATACATGTTAATAGAATGGTCAAGAACTAACTTTAGGATATGGAATTGTTCATACATCAAAATTGTTGTTGTTGTTGTAGTTGTTATTGTTTTGAGACGGCTACTTGAAAAAATAGTGGAGATGTTTCCTGATTAAAACACCAAAAACCATTTTTTAATAGGTAAGAAAATTATTTTCTCCTAAATTTAAATTAACTCATATCGGCCGTCAAACGGATGAACTATTCCAAGGCGGACAAGTTTGACTTCCAAGGAAGTAACCTACCTTCATTGACTGCGGAATGTGCCTACGCTAGGCATAATTGAAGCAAGCTTCTCAGGATGCTTGGAAATAGACCAGAGGGTATTCTTGTCTTTTAATAATTTGTTATAGTACAATTGCCTGGAAAATGAATATTTGAAGAATTTCTATAGCTTTTTCTTTATTTAAAGAAAGGGTTTCCTTTTTCTCATTCTTTTGTTCTTTTGATCAAAAAGCCTTTTTCCTTGCAAAAGCTAAATTGTCATGTTCACTATATATATTTATCAATTACAAATTTGTAATGTAGGGCTTCTAAACATCTTGCGAATGAAATAAAATATAATTGTTCGATTTTCTACGATAACATTAACTATAAATGTATAATATCATTGAAGCAAAGTTACCTAAAAGACTCGATTTCATAATAAGATAGATACTTTTTAATTTATAATATACAAATAAAAATAAAGATTACAAACATGTTCAAGAAGTAGAGTGATTTCTTTTCTTTGATTTGAAAATCTTTATTCATCTTTTTAGTGTTTCAAATTATTACATCATGGGGGAACAACTATTTTTTAAACCGCAAATTTCTTGCTAGATGGTATAATTTGATATCCAAGTACAAGGCTAGCGCCTTGGATTTGAGTCCAAGGCGGACGCAAGAGGAAAAAAACAAAAGAGAAGCATCGGGAGGTAGAGAGAAACGGTCAGTAACGGAGGGAGGAGAGACTCGGAGAGAGTAACGGTGAGACACGGGAGGCATATATATATATATATATTTTTTTTTTTGTTCATCAAGGGAGGCATAATTGACAAGTGGGACCTATTGTCACTGTCACAAAGTTGTTTCCAGCTGTTTTTGTCTTTTACTAGAAGTGACCTCTTACGTCAAGATTGGCTGAGACAAGGGACGCATAATTTTTTTTTTATTCATCGAGGGAGGCATAATTGACAAGCGGTACCTATTGTCACTGTCACAAAGTTGTTTCCAGCTGTTTTTGTCTTTTACTAGAAGTGACCGCTAACGTCAAGATTGGCTGAAACAAAAAAAAGAGAGCCACCTAACATTGACCTGCTGCATCCGAGGCCAAATTAATTAAATTCATAGGGTATAGGCTGATATTCGTTTAACTTGTAGTCGAGCCTCTCATCTTTTAATGGGAGAATCGTGAATTTAAGGAAAATTGAAGAAATTGGAACGTTTTGAGTAACGGTGAACCAAGTTTTACTTGGATAGGAAAAGAGACACTATCTAAATAAGTAAAATAATTATCGACAAAGAAGAACTAAAAAAGTAGCGCATGAAAAACTGATCCCTCATTAAATGCATTTGCTTATAACAATTAAAAGTAAGGTTAAGAGATAAATCATCATGTCATGACGTTGTTTGGATTTCGTGTAAGCTTCTATGACAATGGATATATATGAGCCTTTAAAATATATTTTATATCATGACCAAAATATAATCATCTCTATCTCATCACGTCAATCTCGCGAGTCTATCATCCATTTTTTTTAATCATATTTTATGTTATTTATTCATGAGATCTATTTTTTATTTTTTAAATGTGCAGTCTCTGTCGACCTATCGATCTAATCTTTTAGAATGGAATTTCTTAACATGGTATGAGAGTCGGGTTTTGTCCTAATTTAAAATGCAAGGCACTAAAGCCCAAACCATAGAAGACCAAGATGAAGATCTTTTTGTGTTCCTATAATGAAATCGACAATTTGAATTAAGTAGATCGTGCTAAATTTCTTGTGGATTTTCAAGGTTGATAGCTTCGATTGCCTCAATTACATGCCAAAATGGTTGGCGTGATTGAAGATCGATACCCCACATTCGTGATCAAAGAGACTCTAATCTCCAGTTTGGGTAGAAGATTTTCGAACTCTCACCAACCGAAGGCGTGTTGCAAAGAAAAGGATTGTCAAAGTGTAGCACCCAACCAAACCAAAATCATGTCCACTTTCACTTTCTCTTTTTACATTCTTATGGGTCATTTTGATATTCTTGATAATTAGGAGGATTGAGCAGTAAGTATGGGGGATCTCTCGTCAATTCGTTTGCCACCTCGTTAGTAATCATTGCAAGCTTTATTTAGGAATGGATGTCAAATATGATCTCTTCATAATCTATCAACTCTGCCCTTTTCTGGTACCTCCACAATTAGCCTTCCGATAAATTCAGAAAAAAGTAAATCCTGAACCCATTCCTCAGCAAAAATCTGCCCCGAGCTAATTTTCATCTTACCAAAAATTTTCAAACTAGGAGCCCACGAGGCATTTACCGAAAACTAATCTTCCTTGTTGGGGAAAAAACCTAAATCAGCACAATTTATTTAAATTTACCTTCTATTAACATTCCGTTCATATCTCGTCATTATTTATATCCGTCAATACACGATGCAAACAATTGCCAAATGAATCGATAGATCTGTTAAACGGGGGGAGTAATTGGGTCGGGTAAAAAATTGTTCGATCGAAATAAATCCATTTAATCAATTTCCACATAATATAAATATAGTGACTCATATCCAATTTTGATCTATATTACTAAAAAATTCAATATTTAACCAAGTATGGAAAAACTTATACTCAAATTGAAGTGAGTATATGGATTAAGCAAGCGTGAGGTTGAGTGAGGGCGAGAGAGTCGTAAAAATGGATTGGGTCGATCTAAGTTATACACTCATCTATTTTGTCCGAGAGTCCCCCACTTTTCCTCTTGCCACTTTCCTCTTTCTTTTCCTCTGCACTTTGTTAGAGAAGAAAAGAAAGACCACTTTTGTTGACCTGTGGAATAGACGAGAGACCTTCGACCCAAAAAAAAAAAGAAAAAAAAAAGGTATAGACGAGAGAGAGCGCTTCTTTTTTTAGTCCCCCCCTTCATGCGTGTAGGATACACCCTTTTATATGCAAAGGAATAAAGTCCCCCAATGGAAGAAGCAAAATTTCCTTACTCTTTCCAATCGCATCTCGCACCGCCAAGACATAATCTCCTCAATTTTATTTTATTTCCTTCCTTTGCTCATGCCCATTGACGATTGAAGATCTCTTTTCTTGTGCTGGTGTTTCTTTTATTATACCAAAATATATATTGCCCAAAGATTAGCACCAAATATATGCCCCGCATGCAATATTACATCTTATTATTTTAATATTTAATTCGAAATCTTCAAATTTACTGTGAAATATATCTCATAATGTGTATATTACATGAATATATGAAAGATTTTATGAATATATCAAATTACCATTCGTCATAAGTCAATTTCTGATTATTAGAGAATAGTGGGCTTGGGCTAATTTCCTCTCTCCATGAACTTAGTTCGACTCGTCAAATTAAAGCTCGGAACCATCGATCCAAACTCATCTGTCACTAGTCTAATACAAATGCAATAATAAAAAAAAAAATCCTAAAACTATATGTAGTCTTTATTTAATTATAATATTTTTGTTTAGGGGTAAAATTTAATCCCTAATTTTTAATGCAATAAGTGAATGATCGAGTCGCCAAAATTTAGTGTCAATATTCATCATTTCCTCTCTGGTGCTCACTATCTCCCTCCTAGCCACCACCACTGGTGACCACCAATGGCATCTCCTCTAACGCCAGCTTCTTCTAGGTCCCCTCCACCCCTTTTGGCCACACCTGCTTCATGTTGGTCCATATCGAGCGCATTTGCTGGAGAAGGGACTACTAGTGAGGGTGGTGATGGTGATATGCTGGTTGGTTAGTTGTTGCGAGAGGAGTATGCAGTTTTGCTTTGTAAGACTACGTTTGGTCATCTAAATTTCCAATTATGATAGGATTAAATATGATATGATATAAAATTCAAGGAATATTATTTTATAATGTCAACTATTTGGTGATTGTAGTAATAAGGCCAGTTATATTCACATCGTATAATATATATTGTTTGGTTAAAATGCCATATTAATATAAATTAATCATAAATTTTACAAACTGAGATAGTAAAAATATCTAGTAACACTTTTATCAACTTTATTTTTGTTTCTATTTTATTTTCCTCTATTTTTTAATTAATTAATTAATTATTTCTTTCTTTCCCTTCCATCATTCTCTAATAAAATTTTATTTATAGAAAACTGTACTAATATATCAAAAATACTAAAACACTTAAAATATGTAATAAAGAATTTTATATCATAAGATAAAACCATATTCGAATTATAAGATAAAACCATATTTGAATATATAATTACAAAATAATATTAAATTAAATTATTATTTTTTGTTATTTTGAATTTCTTAATAAGAATTCAAATAGTATTTATATTGAAATATAATTTTAAATTTGTTAATTTAAGAAGTTTTTTATTTGAGAAAAAACTTTACTATTATATATATTAGAAATCTTATTCACATTTATCTTGCTTTCCCAATGCGATAATTTTATTCGATTTATATTTCTTTTTATATCCGATTTTATCTTGTCTTGAGCATGTGCCAAATGTAAGATATGATAAATTTTAGTTTATCCTAAATTCTATCTTGACCGCCAAATGTAACCTAAGAATTTTTTTGACATGGGCCACATTAATTATTATTATAATTACCGTTTTACGGGATTAGTCTTAACATAGTGAGACATAAAGTTTATTAATTAATCTAATATAGGGCAAGCTAGTGTGGGTTGAGTTGAGCCCAACTCGGCCCATGATGAAAGAATTTAGCTGAAAACTCTACAAATAGTGCTCAAGCATTTTTTTCTAATTTTGATATATAAATATCCTCACATACGAAGCGTTTACTAAACGTTAAAGGTGAAGAGCAGTCTTATCAAGCCACTAATAGAGAGGGCAATAAAGTAGAAACGCTTAAGCTTTGGATCGTCATTGTTTTGCATAAAAAATGATGGATTCCAAATTAGGTGTATAAATCTCTTTAATATGGAGATCATGGATGTTCTTTTATGGCTTGCATGTGGTGTCAGAGTAGCCATAGCCTAAAACTCGAACATATGGAATTGGCCATTTTTTGAAAATGAAAGTTAAAGAAATAAGTTGATGAGTGAAAGTTAATGAAATGAGAGCTGTGTTCTTTTAGAAATCCCTCCCTCCCTTCCACACCCCCTAATTAATAACCATCAAACAACCAAGTCAAAAGTGCTAAGTAGATTTTGTTTTAACTTAGTTCTTAGAGTGACTTGAGCAAATCAAAACTTTAGATACCTTCAGAGAAAAATAAGAATATAAATTAATAGCCCTCATTCTTTGTAAGCAACAAAACTAGTTTGATAAAATGAAAAGGAAATATAATAATTCACCTTGTGATCACTTGAAAAGATGAAACTAGAAACTTCAACAACACAAAAGTGGGGCCTTGCTTTTTATTCACGGGAATTGAAAACTAATGGTGAAGAAATGAGTCGATAAGCGAAAGTTAATGAAATGAGTGCTTGTGTTGTTTTAGAAATCCCTCCTCCCCCCTTCCAATTGACTAAAACAAGGAAGAAAAGAGTTGTTGATTTAACCACAATAAAGGTATTAATTGTATTAGGGTTAGAATGATAGGTGTAGGGGTAAATATTCCAATGAAATCGATTCATGTGCCCCCCATGCTAATAGCTAGGGCGTAGATGGCGTGATATTATAAGCCAAGAGAAAATATAATTATGTGAAGGAGAGAATACTTCATTTCTTCCTCTTGTTTTTTTAGGTCAATCATACTCTAACTCTTAATTCACTCTTAAACTTTTTTCTTTTTTTTAAGGGACATAAAGTAAAGCCTCACACCTAAAATTAATTGTCCCCACCTTGTCAATACCAGGCTCAATATCTTTATGAGGAAAACATGTAAGGGGTTGAATATTTAGGAAATATCGATGATGTTTAAGCGTCCTTTTCTCTTTCCTTTTTTTTTTTTCATTTGATTTATTGTTTTTCCTTTTAACTTAAACAGGTGGATTCTAGTGGCAAAACATGGTGCTGTATCCTCCCATTCTCTCTTGTTTCAAATCCATTATCATTTTGACAAAAAAAATAATAATATCATCACAAGATTCCCATAGGCGCACGTTGCAGTGGTCCCATTGGTTAGAGCCTCTTCCTGTTCATTGCTTTCATATTGCTTTTCCTCTGTTCTGTTCATCACATGCTTTTTCATTACTTTTCCTCTTGCTTTTCTTATGCATTTTCATTGCTTTGCTTTTCCTCTTTCTTGTTCATCGTCGGCTATTTCATTGCTGTTCCTCTTGCTTCTCCTCTTTCCTGCTTTTTGCCTTCTTGCTTGTCCCCTTCTTACGCGTGGTCATTGCTTTGCTTTTTCTTTCATTGCTTTCATATTGCTTGTTTTTCCTCTTTCCTGTTCATCATCTCCTTGATTTGCTCAAGTCACTCTAAGAACTAAGTGAAAACAAAATCTACTTAGCAGTTTTGACTTGGTTGTTTGATAGTTATTAATTAGGGGGTATGGAAGGGAGGGAGGGGTTTCTAAAAGAACACAAGCAACGAAGTGAGTGGTATTATATCTTCTTTGATTTTTTAAAACCATGTTTTAAAGTATATATGTATATATATTGAATTGAGAAGAGCATTTTTATTCCATAAAAACCGGATCGAGCACTTGTTACTCTTTGGTTGATTATAAATATTTCAAAACTATGTTATACAAAGTGCGTCAAGTAATATATATAAATATGAAACCTGTTTTGCAATTAGTTTATGGAAATGTTTATGATGATTTATGTTGTACTTAATCAGTACGTCCATGATGGGGTGTGATGAGGATGCACCGTTTCGTCTTGATACGCTACGATGAAAGACACCATTTTGAAAGGGTGTGAGTGAGTCATATAAAAGACTCCTAAAGACAACTGTTGAGTTGGTTGGCAGAACGTACGCTCAGAAAGAAATTATTTTTCCTTTCTTTCCCCTTTCCATAAAAAAGAAAGAAGGTGTTCCATTTCTCCTTTATAAGAACGATTTTGCATTTACGCTGTGGAAATCGAGTGCTTTTCTTGTGATTGTATTTAGACCAACGTGAAGTATTTTTGTTCGTGATTCATCCGCAATTCAATGTTTGTTTCGGGGTTAATTGTTATTTGCGCATTGGATAAAGGTAAGTCGTCTTCTGTTGACTTAAATTCCTATTTTGGTATCAGAGCCCGATCATGATTTTTGCTTTGTTTTCATTGAATTTTCTCGTTTACCATTTGATATCGAGATCAAGAGGATGAAATCTACATTGTTTGGATGTTTCTGCTCGGAAATCTGAATCGTCGAAAACAAACCGAAGCGAAGAACGGGTTTGGGGTCGCATACATCCGTACGATTTTGGACATTTTTCGAAATATTTTTCGGTCAAAATAAATTTTTAAATAGACAGGATGAAAATAATCGTTGAGACAAGTCTGAGAATGGGTTGAACGTTGCCGGAGCACGCCGGACGTGCTCACAAGCGTGGCCAGGAGCCGCTACGTGTGGGCGCCATGCGCCTGACGAGCTGGGCATGCCAGCGCGTGCTCGTCGTGCTCTTCGGCAAACCAACGCATGCTGATGTCATCCAACGATCGGTAACCGTTGGATGACATCATCGATGACATTATCGTCGGTGGTGGTTGGCCGGCCGATCACCGGCCGGCGGCCCAACCCGACCCAAGGCTCGAACTGTTGACTTGACCTGACCCAATTGTTGACCGGTCAACTGGACTGGTGGTCAAATTGGTTGGACCGGTTGCCGGTGGGACCGGTGGGATCGGCCAAGAGCCGTTAGGCTCGCTGGCGCGTGCGTCACATGCGCTACACACTCAGGCGGTGCGTGTGAGCGCATGGGAGCTCAGATTGGAGCTTTATTAGTGGCGTTTGGCTCGTATGGATGTTCTCTACACTGTGGTGTAATTATTTTGTATTTTTGAGTTGTATAAATGTATGAAAATGTGTAAGGAACCCTAATTATGCGTATTTTTGGGGTTTAAATACACTGTTTATTCTTTTTGACCTTTATTTTCTTGTGTTTTTGGAAATACAATATCTTGCCTATATGAAAATGGTATCATATATATTGTGTAGAGCTTGGTTCGACGATAGCATGTATATAGTTTAATATACTTGCAATTTTATAGTTCTAAGAAAATTTGAACAATGGTAGGACATCATTGTTTTTCCATTACATGTTGAATTGCGGTTTTGATTGTAGTTGCAGCATGATTATCTTTTTGTACATTAGTTTACATCATGCTATGCTTTTGTGTTAATGAAAAATGTAGAAATTACATGAGGTCATGTAATTACTTTTTTTAGTGGGAGTTCGTAGGTTGGTAGAATTTGAAAGAGTTCTCACCTAAAACTTAAAATTTGTTTAATTAATGATAATAGAACAATCGTACATAGGAGCTGATTGGGAACATAGTGAACTTTCGTTTTTGTGTCTTTCGTTGAATTATCATTAATTTAGTTTGTCTTTGCTGTAAATTAAATGTGTGTTACTTTGAAAAGTGTTCTAATATTGATTCTACGTTTATTATGGCAATGTGTTATAACAATTGATTATAGTTTCGGCATCCAAGACCATTGTGGCTGATCTCAATAAGGGTGAGAAGCTGAACGGTGACAATTATGATATTTGGCACTAAAAGGTTCAGTACATCCTTGAGGAGCAAGAGGTTTTGGAAACCCTCAACCACATCATGGATGAACCTGAGCATGAAACTTCAACTGAATACAGGAGAGATCTAGAAGTTTATCAAGCTTGGAAAAAGAAAAATATCATTGCTCGCATCACATTGCTGAACTGTATGTAAGATAATCTCATGTGTGAGTTTGCAAATTATGATAAAGCTCAAGCAATATGGGTTGCCTTGAAAGATAAGTTTGGGGGTACATCTACCACTAAGTTGAGAAGACTCACCATCAAGTTTGACACATACCGAAAACGCTCAAATGTAACGATGATGCAGCATTTTCGGGAGATGTTATACATGATTTGTGAGTTGAAGTCGGCATGTCACTCCTTTATTGATGAATAGTAAGTTCAAGTTATTATAAGGTCTCTTCCTAACAATTGGGAGTATATGAAAATTAATATAACGCACAATGAGAATATTGTCATTTTTGATGATATAGTGCGTCATTTGGAATTAGAGGATGAACGCCTAGAGGCTGCACGATCCTCTACCCATGCTTATGTTGCCGAATTGAGTTCGTGCAAAGTTTCGGGCTTCAAGCGCAAAAGGCATCAATTCAACAACAAAGGGAATAAAACTGATCAGGCATCTAAAATGGCTAAGACATTCCAATGCAAGAAGCTTGGTGGGAAGAAGGACAAAACTAATATGGAGTGCAACAATTGTGGCAAGATGTGTCACTTTGCTTATGAATGCAGTGAGTCAAAAGAAGTACCCTATTTACTCCATTACTTTAAGTAATGCTTTTATTTCTAGTACTATAATGCTTGCTGAATCTCATCCAATGTAGATTGTAGATTCAGGAGCAACAGACCACGTAGCTAGAGATTGAGAAGCATTTGTGGAATATTGTCGGATACAGCCTGGAAGAAAATGGATATATGTTGGGAATAACTCAAGAATTGAAGTGAAGGGTGTCGGCACATGTAAATTAATTTTACATGGTGGTCGAAGCCTATTCCTACATGATATCCTCTATGCTCCGGATATTTGAAGAAACTTGGTTTCCGTTATTGTTCTTCTTAGCCTAGGTTATATATTGAATTTCCATGGTAATTGTGTTACCATTTTATTTAGAACAATTTATTATGGTTCAAGTTATGTATTGAATGGTTTTATGGTGTTAGACATCGACTATGATCAGCACAATATTAATATCGATGGTTGTTTTTCTTTAATTGCATATTCTAGTAATGTTGAGATTGATGTAAATATTTGGCATACTAGATTAAGTCACATTGGGTTGTAAAGAATGCAAAGATTAGCTAGAGAGACCTTTTAGGGTCACTCACTAATGTTAATCTACCCGTATGTGAACATTGTATAGCGGGAAAAACAACTAGAAAACCATCCAGTAAAGGGACTATAGTCAAATTTTCATTGCAACTTATACATTCTGACATTTGTGGTCATTTGAATGTGAGGGCAATGCATGGAGCCTTATATTTCATCACTTTCATAGATGACTTCACGCGTTTCAGTTATGTTTTTCCGATCTCCCATAAATTCGAAGCATTAGATTGCTTTAGACGATATATAACGATGTGAGAGAATCAATTGAATAAAACAATAAAGGCATTGAGAATCGATCGCGGACGTGAGTATCTATCGAAGCAATTCAAGGCTCTTTGTGATGAAAAGGGAATTGTATGACAATTGACTATTCCTGGTACTCCACAACAAAATGGGGGTAGTTGAGAGAAGGAATAAAACTCTATTGGAAATGGTTAGGTCTATGATGGCGCAAGCAAATTTACCTATCTTCTATTGGAGAGATGCATTTTGACTGCTGCATATGTATTTAACCGAGTGCCCTCAAAATCGGTCACTTCCACCTCTTATGAATTATGGACTGGTAGGCAATCAGACTTAAGTAGTCTACGTCCATGGGGATGTGCATCTTATATTCATGATTCTTCCCATAAATATGGCAAATTATGTCATAGAGGGAAGAAATGTATTTTATAAGATATTCTAAACACTCTAAAGGGTATGTGTTCATAGGTGAACAAGTTGATGGAAGTATGACCGAAATGGAGTCACGAGATGTCACGTTTTTGGAGAACGATTTTCTTAGTAGAGGTGATATCGATTAGGACTTTCGATTATATAAGATGGAAGATCCTAATAACACACCCACTAATATTGTAGAGGGAAATAAAGATTTACCTCAACACACAAGACCTAGTGGGAGTATTGCATCGCCTGACGAATTGAATTTAAGAGAAATTCAATTGCTTAAAAGTAATTGTAAAAATATTCACCGTCGTCGTTTTGAGATTGAAGGGAAAGTATTTATGATTGCTTAGAAAGACGATGCCGAGCCTAAAATTGTTCAAAAGGCTCTCTCATCGTCTAATAAGATAGAATAAAAAAAAGTTTTGGAAGATGAAATGGAGCCAATGAGGGTAAATCATGTTTGGGACTTGGTTGATTTACCACCCAATCGTAAGGCTATTGGAAACAAATGGGTCTTTAAGATTAAGCAAAGAGTGGATGGATCCATTGAAAAGTATAAGGCTTGTTTTGTGGCGAAAAGCTATACTCAACAAGAGGGTATAGACTGTGAGGAAATTTTTTCACCAGTTGTAAGGTTTGCCTCAATATGCCTTATTCTAGCTATCGTTACACATTTGGATCTTGAATTACATCAAATTGATGTAAAAACGACATTTCTCAATGGAGAACTAGATGATAAAATCTATATGAAATAACCAATAGTTTTATAGCTAAAGGTCAATAGCATAATGTTTGCAAATTTCATCGCTCAATATATGGCCTTAAGTAATCATTGAGACAATGATATCTTCGTTTTCATCGAGCCATAACCACTTTTGTTTTCACGATGATCGAAGAAAATCACTGTGTATATGTCAAGCAGTCTGAAGATAAATTTGTGATTTTATCATTTTAGGTGGACGATATTCTATTGGCTGAAAATAACAAGGTTTTGGTTATCACCATAAAAGAATGCTTGTTTTCCAATTTTGAAATGAAGGACATGGGAGAAGCTGTTTATATATTAGAAGTTAAAATTGAAAGAGATCGATCAATGAAACTCCTTACTTTATCATAAGAGTCTTATATAATGAAGATTTTTGAATGTTTCAATATGCAGCACTGTAATCCCATTGATACTCCTGTCGTGCAAGGTGAAGGCTTAAGTACTAAGATGTGTCCTAAAACTCAAGAAGAAATTAAAATGATGGAAATTGTTCCTTACGCTAGTACGGTTGGAAGTTTCATGTATGCTATGATGTGTACTTGACCCGATATATGTTATGCCGTGGGATTGGTGAGCTGATATCAATCAAATCCCGGTCAAGCAAACTAGAAAGCAATGAAAAGAATCTTGAGATATTTGAAGGGCATCATGGATTATCGACTTTGTTACCAATGGAATGATTTATGCCTATTAGGTTATTCAGATGTTGATTGGGATGGAGACCTGGATGGGCGTAAATCGACTTCTGGATATGCGTTCTTGTTCAATAGAGGCGCAATTTCTTGGAATAACAAGAAACAGACATGCATGGCCTTATCTACGATGGAGACAGAATTTATTGCATGTTCTGCCGCAGTGCAAGAAGTAATATGGCTAAAACGTTTCTTGGAAAATTTAGCCACTGTCACTGAGATTCCAATATCGGTGATAGTTTATTCCGATAGTCAAGCAGCCATTGCCCATGTGAAAGATCCCAAGTATCATGGAAGGACGAAGCACATTGACATAAAGAACAACTTTATAAGAGATATAATAGTGTAGAAAGAAGTGATCATACAATATATTTCAACCAATAGAATGATTGCTGATCTATTTATGAAGGCTGTTCCTAGAGACATATTCTTGACCCACAGGATGTTATTAGGATTACGTAAAATGTGATATGTGTTATTGTAGAGGATCATTGGTTTATGTATATGTGGACATATGTATTGTATTTGTTTGTCTATTAGTGACTTTGATGTTTTATCAATAAGTACAAATACATTATGAGATTAGCACATACACATATATATATTATTGAAAAGTATGTTAGCAGACAATGATTAGCTCACTCATATGAGCAATCACCTCAAGTGCTATAGTTAGTATGTTGAGATGAGACAATATGTACAAATGAATGCTGAAGAGTAATTTTAGTACATAAAATAATATGTCGCCTTGATTGGAGTCAATATGAGGTCTGTGATTTGTTTATAATAAGTCCGAACATGATAGTCCCACAATCATGTATGCTTGAAAGATGTCGGATGTGAGTACTTAATTAAGCGCTATAGAAAGTGAGCTGATATAGCACTCGAGCTAACACATGAGTACGTGAGAAGCATGTAGCTATGTTTAGGCTAAGATTCGTATAGTGGATATATTTGATAAATGAGATACGCTCTTATAGAAAGAGAAATTTACTATAGCATGTAATTCATACTACATGTGCATTGTTCAACCGAAAAGGGAAGGTGAGTAAAATTATTTCTATTTACTCATCGTGTGAGCCCTTGAAGTAATTTATAATTTATCTCATTTTGTGCCTTATATTACTTCTGATTTAGCATGTTACGGGCAGTCATGAATAGATATGGCCTTATGGGACGTGTCTAGGAAATCAGCTGTTCTGAAATGGAGAGAGACATGAGTGTGGAGGAAGACTATTGTTGTTTTACATTTATCACATGTATTTACTGGTCGACCAATTATATCGCTTTATGTGGTTGCAGATATAATGACATCGTGTTTTGAGAATAATCAAGTATAACCTTTAAGGGATAGGTATACTTGAATTGATGTAACAAAATATGTATGGGACACTGTGAGACATTGATTATTTATTTCTTTTCGGGGTTGTAGCCATTATGTCATCCTTAACAAGTGCATAATTTGAGCTCCCAAATGCAGGTGTACTCATTGGTCGCACGGTTTACTTGCCAGTATGAATTATTTTTTAAAGTTGATGAATGTTGTGTGATAGCTAGTATAAACACCTAGAGGGGGGTGAATAGGTGCACAATCAATTTATCGAAATACGGAAGCGATTCTTAGCAAACGATAGAAAGGAAATTCTCTCTTGATTAACAAAATGAAATATGATCGAGATAGAGAGAGTGAGGAAGAGAAAATTGAACACAGGATTTATAGTGGTTCGGTTTATTCCAAGCCTACGTTCACTCTTTCGCACCGACAGCCCCACCGGCTGGATTTCACTATGATCAAAAGAGAAGTTACAAGACAGCTTTGCCTTGATTCCACAAAGTGTAGATATTCTACCACACCTCCTCAAGGTTTCTCACAAATATAGACTCTCTTTTGTATACAAGTATTCGCTCAAAGGAATTGTCTAAACAAAAAGGAGCTTCGACTTTGGAATTCTTCTATCGCGCACTTCTTGAATAGCTAAGACCATCTTCCTTATATATTCCTTTATGCCATCATTCCCGTTGGCACTTACCAAAGGAATTCCTCCAATCTACCCGTTGACGGAATCAATTAGGAAGATTGTTCAAGCTATTAAAGGAACGTGTTGATAGCCCATCAATCATGTTCGCCCATACAATCAGGATCTTGGTTTCCATAAGTAGAACCTTCCAATAATATTTAGACAATCATCGAATCAATCTTGATTAATCAAAGGATTCTGTTACGTCTTTTCCAGCCACGAGATCTTCTCCAGATGATAAGGTTAAATCCTTAACGAAACATTCAGTTTTGGATAACCTTTCTTCAACGGATTAGAGACTGTCAATGAGGATAGACTTTGAGTCTTGAGTCTGGCTGTCCGGAAGTCTTCGACTTTAAATAACGAGTCCAAGCCTTCAGACTAGATCGATAAACGTTTGTCAACTTCAAAACACTTCAAGAAGATTTCTCCAACAATCTCCCCCTTTTTGATGGTGACAAAACTTTCCCGCAGATTTGGATAACTTGGACCCGCAAAACATTTCTCAAACACATATGCATATCTTATAGAGATAAATGGCCAAAATAACACTAGAATCTGCAACCACAGAAAATAGGTTAGTCTAGTATATGATAAAGCCATCCATAAGATATCAATACTCGTTAATAGAAGCAAAGTCAAGTCCAAGTCTAGTTCAAGTTCTCATCCGGACACAAAACAGTCAAAGTTTGTCAAACGAGTTTAAACAACAACACAATCCAACAAACAGTTAAAAGTTTAATGATTGAAAATTTGATCAAATCTAACATCTCTCCCCCTTTTTGTCATCATTAAAAAGGATGAGATGAATTCAAGATTGCTTGGGAATGCGGACAAGCTGGAAATCTTCCATAGACCGAATGATGCCTTCCAGCCTTTTGAAGTCTTCCTTCAGTGTGCAATCTCCTCACTCTTGGCATTGGTCCGATTCGAACAAGAGAGGGCTTGCATCTTATCATTCAATGAACAGGAAGAAGCTTGACTTTCATTCTTCAAGCTTTGAACTTCGCATCCCAAGGCATAAATTTGACCTTGCATTTCCAAGAGAATATCCATGATTCCGTGAAAATCTGCTCCATTATCCGAGTACTTGCTTCGGCTCAATCGATGGAGTAAATGCAGACGATGGTAGATCGGCATGATCTCGCGGGTTTGGCGATGAAGCTTCATGACCTTCCCTCCGGAAATTGAGATGCATAAACATCCTCTGGGTCTGCAGGCGAGCGATTGACTCCTTCACTTGCATCAGGATATGAAGACTTCACTCCTTTCTCCTGATCTCCCCCTGTTTCCATGCCTACAGGTGGAGAAGAGATTTCCTCAGGTTCTCCTTCTTCTCTTCTTTCTTCTTCAGGTCTTTCTTCCTCTGCTTCTTTTTCAGCTTCTCTTTCTTCTTCTTCCTTCTCCTATTCTTCTTTCGTCATTTGTTCCGATTCTTTCTGTGGAACAAGACGACTTAAATTCTTCAAAGCCATTGCAGAGATGGTGATGTCTTTGTCATCATCTTCATCCTCAACGAGGAGAGCTCTTCTTCTCTTGGATGGAGCAACCATGGGCTCCTTCCCTTTTCTCTTAGATGCGAGAGGAGATTTGATGAGATTTGGCAGAGTCTTCTCCTTGAATTTCTCCAATTCCTTGCTCAGTTCCTTCAGACGCATTTTGGTCACCATTTTCAGTCCTACCACCATATGATCGCATGGTCGAACACAAAAGATTTGTGGAGGCTGAATATTTAGATGTCTGAATAACTTCGTAACAAGGCTTGGGTAAGGGAGTTGACCTCTGTCCTTCATCATTGCTCTATACATGTGAAACATAACAAGTGTGAGGGAGAGAAAACCTTTTCCAAAGAGAATGGCATACATCGCCTTGGCCTCCGAACTTGAAACATCGTCTTGGAGGTTGATTTCGGTCGGAGGCAATTAATCACAATCTTGTGAAGCAAGATGTTGAATGCACTCATCCTTAAGTAGGTGATCTTCTCATCTGTTCTCCCGTCCTTCACCGTTCAAGTGTGGCTCGAGCAATGGAAACTTTGATCGGTTGATATTTTCCTCTTTCAACTCCTAACACATCTGCCAAAGATATTCATATCCACAACATAATCTTGGTCTTTAACGCTGAAGGAGAATCTATTTGCATCCAAAAAGCTAAGATTTGAATAGAAATATGCAGTTAATTCAAGATAAGCCTCTCCGTATTGTCGAACGAGTAACTTTTCAAGTTGAAGTTGATTGAACTTTTCCCTCAAGTTCACATTCACAACATCCAGAAAATCAAAATCCACACTCCTAGGGTTTATTACCCCACGCTTCAGTAATTTCGAATACAGATCCTTTTGTTCCTTTGATCTGAACAAATCTCCCATTTTTCCTTGAATTTCAGTCGCAATACCCATTTTCGGTTGAAATAGGCTGTACAAATTGTCATCATCATTCCCATCTATAGGATTCGGCCCCCAATCACGAGGATCACTTGGGATGTTCGCAGAGGTTTCCTCACCACCCTTTACGAGCAATTCCCAAACTTTCCATTTTTTGCAGAAAGATATATTCGTTCCTATATCCTTTGTCTTTAAGAAAGTCATCAACATAGTTCAAAGGAGTACGAGTTCCTTTTAAGGCACGATATAGCTTGTAAATAAAAGCGGGCTTTTGAACTCTTATGGGGTCTGCATCCTCGTTGATTTCTTCCTGATGTTGATGAACAACGCCTTGAGGACTAGATGGTGGAGAATGACGCCGCCGAGAATGTTGTGGGCTCGCATTTCTTCGGACTCACTTCTTCCTCGTAAGATCGAAGTGCGTAGGCCCTCACTCATTTGCCGTGGTCCCCGCTTGCGATTCTCGAAGACTTTCTTGAAGATGACATCTTTCTCAGTTTTGGAAGATTCTCGCTTGACTTTCCCGGGAAAGATGACAACTTTTTGAAGATTAAACAAAGAAGACAAATGGGAATGGAGGATCGATGCTTTCTAGGGTTTTCAAGAGTGAAGTGAAGAGGAATAGACAGTGCACGATCGGTTAAAAAGAGAAATAAACGAACCGTCACAAAGGAAATAAAAAAAATGCCTTTTCAAAATATCGTCTTCTTCCGCAAAAATAGCAATTTCAAAAATAACTTCCTTTTTGAAAATGAAACGATGCAATACTTACGTCGATTAAATATAGCAACAATTAAAACACGATCGACGATCGTACATTTTCAAGATAAGATTAGAGAGAGAAAGACTTACAGTCTGACGGTCGTGCCAAGACTGTCTTTCAGATAAAGTCTTGTAAGCCTGAGTTTGATATCCTCATACCTCAAAATGTTGAGTCTGGAACGTATAGATTCAAATTGATTTTTCTCCAAAGGCTTTGTGAATATATCCGCCAGTTGATTCTTTGAGTCAACAAATTGAATTGAAACATCTCCATTTTGAACATGGTCTCTAATAAAGTGATGTCGAATCTCTATATGCTTTGCTCTTGAATGGAGGATTGGATTTTTGGTGAGGTTGATAGCGCTGGTGTTGTCGCAATTAATCTCCGTGCATGAGTCTTCAATTTCAAAGTCTCTTAGCTGTTGTTTTATCCATAGAATTTGCGAAGGCAGCTTCCAAGAGCTACATACTCGCTTCGTTGTTGAAAGAGACACAAAGTGCTTTGTTTCCTTGAAAACCAAGACACGTCCCGCCAAGCAACCGGCAAGTTCGAAGTGCTCTTTCTATCAACTCGCAACCGCCAGATCTGCGTCCGTCGAATACCCCGAAGATTAAAGTTTCCCTTCTTAGGATACCAAAGACCGATGCTTGATGATGAAGCAACGTATTTAATGATGCATTTCGCAGCACTGAGATGAGATTCTCTAGGATCTGATTGAAACCTAGCACAGATGCAAACACTCAACAAAATGTCAGGTCTAGAAGCAGTAAGATAAAGAAGTGATCCAATAATGCTCCTGTACAGCTTTTGATCAACTTTCTTCCCTTCTTCATCTTTCTCTATCTTTAAAGAACTTGACATTGGTATGTCGGTCTTTTTGCACTTCTCCAGTCCAAACCTTTTGACAAGATCATTAACATATATTTCTTGATAAATAAAAGTTCCTTCCTTCAATTGTTTTACTTGAAGACCAAGAAAGAATGTTAATTCTCCCATCATACTCATTTCAAACTCATTCTGCATAGACTTAGAAAATTTCTTGCACAGACTTTCATTAGAGGATCCAAAAATAATATCATCCACATATATTTGAACAAGTAAGAAACTTTTGTTTTCCTTTTTGATAAATAAAGTCGTATCTACTTTACCTTTGACAAAACCATTTTGTATTAAGAACTTACTTAATCATGTCGTACCAAGCCCGAGGTGCTTGCTTTAAACCATACAAAGCCTTTTTCAGTCTGAAGACTGAGTCTGGCTTCTTTGGGTCTTCAAACCCTGGTGGTTGTTCCACATAAACTTCCTAATGGATAAATCCATTTAAGAAGGCGCTTTTGACGTCCATTTGGAATAACCTGAAATTCTTATAACAAGCAAACGCAAGTAATAGTCGAATAGCTTCTAACCTTGCTACTAGAGCGTAAGTCTCATCATAGTCTATTCCTTCTTCTTGCGTATATCCCTTGGCCACGAGTCTTGCTTTGTTTCGTACGACTTTTCCTTTCTCATTCATCTTGTTTCGAACACCCATTTAGCTCCGATAACGAGTTTTACCTTTTGGTTTGGATGTCAATTCCCGAGACATCATTAATGTTGAACTGTTTGAGCTCTTCTTGCATAGCTTCAATCCAGCTTTCATCGATAAAGCTTCTTCTATGCTCTTTGGTTCAATTTTAAACGAGAGCCACAAAGACTAGACTCTTCTCGCCTTTTTTGATCGGTGCGAATTCCTTCATTAATTTCGCCAATAATAAGATCTTTGGGATGATTGGACTTATGCTTCCAGTTACTTGTTGATGTATCTCGGTTGATGATCTCTCGCTTTGTTTAGATCTTCACGAACAACCCGATGCTTGATTTTCCGCAGTCCGAAATGCTTCTTGAGTTGTAGACTTTAGAGGATCCGAGCAGTTCGACTCTTCTTGATGAGTCTGACTTGATTCATCTTGCGTTGAGTCTTGAAATTTGACATCCATTGACTCCTCCACAGACGGACTCTTCTTGTTATAGACTCTGTAGGCTTTGCTTGAAGTAGAATATCCAAGGAAGATACCTTCATCTGATCTTTCTTCAAACTTACCAACTCGATCTTTTGCATTTTTCAATATAAAACATTTGCAACCGAATACATGAAAGTATGAAACAATAGGCTTCTTATCTTTGAATAACTCATAAGGGGTTTTCTCGTAGAATAGGTCTTAAGAAGACTCTATTGATGATATAGCATTGTTGAAATGACTTGACCCAAAATCGTGAAGAAATTTTACTTTCAATTAAAAGAGTTATAGCCATTTCTTGAAGAGATCTGTTCTTTCTTTCCACAACTCCATTTTTGAGGAGTATATGGAGAGGAGAACACATGCTTAAAGCCGCATTCATCACAAAATTTTGTAAATTCTTGATTTTCAAATTCACCTCGTAATCTGTTCTTATACTAGAGATAACACTTCCTTTTTCATTTTGAACCTTTTTAGCAAATTTTTCAAAATACGAAAAGGTTTCGGACTTACTTGCAAGGAAATATACCCAAGTAAAACGGGAGTAATCATCAACAATTACTAGGCAATATTTCTTACCCCTAATACTCTGTGTTCTGGTTGGTCCGAAAAGATCCATATGTAGCAACTGTAGTACATGATTAGTATAGACATGATTTATTGGCTTAAATGAATTTCTTACTCGCTTTCCCTAATACATGGAGTGCATGGATCAGTCTTTTGGTATGACAATTTGGGTAGACCTTGAACTAGCTGCTTTGAAGAGATTTTGGCTAATTGCTTCATGTTGACATGACCAAGCTTTTTGTGCCATAAGCTTGCTTCGTCTTGAATTGAGATAAGACATTGCGATTCATTTGGTTTCACATCCAGGAAGATAGATATTTCCATGTCTTCGACCCATGAAAGATCGAGTAGAGTCTTTCGATTCCGTAACATGTTCCTTCTTGAAAGAAGATCTTAAAACCAAGTATCACACAATTGACTAATCGAGAAGATTGTAATTGAGTCATTCCACTAAGGAAACATTACTTATTGTGAGACTTCCAATTTTCACAGTTCCAAATCCCACAATACTTCCTTTCTTTGTTTCCTCCGAATGAAACTTTTCCACCATTTACTTGAGCAAGCTTTATAAAACAATTTGAGTCTCCTGTCATGTGTCTTGAGCATCCGCTGTCAAGATACCATTTTACCTGTTTCTTGACGGAGACTTGTATTTAAGATAAAGTCTCAAGCTTTCTTTGGTACCCAAATTTTCTTGGGTCCTTTGGTGTTAGTAAGATAAACAGTATTAGCCCATACTTTCTTAAAAAGTTTCCATACCATAGGACACTCTTTTTCAAAGTGATCCGGATTGTTGCACTTTGAACATCCGAGAGCCTTTCTACCTACGGGTTTTACAAAAACTTTCTTGAAATGATTTTTGTAAGCCTCTTTCGAGGGTCTTTTCTTAATTCTTTCTTTTACTTTAGGAAAATCAATCAAGGGAATTGTTTCACTGTGACATACCTAGACCAGACTTATTGAAGTAAGGTCTTTGAGCCGAAAGAATTTTTTCAAGTTTTTTAGACCCTATTGAAAATTTCTTTGAAATATTTGATAAGTCTGTTTTTAAAAGAGCATTTTCTTTTAAAAGATTATCTTCATTTTCTTTAAGAGTGGAAACATCAAGTCTAGACTTTTAACTCTTTCTACTAAAACATTTTCCTTTTGTTTTAGAGCTGAGTTTTCCTTTTTTAGTTCGGAAATTCTTTTGAGAGAAGTCTTGAGACTAAAACACAGTTCATCAATGTATTTAGAAACTTTGACAGAATTTTAAAATTACTTGCTTCAAATTCACTTGTTTGCGTCGATCCGATCTGAATCGAGTGCGATTGTGCCATCAGACATAGATTGGCATATTCATTATCACTTTCTTCACACTCTGTATCACTCCAGGTTTCGGCTTTGAAAGCTTTTCGAAATTTTTCAGCTTTTCCTCTCTTATTCTTCAGAAGAGGACAGTTAGGTCTGATGTGTCCATTTTTCTTGCATTCAAAGCAGACTACATCTTTATTTGGTTCCTCATCATCAAGACTTGGTCCGCTGTCTTTGAGAGCTTTGTTTCTTTGAGTTGAACCTTCTTCCTTTTCTATTCAGTTTTCGAATCTTCTTATCATGAGAGCAAGCTCCTCATCGTCCATATCATCTTCAGAAGATCATCGAATCATCATTTGATTTTAATGCAATGGATTTCTTACCTTTTGGATCTTCATCTTCATTGATCCGTTCCACTTCATAAGACTGAAGAGTTCCAATCGCTCGTCGACGATAGTGGCATAATTCTTTGCGCTCTCTTATCGAAGTCTTTATGTGATTCCAATCCTTGGAAAGTCCACGCAAATAGCTTGTTTACCTTGGGATCAGAAATTTTTTGTCCTTGATTCTCAAGACCATTGACAATATCAAGAAACGGCTAAACATGTCGCTTATAGATTCTCCTGGTTTCATTTTGAAGGCTTCATATTGACCGAGAAGAATGTTAATTCTGGTTTCCTTCACTCGATCGTTCCTTCATAGGTGATATGCAACTGTCCCAGACTTCTTTTGCTGTAACACAAGAAGATATTCTATTATATTCGGTTGGTGACAAAGCACAATATAAAGAGTAAATTGCTTTTGCATCGAGTGCTTGTCTCTTGTTTATCTCTTTCCCGAGTCATTCCGTTGGTCTCAACAGTTTTCTTTCCCTCTTCGAGACCGATGCAAGGTAGGAGTAATTCCTTTTCTACAACGTCCCATTCTAGAGGATCCTTTGATCGTAGGAAAGCTTTCATCTTGTTTTTCCAGATGTTGTAATTCTTTCCATCAAAGTAGGGTGGTCCGGTATTGCTTTGCCCTTCCATCGCCCCCGGTGCTAGCATACTAGCCATGGATCTTTAACTCGAAGTAAAACACTTCAAACAAAGTGAGTACACGAGCTCGATACCAATGTGATAACTAGTATAAACACCTAGAGGGGGTGAATAGGTGCACAATCAATTTATCGAAATACGGAAGCGATTCTTAGCAAACGATAGAAAGGAAATTCTCTCTTGATTAACAAAATGAAATATGATCGAGATAGAGAGAGTGAGGAAGAGAAAATTGAACACAGGATTTATAGTGGTTCGGCTTATTCCAAGCATACGTCCATTCTTCCGCACCGACAGCACCTGGATGGATTTCACTATGATCAAAAGAGAAGTTACAAAGACAGCTTTGCCTTGATTCCACAAAGTGTAGATATTCTACCACACTTCCTCAAGGTTTCTCACAAATATAGACTCTCTTTTGTATACAAGTATTCGCTCAAAGGAATTGTCTAAACAAAAAGGAGCTTCAGACTTTGGAATTCTTCTATCGCGCACTTCTTGAACAGCCTAAGACCGTCTTCCTTATATATTCCTTTATGCCATCATTCCGTTGGCACTTACCAAAGGAATTCCTCCAATCTACCCATTGGACGGAATCAATTAGGAAGATTGTTCAAGCTATTAAAGGAACGTGTTGATAGCCCATCAATCCCGTTTCGCCCACACAATCAGGATCTTGGTTTCCATAAGTAGAACCTTCCAATAATATTTAGACAATCATCGAATCTTCAATCATCGAATCAATCTTGATCAATCAAAGGATTCATTACGTCTTTTCCAGCCACGAGATCTTCTCCAGATGATAAGGTTAAATCCTTAACTAAACATCCAGCTTCACGATAACCTTTCTTCAACGGATTAGAGATCGTCAATGAGGATAGACTTTAGTCTTAGTCCCATTTGTCCTAAGTCTTCAGACTTTAAATAATAGAGTCTAAAGCCTTTAGATTAGATCGATAAACGTTTGTTAACTTCAAAACACTTCAAGTTGAATGTCTTATATTCTTGATAGAGCGCTATCAAGCCCATCATATTCGAGTGGGAGATGTTGTACTTAATCAGTACGTCCATGATGGGGTGTGATGAGGATACACCGTTTCGTCTTGATACGCTACGATGGAAAGACACCTTTTTGAAAGGGTGTGGGTGAGTCATATAAAAGACTTCTGAAGACAACCATTGAGTTGATTGGCAGAACGTACGCTCAGAAAGAAATAGTTTTTCATTTTTCTCCCATTTCCATTAAAAAGAAAAAAGGTTTTCCATTTCTCCTTTACAAGAACAATTGGCATTTATACTATGGAAATCGGGTGCTTTCCTCGTGATTGCATTCAGACCATCGTGAAGTATTTTTGTTTGTGGTTCATCCTCAATTCAACGTTTGTTCCGGGGTTAATTGTTGTTTGCGCATCGGATAAAGGCAAGTTGTTTTTCGCTGACTTGAATCCCAACAATTTGAGTATTGGATAGGAAATGGATAATGGGCTATGTTGCAAATGTTATTTACATGGTTTATAAGGCTGATCTCTGGATTGATTTTGCTGGTATTGGAAAATCAAGGAACGGGAAAGTAATGAACACGAAAGAGGAAAAGCAAAGCAATGAAAACGCGTAAGAAGGGTAAAAGCAAGAGTAACATCAATGAAAAAACAGACGATGAACATGAAAGAGGAAAAACAAGCAATATGAAAGCAATGAACAAGAAAGAGATAAAAGCAAAGCAATGAAAACGTGTAAGAAGGGGACTAGCAAGAAGGCGAAAAGCGGGAAAGAGGAAAAGCAAAGAGGAATTCCAATGAAAATGCGTAAGAAAAGCAAGAGGAAAAGCAATGAAAAAGCATACGATGAACAGAGGAAAAGCAATATAAAAGCAATGAACAGGAAGAGGCTCTGACCAATGGGACCACTGTAACGTGCGCATATGAGAATCTCGTGATGATTTTATTTTTTTTTGTCGAAATGATAAAGGATTTAAAACAAGAGAGAATGGGAGGATACAGCACCGTGTTTTGCCACTGGAATCCCACTAGGTAGACCCTTTAAATTAAAAGGAAAAACAATAAATCAAATGAAAAAAAAATGGAAAGAGAAAAAGACACTTTAACATCATCAATATACAGGTTAAACGTCTTTATTGCTACGCAAAACAACCGCAGGATTTCTTTTGACTCCATCTACAATAGAAAACATTTTACTCGAGGCATACCAATCTAAGTCAACTCGAAAATCAAAATCAAGCATCTTACAATTGACTAAGATTGAAATTTGTTTAAAAATTTTAGGTATTGTTTGAATAAAATTTTTACCTCACTATCTTCTTCTTTTCATACAACTCCACTTTTTCCATAATTCTAGCCTACTTTCAATTTTTTTTTGCTTATTCGGTAATACTATGAAATCTCATCAAATTAACTTAAATACCTATGTGATTATTAATTTCACTTTCATTATATTTACAATTGGTGAAAATGTCTTCACAATACAAGAGAAAAAATTGAGTTTTATATTTAAGTAGTTATTAAAGTGTACAATTTTTTTTGGGTCATAAAAGTGTCGAGAAGTTCACAAGCATAAAAAAGTTTCCTTCTTGTTGATTTAATTTTGTTTTAAAAAAAATAACATTGTTCAATATTTTAGAATTTTTTGTCAAGATTTTTTCCGAATTCGCTCCATATTATGTTCCGATTGTCAATTCCTTTTGAAATGGCTCGACAAACCACCGTCATTCAAGGAAATATGATGGGGCCGCTGCCATAGCAAAGTACTAAAACCAATACTATATTAAATGATGAGTGCGTGAGTGACGCCCGGCGGGGACAATCAATTGCAGTCGTGGTTTTGGGGGACCCACAGCTGAGCAGTCCATCGCTTTATTATCCCAATTTTACGAGAAAATATTAAACACCTGGGTGTCCTCATCGCTCACCAAATTTGCTGGAAAAAGCCAATTTTTTTTAATTGATATCACAAAAAAATTCAAATTAATACATTTATAATAAATTTATCTCAAATTATTTTCTATCATCAAAAAGTACACATTAATAAATTTATCTTAAATTAATACACCCGTGATCAATTTTGGATATATTATCAGTTTTGGATTTTTTGTGAAGTAGATTTATTAGAAGTGTATTGGTTTATGATTTTTTTATGGTCATTTAGAGTAAATTTATCATCCGTGTACCAAGTTGAAGTTTTTAGTAGTAAAAAAATTAATTTGGAATAAATTCATTATAGATCTATCGATTTTAGATTTTTTGTGATATTAAACAATTTTTTTGGGCAAAACTAAGAAGATGCACAGATCGGGGAGAAAAATAGCCAAAGAAGAAACGCATGGCATATCTGGGGATGACAAACTATATTCTTTGCCAGGCCACGGGTCTGGTTGGAAAAAGCCATATCCTTTGCCTCTGGTCGGCCATGGACGGTTGCTTGAGCCGAACACCTCAGCTCGCGTCGAAGAACCCCATAAGATTGAAAATGAGAGAAAAAGTGCTTCGAGATACTTCATTCGAATATGCGTTATTTCTTCTCGAATATTGCCCGAAATCCATTTTTTTTTTCCTTTAAATTCCGTTATCCCCTGTGAGGGAGGAGATACATGCCGTAATGTGACTAACAATCGCTCCAATTATTTTTCCAAACGATGAACAAAGAGGAAAAACAAGCAATATGAAAGCAACGAAAGAAAAAGCAAAGCAATGACCACGCGTAAGAAGGGGACAAGCAAGAAGGCGAAAAGCAGGAAAGAGGAGAAGCAAGAGGAACAGCAATGAAAAAGCCGACAATGAACAGGAAAGAGGAAAAGCAAAGCAATGAGAAAACGCGTAAGAAAAGCAAGAGGAAAAGCAATGAAAAAGCATGCGATGAACAGAACAGAGGAAAACCAATATGAAAGCAATGAACAGGAAGAGGCTCTAACCAATGGGACCACTGCAACGTGCGCCTATGGGAATCTTGTGATGATAATATATATATATTTTTTTTGTCAAAATGATAATGGATTTGAAACAAGAGAGAATGGGAGGATACAGCACCATGTTTTGCCACTAGAATCCACTTGTTTAAGTTAAAAGGAAAAATAATAAATCAATTGAAAAAAAAAGGGAAAGAGAAAAGGACGCTTAAACATCATAAAATATTTTCTAAATATTCAACCCCTTACACTTTTTCCTCATATAGATATTGAGCCTCGTAATGACGAGGTGAAGACAATTAATTTTAAGTGTCAATTTCGACTCTTATGTCTTGTAAAAAAGCAAAGTAAAAGTTTGAGAGTGAATTGAGAGTTAGAGTAGGATTGACCTAAAAATACAAGAGGAAGAAATGAAGTATTCTTTCCTTCATATAATTATCTTTTCTCTTGCCTTATAATATCAAGCCATCTACACCCTAGCTATTAGCATGGGGGCATATGAATCGATTTCATTGGAATATTTACCCCTACACCTACCATTCTAACCCTAATACAATTAATACCTTTACTCTGGTTAAATCAATTCAACTCTTTTCTTCCTTGTTTTAGTCAATTGGAAGGGGGGAGGAGGGATTTCTAAAACAACACAATCACTCATTTCATTAACTTTCGCTTATCAACTCATTTCTTCTCCATTAGTTTTCAATTCCCGTCAATAAAAAGCAAGGTCCCACTTTTGTGTTGTTGAAGTTTCTAGTTTCATCTTTTCAAGTGATCACAAGGTGAATTATTACATTTCCCTTTCATTTTATCAAACTAGTTTTGTTGCTTACCAAGAATGAGGGTTATTAATTTATATTCTTATTTTTCGCTGCCTCAATGTTGAGTCCCAGCCCCACGAACCTCTTCGGAGCCCTGACGATCTTGTTGCAGCGGCAATCCTGGCCCCCGTCTATCGATGAGTCCTAATCCCTTGTCAAGCTTGGAGATTTCCGTTTCACAGGACTTGTGGAACCCATTGAGTGACTATCGAGCAGCTAAGCACCGCCGAGCATCTAGATTGCGAGTCGCCGTTCATACATCCAAATTTGGAAGCTAATATTTGGATTAGGTATCTTGTCTAATTTGGTGGTCTAATATTTCGTTTGCTTATTTGAAATATTGGTGATGCATGTAATTAAAGTTCAGGATATATTGCCCTATCCACTATGTAGCTTTTTAAATTATGGATTAATCCCTAGTTTCACAACGCATATGATTGATAGTTCGATTTCGTATTGCTCAAATATGACTTAATCGCACGGAAAATCGCCAATCTGATCTCATGTCGGAAATATGATTCGCAATTTGTTAAAAAATTGGTCAATTCGATCTCATGCACAAGATGCGATTTGTCAATTTCTTAGATGGGTATTGATTATATTGTGCTTGATTTGCTGCCGTATTATTTATTTTAATACTTTTGCTTGAATTGATTTTGCTTCCGTAAAAGGAAACCCCAAAAAAATAAATATATATTAGTTGGATTAGGTTCACGTTAGAATATTGCTTGTTTTAGGATAGTTTGCGTGTTTAAGATTAGGGAATTTATTTATTTCGAATTTTTTTAATAAAAAAACCAAAAACATCAATATAGGATGTTAGATTCTCTTTTCATTAATTTGAATTGCACGTTTAATTATCGGACAATTTTAATTTCGAATTTATAAAAAAGAAAAGAAAACCTAGAATTAGGGCATTCTTTGCACGTCATCTAGTCATTGCATATTAGGATAAGATTGCATGTTTAATTTAATTCTATGTAATCTTTCTAATTAATTATAAGTTTAGATAACTTTTCCTAGATATATTGCATTTTAGGTTAAGGATTACCTAGTTAAGATAACATTCTAGTTTAAATTAGGATTTGGCCTAATCTGATTCATAATATAAGTTGGATGATATCTTAATCTAGATAGACAATTTTTGCTATTTTTTAATCTCAAATTCTACGTAAAATACCGAAAAGAACATTGCCTTAGAATAAATTAATTTATTTTCTAGGACATATTGCATGCTTACTTAAGAAAACACAAAAAAAAAAATACTATACTTATGTCATGTGGTTTAGGTCATATTGCTATGTCATATTGCACATCACTTTTGATTAGTAGCATGCATTACATAAAGCATGGTTCTCGTTAAACAGGTGAAAGTAAAAATTAAGTAATTACATGTTAACTAGAAATCATTAATAGGTTGTTGATGTGATTTCCAAATAACATTGCAGATCTTTCGTTCTTTATGAGATAAATCATGCAATTTATTTATTACTTTATCGGGTAAGGATTGCACCCGCATCTACCTCACATGTTAGAAAAGTAAATTACAATCAATTTAAGTTGCCTGCAAAATATTTTTTCGGAATAAAAAAGAAAAGGCATAGAAAGGGTGCTAAAGAAATCCAGCGTAATTTAGTCTCCAAACTCATAATTTCTGGTTCACAGGAGTAAAGTATATCTCATGTTACTTTACCTGGGTTTCTAATCGATCCACCAAAAATATATTAGTGGCGACTTTTAATTGAAAAATCATTTGCATGTTAAGAACTTCAACCTAAGTCGCGAGTTGATAAGGGCTTGGGAGAGCCCAAGCTAAGTCTAGGCTTAATAGTTCATTAGCCAAACCCTAGGTAGTTCATCGTAGGTAAGGTCACAACAGCTTGGCAACTTTGCTGGAGACTTGAGTTAAAACTCTTAGTGGACTTAGGCTAATTCTCTTCTTTTTAAAAAAATTATTTTTATTTGGCGCAAAAGATCCCGTGCACGTTCATAGCGTTCAAGGTGTTAAATGTTCTGCCGGCAGGATGTGAGGTATAAGGGAAGTGTTTGCTAATCTTTGTTTTGTAGGGAGGCTTAGGAATACATGGTTTATTTTCATGTATGAAGTGTTGTTTGATATAAATTGTTGTGCATGCCTATGCATTTACACTACACTTTTTGCATACACAACCTGCCGTTGGACTTAGACTACACATGATCATCTAGGATGGTATTGAGATAGATATCACTTCGGCCATATGCTCGTGGTATGAGTCGCTCATCTCAATCCCAAAATTTCTTTTTTGGTGTTAAGAGTACCTTTCTCGATCCGCATGCCTGTGACCCGGGTCGGCTCTTTGACCAAGCCGAAGTCATGAGGACCCGACTTAGTCTGCATGCCCATGGCTAGTCCGATCATCCTTGTGGCTCCACTTTGTTAAGCTTTATAGAGTAGAAATCGAGCCATGTATCATACGCATGTCTATGCGATTGCCACTCATTTATAGGTAAAGTAAGTTTTCTAAACTCTTATCTCGCAATTTACTTACTTTATTGTATTATTTTGTCGGTCCATGTCATTAGGATTGTCCCGAGTCTTGGTCAATATACAATGTGAATATTGGACATTCAAATTATTCTCCCTTCGAAGAAAGAGCTTATCATGTGCTGGGGCAAGTTAGACCAAGCTAGCCGTGAGTTTGTGTAGTCGCACATCAGTCGATTGCTTTCTCTATTGCATATCAACATTCATGGTGGCCTCATCCAAGCACTCCCATTGGTGGTGCCTTGAGACTTATACTTTTATCTTTGGCAGTAAGCATGAGCTCACCCCCACCTTGGAAGAATATAGGATTGCCATGGGAAAATCTTTGAAAGTTGAATTAAGTAGTGCACTTATCAGAATAGATCCGTCGTGGCCTTATATGATTTTTTGAGAATTGAAGAGGATAAAATTAGAAAGGTTTTAAAGGCTTACCGCACTTCATGTCCGTTATCTAATCTGAATGAATGTTTTGAAATTGGCACTTCATTTCAAATGCGTAGGGTCTTCCCATTAGCTTTCTTTGAGTTCGTAGTTTTTCCTTACTATAAGAGAGCTATTAATCCTTTAATTAATTAATTAGTTAAACAAGCGTTGGAAGGAAAAAATTTCGTTAACACTATACTAACTGAAACTTTTCTTTCTCTCACCCGGTTTAAAGAAAATGGTAATAAAACTTTCCATTCCTCTCCCGAGCTTTTGCAAATTTGGTTACTTTCTTATATAAAAGGGTTTGGTGGTTTAATGACTATACATGATGTAAATAACTCTAATCACCCTATTATGAGATTAGAGAACAAACAAAAACATGCACTAGATACAGCACCATGTTTTGCCACTAGAATCCACTTGTTTAAATTAAAAGGAAAAACAATAAATCAAATGAAAAAAAGGGAAAGAGAAAAAGACGCTTAAACATCGTAAAATATTTCCTAAATATTCAACCCCTTACACTTTTTCCTCGTAAAGATATTGAGCCTCGTGATTACGAGATTGAGACAATTAATTTTAGGTGTAGGCTTTGACTCTTGTGTCTTGTAAAAAGGCAAAACAAAAGTTTTGAGAGTGAATTGAGAGTTAGAGTAGGATTGACCTAAAAAAACAGGAGGAAGAAATGAAGTGTTCTCTCCTTCACATAATTATCTTTTCTCCTCACTTATAATATCAAGCCATCTACACCCTAGCTATTAGCATGGGGGCACATGAAACGATTTCATTGGAATATTTACCCCTACACCTATCATTCTAACCCTAATACAATTAATACCTTTAGTTTGGTTAAATCAATTAAACTCTTTTCTTCCTTGTTTTAGTCAATTGGAAGGGGGGAGGAGGGATTTCTAAAACAACAAAAACACTCATTTCATTAACTTTCGCTTATCAACTCATTTATTCTCCATTAGTTTTCAATTCCCGTGAATAAAAAGCAAGGCCCCACTTTTGTGTTGTTGAAGTTTCTAGTTTCATCTTTTCAAGTGATCACAAGGTGAATTATTATATTTCCTTTTCATTTTATCAAACTAGTTTTGTTGCTTACAAAGAATGATGGTTATTAATTTATATTCTTATTTTTCTCTGAAGGCATCTAAAGTTTTGATTTGCTCAAGTCACTCTAAGAACTAAGTTCAAACAAAATCTACTTAGCACTTTTGACTTGGTTGTTTGATGGTTATTAATTAGGGGGTGTGGAAGGGAGGGAGGGATTTCTAAAAGAACACAGCTCTCATTTCATTAACTTTCACTTGTCAACTTATTTCTTTAACTTTCATTTTCAAAAAAGGGCCAATTCCATATGTTCGAGTTTTAGGCTATGGCTACTTTAACACCACATGTAAGCCGCAAAAGAACATCCGAGATCTCCATATTAAAGAGATTTATACACCTAATTTGGAATGCATCATTTTTGACGCTGAACAACGACGATCCAAAGCTTAAGCATTTCTTACTTTATTGCCCTCTCTATTAGTGGCTTGATAAGACTGCTCTTCTTTAGCGTTTAGTAAACGCTTCTTATGTGAGGATATTTATATGTCAAGATTGGAAAAAGGCCAAAGATTATTTATAGAATTTTCAGCCTAAATTTTTCATCATAGCCGAAGGCCAACTCGACCCATTAGCTACGCTTATATTAGATTAATTAATAAACTTTATGTCTCACTATATTAGACTAATCTTGCAATCCCGTTTTACGGTAATTATAATAATAATTAATGTTAGTGAGTCGAGTAAAACGCGATTGCAGGATTAGTCTAATATAGTGAGACATAAAGTTTATTAATTAATCTAATATAGGGCAAGTTAGTGTGAGTCGAGTTGAGCCCGACTCGGCCCATGATAAAAGAATTTAGCTGAAAACTCTATAAATAGTGCTCAAACATTTTTTCCAATCTTGACATATAAATATCCTCACATAAGAAGTGTTTACTAAACGCTAAAGGTGAAGAGCAGTCTTATCAAGCCACTAATAGAGAGGGTAATAAAGTAGAAACGCTTAAGCTTTGGATCGTCGTTGTTCCCCATAAAAAATGATGGATTCCAAATTAGGTGTATAATTGTTGGATGTATGTCCTAAAGCTACTATGTAATAGTTACATATTAGGGATTTCAATTGTACCATCATTATTATTATTTAATTAAAGGCAATGACGTATTCATTCATTTGTCCAATTATTTTATATTTATGAATGATTCTATAAAATCAGTTGCAACTAGACCTATTCATGAGACGTCAAGAATTTATGTGACGGGTTCATAGTTAGACTGAATTTTTAAATCGTTCCTGGTCGATGAATTATTAAGTGGATATTAATAATCATGTTGAGACCAGTGTGTTCATAATTTCACCATTAAGTATTGGATACTTAAGGGAATGATGAGTCACAAGTAATTGGGTATTGTGATGCCTGAGTTAAGAACACAAGTGTTTGTATTAGACAAGTTCACTGAACGTGACGCATATGGAATGATTAGCGACATGGAAGCTTTTAGCTTGGTCAATATCTAATTGTTCATGCTTTGGTCTTGTGTAAATAATCCTTGGACCTGAGGCATGGTTTTAACTTGTGTGTCGAACAACTATGGTTCACAAGTGCACGTAATGTCGGGTCGATGATTCCTTTTTATACTTGATTATCGTAGTTTGTTCATATACGAAGTTACACGTATGCGCAATATGGAATCTGTCTCCTTATTACATGCAAGGTATAATGATTATGTCCTATGCAATCTAATTATGACACTGCATTGAAATCCTCGGTTGGGGTTGTAACCGAGAATAAATTGTTTATGTCTCGAATAAAATGCATGTCAATTAGATTTGTGCATATGATTGAGTTAGTGATTTGACAAATATTCCATAATTTTTGTTTAATTGGGACATAGTAAGACAGAGGGATTAAATTACACCGTAGTCAAAACCGATAGGTTCATTATATTCTTAAAGCATTCACACATCTGGGTAGCCATGACATATTGCTAGATGTCAATCATGGCTTGTAGGACCCAAAGATTAATCGAGACAATTAATTCTTTTGGGAGTATTAATGTGTTAGTACAAGTCTTACTACCAGCTTAGTGATGAACCTAGGGATGTCACACACTATAAACAATTAGGATAACGTGGAACAAGAGAGAAATATTATTGTAATTGTGTTTGCAATTACTGCAATTGAATTAAGTAGATTTGAAATTAAATTAAATAAGATTTAATTTAATTTGTATTATAGTCACGAGCCTACTTGCATATGATGCACACGCATGTCCAAAATGAATATATGTTAATGTATTCCAAATGTATATAAAGATTATGTTCTTCTTATTTTTAAGGGGATTGATTAATTAATTGTTTATTCATTCAATAAATTAATTAATCTATGTCCTTTTCTTTTTTAATAATAATAACTTTAAAAAAAGATATGAAGCTTCGTGCATGTGCACGAATCATGATGGTGTTGACCATCATGCATGAAGCATGGATGGTCAGCATCATGCAGCAAACCACTCATGCATGATCGTTCGTGCATAAGCGGATGATCAGCAACAGTTGCTGATTGTTCATCAATCAGTAACCGTTGCTGATCAGTTTAGGTTTTTATTTAAAAATACAGTTTAAGGGATATAACAAAAGGGTTGCAAAAAATATAGCAAAGTGTCTTTGAGATACGAGAAAAAGAGGGATTCTCTCTTGTTTGAGTCATGACTAAAACATCAAGGATACGGTGGATTGTCTCATGAGATTGCTAGCACAATTATAGTGGTAAATATCCGAAAGTTCTCTCTTCCGTTCGACGTCCATTGTTGGTGTGTCGAACTAGAGGTCCGACGTTTGTGGGGCTCAAACGTAGAACATCCGAACCAATTCATATAAAGCGTGCTTCGAGAGGTAATTCGTTTAACTCCCTTTTTATATTCAAATTTTTTATTAAAACGCACGAACAACGTATTCGGAGAATCATATATAAAATATATCATTTTTGTTTCCGCCGCGTTCTTTTGTTAATTTTACCTGTACATGATTCATGAAACCCCAACAGTGGTATCAAAGCCAACCTTAAGCCTTTTTTGTGCGTTTAATTGATTTATAGTTCAAAGATATTTTTGCGTTCTAATGGCCAATTTATTTTTATTAAGAGCTGGCTCTTATGTGGCCTATAGATGTTGATTAATTTATGTGATAAATTTAATCAACTAAGCAAAAAATTAGAACTAAATCAATTTTCAATAAAAAATCCGTAACTTGTTATACTTTGTGTTTATATTTTGCGAATGATTCGTGATTGTGAATTTAAAGTTGACAACGCAACTTCCGTTCGGAATCACGCTCGTGAAATTTGCTTCATTGATATTGATTTCTTGAAATGGTTTGCGCTGTTCGACTTTAAATTTGATTAAATGTGGAATTTTATCTATGCCTTTCGAAGCTTTAAATTTTGAATTATGGCTTGTAAGGAAGGGTGGTGATCATGGAAAAATCCATAATTGTTGTGATTGTTGTATGGATGAATGTATGATGATTACAAGTATTCTTTTTGGGGTTGTAATTATTAAATGGAGGTTGCATCCTTCCATTTATATTTATTTTTATGAAATGCAATTTTAGTATGGTTTAGTATATCAATTGTTGATGTAAATGCTATGAGAGAGGAGGAGCCATTGGAGGAGCCATTAAGTCGGTGAGCTCTATGAGCTCGGTCTTTGAAGAGTTCAAAGATTCAAAGTGATGAGCAAGTCCCTATTATTAAAACATTAAAATGGCTAAATGGGTCTTTTTGGCTCGAGACCCTATTGAACTATAATTCCATGATCACCACATAAGATAGATGTTTATGTGATATCTATTTATTTATTGTGTTATGTTGTCATGCATGTTAAACTGGTTAATGTGCAAAGTGAGACCGTTAATAACGATCCAAATCTCCTTATTAACAATATTAAGTCGAAACGAAAAAAAAAAAAAAAACTATTAACCACCCGTGGTGGCGTAGTGGTTGAGCTTTAGTTCCTTTCGGAAGAGGTCTGGAGTTCGAATCCTTGCGTCGTTTGCCTTATTGGAAAGGAATCCACGACTTGCCTGGGGCAAAAAGGGTGGTGGTGACTCTCCTACTCCTCCAGGGTTTACTCCACCGTGAAGTGGCGCACGGAGGTTCCCTAGGTACCAATATATATATATATATATATTAAGTCGAAACAGGTTTCGGACTCATGGCGTTCCATCGTCGTGGTTTGATCCAATATTATAGTGGTTAACTGACCGGCTATAGATACATAGGGGTTAATTGCCATTCATAATATTGGACCACTCCATTATGCATGTGATGTTGTGGGGTTGGAGCCAAATGATTTCTAATAACTGTTAGGTGAGAGAATCGTTTGTGCTTTCAATACTTACATGAGACGATAGGCTGGACTTAACTATGATCATGATGCCAATAACTGTTAGGTGAGGTTTTCATGGTCTAGAGGCCGAAGTTATGATTGTAACTCACATATGATACGTTGAACAAGTTGGTTCACTCACTAAGTTAATAGAATACCAATAATAGCTAGGTGAGGTGGGCTTTGGGCTAGTGGACTCCAACCTCCACTAGTAATCTTTACCCAACAAAGATTACTGCTTCCCATCTTGAGGAGTATGGGATTCGAATATAAATTTAGTAGGAGGATCTATTTCATTTAAAGGCCAAAATGAAATAGTTACTTCGAAAGATATAACGGCTAATAATTTATTTTTTGCAACATATATATTATTACTTTGAAAGTGGTGACTACAAACCCACTCGCTTCTATACTTGATAAGAATCGTTTGACTTGACTCAATTTTACTAACTGGGTGAGGAATTTGAGAATTGTTCTCAATTAAAAAAAATTGGGTATGTGCTTGATGAAAAGATGCCAACTTCCTTTCCTGAGGGTGTGACCCAAGAGGAGCGTGTCACTTATGATAAGTGTCGTGACAATGACTTAAAAGTTTGGTTATATATGCTTGCTTCGATGAACAATGAATTACATAAGAAGTATGAATTTATGGAAAATGCTAGGTTGATCATTTTGCACTTAAAGGAATACTTTGATGAGGGTTGAACCTCTAGATATGAGATATCTAAGGCATTATACCGTATAAGGATGGCTGAAGGATCATTAGTTAATGATTATGCTTTGAAAATGATCTGGCACATTAAAGAATTGGCTAGGCTGAATCTCGTTATGGACAACGAGTTAGCTGTGGATTTGATCCTCCAATATTTACCTGATTCCTTCTCTAGCTTTGTCCAAACTTCCACATGCATAAGATGGAGAAAACTCTTGCTGAGTTACATAGCATGTTGGTAGTTTATGAGAAGGAAATACACAACACGAGACTAAATGTAGTGGCTATGGCTAAGGGTTCTTCTTCAAGGGGTAAGACTGTTTTAAAGAAAAAGAAATGGAAGAGGCCTGTTAAACCTATTGTGCAACCAAAACCCAAGATTGATAAAGGGAAATGTCATTACTGTGGAGTCAAGGGGCACTGGAGGATGAACTGTAAGAAGTACCTCGCGAGCTATCAAGCCGAATGACCAATCTTATGAAGGTATAGTGTCTATGCTTATTGAAACTAATTTTATGGTTAGTGCTAAATCCAGCTCATGGGTTCTAGATTTTGCTGCTACTTCACATATTTGTATGTCTTTGCAGAATCTGGAAATAAGCAGGATGCTAGGGCGAAATGAGATTGTCCTGACATTTGCCAATAGAGCAAGAGTTGCTGCGTTAGCTATAAGGACTTTTTGTTTATGTTTGTCTTCTGGACATATATTGGTTTTAAAGAACTGATTGCATTATAAGAATGCTGTTAGGAACATAATCTCTATACCTCGTTTGGGTAAAGAGAATTATGAATTTTCTTTTGCTGATGATGTATGTTCTATTTATCATAATAGAAGATGTGTTGGTTCTAGCTTATTAACCAATAATCTTTATACCATTACAATGTTCGGTAATGCGATTATCGATGTTAATAAGCAAAATAGAATTGATATAAATGCCATAACTAATAAACGCCCTAGAGACGGTTCAAATAAGAAGTATGTTTGGCATCTCCGATTAGGTTATATTGGAGAAGACATAATTAACAAGTTGAGTAATGATAGGTACATTGATCCATCAAATTTTGAGTTAAACTTGACTTGTAAGGCATGTTTTCTAGGAAAAATGACCAAAGAGCCTTTTGTGGGACATAGTATGCGAGCTGTTGACATATTAAAATTAATATATACATATGTATGTTGACCAATTAATGAAACTGCTAGAGGTGATTATTATTATTTCATTACATTCACCGATGATCAGTCACGGTATGGTTATTTATACCTCATGAAGTATAAATCTGAATCATTTGAAAAGTTCAAGGAATTCAAGGCCGAAATTGAGAAACAAACAGGAAAATGTATTAAGGCTCTTCGATCGGATCGAGGAGGTAAATACTTTAGTACTGAATTTCTGGACTATCTTAAAGAGAATGTCATTTTATCATATAATGGACACCTCCTGGAACTCCAGAACATAATGGTGTATCTGAGTGAAGAAATCGTACTTTATTAGATATGGTGCGATCTATGATGAGTTACACCGATTTGCCAATATCCCTTTAGGGATATGCCCTTGAGACAGCTGTATATATACTAAACAGAGTGCCATCCAAATATGTTCCAACTATGCCTTATGAGATATGACATAATAGGAAACCTAGTCTTAATCATATTAAGATTTGGGGTTGTCCAGCTTTCGTGAAAAAGCTGAAAATGGAAAAATTAGAGGCAAATTATGAACAATGTCACTTCATTGGATATCTAAAATAAATTCTTGGATATTATTTCTGTTTTCATTTAGACCAAAGAATTTTGGTGAGCAAGCACGCTTCTTTTCTGGAGAATCTGTTCGTCCAAGAAGGTGGTGCTGGGCGAAAAATAGTCTTACAAGAAAAAAATAATGAAGTACCAAAGAACCGAATTTATATACCAATCTCTGATTCAATGGGAGCTTTTGATAAACAATCTCTTAGGAGAAGTGTGAGAACATTTTGCCCACCTGCTCGTTATAAACACTCGATTGATCATATTGAACCATTATTCATTGTGAATGATAGTGATTGACCTGGTGATCCTAAAACCTATGAGGAGGCTATGTTGGATATTGATTCTGGTAAATGGCTAGAAGCCATGATATCCGAAATGGATTCAATGTATTCCAATGAAGTTTGGACCTTAATTGACATGCATAATGGTATTATACCAATTGGCTATAAATGTATCTTCAAGAGGAAGATGAATGCTGAAGGTCAAATTGGAACTTATAAAGCACGGATGGTAGCAAAAGGATATCGTCAGAAAGAAGAAATTGATTATGATGAAACTTTCTCACCTATAGCCATGCTAAAATCCATTCAGATTATGTTGGCTATAACTGCATACCTTGATTATGAGATATTCCAGATGGATGTCAAAACGACTTTTCTAAATGGTTTTCTCGATAAGGACACATATATGGAATAGCCACGGGGTTTTGAATCCAATAGTGAAAAATGTAAGGTGTGTAAGCTTAAGAGATCCATTTATGGACTCAAACAAGCCTCTATAAGTTGGAATATCCGTTTAATGAGGTAGTCAAATCATTTGGCTTCATAAAAAATCCGGATGAACCTTGTGTATACAAGAAGATCAGTGGGAGTGCAATTGCATTTTTAGTTTTGTATGTCGATGATATACATTTGATTGGAAATGATGTACTAATGATATTATCGATAAAATTATTTTTGTCACAGAAATTCTCCATGAAAGATTTAGGAAATGCAACCTATATTTTAGGTATCAAGATCTATAGAGATAGATCAAGACGATTGATTGGCCTCTTACAGTCTACATACATAGACAAAGTGTTAACACGTTTTAACATGCAATGTTCCAAGAGAGGATTATTGCCTTTTAGGCAAGAGATCCGTCTTTCTAAGGAGATGTGTCCCAACACTCCTGAAGAAAGAGAACGGATGGCGAATATATCATATGCATTCACTATTGGAAGCATAATGTATGCTATACTATGTACTAAACCTGATATTGCGCATGCTGTAAGTATTACTAGCAGATATCAGTCTGATATAGGAGAAGAGCACTGGATAGCAGTCAAGAATATTCTTAAGTACTTACAAAGGACAAATGATCTATTCTTGATATATGGAGAATGAGAATTTAAAGTTGTAGCTTATACTAATTTCGATTTTCAATCGGATTCTAATGATTATAAGTCTACGTTTGGGTTTGTCTTTACATTCAATAGTGGTGTAGTTAGTTGGAAAAGTTCCAAACAAAGCATAACTGCCGATTCCACCACCGAGGCAAAGTATGTAACCACTTTTGAAGTAGTAAAGGAAGCTGCTTGGATGAAGAAGTTTATTTCTGAACTTGGAGTCGTTCATTCAATTGAGCAACCAATTACATTATTTTGTGACAACAATGGGGCAATAGCTCAAGCTAAGGAACCAAGGTCCCACCAAAAGTCCAAGCACATTAAAAGACGCTTCCATCTCATCAGAGAAATTGTCGGGAGAGGTGATATCGCCTTGTAGAAAATTGCCTCAGTAGAAAACGTGGCAGATCCCTTCACTAAGGCCTTACCTTAGTTTTCTTTTGAAAGGCATATTAACAAAATGGGTTTGAGGTACCAAACAAGTTGGCTTTAGTGCAAGTAGGAGATTGTTGGATGTATGCCTTGAAGCTACTATGTAATGGTTACATATTAGGGATTTCAGTTGTACCATCATTATTATTATTTAATTAATGACAATGACGTAATCATTCATTTGTTCAATTATTTTATATTCATAAATGATTCCATAAGATTAGTTGCAACTAGACCTATTCATGAGATGTCAAGAAGATATGTGACAGGTTCATAGTTAGACTGAATTTTTAAATCGTTCCCAGTCGATGGATTATTAAGTAGATATTAATAATCCTGTTGAGACTGATGTGTTCATAACTTCACCATTAAGTATTGGATACTTAAGGGAATGATGAGTCACAAGTCATTGGGTATTGTGATGCCTGAGTTAAGAACACAAGTATTTGTATTAAACACGTTCACTGAACGTGACGCATATGGAATGATTAGTGACATGGAAGCTTTTAGCGTGGTCAGTGTCTAATTGTTCATGCTTTGGTCTTGTGTAAATAATCCTTAACCCTAAGGCACAATGTTAACTTGTGTGTCGAACAACTATGGTTCACAGGTGTACGTAATGCCGGGTTGTTGATTCGTCTTTATATTTGATGGTCATAATTTGTTCATATACGAAGTTGTACGTGTGCGTAATATGGAATCTGTCTCCTTATTACATGCAAGGTATAATAATGATGTCCTATGTGATCTAATTATGGCATTGCATTGAAATCCTCGGCTGGGGTTGTAACTGAGAATAAATTGTTTATATCTCGAATAAAATGCATGTTAGTTAGATTTGTGCATATGATCAAATTAGTGACTTGACAAATATTCCATAGTCTTTGCTTGATTGGGACATAGTAAGACGGAGGGATTGAATTACACTGTAACCAAAACTGACAAGTTCATTATGTTCTTAAAGCATTCACACTATCTGGGTAGCCATGACATATTGCTAGATGTCAATCATGACTTGTAGGACCCAAAGATTAATCGGGACAATTAATTCTTTAGGAAGTACTAATGTGTTAGTACAAGTCTTACTACCAGCTTAGTGATGAATCTAGGGATGCTACACACCATAAACAATTAGGATAACGTGGAACAAGAGAGAAATATTATTGCAAATGTGTTTGCAATTACTCCAATCAAATTGAGTTGATTTGAAATTAAATTAAATGAAATTTAATTTAATTTGTTTTATAGTTACGAGCCTACTTGCATATGATGCACATGCATGTCAAAGTGAATATATGTTAATGTATTCCAAATGTACATATAAAGATTATGTTCTTTTTATTTTTAAGGGGATTGATTAATTAATTATTTATTCATTTAATTAATTAATTAATCAATGTCCATTTCTTTTATAATAATAATAACTAAAAAAAAAAGATATGAAGCTTCGTGCATGTGCACGTGCACGAATCATGATGGTGCTAACCATCATGCACAAGATCGTGCATGAGCAAATCGCTCATGCATGATCGTTTGTGCATAAGCAGACGATTAGCAACAGTTCCTGATCATCCATCAATCAGCAACCGTTGCTGATCGGTTTAGGTTTTTATTTAAAAATGCAGTTTAAGGGACATAACAAAAGGGTTGCCAAAAATAGAGCAAATTGTGTGTGTTCTTGTGTCTTTGAGATGCGAGAAAAAGAGGGATTCTCTCTCGTTCGGGCCGTGACTAAAACATCAAGGATACAGCGGATTGTCTCCACAAGATTGCTAGCACGATCATAGTAATGAATATCCGAAAGTTCTCTTCTTCTGTTCAACGTCCATTGTTGGTGTGTTTGAACTAGAGGTCCGACGTTTGTGGGGCTCGAACTGTAGATCATTCGAACCAATTCGTATAAAGTGCGCTTCAAGAGGTAATTCGTTTAACTCCCTTTTTATATTCAGATTTTTGATTAAAACGCACGAACAACGTATTCGGAGAATCATGTATAAAATAAATCATTTTTGTTTCCACTACGTTCTTTTGTTAATTTTACCTATACATGATTCATGAAACCCCAACATAAATCTCTTTAATATGGAGATCTTGGATGTTCTTTTGCGGCTTAAATGTGGTGTCAGAGTAGCCATAGCCTAAAACTCAAACATATGGAATTGGCCCTTTTTTGAAAATGAAAGTTAAAGGAAGAAGTTGATGAGTAAAAAGTTAATGAAATGAGAGCTGTGTTCTTTTAGAAATCCCTCCCTCTCTTCCACACCCCTAATTAATAACCATCAAACAACCAAGTCAAAAGTGATAAGTAGATTTTGTTTTAACTTAAAATGAAAGTTAAAGAAAGAAGTTGATGAGTAAAAGTTAATGAAATGAGAGCTGTGTTCTTTTAGAAATCCCTCCCTCCCTTCCACACCCCTGATTAATAATCATCAAACAACCAAGTCAAAAGTGATAAGTAGATTTTGTTTGAACTTAGTTCTTAGAGTGACTTGAGCAAATCAAAACTTTAGATACCTTCAGAGAAAAATAAGAATATAAATTAATAGCCCTCATTCTTTGTAAGCAACAAAACTAGTTTGATAAAATGAAAAGGAAATATAATAATTCACCTTGTGATCACTTGAAAAGATGAAACTAGAAACTTCAACAACACAAAAGTGGGGCCTTGCTTTTTATTCACGGGAATTGAAAACTAATGGAGAAGAAATGAGTTGATAAGCGGAAGTTAATGAAATGAGTGCTTGTTTTAGAAATCCCTCCTCCCCCCTTCCAATTGACTAAAACAAGGAAGAAAAGAGTTGAATTGAATTAACCACAGTAAAGGTATTAATTGTATTAGGGTTAGAATGATAGGTGTAGGGGTAAATATTCCAATGAAATCGATTCATGTGCCCCCATGCTAATAGCTAGGGTGTAGATGGCTTGATATTATAAGCCAAGAGAAAATATAATTATGTGAAGGAGAGAATACTTCATTTCTTCCTCTTGTTTTTTTAGGTCAATCATACTCTAACTCTTAATTCACTCTTAAACTTTTGCTTTGCCTTTTTGCAGGACATAAGAGTCGAAGCCCACACCTAAAATTAATTGTCCCCACCTTGTCAATACCAGGCTCAATATCTTTATGAGGAAAACGTGTAAGGGGTTGAATATTTAGGAAAAATAGAAAAAAATTACCAAATTGTTTATTATAAGATTTTCATAATAAATATTTTATTAGGTTACCAAAGTATCTCTTAAATCAATATGTAACAAGGAAACTAGTGTCTATTCTCAATACTGATAATTCGAAAAATATTATTAATGGAATTCCTTGTTGGCTCTCTATAAAATATTCATTTAGACAAGGGTTTCCAAACACATCATATTCGTTTGGTCAAAATAGCCAATTAATAATCTAACCGATCAAAATGTTGAATTGAATCGTATCGGTCTCTACTAGGGGTTATTACTCATTTTTGTACTTGCTGTTTTATTTTCTAATTATTTCTTCAGTTAAGAGAAGAAAAAAGAATAGTATAATATAAATCATAATAAGAATTATCTTAACCCACTCGGAAGGATCACATCTCATGATTATCTATGGCTGTTTATGTCTTTAGCATGACAACTTTGATGAAAGAAATGGTGGAGGGAAGCGGGATAAATGGCTAATTTTGACCCTTTCGTAACACTCATCTCTCCCCTCACCCTCCACTTTTGCTTCACCTCGCCATCATTATACTCCCTTCACCCCCAATCTTACCCTCTCCCACCTATACTTCACCTCAACCTGACGGACTATGCCCGTCCTTCCCCTCCTCCTCCACCCCACCCTACTCCTTCTCTGCCTCCCCTCCCTTCCTCCTCCCCCTCCCCCCTGATCGGTTTCATGGAACCAATGAGCAGTTCCAGGTTTCAAGGTCGGCCTAGAATTGATCGTCCCTAATCTCTAGCTGTTAATTAGTGGCCTTCAAGTAACATTTACATGGGTCTACGAATTTGAAAGGTCTGAATCATAAGGGGATACGGGATGAGGATCACATGCACATATGATTTTAGCAAAACACTATAGCTGATAGAGCAATATTGACACATCCTCTCTCGAGATAGAATGAAGAGAGTCAGCCAATTTTTGAATAAGGAACACCACAACATGATAAGGAACATTAGTTAAAAGCACATCCTTAGAGAGACTGATCCATGAGAAAGTATTTTCCTATGAAAGTATTTTATGCATGTATAATTGGCTTTGTTTGTTCACATGTTCACTGCAATATGATGCGCCAAATGGGTAAAATGGCAAAACACCTTATCCTTGTCGATAACAATCTTAAATTGTATCTTGGGGAATGACTTAGTAGCCATCAATACATGTTAATAGAATGGTCAAGAACTAACTTTAGGATATGGAATTGTTCATACATCAAAATTGTTGTTGTTGTTGTTGTAGTTGTTATTGTTTTGAGACGGCTACTTGAAAAAATAGTGGAGATGTTTCCTGATTAAAACACCAAAAGCCATTTTTTAATAGGTAAGAAAATTATTTTCTCCTAAATTTAAATTAACTCATATCGGCGTCAAACGGATGAACTATTCCAAGGCGGACAAGTTTGACTTCCAAGGAAGTAACCTACCTTCATTGACTGCGGAATGTGCCTACGCTAGGCATAATTGAAGCAAGCTTCTCAGGATGCTTGAAAATAGACCAGAGGGTATTCTTGTCTTTTAATAATTTGTTATAGTACAACTGCCTGGAAAATGAATATTTGAAGAATTTCTATAGCTTTTTCTTTATTTAAAGAAAGGGTTTCCTTTTTCTCCTTCTTTTGTTCTTTTCATCAAAAAGTCTTTTTCCTTGCAAAAGCCAAATTGTCATGTTCACTACTTTATATATTTATCAATTACAAATTTGTAATGTAGGGCTTCTAAACATCTTGCGAATGAAATAAAATATAATTGTTCGATTTTCTACGATAACATTAACTATAAATGTATAATATCATTGAAGCAAAGTTACCTAAAAGACTCGATTTCATAATAAGATAGATACTTTTTAATTTATAATATACAAATAAAAATAAAGATTACAAACATGTTCAAGAAGTAGAGTGATTTCTTTTCTTTGATTTGAAAATCTTTATTCATTTTTTTAGTGTTTCAAATTATTACATCATGGGGGAACAATTATTTTTTAAACCGCAAATTTCTTGCTAGATGGTATAATTTGATATCCAAGTACAAGGCTAGCGCCTTGGATTTGAGTCCAAGGCGGACGCAAGAGGAAAAAAAGAGAAGCATCGGGAGGTAGAGAGAAACGGTCAGTAACGGAGGGAGGAGAGACTCGGAGAGAGTAACGGTGAGACACGGGAGGCATATATATATATATATTTTGTTCATCAAGGGAGGCATAATTGACAAGTGGGACCTATTGTCACTGTCACAAAGTTGTTTCCAGCTGTTTTTGTCTTTTACTAGAAGTGACCTCTGACGTCAAGATTGGCTGAGACAAGGGACGCATAATTTTTTTTTTATTCATCGAGGGAGGCATAATTGACAAGTGGTACCTATTGTCACTGTCACAAAGTTGTTTCCAGCTGTTTTTGTCTTTTACTAGAAGTGACCGCTAACGTCAAGATTGGCTGAAACAAAAAAAAGAGAGCCACCTAACATTGACCTGCTGCATCCGAGGCCAAATTAATTAAATTCATAGGGTATAGGCTGATATTCGTTTAACTTGTAGTCGAGCCTCTCATCTTTTAATGGGAGAATCGTGAATTTAAGGAAAATTGAAGAAATTGGAACGTTTTGAGTAATGGCGAACCAAGTTTTACTTGGATAGGAAAAGAGACATTATCTAAATAAGTAAAATAATTATCGACAAAGAAGAACTAAAAAAGTAGCGCATGAAAAACTGATTCCTCACTAAATGCATTTGCTTATAACAATTAAAAGTAAGGTTAAGAGATAAATCATCATGTCATGACGTTGTTTGGATTTCGTGTAAGCTTCTATGACAATGGATATATATGAGCCTCTAAAATATATTTTATATCATGACCAAAATATAATCATCTCTATCTCATCACGTTAATCTCGCGAGTCTATCATCCATTTTTTTTTATTATCATATTTTACGTTATTTATTCATGAGATCTATTTTTTATTTTTTAAATGTGCAGTCTCTGTCGACCTATCGATCTAATATTTTAGAATGGAATTTCTTAACATGGTATGAGAGTCGGGTTTTGTCCTAATTTAAAATGCAAGGCACTAAAGCCCAAACCATAGAAGACCAAGATGAAGATCTTTTTGTGTTCCTATAATGAAATCGACAATTTGAATGGTGTAGATCGTGCTAAATTTCTTGTGGATTTTCAAGGTTGATAGCTTCGATTGCCTCAATTACATGCCAAAATGGTTGGCGTGATTGAAGATCGATACCCCACATTCGTGATCAAAGAGACTCTAATCTCCAGTTTGGGTAGAAGATTTTCGAACTCTCACCAACCGAAGGCGTGTTGCAAAGAAAAGGATTGTCAAAGTGTAGCACCCAACCAAACCAAAATCATGTCCACTTTCACTTTCTCTTTTTACATTCTTATGGGTCATTTTGATATTCTTGATAATTAGGAGGATTGAGCAGTAAGTATGGGGGATCTCTCGTCAATTCGTTTGCCACCTCGTTAGTAATCATTGCAAGCTTTATTTAGGAATGGATGTCAAATATGATCTCTTCATAATCTATCAACTTTGCCTTCTTGCTTGTCCCCTTCTTACGCGTGGTCATTGCTTTGCTTTTTCTTTCATTGCTTTCATATTGTTTGTTTTTCCTCTTTCCTGTTCATCATCTCCTTGATTTGCTCAAGTCACTCTAAGAACTAAGTTAAAACAAAATCTACTTAGTAGTTTTGACTTGGTTGTTTGGTAGTTATTAATTAGGGGGTATGGAAGGGAGGGAGGGGTTTCTAAAAGAACACAAGCAACAAAGTGCGTGGTATTATATCTTCTTTGATTTTTTAAAACCATGTTTTAAAGTATATATGTATATATATTGAATTGAGAAGAGCATTTTTATTCCATAAAAACCGGATCGAGCACTTGTTACTCTTTGGTTGATTATAAATATTTCAAAACTATGTTATACAAAGTGCGTAAAGTAATATATATATATATATGAAACCTGTTTTGCAATTAGTTTATGGAAATGTTTATGATGATTTATGTTGTACTTAATCAGTACGTCCATGATGGGGTGTGATGAGGACGCACCGTTTCGTCTTGATACGCTACGATGAAAGACACCATTTTGAAAGGGTGTGAGTGAGTCATATAAAAGACTCCTAAAGACAACTGTTGAGTTGGTTGGCAGAACGTTCGCTCAGAAAGAAATTATTTTTCCTTTCTTTCCCCTTTCCATAAAAAAGAAAGAAGGTGTTCTATTTCACCTTTATAAGAACAATTTTGCATTTATGCTGTGGAAATCGAGTGCTTTTCTTGTGATTGTATTTAGACCAACGTGAAGTATTTTTGTTCGTGATTCATCCGCAATTCAATGTTTGTTTCGGGGTTAATTGTTATTTGCGCATCGGATAAAGGTAAGTCGTCTTCTGTTGACTTAAATTCCTATTTTGGTATCAGAGCCCGATCATGATTTTTGCTTTGTTTTCATTGAATTTTATCGTTTACCATTTGATATCGAGATCAAGAGGATGAAATCTACACTGTTTGGTTGTTTCTTTCTCGGAAATGCAATCTGAATCGTCGAAAACAAACCGAAGCGAAGAACGGGTTTGGGGTCGCATACATCCGTACGATTTTGGCCATTTTTCGAAATATTTTTTGGTCAAAATAAATTTTTAAATAGACAGGATGAAAATAATCGTCGAGACAAGTCCGAGAATAGGTTGAACGTTGCTGGAGGATGCCGGACGTGCCCACATGCGCGGCCATAAGCCGCTACGTGTGGGCGCCATGCGCCTGACAAGCTGGGCATGCCAGCGCGTGCACGTCGTGCTCGTCGACAAACCAATGCATGCTGACGTCAACGTGACGTCATCCAACGATCGGTAACCGTTGGATGACGTCATCGATGACATTATTGTCGGTGGTGGTTGGCCGGCCGATCACCGGCCGGTGGCCCGACCCGACCCAAGGCTCGAACCGTTGACTTGACCTGACCCAATCGTTGACCGGTCAACTGGACTAGTGGTCAAATTGGTTGGACCGGTTGCCGGTGGAATCGGTTGGACCGGTGGGATCGGCCAGGAGCCATTACGCTCGCTGGCGCGTGCGTCACATGCGCCGCACACTCAGGCGGCGCGTGTGAGCACATGGGAGCTCAGATTGGAGCTTTGTTAGTGGCGTTTGGCTCGTATGGATGTTTTCTACACTGTGGTGTAATTATTTTGTATTTTTGAGTTGTATAAATGTATGAAAATGTGTAAGGAACCCTAACTACGCGTATTTTTGGGGTTTAAATACACTATTTATTCTTTTTGACCTTTATTTTCTTGTGTTTTTGGAAATACAGTATCTTGCCTATATGAAAATGGTATCATATATATTGTGTAGAGCTTGGTTCGATGATAGCATGTATATAGCTAAATATACTTGCAATTTTATAGTTCTAAGAAAATTGGAACAATGGTAGGAAATCATTGTTTTTCCATTACATGTTGAATTGCGGTTTTGATTGTAGTTGCAGCATGATTGTCTTTTTGTACATTGGTTTACATCATGCTATGCTTTTGTGTTAATGAAAAATGTAGAAATTACATGAGGTCATGTAATTACTTTTTTTTGTGGGAGTTCGTAGGTTGGTAGAATTTGAAAGAGTTCTCACCTAAAACTTAAAATTTGTGCAAATTAAATTAATTAATGATAATAGAACAATCGTACATAGGAGCTGATTGGGAACATAGTGAACTTTCGTTTTTGTGTCTTTCGTTGAATTATCATTAATTTAGTTTGTCTTTGCTGTAAATTAAATATGTGTGTTACTTTGAAAAGTGTTCTAATATTGATTCTACGTTTATTATGGCAATGTGTTATAACAATTGATTATAGTTTCGGCATCCAAGACCATTGTGGCTGATCTCAATAAGGGTGAGAAGCTGAACGGTGACAATTATGATATTTGGCACTAAAAGGTTTAGTACATCCTTGAGGAGCAAGAGGTTTTGGAAACCCTCAATCACATCATGGATGAACCTGAGCATGAAACTTCAACTGAACACAGGAGATATCTAGAAGTTTATCAAGCTTGGAAAAAAAAAAATATCATTGCTCGCTTCACATTGCTGAACTGTGTGTAAGATGATCTCATGTGTGAGTTTGCAAATTATGATAAAGCTCAAGCAATATGGGTTGCCTTGAAAGATAAGTTTGGGGGTACATCTACCACTAAGTTGAGAAGACTCACCATCAAGTTTGACACATACCGAAAGCGCTCAAATGTAACGATGATGCAGCATTTTCGGGAGATGTTATACATGATTCGTGAGTTGAAGTCGGCATGTCACTCCTTTATTGATGAATAGTAAGTTCAAGTTATTATAAGGTCTCTTCCTAGCAATTGGGAGTATATGAAAATTAATATAACGCATAATGAGAATATTGTCATTTTTGATGATATAGTGCGTCATTTGGAATTAGAGGATGAACGCCTAGAGGCTGCAAGATCCTCTACCCATGCTTATGTTGCCGAATTGAGTTCGTGCAAAGTTTCGGGCTTCAAGCGCAAAAGGCATCAATTCAACAACAAAGGGAATAAAACTGATCAGGCATCTAAAATGGCTAAGACATTCCAATGCAAGAAGCTTGGTGGGAAGAAGGACAATACTAATATGGAGTGCAACAATTGTGGCAAGATGTGTCACTTTGCTTATGAATGCAGTAAGTCAAAAGAAGTACCCTATTTACTCCATTACTTTAAGTAATGCTTTTATTTCTAGTACTGTAATGCTTGCTGAATCTCATCCAATGTAGATTGTAGATTCAGGAGCAACAGACCACGTAGCTAGAGATCGAGAAGCATTTGTGGAATATTGTCGGATACAGCCTGGAAGAAAATGGATATATGTTGGGAATAACTCAATAATTGAAGTGAAGAGTGTCGGCACATGTAAATTAATTTTACATGGTGGTCGAAGCCTATTCCTACATGATATCCTCTATGCTCCGGATATTTGAAGAAACTTGGTTTCTGTTATTGTTCTTCTTAGCCTAGGTTATATATTGAATTTCCATGGTAATTGTGTTGCCATTTTATTTAGAACAATTTATTATGGTTCAAGTTATGTATTGAATGGTTTTATGGTGTTAGACATCGACTATGATCAGCACAATATTAATATCGATGGTTGTTTTTCTTTAATTGCATATTCTAGTAATGTTGAGATTGATGTAAATATTTGGCATATTAGATTAAGTCACATTGGGTTGTAAAGAATGCAAAGATTAGCTAGAGAGGCCTTTTAGGGTCGCTCACTAATGTTAATCTACCCGTATGTGAACATTGTCTAGCGGGAAAAACCACTATTAAACCATCCAGTAAAGGGACTAGAGTCAAATTTTCATTGCAACTTATACATTCTGACATTTGTGGTCATTTGAGTGTGAGGGCAATGCATGGAGCCTTATATTTCATCACTTTCATAGATGACTTCACGCGTTTCAGTTATGTTTTTCCGATCTCCCATAAATTCGAAGCATTAGATTGCTTTAGACGATATATAACGATGTGAGAGAATCAGTTGAATAAAACAATAAAGGCATTGAGAATCGATCGAGGACGTGAGTATCTATCGAAGCAATTCAAGGCTCTTTGTGATGAAAAGGGAATTGTATGACAATTGACTATTCCTAGTACTCCACAACAAAATGGGGGTAGCTGAGAGAAGGAATAAAACTCTATTGGAAATGGTTAGGTCTATGATGGCGCAAGCAAATTTACCTATCTTCTATTGGAGAGATGCATTTTGACTGCTGCATATGTATTTAACCGAGTGCCCTCAAAATCGGTCACTTCCACCTCTTATGAATTATGGACTGGTAGGCAATCAGACTTAAGTAGTCTACGTCCATGGGGATGTGCATCTTATATTCATGATTCTTCCCATAAATATGGCAAATTATGTCATAGAGGGAAGAAATGTATTTTATAAGATATTCTAAACACTCTAAAGGGTACGTGTTCATAGGTGAACAAGTTGATGGAAGTATGACCGAAATGGAGTCACGAGATGTCACGTTTTTGGAGAATGATTTTTTTAGTAGAGGTGATATGGATCAGGACTTTCGATTATATAAGATGGAAGATCCTAATAACACACCCACTAATATTGTAGAGGGAAATAAAGATTTACCTCAACACACAAGACCTAGTGGGAGTATTGCATCGCCTGACGAATTGAATTTAAGAGAAATTCAATTGCTTAAAAGTAATTGTAAAAATATTCACCGTCGTCGTTTTGAGATTGAAGGGAAAGTATTTATGATTGCTTAGAAAGACGATGCCGAGCCTAAAATTGTTCAAGAGGCTCTCTCATCGTCTAATAAGAAAGAATAAAAAAAAGTTTTGGAAGATGAAATGGAGCCAATGAGGGTAAATCATGTTTGGGACTTGGTTGATTTACCACCCAATCGTAAGGCTATTGGAAACAAATGGGTCTTTAAGATTAAGCAAAGAGTGGATGGATCCATTGAAAAGTATAAGGCTTGTTTTGTGGCGAAAAGCTATACTCAACAAGAGGGTATAGACTGTGAGGAAATTTTTTCACCAGTTGTAAGGTTTGCCTCAATATGCCTTATTCTAGCTATCGTTACACATTTGGATCTTGAATTACATCAAATTGATGTAAAAACGACATTTCTCAATGGAGAACTAGATGATAAAATCTATATGAAATAACCAATAGTTTTATAGCTAAAGGTCAATAGCATAATGTTTGCAAATTTCATCGCTCAATATATGGCCTTAAGTAATCATCGAGACCACTTTTGGTTTCACGATGATCGAAGAAAATCACTGTATATATGTCAAGCAGTCTGAAGATAAATTTGTGATTTTATCACTTTAGGTGGACGATATTCTATTGGCTGAAAATAACAAGGTTTTGGTTATCACCATAAAAGAATGCTTGTTTTCCAATTTTGAAATGAAGGACATGGGAGAAGTTGTTTATATATTAGAAGTTAAAATTGAAAGAGATCAATCAATGAAACTCCTTACTTTATCATAAGAGTCTTATATAATGAAGATTCTTGAATGTTTCAATATGTAGCACTGTAATCCCATTGATACTCCTGTCGTGCAAGGTGAAGGCTTAAGTACTAAGATGTGTCCTAAAACTCATGAAGAAATTAAAATGATGGAAATTATTCCTTACGCTAGTACGGTTGGAAGTTTCATGTATGCTATGATGTGTACTTGACCCGATATATGTTATGCCGTGGGATTGGTGAGCCGATATCAAATCAAATCCCGGTCAAGCAAACTGGAAAGCAATGAAAAGAATCTTGAGATATTTGAAGGGCACCATGGACTATCGACTTTGTTACTAATGGAATGATTTATGCCTAATAGGTTATTCAGATGTTGATTGGGATGGAGACCTGGATGGGCGTAAATTGACTTCTGGATATGCGTTCTTGTTCAATAGAGGCGCAATTTCTTGGAATAACAAGAAACAGACATGCACGGCCTTATCTACGATGGAGACAAAATTTATTGCATGTTTTGCCGCAGTGCAAGAAGTAGTATGGTTAAAACGTTTCTTGGAAAATTTAGCCACTGTCACTGAGATTCCAATATCGGTGATAGTTTATTCTGATAGTCAAGCAGCCATTGCCCATGTGAAAGATCCCAAGTATCATGGAAGGACGAAGCACATTGACATAAAGAACAACTTTATAAGAGATATAATAGCGTAGAAAGAAGTGATCATACAATATATTTCAACCAATAGAATGATTGCTGATCTATTTATGAAGGCGGTTCCTAGAGACATATTCTTGACCCACAGGATGTTATTAGGATTACGTAAAATGTGATATGTGTTATTGTAGAGGATCATTGGTTTATGTATATGTGGACATATGTATTGTACTTGTTTGTCTATTAGTGACTTTGATGTTTTATCAATAAGTACAAATACATTATGAGATTAGCACATACATATATATATTATTGAAAAGTATGTCAGCAGGCAATGATTAGCTCACTCATATGAGCAATCACCTCAAGTGCTATAGTTAGTATGTTGAGATGAGACAATATGTACAAATGAATGCTGAAGAGCAATTTTAGTACATAAAATAATATGTCGCCTTGATTGGAGTCAATATGAGGTCTGTGATTTGTTTATAATAAGTTCGAACATGATAGTCCCACAATCATGTATGCTTGAAAGAAGTGGGATGTGAGTACTTAATTAAGCGCTATAGAAAGTGAGCTGATATAGCACTCGAGCTAAACATGAGTACGTGAGAAGCATGTAGCTATGTTTAGGCTAAGATTCGTATAGTGGATATATTTAATAAATGAGATACGCTCTTATAGAAAGAGAAATTTACTATAGCATGTAATTCATACTACATGTGCATTCTTCAACCGAAAAGGGAAGGTGAGTAAAATTATTTCTATTTACTCATCGTGTGAGCCCTTGAAGTAATTTATAATTTATCTCATTTTGTGCCTTATATTACTTCTGATTTAGCATGTTACGGGCGGTCATGAATAGATATGGCCTTATGGGACGTCTCTAGGAAATCAGCTGTTCTGAAATGGAGAGAGACATGAGTGTGGATGAAGACTATTGTTGTTTTACATTTATCACATGTATTTACTGGTCGACCAATTATATCGCTTTATGTGGTTGCAGATATAATTGTAAATACATCGTGTTTTGAGAATAATCAAGTATAATCTTTAGGGGATAGGTATACTTTGATTGATGTAACAAAATATGTCTGGGACACTGTGAGACATTGATTGTTTATTTCTTTTCGGGGTTGTAGCCATTATGTCATCCTTAACAAGTGCATAATTTGAGCTCCCAAATGCAGGTGTACTCATTGGTCGCACGGTTTACTTGCCAGTATGAATTATTTTTTAAAGTTGATGAATGTTGAATGTCTTATATTCTTGATAGAGCGCTATCAAGCCCATCATGTTCGAGTGGGAGATGTTGTACTTAATCAGTACGTCCATGATGGGGTGTGATGAGGATACACCGTTTCGTCTTGATACGCTACGATGGAAAGACACCTTTTTGAAAGGGTGTGGGTGAGTCATATAAAAGACTTCTGAAGACAACCATTGAGTTGATTGGCAGAACGTACGCTCAGAAAGAAATAGTTTTTCATTTTTCTCCAATTTCCATAAAAAAGAAAAAAGGTTTTCCATTTCTCCTTTACAAGAACAATTGGCATTTATACTATGGAAATCGGGTGCTTTCCTCGTGATTGCATTCAGACCAACGTGAAGTATTTTTATTTGTGGTTCATCCTCAATTCAACGTTTGTTCCAGGGTTAATTGTTGTTTGCGCATCAGATAAAGGCAAGTTGTTTTTCGCTGACTTGAATCCCAACAATTTGAGTATTGGATAGGAAATGGATAATGGGCTATGTTGCAAATGTTATTTACATGGTTTATAAGGCTGATCTCTGGATTGATTTTGTTGGTATTGGATAATCAAGGAACGGGAAAGTAATGAACACGAAAGAGGAAAAGCAAAGCAATGAAAACGCGTAAGAAGGGGAAAAGCAAGAGTAACATCAATGATGAACATGAAAGAGGAAAAACAAGCAATATGAAAGCAATGAACAAGAAAGAGATAAAAGCAAAGCAATGAAAACGTGTAAGAAGGGGACTAGCAAGAAGGCGAAAAGCGGGAAAGAGGAAAAGCAAGAGGAATTCCAATGAAAACGCGTAAGAAAAGCAAGAGAAAAAGCAATGAAAAAGCATGCGATGAACAGAACAGAGGAAAAGCAATATAAAAGCAATGAACAGGAAGAGGCTCTGACCAACGGGACCACTTGTAACGTGCGCATATGAGAATCTCGTGATGATTTTATTTTTTTTTGTCGAAATGATAAAGGATTTAAAACAAGAGAGAATGGGAGGATACAGCACCGTGTTTTGCCACTGGAATCCCACTAGGTAGACCCTTTAAATTAAAAGGAAAAACAATAAATCAAATGAAAAAAAAATGGAAAGAGAAAAAGACACTTTAACATCATCAATATACAGGTTAAACGTCTTTATTGCTAGGCAAAACAACCGCAGGATTTCTTTTGACTCCATCTACAATAGAAAACATTTTACTCGAGGCATACCAATCTAAGTCAACTCGAAAATCAAAATCAAGCATCTTACAATTGACTAAAATTGAAATTTGTTTAAAAATTTTAGGTATTGTTTGAATAAATTTTTTACCTCACTATCTTCTTCTTTTCATAAAACTCCACTTTTTCCATAATTCTAGCCTACTTTCAATTTTTTTTTTTTTGCTTATTCGGTAATACTATGAAATCTCATTAAATTAACTTAAATACCTATGTGGTTATTAATTTCACTTTCATTATATTTACAATTGGTGAAAATGTCTTCACAATACAAGAGAAAAAATTGAGTTTTATATTTAAGTAGTTATTTAAAGTGTACAATTTTTTTTTTGGGTCATAAAAGTGTCGAGAAGTTCACAAGCATAAAAAAGTTTCCTTCTTGTTGATTTAATTTTGTTTTAAAAAAAAATAACATTGTTCAATATTTTAGAATTTTTTTGTCAAGATTTTTTCCGAATTCGCTCCATATTATGTTCCGATTGTCAATTCCTTTTGAAATGGCTCGACAAACCACCGTCATTCAAGGAAATATGATGGGGCCGCTGCCATAGCAATGTACTAAAACCAATACGATATTAAATGATGAGTGCGTGAGGGACGCCCGGCGGGGACAATCAATTGCAGTCGTGGTTTTGGGGGGACCCACAGCTGAGCAGTCCATCTCTTTATTATCCCAATTTTACGAGAAAATATTAAACACCTGGGTATCCTCATCGCTCACCAAATTTGCTGGAAAAAGCCAATTTTTTTTAATTGATATCACAAAAAATTTCAAATTAATACATTTATAATAAATTTATCTCAAATTATTTTCTATCATCAAAAAGTACACATTAATAAATTTATCTTAAATTGATACACCTGTGATCAATTTTGGATATATTATCAGTTTTGGATTTTTTGTGAAGTAGATTTATTAGAAGTGTATCGATTTATGATTTTTTTATGGTCATTTAGAGTAAATTTATCATCCGTGTACCAAGTTGAAGTTTTTAGTAGTAAAAAAATTAATTTGGAATAAATTCATTATAGATCTATCGATTTTAGATTTTTTGTGATATTAAACAATTTTTTTGGGCAAAACTAAGAAGATGCACAGATCGGGGAGAAAAAATAGCCAAAGAAGAAACGCATGGCAGATCTGGGGATGACAAACTATATTCTTTGCCAGGCCACGGGTCTGGTGGAAAAAGCCATATCCTTTGCCTCTGGTCGGCCATGGACGGTTGCTTGAGCCGAACACCTCAGCTCGCGTCGAAGAACCCCATAAGATTGAAAATGAGAGAAAAAGTGCTTCGAGATACTTCATTCGAATATGCGTTATTTCTTCTCGAATATTGCCCGAAATCCATTTTTTTTCCTTTAAATTCCGTTATCCCCTGTGAGGGAGGAGATACATGCCGTAATGTGACTAACAATCGCTCCAATTATTTTTCCAAACGATGAACAAAGAGGAAAAACAAGCAATATGAAAGCAACGAAAGAAAAAGCAAAGCAATGACCACGCGTAAGAAGGGGACAAGCAAGAAGGCGAAAAGCAGGAAAGAGGAGAAGCAAGAGGAACAGCAATGAAAAAGCCGACAATGAACAGGAAAGAGGAAAAGCAAAGCAATGAGAAAACGCGTAAGAAAAGCAAGAGGAAAAGCAATGAAAAAGCATGCGATAAACAGGACAGAGGAAAACCAATATGAAAGCAATGAACAGGAAGAGGCTCTAACCAATGGGACCACTGCAACGTGCGCCTATGGGAATCTTGTGATGATAATATATATATATTTTTTTTTTTGTCAAAATGATAATGGATTTGAAACAAGAGAGAATGGGAGGATACAGCACCATGTTTTGCCACTAGAATCCACTTGTTTAAGTTAAAAGGAAAAACAATAAATCAAATGAAAAAAAAGGGAAAGAGAAAAGGACGCTTAAACATCATAAAATATTTTCTAAATATTCAACCCCTTACACTTTTTCCTCATATAGATATTGAGCCTCGAGCCTCGTAATGACGAGGTGAAGACAATTAATTTTAGGTGTGGGCTTCGACTCTTATGTCTTGTAAAAAAGCAAAGTAAAAGTTTGAGAGTGAATTGAGAGTTAGAGTAGGATTGACCTAAAAATACAAGAGGAAGAAATGAAGTATTCTTTCCTTCATATAATTATCTTTTCTCTTGCCTTATAATATCAAGCCATCTACACCCTAGCTATTAGTATGGGGGCATATGAATCGATTTCATTGGAATATTTACCCCTACACCTACCATTCTAACCCTAATACAATTAATACCTTTACTCTGGTTAAATCAATTCAACTCTTTTCTTCCTTGTTTTAGTCAATTGGAAGGGGGGAGGAGGGATTTCTAAAACAACACAATCACTCATTTCATTAACTTTCGCTTATCAACTCATTTCTTCTCCATTAGTTTTCAATTCCCGTCAATAAAAAGCAAGGTCCCACTTTTGTGTTGTTGAAGTTTCTAGTTTCATCTTTTCAAGTGATCACAAGGTGAATTATTATATTTCCCTTTCATTTTATCAAACTAGTTTTGTTGCTTACCAAGAATGAGGGTTATTAATTTATATTCTTATTTTTCGCTGCCTCAATGTTGAGTCCTAGCCCCACGAACCTCTTCGGAGCCCTGACGATCTTGTTGCAGCGGCAATCCTTGCCCCCGTCTATCGATGAGTCCTAATCGCTTGTCAAGCTTGGAGATTTCCGTTTCATAGGACTTGTGGAACCCATCGAGTGACTATCGAGCAGCTAAGCACCGCCGAGCATCTAGATTGCGAGTCGCCGTTCATACATCCAAATTTGGAAGCTAATATTTGGATTAGGTATCTTGTCTAATTTGGTGGTCTAATATTTCGTTTGCTTATTTGAAATATTGGTGATGCATGTAATTAAAGTTCATGATATATTGCCCTATCCACTATGTAGCTTTTTAAATTATGGATTAATCCCTAGTTTCACAACGTGCATATGATTGATAGTTCGATTTCATGTTCGAAATATGACTCCCAATCGCACGGAAAATCGCCAATTTGATCTCATGCCGGAAATATGATTCGCAATTTGTTAAAAAATTGGTCAATTCGATCTCATGCACGAGATGCGATTTGTCAATTTCTTAGATGGGTATTGATTATATTGTGCTTGATTTGCTGCCGTATTATTTTTTTAAATACTTTTGCTTGAATTGATTTTGCTTCCGTAAAAGGAAACCCCAAAAAAATAAATATATATTAGTTGGATTAGGTTCACGTTAGAATATTGCTTGTTTTAGGATAGTTTGCGTGTTTAAGATTAGGGAATTTATTTATTTCGAATTTTTTTAATAAAAAAACCAAAAACATCAATATAGGATGTTAGATTCTCTCTTCATTAATTTGAATTGCACGTTTAATTATCGGACAATTTTAATTTCGAATTTATAAAAAAGAAAAGAAAACCTAGAATTAGGGCATTCTTTGCACGTCATCTAGTCATTGCATATTAGGATAAGATTGCATGTTTAATTTAATTCTATGTAATCTTTCTAATTAATTATAAGTTTAGATAACTTTTCCTAGATATATTGCATTTTAGGTTAAGGATTACCTAGTTAAGATAACATTCTAGTTTAAATTAGGATTTGGCCTAATCTGATTCATAATATAAGTTGGATGATATCTTAATCTAGATAGACAATTTTTGCTATTTTTTAATCTCAAATTCTATGTAAAATACCGAAAAGAACATTGCCTCAGAATAAATTAATTTATTTTCTAGGACATATTGCATGCTTACTTAAGAAAACACAAAAAAAAAAAAAAATACTATACTTATGTCATGTGGTTTAGGTCATATTGCTATGTCATATTGCACATCACGTTTGATTAGTAGCATGCATTACATAAAGCATGGTTCTCGTTAAACAGGTGAAAGTAAAAATTAAGTAATTACATGTTAACTAGAAATCATTAATAGGTTGTTGATGTGATTTCCCAAATAACATTGCAGATGCTTTCGTTGCTATGAGGTAAATCATGCAATTTATTTATTACTTTAGCGGGTAAGGATTGCGCACCCGCACGGTTACCTCACATGTTAGAAAAGTAAATTACAATCATTTTAAGTTGCCTGCAAAATATTTTTTCGGAATAAAAAAGAAAAGGCACAGAAAGGGTGCTAAAGAAATCCAGCGTAATTTAGTCTCCAAACTCATAATTTCTGGTTCACAGGAGTAAAGTATATCTCCTGTTACTTTACCTGGGTTTCTAATCGATCCACCAAAAATATATTAGTGGCGACTTTTAATTGAAAAATCATTTGCATGTTAAGAACTTAAACCTAAGTCGCGAGTTGATAAGGGCTTGGGAGAGCCCGAGCTAAGTCTAGGCTTAATAGTTCATTAGCCAAACCCTAGGTAGTTCATCAGAGGTAAGGTCACAACAGCTTGGCAACTTTGCTGGAGACTTGAGTTAAAACTTTTAGTGGACTTAGGCTAATTTCTCTTCTTTTTAAAAAAATTATTTTTATTTGGCAGCAAAGATCCCAGGTACGTTCATAGCGTTCAAGGTGTTAAATGTTCTTGCAGGATGTGAGGTATAAGGGGAAGTGTTTGCTAATCTTTGTTTTGTAGGGAGGCTTATGAATTCATGGTTTATTTTCATGTATGAAGTGTTGTGTGATATAAATTGTTGTGCATGCCTATGCATTTACACTACACTTTTTGCATACACAACCTGCTGTTGGACTTAGACTACACATGATCATCTAGGATGGTATTGAGATAGATATCACTTTGGCCGTATGCTCGTGGTATGAGTCGCTCATCTCAATCCCAAAATTTCTTTTTTGGTGTTAAGAGTACCTTTCTCGATCCGTATGCCTGTGACCCGGGTCGGCTCTTTGACCAAGCCGAAGTCATGAGGACCCGACTTAGTCTGCATGCCCATGGCTAGCCCGATCATCCTTGTGGCTCCACTTTGTTAAGCTTTATAGAGTAGAAATTGAGCCACGTATCATACGCATGTCTATGCGATTGCCACTCATTTATAGGTAAAGTAAGTTTTCTAAACTCTTATCTCGCAATTTACTTACTTTATTGTATTATTTTGTCGGTCCATGGCATTAGGATTGTCCCGAGTCTTGGTCAATATACAATGTGAATATTGGACATTCAAATTATTCTCCCTTCGAAGAAAGAGCTTAACATGTGCTGGGGCAAGTTAGACCAAGCTAGCCATGAGTTTGTGTAGTCGCACATCAGTCGATTGCTTTCTCTATTGCATATCAACATTCATGGTGGCCTCATCCAAGCACTCCCATTGGTGGTGCCTTGAGACTTATACTTTTATCTTTGGCAGTAAGCATGAGCTCACCCCCACCTTGGAAGAATATAGGATTGCCGTGGGAAAATCTTTGAAAGTTGAATTAAGTAGTGCACTTATCAGAATAGATCCCGTCGTGGCCTTATATGATTTTTTGAGAATTGAAGAGGATAAAATTAGAAAGGTTTTAAAGGCTTACCGCAATACATGTCCGTTATCTAATCTGAATGAATGTTTTGAAATTGGCACTTCATTTCAAATGCGTAGGGTCTTCCCATTAGCTTTCTTTGAGTTCGTAGTTTTTCCTTACTATAAGAAAGCTATTAATCCTTTAATTACTTAATTAGTTAAACAAGCGTTGGAAGGAAAAAATTTCGTTAACACTATACTAACTGAAACTTTTCTTTCTCTCACTCGGTTTAAAGAAAATGGTAATAAAACTTTCCATTCCTTTCCCGAGCTTTTGCAAATTTGGTTACTTTCTCATATAAAAGGGTTTGGTGGTTTAATGACTATACAGGATGTAAATAACTCTAATCACCCTATTATGAGATTAGAGAACAAACAAAAACATGCACTGGATTATTATTATTCTAGATGGCTAGCTTTAATGAAAAAACCAACTTCCAAAGGTTTCCTATGGCATGCTAAGTGATTCCAAGTTTGTGTGGCGAGACTCTTATGTAGAGGTGTTCGCCTGATACCTTTATTAGGATTCACTGGAGTAACAGAATACTATTTGACTAGAGTGACCCGTTAGTATCAAGTTGTGCAAGAACTTCCTCAACTTTGCAAGTGGATTCACTCCAGATTAGCTTCACTGACAAAGACCGAGACCATGAGGATTCCATTCTCCCGATCAAATCAATGTGGGATATGTGTCACCCCTAGAAGCTCATATGGCCTGAAGAGATATTATGCCTCAACTAAATATATTCAACAACACAAGATTCAAGAGAAATTGCTTCCAAAAATACTAGAGGTGCCACTGAAGATCACCAACTGCGTTGAGAATAGACGTCTTAAAAGGGTAGCCGAAAAAGCTCGAGAGGAGAATAAGCGATTGCCCCTGGTAGTTTCCCAATTGTATATTGATCAAGCCAAATGAAGTGGCTTGAATCTATCTAGTTATTTTCATTTCTAGATTAATGTTTAGGAAGTTGAGTCATTTACTTTCCTAGTTTATTTGTTGAGGACATTTCAAGTTTCTACTTTGTTAGGTTGTGTCAAACAACTCCATTAGTGAATAAAAGCTGTTAGATATTTGTCATGGATTGGCATGCTTTATATGAGATGCTTATATATATATATATATATATATTCATTTCTTCGGAATAGGTAATAATGGATCCTCCACGTTTGCTTATTATTACACGATCAAGAGCCAAAATGGTCGACCAGACCGAGATGCATGACTGCATTACCAATGTGGAAAATCAGCTCAAACATTTGCTCACCTTTGTACAACTTATGACGACCCAAATCGAATCTCCTAGTGAATTTGATTTATGCATGTGCTCTTTCCCGAGTTAGTAATCACAAAGTAGACAAATAGGGCCCAAATGATTGATGATGACATTTCCAAGCTAGAGGATGACCCATTACTAGTCACTGTTGAGAAGGCTAAGTTTGACAACGCTAAGACAAAGCAAGATGAACACTTTGCAAAGATTGAGGAGAAAGTGAAACAATTGCAGGAATCATAGAGCCCACTCCTGTTCGACCTATTAGTTTATGAGAAAGTTGAGATGCCGAACAAGTTCAAAATACTGGAGTTCGAGAAGTATGATGGTACTTCTTACCTAAAAGCTCACTTACAGATGTACCACGTGCTGATGGCTCAACATGTCAAAAATGAGCCCCTTATGATCCAATCATTCCATGCGAGTTTGGTTGAACCTACACTGAACTGGTGCATTGTGAAGAACATAAATATCCTCAACACTTGGAACGAAGTGATGCATTTCTTAAGCAGTATAAGTTTAATATGGATATCACACCTTCTCGGGAAGATCTTGAGCGAATGGAGAAGAAGATGAGTGAGTCATTTAAGGAGTATGTCGTAAGATGGCAAAATTTGGCAGCTCAAATCACTTCCAAGCCTACTAACAAAGAGTTAATGAAGTTGTTCATCAAGACTCTCCCATTTGAGTTCTGCAATTAGATGGCAAGCATATATGTTGAGACTTTAATAAACTCATCCCAGTGGGTGAACAAATTGAGACAGGGCTGAGCAATGGATGGTTCAATGAACTGACCCATGTGGGCAAAATGTTTACTGCAAAAAAAGATGAAGCAACCTCTGAAGTTGATGTTGCATATTTGCAATCAACCCCTAGTAGGCCTCCGATTATTCATGTCCTTGAAAATTAGCAAGGCGGAAGTTCCAAATCCTCTGGTTGGCAATGCAGACAGTCCATGCCTCTCCCTGGGTCTTTATCTAAAATTTTGCCAGTCTTAGAAATGGTTGATTTCCAATGATCCAAAGCGTCTAAACCCTAAACATTTCACTAATTATGATCCTTCAAAAAAGTGTGATTATCACATGAGTGAGATTGGCCATTCTACTGATGATTGCTTCGTCTTGAAGCATAAGATTCAAAACCTCTTGGACACAAAGGATAGTCAGCCAAATGTCAAGAAGAACCCTTTGCCCAACTATGACGGAGGCGCAAATGCTATCACCGAGTGAAGAAATTCTCATTTTCACATTCCTCTATAGAGGAATCTTTCATGCTTTCTGGGATTTCTTGCTTTTTGAAGTTTCAATGATGATTTTCACTTTTAGGGTTTGATTGTTCGCAATTTCCATTCCAATAATGTAATTCATTTGAATCCATTCAATGATATTACAATTTTATTTCTAATTTTGGGGACATGTTGATGTACAACAAACTAGCCTAGTGACAATATCCAACAATGAAAAGCAAATATCATCCATGGAGAATTATGAGGATTGGGCATCTTCATGCTTCATCATCCAAAAGAATTCCAAAAAGAAAAGAGGATAAAGAAATCATTTTTGAAGCCATTTCCAAAGGCATGCATTAGGTTAGCCTTGTTTAATTTTCTAACTCATTTACTTCAAGTTTCAGAGCATAATTTTCTTGGCCTGATAAGAAAGCATCTAAAAAAGGCATATCAGGTTGCAATGATAGATCAATTGGCTTAACTGTTACTCGACAAAGCTGAGAACACATTTCCAAAGAGTTAATTGAGATATCCATCCCGAAGAGCCAAACGAAGTGTTTTATATTTCCATGCTTGATAGAAATTTCATTCTCGCACATCTATGAGAAAATGAGGGATGATGGATCAGGGGACATGACAGATTCAAGTAGTGACTTGACTAAGATAAAATTTCGATCCGAGACAAAAAAGATATTCAATCTGCATTTGCTTTTGTGTTGCATATTGTTAACACCTAAATTTTTGCCAAAAAATCATTTTCGAAAAATGGAAACTTGTTTTTCCACAAAAATATTTCATGTCAAATTCTTGCATATAGATTATCTAGGCGTTTAGTATAGTTTTTTTAAATGGAAGATTTTTTCCTAAGAAAAATAAGAAAAAAAACAGAAAGAAAAGAAAGAAAAGAAGAAAGAGAAAGAAAAAAAAGCAAGTTGGAGCTGATGATCTAAATGTGGCTAGCCAAGCCTAGGAGGTTAGATTGGAATTAAAATGGCAAGTTGGGGCTAAAATGCAATTTCCAAAAGTTGAGGGATCAATTCACAATTTTATAAAATTTCGCCCAAGCCCGTAAATCTTCATCTTGGCTCTCCATTGAGTTGAAATTAAACTTGGGTTAGGTCTAATTAATCAAATTGGGCAAAAAGGATCAAATTGCGTTGAATTAGGCATTCTCGAACAAGAAAATAGTCAACTTTGAGGGACTCTCTTACAAAATTAGGTGGGGACAATTGCGAAAAATGGTCAAGATCTTAAATTACTAGACATGAGCTTATTAATTAATTAAAAACTGTAGCCAAATTGATGGATTAAAGAACTCAAACTAGCTACCAAAACCCAACCCACGGTTAGGTATCAATTTGGAGCTGTTGGGTAAACAATTTTGTGACCCCACCATATCTTACTCAGCTGTCTAATCAGCCTGATCTCTGCATATGATGGAAGACCATAATTAGTGGTGCAAGTGGACAAAAATGGGCCAGAAATAAGCTATTGAAAGCACGTGAAAATCGCAGTAAAATCCGTATGCTAAACAGCTACAAAAGTTGAAAACTTGGCCAAGTCAAAGAGTTGTTGAAGTAACTCTATTAATAGGCTTGGTAGGTGGACAAAGACCGACCAAAAGATCCTTTAATTTAGGGGATAAGATTTCTGAAGTAAGCTCTTTTGGGGCATGAAAGGTAGGAGACAAGAAGGAGAAGAGAGAGCTCACAATTGTTCCCCAAAGAGACCTCTAAAAGTAACTCAAAGAAAAGCAAAACCCAAAAATTCCAAACCAACCTTTGCAGAGAAAAGTGAAATTTTCATAAACTTGTATCCAAAATTAGCCAAATCCTTCAACTAAAGAGTGAAACTTCACTCAAAGATTTTCCAATCATAGATCACACGTCCCAAATGGAGATTAGGAAGACCTCCTAAAGTCCCCCGAAAAATACCCTCTTGGTAGGCCAAGAAAGTCCGAAAATTTTTCTGTGTTTAGCCCGGTTGGTTACGGGTGAGGGAAAGCGAGTGTTTTTGAGAAAAGTAAGAGACAAATGAGGAAATCCATGACTTGTAACCCAAACTAGAATATATATATATATATATATATATATAGTTTGGTCCAGTGTTAATTTGGCCAACAAAAGAGGTCATGAAGTCTAATTTTGGAGGTCAATGAAAACTTTCGTTGTCAGTTTTTTTCTCTGCAGATCTCATTTGCAGTTTGAAGGAGCCAACTTCCATGTGCCCCTAAAGGATAACTTCTTGTTTCCTTGGCCAAGAGCCACTTACAAAAGAAACTAGGAAGCAAGGTAAGAATCTTGATGTATTTTTGGTCAAGTTTGAACATATTTTAACCATGAAAAATCAAGAGGAAAACTAGTCTAAAAATTTGATTTTGAGGCTGGAATTTTTCCAAGTCTTAAAATCTCTTCAAGAGTCTTGCATGTTTGATTTGCTATGCCCATTTTTATGCATTACTTGTCTTTATGACTTTGATGAATGGTATATGAGAGTACAAATGATGCTATGGTCAGCTTGGATTGGTCTTTAAATCCTTGTGTGAACCATGAGATCGTCTAAAACTTAAGCTAAAAACCAAGCCTAACCATATTGATTCATGGTTGGTCAGTGTGGACTTTGCTTGTGTGCTTCTTGGAGAGGTTGTTTCGATATGTTCGGTTGATCATTCTATGTGATGTTTGTTATATTTGAAAGTCCATGTTACCTACTTGCACTCAGATCAAGTGATGTTTCCCTTAGATCTCTTATGTGATGAGTGTCAAGGCTTGAATATGGGCATGCAACCTATTTGCTTGACTTGAGTTCAAACCCAGATTTGCAAAATCAACTCAAACTTGCATATTTGAAGATGATTTTAGCTTAGTTTTTGTGTGTTCTAAGCTATGATTTTTATTTAATATTGCTCTTTACATGTAATAGTATAACCTTGATACTTTAGTTTCACATGAGATTGTTTATGGATTGAGATTGAAGGCCACGCACATGGCTTGAGGAAGCTGCTTGGGTTGGTTTAATGCATACCAAGTGTTGGACAAAATGCCCAAATTAAGCTTCGATCTTGAAACAGTTGATTTGAGTTTGGTTCTTGTGATATTCACGTACTGAGCTCTTCCATATTAGTGAAAATCAAGCATAGATTGGTTTAGGGAATTAATTTCAAATAAAAAATAAAAAATCGAAAAATCCGAAAATTTTAAAAAAATATAAAAAATGATGGATGTTATCAAATTAAGGCAAAAATAACATCTAGGAGATTTTCCTAGTTTTACAATGTCATTTTTCCTAATTTAATGCTATTTTGGTATTTTATAATCTTTTTCGTAAATAATCCATGTTGCGTAATATTATTTGCCCGACTTGTATCGCATTTTCCTTTTCCGCATTTATTTTCAAGTCATTTCAATTTCTTAGATGTTTACTTACCGCACTGTTTTTTTTATTAATTTGAGTGTAAATTTCTCTTCTAAATTAGCTTAGGATTAGTTTAGACATTAAGAAAAACAAACCTACCAAAATATTTGCATGGATACTTAGCGTTTCATAAGGATTATAATTGGTAATCAAGATTGTGTGGCCATTTAGATAAACAGCCTTCCAAGTTAGTGGTACCGTAAGGGCATTAATAGAAACATTTGCATAAACAAGTCCTTATTTCTAGAAATCTCTGGTTGCGTGGGAATTGAGACAACACTCTCGTGTCTTGATTGGTTTCTAGCTGACTCCAATAAGTTAGTGACGACTTTTAGAAATACATAAGTTGTTAAGAACTAAAATACAAAATCTAATATCGCACAAGGTATGGGCTTGGGAAAGTCTAGGCCTAATCTAAGGGCGTTGGCCTGTCTCTTTAGGCGAATATCCCTAAAAATCTTCCTTTTTCTCCAAATGGTAAAAGAGAGGTCGCGATAGCTTGGCGACTCTGCTGAGGAATTGGTTGCAAACCTTAGAGGGCTTAGGCCATAATAACTTGGTTGGTTATTCACTAATGTGGTCTTCATTTGATAGCGCGTGTCAAAGTCGCGTAGAAAACAATGTTAGTCTGCTAACAACGTGTTAAATGTTTTGGTAGGTTTGGAGTAATAAGGGGTGGAGTGTCTGTTAACCCATTTCTTTTGCAAGGAGGCATAGGAATGTATGTCAATATTGATGAAATTGAAGTGCTGTTTGGATATCAGTTGTTGTGCGTGCCTTTATACTTACCTTAGCACTACACATTTACACACACAACCCAAGATCTAAAACCCCGATTGTACCAAGAAGTCCATAGTAGGTGACAAAAGTTGGAACCCGTGTGGGGAATGGCCCATGGTTATCCACTTTTAGTCCCGCTCATTTTGATTAATGATAAAGAGAACTGTTCGACGTAAGTGCGGCGTGGGGAAAACTCTTTTGATCTAATCAAAATGGGGACCTTAAGCCTTTAGAATTCCACTTTTATGTGTCAAACCTCACAAGTTTACATCCGCGTGTCTATTTTATTGAAAAAAAAAAAGTCTCTTCAACTATTGTAAGTATGATTTCTCCATCTAATTGCTCACTTCGGATTGAAATTTTCATTTTTTGCAGATTCGCGGAAATCAATGAAATGCCCTTGGCGATGTAGGCTTGGTACTCACTTTTGATAAATAAACATTTCAAATACCTCTGATCTGGCCCTTCAGAACATATGTTTTTATTTAAATTTTCAATTACGAACTCATAGTCACATTTTGTATAGAAATTCTTTCAAGTCAAGATTGCATTTTGGGGCATAGAATTAAAATCAATTTTTCAATAAAATTCTTTCTTGGTCACATTCGAAATTAAAATTCAAATAACATTTTGTGTATTGATTTCTCAAAATAAAAATCACCTCACCTTTGCATGAGTGAAACCACAAATTAATCTTTCAAAATCGATGCCCCATTTGTGTATGAAACTTTTGGAACAGAGTAGGCATTCAATTAATAGTTGCAGATCGATCCTTTAATGAAATCTCCTCTTACTAATAAAATCTCGACGAAATACCAAATTCTCATAAGTGGAGACTACGAGGAAGGTATCGTCGCCTTGATTTCGCTGCAAGAGGCTGCTTTACTAAAAGATCAATATTTTATTCATGTGCTGACATTATCTTCCTTTAGCAGATCATGCGTGACACCATTCCTTGAACTTCTCTTGCTTGACCATACCAAAAGTGGACTTTAAAGTTAGGATGAGAATTGTGCTTATTATGCTCCTCTATGAAAGAGCTTCTAGTACTTTATCCTTGTCATTATTCCTATTTGCAACCGTGTTTTGCGTTCTGGATTTTGATTGTGGACATAATCAAATGCTTTTGTACATTATACAACTCCCATATTTGAATGAAGTTAGAGTTCATAAAAATCATATTCCTTAAAACATTTGAAGTGTTTCAAATGGACCCTTTGGGCTGAGTTTTATGCCTTAGTTTCAAAATGTTTGAAAATGAGTTTCAAGAAGAACTTGCGTAATATTTTATCTCTTCACTTAATCGCTTTCGTAGGTTGATCCGCAGGATGATGCTTTGAGGGGGGGGTAAAGTTGTAATCGTTCCAATAGCGATTTCTTGTATAACAACTGAGTGGGTCATCCATTTTTGTCAAACAAACAAAATGACGGTTTTGTTCAAGATTGACATTTACTTCCTCTAGAAAGACAAAAGCGTGGGTCTTTCGCTAACAGAGGAAGTCATGGGCTGCATCGATTCATGCTCATTTATGGGCATATTTGGTTGAACCATGAACTACGTAAATATTTTCGCAGTATATGAATTCAAACATTGTGATTAAGTGTGAAAAAGAACCGTAAAAGCCTCGAAAATCACAAATCTACTCGCCTGACAACAATCTCTATTGCTTTGAAAGCGGCTTCCACAGAAGTTCCACATCCTGGATGATCTCATATTAATTTGACATTCATCGTGGAAGAAGAAATCTGCAGACATTCTTTGGCATCAAACTACTTCATTGGTTGCGAACAAGAAGCAATTGCAATCCCTACACTTCCAGTGGTTTCTTGGCATCCAATCCTACATGGAGATGATTAATGGTGGTTTGCAAGACAAAACTTCAAGATGTAGATGTACATGAACAAGAATCGGTCATCAAATGTTGCCCTCAAATAAAAGGTGATAATCGTTTCAAGTTAAATTCGATTTATTTTAGGAATGACTTGTCCCTGCACTTTGTGCAGATTTTAGTGAGGCAAATTACTGGCAAACAATAACACTACATGGGGAGGACAACCTGGTCCAGAATCACACGATCTCTAAAAGAAAAGAGTGTGTTCGTTCCAAAAGTCAAAATAACTCATTTCTAAACTGACATAGTCACCCATGCTCACAAATTGTGAAGTGAGAAATGCATTGACACAGCAAAAATGGCGAAAGATCACGTAGCCTAAAGAGGGTACGCAGGAAATTGAGTAAAGCACGAAGGATTCAAATGAAACAACGGTTCATCAGTCCAACATAATGGAGCTACATATGGACAAGTTATCTAACTCAGTGTGGCATGCATTCGACCATAAGGACAATATCTTCCCTTCTTCCACAAAGATACGATGAGATGCTGAATTGCCCGACTTTGAAAAAGGGTACTTCGTTCCTGAACCTAATTTACCTAAGAGTAGAAATACTACATTGTTTCCATATGTGTAGGAAATTTCAATTGGGGCAGATGGCCACAAAATGGATCGGGGGCATGCAATGCCCGAGTCACCCGACTTCTAAAAAGGGAAAGATTCAAATAGAATAGACATTTGCCAAGTGAATTGCTGTCAATCATGAGAGCAGATCCCTCTCCATAGCCAAGTAAACAGGATGGAATGCAGTCATTAGATATACTGTAAAAAGGGGTATACCGTTCCTAAAATGAATCACATCAAATATGAAAATAACATATCACGTCTCTTTTTCCTTACATTTGATAAACTGGGTAAGTCACTCAAAGTAGAGTAACTCTCACGAGTAACTCTCACCCGTGAAGCAAGATGAAACAAAGTCAATTGATTCAACACAGAAAAAGAGTATCGTCCCTAAATTAGTCCAATTCAATTTTGGAATATAAGTAATATGCCTCATCTCTTGTAGGAAAAGGTGCACATTGACCACTGGAGCAACACCTTATACCAAAAAGGCATGCTAAGACCTAACCATCCATTTTGATGGAATAAATGGAGTAAAACATCCAAGGAGCAATGCCCTCACATGTCGAAACAAGGAGTACCCCTTTCCTTTCATCTTTGACACCTGCTTAGAATGAGTGAATTCGATAACATCTAAATGACCCATTTGAAAGCAAGATCTTCAAGGAAATGTTAACACCTGAGGAGCAAAGGTACATGAAGAGGAAACACAAGAAATTTAAAGTCAGATGTAGGAGAAGGATAATTTGGTATCGTTTTCAAAATATCCCCTCTAACTTCATTTTTGACGTAGTTCCCTTGTTTGACAAGAAGTATCGGTATTCGAGGAACAAACTCGAGAAATTGATTTAAGCAAAATACATATCGACTAAGTAAGCATTTGGAGGTAACACATATCAAATTCACCTAACTTGGTTTAAAAGATGCGCCGTTCTAGAGCTAGTTCAATTAAATAAAAAAAAGAAGCACCTCATGGAGCCTACCAATGCTTTTGCCTGGTGGTATGGGAAATGAAGTGGTCTGAGAACGGCCAAGTTTTGATCCTTGGAAATGGCAATGAGGTTGCCATAAAATATATAATAATAATAAAAACTTTTGCATCTCTTGATTTTGCAAAAATAGGAGAGTGCTTGAACTAATGAGACCAAAGACCTTGACTCTCTTCAAAGTTTAAAAAAATAGGTCCATTCCGCTGTTTGTTGCCAAATTGTGAAACTGACTAAAGGTAATGTTGTATTGTTTCCAATTTTACGATCCTTGAGGATCCATGCACTAACACATTCCGTTTTGTTTTTTGTAAGGTCGCCTGACTACTAAGGCACAGGTTGGTACCATTTTTCTCAAAATCAAATACAAAACAAATGGAGAATTTCCATTGCACGAAAGAACATTTAAGTGTTTTTCTAGAAACAAGCACAAAATATGAAAATTGAAGAAAGAAATTTTCCACAAAGTTTGCAAAATCCTTCTTTACCTTTAAATTGTCCATCCACTTGATAGACCACTTATTTTAAATCTAAATTCCCTATGGAGATTAATCCACCCAGATGATCTCAACAAAAATGAAAGGCGATGTTACTCATGCCAAGCGAGAAATGCTTAGGATGAGGAAAGGCAACACAATTCCAAACATGTCCTTTAAGCACTCTGGGATTCGAGCGAAAAAGAAAACCCGTGTTGTTTAAGGTCAATGAATTCATTCGCAAGTGGTACATAGATCAAGATGATAAGAAGCATTTCTTTCTTTTATCATACACACCACATGTGACAATAGTTAGCCCATTTGAGCCTTTTAATCTGAGGAATTTTCTACAAAAGACCCTCGTCAAGAACCACCCCACGATGGGTAATTATGGAGGTTTGGGTTGACATTATTTGGAGAGGAAAGATGAGAAAGGTTTCTTTGCTCTCACTTGCATAAATCTTTTGTGGTGACTTCAAATGGATTCTTATGGAAACTCGAAGCATCCCGAGGTGAAGAAGAGCATTCATTTCTCCACCCAAACATAGATACCCATTACTTAAACCATATTGAGCTTAATTATTCATTTCTAAAGCCTAAGTGGTGATTATCTCCCCACATTGGGGGCATGGCACATGATTTACCAATGCAATTGGTGTTTACATGAGAATATGAAAAGCATCTCAAAAGTCCTAAGAGCTCAAAAAGTTCAAAAGAGCAAAAGTCGAATGAAAATTAAAGGGCATGAAAAGTAGTGTGCCCGGTAAAAGTAAGGCCAATGCCCGAAAGAAAAAGGAGAGAGAGAGTAGAAAGAAAAACAATTGCATCAAGAGAAATATCTCTGTGAAAGTAAAAATGGCCAAAAAAAAAAAATGCTTGCATTGAAAAGAAAATCATTGCAAATGCAAAAGCCATTATGTTAAGATGATTACTCAAAGGGCTTTTGAGACAATTTGAATGTCAAAAGTTGAGTGCTTTAAAAAAAATGGATGATATGGTAATGATGCCATGAACACCAAATCTCAAATCCTAATCCCCCTTTAACAAAAAGTTCTAAGCCTTTTGAACCTTTCCCCGAATCAACATTACAACCCATTTCCAAAATCTCTCTAAATTGGGATGATTCAAAATGGAAATAAGGACTTACCAAAGAAGATGCTGCTCGAAGAAGTGAGAGCAAGGTTGTTTTATCTCATCTTAAGGTTTCCTTGACTTGTAAACCAAGCGAAGATGTCGGTTGGTGATTAATTCATTTCATAGCCAATGATGCTTATATATTGCTAAAACCATGACCAAACTTGTACTATAGTCCTTCTAAAAGACCTGTTAGATTGGTCAATGTATACTTATTATGAATGATTTTCAAAGCCTTGCACATTGGAAAAGTGAGACATATTGAGTGATTAATTGATTTTCCACATGAATGGATGGGATCAAACAACCACTTTCTTGAGAATATGTGAGAAGCCTTTCTGACTAGGGGCCCTTGCTTGGCATAGTTAATAGACCTTTCTCATAAGTCAAAGTCATTTCGACAAGGACTTTTCTCCAAAGAGAATTTGATGATTGATGATATCTTCCGAGCGTGATGACAGTTTTGTGAGTTTGTCAAGTGGTCGGAATTAGCTTGATTTATTTATGCAATCTTTGCCTTCTCATTACCGATACACTTTTTGATATTGTTTCTAACGACATGTGCATCTCATCTAGTATGCTTTCACTACTAGAATACTTGTTATAATGAATTTTATTTGATGTGTAGTACCCATTTTAGAATATTCTCGAATGACAGGTTTCTCTAGTGAAACCACACAATTTCAAAGATTTCACAGGTCAACCTTAAACCATGCATTTTCAAAAAGTTCTTGGTCATCCTTAAACCTTGCAATTCTAAAGGGTTTATGGGTTAGCCTTAAACTATACACTTTCAAGAGGTTCTTGGTTACCCCTTAAACCATGTAATTCCAAAGGGTTCATGGGTTAGCCTTAAACCATGAATTTTCAAGAGGTTATTGGTCATCCTTAAACCACAAAATTTCTAAGGACTTATGGGTTAGCCTTAAACCATGCATTTCCAAAGAGTTCACGGATTAGCCTTAAACCATACATTTTCAATAGGTTCTTGGTCATCATTAAACTACGCAATTCCAAAGGGTTCATGGTTTAACCTTAAACCATGCATTTTCAAGAGGTTCTTGATCAAACCATTGTGGTTTAAACTATCAGCCCTCAAGGAGTTCCCTTTGGGAGGTTTATTTGCTATCCTTAGTGAGTGTTCAGTCCCCTATAGTTTAGAGGATTTGCAGGCTTACCTAAATGAGTTTGCAGCATCATACTATACCAAAAATGGGAAAGACCCTCTTGATGTATGATGTAAGCAGTCTAGTAAAAGATATTTCACTAGTGCAATAAAGAAGGATGCGACTGCTCCACCACAGGTCCATATCTTATCAGCTTTCTGCTGAGGGGATTCTATGAAAACTATATCTAGATCATCGGTGCTTTTCTCGATTATCGGCTTTTTGTTCAAGGATTAAGTGAAAAATATATTTGGATTATCGGTATTTTTCTTGTTTGCCAAGAACTAACCAACCAATATTGCAGGATAACACAATGGCTTCTCTGGCAACAGCCAAAGTCTGCGACTCAAATGCGTCAATCTTGGCAAGCAGCGACCTACACATGCTACATCAAATTGGGGGTGTTAAAGAAGTTTGAGAGGCCTACCTTCGAAAATTTGTAGCCCACCTACTATAGAATGTGTCTTAGACAAGAGAATGAATGCATGTAATTTGAAAGAAATGACGAGTATTCTAACGAGTTACTCATTAGCTATGTTTATGCCCTACCAGAATATTTCTTGCACACATGGGAAAACAAATGAACCAATTGCTGCCATCTTCGTATCCTATGTATCCTCTGAAATGTGCCTTCTGTTTCTTCAATGTAAAAAGGATTGTTGCATAGAAGATGTGTATCTATGGGTATGACTAGTACAAATTAGAGTATGTACAGATTACACTTGCAGGTGAGATTCCTTGTGAGAATTCTCTGCTGAGACAAGTAACTAGTCTTCTCAAAAGATTGCCAGCTATTGAATCAGGGAAATTTCAGCACGACTTTTTGATGGCAAGTATTTTGTTTAGTTTAACATGCCCTGAAGTTGAGGTTTTGTTTTTTCCTTTTTAAATTTCTTTTTATATGTTAGTTGTTGAATAATTTTGCTGTTCAGTTTCTCGCCTAAATTCTTCTCCAATTTGCTGTTCTTCGAGGAGTGCAATGATATGTTGTTGATTACTTACCTGGCCACGCTTACCAACTGCTCAAGGTATGAACAAACTGTTGAATTATCCTGATTTTTAAGACCTGATTATTAGGAATATTCAATCATGATTTTTTAGATCCTAATTATTAGGAAATAGCTGTAAATAATTAGTTAGGAAATGATTTATTAGTATCCCTTAATTTGTGGGATTATAGCTATTTATTCAGATATGCTTTTTCCTATTTGGTACTTGTAAAAGTCCTATAAATAGTTTTGTAATCCTAGTACAAACATATAGATAATTATCACAATTCTTCTCAAAATTCTTCATGGTATCAGAGCATTAGGCTCATTTTTTTTCTAGGATGGTGTCGCAATGCATCCTTCATTGATGCGATAATCTTCTAATCACAGCCTTCATTGCTGGATTTTTCTTTGTCCTTAACAATTTGATCGCAACTGTCATTGTTGTAATCCCTTTATCTATATTTTTCCCTCTTTGCTTCTAAACTTGTCTCAATTTTTGCCCTAAAACCTCATTCACTTACAGCCTTTATTACTTCCGTTTTTGCTCTTCCTTTCCAAGTACTTTCTTTGTGCCTGGAATTATCCATGTCTGAAACAAAACTGATTAAAGATACTTCGGGTCAAACTGAGGAGGCCGACACCTACCAATGACCGGAGATCTACAAAATGTGAGGGCAACTTGTAGGCTGAATGAAAAGAATTATCTCAAATGGTCACAATTTGTCAAGACCTATTTGAAGGGTAAAGGAAGACTCAGCCATCTTCTCAGAACAGGTCCAACACCAGAAGATCCAATGTTCAACGCATGGGATGAAGCAGATTCAATGATCATGTCATGGCTTTGGGATTCAATGGATCCGGCCATAAGTGATACATATATGTTTCTCAAAACTGCAAAGGAGATTTGGGATATTATTCTTAGGCTTATTCAAAGGCTTGAGATGCAACACAAGTATATGAAATCAAGGTAAAGACAAGTGCAACAAAACAAGGGAGCAAAACGATGACAGAATATGCCAATTCCCTTCAAAATCTATGGCAAGACCTTGATCATTATCGAGTATTTGAGATGAAGTGTGTGGATGATACCGCAACTCTAAAAACCTTCAATGAAGAGGATCGAGTATATGAGTTCTTGGTAGGTCTTAATTTTGAATTTGACCAAGTCAAGATTCAGATACTTGGAAAAGAAGAAATCTCTTCTTTGGAAGAGACAATCTCTCTAATCCAAGCAGAAGAAAGTTGAAGGGGAATAATGCTAGAGCCTCAAGCTATGGAAGGTTCAACATTAATAACTCGCAATGCGTTAACACAAGAAAAAGGAAAGGTGGATGCTTCAAGGCCTACATGGAAGGATAACCGAGACAATTTGTGGTGTACCTATTGTAAGAAGCCAAGGCATACAAAGGAACATTGCTGGAAGCTGAATGGAAAACCAACAACCTCAAGCCGAGAGTGGGGAAACAAAGGAGGACAGCCAAGGCCCCAAGCTCATCTAATTAAACAGACCAACCGGCAAATCAGTCACAACGAAGGACAAGTGAAAGAATCCTTCAACAATGAGGAAATAGAAATAATTAAAGGCCTTTTAGGGTCTCTTGACAAACCGTCTTGTGCATGTTCCTTAGCACTCTCAGGTAAGCTTCGATTCTTTTTTAGTCTAAATGCCTCATAAAAACTTTCAAGTGAAGCTTGGATAATAGACTCAGGTGCCATTGATCACATGACTCACACTTCACATTTTTTTAGTACCTACACCCCACGTCCAAGCAATAGATAGTAGTGGCCAATGGTTCTCTGGCCACTGTTGCAGGAATTGGTGATATCCGTATTATGCCTATTCTCACTCTAAAAGATGTCCTCCATGTGCTGAAACTATCAACCAACCTTGTCTCCATACAAAGGCTCACCAAAGACCTCAAATGTTATGCAATTTTTTACCCTGCCTACTGTGTTTTTTAGGGATGGGATTTGGAGAGGAAGATTGGACTTTTTAAGGAAAAAAAATGGGTTGTACTATCTTGAGACGTCAAGGATTTCGAAGAAAGTCATGAACAATTCACCCTTGTCATTTCTTAGTGCTTCAAATAAGGATGTCATTTGGCTTTACCATTTTCCTTTTGGTCATCCATCTTTTTGTGTCTTAAATATCATGTTTCCTTCTTTGTTTAAAGGATTAGATATGAGTCAATTCTGTAAGGGCTAGTGAGAACACCTAGAGAGGGGGGGTGAATAGGTGTTAAAATAAATTTTCGCAAAACTTAAATAGTCGAATTCCCTTTTTAAGATAATACACTAAAGATGTAAATGACAACAAGCAATTATATAAAGTTACGTATTAAAGTAAGGAGATCAAGGAAAGAGAATTGAGACACAAGGTTTATAGTGGTTCAGCTTGGATTAAGCCTACATCCACTCTCCCACACTGACAGCCTACTGGTTGGATTTCACTAAGAATCAAAAGAGATTTTACAGTCTCACGTCTACGATTTCACAGTGTAGAAATTCTACTACATTCTTTTAAAGTCTCTCGAGTTTTTGTTCTCTCTTTTGAGTACAAGATTGGCTCAACTATTGAAATAGCAAAGAACTAAGAGCTTCAGACTTTGGAATTTTTCTTTCACACACACACTCGAACAACTTGAGAGTCATCCTTATATACTTCTCCATGCTTTTACAACCATTGGCACTTTCCAAAGAAGTTCATCCAATCTAACCGTTGGATAGAATCAATCAAAGGAGATTTTGAGTTATTTAAGGAATGTGTTGATAGCCCATGTTCACTCATACAATCAGGATATTAGTTTCCATAAGTAGAACTTTCCAAGTAAACTTCACATTTCAAAAGATCTGTTTATCCAAATTGATTTCAATAAGAATAATTGATCATAGGTGCTTTCTCTAGCCGTAAGATCATCCATGAAATGAATCCTTAAAGATAAACTCGCATCCTGGTAAATTTTTTCTTCGGTCTGGAATCTATCAGTGAGGCCAGACTTTGAACTTTAGTCTTCAGACTTTGATAGAAGAGTCTTGAGATCTTCAGACTATAACACTTAAGTCTGCAACCTTTCAGGCTAGACTTTTTGGAAAGGCTTTGTCAGCTTCAAAACGAAAGGAGTCTTCTCTAACAAATTCTAGTGTGATACTTGTGAATTTGCAAAGCACACCTGTGTGTCTTTTCCTATAAACAACAAAATAAGTTCTCATCCTTTTGATTTGATTCACAGTGACATTTGGGAACTTTCCACAATTCCAGATATCTCAGGAGCTTGATGGTTTGTTTCTTTAATCAATGATTGCACTAGGGTCACATGGATATTTTTAGTAAAATGCAAATCTGATGTAAGTAGTATTGTTCCTAATTTTAATTCTATGGTTCAAAATCAATTTGGAGTTAAAATTAAGAGCTTTAGATCAAATAATGCTAGAGACTACTTTAATCAAATCTTGTCAACCTATTTCCAAAAGGAATGGATCATTCACGAGTCATCTTGTGTAAACACACAATAGCAAAATGGGGTGGCTGAAAGGAAAAATGGTCATTTGCTTAACACTACTTGAGCATTGTTGTTTCATGAAAATGTCCCTAAGTCTTATTGGGAGGAAGCCGTCCTTACATCTACATACATGATTAATAGATTGCCATCAAGAGTATTAGATTTCAAAACTCCTATGGCAGTTCTTTCTAGCTTTTAACCCCATTTCAGGACAACAAATAATCTCACACCTAGAGTCTTCAGTTGCACCTCATCGATACACGTTCATAATTAGCAAAGGGGAAAACTAGATCCTAGAGCAATTAAGTGTGTCTTTCTTGGTTACTCGTCTATGCAAAAGGGGTATATATCATCCTCCTTCTCAAAAGGCCTACATATCAGTATATATCAGTCGATGTTACATTTGTAGAAACAAACCTTACTTTCCACAGTCTTATCTGCAGGGGGAGAAGTCATTAGTTGAAGATAAAGACTTTGACGGCCTTAATCTTGACTTACCTCCTAATAATCTTCCAATCTGAGGTCCCACTTTTGATCAACCAATCCCTGATCAATCAACTTCTGACCAATTAGCCTCCACCTCTAATCAATGGGCTCCTCATGAATCAGTTTTTGATGAATCAATTCATGCTACTTCAATCCTAGACTCACTCTCTACAATTGAGTCTATTTCGGAACAAGTGTCCACTCTCGTATCTCCCCGTATTTATGACTCCATGAGATTTCCTCAGGTATACTCAAGAAAGACAGCTGTTCTAGACCAAACACAAGTTCAAGATTCCCATCCGAGTTTTGCAAATGAATTTTCGATAAGTTCCAACTCTCATTTGCATAAACAGTCAATTAATATGCTAGAAAATGACTCGCATCTTCCCATTGTCGTTAGAAAATGTACTAGAGAGTGCACAAAGCGACCCTTGTATCCATTATCTCACTATGTGTCGCTTGACCGACTATCACCACCTCATAAAAATTTAATTGTTAGTCTAAAAACCATTTCTATTCCAAATACTTTATTTGAGGCATTGTCTAAAGAAGAATGGAGGAATGCAATGAGAGAAGAAATGGATGCACTAGAAAAAAAAAACCAGACTTGGGAGATTGTCGAAAGACCAAAGGGAAAGAATCTCGTGGACTACAAATGGGTTTTTATCTTAAAATACAAAACTGATGGTTCTCTTGAGAGATATAAAGCACGATTGGTGGCAAAGGGTTATACTCAGACTTATGGAGTAGATTATCAGGAGACATTCACTTTGGTGGCAAAGATGAACACTGCGAGAATTCTACTCTCTTTGGCAGCTTCAATAGTATGATGTGAAAAATGCATTCTTACATGGAGACCTAGAAGAGGAGATCTACATGAGTATTCCACCGGGATTTGAAGGAGAAAAGACAACAAACAAAGCATGTAGATTACGAAAAGCATTATATGGGCTCAAGCAATCACCTAAAGCCTAGTTTGGGAGATTTTTTTAGAGTTATGAAAGCTTTCAGGCTGCAAACAAAGCCAATGTGATCATACCCTCTTCATTAATCATTTGGCAAGAGGGAGAGTGACAGCACTTCTAGTGTATGTCGATGATATTATTGTCACAGGTGATGATGATGAGGAGAAACATGAGCTAAAGCGGTGTTTGATTAAAGAGTTTGAAATAAAAGAGCTAGGAAGACTCAAATATTTTCTTGGCATTGAAGTTTCTTACTCTAGACAAGGAATTTTTGTCTCACAACAGAAATATGTGACTAATCTCTTGAAGGAAACTGGAAAACTTGGCTACAATCCTAATAAAAAACTTGGGGATGCAAAGGAAGAACCTGCTATGGATCGAGAAATGTATCAAAAATTGGTTAGGAAACTCATCTAATTGGCTCATACTAGGCCTAATATTGCCTATTCAGTAAGTGTGATTAGTCAATTTATGCATGACCCAAGAGAATCACACTTACAAGCTATCGATCAAGTGCTACCTTATTTAAAAGGAAGTCCCGAAAAGGAGTCATATTCAGAAGAAATCAAAAACTGGTGCTACAAGCTTATACCAATGCTAACTATGCAGGATCCATGGTGGATAGAAGGTCAATATCTAGTTATTGCACATTTCTTGGTCAAAATTTAGTGACTTGGCAAAGTAAAAAACAAAATTTAGTTGTGAGATCAAGTGCTAAATTAGAATTTCGAGCAATGGCCCAAGGAATATGGAGTTACGAACACCTGGAGTGCCAAACTTGGCATGGAGGGGCACTTAAGTGTCAAAAAGTTATGAAAGTGACACTTAAGTGCCAAAATCGGAGCAAAATTGATCACTTAAGTGCCAATTCGGTCAAAATCAGACCAAAATGCTAACGTGGCGATTTTCCGACGAGATAAGTGCAAAATGACGTCGTTTTGCACGCTGATGTGGCTAGAAAATACAAAAACGACGTTGTTGTGTCTCTAACGTGATAAAAAATTAATTAAATTAAATTTAAAACTAAGTTTATTTAAACATTTAAAAATACAAATATTTTAAAAAAAATGGAGGGGGGGGGAGGGAGACAGCTGAGGGTTGAGCCCTTGCCGTCGCCGGCGAGAAGGGGTGGCGAAGGAGGGGGAGGGTCGGCCCGGGTCGCCGGCCCGAGCCGACCGGGGCGAGGGCTCAACCCTCAACCGCTACCTCCTCTCCCTTTTTTTTTTTTTAAAAAAAATTGAAATTAAAATAATAAGTATTTATTTTTATAATTTAATTTAATTAATTTTTATATTAACATTCGAATCCCCTAAAAATGACGTCGTTTTTGCCTTGTTTTTGTTGAGTCAGCATTCCAGCGAGCCACGTAGACAAAAAAAATAATAAAAAATTGCCACGTAGGATTTTCGGTGGCGTTCATCGGAGATGGCACTTAAGTGTCCCACTTAAAAAAAAAAATGGCATTTAAGTGGCACTTTCCTAACTTTTGGCACTTAAAATGTCCATTCGTGCCAAGTTTTAACACTTGGGCTATACTTTGTTCAGGAATATGTGAGCTATTATGGCTTAAAATCATCTTAGAAGACTTGAAAATCAAGTGGGAGGGTCCTATGAAGCTGTATTGTGACAATAAATCAGCAATTAATATTGCTCATAATCCCATACAATATGATAGGATGAAGCATATTGAAATTGACAAGCATTTCATCAAAGAAAAGATAGAAGAGGGGTTGATTTGCATGTCCTACATACCTTCCGGAGATCAACTGGCTGATGTGCTAACCAAATGACTTAGTGGTGGGATCTTTCACGAAATAATCTCCAAGCTGAGAATGGAAGACATCTATTCCTTAGCTTGAGGGGGAGTGTTGAATTATCCTAATTTTTTGGGTCCTAATTATTGGGAAATAGCTATAAATAATTAGTTAGGAAATGATTTATTAGTATCCCTTGATTTGAGGGATTATAGCTGTGTTATTCAGATATGGTTTTTCCTAGTTGGTACTTGTAGAAGTCCTATAAATAGCTTTGTAATCCTGGTACAAACAAATGGAGAATTATCACAACTCTTTTCTCTAAATTCTTGGGAAAATGTCACAAATGGTCCCTATACTATTACTTAATGTGCAATTTGGTCCATGAACATTCGATTGGCTCAATTTGGTCCCTAAACTATTGATAAATATCTGAGTTGGTCCATGAACTTTTGATCGGCTTAATTTGGTTTCTGAACTATTGATAAATGTCTGATTTAGTCATTCGTTACTGTTTTTCCTTTTTTTTTTTTTTTTTTGCTTCTTCCCTCTTCCCTCCGCCGAAGCCGGCGTCCAGCGAGGGTTTCCCTCGTTGGTGTCGGGAGAGGGCCGTCCTCGCCGGACGCAGGCGAGGGCAGCCCTTGCCAGATCTGCAAGGGAGCCCCTTGCCGGACGCCGGCTTCCCTCTATCGGAGCCGGTGGAGGGAAGAGAGAAGAAGCAAAAAAATAAAAGGAAAAAGGAAAAACAGTAACAAATGACTGAATCGGACATTTATCAATAGTTCAGAGACCAAATTAAGCCGATCGAAAGTTTAGGGATCAAATTGCACATTAAGTAATAGTATATGGACCATTTGTGACATTCTCCCAAAAATCACAAACTTTTGAATCATTTACTTTTGACATATTTTGAGTATGTCCAGGAGTCATGATTTAGGATGAAAATATTGCTCTGGACCATCTTCTAGGTGACAAGGCTTGAGGATTGTGTATATAAATCAAACCACACATGTCATGTGCCTGAAAGCTTATCCAATGATGCGAGTTATTAGCTGAATCTGAAAGAATATATACTATAAGTTGTAATTTTCATCGGGAACAATTCGACTGAGATGACATCTCCCTGGTATTTGACTTTTTGTGCAATCTACTCGTTAGGAATTGCTCCTAGCAGATATGGTGTTGGGAAAATCTTCTCCAATATTTGGCCTTGAGCAACACAATGCATTTGTTCTTTCACAAGGTTTCAAGCTAGTCTGTCCATAGGAAGCCTTGGAACATGATAAACCTTTGGTACGGGTTAGCTAAGCTTTGGGGAAAGTAGCAAAGTTGAGAGCTTTATATTGTGAAATATGCTTAATTTTGGTTTGTTTACTTTATAACTTAGAAGTTTCTATGGTGCACAGACAAATTGATAATGACTGGATTAATATTAACTTGTCAATGTGTGGGTTTGCTCTCAACATTGCAAGCCTTCATTTCAGAAACTTAGATAATTCTTCTCCTTTTGATGCACAATGAACAAGCTAATTGACAAATTCAACACTGCTTATGACAGACACAGTAAGAGGGGAGGAAGGACCCCTTTGTTTGAAAGATTCCTTATTTCTATTAGACCACCTTCAATTGATTATGGTTCTGCATCTCTCCCGGCATTGTGCTTATGCATGACGCAAGATCATGGCCGACACATATCAAGCAAGTTTCTTTACCGAGGCCTATACCACATAGAAGATGGGATCAGGGAGATGAAATCAAAATCTAATAGCAATTCTTATACATCCCCATTTTACTGGGGTTCTCTCACTATTTGCTTGGGATGTTCCACCCTTCTGGGCATTTCGTAGTTCCTGGGGCTAACCATAGTCAACTAGGGAACCTTGCTGCAAGATTTTCACATTTTATAGGCATGTTTTGACCTTTTGGTGTTGCCTTGAGATGATGGTCTTGGTATAGCTTTTAGCATCTTGTAGCGATTCTATATATTAACTTCATGGATTTTGAGCATTGTTGCCAAACTTGTACACTTGGACCCTGTAAAAGGCTCCTGCGTTCACTTTGTTTTCCATCTCTTTTATCCAATGACTTTGGCAACTTGCTAGGAGAAAGGGGCATTCTTTTAAGCCTTCAAGGATGTCAAGTGGCTGGTGTTTGTATATAAAATATAAACGGTGTGATTTGTACAAATGGACAAATGTGGACAAACTTCATTTTCGTTTTATTCCGGCTCTCATTGGGAGTATTTTACGACATTCAGCATATAACAACAAGCTTGGAATTTCTTACCCATTGGCTTTGACCACTACCAAATGCGAAATCAATGAGAGAAGAAACAAATTAAAATTTGGCAAAGTATAATTTCTTGTTGAGTCGCTCCGGAAAAAGCTCTCTTAAAGATTCATACAGACCGTTCAGTTTTGGAGACAATAATCCTGTCGCTATCTGCATACAACCATTCACCGTTGTGGATCAATGCGCCGGCGATGTAGATAGGGACATGCTTTTCCCCGACCCCTTTCTTGCTCGATTTCAGGGGATGCGAAGCCAAGGCCCTAATGTCGATCGCACACTCATTGATCTTGTCCACGTCTCTAATGCGGCCATTCATAACAATCCCAGCCCATCCCATGTTCTAAGCCAACTGTCTCGTGTCCCCACTCACCAGAGTGCATCTCAAGCTTCCTCCACCATTGACAACCAACGCTCTCCCTTCGTCTCTAGTTTCGAGTAGCTCCGGAACTAGGATGTTGTCCTCGAATCAGGATGTGGTCATCAAATCCATTGAGTGACAATCGGACCCAAGAACATTTTGCTCTGGCCATATAAACAGAATATTGGATGCAGCACAAGCAGGTCGCCGTTTGCCACGACAGACACATTTGAGTGGTAGACTTCAGCTATTGCCAAAGAAGCCATTGTTTCATGCTGCAATATTGGTTGGTTAGTTCTTGGCAACCAAGAAAAACACTGACGATCCACATATTTTTCACTGAATCCCCTAAACAGAAAGCCAATAATAGAGAAAAACACCAACAAGATATGACCTATGGTTGAGCATTCGCATCCCTCTTTATTCCACTAGTGATATATCCATTACCAAACTGCTTACATCATACATCAATCTTAAGGAATACCTAATGAGGCGATCGTGACCTCAAGCAAAGCGACTTATGTGTATTTGCATATTTTGAGACTGATGCATTGGGGGTTCGGTTTCCGAAAGGAGAAGAAGAAAATAGCTAGTGCACACCTTAGCTTATGCCATAAGATCTGCATAAAAGTTGCAGCTGCAACAAATGCTGCAATAAGCATCAGCTGCAACAAACACTAGTACATTAGTCCTAGTGACATTTCTCATTATTACATCTGTATTGTACCGCACGAGTCAAAGAAAATTCAGAGCTGCAACTCTATGAATTGCTCCTTCAATCATATTTTGCTAGCAACAAGCATCACCAAACACCATTTAGACCATTTCAAAATGATTTAAAGATCAGTTTTAACATTGTCAAGGGATTATTCATTCGACCTAAGTGTTCAGAGGATGATTTCGCTCCAAAAGCCACTGAACTAGTTCGCTACTACCATCAAACCTATCTCATTGATCATTGCATCCTTTTCTGTAAATCTCACATCATTTACCACATAATAGGTTGGGTTGATATATTAAACACTCGAGAATGCGACAGCTAATTCCCATGTGATCTCTGAAGCATTCGTTAGAATTTTGAATAATCACTTTTTCAGTAACATGAGTTTCTGCACAGCCACAACTCGCAATACTCCACAATTTTTAATGAGACTTATCAAATTCAATTCTTGGAAAGTAGCAATCAGGTAGTTAGCTAACATCAATAGAAGAGAATAAAAGAACTACAAAGTCGTCGACGTTCAAATTGTAATCCCTCACCATTTATGCGATGAGCTTTATCAGATGCTGCCGCAGACTCATCACCACCAGATAATTCTAAGGCATCTAATTCCATGGATGCCACCGTTGCTAAGCCTCTCATTAGCATTGTCAACCGGCAAATTCCTCCAAATTTTCTTTAAAGCAAGCGGCGCGAGCTAACAGGGACGAGATAACAAGTAACAGCACCTTTTCTTTCTTTTAATAATCCAGAGTCAACGTCCCACATAAGCTGGGAAATGAGCAGTACGCAACAGAAAACCTCCGGCCAAAAGAAATTAGTCTTTCCCTTCAATCAAAAGAAATCAAGAAACCACCGTGAACCCAACTAGAAGACACAAGAATGAATCAGACAGAGTAGAAATAATTCTTAATTTGAGGCTTAATGACCCATCCCTGTAAACTAATCAAAGGCGATTAAGAATGACTAGGTTCATGCATTTGCTATCTGGAACTCTCCATCCGCACTACTAAATCTGATCAAAAGATCGCATTTTCTCTTTATAATGCATAACAGAGAGGCCAACTAACGCTTCTAACCCATCCCCCATCCCCCAGTTCCAATTAAACAAGATCATCAAGGTTTGACTCTATTTTAAACTCCACTGAGTAGAACTCTCAGGCCTGTAATTTTTAAATTAAAAAAAAAAAAAAAGCTTTTTGTTTCTAGCAAAGAATCTGATGCTACCAACAAAGCGAAAACCAGCGAGGACCCACGAAAGAGTACATAAAATATTAAGGAATTCAAATGCCGAGAGAAGCTAAAGAAGAGATATAACAAAACAGAAAAAGAAAAAAAAAAAAAAAAAAAAAAAAAAAGAACGAAGAGGAGGGGCTTACATGTTGAGCTAAGAGAATCGAACAAAGACCAGAGACCAGTGAAGACAACCCAAAGCAAAATGATGAGGCCTGGTCGAATTGTGATGCGCCACAGATTTAGGGCTTCCCGGGAGGGATGGCTTTGAGCGGAGCCGAGTGTTGAAGCGATTGAAGATTAGACGAGAGAGCAGAGCGACTGCTTCTCCATTCTACAACAACTATCCCTACACACATTATTGCAAAACAATAAACTTTGACAAACAACATGCGAGCTTCACCCAAAACAAATATGCGGACACAAGAACACGGCAAAAAGAAAAAATTAAACCTGAACTGTGGGGCTTGTCGTCACAAATCTAGGGCTTTTCAGGATAGACGGCTTTGAGTAGAGCGGAGAATGGAAGCGAGTCCTTGATGGAAGATTAGACGAGAGAGCAGAGCGATTGCTTATCGGTTGCCAATCGGGAGGGACGGAGAAAGCCAAGCATCGGGAAAGAGCGTGGTTTGGTAAGAGAGAGGTCGGGAGGAAGAGGTAGTGAAGTAGAGAGAGGGCCGCCGTCGCCAGAGAGAATGTCGTCGGGTCGAGAAAAAGGGGAGAGAGTGAGAAGAGAGAGGAGAGAGGAATGAAGTGCTCTGAGTTAAGAAAATAGAGAAAAGGTCATCTCTCGCGCGCTGAGTTTAAAATTGGCTGACATCGGTCCTGAAAGCCAGGCGATCTCTGAATGGTTCAGAATAAGGATGACGCGATCCTTTAGGGTACCTAATATTTTCTCATAGTCTGCAAAGAAGTGGACATCTCCCGAGCAAAACACTCAAATAAATTATTGACACATGGCAAGATGGATCCCACTTGTCAATTATGCCTCCCTTATCTCTTGCCGTTACTCTCTCCGAGCCTCTCCTCCCCTCAGTTACTGACCGTTTCTCTCTTCCTCCTAATGCTTCACTTTTCTTTCCTCTTGCGTCCACCTTGGACTCGAATTTAAGGTGCTAGCCTTGTACTTGGATGTCAAATTACACCATCTAGCAAGAAAGTTGCAGTTTAAAAAACAGTTGTTCCCCCGTGTTGTAACAATTTGAAACACTAAAACAATAAATAAAGATTTTCAAATCAAAGAAAAGAAATCACTCTGACACCTAATTAGTATTTTCAAGCACAAATAAAATTTTTTGATTAAAAACATCGTTTAAAATATATATATATATATATATATATATATATCTTTTCTTAAAAAAAAAAAAAAAGGAAGCCGTAGGGATCAAGTTTGGCCAAATCCGGCCTTGGCATAGCCCGCCCCTCTTCCTTTTCTTCTCCCCCGTGCCCAGCCCCTTCTCTTTTCCTTTTTCTTTTCTCTCTCACGGCCCAAAGCCTTTCCCCCTTTTGGCCCAGCCCATGCTTGAACTTGTCTTCTCCTTCGGCCGTCTTCTGCGCGGGCAACTAGCGAGGAAAAAGGAGCCACCTGAGGCAGCAGGATCTCGCGGGGGCAAGCGAGCGGCGCGATCCTCGGGTCAGAGTAGGCCTACAGAGACTGTTAAATGGTCGGATGAAGCCACGCGTGCGGGCGGAGCAAAAGAAAAGGGCAGAACATAAAGAAAAAAGAGGTGGGGGAGAAAGAAAATGGAGAACAGAGAGGGAGGGAGAGGAAACATAGAGAAAAGGAAAGGAGGAGACCCCCCTGAGCCGTCAATCGCTATTGGAGCTACCGACCGCCTCCAACCCTGCCGAAACCTAGAGAACAGAACAAAAAAGCAAAAAAAAAAAAGATCAGAGAACAGAGAGAAACGGAGAGGAAAAGGGAAAGAATGGAACCGACAGAGAGAGGCGGGGAGAAGAGGAACCTCCGGGTCACTGGTACCGCCACTGACGCAACGCCCGACTGCCAATTGCCGCCATTTCCCCCCGGGACCCAGGTCAGTCTTGTTGTCGAGCACCTCCCGTGCGTTTCTTTGATTCGAACCCGTTGGAGCTCATCTCAACCGGTTCAGGCGAGCTCCGGCCATCACCTGTCCTCCATTACTGTCTTTGATGTTCTGGTGTATCTCCCTGAGGTTTGTGACTAATGCTCGGGCCTCGGCCAAGCTGAAATCCCCCCGGATCCATAGCGCATGTCACCTGTTTAATTTGCATATTTTATTATGTTTAATTGCACGTGCTCAATTTTACTACAATTAAGATCTTCATAGCTATGATTATTATTTTAATGATTGCGCACCTACATGATCACCTCACATGTTAGTGGATAGGTACAAAATTAATCCAAATTGCCTAACAAAAATCATTTCTTTTAAAATGAACAAGTTTAGGTACCGAATGGACACTAATTGGTCAATTGGTGTAATCAAGTCCTCGACCCTAGATTCTCTAGTTGCATAGGAAGCGAGACAAACTTCCATGCCTCGTTTGGTTTCTAGCCGACCTCAATAGGCTAGTGGCGACTCCCTTTTGCAAAATTCTTAAAAATATCCCAATGTCACGTGAGGTATGGGCTTAGGAGAGCTCATACCTAATCATGGGCCTTAGGTCCGTCGTTTAGGCAATACCCCTAAACCTCTCCCCTCTCCTCGAGGGGGTAGGTCGCGACAACATCTTGAACATGTTTGTAATCTTTATTTTTATCTCTATATTATAAATTAAAAAGTAGCTACTTTATTATGAAATCGAGTCTTTTAGGTAACTTTGCTTCAAAGATATTATACATTTATAGTTAATGTTATCGTAGAAAATCGTACAATTATATTTTATCTCATTCGCAAGATGTTTAGAAGCCCTACATTACAAATTTGTAATTGATAAATATATAAAGTAGTCGAACATGACAATTTGGCTTTTGCAAGGAAAAAGGCTTTTGATCAAAAGAACGAAAGGAGGAGAAAAAGGAAACCCTTTCTTTAAATAAAGAAAAAGTTATTGAAATTCTTCAAATATTCATTTTCCGGGCAGTTGTACTATAGCAAATTATTAAAAGACAAGAATGCCCTCTAGTCTATTTCCAAGCATCCTAAGAAGCCTACTTCAATTGTACTTGGCGTAGGCACATTCCGCAGTCAATGAAGGCAGGTTACTTCCTTGGTAGTCAAACTCGTCCGCCTTGGAGTAGTTCATCCGTTTGATGGCCGATACGAGTTGATTTAAATTTAGGAGAAAATAATTTTTTCGCCTATTAAAAAAAAATGGCTTTTGGTGTCTTAACCATGAAACATCTCCATTATTTTTGCATGTTGTCGTCTCAAAATAACAACAACAACAACACCAACAACAACAATTTTGATGTTTGAACGATTCCATATCCTAAAGTTAGCTCTTGACCATTCTATTAACATGTATTGATGGATACTAAGTCATTCCCCAAGATACAATTTAAGATTGTTATCAACAAGGATGAGGTGTTTTGCCATTTTACCTGTTTGATGCATCGTGTTGCAGTGAACTTGTGAAGAAACAAAGCCAATCATACATGCATAGAATACTTTCATAGGCAAATACTTTCTCATGGATCAGTCTCTTTGAGGATGTGCTTTTAACTTATGTTCCTTACCATGTTGTGGTGTTCCTTATTGAAAAATTGCTGACTCTCTTCATTCTATCTCGAGAGAGGATGTGTCAATATTGCTCTATTAGCTATAGTGTTTTGCTAAAATCTTATGCTCATGTGATCCTCATCCCTCATCCCCTTATTATTCAGACCTTTTGAATTTGTAGTCCCATGTACATGTTACTTGAAGGCCACTTATTAACAGCTCAAGATTAGGGACGATCGATTCTAGGCCCACCTTGAAACTTGGAATTGCTCATGGGGGGAAGGGGGAGCCAGAGAAGGGGTAGGGTGGGGTGGAGGAGGAGGGGAAGGATGGGCATAGTCCGTTAGGTGAGGTGAAGTACAGGTGGGAGAGGGTGAGACTGGGGGTGAAAGGGAGTATAATGATGGCGAGGTGAAACGGAAGTGGAGGGTGAGGGGAGAAATGAGGGGGAGCGAAAGATGAGTGTCATGAAAGGATCAAAATCAGCCATTTATTACACTTCCCTCCACCATTTCCTTCATCAAAGTTGTCATGCCAAAGACATAAATAGCCATAGATAATTATGAGACGTGATCCTTCCGAATGGGTTAAGATAATTCTTATTATGATTTAGTATTATACTATTCTTTTTTCTTCTCTTAATTGAAGAAATAATTAGAAAATAAAACAGTAAATACAAAATTGAGTAATAACCCCATAGTAGAGACCGATACGATTCAATTCAACATTTTGATCATTCGGATTAATAATTGGCCGTTTTGACCAAATGAATATGATGTGTTTGGAAACCCTTGTCCAAATGAATATTTTATAGAGAGCCGACAATGAATTCCATTAATAACTGGCCGTTTTGATCCTTTGGAGCAACTCGATGAATTTAGTAGATATTTTTAGGAAGACTCAATTACCATAGATCAAACCTATCCAATTTATACAGTACAATGGTTAGCTGTTCATGGACTAACTGTACTTATCGTTTCTTTTTTTAGGGTCAATATTAGCAATGCAATTCATCCAACGATAAACCTAATAGAAATTATAGAGCTATGACACAATTGTTGACACCTAAATTTTTGAGCAAAAATCATTTCTGAAAAATGGGAACTTATTTTTCCATAAAAATATTTCATGTGAAATTCTTGCATATAGATTATCTAGGTGTTTAGTATATATATATATTTTAAATGGAAGATGTTTTTCCTTTAAAAAAATAAAAACAAAAATAAAAAAACGAAAGAAGAAGAAAAAAAAAAAGCAAGTTGGGGCCAATGATCTAAATGTGACTAGTCAAGCTCAAGATGTCAGATTGTAATTAAAATGGCAAGTTAGTGCCAAAAAGCCATTTCCAAAAGTTGAGGGACCAATTCACAAATTTTGCAAAATTTTGCCCGATCCCTTAAATCATCATTTTGGCCCCCAATTGAGTTGAATTGAATTTGGGTCAAGTCTAATTAATTGAATTGGGCAAAAAGAACCAAATTACATTGAATTGAGCATTCTCGGATAAAAAAAATGACCAACTTTGAGGGACTCTTACAAAATTGGGTGGAGACAATTGCGAAAAATGGTCAAGATCTTAAACTACTATACATGAGATTTCTAATTGATCAAAAACTGCAGCCAAATTGATGGATTAAAGCACTCAAACTAGATACCAAAACTCAGTCCACAGTTAGATCTCAATTCAAAGCTACTACGTAAGCAACTTGGTTTCAATAAAAAGAAAAAGAAAAAGTAAACAACTTGGTGGCCCCACCATATCCTACTTAGCATCCCAATCAGCCTGATATTTGCACGTGATGGAAGACCATAATTAACAGTGCAAGTTGACAAAAATTGACCAGGGATAAGCTGCTGAAAGCACAGGAAAATCGTAGCAAAATCCGCACACTTAACAGCTACAAAATTTGAAAATTTTGGCTAAGTCAAAAAGTGGGTGAACTAGCTCAGTTGGCACGCTTGGTTGGTGGACAAAAGACCGATCAGAAATCCCTTAATTCAGAGGATAAGATCATTGAAGCAAGCTCTTTTAGTGCATGAAAGGTAAGAGACAAGGAGGGGAAGAGGGAGCTCATAATCATTCCCCAAAGACGCCCCCAGAAGCAACTCAAGAAAAGCAAAACCCATAAATTCCTAAACGACTTTTACAGAGAAAAATGAAATTTTCACAAACTTATAGCCAAGATTAGCCAAAACCGTCAACTAGAGAGTGAAACGTCACTAAAGTATCTTTCCAACCATAGGTTGTACGTCCCAAATGGAGATCAGGAAGGTCTCCTAAAGCCCCCCGAAACAGTACCCTCTTGGCGGGCCAAGAAAGTCCAAAAAAATTTCTAGGTGTTGAGCCAGGTTGGTCACGGGTGAAGAAAAACGAGTGTTTTTGAGAAAATTAAGAGACAAATAAGGAAAACCATGGCTTGTACCTCAAACTAGAATACATATAGTTTGGTTTGGTGTTAACTTTTCTAACAAAAGAGGTCCTAAAGTTTAATTTTAGAGGTTCACGAAAACCTTCGTTGTTAATTTTTTCTCTACATATCTCATTTTCCAGTTTGAAGGAACCAACTCTCGTGTGCTTCTGGAGGACAATTTCTTGGTTTCCTTGGCCAAGATTCATTGGAAAAGGAAACTAGGAAGCAAGGTAAGCATCTTAGATATATTTTTGTTCGAGTTTGAACATGTTTTGATCATGAAAATCAAGAAGAAAACCAGTCCGAAAAACTAATTTCTGAGGCTGGAGTTTTTCGAAGTGTTTAAAACCTCTTCAGTAGTCCTACATGCTTGACTTGCTACTCCCCTTTGCATGCGGTTTTTTTTTTGTCTTCATGAGCTTGATGAATGTTGTATGGGATTACAAATGATGCTAAGGTCAGCTTGGTTTGGTCTTTAAATCTCCGTGTGAACTATGAAACCGTCTAAAACTTTGGCCAAAAACCAAGCCTATCCACATTGATTCATGGTTGGTTAGTGTGGACTTTGCATGTGTGCTTCTTGGAGAGGTTGTTTCGATGTGTTCGATTGATTATTCTCTATGATGGTTGTTGCATTTGAAAGTCTATGTTACTTACTTTCACTTGGATCAAGTAATGTTTCCCTTAGATCTCATACGTGGTGAGTGTTGGGGCTTGAATTCGGGCATGGAACATGTTTGCTTAACTTGGGTTCCAACCCGGATTTGCAAAATCAGCTCAAATTGCATAGTTAAGACCGATTTTAGCTAGGTTTTTGTGTGTTTTAGACTATGATTTCTATATAATCTTGCTCTTTGTATGTGGTAATATAATCGTAATATTTTAGTTCCACGTGAGATTGCTTATGGGTTGAGATTGAATGTCACAAACATGGCCCGAGGAAGCTGTTTTAGGGTGATTTGATGCACGCCAAATGTTCGATGAAATGCGCAAAGCAAGTTTCAATCTCAAAACGGTCGATTTGAGCTCAGTTCTTATTATATTCATGTACTGGGCAGTTCCATATTAGTGTAAATAAGCACATATCAGTTTAAGGAATTATTTTTAAATAAAAATTAAAAAATGAAAAAAAAATGAAAATTTGAAAAAAATTATAAAAATGATGGATGGTATCAAATTATGATAGAAATGACATCTATGAAATTTTCCTAATTTTAAAAGGTCATTTTCGTAATTTAATGCTATTTTGGTATTTTATAATCCTTTTTATAAATAATCTATGTTGCATAGATTAAAATTCTTTAGAGTAATTTCATGCACATTTAAATTCCCATTTTGCTCATTGGGGGTGATAATAAGGCCATGTAATATTATTTGCCCGACTTGTATTGGGTTTTCCTTTTCCGTATTTATTTTCAAGTCATTTCAATTTCTTGGATGTTTACTTACCGCACCGCTTTTCATAATTTGAGTGTAAATTTCTCTTCTAAATTAGGTTAGGATTAGTCTAGACATTAAAGAAAACAAACCTACAAAAACATTTTCATGAATGCTAAGTGGTTTCATAAGGATTATAGTTGGTAATCAAGATTGTGGGGCCATTTTGATAAACAACCTTTCAAGTAAGAAACATTGGCATAAACAAGTCCCCATTCCTAAAAAATTCTGGTTGCATAGGAATCAAGCCAACGCTCTTGTGTCTTGATTGGTTTCTAGCTAACCCCAATAGGCTAATGGCGACTCTTAGAAATATATAGGTTGTTAAGAATTAAAATACAAAATCCAACGTTACGCGAGGTATAGGCTTAGGAGAGCACATGCCTAATCCAAGGCCATTAGTCATTCTCTTTAGGCAAATACCCCTAAATCTCTTCCTTTTCCCCTAAACGGAAAAAGAGAGGTCACGACAACAATAAAATTAGAACGAACAAAATGTTGAATTGAATTGGACCAATCTCTACTAAGGGTTATTACTCATTTTTGTACTTGTTTTATTTTCCAATTATTTCTTCAATTAAGAGAAGGAAAAAAATAGTATAATACTAGATCATAATAAGAATTATCTTAACCCATTCGGAAGGATCTCATCTCATAATTATCTATGGTTGTTTATGTCTAGTGGGAGAGTGAAGACGGTGGAGAAAAGATCTACATTTCTCTTTAGAGATAATGGATACAAACGGTAAAAGATAATGGACATTGGTTCGAGGTGACTTGCTCCAGCGAGGTTGTGAAAGATAATGGAAGTAAACAATGAGGTATATTCAGAAATCGAGAAAGGAGAACGGAGAATGATGACAGGCCTTTTCTTTGAAGGTTCTTATAACCCAACTTAGCGAGAGTGAAGAAATCGCCATGACGTGACTTTGTTTAGAGATGGTGGCTGGAAGAGGAAGGATGGAGAGAGAAATTGGCATCAACGTAACTCTGTTTGAAGATTATGGTTGATCATGCAAAGAGAGAGAGAGAGAGAGAGAGAGAGAGAGAGAGAGAGAGAGAGTAGAATTTTTCGTGTTTGATAATAATATTTTTCAAATTATTAGTATTGAGAATAGACACTAGTTTCTCTGTTACATATTGATTTAAGAGATACTTTGGTAACCTAATAAAATATTTATTATGAAAATCTTATAATAGAACGATTTGGTAATATTCCCCTTTTTTTCTATTTTTCCTAAATATTCAACCCCTTACACGTTTTCCTCATAAAGATATTGAGCCTGGTAGTGATGAGGTGGGGATTAGGAGTGTGCATGGTTCAGGAGGGCGGTTCTCAACCTAGAACTGGGAACCGCCTGTTAAGAATCGGTTTCGAAAAATTGGAACCAGGAACTGCCCACTAGTTGCATAGATCCACCTGGGAACTGGACCGCCGGTCCAGTCTGGTTCCCGGGTGGATCCATAGAACCGGTCCAACCTCCACGCCTTCCCCTTTTCGCCTTCAACCGGTTGCGACCCTCGCTCCGCTTCCGTCTCGGCCACCACCTCCGTTGCCTCCCACTCCTCCCTCGAGACCAACAATGAGGAGGACAATGGGGATGATGAGCCGTTCTTAGACCTAGAGTTCGCCCGTCCCCGAAGATGAGGATGATGAGGAGAAGCCTGAGGAGGGGGAGGAGGGGGAGGAGGAAGAGGGGAGATAGAAGCGGGACGAGCCCAACAACCAAGAGGACAATAGTGACAGTGAATGCGGATGTGGCAACGACGTGGAGAGAGAGTTCAAGTTCGAGGGAGGAAAAGAGAATTAACTCACTGTTTCACCAGATTCGGACTAGGATTCAAATGGAGATGAGTACATCCGGAAGTGAATCGGAGGGGAAGAGGGAGCTCAGGGAGATTTTGAACTTAGAGAAACGAGATGGAGTAAGAGAGTAGTGAGTTGAAACAAGATAGTGATTGGAGCCTTAAATTTTAGATTTGCTAATTTCGAATTTTTTTAATATTAAAAATTATTATATTATTACAATATAACCGGTTCGATCTAGATGGGCGGGTGGGAGATCCACTCATGGAATCGGGAACCGGACCGATACTCACCGGTTCCCATAAATTGGAACCGGGAACTAGACCGGTTCCCTTAAGAACCATCGGTTCCGGGCAGTTCCGGTCCGATTCCGGGTGGTCCGGGCGGGTCCCAATTCTTTTGCACATCCCTAGTGAGGATGATTAGTTTTAGGTGTGGATTTCAACTCTTATGCCCTGCAAAAAGGCAGAACAAAAGTTTGAGAGTGAATTGAGAGTTAGAGTAGGACTAACCTAAAAAAGAGAGGAAGAAATGAAGTATTCTCTCCTTCACATAATTATCTTTTCTCTTGGCTTATAATATCAAGCCATCTACACCCTAACTATTAGCATGGGGGCACATGAATCGATTTGATTAGAATATTTACCCCTACACCTATTATTCTAACCCTAATACAATTAATACCTTTACTGTGGTTAAATCAATTCAACTCTTTTCTTCCTTGTTTTAGTCAATTGGAAGGGGGTAGGAGGGATTTCTAAAACAACACAAGCTCTCATTTCATTAACTTTCACTTGTCAACTCATTTCTTCACCATTAGTTTTCAATTCCTATGAGTAAAAAGCAAGGCTCCACTTTTGTGTTGAGAAGTTTCTAGTTTAATCTTTTCAAGTGATCACAAGGTGAATTATTATATGTCCTTTTCATTTTATCAAACTAGTTTTGCTTTTTACAAAGAATGAGGGCTATTAATTATATTATTATTTTTCTTTGAAGGTATCTAAAGTTTTGATTTGCTCAAGTCACTCTAAGAACTAAGTTAAAACAAAATCTACTTAGCACTTTTGACTTGATTATTTGATGGTTATTAATTAGGGGGTGTGGAAGGGAGGGAGGGATTTCTAGAAGAACACAAGCGACTAAGTGAGTGGTACTATATATTTTTTGGTTTTGTAAAACCATACCTTGAAGTATATATGTATATATATTGAATTGAGAAGCGCATTTTTATTCCATAAACGCCAGATCAAGCACTTCTTACTCTTTGGTTGATTATAAATATTTCAAAAGCATGTTATACAAAGTGTGTAGAGTAATATATATATACGAAACCTATTTTGCGATTAGTTTATGGAAAGTTTTATGATGATTTGAGTAATGGATAGGAAATGGATGATGGGCTATGTTGCAAATGTTATTTACATGGTTTATAAGGCTGATCTCTGGATTGATTTTGCTGGTAATGGAAAATCAAGGAACAGGAAAGTAATGAACATGAAAGAGGAAAAGCAAAGCAATGAAAACGGGTAAGAAGGGGGAAAGCAAGAGTAATAGCAATGAAAAAGCGGACGAATATGAAAGCAATGAACAGGAAAGAGGAAAAGCAAAGCAATGACAACGCGTAAGAAGGGGACACGCAAGAAGGCGTAAAGCAGGAAAGAAGAAAAGCATGAGGAACAGCAATGAAAAAGCCGACGATGAGCAAGAAAGAGGAAAAGCAAAGCAATGAAAGCGTGTAAGAAAAGCAAGAGGAAAAGCAATGAAAAAGCATGCGATGAACAAGACAGAGGAAAAGCAATATGAAAGCAATGAACAGGAAGAGGCTCTGACCGATGGGACCACCGTAACGTGCGCCTATGGGAATCTCGTGATAATTTTTTTTTTTTTTGTCGAAATGATAATGGATTTAAAACAAGAGAGAATGCGAGGACACAGCACCGTGTTTTGCCACTGGAATCCCACTTGGTAGACCCTTTAAATTAAAAGGAAAAACAATAAATCAAATGAAAAAAAAAGAAAAGGGAAAAACAAAAAGACACTTAAACATTATCAATGTACAGGTTAAACGTCTTTATTGCTAGGCAAAACAGCCGCCGGATTTCTCCTCCATCCTCAACATAAAACATTTTACTCGAGGCATACCAATCCAAGTCAACTGAAAATCAAAATCAAGCATCTCATAATTGACTAAGATTGAAATTTGTTTAAAAATTCTAGGTATTGTTTGAATAAACTTTTTACCTCACTATCTTCTTCTTTTCGTACAACTCCACTTTTTCCATAATTCTAGCCTACTTTCAATTTTTTTTTTTTTACTTATTTGGTAATACTATGAAATCTCATCAAATTAACTTAAATACATATGTAAATATTAATTTCACTTTCATTATATTTACAATTGGTGAAAATGTCTTCACAATACAAGAGAAAAATTTGAGTTTTATATTTAAGTAGTTATTCAAAGTGTCCATTTTTTTTTTTGGGTCATAAAAGTGTCGAGAAGTTCACAAGCATAAAAAAGTTTCCTTCTTGTTGATTTTTTTTTTAAAAGAAAAAATAACATTGTTCAATATTTTAGAATTTTTTGTCAAGTTTTTTTCCGAATTCGCTCCATATTATGTTCCGATTGTCAATCCCTTTTGAAATGGCTCGACAAAGCACCGTCATTCACGGAAATATGATGGGGCCACTGCCATAGCAATGTACTAAAACCAATACGATATTAAATGACGAGTGCGTGAGTGACACTCGGCTGGGACAATCAATTGCAGTCGTGGTTTTGGGGGGACCCATAGTTGAGCAGTCCATTGCTTAATTATCCCAATTTAACGAGAAAATATTAAACACCTGGGTGGCCTCATCGATCACCAAATTTGCTGGAATAAGCCAATTTTTTTTTTTTTAAAGTTGATATCATGAAAAAATTTCAAATTAATACATCTATAATAAATTTATCTCAAATTATTTTCAAACATCAAAAAGTACACATTAATAATTTTATCTTAAATTGATACACTTGTGATTAATTTTGGATATATTATTAGTTTTGGATTACATGAATGGACCTAGACTTAGAACTAGGGAATGAAGAGTCAATTTCCTGCAGGTATGTCTTCCCACAGTAGGTGAACACCTCGTTCAAGCCCTTCAAGGATAGCCTTTTAGTAGAAAACCACTCTATTCTTTAGTTTAAAGCCTAGAGACACTCAGAAATGCCAGGATGAAAACATTTTTAATCTACCCGAGCTGCATTTTTCAGAGGATTCTACCAGGCTAGAGAAGAAGAAGAGTTTAGAAAGCCATGGAGGTTTTTCACAAAACACTCACTTTATTTCAGGGGACTCTGCCCAGCACATTACACCCTCATTGCCTTATATAGACAACTAGAGGTCACCAACAAACAAACAAGGACCAAGCTCACGGGTCCAGATACAAACAGAGGCACTGGAAACTTCCGGGAGGGAATTATTCACACACTATGAACATTGACTGTACTGTGAACAGTACTTTCCCTAGCCTGGTGTTACAATAAAAGTGAATAGTCACTTGATATAGTGAAATTGTATGGACAGCGGCTTTTCAGCGGTCTCGTCCGTCACAAGCATTATAGTCATAGTCTGAGTCATCTGAGCTGTGTGATGTTGCTAGAAGATGTGCCTCATATTTTTGTTTAAGAGCTTCAAGGTATTCTGGTGAGAGGATTTGGTTCAGCTGTCTTGATGAGGATGCTTCTACGTGAGCCCAGTGGGATGCTTCTTCTTGAGCCTAGTCTGTATTGTTACGTACTATAGTGTCGGCAGGAATGCTTGGCTGAGGCCAATTGGACGGTTGTGCATTAAAGGATGTGTCCATGTTTTGAGATAAGGATGAGGGTCCTGAATCATAGGGATCTTAAGAAAGATGACCTCCCCAACGTGCATAGGGATTCTGAGTTGATTGGACAATGTCATATGCACCTGTCATTTCATGATCTTGGGATGACGCAGCTTGTCTGCATTGCCTGAGTACTTCCTTAGCTTCTGGTGCTAGGTCATAATGATCCCATACAGTGGGTACATTATTATTCTAGACATCTTCAGGAATGGTTTTGTTCTCTTGACAGAGAATTCTTTGGAGTTCTCGATACTGGTGTTCACAAGATCTAACAGATCCTAGATAAGATTTGTGAATCCGAGCTTTTCTGCTATTTAAGTAGGGTTTATAGGATGTGGTTCCTATATCCTGTGGGGCATTGATGATGGTGCCATTATTTGTGAAAAAATGCCATGGGCGTTGGAAAAACAAGATGGTATGAACTTTAGGATTTGGTGTCATGGTTCTCAATTCTTTTTCCATGAGGTATTTCCAGTGGGTAGGGGGTAGAACCAATTGAGAAAGTCTAAGAGATTTTTATCACATTCTCTTTCGACATTAGCTCTGCTGAGTAAGAATATCCTTGTGAGGTTGGCAATGAATCTTCTGGTTGGAATTTCAATAGCTATTAAGTACTTATTGGTTAAGTACTATAATAACGTCTTAAGTTGATCAGGGAAATCATCTTCCTTCCAGATAAGAGGATGTATGAACGGGTAATCTGAATTTAATCCAAAATGGTAAAGAATTGAACCTCCATTAAATCTGAACAGATCTATGTGGCATTGCCACATGAGGTTTTCCAAGTTCTCAGCAAGACTGTCGTTCTGGATCTGTTGGATAATTTCCTAGGGATATTTCCAACTTGGCAAATTTTTGATCTTTTCAATCTTGTATTTCACGCCATGATTGAGTATATGGAAAGCATGTGTCTTGATGTACATGTTGATTTCGGCAGGTGCTTTTGGTCTTAACAGGAAATCAGTAAGCACATTCTTCTTTCTAGGAATATATTTGGTTTTAAAATAATATTTTGAGAACCATTCAGCCCATCGAAGCAATTGAGAGTTTGGAATCTGCTTTTGTTTAAACTTGGTCATCTGAGGGAAAAATACCATGTCTAATTCTACCAAGAAATGATGGCTAATGAGATGGAATTCAAACTTCTTGATTCCATTTTAACTGCTAAGATTTCTTTGAAAGTGGAATGGTAATATATTTCAGCTTGAGAAAACTTTCCACTCTTTTGCTCTGATACCATGAATGGACCTAGACTTAGAACCAAGGAAGGAAAAGTCAATTTCTTGAAGGTATGCCTTCCCACAGTAGGCGAATAGAGCGGATGGGTGAAAATGATAAGGTGGGTTTGGCAAAAGCAAAGTAAGGATTCATGAGAGGAAGTTGGGTTTCAGAAATCTTAGTTTCATCAGTAAGAGAGACTTCATAAAGATAGTCTATCTTAGAAGCAGGGAAAAGTGCCAAAAAAGTCATAAACCTTTTGCCTTTGTGCCAATTTAGTCCTAAACATTTTTTTGGTGCTGATTCAGTCCTAAACCTTTTTAAGTTGTGCCAATTCAGTCATTTCCGGCCAATTTTAGCCGGATTTTGCTGAATGGACACCAGCCGGCTGACGTGGCATGATCAGCGCTAACATGGACAACTTTTAATAATATTTTTTTAATTTTTTAAATATTTTTTAAATACTTTTAATATTTTTTTATTTTTTATTTTTCCTTTAGTCGGTCGGCGAGGTCCGCGACCGGCCAAGCGACCGTCGGCGAGGGGTGAGGCCGACCTCGCCGGATCTGGCGAGGTCGAGCCTCGCCGGCCCTCGTCGACCATGGGCGAGGCTCGCCTCGCCAAATCCGGCGAGGTTGGCGAGGGTGAGCCTCGCCATGGCCCGATCTCGGCGAGGCGGCCATGGCCGAGGCTCGCCCTTGCCGGATCTGGTGAGGTCGAGCCTCGCCGGCCCTCGCTGGCCATGGGCGAGGCTCGCCTTGCCCCCGGATCCGGTGAGGCCGGCGAGGGCGAGCCTCTCCCATGGCCTATCTGCGAGGTCGGGCGAGGGCCAGCCGAGGCTCGACCTCGCCGCATCCGGCGAGGCGAGCCTCGCCCATCGCCTATGGCCGGATCCGGCGAGGCTCGCCTCGCCGGATCTAGCGAGGTCGAGCCTCGCCGGCCCTCGCCCTCGCCGGCGATCACCTGCCGGTCGCCGGACCCGGCGACCAACCGGAGGAAAAAGGCAAATATATATATATATAAATATTAAAATATTAAAATATTATTAAAAGCTATCCACGTCAGCGCCGATCATGCCACGTCGCCCGACCGGCGTCCAGTCAGCAAAATCCGACTAAAATTGGCCGGAAAAGACTGAATTGGCACAACTTAAAAAAGGTTTAGGACTGAATCGGCACCAAAAAAAGGTTTAGGACTAAATTGGCACAAAAGTAAAAGGTTTAGGACTTTTTTGGCACTTTTTCCGATTAGAAGCATTAGAAACACGAAAATTTGAAAGGGTTGAGGATGATGTTGATGCAACAAGAGAAACAGTGCTTCGAGGATTTCTGGTTCTGTAGACATGATGTAAAGGGATCTTCTCAACACTGGATTCACCTGCTAAGCACATGGAACATATAACATTAGAAACGAAATCATGGCTCTTGTAACATTGAATGACACAAAGGGTTTGTTCAGATGATTCTTCATTAGTAGAAAACAATAATTCGATATCATCATTTTCAAGAGAAATACGTGTTTCATTTTGAATTTGATGTATCAAATGATGCTGACCTTTTCTGACTTGGGGATAGTTTTTGGCAAAATGTCCTTTCTGATTGCAGATGTAGCAACGATTTGACTTTTTATGGCCTGTGCGATCATTCCTTTTGCGTAGGTATCGCCATTTCTTCTTTCTTTGAAAGTTCTTGTGGCCATGTTTGGACTTTTTCATCCAATACTTCTTGAAGTGTTTCTTTTTCCTAGAAGCTTTTCCGCAAGTACTATCATAGTCTTTTTTTGAGCATTTGATCTTTAATTTCTAGCGAGAACAAGCTATTTCAAGTTCTCTATCATCCGTGATGTAGGTGCGGATCATCTAGCGCTTTAGGCACAATTCTTCAAGGCATAGATGGATTTCTTGTTGTATTTCTCCCAAAGGAATATCATGTACTCTCCTCTGTCTTCCAAAAAAAGATCTTTCAACCATCTGGGATAGTTCTTTAGGGATGGAAGTCAGGAAAACATGCTTCAGATTTGGATCAGCTCCAATTTGATAAAAAAGCTGAAGCATTTTTCGATAATGCTTATCAAGATGTTTCTTCTGGGGGGGAGCAATATTTTCTTTCAAAAAATTCTCTTCTTTTCATTTCTATGAGGTCAGTGGGTTTTCCCACAAAGAAATGGTATAAGAGAGTGATAGCATGGCTAAAATCTGGTGACATTAGAAAATGAATTTGGTCTTGTTCAGACACTGATTTCCACCAAAGTTTGAGGCTTCCTGTGAACCTCGTGACAAAGTTGTAAATGACATCATTCATATCATGGTTGGTGATGAACTGAGTATTCAACCAAGTATGAAATTTCTCAAGTCTTGCTGGCCATTTGTGATAGGGAATACCATCGATGGTGAAAAACTGTCTTGAAGCCATGGACACATGGTGTCCCGGATTGTTCTGAACAATCTCTGGCTCAGAGTAATTTGATTCCATTTCTTGATCTGGAGGATTAGCCATGAATATAGATGAAGTTACTGGTGCAACAGGGGGGAATCAATAACAAGAATTGAGAAGGATGAAGAGGACGAAAGGGATACTAAATCAGATTTAGTATCAAAGAAGTTAGGAAAAGTTTGCTCAGCTAGAAATAGAATCTGCTCATTTGTGATGGCAGAATCTAGATATTGAATAACAGGATCAGGTTGTTCATGAGTACCCAAACCCTTTAGAAAAGATTCTAATGGATTGGATAACATCATCTGATCTGGCCTTTCTTTTATGACGATTGAACTTGATTTTGTGGGCATTTTCTCTTTTTACCCTTGTCCTTCAGTAGATTTTCGAGACGATTTCGCATTTCTGCCATATCTGGTTCTTTTATGAAAGAATCTTGTGGGATGGCAACACAAATAGACGTCTGGGGTGGTGAAGACAAATACCCAGTTCTTACAGGGGTTGCAAATGGATCAAAAGGTCTGAACCTTCATTCTTCAAGGAGTTGGATTTGTCTTTTGAGCTTTTCTATCTCCGGTTGTGGGCTCTCCAGATGATGATATCCTAGACGTTGTCTTGATTCCAAGGCATTTAGCCTCTTCTGGAACTCATAAACCATTTTCTTGGTGGTCTCATCATATTTTCGGAGATCTTGTTGCACATTTCCAATCTTGGAATCAATTGCTTTGAAAGCATTGTTTTATGCTAACAGAGTTTCTGATTGCCAATTTAGAACGGCTTCAACAGCAGGAGTCTTTCTCTGTCTCCCATGTTCATCCACATCAGTGGGAGTAGGGATCTTAGGAACATGACGGTATCTGCCATGTGGATCAATAAACTCTTCCGAAACATGAAACGAGAGTTTAGAACTTTCTTTGACAAGAGGGGGAAAGTCAGTTTCATGGAACATGGCGATGGAAGAAGTGGGTGGTGTCTCTGTTGGAACCTCAAGTGGGTAAGAATGCTTCTTAGCCCATTTTAGGATTGTCTTATAAAACGGGGAGAGAGCTTGTTTTTTCTGAGGAGGAGATGGTGGAGGTGATCTTGGTGGATCTGGTGAAGCTTGGGATGTGGTAATGAATTCTGGTGAGGGAGGTGGTGCATAAGAAACCATGAACTGATATTTATCACACTCACCAAGAGTATTAACGGAGGGATCTCCGTTTAAGTACCTTTGGTATATCTTATCATTTGGCCTTTTCCGTCGAGATGGAGATTTGGCAAAAGGATCTACCTCGTCATGGGAGTTTGTACAATAGGAACATTGGCAAAATGGATCCCAAAAACAATTACCATAGTTGTCTTTATAGTAATGGACATGATGTCCATCACTGTCAAAGTGTCAAACAAGCTTTTTTGGATCTGGCTCAGAAATTGATTGAGGAACACATGGTTTAATCATGAAGAGGGTCTGGAAGATAGAAGAATTTTTTTTCCTTTTCCTTGCCAAATTTGATGAAAACAGTTCCATCTATTTTCCGGACAAACTCAGAGTCCGTAGACTGGAAATGCTTGTTATGCTGATGTAGCATTTCGTAGTTGGTGATCCAAGTCTCGGGAAGGAGCTTGGCCAGTGTGTCCTTCGGGATCTGCCTAGGAATATGGATACAAGAAGCTTGATCATTTTGCATGGAGATGAACAAAGCATCTTCATTTCCATTGTTGAAGTTTAGATCAAGGGCATGGTTCTGTACTTGATAATCTGGTAGTATAGTGTTGCAGCAACAGAGTTAGCAATTTGAGGGGCTCCAGTGAGTTGGACCTGTACTTTCATAAAAGAGAGTAGCTGGGGGTTTGAAAGGGCGATGTTGAAGTTTGGATACAGAGTCACAAAAACTGTGCCAGCATTCAGGGTAGTTTGGACAGTGCCAATACAAGCATGCTGATACTGTAAGAATCAAGTATCCAATAATGCTATTCTGGCAACAACTGGTAAACCTTTTCGACCATGAAAAGTGAGAGCAAGATGAACAGCGCCATAATGAACATGAGTATATCCCTGTTGAGCCCATTGTTTGGGAAACTCTGGAGGGATCTGGAGAGTAACAAAATACTCTTTTTCAGTAGCACGAATGGGGTATTGGTCGAATTTGGAGAACTGGATGTACTCATTCACTTGCTTTAGAGTTTGGTGAATAAGTTGGAAGTGTATCGATTTATGCTTTTTTTTAAGGTCATTTAGAGTAAATTTATCATCCATGTACCAATTTGAAGTTTTTAGTAGTAAAAAAATTAATTTGGGATAATATCATTATAGATCTATCAATTTTAGATTTTTTGTGATATTAAACAATTTTTTTGGGCAAACTAAGAAGATGCACAGTAGATCTGAAGATGAAAGCCATCTTCTTTGCCAGCCACAGACCGGGGAGAAAAAAATAAAAATAAAAAATAGCCAAAGGAAGAAACACATGGCGGATCTAAGGATGACAAACCATATTCTTTGCCAGGCCATGGGTCCGGGTGGAAAAAGCCATATCCTTTGCCTCACGGGTCGGCCATGGACGGTTGCTTGAGCCGAACACCTCAGGCTCCCGTCGAAGAACCCCATAAGATTGAAAATGAGAGAAAAAGTGCTTCGAGATACTTCATTCGAATATGCATTATTTCTTCTTGAATATTGCCCGAAATCCTTTTTTTTTTCTTTAAATTCTGTTATCCCCTATGAGGGAGGAGATACATGCCGTAATGTGACTAACAATCGCTCCAATTATTCTTCCAAACTTTCCAAACGATGGAAAAGGATTCGTTGTCCAAGTACAATAGCCGAACAGAAAATGAAGCCACATGCCTCCTAGACTATCCGATAGCTATCAAAATGGGTCATAAACTTATTTATTAACCTACATATGTTTAATTGAATTGTCATATGAATTAATTATATTTAATAAATAGATCATGAATAGAATTAGAATTGTAAAATCCAATATATTATACGCATTATATGAGTGTATAACTTACATCGACCCAATCCATTTTTATGACTCTCTCACCCTCACTCGACCTCTTGCTTGCTTAATCCACACACTCACTTCAATTTGAGTATAAGCTTTTCCATATTTGGTTAAATATTGAAGTTTTTTTAGTAATATATATCAAGATTGGATATTTATATTGTGGAAATTGATTAAATAGATTTATTTCAATAAAACCATTTTTTACCCGACCCAATCACTTCACCCGTTTAACAAGTCTACCGATTCGTTTGGCAATTGTTTGCATCGTGTATTGACGCATATAAATAATGACGAAATATTAACGAAATGATAATAGAAGGTAAATTTAAATAAATGGTGCTGATTTAGGTTTTTGCCCCCACAAGGAAGATTAGTTTTTGGTAAATGCCTCGTGGGCTACTGGTTTGAAATTTTTTGGTAAGATGAAAATTAGTTCGGGGCAAATTTTGGCTGAGGAATCGGTTCAGGATTTATTCTTTTCTGAATTTATCGGAAGGCTAATTGTAGAAGTACCAGAAAAGGGCAGAGGTGATAGATTATGAAGAGATCATGTTTGACATCCATTCCCAAATAAAGCTTGCGATGATTACTAACGAGGTGGCAAACGAATTGACGAGAGATCCCCCATACTTACTGCTCAATCCTCCTAATTATCAAGAATATCAAAATGACCCATAATATGTAAAAAGAGAAAGTGAAAGTGGACATGATTATGGTTTGGTTTGGTGCTACACTTTGACAATCCTTTTCTTTGCAACACGCCTTCGGTTGGTGAGACTTCGCAAATCTTCTTCCCAAACTGGAGATTAGAGTCTCTTTGATCACGAATGTGGGGTTTCGATATTCAATCACGCCAACCATTTTGGCATGTGATTGAGGCAATCGAAGCTATCAACCTTGAAAATCCGCAAGAAAGATTAGCACGATTTGTGATATTCCTTTCACTCTACACAATTCAAATTGTTGATTTCATTAAAGGAACACAAAAAGATCTTCATCTCGGTCTTCTATGGTTTGGGCTTTAGTGCATTGCATTTTAAATTGGGACAAAACCCAACTCTTGTACCATATTAAGAAATTCTTTTTTAAAAGGTTAAATCGATAGGTGGACAGAAACTACATATTTATAAAAATAAAATATAAGTCCTATAAATAAGTAACATAAGATATGATAAAAATGGATAATAGCTCACAAGACTCGACGTGATGAGATAAAGATGATTATATTTTGGTCATGGTATAAAATATATTTTAGAGGCTCATATATATCCATTGTCATAAAGGCTTACACGAAATCCTAACGATGTACTGGCATGATCATTTATCTCTTAAACTTACTTTTAATTGTTATAAGCAAATGCATTTATTGAGGGACCGATTTTTCATGCACTACTTTTTAAGTTCTTCTCCTGTCGATAATTCTTTTACTTATTTGGATAGTGTCTCTTTACCTATCCAAGTAAAACTTGATTCGTCATTACTCAAAACGTTCTAATTTGTTCAATTTTCTTTAAATTCACGATTCTCCCATTAAAAGATGAGAGGCTCGACTACAAGTTAAACGAATATCAGCCTATACCCCATGAATTTAATTAATTTGGCCTCGGATGCAGCAGGTCAATATTAGGTGGCTCTCTATTATTTTTTTTTTAAAGCCGATCTTGAGGTTAGCGGTCACTTCTAGTAAAAGACAAAAACAGCTGGAAACAAAAAACTTTGTGACAGTGACAATAGGTCCGCAAAGAAGTGGACATCTCCCGACCAAAACACTCGAATAAATGATCGACACGTGGTAAGATGGATCCCACTTGTCAATTATGCCTCCTTTGTCTCTCACCGTCACTCTTTCCGTGTATCTCCTGCCCGCCGTTACTGACCGTTTCTCTCTTCCTCCCAATGCTTCTCTGTTCTTTCCTCTTGCGTCCGCCTTGGACTTGAATCCAAGGTTCTAGCCTTATACCATCTAGCAAGAAATTTGCGGTTTAAAAAATAGTTGTTCCCCCATGATGTAATAATTTGAAACACTAAAAAAATAAATAAAGATTTTCAAATCAAAGAAAAGAAATCACTCTACTTCTTGAACATGTTTGTAATCTTTACTTTTATCTCTATATTATAAATTAAAAAGTATCTATCTTATTATGAAATCGAGTCTTTTAGGTAACTTTGTTTCAGTGATATTATACATTTATAGTTAATATTATCGTAGAAAATCGTACAATTATATTTTATCTCATTCGCAAGATGTTTAGAAGCCCTACATTACAAATTTGTAATTGATAAATATATAAAGTAGTTGAACATGACAATTTGGCTTTTGCAAGGAAAAAGGCTTTTGATCAAAAGAACAAAAGAAGGAGAAAAAGGAAACCCTTTCTTTACACAAAGAAAAAGCTATAGAAATTATTCAAATATTCATTGTCTGGGCAGTTGTAACATAACAAATGATTAAAAGACAAGAATACCCTCTAGTCTATTTCCAAGCATCTTGAGAGGCTTGCTTCAATTATAATTGGCGTAGGCACATTCTGGGGTCAATGAAGGTAGGTTACTTCATTGGAAGGCAAACTTGTCCGCCTTGGAATAGTTCATCCGTTTGACGGCCGATGAGTTAATTTAAATTTAGGAGAAAATAATTTTTTTTCCTATTAAAAAATGGCTTTCGGTGTCTTAATCAGGAAACATCTCCATTATTTTGGCATGTAGCCGTCTCAAAATAACAACACCACCAACAACAACAACACCAATAATTTTGATGTTTGAACGATTCCATATCCTAAAGTTAGCTCTTGACCATTCTATTAACATGTATCGATGGCTACTAAGTCATTCCCCAAGATACAATTTAAGATTGTTATCGACAAGGATGAGGTGTTTTGCCATTTTACCCATCTGGTGCATCGTGTTGTAGTGAACATATGAAGAAACAAAGCCAATCATACATGCATAAAATACTTTCATAGGCAAATGCTTTCTCATGGACCAGTCTCTCTGAGGATGTGCTTTTAACTGATGTTCCTTATCATGTTGCGGTGTTCCTTATTTAAAAATTGGCCGACTCCCTTCATTCTATCTCGAGAGAGGATGTGTTGATATTGCTCTATCGGCTATAGTGTTTTGCTAAAATCATATGTGCATGTGATCCTCATCCCTCATCCCCTTATGATTCAGACCTGTCAAATTTGTAGTCCCATGTACATGTTACTTGAAGGCCACTGATTAACAGCTTGAGATTAGGGACAATCGATTCTAGGCCCATCTTGAAACCTGGAACTGCTCATTGGTTCCATGAAACCGACTAGGGGAGGGGGAGGTGGAAGGGAGGGGAGGCAAAGAAGGGGTAGGGTGGGGTGGAGGAGGAGGGGAAGGACGGGCATAGCCCGTCAGGTGAGGTGAAGTATAGGTGGGAGAAGGTGAGATTGGGGGTGAAAGGGAGTAGTAGTGGAGGGTGGGGAGAGATGAGCGAGGGGAGCGAAAGATGAGGGTTACGAAAGGGTCAAAATCAGCGATTTATCCCACTTCCCTCCACCATTTCTCTAAAGAAAGTTGTCATGCTAAAGACATAAACAACCATAGATAATTATGAGATGTGATCCTTCCGAATAGGTTAAGATAATTCTTATTATGATTTAGTATTATACTAGTCTTTTTTCTTCTCTTAACAGAAGAAATAATTAGAAAATAAAACAGCAAGTACAAAAATGAGTAATAACCCTCGTAGAGACCGATACGATTCAATTCAACATTTTGATCACTCGGATTAATAACTGGCCGTTTTAAGCAAACGAATATGATGTGTTTTGAAACCTTTGTCCAAATGAATATTTTATAGAGAGCCAACGAGGAATTTCATTAATAACTGGCCGTTTTGACCCTTTGGAGCAACTCGATGAATTTAGTAGGTCTTTTTAGGAAGACTCGATGACCATGGATCAAACCTATCCAATTTATACAGTGTGACAATTAGTTGTTCATAGACTGATTGTATGTATCGTTTCTTTTTTAGGGTTAATATCAGCAATGTGGTTCATCCAACGATAAACCTAATAAAAATTATAGAGCTATGACACAATCAAATTTGAACGAACAAAATGTTGAATTGAATCAGACCAGCCTCTACTAGGGGTTATTACTCATTTTTGTACTTGTTTTATTTTCCAATTATTTCTTCAATTAAGAGAAAAAAAATAGTATAATATTAGATCATAATAAGAATTATTTTAACCCATTTGGAAGGATCACATCTCATCTATGGCTGTTTATGTCTAGTGGGAGAGTGAAGACAGTGGAGAAAAGGTCTACATTTCTCTTTAAAGATAATGGATACAAACAGTAAAAGATAATGGATATTGGTTCGAGGTGACTTGCTCTAGCGAGGTTGTGAAAGATAATGGAAGTAAACAATAAGGTATATTCAGAAATCAAGAAAGGAGAATGGAGAATGATGACAGACCTTTTCTTTGAAGGTTCTTAGAACCCAACTCAGCAAGAGTGAAGAAACCGCCATGACGTGACTTTGTTTAGAGATGGTGGCTGATCATGCAAGGGAATTTCGAATTGTCGGTATTGAGAATAGACACTATTTTCCTTGTTACATATTGATTTAAGAGATACTTTGGTAACCTAATAAAATATTTATTATGAAAATCTTATAATAGAACGATTTGGTAATTTTCCCATTTTTTTTCTATTTTCCCTAAATATTCAACCCCTTACACGTTTTCCTCATAAAGATATTGAACCTGGTAGTGATGAGGTGGGGACGATTAGTTTTAGATGTGGGTTTCAATTCTTCTGCCTTGCAAAAAGGCAGAGCAAAAGTTTGAGAATGAATTGAGAGTTAGAGTAGGATTGACCTAAAAAAAGAGAGGAAGAAATGAAGTATTCTCTCCTTCACATAATTATCTTATCTCTTGGCTTATAATATCAAGCCATCTACACTCTAGCTATTAGCATGGGGGCACATGAATTGATTTCATTAGAATATTTACCCCTACACCTATCATTCTAACCTTAATACAATTAATACCTTTACTGTGGTTAAATCAATTCAACTCTTTTCTTCCTTGTTTTAGTCAATTGGAAAGGGGGAGGAGGGATTTCTAAAACAACGCAAGCACTCATTTCATTAACTTTCGCTTATCGACTCATTTCTTCACCATTAGTTTTCAATTCCCGTGAATAAAAAGCAAGGCCCCACTTTTGTGTTGTTGAAGTTTCTAGTTTCATCTTTTCAAGTGATCACAAGGTGAATTATTATATTTCCTTGTCATTTGATCAAAGTAGTTTTGTTGCTTACAAAGAATGAGGGCTATTAATTTATATTATTGTTTTTCTCTAAAGGTATCTAAAGTTTTGATTTGCTCAAGTCACTCTAAGAACTAAGTTAAAACAAAATCTACTTAGCACTTTTGACTTGGTTGTTTGATGGTTATTAATTAGGGAGTGTGGAAGGGAGGGAGGGATTTCTAAAAGAACACGAGCTCTCATTTCATTAACTTTCACTCATCAACTTATTTCTTTAACTTTCACTCATCAACTTATTTCTTTAACTTTCATTTTCAAAAAAGGGCCAATTCCATATGTTCGAGTTTTAGGCTATGGCTACTCGGCACCACATATAAACCGCAAAAGCACATCCAAGATCTCCATATTAAAGAGATTTATACACCGAATTTGGAATCTGTTATTTTTGACGCGAACAACCACGATCCAAAGCTTAAGCGTTTCTACTTTATTGCCCTCTCTATTAGGGGGTGCATGATAACCAAAATTTATGTTCCAAAAATAGTTTTTCTGTTCCAGACCTGTTTATGGAAGAGAAATCCATTTGATAAACCTATTTAGTTTTTCTATTTCCGGAATAGATTTATATTTCAGAAATAGGTTTGGAAGAGAAATTAGAAGTTAAAATTTTCCACTTCTCTATTTATGGAATAGAAATCAGAAATAAAAATTCTTCTCATCGTTCGTCAATTGGTCCTTCATTTGTTGCCGTTGACCACCGTCCGTCGCTCGCTCGCCGCCACCGTTGCCGGTCGTCGCTGCCACTGTCGCCGGTCGTCGTGGTTGCCTCCACCGGTCGCCGCCGCCACCGGTCACCAATCGTCGCCGGTCGCCGACCGCCGCCATTGCCGTCGCCAGCCACTGCCGCCACCCGTCGGCCACCGTCCTCGATCCATCGATCACCGTCGCCGTTGGTTGCCGGTTGCTTGCCACCGCTACCGGCTGTCCATCCCTCGCGATCGCGGTCTACCAACATCCGAAAGGAAAAAATTTTGTGTTGTTATCAAACGAATTTCTATTTTTAAAGGAGAAATTTTGTGTCGTTATCAAACGGTTATTTTTGCTTAGAAATTCTTCTAGAAATAGAAATAGAAAAATCTATTTCTGTTCCAGAAACTATTTCTGGAATAGAATGGTTGTCATGCACCCCCTTAGTGGCTTAATAAGACTACTCTTCACCTTTAACGTTTAGTAAACGCTCATTATGTGAGAATATTTATGTGTCAAGATTGGAAAAAAGACTTGAACACTATTTATAGAGTTTTCAGCCAAATTCTTTCATCATGGGTCAAGTCGGGCTCAACTCGACCCATACTAGCCTGTCCTATATTAGATTAATTAATAAACTTTATGTCTCACTATATTAGACTAATCCCGTAAAACGGTAATTATAATAATTAATGTGGCCCATGTCAGAAAAATTCTTAGGTTGCGTTTGGTGGTCAAGATAGAATTCAAGATAGAATAAATTTATCATATCCTTCGTTTGGCACCTGCTCAAGACATGATAAAATCGGATATAAAAGGGACATAGATCGGATAAAATTATCGCATTGGGGAGGTAAGATAAATGTGGATAAGATTTTTAATCTCTATAATAGTAAAGTTTTTCTCAAATACAAATCTTCTTAAATTAACAAATTTAAAATTATATTACACTATAAATACTATTTGAATTCTTATTAAGAAATTCAAAATAACAAAAAAATAAAAATTTTAATTTAATCTTTTTTTAGTTATGTATTCGAATATGATTTTATCTTATAATATAAAATTCAATATATATTTATATTTATATTTATTACGTATTTTAAGTGTTTTAATATTTTTAGATATATTAGCATAGCTTTCTATAAATAAAATTTTATTAGAGAATGATGGAAGGGGAAGAAAGAAATAAAAAATTAATTAAAAATAGAGGAAAATAAAATAGAAATAAAAATAAAGTTGATCAAAGTGTTACTATATAAATACTATTTGAATTCTTATTAAGAAATTCAAAATAACAAAAAAAATAAAAAAAATTAATTTAATCATTTTTTTATATATTCGAATACGATTTTATCTTATAATATAAAATTCAACATATAAATATATATTTATATTTATTACGTATTTTAAGTGTTTTAATAACTTTATATATATTAGCACAGTTTTCTATAAATAGAATTTTATTAGAGAATGATGGAAGGTGAAGAAAGAAATAAAAAAATTAGTTAAAAAGTAGAGGAAAATAAAATAGAAATAAAAATAAAGTTGATAAAAGTGTTACTAGATATTTTACTATCTCTATATGTAAAATTTATGATTAATTTATATTAATATGGCATTTTAACCAAATAATATATATTATACGATATGAATATATCCAATCTTATTACTACAATTATCAAACAGTTGACATGATAAAATAATATTCCCTGAATTTCATATCATATCCTATCTAATCCTATCTTGATTGGAAATTTAGACAACCAAACGTAGTCTTATAGAGCAAAACTACATACTCCTCTTGCAACAACTAACCGGCTAGCATATCACCATCACCACCCTCGATATGGACCAACATGAAGCAGGTGTGGCCAAAAGGGGTGGAGGGGACTTGGAAGAAGCTGGTGTTAGAGGAGATGCCATTGGTGGTCGCCAATGGTGGTGATTGGGAGGGAGATAGTGAGCACCAGAGAGGAAATGATGAATATTGACACTAAATTTTGGCGACTCGATTATTCACTTATTGCATTAAAAATTATGGATTCAATTTTAACCCATAAACAAAAATATTATAATTAAATAGCACTATACAGAGTTTTAGGAATTTTTATTATTATTATTGCATTTGTATTAGACTGGTGACAAATAAGTTTAGATTGATGGTTCTGAGCTTTAATTTGACGAGTAAAACTAAGTTCACGGAGAGAGGAAATTGGCCCAAGCCCGCTATTCTTTGATATCGAAAATTGACTTATGATGAATGGCGATTTGATATATTCATAAAATCTTTCATATATTCATGTAATATACACACCGTGAGATATATTTCACAGTAAATTTGAAGATTTTGAATTAAATATTAATATAATAAGAGGGAATATTGCATGTGGGGCATATATCTTGTGCTAATCTTTAGGCAATATATATTTTGGTATAATAAAAGAAACACCGGTGCAAGAAAAGAGATCTTCAATCGTCAATGGGCATGAGCAAAGGAAGGAAATAAAATAAAATTGAGGAGATTGTGTCTTGGCGGTGCAAGATGCGATTAGAAAGACGAAGCTCTCTCGTCTATTCGACAGGTCAACAAAAAGTGGTCTTTCTTTTCTTCTCTGACAAAGTGCAGAGGAAAAGAAAGAGGAAGGTGGCAAGAGGAAAAGTGGGGGACTCTCGGACAAAATAGAGAGGACGTAAGTGGGAAAAAAAAGGTGAAAAAGTGGTCTCTCTCTTGGGTCCACCGGTCAATAGGTCAACAAGAAAAAGGGAGTTTGTTTCTTTTTCCTCTGACAACGTATTGAGAAGAGAAAAAATAGAGGAGGTCGTCCTCTTCATCCATCCCGACCGGGAGTATCCCTTGACGCCACCGCAGCTCCTTCATCGACGATGTTACTGCAGCTTCACCGTTGACTCCGTAGCCGCTGTTCTGATTGCTCGAGCTTCGACGCGCTGCCCCTGCTGACTCTGTGCCATTATTGTATCGTCGCTTGCTGCACTGCGGCTTGAGCCCTCGGCGACGACCCGCTACTATCACTCACCATCGAGGAGCCGCTGCCTGTCCCACAATGGCAACATCGCCAGCCCGCGCTGCCTCGATGTCAAGTTCCAGCCCCACGAGCCTCTTCGGAGCCCCAACGATCCTATTGTAGCGGCAGTCCTTGCCCCCGTCTATCGACGAGTCCTGATCCCTTGTCGAGCTTGGAGATTTCTGTTTCACAGGACTTGTGGAACCCATCGAGTGACCATCGAGCAACCAAGCACCGCCAAGCATCTAGATTGCAGGTCGCCGTTCGTACATCCAAATTTGGAAGCTAATATTCGGATTAGGTAAAAATCTTGTCTAATTTGGTGGTTGAATATTTCATTTTCTTATTTGAAATATTGGTGATGCATGTAATTAAAGTTAATGATATATTGTCCTATCCACAATCTTATGTAGCTTTTTAAATTATTGATTAATCCATAATTTCACAACGTGCATATAATTGGTAGTTTGTTTGCACAGAAAATCACCAATCCGATCTCATGCCCGAGATATGATTTGCGTTTTCATTAAAAAATTGGTCAATTCAATCTCATGCGCGATACACAATTCGTCAATTTCTTAGACGGGTATTGATTGTATCGTGCTTGATTTGCTGCCGTGTTATTTTTTATTTTTTAATACTTTTGCTTGAATTGATTTTGCTTCCGTAAAAGAAAACCCAAATAAATAAATAAATATATTTGAGTTGGATTAGGTTCATGTTAGAATATTGCTTGTTTTAGGATAGTTTTGCGTGTTTAAGATTAAGGAATTTATTTATTTCAAATTTATTTAATAAAAAAAGCCAAAAAAAAATCAATATAGGATGTTAGATTCTCTTTTCATTAATTTAAATTGCACGTTTAATTATTGGACAATTTTAATTTCGAATTTTATAAAAAAGAAAAGAAAACCTAGAATTTAGGACATTCTTTGCACGTCATCTAGTCATTGCATATTAGGATAAGATTGCGTGTTTAATTTAATTCTATATAATCTTTCTAATTAATTATAAGTTTAGATGACTTTTCCTAGATATATTGCATTTTAGGTTAAGGATTACCTAGTTAAGATAACATTCTAGTTTAAATTAGGACTTGGCCTAATTTGATTCCAAATATAAGTTGGATGATATCTTAATCTAGATAGAAATTTTTTGCTATTTTTTAATTTCGAATTTTACGTAAAATACCAAAAAGAACATTGCCTTAGAATAAATTAATTTCTTTTCTAGGATAGATTGCATGCTTATTTAAGAAAACACAAAAAAAAAAAAAAAATACTATACTTATGTCATGTGGTTTATGTCATATTGCTATGTCATATTGCACATCGTGTTTGATTAGTAGCATGCATTGCATAAAACATGATTCTCGTTAAATAGGTGAAAGTAAAATTAAGTAATTGCATGTTAACTAGAAATCATTAATAGGTTGTTGTTGACACCTAAATTTTTGCTTAAAAATATTTCATGTTAAATTATTGCATATAGATTATCTAGGCATTTAATATAGTGTTTTAAATGGAAGATATTTTTACTTAAAAAAAGATTAAAAAAAGAAAAGAAAAGAAAAAATGTTGGGGCCAATGATCTAAATGTGACTAGCCAAGCCTAGGAGGTCAGATTGGAATTCAAATGGCAAGTTGGGGCCAAAATGCAATTTCCAAAAGTTGAGGGACCAATTCGCAAATTTTGCAAAATTTGTGCCCGAGCCGGTAAATCATCATCTTGGTTACCAATTAAGTTGAAATTGAATTTAGGCCAACTCGAATCAATCAAATCAAGTCAAGAAGACCAAATTTGGCTTGAATTGGGTATTTTCGTATAAGAAAATGGCTAAGTTTGAGGGACTTTCTTACAAAATTGGGTGGGCACAATTGCAAAATCTGGTTGAGATCTTAAACTACTATACATATACTTGCTAAATGATCAAAAACCACAGCCAAATTGATGGATTAAAGCACTCAAACTAGTTACCAAAACCCAGCCCACAATTAGGTCTTAATTCGGAGTTGCTGAGTAAGCAACTTGGTGGCCCCACCATATCCTCCTCAGCTGCTCAACCAGCCCGATATCTGCACGTGATGGAAGAACATCATTGGTACTGCAAGTGGACAAACATTGGTAAGAAATAAGCTATTGAAGGCACAAAAAAATTGCATCAAATCCGGAAACTCAACAGCTGCAAAAGTGGAAAAATTGACTAAGTCAGAGAGTGGGTGAAGTAGCCCTGTTGACAAGCTTGGTAGGTGGACAAAATACAGACCAAAAATCCTCTAATTGAGGGGATAATATCACGGAACGGAGGTCTTTTGAGGGATGAGAGAGAGGATATGAGAGGGAGAGGAGAGAGCTGATGGTCGTCCCCAAAAGAGGCCCTCAGAAGCAACTCCAGAAAAAGCAAACCCAAAAGTTCTAGACCGACCCGGAGAGAGAAACGTGAGATTTTCACATATCTGCAGCCAAAATTAGCCAAAACCTTCAACTAGAGAGTGAAACTTCACTCAAATATATTTCCAACCATAGGTCACACGTCCAAAATGGAGATCGGGAAGACTTCCTAAAGCCCCCAGAAAAGATACCTTCCTAGCGGGCCAAGGGAGTCCTAGGATTTTTCTGAGTGTCGAGCCTGGTTGGTCACGAGTGAGGAAAAATGAGTGTTTTTAGGAAAATTAAGAGACAAATGAGTAAAGCCATGACTTAAAAGACAAACTAGAATACATATAGTTTGGGTTGATTTTAAATTGGCCAACAAATGAGGTTTGGAAGTCTAAGTTTGGAAATCAACGAAAGCCTTCATTATCAATTTTTTCTTTGCAGATCTCGTTTTCCAGTCGAAGAAGCCAACTTCCACGGGGCCCCGAGGATAATTTCTCGGCTTTCTTGGCCAATAACCACTTGAAAAAGAAACTAGGAAGCAAGGTAAGTATCCTAGATGTATTTTCATTCGAGCTTGAACATGTTTTAATAGTGAAAAATTAAGAGGAACACTAGTCCAAAAAATTGATTCTGAGACTGGAATTTTTCGAAGTGTTGAAATATCTTCAAAAGTTTTGCATGTGTGCTTCTTGGAGAGGTCGTTTTGATATTGTTCGGTGCGTCATTCTCTATGATGTTTGTTGCATTTGAAAGCTCATGTTACCTACTTTCATTCGGATTAAGTAGTGTTTTCCTTAGATCTCGTATCTTAAGAGTGTTGGGACTTGAATATGAGTATTCGACCTGTTTGCTTGACTTGGGTTCAAACTCAGATTTGCAAAATCAGCTCAAACCCACATATTTGATGACGATTTTAGCTTGGTTCTAGTGTGTTTTAAGCTATGATCTCTATCTAATATTGTTCTTTGCATGTGGTAGTATAATCTTGATATTTTAGTTCCACATAAGATTGCTTATGAGTGGAGATTGAAGGCTGCAAACATGGCTCGAGGAGGTTATTGGGGCTAGTTTAATGCACACAAAGTGTTCGACAAAATGCCCAAACTAAGCTTCGATCTTGAAACGATTGATTTGAGCTTGATTATTGTGATATTCATGTGCTATGTTAATCCATGTTAGCATAGATCGGTTTAAGGAATTATTATTAATTTTTTAAAATAATTAAAAAAAAGAGAGAAAAATATAAAAATTTCAAAAAATATCAAAAAATATCAAAAAATGTTAGATAGCATCAAATTAGGATAGAAATGTGTGGCCCTCATATTAATGGGCACAAGATCATGAGATTAGGCTATTATTGGCTTACGCTAGAAGGTGACTGTATTCAACATGTTCGAAGTTGTCATCGTTGCCAGGTCCATGGTGATAAGATAAATGTTCCTCCAACTGAGCTGCACCAATTTTTCGAGCCATGGCCCTTCTCAATGTGGGGCATTGATATGATCGGCCCAATAAACCCGAAGGCTTCCAATGGGCATCGATTCATTTTAGTGGTCATAGACTATTTCTCCAAATGGATCAAAGCTACGTCATTTGCAAGTGTCACTACCTGCAATGTTGCGAAGTTCATCAAACGTGACATAATTGCTTGCTATGGTGTCCCTGAAACAATTATCATTGACAACAGGACAAATTTGAACAACAAGCTTGTTGATAAGTTGTTCAGTGAGTTCAAGATCAAGCATATGAATTTGTCCCCTTATCGCCCTCAAATGAACGGGGCTGTTGAAGCGGCCAATAAGAATATTAAGAAGATCTTGGCTAAGACAGCCGATAATTATCGAGATTGGCATGACAGATTACCCTTCGCATTGATGGCGTACCGGACATCGATTCGTACTTTTACTGGGGTAACTCCTTTTGCTTTGGTATACGGCATGGAGGCAGTTTTGCGTATGGAAGTGGAGATTCCTTTCCTGAGAGTATTATCCCAAGAGGAATTATCTGAGCCAGAATAGTCGCAACAAAGACTTGAACAGTTGAACTTGATCGATGAGAAAAGACTGAAGGCTCTTTGTCATGGCCGAACTTATCAGCAGAGAGTGGCCAGATCCTTCAATCGGAAGGTATGGCAAGACATTTCGAGGTGAATGAACTTGTTCTAAGGAAGCTGTTGCCAATTTTTCTAGATCCTGGGGGGAAGTTTGCTCCAAACTATAGTGGCCCATATGTGGTAAAGAAGGTACTTCATGGTGGTGCTTTGATCTTAGCAGAAATGGATGGTCGTGAATTTTCCACTCTAGTTAATTCAGACGCTGTCAAGAAGTATTACCCATGATAGAATTTGCCATGTCATGCTTTGAATTACAAATATTTTATGATGAATAAATTGCCTCATTGAGTTGCAAATTCAATTGTCCAAACTTCTTGCAAATATTGCATGTTTTCCTTGATGAATTGTGTGAGATAAATTGAATGTGTCAAATGGGATACTTTGGAATAATGAAAGGCAAGCTTGATTCTATACACTATTTCATACACTAATCCCTAGTGAGTTGTGTGGGAAAGTTTCGTGCCCATGAGAAAAAGGGCGGTCTTGCAAAGGGTATGTCAACTAAGGTGATGTGAGGCAGATTATTCTTCTGCTCGAAACATTACAGATATACCTATTGTTTAGCCTTTTGAGCCCATATATATGAAGAGCTTTTTAAATTATCCCTATCAAGGATCATCCCACATCGGGACAAATTTGGAATGACTAGTAGGAATCTTCTTACTCACACTTGCATCAATCTTCAAGTATTGCTTTCGCAGTGTAACTTGTACGATAATTTGAAGTACCTTAGGACGACGGAGAGCAATTCTTTCTCTATCCTATACACTTTATTCATTGCATAGCCCCTTTGAGCCTATGAATTCATTTCACATTAAACTCAGTTGGTGATCATCCTCCACACTGGGGCAAGGCAAGAAAAATCAAACCACTCAAGTAGCATGATTTACAATGTTGATAAAAATGGAGACTTTGTCCAAAGAAAATAAGTGCAAAAAATGGGGCATGAAAAAGCGGTGTGCCTGGTAAAAGTAAGGCCAATGCAAAAAAAAAAAAAAAAAATCAAACACTTGATGAAGTGACTTGTATTCCCAACAATGCGGTACTAAAAAAACTCAACTACTGAAACGTTGCAATCAATGGAGTTGTGATGTGAAGAAAATTTTCAACGTTGGAGAAAAATTGATGGAAATGTCAAGATGATCACCAACTTTGACTCCCTGAACACTTTTTGAGCCTTATCATCTTTTTGTTTCTTAACCCATGAACTTAGCCTACGTTACGTCCCTCACAAAGTTTCTTCAGATTAGGGCACTTGAATTAACGTAAGAGTTCATATGCTTAAAAGCATTGCTTGAAGAAGTGCGAGTAAGATAATTTCTGCCTCATTTCGTGTGTTTCTTGACTTGTAAATCCCAAGACAATTGCGAAATGTCATCTTTCAATAGCTTCGACTTAAAGAGTCCCCTTTGTTAAGCCATTGACCAAGCCGACAATACGATCCCTGTTAAAGACCCTTCAGATTGGTAAGGTCGTACCACTTGCGAGATTGCTCAAACCCTTATCTAGCATGACGATGGTGAGATAGAATGATTGTCATGATCCTGCATCAAATGTCAGGATAAAATAGCCCATTTTAATGAGGAAGAGTGAAAAGTCCTTTCAGACTAAATGATCCCTCATTTGATACATCCATGACGCTCATGTGTTCAGATTGGAATATTCTTTTGAAATCATTTGGAATTAGGTGATGCGAGATTGATAGAAATCATCATGAACCTCCATTGAATTAATGCATGCTTGCGATTATAAATGCATGTTGCCTCTCCTACGACCATGTTTTGTAGGAGACATTTCCCCAGGAATAGAGATGTTACCAAGTAAGTATATCTCTATCCATACCTTAAATACTTGTTGTTGCATAGGTATACCGACACTCAATTGAGTTGTCCTCCAAAGATTTTTCTCCAAATTCAGTATAATTAAGGCGACCAAAGAAAGGTTCGGGTTCGGATCAAATGATCTCTGTTGTAAGGCTGGGCAACCGAAGAATGGTTCGGGTCCTAACCAAGCAAAATCCTTGTTTAGGCGACCGTAGAATGGTACGGGTCCTAAACAATATTTATTGCTCTAATAGGCGACCGTAGAATGGTACGGACCCTGGAAAAGCAATTTTCCTATTCAGGCGATCGTAGAATGATACAGGTCCTGAAAAATCAATTTTTCGTCAAGGCGACTGTAGAATGGTACGGGTCCTGAAAAGTGAATCCCCGTTTAGGCGACCGTAGAATGGTACGCGTCATAGACAACACCTATTTCCTCATTCAGACGATCGTACAATGGTACGGGTTCTAGAAAATGAATCCCCGTTTAGGTGATCGTAGAATGGTATGAGTCCTAGACAAAACCTATTTCCTTATTCAGGCGACCGTAGAATGGTACGAGTCCTAGACAAAACCTATTTCCCTATTTAGACGACCGTAGAATGGTACGGGTCTTAGACAAAACCTATTTCCCTATTCAGGCGACCGTAAAATGGTACGGGTCTTGGAAGATAAATCCCCGTTTAGGCGACCGTAGAATGGTATGGGTCTTAGATACAATCAAACACTGCCATACTGAGTGATCGTAGAATGGTACAAGTCCTGGAAAAGCAGTCTCTTTACAAAGCCATGTTATTATTCTGGGCAACCGTAGAATGGTACGGGTCCTGAACATATAACACCAGTTATCTCGAATTACTCTATCCTCTTTGAAGGTAAGTTATTCCAGGTAAGTTCATTTATCATTTGCATTTCCATGCATCATATAAATTGTATTAAAAAATGGAATTCATTTTCCAACAAATATCATTCACTGCATGTGCATAGTCAAAATTTAGGTCTCAATTTATCTTTGAAGGCAACCTCTTCGAGCACACATTCAAAGAGGGGCAGCCGTTGATACCTAAATTTTGGCGACCCGTTTAGATGATAAAATCGTTTGGAATATTAAGGAGATAAGGAAAATAAGAGGATTTTTGGTGATCGAGAGGTTATAGACTATCTTAGTGTATATTGAAAAAACGAGATCAAATATTCTACGAAGATCACCTACTTTTACCTATAAAAGCAACATGTACGGAGAAAGAGGGGGGGTTCTCTTCGTCGAAGGAAGGAAAAAAGAGAAAAACGCAAAAGCCTACAGCAGAGAAGACAAGTGAGAGAAAAGAAAGTGAAAGCGACGAGAGAGAGAGAGAGAAGAAAAGGAGAAGAAAGGTGCTGCATCATCGTCTCCTTCGTGAAGGCCTTTCGGCCGAGCCAGCCTCACGTCGCACCACCGCCACCACTGCGCTGTGCCCCTCTCTCGATGAGTCTTCGTCGCTGTTGTTCATGCCTTGTTGGTCGCCGTCCCCGATGCCCGTGAAGCTCCGCGTCGGTTACTGCACCACCACCATCTAGACACCGGCAACCTGCGAGTCCCCAGTCTCGCGCTTTGGTTAGCCTTGCACTGACCTTGCCGTGTCTTTGCCCTCAATCGCGACCTGACGCCACCGGAGCCCCAAATCAGCCATACCGTTGAGCCGATCTGCCCTCGTTGTAGCCCACCGTGACCCGTGACCTCTTGCTCGCTCCCCACTGCGTCGGAGTGCAACTCGATCCGCACCTCTGCAGCAATCGATGCCGCCGCGCCTCCGTACTCGCGAGCTCGCCGCTCTGCTCTACCGCGCACCACTACCGCCCTGCTGCTCGAGCCTTCCAACCCGTCGTTGCTCTATCCGAGCCCGATTGTCCCAAGGACCAACGACTGATGGCCTTGATCTCGACAACCCACTTCCCGGAGACCAGCCGCACGAGCAAGCTGTGTTTGGAAAAGGGAAAAGAAGAAAAAAAAAAAAAAAAGAAAAAAGGAAAATTAGGTAGTTTATTTATTTATTTATCTCTTTCTTGAATTTTTATTAATTTTCCTTTATAGCTTGTTTTTAGTAGAATTGTTCCTTAAATATATGATTGATATTTCGACATGAAAAGTCCCTCAAGCTAGGGATTGACAATCCGATTTTCGCGCTTGAAATCCGACTCGCAATCCCTTACAAAAGTCGACAATCCAATCTCATGTCCAAGATTTGATTCATGATTTAATTTTAAAATTGGTCAACCCGATCTCATGCACGAGATATGGTTCGCCAATTTTTGGATAGCAACATTATTTTGCTTGATGTGATGCCGTGGTGTTTGAGTCAGTTTTATTTTCGTAAAAGGAAAAGGAAATAAAAAAATTGAATTAGGATTAGGTTTGTTTTAGAATATTCCTAGTCTTAGGGTTATCTTGCATGTTTAGAATTGCAATCTTATTTCAAATTTTTAAATAAAAAAATCCAAAAAAATGTGTTCATTTAGGATGTTAGTTTTCTTTAATTTAAATGGCACGTTTAATTATTTGGCAACTTTAAATTTCGAATTTTACAAATAAAAATACAAAAAAAATCATCATGCATGTATCATGTACAATTAGGGCATCCTTGGCACGTCATTGCATATTAGATTGATTGCATGTTTAAATTTTATTTAGATAGATCCTTTTAGATAGATTGCATTTTAGGTTAGAGATTACTTGGTTAAGATAAGATTCTAGTTTAAATTAGGATTTGGCTTAACCTAATTCCTAATATAAATTGAATAGGATCTTAATCTAACTAGGTAATTTTCACATTTTACCTAATTTCGAATTTCATAAAATATACAAAAAATGTCATAGAATAAATTAGTTTTATTCTCTAGGATAGATTACATTCTTTTAGGAAAAAGAAAAGAAAAAAAGAAAAATGTCATATGCACGTCATTAGGATTAGATTCATTGAAATGCATGTCATGTAGTAATTGCTAGGTCCATTCAATTAGAAATTACATGTCATTAGAATTAGGTCATTTAGTTAATATTGCATCGTCTATTACATAATTTTCATTAAATAAGTGAAAACGGAAAAAGAAATTGCGTGTTAATTAGAAACCATATCGAGGGTTGTTAATGTGGATTTTAATTTAATATTGCAGATGCTTTCGTTACTTTAAGGTAAGTTTTTATAATTTATTTATTGTTTATCTGGGTGTTAAATTTGTGGATTGTGCATCCCCATGATCACCTCACATGTTAGGAAATTAAAATCAATTCAAGTTGCTTGCCAAACAATTTTTCAAAATAAAAGAGAAAGGTACCGAAAGGGTGTTAGGGAAATCTAGTGTAACCATGTCCCCGAATTCATAAATCTCTGGTTCGTAGGAATAAAGTAAATCTCCAATTACTTTACTTAGATTTCTAATCAACCCACCGAAATAGATTAGTGGCGACTCCTAATTGAAAATCAATTGCATGTTAATAATTTGAACCCAAGTCGCGAATTGGTATGGGCTTGGGAGAGCCCGAATTAAGTCTAAGCTTAACAATCCATTAGTCAAATCCTAGGTTGTTCACACCCGAAAAATTTGATCACGATAGACATAAATTCTCATTTCACTCATGGAGGTCCTATCTCAAGGCATGATAATAAAGCCATGTAATATTATTTGCCCGACTTGTACCGCGTTTTCCTTTTCCGCATTTATTTTCAAGTCATTTTAATTTCTTGGATGTTTACTTACCACACTGCTTTTTATTAATTTGAGTGTAAATTTCTCTTTTTAATTAGCTTAGGATTAGTCTAGACATTAAGAAAAACAAATCTACCAAAACATTTGCATGGACGCTTAGTGTTTCATAAGGATCATAATTAATAATTAAGATTGTGTGGCCATTTAGATAAACAACCTTCCAAGTTAGTAGTACTGTAAGGGCATTAATAGAAACATTGGCGTAAACAAGTTCCTGTTCCTAAAAATCTCTGGTTGCATGGGAATTGAGACAACACTCTCGAGTCTTGATTGATTTCTAGCTGACTCCAATAGGCTAGTGACGACTCTTAGAAATACATAAGTTGTTAAGAACTAAAATACAAAATCCAATATCGCACGAGGTATGGGCTTGTGAGAGTCCACGGCTAATCTAGAGCCATTGGCCTATCTCTTTAGGCGAATATCCCTAAAAATCTTCCTTTTCCCCTAAACGGTAAAAGAGAGGTCGCGATAGCTTGGCGACTCTGCTGGGGAATTGGTTACAAACCTTATAGGGCTTAGGCTATAATAACTTGGTTGATTATTCACTAACGTGGTCTTCATTTGATAGCGCGTGTCAAAGTCACGTAGAAAACAATGTTAGTCTGCTAACAACGTGTTAAATGTTTTGGTAGGTTTGGAGTAATAAAGCGTGGAGTGTCTGTTAACCCATTTCTTTTGCAAGGAGGTGTAGGAATGTATGTTTATATGGATGAAATTGAAGTGCTATTTGGATATCAATTATTGTGCATGCCTTTATACTTATCTTAGCACTACACATTTACGCACACAACCCAAGATCTAAAACCCCGATTGTACCAAGAAGCCCATGGGAGGTGCCAAAAGTTGGAACTTGTGTGGGGAATGACCCATGGTTATCCACTTTTAGTCCGCTATTTTGATTAATGATAAAGAGAACTGTCCGACGTAAGTATGGTGTGGGGAAAACTCTTTTGATCTAATCAAAATGGGGACCTTAAGCCTTTGGAATTCCACCTTTATGCGTCAAACCTCACAAGTTTACATCCGCGTGTCTATTTTATTGAAAAAAAAAAAAGTCTTTTCACCCATTGTAAGTATGATTTCTCCATCTAATTGCTCACTTTGGATTGAAATTTTCATTTTTTGGAGATTCGCGGAAATCAATGAAATGCCTTTAGCGATGTAGGCTTGGTACTCACTCTTGATAAGTAAACATTTCAAATACCTCTAATCTGGCCCTACATAACATATTTTTTATTATTTAAATTTTCAATTACGAACTCAAAGTCACATTTTGTATAGAAATTCTTCCAAGTCAAGATTGCATTTTGGGGCATATAAATAAAATCAAATTTTTAATAAAATTCTTTCTTGGTCACATTCGAAATTAAAATTCAAATCACATTTTGTGTATTGATTTCTCAAAATAAAAATCACCTCACCTTTGCATGAGCAAAACCACAAATTAATCTCTCAAAATTGATGCCCCATTTGTGTATGAAACTTTTGGAACAGAGTGGGCATTCAATTGATAGCCGCGGACGATCTTTTAATGAAACCTCCTCTTACTAATAAAATCTCGATGAAATACCAAATTCTCATAAGTGGAGACTACGGGGAAGGTATCATTGCCTCGATTTCGTTGTAAGAGGCGGCTTTACTAAAAGATCAATTTTTTTTTATTCATGTACTAACATTATCTTCCTTTCGTCAATGCATTATTGGTTGATCTCACTCGGAATTGATTACTCTAGACAAGGAATTTTTGTCTCACAACAGAAATATGTGACTAATCTCTTGAAGGAAACTGGAAAACTTGGATGTAAACCAATTGCTACATTTATTGGGCCTAATAAAAAACTTGGGGATGCAAAGGAAGAACCTATTGTAGATCAAGAAATGTATCAAAAATTGGTTAGGAAACTCATCTATTTGGCTCATACTAGGCCTAATATTGCCTATTCAATAAGTGTGATTAGTCAATTTATGCATGACCCAAGAGAATCACACTTACAAGCTGTCAATCGAGTGCTACATTATTTAAAATGAAGTCCCGAAAAGGAGTCCTATTTAGAAGAAATCAAAAACTGGTGCTACAAGCTTATACCAATACTAACTATGCAAGACCCATGGTGGATAAAAGGTCAACATCTGGTTATTGCACATTTCTTAGCAGAAATTTAGTGACTTGGAGGAGTAAAAAACATAATGTAGTTGCAAGATCAAGTGCTAAATTAGAATTTCGAGCAATGGCCCGAGGAATATGTGAGCTATTATGGCTTAAAATCATCTTAGAAGACTTGAAAATCAAGTGTGAGGGTCCTATGAAGCTGTATTGTGACAATAAATCAGCAATTAATATTGCTCATAATCCCGTACAATATGATAGGACGAAGCATATTGAAATTGACAGGTATTTCATCAAAGAAAAGATAGAAGAGGGGTTGATTTGCATGTCCTACATATCTTTCGGATATCAACTAGCTGATGTGCTAACTAAAGGACATAATGGTGGGATCTTTCACGAAATAATCTCCAAGCTGGGAATGGAAGACATCTATTCCTTAGCTTGAGAGGGAGTGTTGAATTATCCTGATTTTTAGGATCTAATTATTATGAATATTCAATCCTGATTTTTTTGGGTCCTAATTATTGGGAAATAGTTGCAAATAATTAGTTAGGAAATGATTTATTAGTATCCCTTGATTTGTGGGATTATAGTTGTATTATTCAGATATGGTTTTTCCTAGTTGGTACTTGTAGAAGTCCTATAAATAGCTTTGTAATCTTGGTACAAACAAATAGAGAATTATCACAATTCTTTTCTCTAAATTCTTCACAAACTTTTTAATTATTTACTCTTGTCATATTTTGAGTATGTCTAGGAGTCATGATTTAGGATGAAAATATGGCTCTTGACCATCTTCTGGGTGATAAGGCTTGAGGATTGTGTATATAAATCAAACCACACCTGTCATGTGCCTGAAAGCTTATCCAATGATGCGAGTTGTTAGCTGAATCTGGAAGAATATATACTATAAGTTGAAATTTTCATCGAGAACAATTCGACTGAGATGACATCTCCCTGGTATTTGACTTTTTGTGCAATCTACCTGTTAGGAATTGCTCCTCGCAGATATGGTGTTGGGAAAATCTTCTCCAATATTTGGCCTTGAGCATAATGCATTTGTTCTTTCACAAGGTTTCAAGTTAGTCTGTCCATAGGAAGCACAATGAACGAGCTAATTGACAAATTCAACACTGCTTATGAAAGACACAGTAGGAGGGGAGGAAGGACCCCTTTGTTTGAAAGATTCCTTAATTCTATGAGACCACCTTCAATTGATTATGGTTCTGCATCTCTCCCGGCATTGCACTTATGCATGACGCAAGATCATGGCCGACACATATCAAGCAAGTTTCTTTACCGAGGCCTATACCACATAGAAGATGGGATCAGGGAGATGAAGTCAAAATCTAATAGAAATTCTTATACATCCCCATTTTACTGGGGTTCTCTCACTATTTGCTTGGGATGTTCCACCCTCCTGGGCATTTCGTAGTTCCTAGGGCTAACCATAGTGAACTAGGGAACCTTGCTGCAAGATTTTCATATTTTATAGGCATGTTTTGACCTTTTGGTGTTGCCCTAAGATGATGGTCTTGGTATAGCTTTTAGCATCCTGTAGTGATTCTATACATTAACTTCATGGATTTTGAGCATTGTTGCCGAACTTGTATACTTGGATCCTGTAAAAGGTTCCTGCGTTCACTTCTGTTTTCCATCTCTTTTATCCAATGACTTTGGCAACTTGCTAGGAGAAAGGGGCATTCTTTTAAGCCTTCAAGGATGTGAAGTGACTGGTGTTTGTATATAAAACGTAAACGGTGTGATTTGTACAAATGAACAAATGTGGACAAACTTCATTTTCGTTTTATTCCAGCTCTCATTGGGAGTATTTTACGACATTCAGCATATAACAACAAGCTTGGAATTTCTTGCCCATTGGCTTTGACCGCTACCAAATGCGAAATCAATGAGAGAAGGAAACAAATTGCAAATTGGCAAAGTACAATTTCTTGTTGAGTCGCTCCGGAAAAATCTCTCGTAAAGATTCATACAGACCGTTCAGTTTTGGAGACAATAATCCCATCGCTATCTGCATACAACCATTCACCGTTGTGGATCAATGCGCCAGCAATGTAGATAGGGACATGCTTTTCCCCAACCCCTTTCTTGCTCGATTTCAGGGGATGCGAAGCCAAGGCCCTAATGTCGATCACACCCTCATTGATCTTGTCCACGTCTCTAATGCGGCCATTCATAACAATCCCAGCCCATCCCATGTTCTAAGCCAACTGTCTCGTGTCCCCACTCACCAGAGTGCATCTCAAGCTTCCTCTGCCATTGACAACCAACGCTCTCCCTTCGTCTCTAGTTTCGAGCAGCTCCGGAACTAGGATGTTGTCCTCGAATCAGGATGTGGTCATTGAATTTATTGAGAGTGACAACAGGACCCAAGAACATTTTGCTCTGGCCATATATACAGAATATTGGATGCAGCACAAGCAGGTCGCCACTTGCCACGACTGACACATTTGAGTTGCAGACTTCAGCTATTGCCAGAGAAGCCATTGTGTCATCCTGCAATATTGGTTGGTTAGTTCTTGGCAACCAAGAAAAACACTGGCGATCCACATATTTTTCACTAAATCCCCTAAACTAAAAGCCGATAATTGAGAAAAACACCGACAAGATATGACCTACAGTTGAGCATTTGCATCCCTCCTTATTCCGCTAGTGATATATCCATCACCAAACTGCTTACATCATACATCAATCTTAAGGAATACCTAATGATGCGATCGTGACCTCAAGCAAAGCGACTTATGTGTATTTGCACAGTTTGAGAGATGCATTGGGGGTTCTGTTTCCTAAAGGAGAAGAAGAAAATAGCTAGTGCGCACCTTAGCTTATGCCATAAGATCTGCATAAAAGTCACAGCTGTGACAAATGCTGCAATAAGCATCAGCTGCAACAAACACTAGTACATTAGTCCGTGACGTTTCTCATTATTACATCCGTATTGTACCGCACGAGTCAAAGAAAATTCAGAGCTTCACTCTATGAATTGCTCCTTCAATCATATTTTGCTAGCAACAAGCATCACCAAACACCATTTAGACCATTCCAAAATAATTTAAAGATCAGTTTTAACATTGTCAAGGGATTATTTGTTCGACCTAAGTGTTTAGAGGATGATTTCGCTCCAAAAGCCACTGAACTAGTTCGGTACTACCATCAAACCTATCTCATTGATCATTGCATCCTTTTCTGTAAATCTCACATCATTTACCACATAATAGGTTAGGTTGATATATTAAACACTCGAGAATGCGACAGCTAATTCCCATGTGATCTCTGAAGCATTCGTTAGAATTTTGAAGAATCACATTTTCAGTAACATGAGTTTCTGCACAGCCACAACTCGCAATACTCCACAATTTTTAATGAGACTTATCAAATTCAATTCTTTGAAAGTAGCAATCAGGTAGTTAGCTAACATCAATAGAACAGAATGAAAGAACTACAAAGTCATCACGTTCAAATTGTAATCCCTCACCATTTATGCGATGAGCTTTATGAGATGCTGCTGCAGACTCATCACCACCAGAAAGTTCTAACGCATCTAAATCCATGGATGCCACCGTCACTCAGCCTCTCATTAGCATTGTCAACTGGCAAATTCCTCCTAATTTTCTTTAAAGCAAGCGGTATGAGCTAACAGGGACGAGATAACAAGTAACAGCACCTTTTCTTTCTTTTAATAATCCAGAGTCAACGTCCCACATAAGCTGGGAAATGAGCAGTAAGCCAAGGTAGACTGAAATCACAACATTACGCAACAGAAAACTTCCGGCCAAAAGAAATTAGTCTTTCCCCTTGACCAAAAGAATCAAGAAACCACCGTGAACCCAACTAGAAGATACAAGAATGAAACAGACAGAGTACAAATAATTCTTAATTCGAGGCTTAACGACCCATCCTGGTAAACTAATCAAAGGCGATTAAGAATGACTAGGTTCATGCATTTGCTATCTGGAACTCTCCATCCGCACTATTAAATCTGATCAAAAGATCGCATTTTCTCTTTATAATGCATAACAGAGAGGCCAACTAACGCTTCTAACCCATCCCCCATCCCTCATCCCCTAGTTCCGATTAAACAAGATCATCGAGGTTTGACTCTATTTTAAACTCCACTGAGCAGAACTCTTAGGCACGTAATTTTTAAATAACTACAATAATCTTTTTGTTTCTAGCAAAGAATCTGATGCTACCAACAAGGGGAAAACCAGCGAGGACCCACGAAAGAGTACAGAAAATATTAAGGAATACGAATGCTGAGAGAAGCTAAAGAGATATAACAAAACAGAAAAAAAGAAAAAAAAAGAACGAAGAGGAGGGGCTTACATGTTGAGCTAAGAGAATCGAACAAAGACGAGAGACCAGTGAAGACAACCCAAAGCAAAATGATGAGGCCTGGTCGAATTGTGATGCACCACAGATTTAGGGCTTCCCGGGAGGGACGGCTTTGAGCCGAGCCAAGTGTGGAAGCGATTGAAGATTAGACGAGAGAGCAGAGCGACTGCTTCTCCATTCTACAAGAACCATCCCTACACACATTGTTGCAAAACAAGAAATTTTGACAAACAACATGCAAGCTTCACCCAAAACAAATATGTAGACACAAGAACGCGGCAAAAAGAAAAAATTGAACCTGAACAGCGGGGCTTGTCGTCGCAGATTTAGGGCTTTTCGGGAGAGACGGCTTTGAGCAGAGCGGAGCATGGAAGCGAGTCATCAATGGAAGATTAGACGAGAGAGCAGAGCGATTGCTTATCGGTCGCCAGTCGGGAGGGACGGAGAAAGCCGAGCGTTGAGAGAGAGGGTGGTTTGGGAAGAGAGAAATTGTGAGGAAGAGGTCGTGAAGTGGAGAGAAGGCCGCCGTCATCGGAGAGAATGTCATCAGGTCGGGAAAGAGGGGAGAGAGTGAGAAGAGAGAGGAGAGAGAAATGAAGTGCTTAGTCGAGAAAATAGAGAAGAGGCCATCTCTCCCACGCTGGGTTTAAAATTGGCTAACATCGGGCCCCGAAAGACAAGTGTCGATCTTTGAATAATTCGAAGTAAGGATGACATGGTCCTTTGAGGGCACCTAATATTTTCTCATAGGTCCGCAAAGAAGTGGACATCTCCCTAGCAAAATACTCAAATAAATGATTGACACGTGATGGATCCCACTTGTCAATTATGCCTCCCTTGTCTCTCACCGTTACTCTCCCAGTCTCTCCTGCCCTCTGTTACTGACCGTTTCTCTCTTCCTCCCAATGCTTCTCTTTTCTTTCCTCTTGCGTCCGCCTTGGACTCGAATCCAAGGCGCTAGCCTTGTACTTGGATATCAGATTACACCATCTAGCAAGAAATTTGCGGTTTAAAAAATAGTTGTTCCCCCGTGTTGTAACAATTTGAAACACTAAAAAAATGAATAAAGATTTTCAAATCAAAGAAAAGAAATCACTCTATGTCTTGAACATGTTTGCAATCTTTATTTTTATCTGTATATTATAAATTTAAAAGTTTCTACCTTATTATAAATCGAGTCTTTTAGGTGACTTTGCTTCAAAGATATTATTATACATTTATAGTTAATGTTATCGTAGAAAATCGTACAATTATATTTTATCTCGTTCGCAAGATGTTTAGAAGTCATACATTACAAATTTGTAATTGATAAATATATAAAGTAGTCGAACATGACAATTTGGCTTTTGCAAGGAAAAAGGCTTTTTGATCAAAAGAACAAAAGGAAGAGAAAAAGGAAACCCCTTCTTTAAATAAAGAAAAAACTATTGAAATTCTTTAAATATTCACTTTCCGGGCAGTTGTGCTATAACAAATGATTAAAAGACAAGAATGCCCTCTAGTTTGTTTCCAAGCATCTTGAGAAGCTTGCTTCAATTGTACCTGGCGTAGGCACATTTCGCAGTCAATGAAGGCATGTGGGAGAGGGTGAGACTGGGGGTGAAAGGGAGTATAATGATGTCGAGGTGAAACGGAAGTGGAGGGTGAGGGTTGAGATGAGCGAGGGGGAGCGAAAGATGAGTGTTATGAAAGGGTCAAAATCAGCCATTTATCTCACTTCCCTCCGCCATTTCTTTCATCAAAGTTGTTATGCTAAAGACATAAACAACCATAGATAATTATGAGATATGATTCTTCTGAATGGGTTAAGATAATTCTCATTATGATTTAGTATTATACTATTCTTTTTTCTTCTCCTAATTGTAGAAATAACTAGAAAATAAAACAGCAAGTACAAAAATGAGTAATAACCCCTAGTAGAGACCGATACGATTCAATTCAACATTTTGGTCGTTCGGATTAATAACTAGTTGTTTTGACCAAATGAATATGATGTGTTTGGAGACCCTCGTCCAAATGAATATTTCATAGAGAGTCGACAAGGAATTTAGTAGATCTTTTTAGGAAGACTCAATGACCATAGATCAAACCTATCCAATTTATACAGTGCGACAGTTAGCTGTTCATGGACTAACTGTACTTATCGTTTCTTTTTTAGGATCAATATTAACAGTGCATTCATCCAACGATAAACCTAATAAAAATTATAGAGCTACAACACAATTGTTGACGCCTAAATTTTTGCCCAAAAATCATTTCCAAAAAATGGAAACTTGTTTTTCCACAAAAATATTTCATGTCAAATTCTTGCATATAGATTATCTAGGTGTTTATCACAGTTTTTTTTTTATTAAGAAAATGGAAGATGTTTTTCCTTAAAAAAAATAAAGAAAGAAAAGAAAAAAAGAAAAAAAAAGCAAGTTGGGGCTAATGATCTAAATGTGACTAGCCAAGCCCAGGAGGTCAGATTGGAATTAAAATGGCAAGTTAGGGCCAAAATGCAATTTCCAAAAGTTGAGGGACCAATTTGCAAATTTTGCAAAATTTTGCCCGAGCCCTTAAATCATCATATTGATCTTCAATTGAGTTGAAATTGAACTTGGGTCAAGTCCAATTAATCAAATCGAGCAAAAAGGACCAAATTACATTGAATTGTGCATTCTTGGATAAGAAAATGGCCAACTTTGAGGAACTCTTTGCAAAATTGGGTGGAGACAATTGCAAAAAATTGTCAAGATATTAAACTACTATACATGAGCTTTCTAATTGATCAAAAACCATAGTCAAATTGATGGATTAAAGCACTCAAACTAGCTACCAAAACTTAGTCCACAATTAGGTCTCAATTCGAAGCTGCTAAGTAACTTGGTGGCCCCACCATATCCTACTCAACATCCCAATCAGCCTGATCTTTGCCCGTAATGAAATACCATAATTAATAGTGCAAGTAGATGGAATTGGCCAGAGATAAGCTGCTAAAAGCACGGGAAAATCTCAACAAAATCCACACACTTAACAGTTGTAAAAGTTGAAAAATTTGGCTAAGTCAGAAAGTGAGTGAACTAGCTCTGTTGGCAAGCTTGGTAAGTGGACAAAAGACCGATCGAAAATCCCTTAATTTAGGGGATAAGATCATTGAAGCAAGCTCTTTTAGGGCATGAAAGGTAGGAGATAAGGAGGGGAAGAGAGAGCTCATAATCGTTCCCCAAAGACGGCCCCAGAAGCAACTCAAGAAAAGCAAAACCTAGAAATTCCTGACTGACCCTTACAAAAACAAAATGAAATTTTCACAAACTCGTAGCCAAAATTAGCCAAAACCTTCAACTAAAGAGTGAAACTTCATTCAAATATCTTTCTAACCATAGGTTGCATGTCCCAAATGGAGATCGGGAAGGCCTTCTAAAGTCTCCCGAAACAGTACCCTCCTGGCGGGCCAAGAAAGTTCAAAATATTTGTAAGTGTTGAGCATGGTTGGTCACGGGTGAAAGAAAGCGAGTGTTTTTGAGAAAATTGAGAGACAAATGAGAAAAATCATGACTTGTACCTCAAACTAAAATATATATAGTTTGGTTTGGTGTTAAGTTTTCTAACAAAAGAGGTCATGAAGTTTAATTTTAGAGATCAACAAAAATCTTCGTTGCCAGTTTTTTCTCTACGGATTTCATTTTCCAGTTTGAAGGAACCAACTTCCATGTGCTTCTGGAGGACAATTTTTTGGTTTCCTTGGCCAATATTCACTTGCAAAAGAAACTAGGAAGCAAGGTATGTATCCTAGATATATTTTTGTTTGAGTTTGACCATGTTATGATCATGAAAATCAAGAGGAAAACCAGTCCAGAAAACTAATTTCTGACACTGGAGTTTTTCTAAGTATTTAAAACCTCTTCAATAGCCATACATGCTTGTCTTGCTACTCCCCTTTGCATGCCTTTTTTTTCTTCGTGTGAACAATAAGATCGTCCAAAACTTTGGCAAAAAACCAAGCCTATCCACATTGATTCATGGCTGGTTAGTGTGGACTTTGCATGTGTGCTTCTTGGAGAGGTTGTTTCGATGAGTTTGATTGATTATTTTCTGTGATGTTTATTGCATTTGAAAGTCTATGTTACCTACTTTCACTCGGATCAAGTAATGTTTCCTTTAGATCTCGTACGTGGTGAGTGTCGAGGTTTGAATTCGGGCATGCAACATGTTTGCTTGACTTGGGTTTACATCGGGATTTGCAATATCAGCTCAAACCGCAAATTTAAGATTGGTTTTAGCTAGGTTTTTGTGTGTTTTAGGCTACGATTTCTATATAATCATGGTCTTTGTATGTGGTAGTATAACTTTGATATTTTAGTTCTACGTGAGATTACTTATGGGTTGAGATTGAAGACTGCAAACATGGCCCGAGGAAGCTGCTTTTGGGTGATTTGATGCACGCCAAGTGTTCGACAAAATGTGCAAACCAAGTTTCGATCTTGAAACCGTCGATGTGAGCTCGGTTCTTGTTATATTCATGCACTAGGCAGTTCCATTACATATTAGTGTAAATAAGCATATATCGGTTAGGGAATTATTTTTAAATACAAATGAAAAAATGAAAAAAAAAATATGAAAATTTGAAAAAAATTATAAAAATGATGGATGGTATCAAATTATGATAGAAATGACATTTATGAAATTTTCCTAATTTTAAAAGGTCATTTTCCTAATTTAATGTTATTTTGGTATTTTGTAATCATTTTTGTAAATAATCGATGTTGCATAGATTAAAATTATTTAGAGTAATTTCATGCACATTTAAATTTTCATTTTGCTCATAGGGGTCTTGTCCGAGGCGTGATAACAAGGCCATGTAATATTATTTGCTTGACTTATATTGGATTTTCCTTTTTTGCATTTACTTTCAAGTCATTTCAATTTCTTGGATGTTTACTTATCACACCCCTTTTCATTAATTTGAGTGTACATTTCTCTTCTAAATTAGGTTAGGATTAGTCTAGACCTTAAAGAAAACAAACCTACAAAAACATTTGCATGGACGCTTAGTGGTTTCATAAGGATTATAGTTGGTAATCAAGATTGTGTGGCCATTTTGATAAACAACCTTTAAAGTAAGTAGTACTGCAAGGGCGTTAATAGAAACATTGGCGTAAACAAGTCCATTTTCCTAGAAATCTTTCGTTGCGTAGGAATCGAGACAAAGCTATTGCGTCTTGATTGGTTTCTAGTCAATCCTAATAGGCTTTCGGTGACTCCTAGAAATACATAGGTTGTTAAGAATTAAAATACAAAATCCAACCTTGCGCAATGTATGGGCTTGGGAGAGCCACGCCTAATACTGAGACTGTTGGTCCGTTTCTTTAGGCAAATACCCCTAAATCTCTTCATTTTCCCCCAAACGAAAAAAGAGAGGTCGCAATAACAATCAAATCCGAACAAACAAAATGTTGAATTGAATCAGACTAGTCTCTACCAGGGGTTATTACTCATTTTTGTACTTGTTTTATTTTCCAATTTTTTCTTTAATTAAGAGAAGAAAAAAAATAGTATAGTACTAGATCATAAGAATTATCTTAACCCATTCGGAAGGATCACATCTCATAATTATCTATGATTGTTTTTTTTAATGACCTAGGAACCATTTTGTATAGCCGGCGGTCGGCGACATAAACCCGGGACGACCCGCGGGGACTCACCTCCCACAGATCGCAATTTAGTCGCACAAGCGAATGCAGGGATTTGAACTCGCTCCCTTCCGGTAGAGGGATTGAGCGCAAACCACGCGAGCACCAATGGGGTGGGGATCTATGATTGTTTATGTCTAGTGGGAGAGTGAAGATGGTGGAGAAAAGATCTACATTTCTCTTTAAAGATAATGGATGCAAACGGTAAATGATAATGGACATGGGTTTGACGTGACTTGCTCTCGCGAGGTTGTGAAAGATAATGGAAGTAAATAATGAGATATATTTAGAAATCAATAAAGGAGAACGAAGAATGATGACAGGCCTTTTCTTTGAAGGTTCTTAGAACCCAACTCAGTGAGAGCGAAGAAACCGCCATGACATGACTCTATTTACAGATGGTGGCCGATCATGCAAGGGAAAGGAAGAGGAAGGATAGAGAGATAAATTGGCATCAACATAACTTTGTTTGGAGATTATGGTTGATCGTGCAGAGAGAGATCATGCAAGGGAAAGGAAGAGGAAGGATAGAGAGAGAAATTGGCATCAACATAACTTTGTTTTGAGATTATGGTTGATCGTGCAGAGAGAGATCATGCAAGGGAAAGGAAGAGGAAGGATAGAGAGAGAAATTGGCATCAACATAACTTTGTTTGGAGATTATGGTTGATCGTGCACAGAGAGAGAGAGAGAGAGAGAGATAATTTTTCGTGTTTGATAATAATATTTTTCGAATTATTGGTATTGAGAATAGACACTAGTTTACTTGTTACGTATTAATTTAAGAGATACTTTGGTAACTTAATAAAATATTTATTATGAAAATCTTATAATAGATTGATTTGGTAATTGTCCCAACTTTTTCTATTTTTCCTAAATATTCGACCCCTTACACGTTTTTCTCATAAAGATATTGAGCCTAGTAGTGATGAGGTGGAAACAATTAATTTTAGATGTGGGTTTTTGTCACCCCAAAACTACAAAGAATGGGGATGACACGGTCATCCTTCCACACGAAAGATGTTAAAATAACCGAGAAAAATGTTAAAATCTAATAAAACTCTATCTCAACTACAAAACGACTAAATTATGCCTTAACTCTAACAAAAGGACTTCTACGTGCTAACAAATTGCATAACCAAAACGATTGTTTAAGCCATTTGTGACGCGAAGTTTAAGCGCAAAACTTAGTTAAGCAATAACTTCCTCCTCCGAACCCCATTCCAAATGTACTTATAGTCAATAGAGAGCCCTTGACACATATTACAAGAATATGAACTTGACCATCCCAAAATCAAGCCGAAAAATGACAAAATACGGGCCCAAAGCTGCTGGATGCATACTGTTCACTGCGCATAGGAAACTTTGAAATTTTGTTTTGGACAAACCATAAATTTAAATCATGACCCGTAAAATCCCACGACTCCACAACACCCTAAACTACCATTCCTACAAAAATACGTGGCTCAACGATTCCAAAATCGGACTTTGCCGCTTGATTTTTCAAAAATTCCAAATTTGAATCCTAAACCCATAAATTACTTCAATTGAACGAACGATGGGCCTAATCCCTTACTGGATGTTGCGTTATGGAATTGAGTTGGCTTGGCGAGGCGTCTGAGGCGTGTACGTGCCAAAACCCCTTTCCTTTCTTCCCCTTTCTCTTCTTCTTCTTCTTCTTCTTCTTCTTCTTCTTTTCTTTCTGGTCGAGGGACCTCTAAGCTTCTATTCAGCCGAGCCCTCTCCCCTATGCTTTTTGCTTTATTGACTTTTCAACTTCTTTTTCTTTTTCTTCTTTTGGGGCCCATTAGCCAAATATTACAGTTTCGACTCTTATGCCCTGCATTTTTTGTAGAGCAAAAGTTTGAGAGTGCATTGAGAGCTAGAGTAGGATTGACTTAAAGAAAAAAATGAAGAAATGAAGTATTCTCTCATTCACATAATTATCTTTTCTCTCGGCTTATAATATCAATATCAAGCCATCTACACCCTAACTATTAGCATGGGGGCACATGAATCGATTTGATTGGAATATTTACCCCTACACCTATCATTCTAACCCTAATACAATTAAAATGAAGATGGCTTTCATCTACTTTGTCGGCCATAGACCGGGGAGCAAAAAAATTAGCCAAAAGAAGAAATGCATGGCAGATGTGGGTATGACAAACTTTCAATATATCTTCAGCAGATCAAGATACTGCATGATATGGATTATTTTGTTGGTACTGGAAAATCAAGGAATGTTCATTGCTGTGCCTTTCCTCTTTCCTGTTCATTGCTTTCATATTGCTTGTTTTTCCTCTTTCTTGTTCATCGTCTGCTTTTTCATTGTTGTTACTCTTGCTTTTCCCCTTCTTATGTGTTTTCATTGCTTTGCTTTTCCTCTTTCATGCTCATTACTTTCTCGTTCCTTGATTTTCTAGTATTAGCAAAATCAATCCGTATCATGCGGCATCTTGACTTGCTGAAAATATATTAAAAGTTTGTCATCCCCAGATCTGCCATGCATTTATTCCTTTGGCTAATTTTTTTTTTCACCCTGGTTTGTCTTTGCCATGCGTTTCATCTTCTTTGCCGGCCACAGACCGGGGAGAATAAAAAAATTAGCCAAAGGAAGAAATGCATGGCAGATCTGGGGATGACAAACTTTTAATATATTTTCGGCATGTCAAGATACCGCATAATATGGATTGACTTTGCCGGTATTGGAAAATCAAGGAACGGAAAAATAATGAACAAGAAAGAGGAAAAGCAAAGCAATGAAAACACGTAAGAAGGGGAAAAGCAAGAGTAACAGCAATGAAAAAGCAGATGATGAACAGGAAAGAGGAAAAACAAACAATATGAAAGCAATGAACAGGAAAGAGATGAAAGCAAAGCAATGAAAATGCGTAAGAAGGGGACTAGCAAGAAGGCGAAAAGCAGGAAAGAGGAAAAGCAAGAGAAATAGCAATGAAAGAGCATACGATGAGCTGGAAAGAGGAAAAGCAAAGCAATGAAAACGCAATGAAAACGCGTAAGAAAAGCAAGAGGAAAAGCAATGAAAAAGCTTGCGATGAACAGGAAAAGCAATATGAAAACAATGAACAGGAAGAGGCTCTGACCAATGGGACCACTGTAAAGTGCGCCTATGGGAATCCCGTGATGATTTTATTTTTTTTGTCGAAATGATAATGGATTTACAACAAGAGAGAACGGGAGGATACAGCACCGTGTTTTGCCACTGGAATCCCACTTGGTAGACCCTTGAAATTAAAAGGAAAAACAATAAATCAAATGAAAAAAAAAAAGGAAAAGAGAAAAAGACACTTTAACATCATCAATATACAGGTTAAACGTCTTTATTCCTAGGCAAAACAACCGCAGGATTTCTTTTGACTCCATCCTCAATATAAAACATTTTACTCAAGGCATACCAATCCAAGTCAACTCGAAAATCAAAATCAAGCATCTCACAATTGACTAAGATTGAAATTTGTTTAAATTTTTTTGGTATTGTTTGAATAAACTTTTTACCTCGCTATCTTCTTCTTTTCGTACAACTCCATTTTTTGGTCGGCCATGGACGGTTGCTTGAGCCGAACACCTCAGGCTCGCGTCGAAGAACCCCATAAGTTTGAACATGGGAGAAAAAATGCTTCGAGATACTTCATTCGAATATGCGTTGTTTCTTCTTGAATATTGCTCGAAATCCTTTTTTTTTTTCTCTTTAAATTCCATTATCCCGTGTGAGGGAGGAGATACATGCCGTAACGTGACTAACAATCGCTCCAATTATTTTTCCAAACTTTCCAAACGATGAAAAAGGATTCGTTGTCCAAGTACAATAGCCGAACAGAAAATGAAAGCCACATGCCTCCTAGACTATCTGATAGTTATCGAAATGGGTCATAAACTTATTTATTAACCTACACATGTTTAATTGAATTGTTATGAGTTAATTATATTCAATAAATGGATCATAAATAGAATCAAAATTGTAAAATCCAATATATTATATGTGTTATACGAGTGTATAACTTACATCGATCCAATCCATTTTTATGACTCTCTTATCCTCACTCGACCTCACGCTTGCTTAATCCACACACTCACTTCAATTTGAGTATAAGTGTTTCCATATTTGGTTAAATATTGAAGTTTTTTAGTAATATAAATCAAGATTGGATATGGGTCACTATATTTATATTGTGTGGAAATTGATTAAATGGATTTATTTCGATTGAACCATTTTTTATCCGACCCAACCACTCCACCTGTATAATGGGTCTACCGATTTGTTTGGCAATTGTTTGCATCGTGTATTGACGTATATAAATAATTACGAGATATTAACGGAATGTTAATAGAAGGTAAATTTAAATAAATGGTGCTGATTTAGGTTTTCCCCCCCACAAGGAAGATTAGTTTTCGGTAAATGCCTCGTGGGCTACTGGTTTGAAAATTTTTGGTAAGATGAAAATTAGGTCGGGGCAGATTTTTGCTGAGGAATCGGTTCAGGATTTACTTTTTTCTGAATTTATCGGAAGGCTAATTGTAGAAGTACCAGAAAAGGGCAGAGGTGATAGATTATGAAGAGATCATATTTGACATCCATTCCCAAATAAAGCTTGCGATGATTACTAACGAGGTGGCAAACGAATTGATGAGAGATCCCCCATACTTACTGTTCAATCCTCCTAATTATCAAGAATATCAAAATGACCCATAAAAATGTAAAAGGAGAAAGTGAAAGTGGACATGATTATGGTTTGGTTTGGTGCTACACTTTGACAATCCTTTTCTTTGCAACACGCCTTCGGTTGGTGAGACTTCGCAAATCTTCTTCCCAAACTGGAGATTAGAGTCTCTTTGATCACGAATGTGGGGTTTCGATATTCAATCACGCCAACCATTTTGGCATGTGATTGAGGCAATCGAAGCTATCAACCTTGAAAATCCACAAGAACATTAGCACGATTTGTGATATTCCTTCAACTCTACTCAATTCAAATTGTTTATTTCATTAAAGGAACACAAAAAGATCTTCATCTCAGTCTTCTATGGTTTGGGCTTTAGTGCATTGCATTTTAAATTGGGACAAAACCCAACTCTCGTACCCTATTAAGAAATTCTATTTTAAAAGGTTAAATCGATAGGTGGACAGAAACTACATATATATATATATATATATATATATATATATATGTATATATAAGTCCTACAAATAAGTAACATAAGATATGATCAAAATGGATAATAGGCTCGCAAGATTGACGTGATGAGATAGAGATGATTATTTTTTGGTTATGGTATAAAATATATTTTAGAGGCTCGTATATATCCATTGTCATAGAGGCTTACACGAAATCCTAACGACGCCATGGTATGATCATTTATCTCTTAACCTTACTTTTAATTGTTATAAGCAAATGCATTTAGTGAGGGACCGATTTTTCATGCACTACTTTTTTAGTTCTTCTCTCATCGATAATTCTTTTACTTATTTGGATAGTGTCTCTTTTCATGTCAATAATTCTTTTACTTATTTGGATAGTGTCTCTTTTCATATCCAAGTAAAACTTGATTCGCCATTATTCAAAACGTTCTAATTTGTTCAATTTTCCTTAAATTCACGATTCTCCCATTAAAAGATGAGAGGCTCGACTACAAGTTAAACGAATATCGGCCTATACCCTATGAATTTAATTAATTTGGCCTCGGATGCAGCAGGCCAATGTTAGGTGGCTCTCTCTCTTCTTTTTTTAAGCCGATCTTGAGGTTAGCGGTCACTTCTAGTAAAAGACAAAAACAACTGGAAACAACTTTGTGACAGTGGCGATAGGGCTGCAAAGAAGTGGACATCTCCTGAGCAAAACACTCAAATAAATGATCGACACGTGCTAAGATGGATCCCACTTGTCAATTATGCCTCCTTTGTCTCTCACCGTCACTCCTTCCGTGTATCTCCTGCCCGCCGTTACTGATCGTTTCTCTATTCCTCCCAATGCTTCTCTGTTCTTTCCTCTTGCGTCCGCCTTGGACTCGAATCCAAGGCGCTAGCCTTGTACTTGGATATCAAATTATACCATCTATCAAGAAATTTGCGGTTTAAAAAATAGTTGTTCCCCCATGATGTAATAATTTGAAACACTAAAAAAATAAATAAAGATTTTCAAATCAAAGAAAATAAATCACTCTACTTCTTGAACATGTTTGTAATCTTTATTTTTATCTCTATATTATAAATTAAAAAGTATCTATCTTATTATGAAATCGAGTCTTTTAGGTAACTTTGCTTCAGTGATATTATACATTTAGAGTTAATGTTATCGTAGAAAATCGTACAATTATAATTTATCTCATTCACAAGATGTTTAGAAGCCCTACATTACAAATTTGTAATTGATAAATATATAAAGTAGTCGAACATGACAATTTGGCTTTTGCAAGGAAAAAGGCTTTTGATCAAAAGAACAAAAGAAGGAGAAAAAGGAAACCTTTCTTTACACAAAGAAAAAGCTATAGAAATTCTTCAAATATTCCTATAACAAATTATTAAAAGACAAGAATACCCTCTAGTCTATTTCCAAGCATCCTGAGAGGCTTGCTTAAATTATAACTGGCGTAGGCACATTCTGCTGTCAATGAAGGTAGGTTACTTCATTGGAAGGCAAACTTGTCCACCTTGGAAGAGTTCATCCGTTTGACGGCCAATGAGTTAATTTAAATTTAGGAGAAAATAATTTTATTATCTATTAAAAAATGGTTTTTGGTGTCCTAATTAGGAAACATCTCCATTATTTTGGCATGTAGCCGTCTCAAAATAATAACAACAACAACAACAATAATAATTTTGATGTTTGAACAATTCCATATCCTAAAGTTAGCTCTTGACCATTCTATTAACATGTATCGATGGCAACTAAGTCATTCCCCAAGATACAATTTAAGATTGTTATCGACAAGTATGAGGTGTTTCGCCATTTTACCCGTTTGGTGCATCATGTTGTAGTGAACATATGAAGAAACAAAGCCAATCATACATGCATAAAATACTTTCATAGGCAAATGCTTTCTCATAGACCAGTCTCTCTAAGGATGTGCTTTTAACTGATGTTCCTTATCATGTTACGGTGTTCCTTATTTAAAAATTGGCTGACTCTCTTCATTCTATCTCAAGAGAGGAGGTGTCGATATTGCTCTATTAGCTATAGTGTTTTGCTAAAATCATATGTGCATGTTGTGAAAGCTAGTACGAGCACCTATATGGAGTGAATAGGTGCGAAAACAAATTTTGCAGAGTAAGATATATAATTTTGCTTTTAAACCAACTCCGTTTAACAATAGATTATGAAAATGAAATTAGACTCTAATAATCAAATAAAGTTACGATCAATGTAAACGAGCTTAGGGAAGAGAATAAGAACACAAGGTTTATAGTGGTTCGGCTTGATCCAAGCCTACGTCCACTCTTCCGCACTAATAGCCCACCGGCTAAATTTCACTAAGAATCAAAAGATTTGTTACAGTATAGCTCTTCCTTGATTCCATAGTGTAGAGACTCTGCTACACTTCCTCAAGATCTCACAGAAGTATAAACTCTCTTTTGAGTACAATTTTTCCCTCAACAATTGAATTGACAAAGAACAAGGAGCTTCAGACTTTGGAATTCTTCTATTGCGCACACACTCGAATAACTAGAACATCTTCCTTATATACTCCTCAATGCCTTCATACCCGTTGGCACTTACCAAATGAGCTCTTCCAATCTATCTGTTGGGCATAATCAATTAGGGAGATTTCGAGTTATTTAAGGAATATGACGATAGCCCACCAATCTTGCTCACCCATACAATCAGGATCTAGATTTTCATAAGTAAAACCTTCCAAGTATGTTTCGCCAATCAACGGATCTAAATTACCCGAATTGATATCAAAACAAATAATAGATTCCAAGATGCTATATCCATCCGAGAGATCTTCTTCAATCAATAGAATCAAATCCTTAACGAAATATTCAGTTCTGGATAAGTCTTTTTCGACGGTCTAGAAACTATCAATGGGATAGACTTTGAATCTTAAGTTTGGCGGTTCGGCCGTCTTAAGACTTTGACTAAAGAGTCTGCAAGTCTTCAGACTAGACTGATAGAAACGTTTTGTCAACTTCAAAACATGCAAGGAAGTTTTCTCCAACAATCTCCCCCTTTTTGATAGTGACAAAACTTTCCTGCAGATTTGGATATTTTTGACCTGCAAAATAGTACTCAAGCAAACATGGATATCTCACAAAGATAATTGACTTAGTAAAGACAGCATTAAATCTGCATCCACAGGAAATAAGTTAGTCCTGTAAATAAACAACTATCTTTGCCATGAAATACCAATAGTGCTTAAAATAAACAAACGATCAAACAATCCAAATCCAAATCCAGTCACAACCAAACAACCAAACAAAAGTAAAAAGTCATTCAAAAAGTAATGTCAAACGAGAGTCAAGTCTCAAATTTGCACCATCTCTCCCCCTTTTTGTCAGCATTAAAAAGGTAGAGATAAAAAGATAATGGAATTATGGTTGTCTAGGAATGCGAACAAGCTGGAAATCTCCCATTGACTGGACAATCCCTTCCAGCTTTTTCAAATCTTCTTTCGGTTGAGCCACATCTTCACCCTTGGCATTTGCTTGAACTTGAAGAGCAAGGGCATGAACTTGATCATGCAAGAAAAATGAAGAGGCTTGACCTGCATTCTTCAAGTTCTGAACTTCGCATCCCAGGACATAAATCTGGCCTCGCATCTCCATAAGAACATCAAACACTTTGCGAAGGTCTGCTGAATTATCAGTCTGAATACTGGCCTCTGCATGATCAGCAGGAGTATTTGTAGTTGATAGCAAGCCAGCATGATCACTTAGATTTGGCGATGAAACCTCATGACCTTCCTTTGGGAATTGAGAGGCATAGATTTCTTCTGAATTTGTAGGTGAATGACTAATACCTTCACTAGTAACAGTAATTGAAGATGTACCTCTTTTCTCAGCAACTCTCCATGTTTCAATGCCCTCAGGAGGTGAGAAGTACGCTTCATTTTCTATTTCCTCCTATTCACCTCTTCCTTCTTCTTGTTCTACAATCCTTTCTTCTTCTGTTTCTTTTCGCATTGTTTCTCTCTCTCCACTCCTTTCCTCTTCTTCATCTTTGTCTTGATCCTCTCTCTCCTCTGTCTTTGGAACAACACTCTGTAGATTTCTCATTGCAAGAGCAGAAATGGTAATATCGTCCTCATCCTCTTCATCCTCCAGAACGAGTGCTCTTATTTTCTTGGATGGAGCTGTCATTGGCTCATTCCCTTTCCGTTTTACAATTGAAGAACCAGGGGTTTTCTCTTTCAATCGCTCCAAAGCCTTGTCCAGCTCTTTCAAACGCATTTTGAAAACCATTTTCAGTCCCACTATCATTTGATCACATGATCGAACACATAAAATCCTGGGAGGCTGAATATCGAAATGTCTGAAAAGCTTTGTAACAAGTGCTGAGTATGGAAGTTGCCCTCTGCTTTTCGCCATCGTTCTGTACATGTGAAACATGATTGTGTGAGGCAGAAAGAACTTCTTGCCGGCGTTGATGGCATACATCAACTTTATTTCTAAGTTAGAGACATCGGTCTTCGAGGTTGACTTGGGTCTGAGGCAATTGATCACGATCTTATGAGCAAAATATTAGAGGCCTTCATCCTTAAATATGAAATTCTTCCTTCAGCCATTCCATCCCGAACAAGCTCCACCGTTGCATGACCAACAGACACACTAATCGATTGGAATGCCCCTCACTTTACTCTAATCACATCCGCCAATATGAACGATATAATCCTGGTCTCAAACACTAAACGAAAATCTATTCGCATCCAAGAAACTTAGATTAGAATAGAAGTAAGCAGTAAGTTCTGGATATGCCTCTGTCGTCTCAGAACAAAATCGCTCAAGCTAAAGTTGAGTGAATTTCTCTCGCAGCTTCACATTCAAAGAATCAAGAAAATCAAAGTCTACATTTCTTAGATTGATCACCCCTCTTTTTAGCAACTTGGAGTAAAGTCGCTTGTGTTCCTCCAAGCGAAAAAAATCTGTCCTTTTGCTTCGAATATTCGCCCCAACACCCATTCTAGGCTTGAAATGAGTGTACATTTTGTCATCATCATTCCCATCAGGTTGACTAAGACCTTCAACATGTGGATCACTAGGAATATTCACAAATGCTTGATTTGCCGTCCCCGCAGGAGCAATCTCCAATCGTTCCATTGTTCGCAAAAAGTGGATTTCATTTCGATACCCTTTATCTTTCAAAAATTCATCAATATATTTCAAGAGAGTGCCTCCTCTCTTCAAGGCAGAGAAAAGCTTAAAGATAAAAGCGAGCTTTTAAGATCTTACGGGTTTTGCGCCTTCAATGATTTCTTCCTCCTCTCTACGATCACTACCTTGCTGCTGTCTTGGGGATTCCTCTTCCTCGATGAGGTCAAAATGTGTAGGACCCTCACGCATGTGTTGCGGTCCCCTGTTCGCGATCCTTGAAGACTCTCTTTGGGATGCCATTCTCACAGTCTTTGAGAGATTTCAAACTCGATTCGCGAAAAAATGTGAGAACTTTGAAGATTAAACTAGAGAATAAAAGTAAGAAAGCGAAGATCTGTGCTTTTTAGGGTTTGTGAGGAAGACGATCAATATATAAAGCAGATCGAAAAGAGGCATATGGAATGACGTAAAAGGAAAAAATAGAAAATGCATTTTAAAAAATAACCGCCTTTTTGAAAGAATGGATAACCGTCTTTTCAAAAATAACTCCTTTTTCGAAAAGGAATGATTACAACAATTTGTGGCGGGGAAGATAATTGTACCTTTTCGAGATTAATAACATCAATCAATTAAAGATTAATAGATAATCGTACCTCTTCGAGATTTTATCCGTGAGATAAATTTCTAAAAACTTACAGTCGTAAATCTTGAACTTCTGAGTCTGAATATCATTAGACTTTTATCCCTGAGTCTGAACTTCTTCAGACTTTAAGATATTGAGTCTGGAACGAATAAGCTCGAATTGACTTTTCTCCAAAGGCTTTGTGAAGATGTCCCCTAGTTAATTCTTTGAGTCAATGAATTGAATCGGGACTTCTCCATTTTGAACATGATCTCTAATGAAATAATGTCGAATCTCTATGTGCTTTACTCTTGAATGACGAATTGGATTCTTGGTGAGATTGATTGCGCTGGTGTTGTCGCATTTGATCTTAGTGCACGAATCTTCAATTCCAAAGTCTTTTAGCTGTTGCTTTATCCACAAAATTTGTAAACAACAACTTCCAAGAGCCACATATTCTGCTTCTGCAATAGAAAGAGCTACGGCCTCGATACTGTCCTATTCCTAAGTAATTGACAAGTGCTCGAGGTACTCTTCCTATTAACTCTGCATCTTGCTAGGTCTGCGTCTGAATATCCAAGAAGAGTAAAGTCTCATTCTTTAGGATACCAAAGACCTAAATTCGAAGTAGATGCAACATATTTGAAGATACGTTTTGCAGCACTTAAATGAGATTCTTTAGGATCTGATTGAAATCTGGCATAAATACAAACACTCATGTATAGCTTCTGGTCAACTCTAGAAGCAGCAAGATAAATAAGTGAACCAATGATACTCAATTCTAGAAGCAGCAAGATAAATAAGTGAACCAATGATACTCATGTATAGCTTCTGGTCAACTTTCTTTCCTCCTTCATCTTTGTCCAGCTTCAAGAAACTTGACATTGGTATCTCTGTCTTTTTGCAATTGTCCAAGCCAAACTTTTTAACAAGATCTTTAGCATATTTTTCTTGGTGAATGAAAATTCCTTCCTTCAATTGTTTTGCTTGAAGTTCGAGAAAGAAGGATAGTTCACCCATCATGCTAATTTCAAACTCATCTTGCATAGTCTTAGAAAATTTCTTACACAGATTTTCATTAGGAGATCCAAAAATAATATCATTAGCATAAATTTGAACAAGCAAGAAGTTTTTGCTTTCTCTTTTGATAAACAATATAGTATCTACTTTACCTTTAACAAAGCCATTTTGGATTAAAAACTTACTTAGTCTGTCGTACCAAGCTTGAGGTGCTTGGTTTAAATCATATAGTGCCCTTTTCAGTCTGAATACAGAGTCTGGTTTCCTTGGGTCTTCAAAACCGGGAGGTTGTTCCACATAAACTTCTTCTTGGATAAATCCATTTAGGAAAGCATTTTTTTATGTCCATTTGGAATAACCTGAAATTCTTATAGCAAGCAAAAACAAGTAATAATCTAATTGCTTTTAATCTTGCTACTGGTGCGTAAGTCTCATAATAGTCTATCCCTTCTTCTTACGTATATTCTTTGGCCATGAGTTTTGCTTTGTTCCTTATGACTTTTCCTTTCTCATTCATCTTGTTCCTGAAAACCCATTTAGCTCCAATGATATATTTATCTTTTGGTTTAGGAGTTAATTCCCAGACATCATTGATATTAAATTGCCTGAGTTCTTCTTGTATAGCTTCAATCTATCTTTCATCAGTTAAAGCATCTTCTATGCTCTCGGGTTCTATTTCAGAATAAGAGCCACAACACTAGACTCTTCATGCCTTTTGGATCTTGTACGAATTCCCTCATTAATGTCACCAATAATGAGTTCTTTAGGATGACTAGACTTGTGCTTCCGATTCTTGGTTGATTTGTCGATTTGTTGATCTTTTTCTTCATTTGATTCTTCAATGATCATTTGTTCTTTGGTCTTCTGAAGTCTGAGCTGCTTTTGGAGATTTAGACTTTGTAGAGTCTGGAGCAGGTTCAGATTCTTCAGGTTGAGTCTGAATCGTTTGATTTTGCATAAGGTCTTGAAATTTGACATTTATTGATTCATCCACAGATTGAGTCTTTTTGTTGTATACTCTGTAGGCTTTGCTTATGGTTGAATATCCAAGGAAGATGCCTTCGTCTGTTTTTTCTTCAAACTTATCAATTCGATCATTTGTATTTTTCAATATAAAACATTTGCATCCAAACACATGAAAATATGAAACAATTGGCTTCTTTTCTTTGAACAACTCATAGGGAGTTTTCTCCAGAATAGGCCTTAAGAAGACTCTATTAATAATATAGCATGCTGTAGAAACTACTTTAGCCCAAAAACAAGAGAAAATGTTACTTTCAATTAAAAGAGTTCTAGTCATTTCCTGTAGTGATCTATTCTTCCTTTCCACAACTCCATTCTGCTCTAGAGTATAAGGTGAGGAGAATACATGCTGAAAACCAGATTCATCACAGAATTTAGCAAAGTCTTGATTTTCAAATTCACCTCCATGGTCTATTCGTATATTTGAAATAACATACCATTTCTCATTTTGAACTTTTTTAGCAAATTTTATAAAAAAAGAAAAAATTTTAGACTTATTTGCTAGGAAATATACTCAAGTGAATCGTGAATAATTATCCACAATTACTAGACAATATTTCTTACCTCCAATGCTCTGAGTTCTGGTCGGTCCAAAGAGATCCATATGTAAGAGCTGCAGTACACGATTAATGGACACTTGATTTATTTGTTTGAATGAATTTCTTACCTGTTTTCCCAATACGCTTGGTGTACATAGGTCAGACTTTTGGTATGTCAAATTGGGTAGTCCACGAACAGGCTTCTTTGCTAAGATTTTGGCTATTTGCTTCATGTTGATGTGCCCAAGTTTTCTATGCCATATATTCGCTTCCTCTTAAATTGAGATTAGACATTGGGATTTTTCTAGTTTGATATTCAAGAGATAAATATTCCCATGTTTTCGCCCTGTGAAAGTCTGAGAGGAGTCTTTACTGGTTCCTGAACATATTCCTTCTTGAAAGTTAATTTTGAAACTGGTGGCGCACAGCTGGCTGATACTTAACAAGTTGTAGTTGAGTCCTTCTACTAAAGAAACGTTATTGATCGTGAGACTTCCAATCTTTACAGTTTTGAATCCCACAATTCTGTTTTTGCTATTTCCTCCAAAAGAAACTTTTCCACCGTTAACTTGTACAACCTTTATGAAGCAATTTGAGTCTCCTGTCATATGTCTTGAGCATCCACTATCCAAGTACCATTTAACATTTTTCTTGATAGTGACCCGCATTTAAAAAAGAAACTCAAGCTTTCTTTGGTACCCATATTTTCTTGGGTCCAATGGAGTTAGTGTGATATACAGTCCTCGCCCAAACCCCTCACAAGTTTCCAAATCATAGGACATTATTTCTCAAAATGTTCTGAGCTGTTACACTTAGAACATTTAAGAGCACTGCAGCCTACAGATTTTACAAAAACTTTTTGGAAATGATTTTTGTAAGAATCTTTTGTAGGTCTTTGTTTAATTCTTTCCTTTACCTTAGGAAAATCAATTAGAGGAATGGTTTCAGCAGTCATTCCCAAACCTGATTTGTTGAAGTAGGGTATTTGTGTTGAAAGAATCTTTTCTAATTTCTCAGATCTTATAGAAAATCTTTTAGAAATACTTGAGATATCATTTTTCAAAAATGCATTTTCTTTTGAAAGATTGTCTACATTTTCTTTCAAAGTAATAACATTTTTATCTAAACTTTCGACATTTTATTTTCAAACAATCTCATGTTGCTTTAGTGCAGAATTTTCCATTTTAAGTTCGGAAATCTTCTTGAGAGAGGTTTTGAGACTAAGACACAATTCATCAATATATTTGGAGACTTTAGTAGGAATTTGTAAATTACTTAACCTCGATTTCACTGTCTAAGTCTGAGTCTGTCTCAGAGTCTGAATCTGATTCTGAGTGAGCCATGAGACAAATATTGGCATAATCACTTTTTTCACACTCGGTATCACTCCAAGTTTCTGCTTTAAGTGCTTTTCGATATTTTTCAGTTTTTCCTTTCTTTCTCTTCAGCGGGGACAGTTGGGTCTGATGTGTCCCTTTTCTTGCATTCAAAGCAGATTATGTCCTTGTTGGATTCATCATCTTCAGTTGATATATTTTGTAGCTTTTGAGAACTTTGTTTCTTCGAATTGAATCTTCTTCCTTTTCTATTCAGCTTTCTGAACCTTCTTATCATGAGAGCAAGCTCTTCATCGTGCATATCGTCTTCAGAATCTGTGACATCAGAATCATCATTAAATTTTAATACAATGGATTTATTACCTTTGGGATATTCATTTTTGTTGATTTGCTCCACTTCATAAGATTGAAGAGTGCCAATTAATTCGTCAACAGATAATGGCATGATCCTTTGTGTCTCCCTTATTGAAGTCTTTACGTGATTCCAATCCTTGGAAAGTCCATGCAGTAACTTGTTAACCTTCATGGGTTCGGAGATTGGTTGACCTTGATATTCAAGACCATTCACGATTTCTGTAAAACGACTAAACATGTCAGTGATAGATTCTCATGGTTTCATCTTGAATGCTTCATAATGACCGAACATAATATTGATTCTGGTTTCTTTCACTCAATCGGTTCCTTCATAAGTGATGTGCAATATATCCCAGACTTCTTTAGCTGTTTCACAAGAAGATATTATGTTCTATTTAGTAGGAGATAATGCATAATATAAGGAATAAATTGCTTTCGCATCAAGAGCTTGTCTCTTGGTTATCTCTTCTTGAGTCATTTCACTAGACTCAATAGCTTCTTTTCCTCTTTCTGAGACTATTGCAGCTTTAGGAATGATTCCTTTGTCTACCACGTCCCATTCTAGAGGATCCTTTGATCTTAGGAATGCCTTCATCTTGTTTCTCCATATGTTGTATTCCTTTCCATCAAAATAAGGCGGTCTAGTGTTGCTTTGCTTTTCAACCAGACCTGGAGCCAACATACTAGTCATGGATCTTTAATTCTGAAGTAAAAACACTTCAACTTAAGTGAGTACACAGACTCTGATACCAATTGTGAAAGTAGTACGAGCACCTAGAGGGGGTGAATAGGTACGAAAACAAAATTTATAGAATAAGATATATAATTTTGCTTTTAAACCAACTCTGTTTAACAATAGATTATGAAAAGGAAATTAGACTCTAATAATCAAATAAAGTTACGATCAATGTAAAATAGCTTAGGAAAGAGAATAAGAACACAAGTTTTATAGTGGTTCGGCTTGATCCAAGCCTACATCCACTCTTCCGCACTGACAACCCACCGGCTGGATTTCACTAAGAATCAAAAGAGTTGTTACGGTATAGTTCTTCCTTAATTCCACAGTGTAGAGATTTTGCTACACTTCCTCAAGGTCTCACAGGAGTATAGACTCTCTTTTGAGTACAATTTTTCACTCAACAATTGAATTGACAAAGAATAAGGAGCTTCATACTTTAGAATTCTTCTATCGCGCATACACTTGAATAACTAGAACATCTTCCTTATATACTCCTCCATGCCTTCATACCCGTTGGCACTTATCAAAGGAGCTCTTCCAATCTATCCGTTGGACATAATCAATTAGGGAGATTTCGAGTTATTTAAGAAATATGACGATAGCCCACCAATTATGCTCGCCCATACAATCAAGATCTGGGCTTCCATAAATAAAACCTTCTAAGTATGCTTCGCCAATCAACGGATCTAAATTACCCGAATTGATATCAAAATGAATAATAGATTCTAAGATACTATATCCAGTTGAGAGATCTTCTTCAATCGATAGAATCAAATCCTTAACGAAATACTTAATTCTGGACAAGTCTTCTTCGATGGTCTAGAAACTGTCAATGGGATAGACTTTGAATCTTAAGTCTGGCGGTTCGGCGGTCTTAAGACTTTGACTAAAGAGTCTGCAAGTCTTCAGACTAGATTGATGGAAACGTTTTGTCAGCTTCAAAACACGCAATGAAGTTTTCTCCAACACATGTGATCCTCATCCCTCATCCCTTTATGATTCAGACCTTTCGAATTTGTAGTCCCATGTACATGTTACTAGAAGGCCACCGATTAACAGCTTGAGATTAGGGACGATCGATTCTAGGTCCATCTTGAAACCTAGAACTGCTCATTGGTTCCATGAAATCGACTCGGGGGGGAGAGGACTTGGAACTACTCATTGGTTCCATGAAATTGACTAGGGGGAGGGGGAGGGAGGAGGGGGGGGGGGGGGGAGGCAAAGAAGGGGTAGGGTGGGGTGGAGGAGGAAGGGAAGGATGGGCATAATCCGTCGGGTGAGGTGAAGTATAGGTGGGAGAAAGTGAGATTGGGGGTGAAAGGGAGTAGTATAATGATGGCGAGGTGAAGCAGAAGTGGAGGGTGAGGGGAGAGATGAGCGAGGGAGAGCGAAAGATGAGTTTTACGAAAGGGTCAAAATCAGCCATTTGTCCCACTTCCCTCCACCATTTCTCTAAACAAAGTTGTCATGCTAAAGACATAAACAACCATAGATAATTATGAGATGTGATCCTTCCGAATGGGTTAAGATAATTCTTATTATGATTTAGTATTATACTATTCTTTTTTCTTCTCTTAACTGAAGAAATAATTAGAAAATAAAACAGCAAGTACAAAAATGAGTAATAACCCCGTAGAGACCGATACGATTCAATTCAACATTTTGATCGATCGGATTAATAACTGGCCGTTTTGACCAAACGAATATGATGTGTTTGGAAACCTTTGTCGAAATGAATATTTTATAGAGAGCCAACAAGGAATTCCATTAATAATTGGCCATTTTGACCCTTTGGAGCAACTCGATGAATTTAGTAGGTTTTTTTAGGAAGACTCGATGACCATGGATCAAACCTATCCAATTTATACAATGTGACAATTAGCTGTTCATGGACTGACTGTACATATCGTTTCTTTTTTAGGGTTAATATCAGCAATGCGGTTCATCCAATAATAAACCTAATAAAAATTATAGAGCTATGACACAATGAAATCCGAACAAACAAAATATTGAATTGAATCAGACCAGCCTCTACTAGGGGTTATTACTCATTTTTGTACTTGTTTTATTTTCCAATTATTTCTTCAATTAAGAGAAGAAAAAAATAGTATAATATTAGATCATAATAAGAATTATTTTAACCCATTTGGAAGGATCACATCTCATCTATGGTTGTTTATGTCTAGTGGGAGAGTGAAGACAGTGGAGAAAAGATCTACATTTCTCTTTAAAGATAATGGATACAAACAGTAAAAGATAATGGACATTGGTTCGAGGTGACTTACTCTAGCGAGGTTGTGAAAGATAATGGAAGTAAACAATAAGGTATATTCAGAAATCAAGAAAGGAGAATGGAGAATGATGACATACCTTTTCTTTGAACATTCTTAGAACCCAACTCAGCAAGAGTGAAGAAACCACCATGACGTGACTCTTTTTAGAGATGGTGGCCGATCATGCAAGGGAATTTCAAATTGTCGATATTGAGAATAGACACTAGTTTCCTTGTTACATATTGATTTAAGAGATACTTTGGTAACCTAATAAAATATTTATTATGAAAATCTTATAATAGAACGATTTGGTAATTTTCCCATTTTTTTTCTATTTTTCCTAAATATTCAACCCCTTACACGTTTTCCTCATAAATATATTGAGCTTGGTAGTGATGAGGTGGGGACGATTAGTTTTAGGTGTGGGTTTCAACTCTTCTGCCCTGCAAAAAGGTAGAGCAAAAGTTTGAGAGTGAATTGAGAGTTAGAGTAGGATTGACTTAAAAAAAGAGAGGAAGAAATGAAGTATTCTCTCCTTCACATAATTATCTTATCTCTTGGCTTATAATATCAAGCCATCTACACTCTAGCTATTAGCATGGGGGCGCATGAATTGATTTCATTGGAATATTTACCCGTACACCTATCATTCTAACCCTAATACAATTAATACCTTTATTGTGGTTAAATCAATTCAACTCTTTTCTTCCTTGTTTTAGTCAATTGGAAGGGGGGAGGAGGGATTTCTAAAACAACACAAGCACTCATTTCATTAACTTTCACTTATCAACTCATTTCTTCACCATTAGTTTTCAATTCCCGTGAATAAAAAGCAAGGCCCCACTTTTGTGTTGTTGAAGTTTCTAGTTTCATCTTTTCAAGTGATCACAAGGTGAATTATTATATTTCCTTTTCATTTTATCAAAGTAGTTTTGTTGCTTACAAAGAATGAGGGCTATTAATTTATATTCTTGTTTTTCTCTGAAGGTATCTAAAGTTTTGATTTTCTCAAGTCACTCTAAGAACTAAGTTAAAACAAAATCTACTTAGCACTTTTGACTTGGTTGTTTAATGGTTATTAATTAGGGGGTGTGGAAGGGAGGGAGGGATTTCTAAAAGAACACGAGCTCTCATTTCATTAACTTTCACTCATCAACTTATTTCTTTAACTTTCATTTTCAAAAAAGGGCCAACTCCATATGTTCGAGTTTTAGGCTATGGCTACTCTGGCACCACATATAAACTGCGAAAGCACATCCAAGATCTCCATATTAAAGAGACTTATACACTGAATTTGGAATCCATTATTTTTTATGCGGAACAACCACGATCCAAAGCTTAAGCGTTTCTACTTTATTGCCCTCTCTATTAATGGCTTAATAAGACTACTCTTCACCTTTAGCGTTTAGTAAATGCTCATTATGTGAGAATATTTATGTGTCAAGATTGGAAAAAAGACTTAAACACTATTTATAGAGTTTTTAGCCAAATTCTTTCATCGTGAGTCGAGTCGGGCTCAACTCGACCCACACTAGCCTGCCCTATATTAGATTAATTAGTAAACTTTATGTCTCACTATATTAGACTAATCCCGTAAAACGGTAATTATAATAATTAATGTGGCCCATGTCAGAAAAATTCTTAGGTTATGTTTGGTGGTCAAGATAGAATTTAGGATAGAATAAATTTATCATATCCTTCGTTTGGCACCTGCTCAAGACAGGATAAAATCGGATATAAAAGGGACATAGATCGGATAAAATTATCGCATTGGGGAGGTAAGATAAATGTGCATAAGATTTCTAATCTCTATAATAGTAAAGTTTTTCTCAAATACAAATCTTCTTAAATTAACAAATTTAAAATTATATTACAATACAAATACTATTTGAATTCTTATTAAGAAATTCAAAATAACAATTTTTTTAATTTAATCTTTTTTTTAGTTATGTATTCGAATATGATTATTCAACATATAAATATATTTATATTTATATTTATTACGTATTTTAAGTGTTTTAATATTTTTAGATATATTAGCACAGCTTTCTATAAATAAAATTTTATTAGAGAATGATGGAAGGGGAAGAAAGAAATAAAAAATTAATTAAAAAATAGAGGAAAATAAAATAGAAATAAAAATAAAGTTGATCAAAGTGTTACTATATAAATACTATTTGAATTCTTATTAAGAAATTCAAAATAACAAAAAAATAAAAAAATTATTTAATCTTTTTTTAGTGATATATTTGAATACGATTTTATCTTATAATATAAAATTCAACATAAAAATATATATTTATATTTATTACATATTTTAAGTGTTTTAATATTTTTAGAGATATTAGCACAGTTTTCTATACACAAAATTTTATTAGAGAATGATGGAAGGTGAAGAAAGAAATAAAAAATTAGTTAAAAAATAGAGGAAATAAAATAGAAATAAAAATAAAGTTGATAAAAGTGTTACTAGATATTTTACTATCTCTATATGTAAAATTTATGATTAATTTATATTAATATGGCATTTTAACCTAATAATATATATTATACGATATGAATATATACAACCTTATTACTACAATTATCAAATAGTTGACATGATAAAATAATATTCTTTGAATTTCATATCATATCCTATCTAATCCTATCTTGATTGGAAATTTAGACGACCAAACATAGTCTTATAGAGCAAAACTACATACTCCTCTTTCAACAACTAACCAGGTAGCATATCACCGTCACCACCCTCACTAGTAGTCCCTTCTCCAGCAAATGCAATCCTCGATATGGACCAACATGAAGTAGGTGTGGCCAAAAGGGGTGGAGGGGTCTTGGAAGAAGCTGGTGTTAGAGGAGATGCCATTGGTGGTCGCCAATGGTGGTGACTGGGAGGGAGATAGTGGCCACCAGAGAGGAAATGATGAATATTGACACTAAATTTTGGCGACTCGATCATTCACTTATTGCATTAAAAATTATGGATTCAATTTTAACTCATAAACAAAAATATTATAATTAAATAGCACTACACAGAGTTTTAGGATTTTTTTTATTATTATTGCATTTGTATTAGACTGGTGACAGATAAGTTTAGATTGATGGTTCTGAGCTTTAATTTGACGAGTAGAACTAAGTTCACGGAGAGAGGAAATTGGCCCAAGCCTGCTATTCTTTGATATCGAAAATTGACTTATGATGAATGGCGATTTGATATGTTCATAAAATCTTTCATATATTCATGTAATATACACACTTTGTGAGATATATTTCACAGTAAATTTGAAGATTTCGAATTAAATATTAATATAATAAGATGGAATATTGCATGTGGGGCATATATTTGGTGCTAATCTTTAGGCAATATATATTTTGGTATAATAAAAGAAACACCGTTGCAAGAAAAGAGATCTTCAATCGTCAATGGGCATGAGCAAAGGAAGGAAATAAAATAAAATTGAGGAGATTGTGTCTTGGCGGTGTGAGATGCGATTAGAAAGAGTAAGGAAATTTTGCTTCTTCCATTGGGGGACTTTATTCCTTTGCATATAAAAGGGTGTATCCTACACGCATGAGGGGGGGGGGGGGGGGGGGGACTGAAAAAGAAGCGTTCTCTCTCGTCTATTTTTTTTTTGGGTCGAAGTTCTCTCGTCTATTCGACAGGTCAACAAAAAGTGGTCTTTCTTTTCTTCTCTAACAAAGTGCAGAGGAAAAGAAAGAGGAAGGTGGCAAGAGGAAAAGTGGGGGACTCTCGGACAAAATAGAGAGGACGTAAGTGGGAAAAAAAAGGTGAAAAAGTGGTCTCTCTCTTGGGTCCACCGGTCAATAGGTCAACAAGAAAAAGGGGGTTTGTTTCTTTTTCCTCTGACAACGTATTGAGAAGAGAAAAAATAGAGGAGGTCGTCCTCTTCGTCCTCTTCATCCATCCCGACCGGGAGTATCCCTTGACGCCACCGCAGCTCCTTCATCGACGATGTTACTGCAGCTTCACCGTTGACTCCGTAGCCGCTGTTCTGATTGCTCGAGCTTCGATGCGCTGCCTGTGACACCCCGAACCACCTAGGGTCGCCACAAGCACCTGGCGTTACACCTAATTACATCTCTTAGCCGAAGCGTCGTAATTCATAGACATTAAAAAAAAAAAAATGGTCCCAGCGTGACTCATTAGCAGAAGAAAATTAAAATCATCACCATCTCTCCCCCTACCAACCATGATACAAATACAAACCACTAATCATCATGATTTTATAGACAAGCCATGACACTTTATTTACATATATTTTCAAGATGGGACTTCTTTGGGTCGATACATCAAAAGGAAAAGCCAGGACTCAACCATCTCCGGCCTAAAACCCCAAAAAGAACCCTCGACCCTCTACATCTCATGTGCACAACCCCCATCATCAGTGTCGGCGTTTAGCCATTCCAGGCCACCGGGCATCTGGCTCCCCACATTCCGGGCATCTCGCATCCAAATTGGCATCATGAGGCATTCCTCTCGGGCAAAGACCTCTAACAAGGCTTCCGGCATTTACTCTCCCTGGCCAGGTATCCCGCACCCCAATCCTGGCATCGCGAGGCATTCCCCTCGGGCAAAGACCTCCGACGGGGCTTCGGCACCTCCGACTTTCCGGGCATCCTGAATCTCCCAGGGCCATCCGGCAATGTATCTCTATACACTTCGGGCATCATCATCCACCAAACCATCTCCTCATTTAACATTATTCATGTTCACCAATTTCGGTTTTAATTTAGCATGGCATATGATGTATTGGAAATTAACAATCATGTTCAGCATTTCAATTCACACATGCATCTCGATTCATTATCATGCATACATCAAGACCTCATCATTCATACTACATGGTACAATTATTTATGAAATAAAATTTAATGGAATTATGCCAAATAAAATAATCCATTTTGCATGCCCTTTTCATTTATTTAAATTTCAGCTTGTACCATTTTCAAAAATATTAAATTTAATTATTTATATAATCTCAAAAATCATAAAATTAAGGCAAGTGATAAAAAAGACAATAGGATGATAATTTCATGTAAAATACATGGCCAAATAAAATTTCACATAATTCCATAATCACACAAAACAGCATATAATTTTCGGATGAAATCAGAATGCACAGTTTCTGAAGAAATTCAATTAAAATATCCATACGAATTCCAAAAATTACTAAATTTTACCGCGTTATAGCCAAGACACTAAAGTACATTTTTCATTAAGACTTCCAAGTCAGATTCTTTTTCTATAAATTTATACAGTCTCACGAAGCTTCTGGATCTAACACCGAATCGTCCAGTACACGCTTCTCCGAAATACTGAGTTTTCACCTACCTATTCTTCTTCTTTTCCTCTGAAATTTGGATATGTTATACATAAAAATTTTCTCTACAAGTTTCGTGAAGAGATCCAAGTCAAATATCCAGAGTATAGTCGACATTTAGGTCCATGAAGTCTCGGGTGGCCTGTAATACATCTCCAGAATTACCGTCTTCAAGATCTAGTCGATTTACTAAGTTATACTTGTTCAGTTCACTTAAAATTTGCATATGTTGTAGTTTAAGATGTCCCCTACAACTTTCGTGAAGAAATCAAAGAGAGATTCTTAGCACAAATCAACATGCAACCACAAATCCATCAAAAGGTCAGTGAAATCATTCCAGATCTAAGGTCTCCGTAGGATGAGAGTTTAACCCCTCAAATCTCCATCATTTTCCACCCAATTTTATTATGTCGTATTTTAAGATGTTAGCTACAACTTTCATGAAGAGATTGAAGCCAAAATCGGACTCTAAACATGCATGCAAGCTCACACAACATTCTGACTCAAACTGTTCAAGCGAAAACAGCAACACCACTCAAGAACAAGCCATCCAAGCTTCGGTTTTCCTCTCCTAATCACCCAAAATTCGACATACATATAACACACACACATGCAAGAGCAGCAAGAGGACTCCAACTTGCCTCTAGACCGAACGGACGACGGCACACGGCAGACGAGTGGCGGCGTCTCCTTCTTCTCTCGGCCTCACTCTCTCTCCCTCTCTCTCTCGCACAATCTCTCTCTCTCTCTCTCTCTTGGGCGAATGGCTAACCGGCCATGCTCTCTCCTCTCTTCTTCCCTTTTATTTCCCCTAAACCTCATCATTAGTAATCATGAGATTGCCTTTCAATTGGCCAATGCATGCCACCCTTCTTGCCACTTGTCAAAGCTCATGCATGGGCCCTTCTTGCCACTTGTCAAAGCTCATGCATGGGCTTGGGCTTGGGCCTTCCTTTGGGCCTCCTTTTGTGGCCGATGGCCACACCTCCTTGGGCCTCAATGGGCCGGTCGACAGCCCCACCGTGGGCTCCTATTGGGCCGACTAGCTTGGCCCACCAAAGCTTAGGCCAATGGGCCTAAGGCCCATCCTAATAAATTTTAAATTTTTCCATTTCCATAATTTCTTCTATAAATTTTAAATTTTAAATTCCACATGGCCAAAGTCTTGTGACATTTTATTTAATTCATAAGGTGCATGGCCAAGCATAGATTATCATTATTAATCTATCAAATTTAAAATCTCATGAACATAAGCACAAATCACCTAATCTTAAAAAGAGACTAAAGGCTAAAGCATAAAACCATAGGTAATTTCATTACCTAATTAGAGGCTTTAACACACCTTATAGCTTGACTTTGAATTTTTTGGGATGCCACACCCTGCTGACTCCGTGCCATTATTGTATTGTCGCTTGCTGCACTGCAGCTTGACCCCTCGGCGACGACCTGCTACTATCACTCACTATCGAGGAGCCGTTGCCTGTGTCCCACAATGGCAACATCGCCAACCCGCGCGGCCTCGATGTCAAGTTCCAGCCCCACGAGCCTCTTCGGAACCCTGACGATCCTATTGTAGTGGCAGTCCTTGCCCCCGTCTATCGACGAGTCCTGATCCCTTGTCGAGCTTGGAGATTTCTGTTTCACAGGACTTGTGGAACCCATCGAGTGACCATCAAGCAACCAAGCACCGCCAAGCATCTAGATTGCAAGTCGCCATTCGTACATCCAAATTTGGAAGCTAATATTCGGATTAGGTAAAAATCTTGTCTAATTTGGTGGTTGAATATTTCATTTTCTTATTTGAAATATTGGTGTTGCATGTAATTAAAGTTCATGATATATTGTCCTATCCACAATCTTATGTAGCTTTTTAAATTATTGATTAATCCATAATTTCACAACGTGCATATAATTGGTAGTTCGTTCGCATGGAAAATCGCCAATCCGATCTCATGCCCGAGATATGATTTGCGTTTTCGTTAATTCGATCTCATGCGCGATACACGACAATTTCTTAGATGGGTATTGATTATATCGTGCTTGATTTGCTGTCATGTTATTTTTTTTTAATACTTTTGCTTGAATTGATTTTGCTTCTGTAAAAGAAAACCCAAAAAAATAAATATATTTGAGTTGGATTAGGTTCATGTTAGAATATTGCTTGTTTTAGGATAGTTTGCGTGTTTAAGATTAAGAAATTTATTTATTTCAAATTTCTTTAATAAAAAAACCAAAAAAATCAATATAGGATGTTAGATTCTCTTTTCATTAATTTAAATTGCACGTTTAATTATTGGACAATTTTAATTTCGAATTTTATAAAAAAGAAAACCTAGAATTTAGGACATTCTTTGCACGTCATCTAGTCATTGCATATTAGGATAAGATTGTGTGTTTAATTTAATTCTATATAATCTTTCTAATTAATTATAAGTTTAGATAACTTTTCCTAGATAGATTGCATTTTAGGTTAAGGATTACCTAGTTAAGATAACATTCTAGTTTAAATTAGGATTTAGCCTAATTTGATTCCTAATATAAGTTAGATGATATCTTAATCTAGATAGAAATTTTTTGCTATTTTTTAATTTCGAATTTTACGTAAAATACCAAAAAGAACATTGCCTTAGAATAAATTAATTTCTTTTTCTAGGATAGATTGCATGCTTATTTAAGAAAACACAAAAAAAAAAAAAAAAAAATACTATACTTATGTCATGTGGTTTATGTCATATTGCTATGTCATATTGCACATCATGTTTGATTAGTAGCATGCATTGCATAAAACATGATTCTCGTTAAACAGGTGAAAGTAAAAATTAAGTAATTGCATGTTAACTAGAAATCATTAATAGGTTGTTGATGTGATTTTCTAAATAACATTGCAGATGCTTTCGTCGCTATGAGGTAAATCATGCAATTTATTTATTACTTTATTGGGTGTGGATTACGCACCCACATGACCACTTCACATGTTAGGAAAGTAAATTAAAATCAATTCAAGCTACCTGCAAAACATTTTTTGTAATAAAAAGAAAAGGCATAGAAAGGGCGCTAAAAAAATCCAGCGTAATTTAGTTCCCGAACTCATAATCTCTAGTTCGCAGGAATAAAATAACTCTCCCGTTACTTTACCTGGGTTTCTTATCGATCCACCAAAAATAGATTAGTGGCAACTCTTAATTAAAAAATCATTTGCATGTTAAGAACTTAAATCTAAGTCGCGAGTTGGTAAGGGCTTGAGAGAGTCCAAACTAAGTATAGGCTTAATAGTCTATTAGCCAAACCCTAGGTAGTTCACCAGAGTAAGGTCGCAACAGCTTGGTGACTCTGTTGGGGACTTGAGTTAAAACTTTTAGTGGACTTAGGCTAATTTTCTCTTCTTTTGAAAAAAAAAATGTTTTTGTTTGGCAGCAAGGATCCTAGGTACGTCCCTAACGTTCAAGGTGTTAAATGTTTTTGTAGGATGGGAGGCATAAGGGGAAGTGTTAGTTTACCTTTGTTTTGCAGGGAGGTTTAAGAATATATGATTTATTTTCATGTATTAAGTGTTGTTTGATATAAACTGTTGTGCATGCCTATGCATTTACACTACACTTTTGCATACACAACTGCCGTCAGATCTAGATTGCATAGGATCATCTAGGATGTTATTGAGATGGATACCACTCTGGCCGTATGCTTGCGGTATGAGTCGCTCATCTCAATCCCGAAATTTATTTTTTGGTGTCAAGAGTACCTATCTCGATCCGCATGCTTGCGACCCAGGTCGGCTCTTTGACCAAGCCGAAGTCATGAGGACCCGAGTTAGTTCGCACGCCCACAGCTAGTCCAATCATCCTTGTGGCTCCATTTTGTTAAGCCTTATAGAGTAGAAATTGAGTCACGTATCATACGCATGTTTACACAATTGCCACTCATTTATCGGTAAAGTAAGTTTTCTAAACTCTTATCTCGCAATTTACTTACTTTATTGTATTATTTTGTCGGTCCATGGCATTAGGATTGTCCCAAGTCTTGGTCAATATACAATGGGAATACCGAACATTCAAATTATTCTCCCTTCGAAGGAAGAGCTTAGCACGCATTGGGGCAAGTTAGACCAAGCTAGCCGTGAGTTTGTGGAGTCACACATCAGTCGATTGCTTCCTCTGTTGCATATCAACATTCACGGTGGCCTCATCCAAGAACTCCCATTGTTGGTGCCCTAAGACTTCTACTTTTATCTTTGGCGGTAAGCATGAGCTCACCCTCACCTTGGAAGAATATAGTATTACCATGGGAAAATCCTTGAAAGTTGAATTAAGTAGTCCACCTATTAGAATAGATCCCGTTGTGGCCTTATCTGATTTTTTGAGAATTGAAGAGGATAAAATAAACGAGGTTTTAAAGGCATACTGCAATACATGTCCGTTATCTTTTCTGAATGAATGTTTTGAAAATGGCACTTCATTTCAAATGCGTAGGGTCTTCCTATTAGCTTTCTTTGAGTTCGTAGTTTTTCCTCACCATAAGAGAGCTATTAATCCTTTAATTAATGAAGTAGTTAAACAAGTGTTGGAAGGAAAAAATTCGTTAACACTATTCTAACTGAAACTTTTCTTTCTCTCACTCGGTTTAAAGAAATAGTAATACAACTTTCCATTCCTCTCTTGAGCTTTTGCAAATTTGGTTACTTTCTCATATAAAAAGGGTTGGTGGTTTAATGACTATACATGATGTAAATAGCTCTAATCACCCTATTATGAGATTTAAGAACAAACAAAAACATGCACCGGACTATTATTATTCTAGATGGCTAGCTTTAATGAAAAAACCAACTTCCAAAGGTTTCCTATGGCATGCTAAGTGATTCCAAGTTCGTGTGGCGAGACTCTTATGTAGAGGTGTTGGCCTGATCCCTTTATTGGGATTCATTGGAGTAGCTGTGGCACCCCCTAACGGCCCCCAATCCATTAGGGTCGCCACCTTACTTCTTCATCTTGGATGTCCTTTTATTTTAATCAATGGATTGCAGAGAATCAATATGGGGGTTCTATCATATATTTTATTGGTTCCTGCGCAATGTATATGGCGGAAGTGTATCCAACAACTCCCTTCCCTACACACTGAAATTTTCCTTGCTATCCTCACCGACCTCGGTCACTCCATGCCGCTCGATCCCTTGTCCTCCTCATCCTCTAGTGGCGGTGGCGGGGACCACAGAGTTTGCTTGTTCCTAGGGACGTATAGGACGATGTATTCCTGGCGTACATGACCTGAGGGGAGACTAGTGTCAATCATCACCACCACCCTCACTCGAACGAAAGTCAGTCCTTGTAAGTCAGGGTCCTGGTGTTCCGACTGCTCCCATTGCAATTGATAGGGGTCTTGTAGAATGTACCAGGAGGTGTGGGCAGCAGAGGCATCTTCCTTACTTTGAAATGTGTTAGTCCCCACAATGGGTGAGTACGACTACTCAGCAGTTAAAATTCCACTAAACTATATTATGTAAAGTTATTGCTATCCGATTTCATGCAAAATACACAAAACACATAATCGGGAGGAATAGGTATGCATTAAATCAATAGAGCTTTCCAACGAAACAGCATAACACAGCAAAATAATCAAGCTTTGGAACTCAACAGATTTTTTGATTCATTATCATTATCTCCCGGAGGACCAGTGTTGGCATCCCTCCAAGCATTCGCATCCAACCTGACATCACGAAAGCCTCCGGTTTCATATTTCAGTCACCGAGCATCCAGAGCATGTTACGTCACACCTTCAAGCATCTTGCACCCCACCTGGCATCACAAGGAATCGCTGGGGCTCGCCATATCAATGGTTGCCCCTACCCTCTGGAACGTGTATCGTCATACATCCAAGCATCCCAACACTCCCAGGGAACCTCTGGGGCTCATCGGTCCTCAAGCATCTAGAGGCATTGCCACTACGATCCTCCAGGCAACCCGTCTCCCGAGGCTTTGTCGACTCGAGCATCCGACAGCAGCAGTAACGCATCAACCATGGTGTAGCAATTTCAAGATTTAAAATCCACGTATTCTAACATCAATAATAGAATACTCGCTTGATTTATAAAACTCAAATCCGGAATTTAAGCTAAAAGCCTTTCATGTGGGTGATGCCATAGAAACACGCCGCTTCTCCAAATTCTCGAATTAGAAAATAACCTTTAGTGTAAACAAATCCTTGAAATATGTCCAACTCACATCATTGAAAATGATTTATAAAACCAGGAGTTTTATACCAAAACCATCAAGATTTGATTTTCATGGTCTAACCGCAAGGACTTTTTTGAAATACACGTGTACAGACTTAGTATATGTATTTCACATGGACCGCTTGTAGATATACTTATGTTCAAAACCTCAAATATTTCAAAAATATTAAATCAGAGAATTTGCGATCCACAATCCGAAAATCTGATCCAAGGGTTTTGAAAACATTCATAACTCAAACCTTATAAACTCACCATCCCACATGGCAATGCAAGTGCAAATTCCATAGACGTTCCTTGAAACAGTAAAATTGAAGCATCGACAAAACAGCAAGTTCCAGTATGATTCTTTGAAATTTCAAATATAGTTTACGCGAAAACTTTTTAGAATTCGCAAATATAAAAGCTGAAACCTCACTGGGTGTCCGAATTGCCTTTAACAAAAGCAACATTTCACCCCCTTTAACTACGTATTCCGAAGTCCATTCAAGATTTCAAATTCACCATTTGGCGAAATCCACGGATGCATTTCATGAGGCAGCAACTAGATTACACGAGGTTAGTGGATATCGACTTGCCTTAGGTCCTACGGCATCGGGGCGTAGCGGTGGTGCGGCCGCTGTGGGCATGGCTGAAGTGGTTGAATCGGCACGGTGGCGAACGGTGTAGCAATGGACATGAACGCGGCCGAAGCGTGTGAGCACAGAGGGCGAACGGCCAGCAGCGGCGGAAGGGGTCGGTCACCTCTTCTTCTTTCTCTCGCTCACTCTCTCTCTCGTTGTTGCTGCTTTTCGTGAATTCCGCCCCCCCCCCCCCCTTTTTCTTCTTTGTTGACTTCCTTAGTCAACAGCACAGCTGTAGGCGTCGATGGCAGCAAGAGGCGGAGCCGGGTGGAGGAGACGTGGCCATCATCCGGGTCTTCTCTTGCCAGCGCAAGAGGAGCTTCTGCGTGGCTTCCATTTGGTCGAGATCCCCGGTTTCGCTGTCCAGCTGAAGAGAAGCCAATCTTCATGCAGAGCACATGCCACCTTGCTCCTTCATGCAAGGACGTGGCAGCCTGGTCAACATCTCCAAATTTGTTGACCAGCGAAGAGAAAAGGACATGCGGCTAAGTCCTTATATCCACGTTCCTATGGGCTGGCAGATTGGGGCAAAGAAAATGGGCTGCTCTTCAGTGGTCCAAGTCCCCCTTGACGTACGAGGAAGGAGCGGCTGATGTGTGGCTCCCAATGGTCAAAATCTTCCCCTTTTGTTTGACCGCCGAATGAATGTTCACGTGGCCATGCAAGTCGATGGTCATTATGTCTTGTCGAAGGAGTACAGGTGGGGGTGAGTGCATGGCTGTGCAGGGCCGTGCATGGCCATGCATGGACATTCCTTTGGTCAACTCTCCAAAGGGACGTATGCATGGCTGCATGGTGGTCGAAACAACGTGCACGGGAGGTTCGGTTAGTAGGGTATAAATGCGGGTGGAAGAGGGTCTCAATCGTGGCGTTACATAGGGAAATTTCGATGAGACTATAAATTATACGTCGATCCGATCATCCCTACACGGCAAAGACATGACCACGAGGGTATGTCATAAGATCATCACGGGACGTGCCGTCTCGGTCCAACGATGACGATGATGAAATGGCGTCCGCAAATGGTGCCAAATGACCTAGTCCAACCACAATTCGTTGATCTGCGACGAGCTGTTACTTATTCCAATTATAGGTCGCACGTCCCAAATGGAGATCATGAAGACCTCCTAAAGTCCCTCGAAAAATACCCTTTTGGCAGGCCAAGAAAGTTTGAAATTTTTTCTAAGTGTTTAGCCTGGTTGGTTACGGGTGAGGGAAAGCGAGTGTTTTTGAGAAAAGTGAAAGACAAATGAGGAAATATATGACTTGTAACCCAAACTAGAATATGTATAGTTTGGTCCGGTGTTAATTTGGCAACAAAAGAGGTCCTGAAGTCTAATTTTGGAGGTCAATGAAATCTTTCGATGTCAGTTTTTTTCTCTGCAGATTTCATTTGTAGTTTGACGGAGCCAACTTCTACGTGCCCCCAGAGGATAACTTCTTGTTTCCCCGGCCAAGAGCCACTTGCAAAAGAAACTAGGAAGCAAGGTAAGAATCTTGATGTATTTTTGGTCAAGTTTGAACATGTTTTAACTGTGAAAAATCAAGAGGAAAACTAGTTCCAAAAACTGATTTTGAGGCTGTAATTTTTCCAAGTGTTGAAATCTCTTCAAGAGTCTTGCATGTTTGATTTGCTATGCCCTTTTTTCGTGCATTACTTGTCTTTATGACTTTGATGAATGGTATATGAGAGTACAAATGATGCTATGGTCAGCTTGGATTAGTCTTTAAATCCCCGTGTGAACCATGAGACCATCTAAAACATGAGCTAAAAGCCAAGCCTATCCACATTGATTTATCGCTGGTCAGTGTGGACTTTGCTTGTGTGCTTCTTGGAGAGGTTGTTTCGATGTGTTCGGTTGATTATTTGTTGTGATGTTTGTTATATTTGAAAGTCCATGTTACCTACTTGCAATCGGATCAAGTGATGTTTCCCTTAGATTTCATATGTGATGGGTGTCATGGCTTGAATATGGGCATGCAACCTATTTCCTTGACTTGGGTTCAAACACAGATTTGCAAAATCAACTCAAACTTGCATATTTGAAGATGATTTCAGCTTGGTCTTTGTGTGTTCTAAGCTATGATTTTTATTTAATATTGCTCTTTGCATGTGATAGTATAACCTTGATGCTTTAATTCCACACGAGATTGCTTATGGATCGAGATTGAAAGCCACGAACATGGCTCGAGGAAGCTGCTTGGGTTGGTTTAATGCATACTAAGTGTTTGACGAAATGCCCAAACTAAGTTTCGATCTTGAAATGGTTGATTTGAGTTCGGTCCTTGTGATCACGTGTTGAGCTCTTCCATATTAGTGAAAATCAAGCATAGATTGGTTTAGGGAATTATATCAAATAAAAATAAAAATTGAAAGATCCGAAAATTTCAAAAAAAATATAAAAATGATGGATGGTGTCAAATTAAGGCAAAAATAACATCTAGGAGATTTTCCTAGTTTTATAAGGTCATTTTTCCTAATCTTATGCTATTTTGGTATTTTATAATCTTTTTTGTAAATAATCTATGTTGCGTAGATTAAAATTATTTAGAGTAGTTTAATACATTTAGAGTAATTTAATGCACATTGTTGACACCTAAATTTTGGCGACCCGTTTAGTCATTTATTGCATAAAATTAGGGATTCATTTTTAACCCCTAAGAAAAAATATTATAATTCAATTTTAGGTGCATTTATTTTTAATTTACATGTTTTGCATTTTATTTTTTAGGACCGGAGGTGGATGGGTTTGAATTAATATTTATGAGCTCTAGCTTGGCAGGCCGATTTAGCCCGCGAAAGGAGTAAATTAGCCCAAGCTCGTTGTTTTTTTTTTTAATTAATTATCTCGTGGGAAATTGAGATTTGATGCGATATTACGATGGTTTTTGGAATCGGGTTGCAATCTTATCTTTAGTCTTTAGATGATAAAATCGTTTGGAATATTAAGTAGATAAGGAAAATAAGAGGACTTTTGGTGATCGAGAGGTTATAGACTATCTTCGTGTATATTGAAAAAACGAGATCAAATGTTCTACGAAGATCACCTACTTGTATCTATAAAAGCAACATGTATGGAGAAAGATGGGGGGGGGGGGGGGGGGTTCTCTTCGTCGAAGGAAGGAAAAAAGAGAAAAACGCAAAAGCCTGCAGCAGAGAAGACAAGTGAGAGAAAAGTGAGTGAAAGTGACGTGAGAGAGAGAGAGAGAGAGAGAGAGAGAGAGAGAGAAGGAGAAGAAAGGTGCTGCATCGTCATCTCCTTCGCGAAGGTCTTTCGGCTGAGCCGCCCTCACGCCGCACCACCGCGTCCACACCGCCACCACTCCACCTGTTCCCCTCCCTCGACGAGTCTTCACCGTTGCTATTCATGCCCTGCTGGTAGCCGTCCCCAATGCCCGTGAAGCTCCGTGTCGCACCATCACATCAATCACTGCACCACCATTGTCGAGACACCAGCAACTTGCGAGTCCCCAGTCTCGCACTTTGGTTAGCCTCGCTCCAACCTTGTCGTGTCTCTGCCCCCAATCACGACCTAACGTCACCGGAGCCCCAAACCATCCGTACTGCCGAGCCGATCTGCCCTCTGTTGCAGCCCATTGTGACCCGCGACCTCCTACTCACTCGCCACCGCACCGGAGTGCGACCTGATCCGCACCTCTGCCACAACCGACGCCATCGCGCCTTTGTACCCTCGAGCTCGCCGCTCCGCCGTACCACGCACCACTACCACCCCGCTACTCGAGCCTTCCGACCCGACGTTGCTTTGTCCAAGCCCGATTGCCCCGAGGACCAACGACCGACGGCCTTGATCTCGACGATCTGCGCTCGAGACCAGCCGCACAAGCAAGTTGTGTTTGGAAAAGGGAAAAGAAGAAAAAAAGAAAAAAGAAAAACGGAAAATTAGGTAGTTTATTTATTTATTTATTTATTTCTTGAATTTTTATTATTTTTCCTTTATAGCTTGTTTTTTAGTAGAATTGTTCCTTAAATATATGATTGATATTCCGACATGAAAAGTCCTCAAGCTAGGGATTGACAGTCCGATTTTCGCGCCCGAAATCCAACTTGCAATCCCTTACAAAAGTCGACAATTCAATCTCATGCCCAAGATTCGATTCGAGATTTAATTTTAAACTTGGTCAACCCGATCTCATGCGCGAGATATGGTTCGCTAATTTTTGGATATCAACATTATCTTGCTTGATTTAATGTCGTGGTGTTTGAGTCAGTTTTATTTTCGTAAAAAGAAAAGGAAATCCAAAAAAATTGAATTAGGATTAGGTTCGTTTTAGAATATTCCTAGTCTTAGGGTTATCTTGCATGTTTAGAATTGCAATCTTATTTCAAAATTTTAAATAAAAAAATCCAAAAAAATGCGTTCATTTAGGATGTTAGTTTTCTTTAAATTTAAATGGCACGTTTAATTATTTGGCAATTTTAAATTTCGAATTTTACAAAGAAAAATACCAAAAAAAAAAAATCATCATGCATGTATCATGTAGAATTAGGGCATCCTTGGCACATCATTGCATATTAGGTTGATTGCATGTTTAAATTTTATTTAGATAGATCCTTTTAGATAGATTGCATTTTAGGTTAGAGATTACTTGGTTAAGATAAGATTCTAGTTTAAATTAGGATTTGGCTTAACCTAATTCCTAATATAAATTGAATAGGATCTTAATCTAACTAGGTAATTTTGACATTTTACCTAATTTCTAATTTCATAAAATATACAAAAAATGTCTTAGAATAAATTAGTTTTATTCTCTAGGATAGATTACGTTCTTTTAGGAAAAAGAAAAGAAAAAAGAAAAATGTCATATGCACTTCATTACGATTAGATTCATTGAAATGCATGTCATGTAGTAATTACATGTCATTAAAATTAGGTCATTTAGTTAATATTGCATCGTATATTGCATAATTTTCATTAAATAAGTGAAAACAAAAAAAAAATTGCGTGTTAATTAGAAACCATATCGAGGGTTGTTGATGTTGATTTTAATTTAATATTGCAGATGCTTTCGTTACTTTGAGGTAAGTTTTTACAATTTATTTATTGTTTATCCGGGTGTTAAATTGGTGGATTGCGCACCCGCATGATCATCTCACATGTTAGGGAATTAAAATCAATTCAAGTTGCTTGCCAAATAATTTTTCAAAATAAAAGAGAAAGGTACCGAAAGGGCGTTAGAGAAATCTAGCGTAACCAAGTCCCCGAACTCATAAATCTCTGGTTCGTAGGAGTAAAGTAAATTTCCCATTACTTTACTTGGGTTTCTAATCGACACACCAAAATAGATTAGTGGCGACTCTTAATTGAAAATTAATTGCATGTTAATAATTTGAACCCAAGTCGCGAATTGGTATGGGCTTGGGAGAGCCCGAGTTAAGTCTAGGCTTAATAATCCATTAGCCAAACCCTAGGTGGTTCACACCAAAAAATTTGGTCACGATAGCTTGGCGACTCTGCTAGGGACTTGTGTTAAAACACTTAGTGAACTTAGGTCAATTTTTCTTTTTCTTTTTTTTAAAAAAAAGTTTTTGTTTGGCAGCAAGTACACCTGGTATGTCCCTAACATTTGAGGTGTTAAATGTTTTTGCAGATTGGGAGGTATAAGGGGAAGTGATTGTTAACCCTTGCCTTGTAGGTTGGAGTTAATGATGTATGGTTTATTTTTATTGTAGATTGATTTAAACTGTTGTGCATGCTTTGCATTTATCACTACACTTTGCACACACAACCTGCTGTCGGACTTGGGTCGCATAGGTTCGTTTAGGATGGTATTGAGATGGATACCACTCCAACCGCATGCTCGCGGTACGAGTTACCCATCTCAATCCCGACGTTTCTTTCATGGTGTCAAGAGTACCCACATCGATCCGCATAACCGCGACCTGGGTCGGCTCTTTGACCAAGCTAGAATCATGAGGACCCGACATAGTCCACAAGTCCGTGGCTAGTTTGATCATCCTTGTGGCTCCACCTTGATAAGCCTTATAGATTATAAATCGAGCCACTTACCATGCGCATGTCTATGTGATTGCCAATCATTGGTAAAGTAAGTTCTCTAAATTTTTGGCCTTTGCAATTTACTTACTTTATCGCATTATTTTGTCATTCCATGGCATTAAGATTGTCCTGAGTCTTGATCAATATACAATGGGGACACTGGACATTCGAATTATTCTCCCTCCAAGGGAAGAGCTTAGCACTTGGTGGGACAAATTAGATCAAAATAGCCGTCAGTTCATAGAGTCACATATTGGTCGACTGCTTCCACTGTTGCGTATCAACATCCATGGCGGCCTCATCCAAGCACTCACCCACTGTTGGTGTCCTGAGACTTCTGCCTTTATCTTCGATGGTAAGCATGAACTCACTCCCACCTTGGAAGAGTATAGCATCGCTATAGGGAAGTCCTTGAAAGCTGAATTGATTAGTCCGCCTATCGGAATAGATCATGTTACGGCCTTATATGATTTTCTGAGAATTAAAGAAGATGACATAATAAAGGTTTTAAAGGCTCACCGCAATGCATGTCCTTTATCTTTTCTGAAAGAATGTTTTGAAAAAGGCACCTCATTTCAAATGCGTAGGACTTTCCTCTTAGCTTTCTTTGAGTTTATAGTATTTCCTCACTGCAAGAATGTTATTAGCCCTTTGATTGCTCAATTAGTTAGGCAAGTGTTGGAAGGAAAAAATTTTGTAAACACTTTCATGACTGAAACTTTTCTTTTTCTCACTCAATTCATAGGAGGTGGTGATAAGACTCTCCATTCCTCTCCTGAACTTTTACAAATCTGGTTCCTTTCTCATATAAAGGGATTTGGTGGTTTAATGACTATACATGATGTTAGTAATTCTAATCACCCTATTATGAGATTTGGGAACAACCAAAAACATGCACTGGATTACCATTATTCTAGGTGGCTAGCTTTCAAGAAAAAACCAACTTCCAAGGGTTTCCTATGGCATGCTAAATGGTTCCAAGTTCGGGTGGCGAGACTCTCAAATGGAGGATTTGGCCCAATCCCTCTATTGGGATTCACTGGAGCATTGGAGTACTATCCGACTAGAGTGACTCGTCAGTATCAAGTCGTGCAAGAGCTTCCCCCGGCATTACAAGCGGATCCGCTCCAAGTCAGCTTTGTTAATGGAAGCCGAGGCCATGAAGATTCCATTCTCACTATCAAATCGATGTGGGATATGTGCCATCCACGAAAACTCAAATGGCCCGAAGAGGAGTTGAAAGGCAAAGAAAGGAAGTACTATGCCTCGACTAAGTATATCCAACAACACAAGATTCCCGAGGAGCTACTTCCAAAGATACCAGAGGTGCTGTTGAAGATCACCAATTGAACTGAGAATAATCGCCTCAAAAGAGTTGCTAAAAAAGCTCAAAGGAGAATAAACGATTGCGCTGAATGGTGTCCCGAGTGTATATTGATCAAGCCAAATGAAATGCTTGAATTAATCTTGCTATTTTCATTTTTAGATTAATGATTAGGAAGTTTGAGTCATTTACTTTCCTAGTTCATTTGTTTAGGACATTTCGAATTTCTATTTTGATAGGCCTGTCAAAAGCTCCATTAATGATTAAAAGTTCTAGAATATTGCCATGGATCGGCGTATTTTCATATAAGAATGCTTATTTTTGTTCATTTCTTACATTAGGTCATAACGGAGCCACCGCGATCACCTATTATTACACGGTTAAGGGCTAAAATGGTTGACCAAAATGAAATGCATGATAGTATGTCCGCTGTGGAGACTTAACTCCAACAAGTACTCGCATCTATACAGCTTGTGATGGATCAACTCCAATTCCTCTAAGCGAATCCAACAGCTACACCCACTCTTCCTGAAGTAGTTATCTTGAAGCAAGCAAACAAGGTTCAAATGATTGACGACGACATGCTTGGGCTAGAAGATGACTCGGTCCTTGTTGGAAAGGCCAAGCTTGATAGCATTCCCAAGACAGATTAGGATGAGCATGTTGCAAATCTAGAAGAGAAAGTGAGACAACTGCAGGAGTCACAAAGTTTACTCTCGTTCAGCCTCTCGGTCTATGAGAAGATCAAAATGCCGAGCAAGTTCAAAATGCCGGAGTTTGAGAAATATGACGGTACATCTTGCCCAAAATCTCATCTGCAGATGTACCACATGCGCATGGCCCAGCATGTAAAAAATGAGCCCCTCATGATCCAATCATTCCATGCGAGTTTGACTGGACCCGCACTAAACTGATACGTGATGGAGAATGTGAACCTCCTCGACACCTGGAACGAAGTGGCTGACGTGTTCCTCAAACAGTACAAGTTCAATATGGACATCACACCTTCCCGAGAAGACCTGGAGCGGATGGAAAAGAAAAGGAGCGGTCATTTAAAGAATATGCTATAAGATGGAGAAACCTGGCGGCTCAAATCACTCATGAGCCTACCAACAGGGAGTTAATGAAGTTGTTTGTGAAGACCCTCCCGTCTGAATTTCGTAACCGAATGGCCAGTATGTATGTCGAGAACTTTAATCAACTGATTCCTGTGGGAGAACAAATCGAGATGGGGATAAGGGAATGATGGTTTACTGAGCCATCAAGTAAAAGATTCTCAGCCAAGAAAGAGAAAGAAGCTGCGTGGATGTGAATGTGGCTTATAGCCAAGAAAGTTCCAACCGTGCCTTTATGAATGCGAGGCAACAACAAACCCAAGCAAATAATAGAAGGCAATTCACTCCCCTCCTTGGATCTCCATCCCAGGTGTTGGCAATTCTTCGAAAGAAAGGCTTGCTTGCTAGCGAGCCGAAACGCCCTAACCGCGAAAGCATTCAGGGTTATGACTCGACAAAGAAGTGTGACTATCATAATGGTGAACTGAGACATTCAACTGATGAATGTTTCACCCTCAAGCATCGGATCTAGAGCCTTTTGGACAAGAAAGCCTTTTCATTTCAAACTGCTCTGCCAAATGTCCAAAAAAATTCGCTACCGCAACATGAGGGTAGGGTGAATGCTATCTTGGAATCTAAAGCTGGTCAAATCAAAAACCCGAGGGTGCATGTAAAGGATGCCTACAATGGATTGGTGAGAGCTGGATATTATCCAGATCATGAGGATATTCCCCCATCGTTGATGAAACAAAGAGTTGCTAGAATGGTGGATGATGGCATCATTGTGTATGCTGACCATAACTGCATAGTTTCCACTATTTCCCATATCATTATCGATTAGGAGGAGGAATAGGCTGCACTTGATGCTGATAAGAAAGAAATAAATCCATCATTCGTGGATATGCCCCCACTAGAAGATGCATCTGATGATGAGATAGTGATTGAGATGCCTCAACCGTATGAATATGTCGACAACAAAGTGGTGCCTTGGTCCTATGACTTAGATGTTGATCTTGTTACAAGGTCTGGTCGAACTTATGCTCAAGGTAGTGCTCAACGTGCAAAGCCTGTCACTGACAAAGAGGCTAAGGAATTTCTGGCTGTGATTAAAGCAACCGAGTATAATGTGGTCAATCAGTTGCAAAAGATGCCTGCTCAAATCTCTTTGCTCGAACTCATGCTCACATCCCCTGTGCATCAAAAGTCACTAATGAAGTGCTGAGTGAAATTCGTGTACCAGAAACGGTTGAGGCAGATAAGCTAGAGGATTTTGTGGGATCAGTCCTTCTCAAGGACATGATTGCTTTTTTTTATGAGGAATTCCCTCTTGAGGGTAGGGGGCATAACAAAGCACTCTACATATTTGTCAAGCACAAGGCTTCTCATGTGTCTCAAGTGCTTATTGATAATGGGTCCGCCCTAAACATATGTCTGTTGGCCACTATTCACTGCCTCAAGGTAGACCCGTCCAAGATACATGCTGTGAAGACTTCTGTGCGAGCTTTTGATGGCAAAAAAAAGGAAGTGCTTGGGGAGATTCATCTCGATGTGCAAATAGGGCCAATTGTTTTCAACATTCCATTTCAGGTGATGGATATCCCCACTGCATTTAATTTCCTGCTGGGTCGTCCCTGGATTCATACTGCTGGAGTGGTGCCTTCAAGTTTGCATCAAGCTATGAAATTCGTGATCAAAGGGAAGCTAGTCACTATCTATGGTGAGGAGGATCATCGGATTTACCATGAGACGGCTATCCCCTATGTGGAGCCAGATGTTGAATTCGAATTGAGTTATCACTCATTTGAATTGGTGTCCACAATACACGCATCTCGAGATTTTTCACCGCCCACTCCTAAAGTTTCAAATGCCGCCCTTATGGTGGGAAAGGTGATTGTTGGAAACAGCTTTGTTCCTAGCCATGGTCTTGGGAGAAGGGTTCAAGGCATTCGAAACCCCATTGAAGCCCCTCAGAGGTCCCGATCTGCTAGGTTAGGGTACCATAGAAGAGGTGGAGGAAGTTCTGGAAGGCAAAGACAGGGAAGGCATAACTCGCCACTTGAGCAAGGGCGAGGGAGGCAAAACTTACTACCTCCAAACATTCACGAGACGTTCCCTGATCCTCCAATTATGATGCAAGATGAAGTTGAAGTGATGGATACTCTAGGACAGCCAAGTGGGAAGTTCGACTATATGGTGAAGTATTCGGCTCCTCCTAGCTTTTACTTTGACCCCCGCAATATGGTTCCAAGTGGATGGGATGGCATGGATGATCCAACGCCTTCAAAGAAGGAAAACTCTGACGACACCCTGGAAGGAATTTCAAGTTTGTTTGATGACCTCTTCATTGGAGCCATTGATGGATCTAAAGGAAACGGGCCTTGGCCCATAAGAGTAACTCATTTATCACTTTTGCACATTCCCCTGTGCGGGAATTTTTATTGCTTTCTAGGAATTATTTTCGATTTCTTCTTTTTCACTTTCTTCTTAGGACTTGAATTGCATTTTCCATTCAATAAATTGTAATTGAATGATGAATTTCAATGAAATTACAAGTTATATTTTAAGGGCATGATAAGGTACACCAAACCAACCCGATGATGATATCCAGCCGATAAAACAAAAGAAAAATTCAAGGAGAACTCTGAGGCCTAGGCTTCATCATGCTTTCTTGTCTCAAAATGTTTCGAGAAAATGCTTTTGCAAAAGAATTTCAAAAAAAATTCACAAAAAAATATGATTTACATTGTTTGTCTTTTTTATCCTTCTATTTCATGTTTCAGGGACGATCATATAGCATGCAAATGTGTGGAAATGGTCCAATCCAATACAACAAGTGCTGATAATGATGATCCTGAAGACTCAATCGAGGATTCCATTGACGTGCAATGTAGTTGGGAACAACATGAAAAAACCAAGGTTCTTATGTCCGAGCAGACTGTCACTATTAATTTAGGTGATACTAAAGCAGTCAAGGAGGTGAAAATTGGGGCAAGTCTCCCCAAAGATGAAGCCGAGCACCTAACTCAACTATTGAAGGAATATCAAGACATCTTTGCATGGACCTACGCTGACATGCCTAGGTTAAACCCGTCAATTGTGAAACACTGTTTGCCTATTAATCCGGACATGCCACCTAAGAAGCAGAGGTTGCGGAGGACTAAACCCGAGCTCTCAAAGAAGATAGAAGGAGAAGTGATGAAGCTTTTGAAAGTCGAATTTATTGAAGTCTCTCAATATCCTGAATGGGTAGCAAACATCGTGCCGGTGATGAAGAAGGATGGTCGGGTTCAAGTTTGTGTTGATTATCGAGATTCGGACAAGGCTAGCCCAAATGATGACTTCCCGCTATCTCACATAGATGTCCTTGTTGATAGTAGTGCCAGATTTGAACTATTCTTATTTATGGATGGTTTTTCCGAGTACAATCAGATAAGGATGAAGGAGGAAGACAAGGAGAAAATTGCATTTATCACCCGTGGGGGACCTTTCATTACAAGGTTATGCCCTTCGGGCTCAAGAACACAGGGGCAACTTACCAGCGAGCCATGGTAGCATTATTCCACAATATGATGCATCAAGAGATCGAGGTCTATGTTGATGATATGATCGCAAAGACTCGACCTGAGAAAAGCCACATCGAAACCTTGAAGAAGTTGTTTGATCGACTCCACGAATTCAAGCTTCGTCTAAACCCCGCTAAATGTGTGTTTGGAGCAACACCTGGTAAATTACTTGGATTCATTGTAAGCAGTAAAGGGATTGAGATTGTGGCACCCTAAAACACCTTAGGTCGCCACAAGCACCTATTGCAACTCCTAATGAACACTAATTACGTCTCTTAGAAGAAGCGTCACAGTTCATAGACATTTTTTTTTTTTGAAAACGGTCCCAGCGCGACTCATTAGCGGAAGCATAATTTAATATCACCATCTTTCCCCCAACAATAATGATACAATTGCACACCACTAAACATCATAAGAAAATATAAACCCACGACACTTTTATTTACATATTTCCATGATGGGTTTCTTTGGGTCGGTACATCAAAAGAAAAGCCAAGACTTGTAGCTACACTCGGCCGTAACCCCAAAAAGAAACATTCAACCCACTATGTCTATCGTGCAAGATCCCCCATCAACCAGTGTCGGCTATCATCCCAAAAAGTTTCAGCTCCTACTCCTCACGCACGGGCCCTCACACCCATCCCGGTGCATCAGGCGGTGGCGGCGGCAACATCCCACGCATCACTCCGTTCCGACAAACATGAACGGATATGAACTCCTAAATGACATGGCCCTCAGCCAGGCCCACATCATACATCACTAAGGCGCGAACTCAAATAAATGTCAGACCAAGAATGGTGGGACAGTCGATCTCCACACACTCGACCTCTACATCCGAAGGAAGGCCGTAAAGACGCCCCACGTGACAGCAGAGAGCGGCATCATGCTAATCTGAAATGTTGATCCCCGAAGGGGTGAGTACAACCACTCAGCAGGTAAATGACTAATAAACCACTCAATGCATCATGCTACACAATCATCACAATCATAGCATCACATGTCATTAAAGCATCCATGCACAATTTACCTTGATATCATACACATGTCATCATACCTCATGTACATACATCATCATATAGTCATCACCATCATGTCATACACTTACCATCATCATGTCACATGTACCATCATGCCATAGGTGCACATACATCCATGCATTTACCCTCATCATGCATCCATGCACTCATCATCATCATATCACATGTACCATCATCATTACCATGCATCCATGCACTCATCATCATCATATCACATGTACCATCACCATTTCCATGCATCCATGCACATATCATCATCATGTCATGCATATACCATCATGCATAATTCAATTTCAATTTCCCAATTTCATCTTTTCATTATGGGCCGCTACATTTCTCTTTCCCGAGACCAATGTTTGCATCCCACATTCATCACTCGCACCCCACCTGGCATCACGAGAACCATCCGGCACAATACCTGCCGGGCATTCAGCACAATACCTGCCAGGCATCTCGTACCCCAACTGACATCACGAGGCATCCCCTGGCTCAATACTAGCCAGGCTTCTGGCTCCCCCACTCTCCGAGCATCTTGAAACTCCCGAGGACCCTCCGGGCATGCATCATGATACAACCGAGCATCCAGTACAAACCTCCGGGCATGTATCATGACACAACCGGGCAACCGGCCATACCCTTCTAGCCAGGCATCCCGACACTCCCGGGGCATCGTCGACTCACACCTCCGACGGCCTTCTCACTTATCTCAATTCACATCTTCAATTATCATTCAATTTTAACATGGCATACGATGTGATGGCAAACAAAATCATTTTCATCATTTGATTCATATATGTATTTCCAATCATCATCATACATGCAGCAAGACACAATCATTCATAACAATACAATTCATGGAGTCCATACAATTATAATAGTCCATATATCATGCCTTTTTGAAGTTTTCTAAATTCCAGCTTGCACAATTTTAGAAAACATTTAAATTAAATATCCATATGATTCTCAAAAATCATGAAATCAGGACATATGATAGACAAGACAATAAGATAGCAATTTCATGAAGAACACATGCCCTAAAGAGTTTCACAAAAGAGGATATAATTCACACAAATACAGCATGTAATTTCGGATAAAATCAGATTGCGCAGTTTTTGAAACAATTCGATTAAAATACCTGAATGACCTCCGAAAATTATGAAATTTTACCAGGTTATATTTAAGACCCTAAAGTATATCTTTCATGAAGAAATATAGGCAAATTCGTTCAAGATAATTTTCTATAGACGTCCGAAGCTCCTGATTCTAGCACCGAAACGTCCAGTATAGCGATCTCCGAAATATCGAGTTTTCACCCACTTTTTCTTCTTCGTTTCCTCTGATTTTTGGATATTTGTTTCTTCAAGAGGTCCCCTACAACTTTCATCAAGGGATCTAGGTGAAATTTCCAAAGATTAGCCACCATATGGGTCCAAGAAGTCTCGGGTGTCTAGTACCGTATTTCCAGATTTACCATCTTCAAGAGAAAGTCGATTCACTAGGCTACACTTGCTCATTTTACCTCAAATTTGAGTATGTTAGTATTTAGGATGTTCTCTACAAGTTTCATGAATAAGTCAAAGAGAAATTCTCGGTAAAAAGAAACATGCAACCAACTAAACTACCAAAAGGTCAGCAAAGCAGTTCCAGATCTAGTGTCTTCGTAGGAAGAGGGTTTTACCCCTTAAATCTCAACCATTTTGTCCCAAATTTTAGTATGTTATATTTTGAGATGTTTTCTACAACTTTCATGAAGGAGTAAAAGTAAAATCCAACTCGAAACATGCATGCAAGCCTCTACAAGTTTCTGGGTTAGGCGGTATACACGAGAACAGCAAGCATTTTCAAAAACAACCCACATTAGCTTCGGTTCCTTACCTCTAAACACCCAAGAATTCAATCACACATGCAAGACACACATGCAAGAGTAGAAATTGATCCTAACTTGCCTCTAAGATCGAGCAGACGGCGGCACATGGACGGCACATGGACGGACGAACGGCGTGCGGGCGGACGAACGGCGAGCTCCTTCCTCCTCTCTCGGTTCCTCTATTTCTCTCGCAACTCTCTCTCTCTCTCTCTCTCTCTCTCTCTCTCTCTCTCTCTCACTTGGACGGCAGCCCTCAACCGGCCACTCTCTCTCCCCCTTTTATTTCCCCTAAGCCACAATCATTAGTAATGATTAGTAGCCACCCTTGATAGCCAATGCATGGGGCCTTCCTCTTGCCACTTGGCAAGACACATGCAAGATGGGCTTGGGCTTGGGCTTGGAAGAAGTGGGCTTGGAGGGTATTTGGGCCGGCCTCCCTTGTGGCCGACGACAGCCCATTCATGGGCTTCAATGGGCCGACCATCTTGGCCCATCAAAAGTCCAAGCTATTGGGCCTAAGGCCCAACCTAATTCTACCCCAAATTTTACCTTTAATTCTTTCTTTTATATATTCCGAATTTTAAATTTTACATGGCCAAAATCTTGTAACATTTTATCTATAGGAAATTTAGTCTATGAGGTGCATGGCCAAGAATAAATCATTCTCATTAATTTATCCTATAATACTAATTTAAAAACTCATGAACACAAGCATATATCACTTAGTCTTAAGAGAAAACTAATGGCTAAAGCATAAACAATAGGTAATTTCATTACCTAATTATGGGCTTTAATACACCTTAGAGCTTGTCTTGAATTTTTGGGATGCCACAGAGATCGACCCGGCTAAAGTTCACTGTATCGGAGTCTTTTGGGGAGGTTGAATTACATTGCTCGATTCATTTCCCAACTTTCTGAAACTGCCAAGCCATTCTTCAAGCTCTTAAAGAAGAATGCACGAGTCAACTGGGATGATGAGTGTCGAGAAGCATTCAACAAGTTGAAGCAGTACTTGATGAGTCCACCGGTACTTGTCTCGCCATCGCCAGGCCATCCTTTGATTCTCTACCTCACCGTTCACAGTGAATCATTAGGTGCAATGTTGGCTTAGGAAAGTCCTATTGATAAAAAAGAACAAGCCATTTATTATTTGAGTAAAAAGTTCACTGTATCGGAGTTGAAATATTCTAATGTTGAAAAGACTTATGCCGCATTGGTGTGGGTATTGCATAGATTGCGACAGTACACATTGCACTACCAGATGTTCCTCATGACTGAGAACAATCCTATCAAGTACTTACTTGATTGGCCAAATTTGGTTGGCAAGTTGGCTAAATGGCAAATTTTGATCTTAGAATTTGATGTGCAATTCATGCCACAAAAATTGGTTAAGGGCCAAGAATTCAGGAGTCTCAAACATGATGACCGCACCTTAGACGACCATGTCTTGAGTTTGAATGAAGACTCATGGACAATGTTCTTTGATGGAGCTGTGAACTTGTTTGGTTCTGGCACTGGGGCAGTTCTAATATCCCCAGACGAACAGCATCACCTAGTAGCTGTGAAATTGATATTCCTATGCACTAACAATATAGCTGAGTATGAAGCTTGCATCCTCAGGCTTCAAGCTGCGATTGAGATGGGTGTAGCCAAATTAAAAGTGTTCGGGGATTCCGCGTTGATCATACTACAGACCATAGGTGAATGGAAGACTAAGGATGCTAAATTGCTCCCATATCACGAGTATCTAGAAGATTTGGTCAAGGAATTCGATGAAGTTTCATTCGAATACTTATCGAGGTCTCACAATCAATTTGCAGATGCACTCGCAACTTTATCATCTATATTGCAAGTCACTAACGGATTAGAAGTCGAGCCATTGAAGATAGAGGTTCTGCCAAGGCCAACTTATTGTATGGTCGTGACTGAAGAACCTAACGGAAAACCATGGTATTACGATATCATGAACTACATCCAAAAACAAGGATTCCCCGAGGGAAGTACTCCAGCTGATAGGAAGTACATCATGAAGATGGCCTCAAAGTTCTTCGTCAGTGGTGAGAATTTGTACAAGAGATCTTATGATTCAGTCTTGTTGCGGTGTGTGGGTGCAGCTGAAGCCACTCAAATCATGCAATAAGTTCACGAAGGAGTGTGTGGCCCTCATATGAATGGGCACAAGGTCATGAGGTTAGGCTATTATTGGCTCACGCTAGAAGGTGACTGTATTCAGCATGTTCGAAGTTGTCATTGTTGCCAGGTCCATGGTGATAAGATAAATGTTCCTACAACTGAGCTGCACTAGTTTTCCGAGCCATGACCCTTCTCAATATGGGGCATTGATATGATCGGCCCAATAAACCTGAAGGCTTCCAATGGGCATCGATTCATTTTAGTGGCCATAGACTATTTCTCCAAATGGATCGAAGCTACATCATTTGCAAGTGTCACTGCTCGCAATGTTGCAAAGTTCATCAAACGTGACATAATTGCTCGATATGGTGTCCCTGAAACAATTATCACTGACAACGGGACAAATTTGAACAACAAGCTTGTTGATGAGTTGTTCAGCGAGTTCAAGATCAAGCATCTGAACTCGTCCCCTTATCGCCCTCAAATGAACGGGGCTGTTGAAGCGGCCAATAAGAATATTAAGAAGATCTTGGCTAAGACAGCCAAGAATTATCGAGATTGGCATGATAGATTACCCTTCGCATTGATGGTGTACCGGACATCGATTCGTACTTCTACTGGGGCAACTCTTTTTGCTTTGGTATACGGCAAGGAGGCAGTTTTGCCTGTGGAAATGGAGATTCCTTCCCTGAGAGTATTATCCCAAGAGGTATTACCTGAGGCAGAATGATCGCAACAAAGACTTGAACAGTTGAACTTGATCGATGAGAAAAGACTGAAGGCTCTTTGTCATGGCCAAACTTATTAGCAGAGAGTGGCTAGATCCTTCAATCGGAAGGTACGGCCCAGACATTTCGTGGTAAATGATATTGTTCTAAGGAAGCTGTTGCCAATTTTTCCAGATCCTAGGGGGAAGTTTGCTCCAAACTACAGTGGTCCATATGTGGTAAAGAAGGTACTTCATGGCGGTGCTTTGATCTTGGCAGAAATGGATGGTTGTGAGTTTTCCACTCCAGTTAATTCAGATGCTGTTAAGAAGTATTACCCATGATAGAATTTGCCATGTCATGCTTTGAATTGCAAACATTTTATGATGAATAAATTGCCTTATTGAGTTGCAAATTCAATTGTCCAAACTTGTTGCAAATATTTCATGTTTTCCTTGATGAATTGTGTGAGATAAATTGAATGTATCAAATGGAATACTTTGGAATGACGAAAGGCAAGCCCGATTCTACACACTATTTCATACACTAATCCCTAGTGAGTTGTGTGGGAAAGTTTCGTGCCCATGAGGAAAAGGGCGATCTCGCAAAGGGTACGTCAACTAAGGTAATGAGAGGCAGATTATTCTTCTGCTCGAAACATTATAGATATACTCGTTGTTTAGCCTTTTGAGCCCATATACATGAAGAGCTTTTTAAATTATCCCTATCAAGGATCATTCCACATCAGGACAAATTTGGAATGAATAGTAGGAATCTTCTTACTCACACTTGCATCAATCTTCGAGTATTGCTTTTGCAGTGTAACTTGTACGATAATTTGAAGTGCCTTAGGACGACGAAGAGCAATTCTTTCTCTATCCTATACACTTTATTCATTGCATAGCCCCTTTGAGCCTATGAATTCATTTCACATTAAACTTAGTTGGTGATCATCCTCCACACTGGGGCAAGGCAAGAAAAATCAAACCACTCAAGTAGCATGATTTACAATGCTGATAAAAATGGAGACTTTGTCCAAAGAAAATAAGTGCAAAAAATGGGGCATGAAAAAGCAGTATGCTTGGTAAAAGCAAGGCCAATGCCCAAAAAGTGGAAAAAAAAATCGAACACTTGATGAAGTGAGTTGTATTCCCAACAAGGCGGTACTAAAAAAAACTCAATTGCTGAAATATTGCAATCAATGGAGTTGTGATGTGAAGAAAATTTTCAACGTTGGAGAAAAATTAGTGGAAATGTCAAGATGATCACCAACTTTGACCCCCTGAATACTTTTTGAGCCTAATCATCTTTTTGTTTCTTAATCCATGAACTTAGCCTACGTTACGTCCCTCACAAAGTCTCTTTAGATTATGGCACTTGAATTAACGTAAGAGTTCATATGCTTAAAAGCATTGCTTGAAGAAGTGCGAGTAAGATAATTTCTGCCTCATTTCGTGTGTTTCTTGACTTGTAAATACCAAGACAATTGCGAAATGTCATCTTTAAATAGCTTCGACTCAAAGAGTCCCCTTTGTTAAGCCATTGACCAAGCCGACAGTACGATCCTTGTTAAAGACCCCTCAGATTGGTAAGGTCGTACCACTTGCGAGATTGCTCAAACCCTTGTCTAGCATGACGATGGTAAGATAGAATTATTGTCATGATCCTGCATCAAAGGTCAAGATAAAACAGCCCATTTTAATGAGGAAGAGTGAAAAGTCCTTTCAAACTAAATGATCCATCAGTTGACACATCCATGACGCTCAGGTGTTCAGATTGGAATCTTCTTTTGAAATCATTTGGAATTAGGTGATGCGAGATTGATAGAAATCATCATGAACCTTCATTGAATTAATGCATGTTGCCTCTCCTACGATCATGTTTTGTAGGAGACATTTCCCCAGGTACAAAGATGTTACCAAGTAACTATATCTCTATTCATACCTTAAATACTTGTCGTTGCACAGGTATACCAACACTCAATTGAGTTTTCCCCCAAAGATTTTTCTCTATATTCAATCTGATTAAGGCGACCGAAGAAAGGTTTGGGTCCTAGTCAGATGATCTATGTTGCAAGGCTGGGCAACCAAAGAATGGTTCGGGTCCGAACCAAGCAAAATCCTCGTTTAAGCGACCGTAGAATGGTACGGGTCCTAAACAATATTTATTGCTCTAACAGGCGACCGTAGAATGGTACGGATATTTTCCCATTCAGGCAACCGTAGAATGATACGGGTCTTGAAAAATCAATTTTCCGTCAAGGTGACCGTAGAATGGTACGAGTCCTGAAAAGGTGAATTCTCGTTTAGGCAACCGTAGAATGGTACGAGTCCTAGACAACACCTATTTCCTCATTCAGGCGACCGTAGAATGGTACGGGTCTTGAAAAATGAATCCCCGTTTAGGCGACTGTAGAATGGTACGAGTCCTAGACAAAACCTATTTCCTTATTCAGGCGACCGTAGAATGGTATAGGTCCTGGAAGATAAATCCCCGTTTAGGTGACCGTAGAATGGTACGGGTCCTAGACAAAACCTATTTCCTTATTCAAGCGACTGTAGAATGGTACGAGTCTTGGAAGGTAAATCCCCGTTTAGGCGACCGTAGAATGGTACGGGTCTTGAGAAAGCAGTCTCTTTACAAAGCCATGTAACTATTCTGAGCGACCGTAGAATGGTACGGGTCCTAGACATGTAACACCAGCTATCTCGAATTACTTTATCCTCTTTGAAGGTAAGTTATTCCATAAGTTCATTTATCATTTGCGTTTCCATGCATCATATAAATTGCATTAAAAAATGGAATTCATTTTCCAACAAAAATCATTCAATGCATGTGCATAGTCAAAATTTAGGTCTCAATTTGTCTTTGAAGGCAACCTCTTCAAGCTCATCTTCAAAGAGGGGCAGCGATTGATACCTAAATTTTGGCGACCCGTTTAGTCATTTATTGCATAAAATTAGGAATTAATTTTCAACCCCTAAGAAAAAATATTATAATTCAATTTTAGGTGCATTTATTTTTAATTTACATGTTTTGCAGTTTATTTTTTTTGGACTAGTGGTGGGTGGGTTTGAATTAATATTTATGAGCTCTAGCTTGGCAGGCCGGATTAGGCCTGCAAAAAGAGTAAATTAGCCCAAGCCCGTTGTTTTTTTTTAATTAATTATCTCGTGGAAAATTGAGATTTGATGCGATATTACGGTGGTTTTTGGAATCGGGTTGCAATCTTATCTTTAGTCTTTAGATGATAAAATCGTTTGGAATATTAAGGAGATAAGGAAAATAAGAGGATTTTTGGTGATCGAGAGGTTATAGACTATCTTTGTGTATATTGAAAAAACGAGATCAAATATTCTACGAAGATCACCTACTTTTACCTATAAAAGCAACATGTACGGAGAAAGATGGGGGGGTCTCTTCGTCGAAGGAAGGAAAAAAGAGAAAAACGCAAAAGCTTGCAGCAGAGAAGACAAGTGAGAGAAAAGAGAGTGAAAGCGACGTGAGAGAGAGAGAGAAAGAGAGAGAGAGAGAGAGAGAGAGAGAGAGAGAGAAGGAGAAGAATGGTGCTGCATCGTCGTCTCCTTCGCGAAGGCCTTCCGGCTGAGCTAGCCTCACGCCGCACCGCCGCCACTCCGCTGTGCCCCTCCCTCGACGAGTCTTCGCCGCTGCTGTTCACGCCCTGCCGGTCGCCGTCCCCAACGCCCGTGAAGCTCTGCGTTGCACCACCACGCCGGTCACTACACCACCACCGTCAAGACACCTGCAACCTGCAAGTCCCCAGTCTCGCGCTTCGGTTAGCCTCGTGCCAACCTTGCCGTGTCTCTACCCCCAATCGTGATCCGACACCACTGGAGCCCCAAATAAGCCGTACCGTCGAGCCGATCTGCCCTCTGTTGCAACCCACTGTGACGCACAACCTCCTGCTCACTCGTCACCGCACCCGAGTGCCACTTGATTCGCACCTCTGCAGTAACCGACGCCGCCGCGCCTCTGTACCCACGAGCTCGCCACTCCGCTCTACTGCGCACCACTATCGCCCTACTGCTCAAGCCTTCCGACCCGACGCTACTCTCTCCGAGCCCGATTGCCCCGAGGACTAGCGACCGACGGCCTTGATCTCAACGACCCGCTGCCCGGAGACCAGCTGCACAAGCAAGCTGTGTTTGGAAAAGGGAAAAGAAGAAAAAAGAAAAAAAAAGAAAAAAAAAAGGAAAATTAGGTAGTTTATTTATTTATTTATCTCTTTCTTGAATTTTTATTATTTTTCCTTTATAGCTTGTTTTTTTAGTAGAATTGTTCCTTAAATATATGATTGATACTCCGACATGAAAAGTCCCTCAAGCTAGGGATTGACAGTCCGATTTTCGCGCCCGAAATCGACTTGCAATCCCTTACAAAAGTCGACAATCTAATCTCACGCCTGAGATTCGATTCGCGATTTAATTTTAAAATTGGTCAACCCGATCTCATGCGCGAGATATTGTTCGCCAATTTTTGGATATTGACATTATCTTGCTTGATTTGATGTCGTGGTGTGTGAGTCAGTTTTATTTTCGTAAAAGGAAAAGGAAATCCAAAAAAAAAAAAATTGAATTAGGATTAGGTTCGTTTTAGAATATTCCCAGTCTTAGGGTTATCTTGCATGTTTAGGATTGCAATCTAATTTCAAATTTTAAATAAAAAAATCCAAAAAAAATGCGTTCATTTAGGATGTTAGTTTTTTTTAATTTAAATGGCACGTTTAATTATTTGGCAATTTTAAATTTCGAATTTTACAAAGAAAAATACAAAAAAAATCATGATGCATGTATCATGTAGAATTAGGGCATCATTGGCATGTCATTGCATATTAGGTTGATTGCACGTTTAAATTTTATTTAGATAGATCCTTTTAGATAGATTGCATTTTAGGTTAGAGATTACTTGGTTAAGATAAGATTTTAGTTTAAATTAGGATTTGGCTTAACCTAATTCCTAATATAAATTGAATAGGAACTTAATCTAACTAGGTAATTTTGACATTTTACCTAATTTCGAATTTCATAAAATATACCAAAAATGTCTTAGAATAAATTAGTTTTATTCTCCAAGATAGATTACATTCTTTTAGGAAAAAGAAAAGAAAAAAGAAAAATGTCATATGCACGTCATTAGGATTAGATTCATTGAAATGAATTATGATTAGATTCATTGAAATGCATGTCATGTATATTGCATAATTTTCCTTAAATAAGTGAAAACAAAAAAAAGAAATTTCGTGTTAATTAGAAACTATATCGAGGGTTGTTGATGTGGATTTTAATTTAACATTGCATATGCTTTCATTGCTTTGAGGTAAGTTTTTACAATTTATTTATTGTTTATTTGGGTGTTAAATTGGTGGATTGTGTACCCACATGATCACCTCACATGTTAGGGAATTAAAATCAATTCAAGTTGCTTGCCAAGCAATTTTTCAAAATAAAAGAGAAAGGTACCGAAAGGGCTTTAGAGAAATCTAGCGTAACCAAGTCTTCGAACTCATAAATCTCTGGTTCGTAGGGGTAAAGTAAATCTCCCATTACTTTACTTGGGTTTCTAATGGATCCACCAAAATAGATTAGTAGCGACTCCTAATTGAAAATCAATTGCATGTTAATAATTTGATCCCAAGTCGCGAATTGGTATGGGCTTGGGAGAACCCAAGTTAAGTCTAGGCTTAACAATCCATTAGCCAAACCCTAGGTGATTCACACCCGAAAAATTTGGTCGCGACACACATAAATTCTCATTTCGCTCATGGAGGTCCTGTCTCAAGGCATGATAATAAAGCCATGTAATATTATTTGCTCGACTTGTACCGCGTTTTCCTTTTCCGCATTTATTTTCAAGTCATTTTAATTTTTTGAATGTTTACTTACCACACTGCTTTTTATTAATTTGAGTGTAAATTTCTATTTTAAATTAGCTTAGGATTAGTCTAGACATTAAGAAAAACAAATCTACAAAAACATTTGCATGGACGCTTAGTGTTTCATAAGGATTATAATTGGTAATCAAGATTGTGTGGCCATTTAGATAAACAACCTTCCAAGTTAGTGGTACCGTAAGGGCATTAATAGAAACATTGGCGTAAACAAGTTCCTGTTCCTAAAAATCTCTAGTTGCATGGGAATTGAGACAATACTCTTGGGTTTTGATTGGTTTCTAGCTGACTCCAATAGGCTAGTGACGACTCTTAGAAATACATAAGTTGTTAAGAACTAAAATACAAAATCCAATATCGCACAAGGTATGGGCTTGTGAGAGTCCACGCCTAATCTAGAGATGTTGGTCTATCTCATTAGAAGAAAATCCCTAAAAATCTTCCTTTTCCCCTAAACGGTAAAAGAGAGGTCGCGATAGCTTGGCGACTCTGCTGGGGAATTGGTTGCAAACCTTATAGGGCTTAGGCTATAATAACTTGGTTGGTTATTCACTAACATGGTCTACATTTGATAGCGTGTGTTTGCTCTCAACATTGTGAGGCTTCATTTCAGAAAATTAGATAATTCTTCTCCTTTTTGCAGCACAATGAACGAGCTAATTGACAAATTCAACACTGCTTATGAAAGACACAGTAGGAGGGGAGGAAGGACCCCTTTGTTAGAAAGATTCCTTAATTCTATCAGACCACCTTCAATGATTATGGTTCTGCATCTCTCCCGGCATTGCGCTTATGCATGACGCAAGATCATGGCCGACACATATCAAGCAAGTTTTTTTACCGAGGCCTATACCACATAGAAGATGGGATCAGGGAGATGAAATCAAAATCTAATAGAAATTCTTATACATCCCCATTTTATTGGGGTTCTCTCACTATTTGCTTGGGATGTTCCACCCTCCTGGGCATTTCGTAGTTCCTATTGCTAACCATAGTGAACTAGGGAACCTTGCTGCAAGATTTTCATATTTTATAGGCATGTTTTGACCTTTTGGTGTTGCCCTAAGATGATGGTCTTGGTATAGCTTTTAGCATCTTGTAGTGATTCTATACATTAACTTCATGGATTTTGAGCATTGTTCCCGAACTTGTATACTTGGATCCTGTAAAAGGCTCCTGCGTTCACTTCTGTTTTCCATCTCTTTTATCCAATGACTTTGGCAACTTGCTAGGAGAAGGGGGCATTCTTTTAAGCCTTCACGGATGTCAAGTGACTGGTGTTTGTATATAAAACGTAAACGGTGTGATTTGTACAAATGAACAAATGTGGACAAACTTCATTTTCGTTTTATTCCAGCTCTCATTGGGAGTATTTTACGACATTCAGCATATAACAACAAGCTTGGAATTTCTTGCCCATTGGCTTTGACCGCTACCAAGTGCGAAATCAATGAGAGAAGGAAACAAATTGCAAATTGGCAAAGTACAATTTCTTGTTGAGTCGCTCCGGAAAAAGCTCTCTTAAAGATTCATACAGACCGTTCAGTTTTGGAGACAATAATCCCATCGCTATCTGCATACAACCATTCACCGTTGTGGATCAATGCGCCAGCAATGTAGATAGGGACATGCTTTTCCGCAACCCCTTTTTTAACTAAATCCCCTAAACTAAAAGCCAATAATCGAGAAAAACACCGACAAGATATGACCTACGGTTGAGCATTTGCATCCCTCTTTATTCCGCTAGTGATATATCCATCACCAAACTGCTTACATCATACATCAATCTAAAGGAATACGTAATGATGCGATCGTGACCTCAAGCAAAGCGACTTATGTGTATTTGCACATTTTGAGACTGATGCATTGGGGGTTCTGTTTCCTAAAGGAGAAGAAGAAAATAGCTAGTGCGAACCTTAGCTTATGCCATAAGATCTGCATAAAAGTCACAGCTGCGACAAATGCTGCAATAAGCATCAGCTGCAACAAACACTAGTACATTAGTCCGTGACGTTTCTCATTATTACATCCGTATTGTACCGCACGAGTCAAAGAAAATTTAGAGCTGCAACTCTATAAATTGCTCCTTCAATCATATTTTGCTAGCAACAAGCATCACCAAACACCATTTAGACCATTCCAAAATGATTTAAAGATCAGTTTTAACATTGTCAAGGGATTATTCGTTCGACCTAAGTGTTTAGAGTGTTAAAACTCATAAAAACAACAATCAAAACAGAAAAATTTCTATTTTTTGAGAGAGAGAAACGCAGAGAAACAGAACACAAACTTGCATATATCTGTTCTAAAGGAAACTGTCAAGTACAGAACAACTTAAACAAAGCAAAAAACTGCTCACGTACGTATAACACATAACTGCACACAAACGTGCTATTAACTTCCTAGAAAATAGCAAAAACACTAAATAAATAACTAAATTGAACTTGGCTATTTTTTAAGTAAAAATACAGAGTAAAACAGAGCAAAAAAACAGAACAGAAAACAGAGTTAAAAAAAAAACAGAAAACAGCAACTGAGACATTATAATCCAACAAACTCCTCCTTGGATCAGTTGCTGCTGCATACTCCAATTTTCTTTCTTAATACTTCAAATCTTCCAGCTTGAAGTGGTTTTGTGAACATATCTGCAAGCTGATCTTCAGATCTGCAATAGACCAACTTAACTTCGCCACTTTGTTGCACCTCATGCAGAAAGAAAAATTTGACTTTGAAATGCTTGGTTTTGCCATGGAAAACTGGATTCTGAGATATTGCTAACGCCGCCTGATTATCCACATTAACTTCAATGCAATCACTAGAATTCAACCACATATCCTTCATTATCTTCTTCAGCCACAAATCTTGATTTGCAGCTGCAGTAGCTGCTATAAACTCAGCCTCTACAGTAGACTGAGCTATAATCTCTTGCTTTTTAGAACACCAGGAGAAACAAGCAGAACCAAAACTAAAACAATATCCAGACGTACTCTTCATGTCATCTACTGAACTAGCCCAGTCACTATCAGAAAATCCTTGCAAATTAAACTTCTGACATTTCTTAAACTTCACACCAAAGAACAATGTTCCTTTGAGATATCTCAAGACCCTTTTTTGCTGCAATCAAATGTAATCGACTAGGACTACTCATAAACCTGGATAAAACACTCACAGCAAATAGAATATCTAGTCTGGTTGTCGTAAGATACATGAGATACCCAATCAGACTTCTATACATAAAAGCATCTACCATCATCTGTTCCATCATTCTTCTCGCAGCTTTTCTTTAGCAGCCATAGGAGTGCTTACACTTCGACAATCTTCCATCTCGAAACTTCTTTAGAATTTCTTTCATGTATTTTTTTTCCGATAGATGAAGATCTCATATGAAGCTTTGTTTGACTTCCAAACCCAAAAAATAAGCCATCTTTCCCAAGTCCGACATCTCAAAAACCGCAAATAGATCTTGCTTCACCTTCTCTATCAATTCCATATCATTCCCCGTCACTAATAGATCATCTACATAAAGTGATAGAATTACATCACTGTGATTCACCTTCTTGACATAAAGAGTGAACTCACTTAAGCTTTTTACAAAGCCAAAATCCGCAAATATCGATCTATCTTCCCATACCAAGCTCTTGGAGCCTCGCTTCAGTCCATATAGAGCTTTCTTCAACCCGTATACACTCTCTTCTTGCCCTTTGATACTAAAACCTTCAAGGTTGTTCAACAAAAATCTCCTCCTCAAGCTCTCCATTCGAAATGCAGACTTGACATCTAACCGAAATATAGGCCACCCCTTCTCTCTCGCAATAGCTAACGTAGCCTTATTGTATCAAGTCGTGCAACAGAGCAAATGTTTCAGAATAGTCTACTCCCCATATTTGTGCATAGCCTTTCACCACCAAGTCTAGCTTTGTGTTTATTGACAGAACCATCGGATTAAGTTTTGTTCTAAACACCCACTTAACCCCAATCACATTCTTATCGATGGTCTATCAACAAGCTCCCATGTGTGGTTTTTCCGGATCATTACAATCTCCTCCCGCATTGCTGCAATCCACCTCTCGATCCTCCTTAGCTTCCACAAAGTTAGATGGTTCGAGCATTGCCACATTGCTTCTTTCATAGATTTTAGCAAGTGACCTTGTGCCCCTCACTCGGTAAATCATCCACACCGTCTTCCAATCCATCTATAACTTCATCAACCTCTACATCCGTTGCAGATTGTTTTTCGAACCGCTTTTTCGCACTCTTTCCTTCCATCCAATTCCACTCATCTTCCTCTAGAAAAACAGCATCTCCGCTTACAGTCACATTTCCTGTCATAGGGTGAAAAATCCCGTAAGCCTTTGATTGAAGACTATACCCGATGAAGATTCCAAGCTCGCCTCTTTTATCCAACTTGTCCCTCTTGACTCGAGGAACATGAGTATAACACAAACACCCAAAAACCTTCAAATTTTTCATGAAGGTTTAACACCATACCGAGACTTCAAAAGGTGTTGACCTCTCTAAGGCCTTTGTGGGCAAACTGTTCAACAGAACACCGCAGATTAGATGCTTCAACCCGAACTTCTTAGGCAACATCTTCTCCCGCATCATACATCCGGCCATCTCCATAATACTTCGTTTTTCCTCTCACCGACCCCATTCGTTGAGGTAAATAGGAGCAAAGTGAACCGCCGCACAATTCCGCTTGCTCACAATTCAACTTAAACTTGTGAGCAAAGATACTCGTAACCATTATCGACTTCGAGCATTTTAATTTTCTTCCCACTCGATTCTCAACTAAGGCTTTAAACTTCACAAACACATCAGCAACTTCAGACTTGGCTCGCAGAAAATAAATCCAACTCATCCTAGTCATATCATCGTGAAGGTAATGAAATACTGCTACCATTGAGAGAAGACTCAGACATAGGTCCACATAAATTTGTGTGGACTAATTGCAGCTTCTCACGTGCTCTCCAAAGCCTCCTCCTTTGAAAGGAAATCGACTTGCTTGCCAAGAAGACAAGTTCGCACCATGGAAATTCCTCATCCAAACTTGGCAAGTCATCTGCCAAGCTATTTTTCTGCATAAACGACATGCTCTTCTTGTGAACATGCCCAAGTCTTTTATGCCTATCTCTGCATTTTCTTCTTTGCACTTTAAAGCCATTTGTTGCATCTCTTGTGGCTTGAACATGAAACTCTTGTCCTCCATTGGAATTCTTAGCACTTCTTTGCTATATGCATTATTAATAAGACATTCCTTCCCTTCGAACTTCACTTTATAGCCATTTCAACTAATTGACCAACACTTAACAGATTATGGTCAATATTTGGCACAAACAACATCACCGATCATCTTCACCTCCCGATTTCCTTTAATAGCCTTTGTACCTTTCCTTGCACTTCGATATCTGTCCGTTGCCAATTCGACTCGGACTCGATCGACTGTCTAGACTCCTAAACAGTTCGAATTGCCGATCATATGATTGGTACAGCCACTATCCACCAGCCATGCATCATTCCCAATAGAAGATTCGTAAAAAGAAGCTACAAACAAGTGCTCTTCCTCGTTTCATTCACGCTACCGGGCTTTTCCCGCTGCTGGTAATTTTTTTCTTTGCAGATGGCTTCCATGTGACCCTACTTGTGACATCTTCTCGCATCTAGCATCGAGGCTTTCTCCAACATCTAAAAAAGCGATGATTAGTTCCACCACAAGATTGACAAGGCTTTTTGTTCATCTTCCATTTGCAAGACCCACTAGAATTTCCTTCTTTTGCTACAAACTTGGAGTCACCGGCATTTTCTCTAGATTGATTCCATTTCTTCCCTTTGCCTCCATCATTTGATTTCACTCTAACTTGCAGCGCACCCTCTACAAAGTCTTCTCTTCTCATCGTCTTCGTGCTCCGTGCCTCGCAGAGCATTTAACAATTCCGCAAGCTTTATATCGCTAAGTCTCTTGTATTTTCCGAGACGCTATGGTGGCTTCGAACTTCTCCGGAAGAGACACAGGATCTTCCGAACAAGCCTTTCATCCTTCAAGTCGGTCCCTAAAACTCTGATTTTTTTAGCTATCCCAACCAACCTATCAGAGTACTCCTTCACTAACTCTGAATCATTCATCTGCTGTCTCTCAAACTCCCTCAAGAGATTCAGCACCTTCATGCCTCTTATCTTCTCATCTCCCTTGTATTCATCCTTCAAGAAATCCCATATTGCCTTTGCAGAATCACATCTCATGATCCTTGTGAAGATAGTGGGTGAAACAAAGCGTACAGGCATGACTTTGCCTTGGCCTTCCTTGTGATTCTCTCTTTATGGTACTTTATCGATTCAAGGTTGGATTGTCCGGAAGTGGAGCAACCTCATAATCATCCTCCACAGCCTCCCATAAATCATGACCCTCCAAGAATGCCGTCATCTTAACAGCCCATGCTTGATAATTCTCTCCAAAGAAATACTTGGAGAAGCCATTGCAGATAAACCACTCGACCCTGTCTCCATCACCCTTTAACTTCTTTACACTTCGATACTTGCTTCACTTCACAGTCCCTCAAGATCATACATGCTTTGATACCAATGTTAAAACTCATAAAAACAACAATCAAAACAGAAAAAAATCTATTTTTTGAGAGAGAGAAACGCAGAGAAACAGAACACAAACTTGCATACATCTGTTCTAAAGGAAACTGTCAAGTACAGAACAACTTAAACAAAGCAAAAAACTGCTCACGTACGTACAACACATAACTACACACAAACGTGCTATTAACTTCCTAGAAAATAGCAAAAACACTAAATAAATAACTAAATTGAACTTGGCTGTTTTTTAATAAATAAATAAAACAGAGTAAAACAGAGCAAAAAAACAGAACAGAAAACAGAGTAAAAAAAAAATAGAAAACAGCAACTGAGACATTATAATCCAACATAGAGAATGATTTCGCTCCAAAAGCCACTGAACTAGTTCGGTACTACCATCAAACCTATCTCATTGATCATTGCATCATTTTCTGTAAATCTCACATCATTTACCACATAATAGGTTAGGTTGATATATTAAACACTCGAGAATGCGACAGCTAATTCCCACGTGATCTCTGAAGCATTCGTTGGAATTTTGAAGAATCACTTTTTCAGTAACATGAGTTTCCTGCACAGCCATAACTCGCAATACTCCACAATTTTTAACGAGACTTATCAAATTCAATTCTTTGAAAGTAGCAATCAGGTAGTTAGCTAACATCAATAGAACAGAATGAAAGAACTACAAAGTCGTCACGTTCAAATTGTAATCCCTCACCATTTATGCGATGAGCTTTATGAGATGCTGCTGCAGACTCATCACCACCAGAAAGTTCTAAGGCATCTAAATCCATGGATGCCACCGTCGCTCAGCCTCTCATTAGCATTGTCAACTGGCAAATTCCTCCTAATTTTCTTTAAAGCAAGCGGCATGAGCTAACAGGGACGAGATAACAAGTAACAGCACCTTTTCTTTCTTTTAATAATCCAGAGTCAACGTCCCACATAAGCTGGGAAATGAGCAGTAAGCCAAGGTAGACTGAAATCACAACATTACGCAACAGAAAACTTCTGGCCAAAAGAAATTAGTCTTTCCCCTTGACCAAAAGAAATCAAGAAACCACCGTGAACCCAACTAGAAGATACAAGAATGAAACAGACAGAGTACAAATAATTCTGAATTCGAGGCTTAACGACCCATCCCGGTAAACTAATCAGAGGCGATTAAGAATGACTAGGTTCATGCATTTGCTATCTGGAACTCTCCATCCGCACTATTAAATCTGATCAAAAGATCGCATTTTCTCTTTATAATGCATAACAGAGAGGCCAACTAACGCTTCTAACCCATCCCCCATCCCTCATCCCCTAGTTCCGATTAAACAAGATCATCGAGGTTTGACTCTATTTTAAACTCCGCTGAGCAGAACTCTTAGGCACGTAATTTTAAATAAATAAAATAATCTTTTTGTTTCTAGCAAAGAATCTGATGCTACCAACAAAGGGAAAACCAGCGAGGACCCACGAAAGAGTACAGAAATTATTAAGGAATTCGAATGCTGAGAGAAGCTAAAGAAGAGATATAACAAAACAGAAAAAAGAAAAAAAAGAACGAAGAGGAGGGGCTTACATGTTGAGCTAAGAGAATCGAACAAAGACGAGAGACCAATGAAGACAACCCAAAGCAAAATGATGAGGCCTGGTCGAATTGTGATGCACCACAGATTTAGGGCTTCCCGGCAGGGACGGCTTTGAGCCGAGCTGAGAGTGGAAGCGATTGAAGATTAGACGAGAGAGCAGAACGACTGCTTCTCCATTCTACAAGAACCATCCCTACACACATTGTTGCAAAACAAGAAATTTTGACAAACAACATGCAAGCTTCACCCAAAACAAATATGTAGACACAAGAACGCGGCAAAAAGAAAAACTTGAACCCGAACAGCGGGGCTTGTCGTCGCAGATTTAGGGCTTTTCGGGAGAGACGGCTTTGAGCAGAGCGGAGCATGGAAGCGAGTCATCAATGGAAGATTAGACGAGAGAGCAGAGCGATTGCTTATCGGTCGCCAGTCGGGAGGGACGGAGAAAGCCGAGTGTTGAGAGAGAGCACGGTTTGGGAAGAGAGAGATTGGGAGGAAGAGGTCGTGAAGTAGAGAGAGGGCCGCCGTCATCAGAGAGAATGTCATCAGGTTGGGAAAGAGGGGAGAGAGTGAGAAGAGAGAGGAGAGAGAAATGAAGTGCTGAGTCGAGAAAATAGAGAAGAGGCCATCTCTCCCGCGCTGGGTTTAAAATTGGCTAACATCGGGCCCGAAAGACAGGTGTCGATCTTTGAATGATTCGAAGTAAGGATGACATGATCCTTTAAGGGTACTAATATTTTCTCATAGGTCCGCAAAGAAGTGGACATCTCCCTAGCAAAACACTCAAATAAATGATTGACACGTGATGGATCCCACTTGTCAATTATGCCTCCCTTGTCTCTTACCGTTACTCTCCCAGTCTCTCCTGCCCTCTGTTACTGACCGTTTCTCTCTTCCTCCCAATGCTTCTCTTTTCTTTCCTCTTGCGTCCGCCTTGGACTCGAATCCAAGGCGCTAGCCTTGTACTTGGATATCAAATTACACCATCTAGCAAGAAATTTGCGGTTTAAAAAATAGTTGTTCCCCTATGTTGTAACAATTTGAAACACTAAAAAAATGAATAAAGATTTTCAAATCAAAGAAAATAAATCACTCTATGTCTTGAACATGTTTGCAATCTTTATTTTTATCTGTATATTATAAATTTAAAAGTATCTACCTTATTATAAATCGAGTCTTTTAGGTGACTTTGCTTCAAAGATATTATACATTTATAGTTAATGTTATCATAGAAAATCATACAATTATATTTTATCTCGTTCGCAAGATGTTTAGAAGCCCTACATTACAAATTTGTAATTGATAAATATATAAAGTAGTCGAACATGACAATTTGGCTTTTGCAAGGAAAAAGGCTTTTGATCAAAATAACAAAAGGAAGAGAAAAAGGAAACCCTTTCTTTAAATAAAGAAAAAACTATTGAAATTCTTTAAATATTCACTTTCCGAGCAGTTGTACTATAACAAATGATTAAAAGACAAGAATGCCCTCTAATCTATTTCCAAGCATCTTGAGAAGCCTGCTTCAATTGTACCTGGCATAGGCACATTTCATAGTCAATGAAGGCAAGTGGGAGAGGGTGAGACTGGGGTGAAAGGGAGTATAATGATGGCGAGGTGAAACGGAAGTGGAGGGTGAGGGGAGAGATGAGCGAGGGGGAGCGAAAGATGAGTGTTATGAAAGGGTCAAAATCAGCCATTTATCCCACTTCCCTCCACCATTTCTTTCATCAAAGTTGTTATGCTAAAGACATAAACAACCATAGATAATTATGAGATATGATTCTTCCGAATGGGTTAAGATAATTCTCATTATGATTTAGTATTATACTATTCTTTTTTTCTTCTCCTAATTGAAGAAATAATTAGAAAATAATATAGCAAGTACAAAAATGAGTAATAACCCCTAGCAGAAATTGATACGATTCAATTCAACATTTTGATCGTTCGGATTTATAACTGGCCACTTTGACCAAATGAATATGATGTGTTTGGAGACCCTTGTCCAAATGAATATTTTATAGAGAGTCGACAAGGAATTCCATTAATAACTAGCCGTTTTGAACCTTTGGAGCAACTCGATGAATTTAGTAGATCTTTTTAGGAAGACTCAATGACCATAGATGAAACCTATCCAATTTATACAGTGCGACGGTTATTTGTTCATGGACTAACTGTACTTATCATTTCTTTTTTAGGATCAATATCAAAGCAATGCGAGTTCATCCAATGATAAACCTAATAAAAATTATAGAGTTACAACACAATTGTTGACACCTAAATTTTTGCTCATAAATCATTTCCAAAAAATGAAAACTTGTTTTCCCACAAAAATATTTCATGTCAAATTCTTGCGTATAGATTATCTAGGTGTTTGGCATAGTTTTTTTTTTTTATTCAAAAAATGGAAGATTTTTTTCCTTAAAAAAAATAAAGAAAAGAAAAGAAAAAGCAAGCCTAGGAGGTCAGATTGGAATTAAAATGGCAAGTTAGGGCCAAAATGCAATTTCCAAAAGTTGAGGGACCAATTTGCAAATTTTGCAAAATTTTGCCCGAGCCCTTAAATCATCATATTGATCCTCAATTGAGTTGAAATCGAACTTGGGTCAAGTCTAATTAATCGAATCGGGCAAAATTGACCAAATTACATTGAATTGGGCATTCTCAGATAAGAAAATGGCCAACTTTGAGGGACTCTCTTGCAAAATTGGGAGGAGACAATTGCAAAAAATTGTCAAGATGTTAAACTACTATACATGAGCTTGCTAATTGATCAAAAACCGCGATCAAATTGATGGATTAAAGCACTCAAACTAGCTACCAAAACTTAGTCCACAGTTAGGTCTCAATTTGAAGCTGCTAAGTAAATAACTTGGTAGCCCCACCATATCCTACTCAGCATCCCAATCAGCCTGATCTTTGCACGTGATGAAAGACCATAATTAATAATGCAAGTAGACAAAAATTGGCCAAAGATAAGCTACTAAAAGCACGGGAAAATCGCAACAAAATCCGCACACTTAACAGCTGCAAAAGTTGAAAAAATTGGCTAAGTCAGAAAGTGGGTGAACTAACTCTGTTGGCAGGCTTGGTAAGTGGACAAAAGACCGATCAGAAATCCCTTAATTTAGGGGATAAGATCATTGAAACAAGCTCTTTTAGGGCATGCAAGGTAGGAGATAAGGAGGGGAAGAGAGAGCTCATAATCATTCCCCAAAGACGCCCCCAGAAGCAACTCAAGAAAAGCAAAACCCAGAAATTCCTGACCTACTCTTACAAAAAAAAATGAAATTTTCACAAACTTGTAGCCAAAATTAGCCAAAACCTTCAACTAAAGAGTGAAACTTCACTCAAATATCTTTCCAACCATAGGTTACACATCCCAAATGGAGATCAGGAAGGCCTTCTAAAGTCTCCCGAAACAGTACCCTGAGCCAAGAAAGTTCAAAATTTTTGGAAGTGTTGAGCCTAGTTGGTCACGGGTGAAGAAAAGCGAGTGTTTTTGAAAAAATTGAGAGACAAATGAGGAAAATCATGACTTGTACCTCAAACTAAAATATATATAGTTTGATTTAGCGTTAATTTTTCTAACAAAAGAGGTCCTGAAGTTTAATTTTAGAGGTCAACAAAAACCTTTGTTGTCAGTTTTTTCTCTATGGATCTCATTTTCCAGTTTGAAGGAACCAACTTCCATGTGCTTCTGGAGGACAATTTTTTTGGTTTCCTTGGCCAATATTCACTTACAAAAGAAACTAGGAAGCAAGGTAAGTATCCTAGATATATTTTTGTTCGAGTTTGATCATGTTTTGATCATGAAAATCAAGAGGAAAACCAGTCTAGAAAACTAATTTCTGAGGCTAGAGTTTTTCTAAGTGTTTAAAACCTCTTCAATAGCCCTACATGCTTGACTTACTACTCCCCTTTGCATGCGTTTTTTTTTCTTCGTGTGAACAATAAGATAGTCTAAAACTTTGGCAAAAAACCAAGCCTATCCACATTGATTCATGGCTGATTAGTGTGGACTTTGCATGTATGCTTCTTGGAGAGATTGTTTCGATGAGTTTGATTGATTATTCTCTATGATGTTTGTTGCATTTGAAAGTCTATGTTACCTACTTTCACTCGGATCAAGTAATGTTTCCTTTAGATCTCATACGTGGTGAGTGTCGAGGTTTGAATTCGGGCATGCAACATGTTTGCTTGACTTGGGTTCAAATCCGGATTTGCGATATCAACTCAAACCGCAAATTTAAGATTGATTTTAGCTAGGTTTTTGTGTGTTTTAGGCTATGATTTCTATATAACCGTGCTCTTTGTATGTGGTAGTATAACTTTGATATTTTAGTTCCACGTGAGATTGCTTATGGGTTGAGATTGAAGACTGCAAACATGGCCTGAGGAAGCTGCTTTGGGGTGATTTGATGCACGCCAAGTGTTCGACAAAATGTGCAAACCAAGTTTCGATCTTGAAACCGTTGATGTGAGCTCGGTTCTTATTATATTCATGTACTAGGTAGTTCTATTCCATATTAGTGTAAATAAGCATATATCGGTTAGGGAATTATTTTTAAATACAAATTTAAAAAATGGAAAAAATTTTGAAAATTTGAAAAAAAAATTATAAAAATGATGGATGGTATCAAATTATGATAGAAATGACATTTATGAAATATTCCTAATTTTAAAAGGTCATTTTCCTAATTTAATGTTATTTTGGTATTTTATAATCATTTTTGTAAATAATTTATGTTGCGTAGATTAAAATTATTTAGAGTAATTTCATGCTCATTTAAATTTTCATTTTGCTCATAGGGGTCCTGTCTTGAGGCGTGATAACAATGACATGTAATATTATTTGCTCGACTTATATTGGGTTTTCCTTTTCCGCATTTACTTTCAAGTCATTTCAATTTCTTGGATGTTTACTTACCGCACCCCTTTTCATTAATTTGAATGTACATTTCTCTTATAAATTAGGTTAGGATTAGTCTAGACATTAAAGAAAACAAACCTACAAAAACATTTGCATGGACGCTTAGTGGTTTCATAAGGATTATAGGTGGTAATCAAGATTGTGTGGCCATTTTGATAAACAACCTTTCAAGTAAGTGGTACTGCAAGCGAGTTAATAGAAACATTGGCATAAACAAGTCCATTTTCCTAGAAATCTTTTGTTGTGTTGGAATCGAGACAGCGCTCCTACGTCTTGATTGGTTTCTAGTCGATCCTAATAGGCTTTTGGTGACTCCTAAAAATACATAGGTTGTCAAGAATTAAAATACAAAATCCAACGTTGCGCAATGTATGGGCTTGGGAGAGCCCACGCCTAATCGAGGGCTGTTGGTCCACCCCTAAATCTATTAATTTTCCCCGAACGAAAAAAGAGAGGTCGCAACAACAATCAAATCCAAACAAACAAAATGTTGAATTGAATCGGACTAGTCTCTACCAGGGGTTATTACTCATTTTTCTACTTGTTTTATTTTCCAATTATTTCTTTAATTAAGAGAAGAAAAAAAATAGTATAGTACTAGATCATAATAAGAATTATCTTAACCCATTCGGAAGGATCACATCTCATAATTATTTATGATTGTTTTTTTTAATGACCCGGGAACCGCTGTACAACCGGCAGCCGGCAACATAAACCCGGGGCGACCTGCGGGGACCCACCTCTTACGGATTGCAATTTAGTCGCACAAGCGAACGCGGGGATTTGAACTCGCTCCCTTCAGGTAGAGGGATTGAGCACAAACCACACGGCCAACAATGGGGTGGGTATCTATGATTGTTTATGTCTAGTGGGAGAGTGAAGACAGTGGAGAAAAGATTTACATTTCCCTTTAAAGATAATGGATGCAAACGGTAAAAGATAATGGACATGGGTTTGAGGTGACTTGCTCTCGCGAGGTTGTGAAAGATAATGGAAGTAAACAATGAGATATATTTAGAAATCAATAAAGGAGAACGGAGAATGATGATAGACCTTTTCTTTGAAGGTTCTTAGAACCCAACTCAGCGAGAGCGAAGAAACCGCCATGACATGACTCTATTTTACAGATGGTGGCCGATCATGCAAGGGAAAGGAAGAGGAAGGATAGAGAGAGAAATTGGCATCGACATAACTTTGTTTGGAGATTATGGTTGATTGTGCAGAGAGAGAGAGAGAGAGAGAGAGAGAGAGAGAGAGAGAGAGAGAGAATTTTTCGTGTATGATAATAATATTTTTCGAATTATCGGTATTGAGAATAGACACTAGTTTACTTATTACATATTAATTTAAGAGATACTTTGGTAACTTAATAAAATATTTATTATGAAAACTTATAATAGAACGATTTGGTTATTGTCCCAGCTTTTTCTATTTTTCCTAAATATTCGACCCCCTACATGTTTTTCTCATAACGATATTGAGCCTAGTAGTGATGAGGTGGGGACAATTAATTTTAGATGTGGGTTTTTGTCACCCCAAAACTACAAAGAATGAGGATGACACGGCTGTCCTTCCACACGAAGGACGTAGCCTCAAACATAACCAACAACCTCGATATCTATTTATATATATATATATATATATATATATATATATATATATACATACATATATCAAACCATATATATGCATATCATATAAACCAACAAATTGGTTGCAATATCAGAGTTTCTATGATATATCAAAAAGATATATACATTTAGAACTCAGATAATCCAACCACTAGCAAGGATCATGTGCACTACTTCCTTAAATCATACCAAACAAAAATAGAACTCCCCAAAAGTTTCCCATCAACGGCGCTCTCGCTCTATTCGCCACTAACTGAGGAACCTAAAAAGATTAAAGGAGGAGTGGGATGAGTAATAACAGCTCAATGAGTAGTACATATCTTCTAAGCAGATCGAACAACCGCTATGCATGTATACAAAGCAATACCAAATTTCATAACACCAACTCAATATATAAAATACATATTGAATCTTATAAGAGTTATTTCTTATCATCAAAGCTTTATACTGATATGGAAAACTCATTTAAATCGCCATCAAAAGTCAAGTATCAATGGTCGAATCCATTGAATAATCTCCATCAAAAACACATATCAATGGTCTATCCATTGATTCATCTCATATTAGACATACGTCGATGGTCCATCCATCGACCAATCTTTTGCTCAATAACTAACCATGGTCACAACACAACGCTTTGTGACAAAGCGACCAAGATTCTTCCCTTGGCAAGGTCTCCACCTACAAAGCCGATGGTTGGGCCAAGAAGGATATCCTAAACCTGGCTTGCATACCCCAAAAACCCATCACTGGGTTCACAGTCATATTGAGCATAAATAACCATTCTCCAATACTAGAAATCCAATCCATAAATCAATATCTTAAATCAAACAAATAACATTTGTGGCATAACTCATCATCCATTTCATATCCATTTTTCAAATCATCATAAACATTTTCATAAATCAGTTGCAAAGCAATTTCATATATATTTCTCCACTTACTTTATATAATACGCTTTTCAAACATCCACAATCAACCGAAGAGTAGTAATCGCTCGATCTGGCTTTTATGCAATAAAAATGCTCTTCTTGATTTAATATATATACATATATATACTTTAAGACATGATTTTACAAAATCAAAGAAAATATAATATTGCTCATCTCGTTGTCTACGATCAAACGACAAACGATACTCGTATCATTGAACTCAAGGCCCTATTAAATAATTGAGGAAAATGTTAAAATCTAATAAAATTCTATCTCAATTACGAACGACTAAATTATGCCTTAATTCTAACAAAAGGACTTCTACGCGCTAACAAATCGCATAACCAAAACGATTGTTCAAGCCATTTGTGATGCGGAGTTTAAGCGCAAAACTTAGTTAAGCAATAACTTCTTCCTCCGAACCCCGTTCCGAACGTACTTATAGTCAATAGAGAGCCCTTGACACATATTACAAGAAATCTAAACTTGACTGTCCCAAAATCAAGCAGAAAAATGACAAAATACGGGCCCAAAGCTGCTGGACGAGTACTATTTACTGCGCACAGGAAACTTTGAAATTTTGTTTCAGACAAACCATAAATTCAAATCATAACCCGTAAAATGCCACGACTCCACAACACCCTAAACTACCATTCATACAAAAATACGCGGCTCAACGACTCCAAAATCGAACTTTGCCGCTCGATTTTCCAAAAATTCCGAATTTGAACCCTAAACCCATAAATTACTTCAACTGGATGAACGAGGGGCCTAATCCCTTACCGGGTGTTGCATTATGGAGTCGAGTCGGCTTGGCGAGGCGTCTAAGGTGTGTACGTGCCAAACCCCTTTCCTTTCTTCCCCTTTCTCTTCTTCTTCTTCTCTTTCTTTTCTTTCTAGTCGAGGGACCTCTAAGCTTCTATTCAGCCAAGCCCTCTCCCCTTTGCTTTTTGCTTTATTGACTTTTCAACTTCTTTTTCTTTTTCTTCTTTTGGGGCCCATTAGCCAAATATTACAGTTTCGACTCTTATGCCCTGCATTTTTTGTAGAGCAAAAGTTTGAGAGTGAATTGAGAGGTAAAGTAGGATTGACCTTAAAAAAATGAAGAAATGAAGTATTCTCTCATTCACATAATTATCTTTTCTCTCAGCTTATAATATCAAGCCATCTACACCCTAACTATTAGCATGGGGGCACCTGAATCGATTTGATTGGAATATTTACCCCTACACCTATCATTCTAACCCTAATACAATTAAAATGAAGATGGCTTTCATCTTCTTTGCCAGCCACAGACCGAGGAGAAAAAAAATTAGCCAAAAGAAGAAACGCAAGGCAGATCTGGGTATGACAAATTTTCAATATATCTTCAACAGATCAAGATACTGCATGATATGGATTGATTTTGCTAGTACTGGAAAATCAAGGAATGTTCATTGCTTTGCCTTTCCCCTTTCCTGTTCATTGCTTTCATATTGCTTGTTTTTCCTCTTTTCTATTCATTGTCTGCTTTTTCATTGCTGTTACTCTTGCTTTTCCCCTTCTTATGCATTTTCATTGCTTTGATTTTCCTCTTTCATGTTCATTACTTTCCCATTCCTTGATTTTCCAATACTAGCAAAATCAGTCTGTATCATGTAGTATCTTGACCTACTGAAAATATATTAAAAGTTTGTCATCCCCAGATCTGTCATGCGTTTATTCCTTTGGCTAATTTTTTTTTTTCACCCTGCTTTGTCTTTGCCATGCGTTTCATCTTCTTTGCTGGCCACAGACCGGGGAGAAAAAAAAAATTAGCCAAAGGAAGAAACGCATGGCAGATCTGAGGATGACAAACTTTTAATATATTTTCAGCATGTCAAGACACCGCATGATATGGATTGACTTTGCTGGTACTACAAAATCAAGGAACGGAAAAGTAATGAACAGGAAAGAGGAAAATCAAAGCAATGAAAACACGTAAGAAGGGGAAAAGCAAGAGTAACAACAATGAAAAAGCAGATGATGAACAGGAAAGAGGAAAAACAAGCAATATGAAAGCAATGAACAGGAAAGAGATGAACGCAAAGCAATGAAAATGCGTAAGAAGGGGACTAGCAAGAAGGCAAAAAGCAGTAAAGAGGAAAAGCAAGAGAAATAGCAATGAAACAGCATACGATGAGCAGGAAAGAGGAAAAGCAAAGCAATGAAAATGCAATGAAAACGAGTAAGAAAAGCAAGAGGAAAAGCAATGAAAAAGCTTGCGATGAACAGAACAGAGGAAAAGCAATATGAAAGCAATGAACAGGAAGAGGCTCTGACCAATGGGACCACTGTAAAGTGCGCCTATGGGAATCCCGTGATGATTTTATTTTTATTTTTGTCGAAATGATAATGGATTTAAAACAAGAGAGAACGGGAGGATACAGCACCGTGTTTTGCCACTCGAATCCCACTTGGTAGACCCTTGAAATTAAATGGGAAAAACAATAAATCAAATGAAAAAAAAAAGGAAAGAGAAAAAGACACTTTAACATCATCAATATACAGGTTAAACGTCTTTATTCGAGATACTTCATTCGAATATGCGTTATTTCTTCTCGAATATTGCCCGAAATCCTTTTTTCTCTCTTTAAATTCCATTATCCCGTGTGAGGGAGGAGATACATGCCGTAATGTGACTAACAATCGCTCCAATTATTTTTCCAAACTTTCCAAACGATGAAAAAGGATTCGTTGTCCAAGTACAATAGCCGAACAGAAAATGAAAGCCACATGCCCCCTTAGACTATCCCATAGTTATCGAAATGGGTCATAAACCTATTTATTAACCTACATATGTTTAATTGAATTGTTATGAGTTAATTATATTCAATAAATGGATCATAAATAGAATCAGAATTGTAAAATCCAATATATTATACATGTTATATGAGTGTATAACTTACATCGATGCAATCCATTTTTATGACTCTTATCCTCACTCGACCTCACGCTTACTTAATCCACACACTCACTTCAATTTGAGTATAAGTTTTTCCATATTTGGTTAAATATTGAAGTTTTTTAGTAATATAGATCAAGATTGGATATGGGTTACTATATTTATATTGTGTGGAAATTGATTAAATGGATTTATTTCAATCGAACCATTTTTTATCTGACCCAACCACTCCACCTGTTTAACGGGTCTACCGATTCGTTTGGCAATTGTTTGCATCGTGTATTGATGTATATAAATAATGACGAGATATTAACGGAATGTTAATAGAAGGTAAATTTAAATAAATGGTGCTGATTTAGGTCCCCCCCACAAGGAAGATTAGTTTTCGGTAAATGCCTCGTGGGCTACTGGTTTGAAAATTTTTGGTAAGATGAAAATTAGGTCGGGGCAGATTTTTGCTGAGGAATCGGTTCAGGATTTACTTTTTTTCTGAATTTATCGGAAGGCTAATTGTAGAAGTACCAGAAAAGGGCAGAGGTGATAGATTATCAAGAGATCATATTTGACATCCATTCCCAAATAAAGCTTGCGATGATTACTAACGAGGTGGCAAACGAATTGACGAGAGATTCCCCATACTTACTGTTCAATCCACCTAATTATCAAGAATATCAAAATGACCCATAAAAATGTAAAAAGAGAAAGTGAAAGTGGACATGATTATGGTTTGGTTTGGTGCTACACTTTAACAATCCTTTTCTTTGCAACACGCCTTCGGTTGGTGAGACTTCGCAAGTCTTCTTCCCAAACTGGAGATTAGAGTCTCTTTGATCACGAATGTGGGGTTTCGATATTCAATCACGCCAACCATTTTGGCATGTGATTGAGGCAATCGAAGCTATCAACCTTGAAAATCCACAAGAACATTAGCACGATTTGTGATATTCCTTCCACTCTACTCAATTCAAATTGTTGATTTCATTAAAGGAACACAAAAAGATCATCTTGGTCTTCTATGGTTTGGGCTTTATTGCATTGCATTTTAAATTGGGCCAAAACCCAACTCTCGTACCATATTAAGAAATTCTATTTTAAAAGGTTAAATCGATAAGTGGACAGAAATTACATATCTATAAAGAAAAAAACATATAAGTCATATAAATAAGTAACATAAGATATGATAAAAATGGATAATAGGCTCACAAGATTGATGTGACGAGATAGAGATGATTATATTTTGGTCATGGTATAAAATATATTTTAGAGGCTCATATATATCCATTGTTATAAAGGCTTACACGAAATCCTAACGACGTCATGGCATGATCATTTATCTCTTAAACTTACTTTTAATTGTTATGAGCTAATGCATTTATTGAGGGACCGAATTTTCATGCACTACATTTTAAGTTCTTCTCTTGTCGATAATTCTTTTACTTATTTGGATAGTGTCTCTTTTCCTATCCAAGTAAAACTTGATTCGCCATTACTCAAAACATTCTAATTTATTCAATTTTTCTTAAATTCACGATTCTCCCACTAAAAGATGAGAGGCTCGACTACAAGTTAAACGAATATCAGCCTATATCCTATGAATTTAATTAATTTGGCCTCGGATGCAGCAGGTCAATGTTAGGTGGCTCTCTATTTTTTTTTTTTTTAAAGCCGATCTTGAGTTTAGCGGTCACTTCTAGTAAAAGACAAAAACAGCTGGAAACAACTTTGTGACAGTGACAATAGGTCCGCAAAGAAGTGGACATCTCCCGAGCAAAACACTCAAATAAATGATCGACACGTTGTAAGATGGATCCCACTTGTCAATTATGCCTCCTTTGTCTCTCACCGTCACTCTTTCCGTGTATCTCCTGCCCGCCGTTACTGACCGTTTCTCTCTTCCTCCCAATGCTTCTCTGTTATTTCCTCTTGCGTCCGCCTTGGACTCGAATCCAAGGCGGTAGCCTTGTACTTGGAGATCAAATTATACCATCTGGCAAGAAATTTGCGGTTTAAAAAATAGTTGTTCCCCATAATATAATAATTTGAAACACTAAAAAAATAAATAAATATTTTCAAATCAAAAAAAAGAAATCACTGTACTTCTTGAACATGTTTGTAAATTAAAAAGTATATATCTTATTATGAAATCGAATTTTTTAGATAACTTTGCTTCAATGATATTATACATTCATAGTTAATGTTATCGTAAAAATCATACCATTATATTTTATCTCATTCACAAGATGTTTAGAAGCCCTACATTACAAATTTGTAATTGATAAATATATAAAGTAGTCGAACATGACAATTTGGCTTTTGCAATTAAAAAGACTTTTGATCAAAAGAACAAAAGAAGGAGAAAAAGGAAACCCTTTCTTTACATAAAGAAAAAGCTATAGAAATTCTTCAAATATTCATCTTTCGGGCTGTTGTACTATAACAAATGATTAAAAGACAAGAATACCCTCTAGTTTATTTCCAAGCATCCTGAGAGACCTTCTTCAATTATACCTGGCGTAGGCACATTCCGTGGTCAATGAAGGTAGGTTACTTCCTTGGAAGTCAAACTTGTCCGCCTTGGAATAATTCATCCGTTTGATGGCCAATATGAGTTAATTTAAATTTAGGAGAAAATAATTTTTTTACCTATTAAAAAATGACTTTTGGTGTCTTAATCAGGAAACATCTAAATTATTTTGGCATGTAGTCGTCTCAAAATAACAACAACAACAACAATAACAATAATAATTTTGATGTTTGAATGATTCCATATCCTAAAGTTAGCTCATGACCATTCTATTAACATGTATTGATGGCTACTAAGTCATTCCCCAAGATACAATTTAAGATTGTTATCGACAAGGATGCGGTATTTTGCCATTTTACCCGTTTGGTGCATCGTGTTGCTGTGAACATATGAAGAAACAAAGCCAATCATACATGCATAAAATACTTTCATAGGCAAATACTTTCTCATGGACCGGTCTCTTTGAGGATGTGCTTTTAACTGATGTTCCTTATCATGTTGCGGTGTTCCTTATTTAAAAATTGGCTGACTCTCTTCATTCTATCTCGAGAGAGGATGTGTCGATATTGCTCTATCAGCTATAGTGTTTTGCTAAAATTATATGTGCATGTGATCCTCATCCCTCATCCCCTTATGATTCAGACCTTTCGAATTTGTAGTCCCATGTACATGTTATTCGAAGGCCACTGATTGAGATTAGGGACGATCGATTCTAGGCCCATCTTGAAACTTGGAATTGCTTATTGGTTCCATGAAACCGACTCAGGGGGGGGGGGGGAGGCAAAGAAGGGGTAGGGTGGGGTGGAGGAGGGGAAGGACAGGTATAGTCGGTCAAGTGAGGTGAAGTATACGTGGGAGAAGGTGAGATTGGGGGTGAAAGGGAGTATAATGATGGCGAGGTGAAGCGGAAGTGGAGGGTGAGGGGAGAGATGAGCGAGGGGGAGCGAAAGATGAGTGTTACGAAAGGGTCAAAATCAGCCATTTATCCCACTTCCCTCCACCGTTTCTTTCAACAAAGTTTTCATGCTAAAGACATAAACAACCATAGATAATGTTAAATTATGTCTTGAGTTTGAATTCAGATAACGATTTGTTAAATCAAATTTGTCGATAAAATTTCCCAAGTAAAAAAAATATAAAATAAATTGAAGCAAAGTTTTTTTCAATTGCTGCGGAATTCGAATTGTGAAGATGGAGTCCTCTACACGTACGTGAGAATTCAATCGTAGGTGGGCCCAGGTGAAGCCAATTCAGCATCTCTCACACGTGAAGTTCCTCCGCACGTAATATTGGAAATTGGTGGGGCCCAAGGTCAAACTTTTGACCTTGGGCACACTATATATATATTTATTTATTTATATAAATGCGGACGATTGGTGAGGGTTTCTTCTTTCGGTGTGTTTCTGCCGCACGTCCACAAGAGAAACAAAGCTTGCCGCAAAAGAGAGAAAAATCCTACGACGCCGCACATGATCGTTGAAGCCGCTAGCCGAGTGAAGCCACATATTGAAGCGCCTTTTCCCCTGAGTGTCGTGGGTGTTATCTGTTTGTGAGAGACGTCCGTAGGCGCTGGGTGCTTGATAGCAGATCTTCGTGTTTCTCGTGCGGCAAAGCTTATTTGTGATTTACATCCAAGAAAGATTGGTGTATTTGGTGTAATTGGGGTTTGGGAAACACCGAGACAGTGTTTGAGTGACTCGAGTGTGTAATTTCCTTGTATCGCTTGATCTATAGTGAAATTTGCTGCTGCTCTCCTCGTGGATAGAGGTCTTTACGATTGAACCACATAAATCTGGTGTCTGATTTATTTTCTTCTTCTGTCTATATTATTTTTCGATCACTCGCCTTTTAGTAACGATTGGTATCAGAGCCAAGCTTGGATAAGTTGAAGCGAATTGATGACGACAAAAGAAGTAAAAGTGAGAATCAACAGATATGATGGGAAGGATTTTAGTTTCTAGAAGATGCAGATTGAAGATTATCTTTACCAGATGAAACTGCACTTGTATTTATTTGGGGAGAAACCAGAGACGATGAAGCAAGCTGATTGGGATTTGCTGGATAGACGAGCTATGGGTGTTATTCGGTTGACAATGGCTCGTAACGTTGCATTTAACATCTTGAAGGAGAAGACCACTACTGATTTGATACATGCCCTATCGGATATGTACAAGAAGCCCTCTGCAATCAACAAGGTCTATTTGATGCGACATCTGTTTTATTTGAAGATGAGCGAAGGTGCGTCAGTTGTAGATCATATCAATGAACTCAATGTGATTGCTAGTCAATTGAGTTCAGTTGAAATTAACTTTGAAGATGAGGTAGGTGCTTTGATTCTATTATCCTCATTACCTAATAGTTGAAATACTACTATTACTGCTGTTAGTAATTCCTCTGGGTCAACAAGTTTGACGTTTGATGGGTTCGAGATTTGATTCTGAGTGAGGACATTTGTAGAAGAGAATCTGGCGAACCTGTATCTGCTGCTTTAGTAGGTGAAAATAGAGGAAGATCTAGAACACATGTGGGTAATAGTAGTACTAATATAAACAGGCGTAATCAGTCTAGGACTGGTAATGTTGTCTGTTAGAGCTGTGGCAAGAGGGGGCATCTTAGAAGGGATTGCCTTAAGCTGAAGAATGAGAAGTGTAAGTGAATTATAGTTGATTATGCAAATAATGTTGCAGCCGTAGCAGATAATGCCGATTATGTCTTGTTTGTCACTCATGGTTCATCGTTTGATGGATGGGTTATGGATTCCGGTTGTTCTTTTTATGTCACACCAAATAGAAACTGGTTTATCACTTATCAGTGCACGGGTAGTGGTAAAGTCCAGTTAGGGAACAACGCTGAGTGTGATGTTGTGGGTGTCGGTGATGTTAAAATCGGAATGCATGATGGTATTGTGAGGACATTGACTTGAGTAAGACACGTTCCAGAATTGAAAAAGAACTTCTTTTCCTTAGGTGCCCTAGATTCAGCTAGTTGCAGGTATTCTTCAAAAGGTGGAGTTCTGAAGGTTGTTCGAGGTGCCCTAGTGATAATGAAAGGAATCAAGTACAGAGGCCTGTATAAACTTCAAGGTGAGACCGTGACAAATTTCGCTACAGAGATGTTGGATGCATTTGTTCAAGAGTCTATTAATTGCTCGAAGAAGACTTGGAGGTTTGTGCCGATGCACAAGTTTGATGCTAGTGTCAGGATCACGCAATCAAGAGCTTTCATCGAGACAGAGACTGGTAAGTCGATTAAGCATGTGTGGACTGACAATAGCATGGAGTTCTGCTCGAAGCTAGTAAATAAATTCTGCATGAAAAATGGCATAGTGAAACATCACACTAGTGCTAGTAAATCACAATAATTTGCAAAATTGATGAGCATAACATTACTAGAGACGGCTCTCGTAAAATGATCTCTAGTGCTGGTATTGCTAGGAGAATCCTAGCTGATGTGCTTAGTACGATAAGCTGCCTAGTAAATAGATCTCCATCAACTGCTATTGAATGGTGAGCTCCTGAAGAAGTGTGGTCAGGTAACGTTGCTGGTTATTCTATTATTAGAATGTTTGGTTGCCCGTGTTATTTTCGAGTGAGTGATGGTAAGCTCGATTGGGGACAATGTGCATATTCCATGGCTATGTATAAGGTGAGCCGGGCGATTTGTTGTGGTGCCCAAATATAAATTCACCTGTTAACAGTAGAGAAGTTACCCTTGATGAGTCTCCAATAGTTTTGGCTAAGAGTGTTTGTGGCAGTGTTAATACGAATTTGAACGATGTTCAGTTTGAGGTGGAGTTGCAACTAGAAACTCCTAAGGTAACGAGTACGAGTACTAATAAAGTAATCGACACAGATGGTTCTTGTAGCAAGGTGGAGCTTATAGAGCCAACGGTTGCTGTAACTGCTGAAATTAACAAGGTATGTATTCGATCTCCTGACAGATATGGATGCAACAATGGTTTTATTTTATCTGCGTTTGAGGAGGTTGCGTCGGAAAATCCTTGCGGAACAGTTAAAGGTGCATGTGGAGTTGGTATTTTGATAAGATCCTCAGTTATGATGAAGTTCAAACGAAGCTTGGACTTGGATAATATTTGTGGCGGTTGAGCCCATCGGGGGCTATGGGAAAATAGCGGCAGAGTTTGAATTTTTGCAAAGCGATTGCAACTTAGCTCAAACATTGAGCCAATGTGAAGAATTGTTAAATTATGTCTCGAGTTTGAATTCAGATAACAATTTGTTAAATCGAATTTGTCGATAAAATTTCTCAAGTAGAAGAAATATAAAATAAGTTGAAGCAAAGTTTGCTTCAATTGCCGCGGAATCCGAATCGTGAAGATGGAGTCCTCTGCACGTACGCGATAATTCAAGCGTAGGTGGGCCCAGGTGAAGCCAATTCAGCATCTCTCACACATGAAGTTCCTCCGCACGTAATATTGGAAGTTGCTGGGGCCCAAGGTCAAACTTTTGACCTTGGGCACACTTATATATATAAATGCGGACGATTAGTGAGGGTTTCTTCTTTCAGTGTGTTGCTGCCGCACATCCACGAGAGAAACGAAGCTTGCCGCAAAAGAGAGAAAAATCCTACAAAGCCGCACACGATCGTTGATGCCGCTAGTCAAGTGAAGCCACAAATTGAAGCGACGTTTACTCTGAGTGCTGTGGGTGTTCTCTGTTTGTGAGAGACGTCCGTAGGCGCTGGGTGCTTGATAGCGGGTCTTCGTGTTTCTCGTGCGTCCGAGAGAGTGTTTGAGTGACTTGAGTGTGTAATTTTCTTGTATCGCTTGATCTATAGTGAAATTCATTGCCGCTCTCCCCGTGGATGTAGGTCTTTACAACTGAACCACGTAAATCTGGTGTCCGATTTATTTTCTTTTCTGTCTATATTATTGTTCGATCGCTTGCCTTTTAGTAACAGATAATTATGAAATGTAATCCTTCCGAATGGGTTAAGATAATTTTTATTATGATTTAGTATTATGAGATGTGATCCTTCTGAATGAGCTTGGGAGAGCTTGAGCTAAGTATAGGCTTAATAGTCCATTAGCCAAACCCTAGGTAGTTCACCAGAGGTAAGGTCACAACAGCTTGGCAACTCTCTTGGGAACTTGAGTTAAAACTCTTAGAGGACTGTGGCTAATTTTCTCTTCTTTTGAAAAGAAAAAAAAATTTTGTTTGGTAGTAAGGATCTTAGGTATGTCTCTAACGTTCAAAGTGTTAAATGTTCTTCAGGATAGGAGATATAAGGAGAAGTGTTTGCTAACCTTTCTTTTGTAGGGAGGTTTAAGAATATATGGTTTATTTTCATGTATGAAGTGTTGGTTGATATAAATTGTTGTGCATGCCTATGTATTTACACTACACTTTTGCATACACAACCTGCCATCAGACCTAGATTGCATAGGATCATCTAGGATGGTATTGAGATGGATACCACTCTGGCTGTATGCTCGCAGTATGAGTCACTCATCTCAATCCCGAAATTTCTTTTTTGGTGTCAAGAGTACCTATCTCGATCCGCATGCCTGCGACCCGGGTTGGCTATTTGACCAAGCTGAAGTCATTAGGAACCGACTTAGTCTGCACACCCACAGCTAGTCCAATCATCTTTGTGACTCCATTTTGTTAAGCCTTATAGAGTAGAAATCGAGCCACGTATCATACGCATGTCTACGCGATTGCCACTCATTTATCAGTAAAATAAGTTTTCTAAACTCTTATCTCGCAATTTACTTACTTTATTGTATTATTTTGTCGGTCCATGGCATTAGGATTGTCCCGAGTCTTGGTCAATATACAATGAGAATACCGAACATTCAAATTATTCTCCCTTCGAAGGAAGAGCTTAGCATGCGTTGGGGCAAGTTAGACCAAGCTAGCCGTGAGTTTATGGAGTCACACATTAGTGAATTGCTTCCTCTGTTGCATATCAACATTCATGGTGGCCTCATCCAAGCACTCCCATTGTTGGTGCCTTGAGACTTCTACTTTTATCTTTGGCGGTAAGCATGAGCTCACCCTCACCTTGGAAGAATATAGTATTACCATAGGAAAATCTTTGAAAGTAGAATTAAGTAGTCCGCCTATCGGAATAGATCCCGTTGTGGCCGTATCTGATTTTTTGAGAATTAAAGAGCACAAAATAAACAAGGTTTTAAAGGCTTACCGCAATGCATGTCCATTATCTTTTCTGAATGAATGTTTTGAAAATGACACTTCATTTCAAATGCATAGGGTCTTCCTATTAGCTTTCTTTGAGTTCGTAGTTTTTCCTCACTGTAAGAGAGTTATTAATCCTTTAATTATTGAAGTAGCTAAACAAGTGTTGGAAGGAAAAAATTCCGTTAACACTATTCTAACTGAAACTTTTCTTTCTCTCACTCGATTTAAAGAAATGGTAAGAAAACTTTCCATTCCTCTCCCGAGCTTTTGCAAATTTGGTTACTTTCTCATATAAAATGGTTTGGTGGTTTAATGACTATACATGATGTAAATAACTCTAATCACCCTATTATGAGATTTAAGAACAAACAAAAACATGCACCGGATTATTATTATTCTAGATGGCTAGCTTTAGTGAAAAAACCAACTTTCAAAGGTTTCCTATGGCATGCTAAGTGATTCCAAGTTCGTGTGGCAAGACTCTTACGTAGAGGTGTTGGCCTGATCCCTTTATTAGGATTCACTGGAGTAGCTGTGACACCCCTTAACGGCCCCCAATCCATTAAGGTTGCCACATTACTTCTTTGTCCTGGATGTCCTTTTATTTTAATCAATGGAATGTAGAGAATCCATATGGGGTTCGATCATATATTTATTGGTCCTTACACAATGTATATGCAGAATCGTATCCAACAACTCCCTTCCCTACACACTGAAGTGATGCACACAAGATACACATAGATAATAACCGGGCACTTTTATTTACACATATACTAGATGGACATTGTTAGTCGGTACATCAAAAAGCCGCGATTTCCTATACTCTGCTACTTATCAAAATATAAACGGCATTTCCAACAGCCATATACACATATAGTCCATCATTCAATGCCGGCGTCCAAAAATTTTCCTTGCTGTCCTCATCGACCTCGGTCACTCCATGCCACTCAATCCCCCGTCGTCGTCGTCCTCTGGTGGCGATGGTAGTGGCCCCAGAGTTTGCCCGTTCCTACGGACGTATAGGACGACGTATTCCTGGCGTACATGATCTGAGGGGAGACTAGTGTCAATCATCACCACCACCCTCACTCGAACGAAAGTCACTCCCTATAAGTCAGGATCCTGGTGTTCCGACTGCTCCCACTGCAAGTCGATAGGGATCTTGTAGAATGTACCAGGAGGTGCGGGCAGCAGAGGCATCTTCCTTACTCTGAAATGTGTTAGTCCCCACAAAGGGTTAGTACGACTACTTAGCATTTAGAATTCCACTAAACTATATTATGTAAAACTATCGCTATCCGATTTCATGTAAAATACACAAAACACATAATCGGGAGGAATAGGTATGCATTAAATCAATAGAGCTTTCTAACGAAACGGCATAACACAGCAGAATAATCAAGCTTTGGAACTCAATAGATTTTTTGATTCATTATCATTATCTTCCGGAGGACCAGTGTTTGTATCCCTCCAGGCATTTGCACCCAACCTGGCATCACGAAAGCCTCCAGTTTCATATTTTAGTCACCGGGCATCCAGAGCATATTGCGTCACATCTCAAGGCATCTTGCACTCCACCTGGCATCACGAGGAATCGCCGGGGCTCGCCATGTCAATGGTTGCCCCTACCCTCCGGAACGTGTATCGTCATACATCCAGGCATCTCGACACTCCCGGAGAACCTCTGGGGCTCACCGGTCCCCAGGCATCCAAAGGCATCACCACTACGATCCTCCAAGCAACCTGTCTCTCGGGGCTTCGTCGACCCCAGGGTTCGACGGTAGCAGTAACACATCAACCGTGGTGTAGCAGTTTCAAGATTTAAAATCTACGTATTCTAACATCAATAATACAATACTCGCTTGATTTATAAAACTCAAATCCGAAATTTAAGCTAAAAGCCTTTCATGTGGGTGACGCCATAGAAACACGTCGCTTCTCCAAATTCTCGAATTAGAAAATAACCTTTAGTGTAAACAAATCCTTGAAATATGTCCAACTCACATCATTGAAAATGATTTAGAAAACCAGGAGTTTTATACCAAAACCATCAAGATTTGATTTTCACGGTCTAACCGCAGGGACTTTGAAATACACGTGTACAGACTTAGTATATGTATTTCACATGGACCGCTTTTAGGTATACTTATGTTCAAAACCTCAAATATTTCAAAAATATTAAATCAGAGAATTTGCGATCCACAATCCGAAAGTCTGATTTAAGGGTTTCGAAAACATTCATAACTCAAACCTTATAAACTCACCATCGCCCATGGCAATGCAAGTGCAAATTCCATAGACGTTCCTTGAAACAGTAAAATTGAAGCATCGACAAAACAGCAAGTTCCAGTACGATTCTTTGAAATTTCAATTATAGTTTAGGCGAAAACTTTTTAGAATTCGCCAATATAAAAGCCGACACCTCACTAGGTGTCCGAATTGCCTTTAACAAAAGCAACATTTCAACCATCCTTTAACTACGTAGTCCGAAGTCCATTCAAGATTTCAAATTCACCATTTGGCGAAATAATCGAGAGTAGTGCAAATCCACGGATGCATTTCATCAGGCAGCAACTAGATTACACGATATAGGTTAGTGGATATTGACTTGCCTTAGATCCTATGGCATCGGTGGTTAGTGGCAGTGCGGCGGCTGGGGGCATGGCTGAAGCGGTTGAATCAGCACGGTGGCGAACGGTGTAACGATGGACGTGAACGTGGCAGAAGCGTGCGAGCACAGAGGCCGAACGGCCAGCAGCGGCAGAAGGGGTCAGTCACCTCTTTCTTCTTTCTCTCTCTCTCTCTCTTTCTCTCGCTCGCTTTCTCTCTCTCGTTGCTGTTTTTCGTGAGTTCCGCCCCCCCCCTTTTTCTTCTTTGTTGACTTCCTTAGTCCACAGCACAGCTGTAGGCGTCGACGGCAGCAAGAGGCGGAGCCGGGTGGACGAGACGTGGCCATCATCCGGGTCTTCTCTTGCGCTCTTCTCTTGCCAGCGCAAGAGGAGCTTCTGCGTGGCTTCCATTTGGTCGAGATCCCCAGTTTCGCTGTCCAGCTGAAGGTTTCAAAGCATAATTTTCTTAGCCGGATGAGAAAGCATCTGAAAAAGGCATATTAGGTTGCAATGATAGATCAATTGGCTTAATTGTTACTCAACAAAGTTGAGAACACATTTCCAAAGAGTTAATGAGGGTCACGTCTCAAGTAATATCCATCCCAAAGTATCAAACGAAGTGTTTTATATTTCCATGCTTGATAGAAATTTCATTCCTGCACATCTACAAGAAAACGAGGGATGATGGATCAGGGGGCATGAAAAATTCAAGTAGTGACTTGACTAAGATAAAATCTCGATCTGAGACAAAAAAGATATTCAATCTGCATTTGCTTTTGTGTTGCATATTGTTAACACCTAAATTTTTTCCCAAAAGTCATTTTCGAAAAATGGCAACTTGTTTTTCACAAAAATATTTCATGTCAAATTCTTACATATAGATTATCTAGGCGTTTAGTATAGTTTTTTTAAATGGAAGATTTTTTCCTAAGAAAAATAATAATAAAAAAATAGAAAGAAAGAAAGAAAAGAAAAAAGAGAAAGGAAGAAAAACCAATGTGACTAGCCATGCCTAGGAGGTAAGGTTGGAATTAAAATGGCAAGTTAGAGCTAAAATGCAATTTCCAAAAGTTGAGGGACCAATTCGCAAATTTTGTAAAATTTCACCCAAGCCCTTAAATCTTCATCTTGGCCCCCAATTGAGTTGAAATTGAACTTGAGTCAGGTTTAATTAATCGAATCAGGTAAAAAGGACCAAATTGCATTGAATTTGGCATTATCGAACAAGAAAATGGTCAACTTTGAGGGACTCTCTTATAAAATTATGTGGGGACAATTGCAAAAAATTGTCAAGATCTTAAATTACTATATATGAGCTTTCTAATTTAGAAAAAACCATAGCCGAATTGATGGATTAAAACACTCAAACTAGCTACCAAAACCCAGCCCACAGTTATGTATCAACTCGGAGCTGCTGAATAAGCAACTTTGTGACCCCACCATGTCCTACTCAGCTGCCTAATAAGCCTAATCTCTGCATATGATGGAAGACCATAAGTAGTGGTACAAGTGGACAAAAATTGGCTAGAGATAAGCTATTGAAAGCATGCGAAAATCGCAGTAAAATCCGCATCTCAATAGCTACAAAATTCGAAAACTTGGCCAAGTCAGAGAGTTGTTGAAGTAGCTCTATTAACAGGCTTGGTAGGTGGACGAAGATTGACCCAAAGATCCCTTAATTTAGGGGATCAAATTTCTGAAGCAAGCTCTTCTGGGGCATGAAAGGTAGGAGACAAGAAGGAGAAGAGAGAGCTCACAATCGTTCCCTAAAGAGACCTCTAAAAGTAACTCAAGAAAAACAAAACCTAGAAATTTCAGACCGACCTTTGAAGAGAAAAGTGAAATTTTCATAAACTTACGGCCAAAATTAGCTAAAACCTTCATCTAAAGAGTGAAACTTCACTCAAAGATTTTCCAATTATAGGTCGCACGTCCCAAATGGATATTAGGAAGACCTCCTAAAGTCCCCCGAAAAATACCCTCTTGGCAGGCTAAGAAAGTTCGAAAATTTTTCTAAGTGTTTAGCTCGATTAGTACGGGTGAGGGAAAGCGAGTGTTTTTGAGAAAAGTGAAATACAAATGAGGAAATCCATGACTTTAACCCAAACTAGAATATATATATAGTTTGGTCCGGTGTTAATTTGAACAAAAGAGGTCATGAAGTCTAATTTTGGAGGTCAATGAAAACTTTCGTTGTCAACTTTTTTCTCTACAGATCTCATTTGCAGTTTGAAGGAGCCAACTTCTACGTGCCCCCAGAGAATAACTTCTCGTTTCCTCGGCCAAGAGCCACTTGCAAAAGAAACTAGGAAGCAGGGTAAGAATCCTGATGTATTTTTGGTTAAGTTTGAACATGTTTTAACCGTAAAAAATCAAGAGGAAAACTAGTCCAAAAAACTGATTTTGAGGCTGTAATTTTTCCAAGTGTTGAAATCTCTTCAAGAGTCTTGCATATTTGATTTGCTATGCCCCTTTTTCGTGCATTACTTGTCTTTATGACTTTGAAGAATGGTATATGAGAGTACAAATGATGCTATGGTCATCTTGGATTGGTCTTTAAATCCTTGTGTGAACCATGAGACCATCTAAAACATGAGCTAAAAGCCAAGCCTATCCACATTGATTCATTGTTGGTCAGTGTGAACTTTGCTTGTGTGCTTCTTGGAGAGGTTGTTTCGATGTGTTCTGTTGATTATTCGTTGTGATGTTTATTATATTTGAAAGTTCATATTACCTACTTGCACTTGGATCAAGTGATGTTTCCCTTAGATCTCGTATGTGATGGGTGTCATGGCTTGAATATGGCCATGCAACTTGTTTGCTTGACTTGGGTTCAAACCCAAATTTGCAAAATCAACTCAAACTTTCATATTTGAAGATGATTTCAGCTTGGTTTTTGTGTGTTCTAAGCTATGATTTTTATTTAATATTGCTTTTTGCATGTGATAGTAAAACCTTGATACTTTAGTTCCACATGAGATTGCTTATAGATCGAGATTGAAGGCCACAAACATGGCTCAAGGAAGCTGCTTGGGCTGGTTTAATGCATACTAAGTGTTTGATGAAATGCCCAAACTAAGCTTCGATCTTGAAACTGTTGATTTGAGTTCGGTTCTTGTGATCACGTACTGAGCTCTTCCATATTAGTGAAAATCAAGCATAGATTGGTTTAAGGAATCATTTTCAAATAAAAAATCAAAAATCAAAAGATCCGAAGATTTCAAAAAATATAAAAATGATGGATGGTATCAAATTAAGGCAAAAATAACATCTAGGAGATTTTCTTAGTTTTATAAGGTCATTTTTCCTAGTCTAATGCTAGTTTGGTATTTTATAATCTTTTTTGTAAATAATCTATGTTGCATAGATTAAAATTATTTAGAGTAGTTTAATACATTTATAGTAATTTAATGCACATAAATTCTTATTTCGCTCATGGAGGTCGTGTCCCAAGGCGTGATAATAAAGCCATGTAATATTATTTGCCCAACTTGTACCGTGTTTTCCTTTTTCGCATTTATTTTCAAGTCATTTCAATTTCTTGGATGTTTACTTACCGCACTGTTTTTTATTAATTTGAGTGTAAATTTCTCTTTTAAATTAGCTTAGGATTAGTTTAGACATTAAGAAAAACAAATCTACCAAAACATTTGTATGAACACTTAGCGTTTCATAAGGATTATAATAGGTAATCAAGATTGTATAGCCATTTAAATAAACAACCTTCTAAGTTAGTGGTATCGTAAGGGCATTAATAGAAACATCGGCTTAAATAAGTTCCAATTTCTAGAAATCTCTGGTTGCATGGGAATTGAGACAACACTCTCACGTCTTGATTGATTTTTAGCTGACTCCAATAGGCTAGTGACGACTCTTAGGAATACATAAGTTGTTAAGAACTAAAATACAAAATCCAATATCGCACGAGGTATGGGATTGGGAGAGTCTATGCCTAATCTAGGGCCCTCAGCCTGTCTCTTTAGGCGAATATCCTTAAAAATCTTCCTTTTCCCCCAAACGGTAAAAGAGAGGTCGTGACAGCTTGGCGACTCTGCTAGGGAATTGGTTGTAAACCTTAGAGGGCTTAGGCCATAATAACTTGGTTGGTTATTCACTAACGTGGTCTTCATTTGATAGCACGTGTCAAATTTGCGTAGAAAACAATGTTAGTTTGCTAACAACGTGTTAAATGTTTTGGTAGGTTTGGTGTAATAAAGTGTGGAGTGTCTGTTAACTCATTTCTTTTGCAAGGAGGTGTAGGAATGTATGTCTATATTGACGAAATTGAAGTGTTATTTGGATATCAATTGTTGTGCATGCCTTTATACTTATCTTAGCACTACACATTTGCGCACACAACCCAAGATCTAAAACCCCGATTGTACCAAGAAGCTAGAGTTGGCAAAATGGGTCATAAACCCATATTATGACCCATTTTTAGTTAAATGAGTCATCTATGGGTCAAGTGAAAGTTAAATATGGGTTATAAATGGGTCAAGTGAAAGTTAAACGTGAGTCATAAATGGGTCAAGTGAAAGTTAAATATGAGTCATAAATGGATTTGATAAAGTAAAACACAAAAAGAAATGGGTCTAAATGGATTTTAAGAAACCCACTTTAAACCCACGGCCCTTTTTAACATTATAAAAATATTTTTGTAATAAAAAATCGAAATTATAATTATTTTTCATATTCAATTTTTTTCTTTTCTTTTTCTTTTTTCTTTCTTTTTTTTCCTTTCTTAGCTGGCGGTTGGTAGGGCGACAACGGGTCGTGGGCCGGTGATAGTCCCGGCAAGGCTCAAGTTTGCCGGGGGTCGGGCGGGGCCTCGACCTTGCCGGATCGGCGAGATCGAGCCCCGCTCGACGTCGGTGAGCTCGAGTCTCGCTAGATCCGGTGAGGCTTGGCCTCGCCGACGACCGGTAAGACTCGAGCTTGTCGGCGTTAGGCGGGCTCGATCTCGCCAATCCGGCGAGGCGAGTCCCCGCCCGACGCCGCCGAGCTCGATTCTCACCAGATCCGGCGAGGCTCAACCTCGCTGACAACTAGTGAGCCTCGAGCCTCACAGGATCTGGTGAGACTCGAGCTTGCCAGCGTCGGGTGAGGCCGAGCCTCGCGGCCTCGCCAGATCCGGCGAGACTTGAGGCCCCGTCGGCAAGATCGAGCCCCGCCCGATGCTGGCAAGCTCGAGTGTCGCCAGAGCCTGCGAGGCTCGGCCTCACCGATGACTAGCGAGGCTCGAGCCTCACCGGATTTAGTAGACTCGAGCTTGCCGGCGTCGAGTGGGGCCTCGGCCTCGTTAGATCGGTAAGATCGAGCCTTGCTCGATGCCGGTGAGCTCGAGTCTCACCGACGACTAGCGAGGCTTGAGCTCACCGGCGTTGGGCGGGGCCTCGGCCTCGCCGCATTGGCGAGGTCAAGCCTCGCCCGACGCCGGCAAGCTCGATCTCGCCGTGGCGATCGCCGGCCATCGTCGTGGCCAACAGCCGGTCGAAGAAGAAGAAAAAGGAAAAGAGAAAAGAGAAAAAGAAAATATAATTTTAAAAAATAAAATAATATATTTAAAAAATAAAATAATTATAAATTATATTTAAAAAATTTAATATTCGATTTTTTAAAAATATTTTAAAAATAATTATAAAAATGTTGCATTAAATTTGTATTGCATAAAAATTGTTAAAAATTTTGTATTGCATAAAAATGTTTTAACAATACTTTTTTTAATAAAAAAATCATAAAAATGAGCTTTTTTAGGTTTAGTTAAATTTTTTTCTTGTTACAGCATTTAGTTATTCAATGGTTTTTTTACTTCAAATAAGAGAAGCATGTGCATAATTTAATTTTTTTATAAATATTTTAGTTTATAGGTTTTTTTAAACTTTTTTTATTTACTATTTTTAATTTAATTTGAAGTTTTAATCCAATTAACATATAGCAGAAGTGGACTTTCCTAGAATAGTAATAGGTTTTAGCAAATGGGTGGGTTGGGTCGGGTATCGGTCGAGTACGGTCAGGTTGGATATGGGTCACTTGATTTATACTATAAAAATATGGGTCAAAACGGATTAAATGGATCAAATATGGGTCGACCCATTTTTGACCCGACCTATACCAAACCCGACCCACTCATTTGCCACCTCTACAAGAAGCCCATAGGAGGTGCCAAAAGTTGGAACCCGTGCAGGGAATGACCCATGGTTATCCACTTTTAGTCCCGCTCATTTTGATTAATGATAAAGGGAATTGTCTGACTTGAGTGTGGCATGGGGAAAAATCTTTTGATCTAATCAAAATGGGGACCTTAAGCCTTTGGAATTCCACCTTTATGCGTCAAACCTCACAAGTTTACATACGCATGTCTATTTTATTGAAAAAAAAAAAAAAAGTCTTTTCACCCATTGTAAGTATGATTTCTCCATCTAATTGCTCACTTCGGATTGAAATTTTCATTTTTTGGAGATTTGCGGAAGTCAATGAAATGCCTTTGGCGATGTAGGCTTGATACTCACTCTTGATAAATAAACATTTCAAATACCTTTGATCTGGCCCTACAGAACATATTTTTTTTTATTTAAATTTTCAATTACGAACTCAAAGTCACATTTCATATAGAAATTTTTCCAAGTCAAGATTGCATTTTGGGGCATAGAATTAAAATCAAATTTTCAATAAAATTCTTTCTTGGTCACATTCGAAATTAAAATTCAAATCACATTTTGTGTATTGATTTCTCAAAATAAGAATCACCTCACCTTTGCATGAGTAAAACCACAAATTAATCTTTCAAAATTGATGCCCCATTTGTGTATGAAACTTTTGGAACAAAGTGGGCATTCAATTGATAGCCGTGGATCGATCTTTTAATGAAATCTCCTCTTACTAATAAAATCTTGATGAAATACCAAATTCTCGTAAGTGGAGACTACGGGGAAGGTATCGTCGCCTCAATTTTGTTGTAAGAGGCGGCTTTACTACAAGATCAATTTTTTAATCATGTACTGACATTATCTTCCTTTCGCAGATCATGCGTGACACCACTCCTTGAACTTCTCTTGCTTGACCATACCAAAAGTGGACTTTAAAGTTAGGATGAAAATTGTGCTTATTACGCTCATTTATGAAAGAGCTTCTTGTACTTTATCCTTGTCATTATTCCTATTTGGAGCCATGTTTTGCGTTCCGGGTTTTGATCGTGGACCCAATCGAATGCTTTTGTACATCATACAACTCCCATATTTGAATGATGAAGTTAGAGTTCATAAAAGTCATATTCTTTAAAACATTTGAAGTGTTTCAAATGGACCCTCTGGGCTAAGTTTTATGCCTTAGTTTCAAAATGTTTGAAAATGAGTTTCAAGAAGAACTTGCGTAATATTTTATCTCTTCACTTAATCACTTTCGTAGGTTGATCCACAGGATGATGCTTTGAGGGGGGGTAAAGTTGTAATCGTTCCAATAGCGATTTTAGTATAACAATTGACCGGGTCATCCTTTTTTGTCAAACAGACAAAATGACGGTTTTGTTCAAGATTGACATTTACTTCCTCTGGAAAGACAAAAGTGCGGGCCTTTCCCTAACAGAGGAAGTCATGTGATGCACCGATTCATGCTCATTTATGGGCATATTTGGTTGAGCCATGAACTACAGGAATATTTTCACAGTATATGAATTCAAACATTGTGATTAAGTGTGAAAAGAACCGTGAAAGCCTCGAGGATCACAAATCTACTAGCCTAACACCAATCTCTATTGCTTTGAAAGCGGCTTCCACAGAAGTTCCACATCATGGACGATCTCATATTAATTTGACATTCTTCGTGGAAGAAGAAATTTGTAGACATTCTTTGGCATCAAACTATTTCATTGGTTGCAGACAAAAAGAGTGAAATCTTGAAATTCGAGCCCTCTAAGGGATGAATGAATGTGAATTTCGTCAATGCATTGTTAGTTGATCTCACTCGGAATTGATCACTCCTAAGATACTGACCTTGAGGGGAAAGCTAATGAGGATAGAACTCGTGGGACCAAAGAACTTGACCTGGGAACGACTTGACCGTGAGACTTGCGTGAGGACAATCCTGTAGATAGGCAGGCCGATTTCAAGGACGACTAGAAGTTGATTCGCAGACAGAACATAATGGAACGATGGGTAATTTCGTTTACTGTTATCGAGCCTGCAAATGACCCTATGTCGATCATCAGTAATCGTGTACTTTGAAATAAGAATCTATCCTCCGCAATTTCATGTAGTCAAGAACATCCATGTGTCGAGATATCTTGAACGTGGTTTGGCACGAGTCGGTTACGCGTGAATCCTTAAAACCGCCTGTTAGTTTGAGTTGTACCCAAAATGGCATTGGGTGAAATTGACATGGCATAAGAACTAAAAATTGGACTTCAAATTATAGGGAATGTTCGGGATGGACTTTGGTTGTTGCTACTTCGACGGTTGATAGCGCCAATTAAGCCTAGTATTTAGAAAAAGGGATTTTCGAACTGAGGAAACGAGTCCATGAAGACGTGGGCCGGGCTAGGCAAGTGTGGGCCTTAGGCCCAAGGTGGGGACAACCCATGGGCCCAACCCACCATTTTCCCTTTCAAGCCCATTAATTAACCTTAAGCCCATTTGAGCCTAATCAATTCCTGAGCCCGTTCCTATTCATTTCCAAGCCCATTTCTTAGGCCTGCCCATCAATTTCGGCCCAAGGGCAGATTGGGAATTTGTGCAAGGTGAAAATGACCATTTTGCCCCTAAAAGCAAGTGGATAAGGGCAAAAGAAGAGAGAGAAGATGAGGTGACTTGCATGGGGACTTGGGGCTAGCTTTTGGGGCCTTGATAGCAGCCCTCACTTCACTCTCTCTCTCCTCCTTCAGCTCTCTCTCGACCGAACCCCTCTCTCCCTCATTTTTCCCTTTCTTCTTCCTTCTACTCGAGCAAACCTTCTTGTGAAAAGTTGAGTTGATTGTTGCCTTCCTGGACAAATCAGCTCTCATGCCATCCACCACTATGCTCAAGACACCTAGACCATCCGCCCCGACTTGGCCGTTCCCCAGTCGGAGCCACTGGTTTACCCTCCGGCTGGCAAGAAACGAGCGGTAGTTTGACTATCTGGTCTTGTTCTGCTCCAGTTGACTTTTCTCCAAAAACTTGAGTTGTCCGTTGCCTTCTCGTGAGAATCAGCCTTCATGCCACCCACCATCAAGCTCAGAAGGCCCAAACCGTTCAGGAGGACCCGGTTCCTCGCCAAACAGAGTCATCAACTGACCTATACGCTGGTCGGAAGAAATCGATCGCTGGTCCGTCGGTCCACCTACCACCTGCACTGTTTTGCGTTTCCAGCCATTTTTTTCCCATTCCGACCCTTCCCCCATCCTAGCCACCAGCAACTCCCCCTTGACCCCTAGGTGCCGCCGGAGCTCAGCCAAGCCCATTCAGTTCTGTTTCTCCTTCGATCTATGTTTGAGGACCTGGTGTGTAGACATCGTCGTTGCTATCATGTCCGTGTCTCCGGCCCGCTTAATGGGTGAGTTTATGTGGCATCCTAGAATTTCATGACAACCTCTAGATGTGCTATGAGCCATGGATAGGTGATGGAAGTACCATCCAATTATGTTGTAGCCATTTGATCCATGATTTGCAATAAGTTTAAAACCAAGCTTTTAATGGATAATTATTTCATGGAAAAATTTCCATTCTTGGCCATGTGATTTATAGGCTGGAATTTATTAAATTATGTTGCAAGTTTTATGGTTTTATAAAATTAAATTAGGTATTTATATGAGTGGGGGGGTTTAGAGTAGATTATTAAAAGAGGAAGTGGGCCAAAATTCTTAGGCCAAGACCAGCCCACAAGACCCCACCATTCGGCCATTTAGGCCTGGCCCGCGAAGCCCAAAGGAGGAGGGGCTGCCGTCGACCGGATGGAGGGAGAGCCCGGCCCAAGGAAGGCCTATCAGCTTGCATGGCAAAATAAACAAGTGGCAAGAGAAGCTTGCCAAGTTTTTTTCCCTTAGAGCCAAGTGGCATTAGCCATGCAAAATCAAATGATTGCTAATGATGAAGGGAAGAAAAGAGAGGGAGAGTGGGCGGATTGATGAGAGGGTTACCATCCGAGAGAGAGAGAGAGAGAGAGAGAGAGAGAGAGAGAGAGGGAGCTGTCGTGCAAGAGAAGGAGAGAAAGAGAGGAAGAGAGGAAGGAACAGGGAGGCCATTCGCTGCCGTGTGTGCCGCCGAGTTGCCGCCGTCGAGCCGCCTTGCCCCGCCGTTTGCTTGTTGTGTTGTGCTTGGATTAGAGGCAAGTAGAGTCCATTGATCTACCCTTTGCTTGCTGTGTTTTGTGTGTGATGAATGGTGAATTTCGGATGTGGATGATGTATGAAATTTCGAAGTTATAGGAGCTATGTTCAAACCTAGTATTCTGTTTCTGGAAAAACAGTCCGACCTTTGATGATTTCGTGAGTTGAATGCGATGTTATGGTTGGAATTTGACTTCGACTTCTTGATAAAAGTTGTAAAGGACTTCTTGGAGAATAACATATCAAAATTTTATAGAAAACGGACAAGTATAGATTGGTGAAACCATTTTTCTTTGATGAAGCTAGATCTGGAAACTGTTATGATGATCTATTGTGATTCTGTGAATTTCGTGCAAGCATCCAGTCCGAATTTGATCTCATGCTCTTGATAAGAGTTGTAGAAAACATCTTGAGGAATAACATACTAAAATTTGAGGAGAAAGGGACAAGTATTGCTCGGTGAAATGATTTTCTTTGAAATGGTTAGATCTGGAAATCGTCACCGAGGATTATGAAAAGTATGACGACTATAGGTTTTGATCTATCACGAATCTGACTTTGATTTTTTCACTAAACTTTTACCTCTAGATCTCAGATATGACATATTAAAGTCTCAGAATTTTCTGAGTTCATTTAAGGGTTTATTCGAAATTATTTCTGAAACTGTGCAAAAGTGGTGCTGGAATTTCTTTTGCTGAGATGTGTGGATCTATGTGATTGATGTGGAACTTTCTTGACACAGAATTATTCATGAAATATCTTCCTCTGGATCTTGTTTACATCGTGTTAAATTTTCAGAATTTATTGAGATCGTTTACTAATTTTTCCAGAATTTTTATTAAAGAAGTGCATTATGCTTTATCCGAAATTTGCTGTATTTTCAAGAATAAATGGACTACTCTACGAAATATCATGTCTTGAGTGGTTATATATGCTGCATATATGGTGATGTTTGGCATATCATGTGACATCAAAAGATGGTTTATACCTTTGATATTGTTGTATCAAATGCCATGATGAAAATGAGACATATATGAGATTATATATATTGTGATAATAACAAGACCATCAAAGGTGTAAGCTGACGATGCCTCGGGAGTTTCAAGATGCCCGAAGGTTTGTGCCGGAGGTCCTCAGGAGTTTCGGGATACCCGGAGGTTTGTGCTGGAAGCCTTGGAGGTTTGTGCCTGGGGGATTCCTCGTGATGCTAGTTGGGATGTGAGATGCCCGGAGGTTTGTGCCAGAGGCTCCTCACGACACCAGGTTGGGTGCGAGCGATAAATTGAGGGATGCAAACATTGGTCCCTGGAAGAAAAATAATGAGATCCTTGTGAAAGATAAATATTGAAATTGAATCATGTGCATGGGTATAAGCATATGGCATGATGCATGATTTGCTTATGAAAGTGAATTGATGTTATTTGACATTAAGAATGCGATCATGAAGGCTTGAATGGATCTCATGGGGATGTATACATGATTGTATAAATGATGTGAATCATGCGTATGTATGCATGATGGCATGGTGAGATATGCATGACTACATGGTGATATGTGCATGATTGCATGGTGATGTATGCTCGATAGCATGGATGATATGTGCTTTACTTGTGATATCTTGATTGTCTTGGTTGATGCATTGTGTAGTTTGATGGATCTTTACTGTTGAGTGGTTGTATTCACCCCTTTGAGGACCAACATTTCAGATTGAGTTATGCCTCTAGCACATGTCACGTGTGGTATGTTTTATGGATTGCCGTCTGATGTCGAGGTCGAGTGCTTGGAGCACCCTTGCTTCAGTGTTCATGGTTTGGTGTTTATCTGCCTCCGTGTTTTGGTGATATACAACGTGGGCTTGCTTGATGGCCCTATAGTACAAGAGTTTTTGTTTGTCCATGTTCACCGAGATGGGAGGATGATGGGGATGTTGCCGCCGCCACCAGCCGATGCACCAGGATGGGTGTGATAGGAGCATGTGACTGGTGGAGGTTGCCACTTTTTGGGATGGCCGACACTAGCTGATGGATAGATGTACATGTTTGATGTATAGTCGGGTTCTTTTTTAGCTTAGCTGAGCTTAGTTATAGTCTTGGCTCTTTTGTCATACCAACTTGTGAAATCCATCTTAGTATGTAAATAAAAGTGATCCGGCCCTAAGATGCATACACACACACACACACACACACACACACACACACACACACACACACACACACACACACAAATATATATATATATATATATATATGAAAGTTTGTAGTTGGTGTGTATTGCATTGTATCGTTTGGTTGTGTATGGGTTAAGGAGATGATAAGTATGCTTCCGTTATATGATCTGCGCTAGGACCGATTGAGATAGTACGAACCCCCAAGATTTATGGACCCGCTAAAATTGAAATGGTATCCGAGTGGAATGTTATTAGGACAAGTGAAAAAGGTAAGTAGGTAATAGGACTGTGGCGACCCAAGCGGATCAAGGGCCTTGTTGAGGGGTGCCACAGTTTAGCTCATAATCCTTTGATTAGTGCCTAAACTTGCTTATGATTGGTTTAGTTAGGATTAATTATGGTTTAGGAGATTTAATTAAGTTGTATTAGCCCTAAGATAGGTGGTTAGATGGATGGATTAGATTAGTTTAGCTTAATCTCACTTTATTTGCTTAATGATGCTTATGTGCTTAATTAAGTATGTTTAGCTTTAATTGATTGATTGTTTGCTTTAATTAATGTTTGGTTTAATTTATGAATTTAATTTATTTTTTAGTTAATTCTGGAAATTTATTGTTCATGCAACACTATTCACAAGTACTGTTCACGTGCACTATTCATCCAGAATGTGAAAAGTGGTCTAATTTCATGTGTGATTTTATGAAGTGAATTGATGTGTAAATGCATAGGCATCCGCATAAATTGAGTGATGATTTGTACAATTGTATGGTGATTTGAAATTTTGGTATTTAATTGGAAAATCCCGGGTGTCGGGTTTTAACACTGAAAATGATTTTTAAGTACTATATCAAATAGTGGGACTTAAAAATGAAAGGATATCACTTTTCAAGGTTCGAACTGACCGTGTACCCACACACAAGTATTTTCCTAGATGTTTTTAATACAAAGAAAACAGGCCAAATTTGTTATCTTAATTGAGGCATGTGAGTGCAAAGCACAATGTCTTTGGCTGGAATTGAATGATTGTGTGTTGGTTAAGAGAACCCATCCCCAGTGGGTGTCGGTGGACGTTAACCCTATATGGGACTCGGATCGCAGTAGATTCTGGACCTATGCTCCTTTGAAAATGCCGTAAGGAGTGTCGTCCTCAATGTGTGTCGAAGGATGTTGCCGTGCTCAAAGGGGTGAGATGGAGCCTGGCTACACCAGAGGACCGATGTGTGTCAGGTAAAATTGCCTGTGTGGGTAATAATAATCAATTGGAACGCATGATTGATTAAGATAGATGCGCCTCATTATGGGGTAAAATTGTGTGACATGAAATAGGACGTGTCGAATCAATTTTACCTTATAATCGAGACCTGTGTGATTGATCGATGTGTGCTATGTGGTGCACTAATGGGCAAGAGCGTATGAGAATCATGGCATCATTGGTTTTGATTGTGCATGAGTTGAGCACATTGTTTATGATATGCACGCTTAAATCGATAACGTACAGGGTGTGGCAATGGCCATGTGAGATCGCTTGTGATGCGGCTCGCATGTATTTGATGAACTGCATCATCTAATGGCCATGTGCATTGCGTGTATTGTGTTGAGTTATAGCTTGCAAGGTATGGCATACCAGGTAAGGTTGCATGCGAATTGATTTGTTGGTTGTTAGTCGTGGTTTGCTTGTGGGGTGGTTCTAGAGAGATACCTCGAGTCGAGTTGGTGTTCTAATCGGGGGACTAGGGGGTGGACTCGCTGAGATTTATATCTTACTGGTTATTATATAACCATTTTTAGGTCCCTGGTGTGAAGAACCCGGAGTTTGAAGTGGAAGGGTCAGGAGCATAGGTGGCTCATAGTTCCTTTTTAGTTAGACCTTCTGTATAAGAACTTGAGGCGTTTATGAAAGTGTATTTGATTTGAAATTAGTTATCCTGCTTTTCTATCCCATGTATGTTGTTGTTAAGGGATTAGTTAATTTGCCTCTGCATGTGCAATAAAATGAAAGGGTTGGCGACGAGTCCTGGGAACGTCACATATTTATCGACCAAGGAAGGGGATGTGAGCGCACTCAAGGTTCGGGGCATGACAAGAAGCAACTGCAATCCCTACACTTCCAATGGCTTCTTGGCATCCAATCTTGTATGGAGATAATTACTGGTGGTCTGCAAGACAAAACTTCAAGATGTAGATGTACACGAACAAGAATTGGTCATCAAATGTTGCCCTCGAATAAAAGGTGGTAATCATTTCAAGTTAAATTTGATTTATTTTAGGGATGACTTGTCCCTGCACTTTGTGCAGATTTTAGTGAGGCAAATTACTGGCAAATAATAAGACCACACAGGGAGGACAACTTGGTCCAGAATCACACGATCTCTAAAAGAAAAGAGTGTGTTCGTTCTAAAAGTCAAAATAACTCATTTCTAACCTAACATAGTCACCCATGCTTACAAATTGTGAAGTGACAAATGCACTGACGCAACAAAAAATGGCAAAAGATCACATAGCCTAAAAGGGGTTGGCGGGAAATTGAGTAAAGCATGAAGGATTTAAATGAAATGAAGATTCATCAGTCCAACATAATGGAGCTACATATGGACAAGTTATCTAACTTAGTGTGGCATGCATTCGACCATAAGGACAATATATTCCCTTCTTCCACAAAGATACGATGAGATGTTGAATTGCCCGACTTTGAAAAAGGGTGTACTTCATTCTTGAACCTAATGTACCTAAGAGTTGAAATAATACATTGTTTCCATATGTGTAGGAAATTTTAATTGGGGTAGATGGCCACAAAATGGATTGGGGGCACGCAATGCGTAAGTCACCCGACTTCTAAAAAGGGAAAGATTCAAATAGAATAGACATTTGCCAAGTGAATTGCTGTCAATCATGAGAGCAAATCCCTCTCCACAACCAAGGAAATGGGATGGAATGCAGTCATCAGATATACTGTAAAAGGGAGTATACCATTCCTAAAATGAATCACATCAAATATGAAAATAACATATTACGTCTCTTTTTCCTTATAGTTGATAAATGGGGTAAGTCACTCAAAGTAGAGTAACTCTCACTCGTGAAGCAAGATGAAACAAGTCAATTGATTCAGCACAAAAAGGGAGTATTGTCCCTAAATTAGTCCAATTCAATTTTGGAATATAAGTAATATGCCCCATCTCTTGTAGGAAAAGGTGCACATTGACCACTGGGGCAACACCTTATACCAAGAAGGCATGCTAAGGCCCAACCATCCATTTTGATGTAATAAATGGAGTAAAACATCCAAGGCGCAATGCCCTCACATGTCGAAACAAGGAGTACCCCTCTCCTTTCATCTTTGACACTTGCTTAGAATGAGTGAATTCGATAACATCTAAATGACCCATTTGAAAGCAAGATCTTCAAGGAAATGTTAAAACCTGAGGAGCAAAGGCACATGAAGAGGAAACACAAGACATTTAAAGTCAGATGTAGGAGAAGGATAATTTGGTATTGTTTCCAAAATAACCCCTCTAACTTCATTTTTGAAGTAGTTCCCTTGTTTGACAGGAAGCATCGGTATTCGAGGAACAAACTTGAGAAATTGATTTAAGCAAAATACATATCGACTAAGTAAGCATATGGAGGTAACACATGTCAAATTCACCTAACTTGGTTTAAAAGATGCGTTGTTCTAGAGCCGATTCAATTAAATAAAAAAAGAAGCACCTCATGGACCTTACCAAAGGCTTCTGCCTAGTGGTATGGGAAATGAAGTGGTCTGAGAACGGCCAGGGTCTGATCCCTAGAAATGGCAACAAGGTTGCCATAAAATATATAATAATAAAAAAATTGCATCTCTTGCTTTTACAAAAATAGGAGAGTGCTTGAACTAATGAGACCAAAGACCTTAGACTCTCTTCAAGGTTTAAAACAACAGGTTCATTCTGATGTTTGCCGCCATATTGTGAAACTAACTAAAGGTAATGTTGTATCATTTCCAATTTTACGATCCCTAAGGATCCATGCACTAACACATTCCATTATGTTTTTTGTAGGGTCACCTAACTACTAAGGCACAGGTAGGTACCATTTTTCTCAAAATCAAATGCAAAACAAATGGAGAATTTCCATCGCACGAAAGAACATTTAGTGTTCTTCTAGAAACAAGCACAAAAAATGGAAATTGAATAAACAAATTTTCCACAAAGTTTGCAAAATCCTTCTTTACCTTTAAATTGTCCATCCACTCGACAGATCACTCATTTTAAATCAAAATTCCCTATGGAGATTAATCCACCTTGATTATCTCAACAAAAATGAAAGGTGATGTTACTCATGCCAAGCGAGAAACACTTAGGATGAGGAAAGGCGACCCAATTCAAAACATCTCTTTTAAGCACTTTGGCATTCAAACGAAAAAGAAACCAGTGTCTTTTAAGGTCAATGAATTCATTCGCAAGCAATACATAGATCAAGATGATAAGAGGCATTTCTTTCTTCTATCATACACACACATGTGACAATAGTTAGCCCATTTAAGCCTTTTAATCTGAGGAGTTTTCTACAAAATACCCTCAACAAGAACCACCCAACAATGGGGGGCAATTATGGAGTTTTGGGTTGACATTATTTGGAGAGGAAAGATGAGAAAGCTTTCTTTGCTCTCACTTGCATAAATCTTTTGTGGTAACTTCAGATGGATTCTTATGGGAACTCGAAGCACCCCGAGGTGAAGAAGAGCAATTATTTCTCCACCCAAACACAAATACCCATTACTTAAACCATATTGAGCCTAATTATTCATTTCTAAAGCCTAAAGTGGTGATTATCTCCCCCACGTTGGGGGCAGGGCACATGATTTACCAATGCAATTGGTGTTTACATGAGAATATGAAAAGCATCTCGAAAGTCCTAAGAACTCAAAAAGTTCAAAGAGCAAAAGTCAAATGAAAATTAAAGGGCGTGAAAAGTAGTGTGCCTAGTAAAGGTAAGGCCAATGCCTGAAAAAAAAAAAAGTAGAAAGAAAAACAATTGCATCAAGAGAAATATCTCTGTGAAAGTAAAAATGGCAAAAAAAAAAAACACTTGCATTGAAAAGAAAATCATTGCAAATGCAAATGCAAAAGCCATTATATAAATATGATTAGTCAAAGGGCTTTTGAGACAATTTGAATGTCAAAAGTCGAGTGCTTTAAAAAAAATGGATGATATGGTAATGATGCCATGATAGTCACCAACTCTCAAATCCCCCTTTGACAAAAAGTTCTAAGCCTTTTGAACCTTTCCCCGAATTAACATTACAACCCATTTCCAAAATCTCTCTAGATTGGGATGATTCAAAGTGGAAATAAGGACTTCCCAAAGAAGATGCTACTCGATGAAATGAGAGCAAGGTTGTTTTATCTCATCTTAAGGTTTCCTTGACTTGTAAACCTAGTGAAGATGTTGGTCGGTGATTAATTCATTTCATAGCCAATGATGCTTATCCTTTGCTAAAACCATGACCAAACTCGTACTACGGTCCTTCTAAAAGACTTGTTAGATTGGTCAATGTATACTTATTGCGAATGATTTTCAAAGCCTTGCACATTGGAAAAGTGAGACATATTGAGTGAATAGTTTATTTCCCACATGAATGGATGGGATCAAATAACCATTTTCTTGAGAATATGTGAGAAGCCTTTCTGACTAGGGGCCCTTGCTCGACATAGTTAATAGACCTTTCTCATAAGTCAAAGTCATTTCAACAAGGACTTTTCTCCCAAGAGAATTTCACAATTGATGATATCTTCCGAGCGTGATGACAGTTTTGCGAGTTTGTCAAGTGGTCGGAATTAGCTTGATTTGTTTATGCAATCTTTGCCTTCTCATTACCGATACACATTTTGATATTGTTTCTAACGACATGTGCATCTCATTTAGTACGCTTTCACTACTAGAATACTTGTTATAATAAATTCTATTTGATGTGTAGCACCCATTTTAGAATATTCTCGAATGACAAGTTTCTCTAGTGAAACCACACAATTTCAAAGATTTCACAGGTCAACCTTAAACCATGCATTTTCAAAAAGTTCTTGGTCATCCTTAAACCTTGCAATTCTAAAGGGTTCATGGGTTAGCCTTAAACTATACACTTTCAAGAGGTTCTTGGTTACCCCTTAAACCACGCAATTCTAAAGGGTTCATGGGTTAGCCTTAAACCATGAATTTTCAAGAGGTTATTGGTCATCCTTAAACTAAACAATTTCAAAGGGCTGATGAGTTAGCCTTAAACCATGCATTTCCAAGAGGTTCTTGATCATCCTTAAACTACACAATTCCAAATGGTTGATTTCAAGAGGTTCTTGATCACACCATTGTGGTTTAAACTGTCAGCCATCAAGGAGTTCCCTTTAGGAGGTTCATCTGCTATCCTTAGTGAGAGTTCAGTCCCCTATAGTTTAGAGGATTTGTAGGCTTACCTAAATAAGTTGGCAGCATCATACTGTACCAAAAATGGGAAAGACCCTCTTGATGTATGAAGTAAGCAGTCTGGTAAAGGATATTTCACCGGTGCAATAAAGAGGGATGCTATTGCTCCACCATAGGTCCATATCTTATCAGCTTTATGTTGAGGGGATTCTATGAAAACGAGACGCAGACTCCTGGAGTGCCATAACTTGGCAGAAAGGGATACTTAAGTGCCATAGCTTATGAAATGTACACTTAAGTGCCAAAATTGGGACAAAATGGATCACTTGAGTGCCAATCCAGCCAAAATCTGGCCAAGTTGCATACGTGGCATTTTTCCAGCAGAGCGAGTGTAAAACGACGTTGTTTTGCACGCTAACATGGTCAAATAATGCAAAAAAGGCATCGTTTTGGGCTGATATGGTAAAAAAATAATATAAAAATCAATTAAATTAAATTTAGTGAAAATATTTAAAATTAATAATTTTAATATTAAAAAATTAAAAAATTGTGGCGAGGCGGCGAGGGCTCGGCCCTCGGCCATCGTTGCCGCCTCCCCGCCATCGCCAGGAAGGGCCGGCGACGGAGGGGGGAGGGTCGGCTAGGGTCGCCGAGCCTTGGCCGGGGCCGACGACCCCAATCGCCCGGCCGGCGGTGAGGGCTTGCAAGCCCTCGCCCCAAATCGGGGCAAGGGTTGCAGCCCTTGCCTAAATCCAACAAGGGTTGACGACCCTTGCTTGGCCGGGCCAAGGGCCACCGCCCACTGAGGTGACCCCCAGCGGGCGGCGGCCCATGGCCTGGCCGGGCGAGGGCCATCGACCCTCATCGGATTTGGGCGAGGGTCACGACCCTCGCTCGGATTAGCGAGGGCTCGCGACCCTTGCCCGGATCCGGTGAGGGGGAGGAGGAGGAGGAGGGGAAGCAACTCGGCGGCCGAGGAGGAGGAAGGAAATGGGGGGGGGAAGGAGGAGGAGGGAGGCAGCCGGCCCTCGGCCGGGCTCAGTGGCCCTGGCCGACCCTCTCCCACCTTCCGGTGACGGCGAGGCGGCAATGGCGGCGAGGGCTCAGCCCTTAGCCACCGGCTGCCTTCCTACTCCTCCATTTTTTTTTTTGTTTTTTAAATAAATATAAATTATATTATTATTTGGTTTTAAATTTAATTTAATTAATTTTTATATTATATTAAAATTCAAATTATGCCAAAATGACGTCGTTTTGGCCGATTTAAGGGCTCTATTTTGGCCAACACTCGAAACAACATCGTTTGGGGTGAATTAGAGCCGACTCGGCTCTCCGGCGAGCAACCTCGCCGAGAAATATTAATATTGAATTGCCACGTATGATTTCCGGCCGGCTTCACAATAAGTGGCACTCGGGTGTTCCACTTTTCTTAAAATGTGGCATTTAAGTGTATATTTCGTAAGTTATGGCACTTAAGTGTCCCTTTGTGCCAAGTTATGCATTCTTTTGCCCTATGAAAACTATATCTGGATCATCGGTGTTTTTCTCGATTATCAGCTTTTTGTTCAGGGATTAAGTGAAAAATATATCTGGATTATCGATATTTTTCTTGTTTGCTAAGAACTAACCAACCAATATTGCAGGATAACACAATGGCTTCTCTGGCAACAGCCAAAGTCTACAACTCAAATGCGTCAGTCATGGCAAGCGGAGATCTATGCATGCTGCATCAAATTAGGGGTGTTAAAGAAGTTTGAGAGGCCTCCCTTCGCAAATTTGTAGCCCACCTACTATAGAATGTGTCTTAGACAAGAGAATGAATGCATGTAATTTGAAAGAGATGACGAGTATTAGAACGAGTTACTCATTAGGTATGTTAATGCCCTACCAGAATATTTCTTGCACGCATGGGAAAACAAATGAACCAATTGCTGCCATCTCCGTATCCTATGTATCCTCTGAAATGTGGCTTCTGTTTCTTCAAAGTAAAAAGGATTGTTGCATAAAAGATGTGTATCTATGGGTATGACTAGTATAAATTAGAGTATGTACTAATTGCACTTGCAGGTGAGATTCCTTGTGAGAATTCTCTGCTGAGACAAGTAACTAGTCTTCTCGAAAGATTGCCAGCTACTGAATCAGGGAAATTTCAGCACAACTTTTTGATGGCAAGTATTCTGTTTAGTTTAACATGCCCTGAAGTTGAGGTTTTTCTTTTTCCTTTTTAAATTTCTTTTTATATTTTAGTTGCTGAATAATTTTGTTGTTCAGTTTCTCACCTAAATTCTTCTCCAATTTGTTGTTCTTCGAGGAGTGCAATGATACGTTGTCAATTACTTACCTGGCCATGCTCACCAATTGCTCAAGGAATGAACAAACTGTTGAATTATCATGATTATTAGGGATATTCAATCCTAATTTTTTGGGTCCTAATTATTAGAAAATAATTGTAAATAATTAGTTATGAAATGATTTATTAGTATCCCTTAATTTGTGCGATTATAGTTGTATTATTTAGATATGGTTTTTCTAGTTGGTACTTGTAGAAGTCCTATAAATAGTTTTGTAATCCTGGTATAGACATATAGATGATTATCACTATTCTTTTCTCTAAATTATTCATGGTATCAAAGCATTAGGCTCATTTTTTCTGGGATGGTGTCGCAGTGCATCCTTCATTGATGCAATAATCTTCCAATCACAGCCTTCATTGCTGGATTTGTCTTTTTTCCTTAATTGATCACAACTGTCATTATTGTAATCCCTTTAGCTATATTTTTCCCTCTTCACTTCTAAACTTGTCTCAATTTTTGCCCTAAAACCTCATTTACTTGCAGCCTTTATTACTTCTGTTTTTGCTCTTCCTTTCCAAGTACTTTCTTTGTGCCTGGAATTATCCATGTTTAAGACAAAACTAATTGGAAATACTTCGGGTCAAACTGAGGAGGCCAACACCAACCATATGACCGGAGATTTATAAAATGTGAGGGCAACTTATAGGATGAATGATAAGAATTATCTCAAAAGGTCACAATTCGTTAAGACCTATTTGAAGGGTAAAGGAAGACTTAGCGATCTTCTCGGAATAGGTCCAACGCCAGAAGATCCCACGTTCAACACATGGGATGAAGCAGATTCAATGATCATGTTATGGCTTTAGGATTAAATGCATCCGGCCATAAGTGATACATGTATGTTTCTCAAAACTGCAAAGGAGATATGGGATTCCATTCGTAGGCTTATTCAAAGGCTTGAGATGCAGCACAAGTATATGAAATCAAGGTAAAGACAAGTGCAACAAAACAAGGGACTGAAATAGTGACGGAATATGCCAATTTACTTCAAAATCTATGGCAAGAACTCGATCATTATCGAGTATTTGAGATGAAGTGTGTGGATGATGCTACAACTCTAAAAAACTTCAATGAAAAGGATCGAGTATATGATTTCTTGGCAGGCCTTAATTTTGAATTTGACCAAGTCAAGATTCAGATACTTGGGAAGGAAGAAATCCCTTCTTTGAAAGAGACGCTCTCTCTAATCTGGGCAAAAGAAAGTCGAAGGGGAATAATGCTAGAGCCTCAAGCTACAGAAGGCTCAGCATTAATAACTCGCAATGCGTCAACACAAGAAAGATGAAAGGTGGATGCTTCAAGGCCTACATGGAAGGATAACCGAGACAATTTGTGGTGAACCTATTGTAAGAAGCCAAAGGCATACAAAGGAATGTTGCCAGAAGTTGAATGGCAAACCAACAACCTCAGGCTGAGAGTAGGGAAACAAAGGAGGACAGCCAAGGCTCCAGGCTCATTTAATTAAACAGACCAGCCAGCAAATCAGTCACAACAAAGGACAAGTGAAAGAATCCTTCAGTAGTTAGGAAATAGAAAGAATTAAAGGCCTTTTAGGGTCTCTTGACAAACCCTATGGCGCATGTTCCTTAGCACTCTCAGGTAAGCTTCCATTCTTTTTTAGTCTAAATGCCTCATAAAAAATTTCAAGTGAAGCTTGGATAATAGACGCAGGTACCATTGATCACATGACTCGCACTTCACATTTTTTTAGTACCTACACCCTACGTCTAAGCAATAGAAAAATTGTAGCAGCAAATGGTTCTCTGGTCATTGTTGCAGGAATTGGTGATACCCATATTATGCCTGTTCTCACTCTAAAAGGTGTCCTCCATGTGCCGAAACTATCAGCCAACCTTGTCTCCATACAAAGGCTCACCAAAGACCTCAAGTGTTATGCAATTTTTTACCCTACCTACCGTGATTTTTAGGAATAGGATTCGGAGAGGAAGATTGGACTTGCTAAGGAAAAGAATGGGTTGTACTATCTTGAGATATCGAGGATTTTGAAGAAAGTCATGAACAATTCACCCTTGTCATTTCTTAGTGCTTCAAATAAGGATGTCATTTGGCTTTACCATTTTCGTTTTGGTCATCCATCTTTTCGTGTCTTAAATATCATGTTTCCTTCTTTGTTTAAAGGATTAGATATGAGTCAATTCCAGTGTGATACTTGTGAATTTGCTAAGCACACTCACGTATCTTTTCCTATAAACAACAAAAGAAGTTCTTATCATTTTGATTTGATTCACAGTGACATTTGGGGACCTTCCACAATTCCAAATATCTCAGGAACTCGATGGTTTGTTTCTCTAATCGATGATTGCACTAGGGTCACATGGATATTCTTACTCAAACACAAATCTAATGTAAGTAGTATTGTTCCTAATTTTAATTCTATGGTTCAAAATCAATTTGGAGTTAAAATTAAGAGCTTTGGATCAGATAATGCTAGAGACTACATTAATCGGATCTTCTCAACCTATTTCTAAAATGAATGGATCATTCATGAGTCATCTTGTGTAAACACACCACAGCAAAATGGGGTGGCTGAAAGGAAAAATGGTCATTTGCTTAACACTACATTATTTAAAAGGAAGTCCTGAAAAGGAGTCCTATTCAGAAGAAATCAAAAGCTAGTGCTACAAGCTTATACCAATGCTAACTATGTAGGATCCATGGTGGATAGAAGGTCAACATCTAGTTATTGCACATTTCTCGGCGGAAATTTAGTGACTTGGAGGAGTAAAAAACAGAATGTAGTTGCAAGATCAAGTACTGAATCAGAATTTCAAGCGATGGCCCAAGGAATATGTGAGCTATTATGGCTTAAACTCATCTTAGAAGACTTGAAAATCAAGTGGGAGGGTCCTATAAAGCTGTATTGAGACAATACATTAACAATTAATAGTGTTCATAATCCCGTACAATATGATAGGACGAAGCATGTAGAAGAGGGGTTGATCTGCATGTCCTACATACCTTCCGGAGATCAACTAGCTGATGTGCTAACTAAAGGACATAATGGTGGATCTTTCACGAAATAATCTCCAAGCTGGGAATGGAAGACATCTATTCCTTAGCTTGAGGGGGAGTGTTGAATTATCCTGATTTTTAGGACCTAATTATTAGGAATATTCAATCCTGATTTTTTTGGGTCCTAATTATTGGGAAATAGTTGCAAATAATTAGTTAGGAAATAATTTATTAGTATCCCTTGATTTGTGGGATTATAGCTAATATTATTCAGATCTGGCTTTTCCTAGTTGGTACTTGTAGAAGTCCTATAAATAGCTTTGTAATCCTGGTACAAACAAATAGAGAATTATCACAATTCTTTTCTCTAAATTCTTCACAAACTTTTGAATTATTTACGCTTGACATATTTTGAGTATGTTCAGGAGTCATGATTTAGGATGAAAATATTGCTCTTGACCATCTTCTAGGTGATAAGGCTTGAGGATTGTGTATACAAATCAAACCACACCTGTCATGTGCCTAAAAGTTTATCCAATGATGCGAGTTATTAGCTGAATCTGGAAGAACATATACTATAAGTTGAAATTTTCATCGAGAACAATTCGACTGAGATGACATCTCCCTGGTATTTGACTTTTTGTGCAATCTACCTGTTAGGAATTGCTCCTCGCAGATATGGTGTTGGGAAAATCTTCTCCAATATTTGGCCTTGAGCAACATAATGCATTTGTTCTTTCACAAGGTTTCAAGTTAGTCTGTCCATAGGAAGCCTTGGAACATGATAAACCTTTGGTACAGGTTAGCTAAGCTTTGGGGAAAGTAGCAAAGTTGAGAGCTTTCTTCTATGAATATGCTTAATTTTGGTTTGTTCACTTTATAACTTAGAAGTTTCTATGGTGCACAGACAAATTGATAATGATTGGATTGATATTAACTTGTAAATGCGTGGGTTTGCTCTCGACATTGCGAGGCTTCATTTCAGAAAATCAGATAACTCTTCTCCTTTTTGCAGCACAATGAACGAGCTAATTGACAAATTCAACACTGCTTATGAAAGACATAGTAGGAGGGGAGGAAGGACCCCTTTGTTTGAAAGATTCCTTAATTCTATCAGACCACCTTCAATTGATTATGGTTCTGCATCTCTCCCGGCATTGCGCTTATGCATGACGCAAGATCATGGCCGACACATATCAAGCAAGTTTCTTTACCGAGGCCTATACCACATAGAAGATGGGATCAGGGAGATAAAAACAAAATCTAATAGAAATTCTTATACATCCCCATTTTACTGGGGTTCTCTCACTATTTGCTTGGGATGTTCCACCCTCCTGGGCATTTCGTAGTTCCTAGGGCTAACCATAGTGAACTAGGGAACCTTGCTGCAAGATTTTCATATTTTATAGGCATGTTTTGACCTTTTGGTGTTGCCCTAAGATGATGGTCTTGGTATAGCTTTTAGAATCTTGTAGTGATTCTATACATTAACTTCATGGATTTTGAGCATTGTTGCCGAACTTGTATACTTGGATCCTGTAAAAGGCTCCTGCGTTCACTTCTGTTTTCCATCTCTTTTATCCAATGACTTTGGCAACTTGCTAGGAGAAAGGGGCATTCTTTTAAGCCTTCAAGGATGTCAAGTGACTGGTGTTTGTATATAAAACGTAAACGGTGTGATTTGTACAAATGAACAAATGTGGACAAACTTCATTTTCGTTTTATTCCAGCTCTCATTGGGAGTATTTTACGACATTCAGCATATAACAACAAGCTTGGAATTTCTTGCCCATTGGCTTTTACCAAATGCGAAATCAATGAGAGAAGGAAACAAATTGCAAATTGGCAAAGTACAATTTCTTGTTGAGTCGCTCCGCAAAAAGCTCTCTTAAAGATTCATACAGACCGTTCAGTTTTGGAGACAATAATCCCATCGCTATCTGCATACAACCATTCACCGTTGTGGATCAATGCGCCGGCAATGTAGATAGGGACATGCTTTTCCGCAACCCCTTTCTTGCTCGATTTCAGGGGATGCGAAGCCAAGGCCCTAATGTTGATCACACCCTCATTGATCTTGTCCACGTCTCTAATGCGGCCATTCATAACAATCCCAGCCCATCCCATGTTCTAAGCCAACTGTCTCGTGTCCCCACTCACCAGAGTGCATCTCAAGCTTCCTCCGCCATTGACAACCAACGCTCTCCCTTCGTCTCTAGTTTCGAGCAGCTCCGGAACTAGGATGTTGTCCTCGAATCAGGATGTGGTCATTGAATTTATTGAGAGTGACAACAGGACCCAAGAACATTTTGCTCTGGCCATATATACAGAATATTGGATGCAGCACAAGCAGGTCGCCACTTGCCACGACTGACACATTTGAGTTGCAGACTTCAGCTATTGCCAGAGAAGCCATTGTGTCATCCTGCAATATTGGTTGGTTAGTTCTTGGCAACCAAGAAAAACACTGGCGATCCACATATTTTTCACTAAATCCCCTAAACTAAAAGCCAATAATCGAGAAAAACACCGACAAGATATGACCTACGGTTGAGCATTTGCATCCCTCTTTATTCCGCTAGTGATATATCCATCACCAAACTGCTTACATCATACATCAATCTTAAGGAATACCTAATGATGCAATCGTGACCTCAAGCAAAGCGACTTATGTGTATTTGCACATTTTGAGACTGATGCATTGGGGGTTCTGTTTCCTAAAGGAGAAGAAGAAAATAGCTAGTGCGCACCTTAGCTTTTGCCATAAGATCTGCATAAAAGTCACAGCTGCGACAAATGCTGTGCATCAGCTGCAACAAACACTAGTACATTAGTCCATGACGTTTCTCATTATTACATCCGTATTGTACCGCACGAGTCGAAGAAAATTCAGAGCTGCAACTCTATGAATTGCTCCTTCAATCATATTTTGCTAGCAACAAGCATCACCAAACACCATTTAGACCATTCCAAAATGATTTAAAGATCAGTTTTAACATTGTCAAGGGATTATTCGTTCGACCTAAGTGTTTAGGGGATGATTTCGCTCCAAAAGCCACTGAACTAGTTCAGTACTACCATCAAACCTATCTCATTGATCATTGCATCCTTTTCTGTAAATCTCACATCATTTACCACATAATAGGTTAGGTTGATATATTAAACACTTGAGAATGCGACAGCTAATTCCCATGTGATCTCTGAAGCATTCGTTAGAATTTTGAAGAATCACTTTTTCAGTAACATGAGTTTCTGCACAGCCACAACTCGCAATACTCCACAATTTTTAATGAGACTTATCAAATTCAATTCTTGGAAAGTAGCAATCAGGTACTTAGCTAACATCAATAGAACAGAATGAAAGAACTACAAAGTCGTCACGTTCAAATTGTAATCCCTCACCATTTATGCGATGAGCTTTATGAGATGCTGCTGCAGACTCATCACCACCTGATAGTTCTAAGGCATCTAAATCCATGGATGCCACCGTTGCTCAGCCTCTCATTAGCATTGTCAACTGGCAAATTCCTTCTAATTTTCTTTAAAGCAAGCGGCATGAGCTAACAGGGACGAGATAACAAGTAACAGCACCTTTTCTTTCTTTTAATAATCCAGAGTCAACGTCCCACATAAGCTGGGAAATGAGCAGTAAGCCAAGGTAGACTGAAATCACAACATTACGCAACAGAAACTTCCGGCCAAAAGAAATTAGTCTTTCCTCTTGACCAAAAGAAATCAAGAAACCACCGTGAACCCAACTAGAAGATACAAGAATGAAACAGACAGAGTACAAATAATTCTTAATTCGAGGCTTAACGACCCATCCCGGTAAACTAATCAAAGGCGATTAAGAATGACTAGGTTCATGCATTTGCTATCTGGAACTCTCCGTCCGCACTATTAAATCTGATCAAAAGATCCCATTTTCTCTTTATAATGCATAACAGAGAGGCCAACTAACGCTTCTAACCCATCCCCCATCCCTCATCCCCTAGTTCCGATTAAACAAGATCATCGAGGTTTGACTCTATTTTAAACTCCACTGAGCAGAACTCTTAGGCACGTAATTTTTAAATAAATAAAATAATCTTTTTGTTTCTAGCAAAGAATCTGATGCTACCAACAAGGGGAAAATCAGCGAGGACCCTCGAAAGAGTACAGAAAATATTAAGGAATTCGAATGCTGAGAGAAGCTAAAGAAGAGATATAACAAAACAGGAAAAAAGAAAAAAAAAAAAAAAAAAAAAAACGAAGAGGAGGGGCTTACATGTTGAGCTAAGAGAATCGAACAAAGACGAGAGACCAATGAAGACAACCCAAAGCAAAATGATGAGGCCTGGTCGAATTGTGATGCACCACAGATTTAGGGCTTCCTGGGAGGGACGGCTTTGAGCCGAGCCGAGTGTGGAAGCGATTGAAGATTAGATGAGAGAGCAGAGCGACTACTTCTCCATTCTACAAGAACCATCCCTACACACATTGTTGCAAAACAAGAAATTTTGACAAACAACATGCAAGCTTCACCCAAAACAAATATGTAGACACAAGAACGCGGCAAAAAGAAAAAATTGAACCTGAACAGCGGGGCTTGTCGTCGCAAAACACTCAAATAAATGATTGACACGTGATGGATCCCACTTGTCAATTATGCCTCCCTTGTCTCTCACCGTTACTCTCCCAGTCTCTCCTGCCCTCTGTTACTGACCGTTTCTCTCTTCCTCCCAATGCTTCTCTTTTCTTTCCTCTTGCGTCCGCCTTGGACTCGAATCCAAGGCGCTAGCCTTGTACTTGGATATCAAATTACACCATCTAGCAAGAAATTTGCGGTTTAAAAAATAGTTGTTCCCCCGTGTTGTAACAATTTGAAACACTAAAAAAATGAATAAAGATTTTCAAATCAAAGAAAATAAATCACTCTATGTCTTGAACACATTTGCAATCTTTATTTTTATCTGTATATTATAAATTTAAAAGTATCTACCTTATTATAAATCGAATCTTTTAGGTGACTTTGCTTCAAAGACATTATACATTTTATAGTTAATGTTATCGTAGAAAATAGTACAATTATATTTTATCTCGTTCGCAAGATGTTTAGAAGACCTACATTACAAATTTGTAATTGATAAATATATAAAGTAGTCGAACATGACAATTTGGCTTTTGCAAGGAAAAAGGCTTTTGATCAAAAGAACAAAAGGAAGAGAAAAAGGAAACCCTTTCTTTAAATAAAGAAAAAACTATTGAAATTCTTTAAATATTCACTTTTCGGGTAGTTGTACTATAACAAATGATTAAAAGACAAGAATGCCCTCTAGTCTATTTCCAAGCATCCTAACAAGCCTGCTTCAATTGTACCTGCCGTAGGCACATTTCGCAGTCAATGAAGGCATGTGGGAGAGGGTGAGACTGGGGGTGAAAGGAAGTATAATGATGGCGAGGTGAAACGGAAGTGGAGGGTGAGGGGAGAGATGAGCGAGGGGGAGCAACAGATGAGTGCTATGAAAGGGTTAAAATCAGCCATTTATCCCACTTCCCTCCACCATTTCTTTCATCAAAGTTGTTATGCTAAAGACATAAACAACCATAGATAATTATGAGATATGTTTCTTCCGAATGGGTTAAGATAATTGTCATTATAATTTAGTATTATACTATTCTTTTTTCTTCTCTTAATTGAAGAAATAATTAGAAATAAAACAGCAAGTACAAAAATGAGCAATAACCCCTAGTAGAGACCGATACAATTCAATTCAACGTTTTGATCGTTCGGATTAATAACTGACCGTTTTGACCAAATGAATATGATGTGTTTGGAAACCCTCATCCAAATGAATATTTTATAGAGAGTCGACATGGAATTCCATTAATAACTGGCCGTTTTGACCCTTTGGAGCAACTCGATGAATTTAGTAGATCTTTTTAGGAAGACTCAATGACCATAGATCAAACCTATCCAATTTATACAGTGCGATGGTTAGCTGTTCATGGACTAACTGTACTTATCATTTCTTTTTTAGGATCAATATCAGTAATTCAGTTCATCCAACAATAAACCTAATAAAAGTTATAAAGCTACAATACAATTGTTGACACCTAAATTTTTGCCCAAAAATCATTTCCGAAAAGTGGGAACTTGTTTTTCCACAAAAATATTTCATGTCAAATTCTTGCATATAGATTATTTGGGTGTTTAGTATAGTTTTTTTTTTTTAAATGGAAGATGTTTTTCCTTAAAAAAAATAAAGTAAAGAAAGAAAAGAAAAGAAAAGAAAAAAAGCAAGTTTGGGCCAATGATCTAAATGTGACTAGCCAAGCCCAGAAGGTCAACGGAGAATGATGACAAACCTTTTCTTTGAAGGTTCGTAGAACCCAACTCAACGAGAGTGAAGAAACCACCATGACGTGACTCTGTTTACAGATGGTGGCCGATCATGCAAGGGAAAGGAAGAGGCAAGATAGAGAGAGAAATTGGCATCAACATAACTTTGTTTAGAGATTATGGTTGATCATGCACAGAGAGAGAGAGAGAGAGAGAGAGAGAGAGAGAATTTTTCATGTTTGATAATAGTATTTTTCGAATTATCGGTATTGAGAATGTACACTAGTTTACTTGTTACATATTAATTTAAGAGATACTTTGGTAACCTAATAAAATATTTATTATGAAAATCTTATAATAGAATGATTTGGTAATTGTCCTAGTTTTTTCTATTTTTCCTAAATATTCAACCCCTTACACATTTTCCTCATAAAGATATTGAGCCTAGTAGTGATGAGGTGGGCACGATTAATTTTAGATGTGGGTTTTTGTCACACCCTAAAACTACAAAGAATGGGGATGACACAGCCGTCCTTCCACATGAAGGACGCAGCCTTAAACACAACCAACAACCTGATATCTACTTATACATATACATATCAGATAAACCAACAAACTGGTTGCAACATTAGAGTTTCTATAATCCACCAAAAAAAAAATATATATATATATACACACATTTAGAACTCAGAGAATCCAACCACTAGCAAGGATCATGTGCACAATTTTCTTAAACCATACCAAACAAAAATAGAACTCCCCAAAAGTTTCCCACCGACGGCGCTCTCGCTCTATTCGCCGCTAATCGAGGAACCTGAAAAGATTAAAGGAGGAGTGGGATGAGCAACAACAGCTCAGTGAGTAGTACATATCTTCTAAGCAGATCGAACAACCGTTATGCATGTATACAAAGCAATACCAAATTTGATAATGCCAACTCAATATATAAAATACATATCGAATCTTATTAGAGTTATTTCTTATCATCAAAGTTTTATACTAATATGGAAAACTCATTTAAATCGCCATCAAAAGTCAAGTATCAATAGTCGAATCCATTGAATAATCTCCATCAAAAACACATATAAATGGTCTATCCATTGATTCATCTCACATCAAACACATGTCAATGGTCCATCCGTCGACCAATCTTTTGCTCAATAACTAACCATGGTCACGACACAACGCCTTGTGACAAGGCGACCAAGATTCTTCCCTTGGCAAGATCTCCACCTACAAAGCCAATGGCTGGGCCCAGAAGGATATCCTAAACTAGGTATGCATACCCCAAAAACCCCTCATTGGGTTCACAGTCATATTGAGCATAAATAACCCTTCTCCAATATCGAAAATACAATCCAGAAATCAATATCTTAAACCAAACAAATAACATTTGTGGCATAGTCCATCATCCATTTCATATCCATTTCTCAAATCATCATAAACCTTTTCATAAATCAATCGCAAAGCAATTTCATATATATTTCTCCACTTACTTTGTATAATACGCTTTTCAAACATCCATAATCAACCAAAGAGTAGCAATTGCTTTATCTGGCTTTTATGCAATAAAAATGCTCTTCTTGATTCAATATATATACATATATATACTTCAAGACATGATTTTACAAAACTAAAGAAGATATAGTACCACTCACCTCGTCGTCTACGACCAAACAACGAATGATACTCATATTATCGAATTCAAGGCCCTATCAAATAACTGAGAAAAATTTTAAAATCTAATAAAACTCTTTCTCAACTACGAAATGACTAAATTACACCTTAACTCTAACAAAAGGGCTTCTACACGCTAACAAATCGCATAACCAAAACGATTATTCAAGCCATTCCTGACGCGGAGTTTAAGCGCAAAACTTAGTTACGCAATAACTTCCTCCTCCGAACTCCGTTCCGAACGTACTTATAGTCAATAGAGAGCCCTTGACACATATTACAAGAATCCCAGCTTTCCCAAAATCAAGCCGAAAAATGACAAAATACGGGCCCAAAGCTACTAAATGTGTATTGTTCACTACGTGCGGGAAACTTTGAAATTTTGTTTTGGACAAACCATTAGCTCAAATCACGATCCATAATTGGACTTCGCCACTCGATTTTCTAAAAATTCCAAATTTGAACCCTAAACCCATAAATTACTTCAATTGGATGAACGAGGGTCCTAATCTCTTACCGAGTGCTGCGTTATGGAGTTGAGTCGGCTTGGCGAGGCCTCCAAGGTGTGCACATGCCAAAACCCCTTTCTTTTCTTCCCCTTTCTCTTCTTCTTCTTCTTCTTCTTCTTCTTCTTCTTCTTCTTTTCTTTTTTTTTTTCTTTCTGTTTGAGGGACCTCTAAGCTTCTATTTAGCTGAGCCCTCTCCCCTCTCCTTTTTGCTTTATTGAATTTTCAACTTCTTTTTCTTTTTCTTCTTTTGGGGCCCATTAGCCAAATATTACAGTTTCGTGACTCTTATGCCCTTCATTTTTTGTAGAGCAAAAGTTTGAGAGTGAATTGAGAGTTAGAGTAGAATTGACCTAAAAAAAAAGAAGAAATGAAGTATTCTCTCCTTCACATATTTATCTTTTCTCTCAGCTTATAATATAAAGCCATCTACACCCTAACTATTAGCATGGGGGACATGAATCGATTTGATTGGAATATTTACCCCCACACCTATCATTCTAACCCTAATACAATTAAAATGAAGATGGCTTTCATCTTCTTTGCCGGCCACAGACCAGGGAGAAAAAAAAAAATTAGCCAAAAGAAGAAACGCATGACAGATTTTGGGATGACAAACTTTCAATATATTTTCAGCAGATCAAGATACTGCATGATATGAATTGATTTTGCTGGTACTAGAAAATCAAGGAATGGCAAAGTAATGAACAGGAAAGAAGAAAAGCAAAGCAAAGCAATGAACATGATATTTTGCTTTGATTTCATCTCTTTTCTGTTCATTGCTTTCATATTGCTTGTTTTTCCTCTTTCATGTTCATCATCTGCTTTTTCATTGCCGTTACTCTTGCTGTTCCCCTTCTTACGCGTTTTCATTGCTTTGCTTTTCCTCTTTCCTGTTCATTACTTTCCCATTCCTTGATTTTCTAGTACCAACAAAGTCAATCCATATCATGCGGTATCTTGACCTGCTAAAAATATATTAAAAGTTTGTCATCCCCAGATCTGCCATGCGTTTCTTCCTTTGGCTAATTTTTTTTTTTTTTTCACCCTGGTTTGTCTTTGCCATGCGTTTCATCTTCTTTACCGGCCACAAACCGGGAGAAAAAAAAATAGCCAAAGGAAGAAACGCATGGCAAATCTGGGGATGACAAACTTTTAATATATTTTCTTGGGATGACAACCTTTTAATATATTTTCAGCAGGTCAAGATTCCGCATGATATGGATTGATTTTGCTGGTACTGGAAAATCAAGAAACAGGAAAGTAATGAACAGGAAAGAGGAAAAGCAAAGCAATGAAAACACATAAGAAGGGGAAAAGCAAGAGTAACAGCAATGAAAAAGCAGACAATGAACAGGAAAGAGGAAAAACAAGCAATATGAAAGCAATGAACAAGAAAGAGGTGAAAGCAAAGCAATGAAAATGCGTATGAAGGGGACTAGCAAGAAGGCGAAAAGCAGGAAAGAGGAAAAGCAAGAGAAATAGGCATACGATGAGCAGGAAAGAGGAAAAGCAAAGCAATGAAAACGCGTAAGAAAAGCAAGAGGAAAAACAATGAAAAAGCTTGCGAAGAACAGGACAGAGGAAAAGCAATATGAAAGCAATGAACAGGAAGAGGCTCTGACCATTGGGACCACTGTAAAGTGCGCCTATGGGAATCCCGTGATGATTTTTTTCTTTTTTTTTTGTCGAAATGATAATGGATTTAAAACAAGAGAGAACGGGAGGATACAGCACCGTGTTTTGCCACTGGAATCCCACTTGGTAGACCCTTGAAATTAAAAGGAAAAACAATAAATCAAATGAAAAAAAAAAAAAAAAGGAAAGAGAAAAAGACACTTTAACATCATCAATATACAGGTTAAACGTCTTTATTCCTAGGCAAAACAACCGCAGGATTTCTTTTGACTCCATCCTCAATATAAAACATTTTACTCGAGCATACCAATCCAAGTCAACTCGAAAATCAAAATCAAGCATCTCACAATTGACTAAGATTGAAATTTGTTTAAAATTTTTTGGTATTGTTTGAATAAACTTTTTACCTCACTATCTTCTTCTTTTCGTACAACTCCACTTTTTTGGTCGGCCATGGACGGTTGCTTGAGCCGAACACCTCAGGCTCGCGTCGAAGAACCCCATAAGTTTGAAAATGAGAAAAATGCTTCGAGATACTTCATTCGAATATGCGTTATTCCTTCTCGAATATTGCCCAAAATCCTCTTTTTTTTTTTCCTTTAAATTCCGTTATCCCGTGTGAGGGAGGAGATACATGCCGTAATGTGACTAACAATCGCTCCAATTATTTTTCCAAACTTTCCAAACGATGAAAAAGGATTTGTTGTCCAAGTACAATAGCCAAACAGAAAATGAAAGCCACATGCCTCCTAGACTATCCGATAGTTATCGAAATGGGTCATAAACTTATTTATTAACCTACATATGTTTAATTGAATTGTTATGAGTTAATTATATTCACTAAATGGATCATAAATAGAATCAGAATTGTAAAATCCAATATATTATATGCGTTATATGAGTGTATAACTTACATCGACCCGATCCATTTTTATGACTCTCTCATCCTCACCCAACCTCACGCTTGCTTAATCCACACACTCACTTCAATTTGAGTATAAGTTTTTCCATATATGGTTAAATATTGAAGTTTTTTAGTAATATAGATCAAGATTGGATATGGGTCACTATATTTATATTGTGTGGAAATTGATTAAATGGATTTATTTCGATCGAACCATTTTTTATCCAACCCAACCACTCCACCTGTTTAACGGGTCTACAAATTCGTTTGGCAATTGTTTGCATCGTGTATTGACATATATAAATAATGACGAGATATTAACGGAATGTTAATAGAAGGTAAATTTAAATAACTGGTGCTGATTTAGGTTTTCCCCCCCACAAGGAAGATTAGTTTTCGGTAAATGCCTCGTGGACTACTGGTTTGAAAATTTTTGGTAAGATGAAAATTAGTTCGGGGCATATTTTTGCTGAGGAATCGGTTCAGGATTTACTTTTTTCTGAATTTATCGGAAGGCTAATGGTAGAAGTACCGGAAAAGGGCAAAGGTGATAGATTATGAAGAGATCATATTTGACATCCATTCCCAAATAAAGCTTGCGATGATTACTAACAAGGTGGCAAACGAATTGACGGGAGTTCCCCCATACTTACTGTTCAATCCTCCTAATTATCAAGAATATCAAAATGACCCATAAAAATGGGCAAAAGAACGCTTCAATCTTTATAACTTAAGCACACAAAGGACACTTAAGTGTCATAACTTACTTAAAAGTATACTTAAGTGCCACATTTTAAGAAAAGTGGGACACAGTGCCATTTCCGGCGAAGTTGGTCGGAAATCATACGTGGTATTAAAATATTAATATTTCTCGCTGATATGTCTCGTCGGAGAGCTGAGTCAGCTCGAATTCACCCCAAATGACATAGTTTCAGGTGTTAGCCAAAATAGAACTCTTAAATCGGCCAACATGACGTCATTTTGGTATAATTTGAATTTTAATATAATATAAAAATTATTTAAATTAAATTTAAAAATAAATTTATTTAAAACATTTAAAACAAATTAAAAAAATGTTAAAGTTTTAAAAAGTTAAAAAATTACAAAAAATTTACAAAATTTACAAAAAATTGAAAAATTTACAAAAAATTTCAGCCCTTAGCCACCTCCTTTTTCTAATTTTTTTTTCAAAATTTTTTTATAATTTTTTTTATTTTTTCAATTTTTTGTAAATTTTTTAATTTTGTAAATTTTATTTTTAATTTTTTAAAATAAATTTAGTTTTAAATTTAATTTAATTAATTTTTATATTAAATTTTTTACCACATCGGCATCAAAATGACGTTGTTTCGGGTGTTGGCCAGAATAGAGCCCTTAAGTCGGCCAAAATGACGTTGTTTTGGCATAATTTGAATTTTAATATAATATAAAATTAATTAAATTAAATTTAAAACAAAATACTAATATAATTTATATTTATTTTTAAAAAAACGGAGGAGAAGGAGGAGGAAGGCAGCCGGCAGTTGAGGGTAGAGAGCCCTTGCCACCGCCGCCTCCCGCCGTCGCCGGAAGGTGGGGAGGGTCGGTCGGGCCGCCTCCTTTTTTTAAAATTTTAAAAAAAATTTTAAAATTTTTTCAATTTTTTTTAAAAATTTTTAAATTTTTTAAATTTTTTAAATTTTTTAATTTTTTAAATTTTTTAAATTTTTAAATTTTTAAATTTTTTAAATTTTTAAATTTTTAAAATTTTTAAAATTTTTTAATTTTTTAATATTTTTAATATTTTTTATTTTTAAATGTTTTAAATCAATTTAGTTTTAAATTAAATTAAATTAATTTTTATATTAAATTTTTTACCATGTCAGCACCAAAATGACGCCGTTTGCACTCACTTCGCCAGAAAATTGACACGTCAGCGTTTTGGCCGAATTGGCACTCAAGTGATTCATTTTGCATCGATTTTGGCACTTAAGTATACATTTCATAAGTTATGACATTTAAGTGTCCCTTTCTATCAAGATATAATACTCCAAGGGTCCGCGTGTCCATAAAAATGTAAAAAGAGAAAGGGAAAGTGGACATGATTATGGTTTGGTTTGGTGCTACAGTTTGACAATCCTTTTCTTTGCAACACGCCTTCAGTTGGTGAGACTTCGCAAATCTTCTTCCCAAACTGGAGATTAGAGAGTCTCTTTGATCACGAATGTGGGGTTTCGATATTCAATCACACCAACCATTTTGGCATGTGATTGAGTTAATCGAAGCTATCAACCTTGAAAATCCACGAGAACATTAGCACGATTTGTGATATTCCTTCCACTCTACTCAATTCAAATTGTCGATTTCATTAAAGGAAAACAAAAAAGATCTTCATCTCGGTCTTCTATGGTTTGGGCTTTAGTGCATTGCCTTTTAAATTGGGACAAAACCCAACTCTCGTACCATATTAAGAAATTCTATTCTAAAAGATTAAATTGATAGGTGGACAGAAACTACATATATATATATATAAACATAAACATATAAGCCACACAAATTAGTAACATAAAATATGATAAAAATGGATAATAGGCTTGCGAGATTGACGTGATGAAATAGGTATGATTATATTTCGGTAATGGTATAAAATATATTTTAGAGGCTCATATATATCCATTGTCATAGAGGCTTACACGAAATCCTAACGACGTCATGGCATGATCATTTATCTCTTAACCTTACTTTTAATTGTTATAAGCAAATGTATTTAGTGAGGGACCAATTTTTCATGCACTACTTTTTTAGTTCTTCTATCGTCGATAATTCTTTTTACTTATTTAGATAGTGTCTCTTTTCCTATCCAAGTAAAAACTTGATTCGCCATTACTCAAAACATTCTAATTTCTTCAAATTTCCCTAAATTCACGATTCTCCCGTTAAAAGATGAGAGGCTCGACTACAAGTTAAACGAATATCAGCCTATACCCTATGAATTTAATTAATTTGGCCTCGGATGCAGCAGGTCATTGTTAGGTGGCTCTATATATATATTTATTTATTTATTTATTTATTTATTTATTTATTTATTTATTTATTTTTAAATGATTGACACGTGATGGATCACACTTGTCAATTATGCCTCCCTTGTCTCTCACCGTTACTCTCCCAGTCTCTCCTGCACTCTGTTACTGACCGTTTCTCTCTTCCTCCCAATGCTTCTCTTTTCTTTCCTCTTGCGTCCGCCTTGGACTCGAATCCAAGGCACTAGCCTCATACTTGGATATCAAATTATACCATCTAGCAAGAAATTTGTGGTTTAAAAAATAGTTGTTCCCCCATGATGTAATAATTTGAAACACTAAAAAAATGAATAAAGATTTTCAAATCAAATAAAAGAAATCACTCTACTTCATGATCATGTTTGTAATCTTTATTTTTATTTGTATATTATAAATTAAAAAGTATCTATCTTATTATGAAATCGAGTCTTTTAGGTTACTTTGCTTCAATGATATTATACATTTATAGTTAATGTTATCATAGAAAATCGTACAATTATATTTTATCTCATTCGCAAGATGTTTAGAAGCCTTACATTACAAATTTGTAATTGATAAATATATAAAGTAGTCGAACATGACAATTTGGCTTTTGCAAGGAAAAAGGCTTTTGATCAAAAGAACAAAAGAATGAGAAAAAGGAAACCCTTTCTTTAAATAAAGAAAAAGCTATAGGAATTCTTCGAATATTCATTTTCCAGGCAGTTGTACTATAACAAATGATTAAAAGACAAGAATACCCTCTAGTCTATTTCCAAGCATCCCGAGAAGCCTGCTTCAATTATACCTGGCATAGGCACATTCCGCAGTCAATGAAGGCAGGTTACTTCCTTGGAAGTCAAACTTGTCCGCCTTGGAATAGTTCATCTGTTTGACGGCCGATATGAGTTAATTTAAATTTAGGAGATAACAATTTTTTTACCTATTAAAAAAAATGGCTTTTGGTGTCTTAACTAGGAAACATCTCCATTATTTTTGCATGTTGCCGTCTCAAAATAATAATAATAATAATAATAATAATAATAATAATAACAACAACAATAGCAACAACAATAATTTTGATGCTTGAACAATTCCATATCCTAAAGTTAGCTCTTGACCATTCTATTAACATGTATTGATGGATACTGAGTCTTTCCCCAAGATACAATTTAAGATTGTTATCGACAAGGATGAGGCGTTTTGCCATTTTACCCGTTTGGTGCATCGTGTTGTAGTGGACATGTGAAGAAACAAAGCCAATCATACATGCGTAAAATACTTTCATAGGCAAATACTTTCTCATGGATCAATCTCTCTGAGGATGTGCTTTTAACTGATGTTCCTTATCATGTTTTTTTTTTTTTCGTGAAATGTTCCTTATCATGTTGCGGTGTTCCTTATTCAAAAATTGCTGACTCTCTTGATGTGTCGATATTGCCCTATCAGCTATAGTGTTTTGCTAAAATTGCGCATGTGATCCTCATATCCCTCATCCCCTTATGATTTAGACCTTTGAAATTCGTAGTCCCGTGTACATGTTAATCGAAGGCCACTGATTAATAGCTCGAGATTAAGGACAATCGATTCTAGGCCCACCTTGAAACCTAGAGCTGCTCATTGACAGGCATAGTCCATCAGGTGAGGTGAAGTATAGGTGGGAGAGGGTGAGACTAGGGGTGAAAGGGAGTATAATGATGGCGAGGTGAAGCGAAAGTGGAGGGTGAGGGGAGAGATGAGCGAGGGGGAGCAAAAGATGAGTGTTACGAAAAGGTCGAAATCAGCCATTTATTCAGCTTCCCTCCACCATTTATTTCATCAAAGTTGTCGTGTTAAAGACATAAACAACCATAGATAATTATGAGATGTGATCCTTCTGAATGGGTTAAGATAATACTTATTATGATTTAGTATTATACTATTCTTTTTTCTTCTCTTAATTGAAGAAATACTATTCTTTTTTCTTCTCTTAATTGAAGAAATTATTAGAAAATAAAACAGCAAGTACAAAAATGAGTAATAACCCCCAGTAGAGACTGATACGATTCAATTCAACCATTTGATTGGTCGGATTAATAACTTGCCGTTTTGACCAAATGAATATGATGTGTTTGGAAACCCTTTTCCAAATGAATATTTTGTAGAGAACCAACAAGAAATTCCATTAATAACTGGCCGTTTTGACCCTTTGGAGCAACTCGATGAATTTAGTAGATCTTTTTAGGAAGACTGGATGACCATAAATCAAACCTATCCAATTTATATAGTGCGACGGTTAGCTGTTCGTGGACTAACTGTACCTATCCTTTCTTTTTTAGGGTTAATATCAGCAATGTAGTTCATCCAACGATAAACCTAATAAAAATTATAGAGCTACGACACAATCAAATTCGAACAAACAAAATGTTGAATTGAATCGAACCAGTCTCTACTAGGAGTTATTACTCATTTTTGTACTTGTTTTATTTTCCAATTATTTCTTCAATTAAGCGAAGAAGAAAAAATAGTATAATACTAGATCATAATAAGAATTATCTTAACCCATTAGGAAGGATCACATCTCATAATTATCTATGATTTTTTATGTCTAGTAGGAGAGTAAGACGGTGGAGAAAAGATCTACAATTCTCTTTAAAGATAATGGATAGAAACAGTAAAAGATAATGGACATGGGTTCGAGGTGACTTGCTCTAGCGAGGCTGTAAAAGATAATGGAAGTAAACAATGAGGTATATTTAGAAATCAAGAAAGGAGAACGGAGAATGATGACAAACCTTTTCTTTGAAGGTTCTTAGAACCCAACTCAGCGAGAGTGAAGAAACCGCCATGACGTGACTCTGTTTAAAGATGGTGGCTGATCATGCAAGGAAAGGAAGAGGAAGGATAGAGAGAGAAATTGGCATTAACGTAACTCTATTGGAGATGGTGGTTGATCGTGCACAGAGAGAGAGAGAGAGAGAGAGAGAGAGAGAGAGAGAGAGAGAGAGAGAGAGAGAGAGAGAGAGAGAAATTTTTTTCGTGTTTGATAATAATATTTTTCGAATTATCGGTATTGAGAATAGACACTAGTTTCCTTGTTACATATTGATTTAAGAGATACTTTGGTAACCTAATAAAATATTTATTTTGAAAATCTTATAATAGAACGATTTGGTAATTTTCCCATTTTTTTCTATTTTTCCTAAATATTTAACCCCTTACATGTTTTCCTCATAAAGATACTGAGCTTGGTAGTGATGAGGTGGGGATGATTAGCTTTAGGTTTGGGTTTCGACTCTTATGCCCTGCAAAAAGACAAAGCAAAAATTTGAGAGTGAATGAAGAGTTAGAGTAGGACTAACCTAAAAAAAATGAAGAAATGAAGTATTCTCTCCTTTGCATAATTATCTTTTCTCTTGGCTTATAATATCAAGCCATCTACACCCTAACTATTAGCATGGGGGCACATGAATCGATTTCATTGGAATATTTACCACTACACCTATTATTCTAACCCTAATACAATTAATACCTTTACTGTGGTTAAATCAATTCAACTCTTTTCTTCCTTGTTTTAGTCAATTGGAAGGGGAGAGGAGGGATTTTTAAAACAACACAAACCCTCATTTCATTAACTTTCACTTATCAACTCATTTCTTCACCATTAGTTTTCAATTTCGTGAGTAAAAAGCAAGGCCCCACTTTTGTGTTGTTGAAGTTTCTAGTTTCATCTTTTCAAGTGATCACAAGGTGAATTATTATATTTCCTTTTCATTTTATCAAACTAGTTTTGTTGCTTACAAAGAATGAGGGCTATTAATTTATATTATTTTTCTTTGAAGGTATCTGAAGTTTTGATTTGCTCAAGTTACTCTATGAACTAAGTTAAAACAAAATCTACTTAGCACTTTTGACTTGGTTGTTTGATGGTTATTAATTAGGGGGTGTGGAAGGGAGGGAGAGATTTCTAAAAGAACACAAGCTCTCATTTCATTAACTTTCACTCATCAACTTATCTCTGTAACTTTCATTTTCAAAAAAGGGCCAATTCCATATATTTGAGTTTTAGGCTATGGCTACTCTAACACTACATGTAAACCACGAAAGCACATCCAAGATCTCCATACTAAAGAGATTTATACACCTAATTTGGAATCCATCATTTTTGACGCGGAACAACAACGATCCAAAGCTTAAGCGTTTCTACTTTATTGCCGTCTCTATTATTGGCTTAATAAGACTATTCTTCACCTTTAGTGTTTAGTAAACGCTCCTTATGTGAGGATATTTATGTGTCAAGATTGGGAAAAAAAACTTGAGTACTATTTATAGAGTTTTCAGCCAGATCATTTCATCATGGACCAAGTGGAGCTCAACTCAACCCACACTAGCCTGTCCTATATTAGATTAATTAATAAACCTTATGTCTCACTATATTAGACTAATCCCATAAAATGGAAATAATAATAATAATTAATGTGGTCCATGTTAGAAAAATTCTTAGGTTGCGTTTAGCGGTCAAGATAAAATTCAAGATATGATAAAATTTATCATATCCTACGTTTGGCACCTGCTCAAGATAGGATAAAATCGGATATAAAATCACATAGACCAGATAAAATTATCTCATTAAGGATGTAAGATAAATGTGAATGTGATTTCTAAAATGAAAATATTCTTAAATTAATAAATTTAAAATTATATTTCAATATGAATACTATTTGAATTCTTATATAAGAAATTCAAAATAACAATTTTTTTTAATTCAATCTTATTTTTAGTTACATATTTGAATATGATTTTATCTTATAATATAAAATTCAACATATAAATATATATTTATATTTATTACATATTTTAAGTGTTTTAGTATTTTTAGATATATTAGCACAGTTTTCTATTAATAAAATTTTATTAGAGAATGATGGAAGGGGAAAAAGAAATAAAAAATGAATTAAAATAGAGGAAAATAAAAATAAAAATAAAAATAAAAATAAAGTTGATAAAAGTGTTACTAAATATTATTACTATCTCCGTCTATCAAATTTATGATTAATCTATATTAATATGGCATTTTAACCAAACAATATATATTATACGATATGAATATATCCAACCTTATTAATGCAATCACCAAATAGTAGACATGATCAAATAATATTCCCTGGATTTTATATCAAACCCTATCTAATTCTATCTTGATTAGAAATCTAGACAATCAAACGTAGTTTTATAGAACAAAATTGCATCCTCCTCTAGCAACAACTAACCAACCAGCATATCACTATCACCACCCTCACTAGCAATCCCCTGTCCAGCAAATGCAATCCTAGATATGGACCAACATGAAGTAGGTGTGGCCAAAAGGGGTGGAGGGGACTTGGAAGAAGCTGGCATTAGAGGAGATGCCATTGGTGGTCGCCAGTGGTGGTGATTGGGAGGGAGACAGTGAGCGCCAGAGAGGAAATGATGAATATTGATATCAAACTTTGGCGACCCGATCATTCACTTACTACATTAAAAATTAGAGATTAATTTTTAACCCATAGACAAAAGTATTAGCATTAAATAGCACTGCATATAGTTTTAGGATTTTTTTTTTATTATTATTGCATTTGCATTGGACTTGTGACAAATGGGTTTGGGTTAATGGTTCTGAGCTTTAATTTGACGAGTCGAACTACGAAGAGAGAAAATTGGCCCACGCCTGCTATTCTCTGATAACCAAAAATTGAATTATGAGAAATGACAATTTGATATATTTAGAAAATCTTTCATATATTCATGCAATATACACACTGTAAGATATATTTACAGTAAATTGTAAGATTTCGAATGAAATATTAAAATAATAAGATGGAATATTGCATGTGGGGCATATATTTGGTGTTAATATGCGAGCAATATATATTTACATAATAAAAGAAACACCAGCACAAGAAAAGAGATCTTCAATCGTCAATGAGCGTGAGCAAAGGAAGGAAATAAAATAAAATTGAGGAGATTGTGTCTTGGCATTGCGAGATGTGTTAAAGCTCATAAAACAACAATCAAAATAGAAAAATCTATGTTGTTTGAGGGAGAGCAAGGATATATATAAACAGAGTATAGCACTTCATACGTCTTGTGTAAAGGAAAAACTGTCGAGTACCACAACTAAATACAAAGCAAAAACTGCTCACATACGTGCAACACATAACTGCACACAAACGTGCTATTAACTTCCTAGAAAATAGCAAAAACACTAACTGCATAACTAAATGAACTTGATTGTTTTTTTTATTATAAAAAAACAGAGGAAAACGGAGGAAAAACACGACCAAAAACAGCAGCACCGAGACAATTCCAACAAACTCCTCCTTGGATCAATTGTTGCTGCAGATTCCTATTTTCTCTCTTAACAGCTCAAATCTTCCAGCCTAAAGTGGTTTTGTGAACATATCTGCAAGCTGATCTTCAGATCTGCAATAGACCAACTTAACTTCACCACTTTGTTGCACCTCAAGCAGAAAGAAAATTTTGACTTTGAAATGCTTGGTTTTGTCATGAAAAACTGGATTATGAGATATTGCTAAAGCAGCCTGATTATCCACATTAACTTCAATGCAATCACTAGAATTCAACCACAGATCCTTCATTATCTTTTTCAACCACAAAGCTTGATTTACAGCTGCAGTAGCTACTATAAACTCAGCCTCTGCTGTGGACTAAGTTACAATCTTTTGCTTTTTGGAACACCAGGAGAAACAAGTAGAACCAAGACTGAAACAATACCCAGACGTACTTTTCATGTCATCCACTGAACTAGCCCGATCATTATTAGAAAATCCTTGAAAGTTAAACTTCTAACATTTCTTAAACTTCACACCAAAGAAAAATGTTCCTTTGAGATATCTTAAGATCCTTTTTGCTGCAACCAAATGTAACTAACTAGAACTACTCATAAACTAGGATAAAACACTCACAGCAAATAGAATATCTGGTCTGGTTGCTATAAGATACATTAGACACCCAATCAGACTTCTATACATAGAAGCATCTACTGCATCTGTTCCGTCATTCTTGTGCAACTTCTCTTTAAGATACATGAGACACCCAATCAGACTTGTATACATAGAAGCATCTACTGCATCTGTTCCATCATTCTTGTGTAGCTTCTCTTTGGCTGTCATAGGAGTGCTTACACTTCGACAGTCTTCCATCTGAAACTTCTTTAGAATTTCCTTCATGTATTTTTTTGATAGATAAAGATCTCATATGAAGTTATAGATGGATTGGCTTCTAGACCCAAAAAATAAGTCATATTTCCCAAGTATGACATCTCAAAAATTGCAAATAGATATTGATTCACCTTCTCTATAAATTCCATATCATTCCCTGTCACTAATAGATCATCTACATAAAGTGACAGAATTACAACACTGTGATTCACCTTCTTGACATAAAGAGTGAACTCACTTAAGCTTTTTTCAAAGCCAAAATCCTACAAATATCGATCTATCGTCCCATACCAAGCTCTTAGAGCATGCTTCAGTCCATATAAAGCTTTCCTCGACCTGTATAGACTCTCTTCTTGCCCTTTGATATTGAAGCCTTCAAGTTGTTCAACAAAAATCTCCTCCTCAAGCTCTCCATTCAGGAATGCAAACTTGACATCTAACTAAAATATAGACCACCCCTTCTCTGCTGCAATAACTAACAATAGTCTTATTGTATCAAGTTGTGCAACATGAGCAAATGTTTCAGAATAGTCTACTCCCCATATTTGTGCATAGCCTTTCACCACTAGTCTAACTTTGTGTTTATTGACAGAACCATCAAGATTAAGTTTTGTTCTAAACACCCATTTAACTCCAATCACATTCCTATCAACAAGCACCCATGTGTGGTTTTTTTGGATCATTGCAATCTCCTCTTGCATTGCTACAATCCACCTCTGATCCTCCTTAGCTTCCACAAAGTTAGATGGTTCGAGCATTGCCACATTGCTTCTTTCATAGATTTCAGCAAGTGACTTTATGCCTCTCACTGGTAAGTCATCCATACTGTCTTCCAATCCATCTATAACTTCATCAACCTCTACATCTCACGGGTTGTTTTTCGATTCTTTTCGTTTCGCACTCTTTCCTTCCATCCAATTCCACTCATCTTCCTCTAGAAAAATAACATCTCTGCTCACAACCACCTTCCTTGTCATGGGATGGAAAATCATGTGAGCCTTTGATTGAAGACTATACCCAATAAAGATTCCAAGCTCTGCTTTCTTATCCAATTTGTCCCTCTTGACCTCAGGAACATGAGTGTAACACAAACACCCAAAAACCTTCAAATTCTTCACAGAAGGTCTATCACCATGCCAAACTTCAAAAGGTGTTGACTTTTCTAAGGCCTTTGTGGGCAATCTATTCAATACAAACTTAGCTGCTTCAGCCCATAACTTATTAGGTAACTTCTTCTCCTGCATCATACATCTAGCCATCTCCATAATGCTTTTGTTTTTCCTCTCACTGACCCCATTCTATTGAGGTGAATAGGGAGCAGTGAACTGCTGCACAATTCCTACTTGCTCGCAATTCAACTTAAACTTGTGAGCAGTATACTCATAACCATTATCGACACGAGCATTTTAATTTTCTTCCCACTCGATTCTCAACTAAGGCTTTAAACTTCACAAACACATCAACAACTTCAGACTTGGCTTGCAGAAAATAAATCCAACTCATCCTAGTCATATCATCAGTGAAAGTAATAAAATACCTACTACCATTGAGAGAAGACTCAAACATAGGTCCACATAGATCCGTGTGGACTAATTGCAGCTTCTCACATGCTCTCCAGCCTCCTCATTTGAAAGGAAATCTGGCTTGCTTACCAAGAAGACAAGTTCTACACTGTGGAAATTCCTCCTCCAAACTTGGCAAGTCATCTGCGAAGCTATTTCTCTGCATAAACGACATGCTCTTCCTGTGAACATGCCCAAGTCTTTTATGCCATAGCTCTGCATTTTCTTCTTTGCATTTTAAAGCCATTTGTTGCATCTCTTGTGGCTTGAACATCAAATTCTTGTCCTTCATTAGGATTCTTAGCACTTCTTTGCTATCTACATTATTAATAAGACATTCCTTCCCTTCGAACTTCACTTTATATCTCTTCTCAATTAATTGACCAACACTTAAAAGATTCTGGTCAATATTCGACACAAAAAGAACATCACTGATCAGCTTCACCTCATGATTTCCTTCAATAGCCATTGTACCCTTCCCTTGCACTTCGATATACTATATGTTGCCAATTCGACTGGACTCCGGTCGACTTGTCTAGACTCCTAAATGAGCTTCTAATTGCCGGTCATATGATTGGTACACCACTATCCACCAGCCATGCATCATTCCCAATAGAAGATCCGGAAATGAAGCTACAAACAAGTGATCTTCCTCGGTTTCATTCTTGCTACTGTGCTTCTCCTGCTTGTTGGTGATTTTTCTCTTTGCAGATTGCTTCCATGTGACCCAACTTGTGACATCTTTTGCATCTAGCATCAAGCTTTCTCCAACATCTAAAAAACTAATGATTAGTTCCACCATAGTATTGACAAGGCTTTTTGTTCTTCTTCCATTTGCTAGACCCACCAGAATTTCCTTCTTTTGCTACAAACTTGGAGTCACCAGCATTTTCTCTAGATTAAATCAATTTCTTCCCTTTGCCTCCATCATTTGACTTCACTCTAGCTTGCAGCGCACCCTCTACAAACTCTTCTCTTCTCATCAGTCTTCTGTGCTCCTATGCTTGCAAAGCATTTAACAATTCTACAAGCTTTATATCAGCTAAGTCTCTTGTATTTTCCAGAGAAGCTATGGTGGCTTCGAACTTCTCTGGAAGAGACACCAGGATCTTCTGAACAAGCCTTTCATCATTCAAGTCAGTCCCTAAAACTCTGATTTTTTCAGCTATCTCAACCAATCTATCAGAGTACTCCTTCACTAACTCTGAATCCTTCATCTACTGTCTCTCAAACTCCCTCAAGAGATTCAGCACCTTCATGCTCCTTATCTTCTCATCTCCCTTGTATTCATCCTTCAATAAATCTCATATTGCCTTTGTAGAATCACATCTCATGATCCTTGTGAAAATAGGGGATGAGACAGCAGCATATAGGCAAGACATTACCTTGGCCTTCCTTGTAATTCTCTCTTTATGGTACTTTATCTGATTCAAGGTCGGATTGTCTGGAAGTGGAGCAACCTCATAATCATTCTCCACAACCTCCCATAAATCATGACCCTCCAAGAATGCCGTCATCTTGACAGCCCAAGCCCGATAATTTTCCCCAGTAAAGACTGGAGTAGCCATTGCAGAGAATCCACTTCCATCAACTTTTTCTTTGCAGATTGGAAGCAATCTTCACTCACTTACCCTCACTTCACAGTCCCTTAAGATCCCACAAACGCTTTGATACCAATGTCAAAGCTCATAAAACAACAATCAAAACAGAAAAATCTCTGTTGTTTGAGGGAGAGAAAGGATATAAAAAAAAAAAGACAGAGCATAGCACTTCATACGTCTTGTGCAAAGGAAAAACTGTCGAGTACCACAACTAAATACAAAGCAGAAATTACTCACATACGTGCAACACATAACTGCACACAAACGTGCTATTAACTTCCTAGAAAATAGCAAAACCACTAACTGCATAACTAAATGAACTTGACTTTTAAAAAAAAAAAATAGAGGAAAACAGAGGAAAAACACGACCAAAAACAGCAGCACTGAGACAATTCCAACAAGATGCCATTGTAAAGAGTAAGGAAATTTTCTTCTTCAATTGGGGGACTCTATTCCTTTGCATATAAAAGGGTGTATCCTACATGCATGAAGGGGGGATCTAAAAAAAGAAGCTCTCTCTCGTCTATTTTTTTTTTTTTTTTGGTCGAAACTCTCTCATTTCAACAGGTTAATGAAAAGTGGTCTTTCTTTTCTTCTCCAACAAAGTGCAAAGGAAAAGAAAGAGGAAGGCGTCAAGAGGAAAAGTGGGGGACTCTTGGACAAAATAGAGAGGACGTGAGTGGGAAAAAAGGTGAAAAAGTGGTCCTCTCTCTTGGGTCCACCGGTCAATAGGTCAACAGAAAGAGGGGCTTTGTTTCTTTTTCCTCTAACTATGTATTGAGAAGAGAAAAAAACAGAGGAGGTCGTCTTCTTCATCCATCCCAATCGAGTATCCCTCGACGCCACTGCAGCTCCTTCACCGACAACGTTATTGTAGCTTCGCCGCTGACTCCATAGCCACTATTTCGACTGCTCGAGCTCCGATGCGCCACCCCTGCTGATTCCATGCCATCATTGTATCGTTGCTTGCTACACCGCACCCCGACCCCTCGGCGACGACCAGCTAATGTCGTTCACCGTCAAGGAGCCATTGCCTATGTCCCACAATGGCAACATCGCTAGCTCGCACTACACCGATGTCGAGTTCCAGCCCCATGAGCCTCTTCGGAGCCCCAACTTGCAACTGCAGTCCTTGCCCCCGTCCATTGACGAGTCTTGATCCCTTGTCAAGCTTGGAGATTTTTGTTTCACAGGACTTGTGGAACCCATTGAGTGACTATCGAGCAGCCGAGCACTTAGATTGCAAGCCCTGATTGTGATTTGCGAGTCGCTATTTGTACATCCAAATTTGGAAGCTATTATTCGGATTAGGTAAAAATCTTGTCTAATTTGGTGGTCAAATATTTCATTTCGTTATTTGAAATATTGGTGATGCACATAATTAAAGTTCATGATATATAGCCTATCCACAATCTTATGTAGCTCTTTAAATTAGGGATTAATCCCTAATTTTACAATGTGCATATGATTGATAGTTCGTTTTCATGTCCGAAATATGACTCCCAATCGCACGAAAAATCACCACTTCGATCTTATGCCCAAGATATGATTGACGATTTCATTAAAAAAATTATTCAATTCAATCTTATGCGCGAGACACGATTCGTCAATTTCTTAGATGAGTATTAATCATATCTTGCCTGATTTGCTGCCATGTTGTGTGTGTTTTTTTTATATATACTTTTGCTTGAATTGATTTTGCCTCCATAATAGAAAACCTATATATATTTGAGTTAGATTAGGTTCATGTTAGAATATTGTTTGTTTTAGGATAGTTTGCATGTTTAAGATTAGGATATTTATTTATTTCGAATTTTTTTAATAAAAAAACCGAAACATTAATATAAGATGTTAGATTCTTTTGTCATTAATTTAAACTGCACATTTAATTATTGGACAATTTTAATTTCGAATTTTATAAAAAAGAAAAAGAAAACCTAGAATTATGGCATTCTTTGCACGTCATCTAGTCATTGCATATTAGGATAAGATTGCATATTTAATTTAATTCTATCTAATCTTTCTTACATAGATTGCATTTTAGGTTAAGGATTACCTAGTTAAGATAACATTCTAGTTTAAATTAGGATTTGGCATAATCTGATTCCTCATATAAGTTGGATAATATCTTAATATAGATAGATAATTTTTGCTATTTTTTAATTTCGAATTTTACATAAAATACCAAAAAGAGCATTGCCTTAGAATAAATTAATTTCTTTCTCTACGATAAATTGCATGCTTATTTAAGAAAACAAAACAAAAAAACTATTGTTGACACCTAAATTTTTACCCAAAAATCATTTCCGAAAAATGCGAACTTGTTTTTCCACAAAAATATTTCATGTAAAATTCTTACATATATATTATCTAGGTGTTTAGTATAGTTTTTTTTAATGGAAAATTTTTTTCCTAAAAAAAGAGGAAAAAAAAAAGAAAGAAAGAAAGCAAAAAAAAACAAAAAAAAGAAGAACAAGCAAGTTAGGGCCAATGATCTAAATGTGACTAGCCAAGCCTAGGAGGTCAAAAAAAGAAATAAAAAAACAAGAAGAAGAAAAAGCAAGTTAGGGCCAATGATCTAAATCATTGGAATTAAAATGACAAGTTAGGGCAAAAATGCAATTTCCAAAAAGTTGAGGGACCAATTCGCAAATTTTGCAAAATTTCGTCCAAACCCTTAAATCATCATATTGGTCACCAATTAAATTGAAATTGAACTTGGGCTAGGTCGAATCAATCAAATCGGGCCAAAAGGACCAAATTTGTATTGAATTGGATATTTTTGGATAAGAAAATGGCTAACTTTGACGAACTTTATTGAAAATTGGGTGGGCACAATTGCGAAAGATGGTCGAGATCTTAAACTACTATACATGAGCTTGCTAATTGATCAAAAGCCGCAGCCAAATTAATGGATTAAAGTACTCAAACCAGCTACCAAAACCCAACCCACAGTTAAGTCTTAATTTGGATCTGCTTAGTAAGCATATTGGTGGCCCCACCATATCCCACTTAGTTGCCCAATCAGCTTGATCTCTGCACGTGATGGAAGACCATTATAGGTAGTACAAGTGGACAAAAATTGGTCAGGGATAAGCTGCTAAAAGCACGAGAAAATAATAGCAAATCCGAACACTCAACAGCTGCAGAAGTTGAAAATTTTGGCCAAGTCAAAAGGCTGTTGAAGTAGCCCTATTGACATGCTCGGTAGGTGGACAAAAGACTAACCAAAAATCCCTTTATTTAGGGGATAAGATCTATGAAGCAAGCTCTTTCACGGGATGAAAGATAGGAGACAAGAAGGAGAGGAGAGAGCTCACAATCGTTCCTCAAAGAGACTCTTAGAAGCAACTTCAAAAAAGAAAAACCCAGAAATTCTAAACTGACCTTTGCAAAAAAAAGTGAAATTTTCACAAACTTGCGGCCAAAATTAGCCAAAACCTTCAACTAGAGAGTGAAAATTCACTCAAAGATCTTTTCAACCATATGTCGCACATCCCAAATGGAGATTGGGAAGGCCTCCTAAAGCCCCCCGAAACAGCATCCTCCTCGTAGGCCAAGAAACTCTGAAAATTTTTCCAAGTCTTGAGCCCGGTTGGTCATGGGTGAGAGAAAGCGAGTGTTTTTTAGAAAAGTGAGAGATAAATGAGGAAATCCATGACCTTTAACCCAAACTAGAATACCTATTGTTTGGTTTGGTGTTAATTTGGCTAACAAAAGAGGTCCTGAAGTCTAACTTTGAAGGTCAACAAAAACCTTCATTGTCAATTTTTTGTGTGCAGATCTCATTTCCAGTTTGAAGGAGCCAACTTCCACGTGCCCCCCAAGGATAATTTCTCGATTTTTTCAGCCAAGAACCACTTGAAAGGGAAACTAGGAAGCAAGGTAAGAGTGTTAGGTGTATTTTTGGTCAATTTTGAATGTGTTTTAACCATGGAAAACTAAGAAGAAAACTAGCCCAGAAAACTGATTTCTGAGGCTGAATTTTTTCTAGGTGTTTGAAGCCTCTTCAAGAGTCATACATGTTTGACTTGCTACTCCCCTTTGCATGTGTTTTCTATCTTCACGAGCTTGATGAATGTTGTGTGGGAGTACAAATGATGCTAAGGTCTGCTTGATTTGGTCTTTAAATCATCGTGTGAACTATGAAATTGTCTAAAACTTGGGCAAAAAAACCAAGCCTATCCACATTGATTCATGACTGGTCAGTGTGGACTTTGCATGTGTGCTTCTTAGAGAGGTCGTTTTGATGTGTTCAGTTGGTCATTTTCTGTGATATTCGTTACATTTGAAAGTCCATGTTACCTACTTTCACTCAGATCAAGTAATGTTTCCCTTAGATCTCGTATGTGATAAGTGTCAGTGCTTGAATATGGGCATGCAACCTATTTGCTTCACTTGGGTTCAAACCTAGATTTGTAAAATCAGCTCAAACCCGCATATTTGAGGACGATTTCAGCTTGGTTTTTGTGTATTTTAAGCTATGATTTTTATCTAATCTTGCTCTTTGCATGTGATAGTATAACCTTGATATTTTAGTTCCACATGAGATTACTTATGGGTCAAGATTGAAGGCTACAAACATGGCTTGAAGAAGTTGCTTGGGGTGGTTCAATGCACACTAAATGTTCGACAGAATGCCCATAACAAGTTTCGATCTTGAAATGGTCAATTTGAGCTTGATTATTCTGATATTCATATGCTGTGTTATTCCATGTTAGCATAGATCGGTTTAAGGAGTTATTATTAATATTTAAAAAAAAATTAGTTAAAAAGAAAAATAATCTGAAATTTCAAAAAAAAAAAAAAGTTAGATAGTATCAAATTAGGGCATAAATGACATTTATGAGATTTTCCCAATTTTATAAAGTTGTTGTCCTATCTTGATGCTATTTTGATATTTTATAATCATTTTTTGTAAATAATTTATTTTGCGTAGATTAAAATTATTTAGGGTAATTTCATGCTTCTAGAGTAATTTCATGCATATTTAAATTTCATTTCACTCACTGGGGTCCTATCTTGGGGCGTGATAACAAGGCCATGTGATATTATTTGCTCGACTTATATCGGGTTTTCCTTTACTTTCAAGTTATTTTAATTTCTTGGATGTTTACTTACCGCATCGCTTTTCATTAATTTGAGTGTAAATTTCTCTTCTAAATTAGGTTATGATTAGTCTAGACATTAAGGAAAACAAACCTACAAAAACATTTGCGTGGACGCTTAGCGGTTTTATAAGAATTATAATTGGTAATTAAGATTGTGTGGCTATTTAGATAAACAACCTTCCAAGTTAGTAGTACCGCAAGGACGCTAGTAAACAAGTCATTGTTCTTAGAAATCTCTCGTAGCGTAGGAATCGAGACAACACTCTCATGTCTTGATTGGTTTCTAGCCGACCCCAATAGGCTAGTGGCGACTCCTAGAAATACATAGATTGTTAAGAACTTAAATATGAAATTCAATGTCACGCAAGGTATGGGATTGGGAAAGCCCGCGCCTAATCCAGGGCCATTGGTCCGCCTCTTTAGGCAAATACCTCTAAACATCTTCCTTTTCCCTGGACTGAAAAAAAGAGGTCACGACAACTATACTTATGTCATGCAGTTTAGTTCATATTGCTATGTCATGTCACACATCATGTTAGATTAATAGCATGCACATTAAACATGATTCATTAAACAGGTGAAAGTAAAATTTAAGTAATTGTATGTTAACTAGAGATATTAATAGGTTGTTGATGTGATTTTCTAATTAACATTACAGATACTTTTGTTGCTATGAGGTAAATCATGCAATTTATTTATTACTTTATTGGGTGTTAAATTGGTGGATTGTGCACTCACACGGTCACCTCACATGTTAGAAAAGTAAATTAAAATCAATTCAAGCTGCTTGCAAAATATTTTTTCAGAATAAAAAGGAAAAGGCACAGAAATGGCACTAAAGAAATGTAGCGTAATCAAGTCTCTAAACTCATAATCTCTTATTCGTAAGAGTAAAGTAAATCTCTCGTTACTTTGCCTTGGTTTCTAATTGACCCACCAAAAATAGATTAGTAGCGATTTTTAATTGAAAAATCATTTGTATGTTAAGAACTTGATCTAAGTTGTGAGTTGGTAAGCGCTTGGGAAAGCTCGAGCTAAGTCTAAGCTTAATAGTCCCTTAGCCAAACCCTAGGTAGTTCACCAAAGGTAAGGTCATGACAGTTTGGCGACTCCGCTGGGAATTTGAGTTAAAACTCTTAATGGACTTAGGGTAATTTTCTCTTCTTTTGAAAAAAATGTCTTTGTTTGGTAGCAAGGATTCCAGGTATGTCTCTATTGTTCAAGGTGTTAAATGTTCTTGTAGGATGAGAGGTATAAGGGGAAGTGTTTGCTAATTTTTATTTTGCAGGGAGGTTTAGGAATGTATGATTTATTTTCATGTATGAAGTGTTGTTTGATATAAATTGTTGTGCATGCCTATGCATTTACACCATACTTTTGCATACATAACCTACTATTGGACTTGGACCACACGGATGGATACCACTCCGACCACATGCTCGCGATACGAGTTGCCCATCTCAATCCCGAAATTTCTTTTTTGATGTCAAGAGTACCTATCTCGGTCCGCATGCCTGTAACCCAAGTTGACCAAGCCGAAGTCATGAGGACCCGACTTAGTCCACGTCCACGAGTAGTCCGATCATCCTTGTGGCTCCACTTTGCTAAGCTTTATAGAGTAGAAATCGAGCCACGTACCATACACATGTCTATGCAATTGCCACTCATTTATCGGTGAAGTAAGTTTTCTAAACTCTTATCTCACAATTTACTTACTTTATTGTATTATTTTGTTGGTCCATGGCATTAGGATTGTCCCGAGTCTTTGTCAATATACAATGGAAATACCATACATTCAAATTATTCTCCCTTCGATTGAAGAGCTTCGCACGTGGTAGGGCAAGTTAGACCAAGCTACCCATGAGTTTGTGGAGTCGCACGTCAGTCGACTGCTTCCTCCGTTGCGTATCAACATTCATGGTGGCCTCATCCAAGCACTTGCCCATTGTTGGTGCCCTGAGACTTCTACTTTTATCTTTGGCAGTAAACATAAGCTCACCCCTACCTTGGAAGAATATAGTATTGCCATGGGAAAATCTTTGAAAGCTGAATTAATTAGTCCGCCTATGAAAATAGATCCCACTGTGGCCTTATCTGATTTTGAGAATTAAGGAGGATAAAATAAGAAAGGTTTTAAAGGCTTACGCATGTCTGTTATCTTTTCTAAATTAATGTTTTGAAAATGGCACTTCGTTTCAAATGCGTAGGGTCTTCCTATTAGCTTTATTTGGGTTTGTAGTTTTTCCTCATTGTAAGAGAGCTACTAATCCTTTAATTGCTTAATTAGTTAAACAAGTGCTGGAAGGAAAAAATTTCGTTAACATTATTCTAACTGAAACTTTTCTTTCTCTCAATTGGTTTAAAGAAAATGGTGATAAAACTTTCCATTCCTCTCCTGAGCTTTTGCAAATTTGGTTCATTTCTCATATAAAAGGGATTGGTGGTTTAATGAATATACATGATATTAATAACTCTAATCACCCTATTATGAGATTTGAGAACAAAAAAAAACACGCACCGAATTATTATTATTATTCTTGAAGGCTAGCTTTAATGAAAAAACTAACTTTCAAGTTTATGTGGCGAGATTCTCATGTAGAGGTGTTGGCCTGATCCCTTTATTGGGATTCATTGGAGTAACAAAATACTATCTGACTAGAGTGACCCATCAATATCAAGTTACGTAAGAACTTCCCCAAGCTTTGCAAGTGAATTAACTCCAAATTAGCTTCATTGACGGAGACCAATACCATGAGGATTCCATTCTCACTGTCAAATCAATGCAGAATATGTGTCACCCCTGGAAGTTCATATGACCTGAAGAAGAGCTGAAAGGTAAATAAAGGAGATACTATGCCTCAACTAAATATATTCAACAACACAAGATTCCAGAGAAATTACTTCCGAAAATACCAGAGGCGCCACTGAGGATCACCAACTGTGTTGAGAATATACACCTCAAAAGGGTAGCCGAAAAGCTTGAGAGGAGAATAAGCAATTGCGCCTAGTAGTTTCCCTATTGTATATCGATCAAGCCAAATGAAGTGGCTTGAATTTATCTAGTTATTTTCATTTCTAGATTAATGTTTAGGAAGTTGGGTCATTTACTTTCTTAGTTGATTTGTTTAAGGCATTTCAAGTTTCTACTTTGTTAGGTTCTGTCAAACAACTCCATTAGTGAATAAAAGCTGTTAGACAATTGGCATGTTTTATATGAGATGTTTATATATGTTCATTTCTTCGGAATAGGTCATAACAGATCCTCCACGTTCGCCAAATATTACAAGATCAAAAGCCAAAATGGCCAACCAAAATTAGATGCATTATCGTATTACCAATGTGGAAAATCAGCTCAAACATTTGCTCACCTATGTATAATTTATGATGACCCAAATCGAATTGCTCCGAGTGAATTCGATTTCTGCACCTGCTCTTCCTGAGTTAGTAATCCCAAAGCAAACAAACAGGACCCAAATGATTGATGATGACATACCCAAGCTGGAGGATGACCCACTGCCAGCCACTGTTGAGAAGGCTAAGTCTAACAACGTTAAGATAGAGCAAGATGAACGCTTTACAAAGTTTGAGCAAAAAGTGAAACAATTGCAGGAATCATAGAGCCCACTCCCGTTCGACCTGTCAATTTATGAGAAGGTTAAAATGCCGAACAAGTTCAAAATACCGAAGTTTAAGAAATATGATGGTACTTCTTGCTCGAAAGCTCACTTGCAAATGTACCACATGCGGATGGCCCAATATGTCAAAAATGAGCCTCTTATGATCCAATCATTCCATGTGAATTTGGTCGGACCTACACTAAACTGGTACATTATGAAGAACATAAATCTCCTCAACACTTGGAACAAAATGATGCATTTCTTAAGCAGTATAAGTTTAATATGGACATCACACCTTCTCAAGAAGATCTTCAGCAAATGGAGAAGAAGATGAGTGAGTCATTTAAGGAGTATGTCATAAGATGGCAAAATTCGGCAGCTCAAATCACTTTCGAGCGTACTGACAAAGAGTTGATGAAGTTGTTCATCAAGACCCTCCCATTTGAGTTCCACAATCAAATGGCAAGCATATATGTTGAGACTTTAATCAACTTATCGCAGTAGGTGAACAAATTGAAATAGGGCTAAGGGATGGATGGTTCAATGAACCGACCCATGTGGGCAAAAGGTTTACTACAAAAAAAGATGAAGCAACCTTTGAAGTCAATGTTGCATATTTGCAATCGACCCCTAGTAGGCCTCAAATTGTTCATGTCCCCAAAAATCAGTAAGGCGGAAGTTCCAAATCCTCTAGTCGACAATGCAAACAGTTCACGCCTCTCCTTAGGTATATATCTAAAATTTTGCCAATCTTAGAAAGGGTTGATTTCCAATGATCCAAAGCATCCAAACCCTAACCGCTTCACTAATTATGATCCTTCAAAAAAGTGTGACTATCGCATGGGTAAGATTGGCCATTCTACTAATGATTGCTTCGTCTTGAAGCATAAGATCCAAAACCTCTTGGATACAAAGGTGCTCTCTTTTAGTGATAGTCAGCCAAATGTCAAGAAGAACCCTCTACCCAACTATGACGGAGGCGTAAATGCTGTCACCGAGTGAAGAAATTCTCATTTTCACATTCCTCTATAAAGGAATCTTTCATGCTTTCTAGGCTTTCTTGCTTTTTGAAGTTCTAATTATGGTTTTCACTTTTAGGGTTTGATTGTTTGCAATTTCCATTCCAATAATGTAATTCATTTGAATCCATCCAATGATATCACAATTTTATTTCTAATTTTGGGGACATGTTGACATACAACAAACTAGCCCGATGATGATATCCAACAATAAAAAGCAAATATCATCCACAAAGAATTCTAAGGACTGGGCTTCTTCATGCTTCCTCATCCAAAAAAAATTCCCCCAAAAAAAGAGAATAAAGAAATCATTTTTGAAGCCATTTCCAAAGGCATGCATTATGTTAGCCCTATTTAATTTTCTAACTCATTTACTTTAAGTTTCATAGCATAATTTTCTTAGCCTGATGAGAAAGTATCTGAAAAAGGCATATCAGGTTCCGATGATAGATCAATTGGCTTCACTGTTACTCAACAAGGTTGAGAACACATTTCCAAAGAGTTAATGAGGGTCACGTCTCAATATTACTTAAAATATCCATCCCGAAGAGCCAAACGAAGTGTTTTATATTTCCATGCCTAATAGAAATGTCATTCTTGCACATCTATGACAAAATGAGGGATGATGGATCAGGGGGCGTGACCGATTTAAGTAGTGACTTAACTAAGATAAAATCTCGATCCGAGACAAAAAAGATATTCAATCTGCATTTGCTTTTGTGTTGCATATTGTTAACACCTAAATTTTTGCCCAAAAATCATTTCCGAAAAATGGGAACTTGTCTTTCCACAAAAAAATTTCATGTCAAATTCTTGCATATAGATTATCTAGGTGTTTAGTATAGTTTTTTTAAACGGAAGATGTTTTTCCTAAAAAAAAATAAAAAAATAAAAACATAAAGAAAAAAAAGAAAAAAAAAAAAGCAAGTTGGACCCGATGATCTAAATGTGACTAGTCAAGCCCAGGAGGTCAAATTGGTATTAAAATGGCAAGTTGGGGCTAAAATGTAATTTCCAAAAGTAGAGGGATTAATTCGCAAATTTTGCAAAATTTCTCCCGAGTGCTTAGATCATCATCTTTGCTACCAATTGAGTTGAAATTGAATGTAGGTCAGGTCTAATTAATCGAATCGGGCAAAAATGACCAAATTGCATTGATTGGGCATTCTTGAACACGAAAATTGTCAACTTTGAGGGACTCTCTTACAAAATTAGGTGGGGACAATTGCAAAAAATGGTCAAGATCTTAAATTGCTATACATGAGCTTGCTAATTGATAAAAAAAATCGTAGCCAAATTGATGGATTAAAATACTCAAACTAGCTACTAAAACCCAACCTACAGTTAGGTCTCAATTTAGAGTTATAGAGTTAGCAACTTTGTGGCCCCACCATATCCTACTTAGTTGTCCAATCAGCCTGATCTATGCATATGATGGAAGACCATAATTAATGGTGCAAGTGGACAAAAATTGGCTAGAGATAAGCTGTTGAAAGCACGTGAAAATTATAGCAAAATCCGCACACTCAACAGCTGTAAAAGTTGAAAACTTGGCCAAGTCAGAGAGTTATTGAAGTAGCTCTATTAATAGGCTTGGTAGGTGGACAAAGACCAACCAAAAGATACTTTGATTTAGGGGATAAGATTTCTGAAGCAAGCTATTTTGGGGTATGAAAGGTAGGAGAAAGAAGGAGAGGAGAGAGCTCACAATTGCTCCCTAAAGAGACCTCTAGAAGCAATTCAACAAAAGCAAAACCCAGAAGTTCCAAACTGACCTTTGTAAAGAAAAGTGAAATTTTCACAAACTTGCAACCAAAATTAGCTAAAACCTTCAACTAAATAGTGAAACTTCACTCAAAGATTTTACAATCATAGGTCGCATGTCTCAAATGGAGATCGAGAAGACCTCCTAGAGCCCCCTGAAAAATACTCGCCTGGCAAGCCATGAAAGTAGGAAAAAAATTTTAAGTGTTCAGCCCGGTTGGTCATGGGTGAGGGAAAGTGAGTGTTTTTAAAAAAAAGTGAAAGACAAATGAGGAAATCCATGACTTGTAACCTAATCTAGAATATATATAGTTTGGTCCGGTGTTAATTTGGCTAGCAAAAGAGGTCCTAAAGTCTAATTTTGGAGGTCAACAAAAACCTTTGTTATCAATTTTTTCTCTGCAGATCTCATTTGCACCTTGAAGGAGCCAATTTCCACGTGCCCCCGGAGGATAATTTATTGTTTCCTCGGCCAAGAGCCACTTGCAAAAGAAACTAGGAAGTAATGTAAGAATCTTGATGCATTTTTGGTCAAGTTTGAACATGTTTTAACCGTGAAAAATCAAGAGGAAAACTAATCCAAGAAACTAATTTTGAAGTTGGAATTTTCCAGGTGTTGAAATCTCTTCAAGAGTCTTGCATGTTTGATTTGCTATGCTCCCCTTTCGTACATTACTTGTCTTTATGACTTTAATGAATGGTATATGGGAGTACAAATGATGCTTTGGTCAGCTTGGATTGGTCTTTAAATCCCTGTGTGAACCATAAGACCGTCTAAAATTTGAGCAAAAACCAAGCTTATGCAAATTGATTCATGGCTGATCAGTGTGGACTTTGCTTGTGTGCTTCTTTGAGAGGTCGTTTCGATGTATTCGATTGATCACTTTCTATGATGTTTGTTATATTTAAAAGTCCATGTAACCTACTTTCACTCAAATCAAGTGACATGTCCCTTAGATCTTGTATGTGATGAGTGTCAGGGCTTGAATATGAGCATGCAACCTTTTTGCTTGACTTGGGTTCAAATTTAGATTTGCAAAATCAACTCAAACATGCATATTTGAGGATGATTCAACTTGGTTTTTGTGTGTTCTAAGCTATGATTTCTATTTAATATTGCTCTTTGCATGTGATAGTATAAAATCGATACTTTAGTTCCACATAAGATTGCTTATGGATCGAGATTGAAGGCCACGAACATGGCTCGAGGAAGCTGCTTGGGCTAGTTTAATGCATACCAAGTGTTCGACGAAATGCCCAAACTAAGCTTTGATCTTGAAAAGGTCGATTTGAGTTCAGTTCTTGTGATATTCATGTATTGGGCTCTTCCATATTTGTGAAAATTAAGCATATATCGGTTTAGGGAAATATTTTCAAATAAAAAAATCCAAAAATCCAAAATTTCAAAAGAAAAACTATAAAAAGTTAGTGGATGGTATCAAATTAAGGCAAAAAGGACATCCAGGCGATTTTCCTAGTTTTATAAGGTCATTTTTCCTATTTTAATGCTATTTTGGTATTTTATAATCTTTTTTGTAAATAATCCATGTTGCGTAGATTAAAATTATTTAGAGTAGTTTCATGCATTTAGAGTAATTTAGTGCACATTTAATTTCCCATTTTGCTCATGGAGGTCCTATCCCAGGGCATGATAATAAGGCCATGTAATGTTATTTACCCAACTTGTACCACGTTTTCCTTTTCTGTATTTATTTTCAAGTCATTTCAACTTTTTGGATGTTTACTTACCACACTGCTTTTTATTAATTTGAGTGTCAAATTTTCTTCTAAATTAGTTTAGGACTAGTCTAGACATTAAAAAAAAAAAAAAAAAAACAAACCTACAAATACATTTGCATTGACGCTTAGTGATTTCATAAGGATTATAATTGGTAATCAAGATTGTATGGCCATTTAGATAAACAACCTTCCAAGTCAGTGGTACCGCAAGGGCATTAATAGAAACATTGGCATAAACAAGTCTCCATTCCTAGAAATCTCTAGTTGCGTGGGAATTGAGACAACATTCTCACATCTTGATTGGTTTCTAGCTGATTCCAAAGGCTAGTGACGACTCCTAAAAATACATAAGTTGTTAAGAACTAAAATACAAAATCCAATATCACACGAGGTATGGGCTTGGGAGAGTCCACACCTAATTTAGGGCCGTTGGCTTGCCTATTTAAGTGAATATCCCTAAAAATCTTCATTTTCCCCAAAACAGCAAAGAGAGGTCGTGACAGCTTTGCGACTCCGCTGAGGAATTGGTTGCAAACCTTAAAGGACTTAGGTCGTAATAACTTGGTTGGTTATTCAATAACATGGTCTTCATTTGATAGCGTGTGTCAAAGTTGCGTGGAAAACAAGGTCAATCTGCTAACAAAGTGTTAAATGTTTGGTAGGTTTGGAGTAATAAGGGGCGGAGTGTCTATTAACCCATTTCTTTTGTAGGGAGGCGTAGGAATGTATGTCTATATGGATGAAATTGAAGTATTGTTTGGATATCAATTGTTGTGTGTGCCTTTATACTTACCTTAGCACTACACATTTACACACACAACCCGCAATTTAAAACCCCGATTGCACCAAGAAGCCCATAGGAGGTGCCAAAAGTTGGAACCCGTGCAGGGAATGACCCATGGTTATCCACTTTTAGTCCTACTCATTTAGATTAATGATAAAGAGAATTGGCGACGTAAGTGCAGAGTGGGGAAAACTCTTTTGATCTAATCAAAATGGGGACATTAAGCCTTTAGAATTCCACCTTTATTCATCAAACCTCAAAAGTTTACATCCACGTGTCTATGTGATTGAAAAAAACAAAAGAAGTCTTTTAACCCATTGTAAGTATGATTTCTCCATCTACTTGCTCACTCTGGATTGAAATTTTCATTTTTTGGAGATTGGCGGAAATCAATGGAATGCCCTTGGTGATGTAGGCTTGGTATTCACTCTTGATAAATAAACATTTCAAATACCTCTGATATGGCCCTACAGAACATATGTTTTTATTTTAATTTTCAATTAAGAACTCAAAGTCACATTTTGTATAGAAATTCTTCCAAGTCAAGATTACATTTTGGGGCATAGAATTAAAATCAAAATTTCAATAAAATTCTTTCTTAGTTACATTCGAAATTAAAATTCAAATCACATTTTGTGTATTGATTTCTCAAAATAAAAATCACCTCACTTTTGCATGAGTGAAACCACAAATTAATCTTTCAAAATCGATGCCCCATTTGTGTATGAAACTTTTGGAACTGAGTGGGCACTCAATTGATAGCCACAGATCAATCTTTTAAAGAAATCTCCTCTTACTAATAAAACCTCGACGAAATACCAAATTCTCGTAAGTGGAGACTACGAGGAAGGTATTGTCGCCTCGATTTCGTTGTAAGAGGCAGCTTTACTAAAAGATCAATTTTTTATTCATGTACTGACATTATCTTCCTTTCGCAGATCATGCGTGAAACCACTCCTTGAACTTCTCTTGCTTAACCATTCCAAAAGTGGACTTTAAAGCTAGGACGAGAATTGTGCTTATCATGCTCCTCTATGAAAGAGCTTCCTGTACTTTATCCTTGCCATTATTCCTATTTGGAACCGTGTTTTGCGTTTTGGGTTTTGATTGTGAACCCAATCGAATGCTTTTGTACATCTTACAACTCGCATATTTGAATGATGAAGTTAGAGTTCATAAAAGTCATATTCTTTAAAACATTTGAAGTGTTTCAAACGGACCCTCTGGGTTGAGTTTTATGCCTTAGTTTCAAAAAGTTTGAAAATGAATTTCAAGAAGAACTTATCTAATATTTTATCTCTTCACTTAATCGCTTTCATAGGTTGATCCACAGGACGATGCTTTAAGGGGTAAAGTTGTAATCGTTCCAATAGCAATTTCTTGTGTAACAACTGACTCGGTCATCCATTTTTGTCGAACAAACAAAATGATGGTTTTGTTCAAGATTGACATTTACTTCCTCTGGAAAGACAAATGGGTGAGCATTTCCCTAATAGAGCAAGTCATGTGATGCACTGATACATGCTCATTTATGGGCATATTTGGTTGAGTCATGAACTACAGGAATATTTTCACAGTATATGAATTCAAACATTGTGATTAAGTGTGGAAAGAACCGTGAAAGCCTCGAAGATCACAAATCTATTGGCTTAACGGCAATCTCTATTGCTTCAAAAATGGCTTCCACAGAAGTTCCACATTCTGAACGACCTCATATTAATTTGACATTCTTCGTGGAAGAAGAAATATGTAGACATTCTTTGGCATCAAACTACTTCATTGGTTGCGAACAAGAAGCAACTGCAATCCCTACACTTCCAACGGTTTGTTAGCATCCAATCCTGTATGGAGATGATTACTGGTGGTCTGCAAGACAAAAATTCAAGATGTAGATGTACACAAACAAGAATCAGTCATCAATTGTTGCCCTCGAATAAAAGGTGGTAATCGTTTCAAGTTAAATTCGATTTATTTTAGGAATGACTTGTCCCTGCACTTTGTGCAGATTTTAGTGAGGCAAATTACTAGCAAACAACAAGACTACATGAGGAGAACAACCTGGTCCAAAATCACACGATCTCTAAAAGAAAAGGGTGTGTTCATTCCAAAGGTCAAAATAACTCATTTCTGTCGTGATCTCTCTTTTTCCGTCCGGGGGAAAATAAATAATTTTTTAAGGGTATTTGCCTAAAGAGGCGGACCAACGGCTCTAGATTAGGTGCGGGCTCTCCCAAGCCCATACCTCACGCGACGTTGGATTTCGTATTTCAATTCTTAACAACCTATGTATTTCTAGGAGTTGGCACTAGCCTAGTGGAGTCGGCTAGAAACCAATCAAGACACGGGAGTATTGTCTCCATTCCTACACAACCAGAGATTTCTAGAAACGGGTACTTGTTTACACCGATGTTTCTATTAGCATCCTTGTGGTACAACTAACTTGGAATGTTGTTTATCTATATAGCCACACAATCTTGATTACCAATTATAATCTTTATAAAACCATTAAATATCCATGCAAATGTTTTGTAGGTTTTTTTTTAATGCCTGGACTAATCCTAACATAATTTAGAAAAGAAATTTACGCTCAAATTATTGAAAAGCGGTGCGGTAAATAAACATTCAAGAAATTGAAATGACTTGAAAGTAATGCGGAAAAGAAAGACCCGATACAAGTCAGGCAAATAATATTACATAGCCTTATTATCATGCCCTGGGACAAGACCCCCCATGAGCCAAATGAGAATTTAAATATGCATGGAATTATTCTATATGCACGAAATTACTCTAAATAATTTTAATCTACGCAAAGTGGATTATTTACAAAAATTGTTATAAAATACCAAAATAGCATTAAATTAGGAAAATGACCTTTTAAAATTAAGAAAATTTCATAAATGTCATTTCTATCATAATTTGATACCATTTATCATTTTTATAATTTTTTTTGAAATTTTCATATTTTTTCATACTTTTAATTTTTATTTAAAAATAATTCCCTAAACCGATATATGCCGATTTACACTAATATGGAACTGCCCAATACATGAATATAACAAGAACCGAGCTCAAATCGACCGTTTCAAGATCGAAACTTGGTTTGCGCATTTTGTCGAGCACTTGGTGTGCATCAAATCACCCCAAACCAGCTTCCCCAGGCCATGTTTGCGGCCTTTAATGTGGCATCCCAAAATTTCAAAGCCAAGCCATAAGGTGTGTTAAAGTCTCTAATTAGGTGATAGAATTTCCATGGCTTATGGTTTAGCCATTACCCTTTTTAATTAGATGATTTGTGCATATGAGTGTGGAAATTTAAATTCGATAGATTAATAATTTATGCTTGGCCATGTACCTTATAAATTAAATTTCGATAAATAAAATGCCCTAAGACTTTGGCCAAGATGAAAATTGAAATTTAAAAATATTTATAGAAGAAATCAAAAAAAAAAGGAAAAAGAGGGTCAAAATTCGATTGGGCCTTAAGCCCAAGAGTGGAACTTTAATGGGCCAAGTTGGCCGGCCCATTGAAGCCCACAAGTGGGCCGTCGACCAGCCCTAGAGGAGGCCTAAGAAGTGGCCGGATGGCCCAAGCCCAAGAAGCCCAAATTCAAAATTCAATTGGACAAGTGGCACAAGGCCCTAATGCATTGGCCTAGACTAGGATGCCATGCATTGGTCCAATTAAGTGGCATGTAATCATTAGCAATGATGGGCTCTAGGGGGTATAAGAAGGGAAGAGAGAGAGGGTGGCCGGCCATTTTGTTCGCCCAAGGAGAGGAAGAGAGAGAGAGGTGTGCGAGAGAGAGAGTTGTGCGAGAGAGAGGGAGAGGCCGAGAAGAGGAAGGAGGCGGAGCCGAGGGGTTGTCGCCGCTCGTCCGCCGTGTTTGCCGCCGTTCGCCGCCGACCGTCCGTCCTAGAGGCAAGTGGAAGTCCTCTAGCTTCTCTTGCATGCTTATATGTCGTTTGCATGTTGATTTTTTAGGTGTTAGATGAGCAATACCGAAGCATGGATGAGTTGTGTGTGAATGGTATGGCTGTTTGTGTCCGGATCGTGTGAGTCAGTAACTTGTTTGAGCTTGCATGTGTGTTTAGAGTCAGATTTTTGCTTCTATTTTTTCATGAGAGTTGTAGCTAACATCTTGAACTACAACATACTGAAATTTCGTGAAAAATGATGGATATTTGAGGGGTTAAAGTCTTGTTCTACGGAGACCCCAGATCTGGAGAGCTTTTACTGACCTCTTGCTAGATTCGTGGTTGCATGTTGGTTTTTGTTGAGAATCTCACTTTGGTTTCTTCATGAAAGTTGTAGGCGACATCTTAAACTACAACATACTCAATTTTAAGTGAAATTAACAAGTGTAGCCTATAAAATCGACTAGATCTTGAAGAAGATGATTCTGGTGATGTATTTTGAGATACCTGAGACTTCAAGGACCTAAATGATGATTATATTTTGGTTATTTGACCTAGATCTCTTCATGAAACTTGTATTGGACACCTTGATGTATAACATATCTAAATTTCAGAGGAAACGAAAGAGAATAGCTAGGTGAAATCTCAATATTTCGTTGATGTGTACACTGGACGATGCGGTAATGGATCCAGAAGCTTCGTGAGGTTGTATAAAATAATCTAAAAATAATCTGGCTTGGAGTTCTTCATGAAAGTTGTGCAAAAATGTCTTGGCTATCACTTTGTAAAATTTCGTAATTTTTGGAGGCCGTATGGATATTTTAATCGAATTTATTCGGAAACTGTGCATTCTGGTTTTATCCGAATATTATGTGCTGTTTTGTGGAAATTATGAAATTGTGAGAAATTCAATTTGGCCATGAATTTTGCATGAAATTGTCATCCTATTGGTTTGTTTAATGATTGCTTGAATTTCTATAATTTTGGGAATTTATAGATATTGAATTGAATATTTATTTAAAAATAATAATAATAATAATAATAATAATAAATAAAATAAAATGGATTATTTTATTGGCCATAAATTCCATTGATTTTATTAATAAATAATTATGCATTGTTGCATGTATGATGAGATATTGGTGTATGTATGACATTGAATTGTGATGCATGTGTGCCAAGTATGACTTGTTTGATGTCATGCCATATGCCATGTTAAATTGAGATCAAAATAATGGTAAATATGGATAATGATAAGTGAGGAGGTGATTGTGGTGGAGGATGAGACCGGAATGTACAGAGATGCATTGTTGGATTCCCTGGGAGATTCAGGATGCCCGGAATGTGGGGGGCCGAAAGCCTTGTCGGAGGTCTTTGCCCAAAAGGAATGCCTCGTGATGCCAGGATTTGGGGTGCGGGATGCCCGGCCAGGGAGTGTAAATGCCGGAAGCCCTATCGGAGGTTTCTGCCCAAAGGGAATGCCTCGTGATGCTAGTTGAGATGCGAGATGCCCGGAATGTGGGGGGCCGGAAGCCCGGTGGCCATGGGATGGCTCAATGCTGGGAGCCCTATCAAAGGTCTTTGCCCGAAGGGATGATGAAATTGATGAATTGAGAAATGGGTGATGTGGTGATCAAATTGAAAGCTAAAAGTGGAAATTAAATCATAACATGATATGCATGATATGATATGCATGATGATATGCATGACTATGATGATGATGATGATATGTGATGTGAAATAATGATGATCACCCATGATACGATATGCATGATGATATGCATGACTATGATGATGATGATGACGTGCATGACTATGATGATGATGATGACGTGTGATGTGAAATACTGATGATCACCCATGATATGATATGCATGATGATATGCATGGTAGTGATAATGATGATGATATATTATATGGCTCGATGACATGTGTAATGTGATGATGTCTTGATGACGATGACATGTGTAATGTGATGATGTCATGATGATGATGACATGTATGATGTAATGATGCCTTGATAATGATGACATGTGTAATGTCATGATGTCATGATGATGATGACATGTACGATACGATGATGATACACATGAATGTGTTATAAGTTGATATGATGATGCATGATAGTATGTGCATGGCTTTAAGGTAAGTAATGCCTGCAATGCATGTATGATTGCATGATGCATTGAGTTGTTATTGGATTTCCCTATCTGCTGAGTGGTTGTACTCACCCCTTTGGGGACCAACATTTCATATTAGAAGTATGCCGCTTCCTGCCGTCACGTGGGGGGTATTTTACGGTCTACCATCCGATGTAGAGGTCGAGTGCGCTAAGATAGACTGTCCCTCTGTTCCTGGACTGACTTTTATTCGAGTACGCTGTCTAGTGATGTACGACGTAGGCCTGGCTGGGGACCCTATCATTCAGGAGTTCATATCCGTACACGTTTGTCGGGATGGAGCGATGCAAGGGATGTTGCCGCCGCCACCGCCTGATGCACCGGGTTGGGTGTGAGACCCGTGCGCGACGAGTAGGAGCTGTTTCTTTTTTGGGATAGTTAGCCGACACCGATGATGGGGAATTGTGCACGTGTGATGTAGAGGGTCGAGGTTTTTTTTTGAGGTTTTAGGCTAAACGTGGCTGAGTCCTAGCTTTTCCTTTTTGTTGTACCAACCCAAAAGAAATCCCATCATGAAATATATGTAAATAAAGTGTCGTGGCTTGTTTATAAAATGATGGTGATTAGTGGTGTGTATTTGTATCATGGTTGGTAGGTGGAAAGACGTGATGTTTTAATTTGCTTCCGCTAATGAGTAGCGCTGGGACCGCTTTGTTAAAAAAAAAAATGTGTCTACGAATTAGGACACTTCTCGAAAGACAGAAAGGTAATAAGGTGTAACATTGGCGCTGGTGACGACCTGCGAAGGGTTCGGGGTGTCACATTCAATCTCAATCCATAAGCAATCTCACGTGGAAATAAAGTATCAAGATTATACTACCACATGCAATGAGCAAGATTAGATAGAAACCATAGCTTAAAACACAAAATAACTAATTTGAAATCGGCCTCAAATATGCAGGTTTGAGCTAATTTTGCAAATCTAGGTTTGAACCCAAGTTAAGCAAATAGGTTGCATGCTGAAATTCAAGCCCCGACACTCATCACATACAAGATCTAAGGGAAACATTACTTAATCTGAGTGAAAGTAGGTAACATGAGCTTTCAAATGCAATAAATATCATAGAGAATGACCAACCGAATACATCAAAACAACCTCTCCAAGAAGCACACATGCAAAGTCCACACTGATCAACCATGAATTAATATGGATAGGCTTGGTTTTTAGCCAAAGTTTTAGACAATCTCATAGTTCACATGGGGATTTAAAGACCAAACCAAACTGACCTCAGCATCATTTGTACTCCATACAACATTCATCAAGCTCATGAAGACAAAAAAGCGTATGCAAAGGGGAGTAGCAAGTCAAGCATATAGGGCTATTGAAGAGGTTTTAAACACTACGAAAAATTCCAGTCTCGGAAATCAGTTTTCCATATTGGTTTTCCTCTTGATTTTCATGATCAAAACATGTTCAAACTTGAACAAAAATACATCTAGGATGCTTACCTTGCTTCCTAGTTTCTTTTTAAAATGACTTTTGGCCAAGGAAATCAAGAAATTATCCCCCGGAAGCATGTGGAAGTTGGTTCCTTCAAACTGGAAATGAGATCTATAGAAAAAGAATTGACAACAAAGGTTTTTGTTAACCTCCAAAATTAGACTTCACGGCCTCTTTTGTTGGACAAATTGACAACAAACCAAACTATATGTATTATAGTTTGAGTTACAAGTCATGAATTTCTTCATTTGTCTCTCAATTTTCTCAAAAGCACTCATTTTTCCTCACTCGGGACCAACTAGGCTCAACACCTAGAAAAATTTTCAAAAATTTTCGAACTTTCTTGGCCTGCTAGGAGGGTACTGTTTCAAGGGGCTTTAGGAAGCCTTCCCAATCTCCATTTGGGATTTATGACCTATGGTAAGAAATTTCTTTGAGTGAAGTTTCACTCTCTAGTTGAAGATTTTGGTTAATTTTGGTCACAAGTTTGTGAAAATTTCACTTTTCTCTGCCAAGGTCGGTTTGGAATTTCTGGATTTTGCTTTTTTGGAGTTGCTTCTGAGGGCGTCTTTGGGGAACGATCATGAGCTCTCTCTCTCTCTCTCTTGTCTCCTACCTTTCGTGCCCTAAAATATCTTGCTTCAATGATCTTATCCCTCAAATCAAGGGATTTTTGGTTGGACTTTTGTCCACCTAACAAGCCTGTCAACAAGGCTACTTCAACAGCTTTCTGACTTGGCCAAATTTTCAACTTTTTCAGATTGTTAAGTTTGCAGATTTTGCTGTGATTTTTCCATGCTTTCAGCAGCTTATCCCTAATCAATTTTTGTCCACTTGCACTACCAATAATGGTCTTTCATCACGTGCAAAGATCATGCTGGTTGGGCAGCTGAGGATATGGTGGGGCCACCAAGTTTCTTACTCAGCAGCTCCGAATTGAGATAAACTTGTGGATTGAGATTTGGCAGCTGGTTTGGGTGCTTTAAGCCATCAATTTGGCTGCGTCTTTTTGATCAATTAGCAAGTTCATGTATAGTAGTTTAAGATCTTGACCATTTTTTGCAATTGTTTACACCCAATTTTGCAAGAGAGTCCCTCAAAGTTAGCCATTTTCTTACCCGAAAATGCCAAATTTAATGTAATTTGGTCTTTCTTGCCCGATTCAATTAATTAGACCTGACCCAAGTTCAATTTCAACTCAATTGGGGGCCAAGATGATGATTTAAGAGCTTGGGTGAAATTTTGCAAAATTTATGAATTGGTCCATCAACTTTTGGAAATTACATTTTGGCCCCAATTTACCATTTTAATTCCAATATGACCTCCTGGGCTTGTCTAGTCACATTTAGATCATTGGCCCCAACTTTTCTTTCTTTCTTTCTTTCTTTTTATTTTTAATTTTAATTTTTTTAAAGGAAAAACATCTTCCATTTAAAACACATATTAAATGCCTAGATAATCTATATGCAAGAATTTGATATGAAATATTTTTATGGAAAAACAAGTTTCCATTTTTCGGAAATTATTTTTTGGCAAAAATTTAGGTGTCAACAATTTCTAAACTGACATAGCCACCTATGCTTACAAATTGTGAAGTGGGAAATGTATTGACGTAGCAAAAATGGCGAAAGATCACATAGCCTAAAAGGGGTACGCAGGAAACTGAGTAAAGCATGAATGATTCAAATGAAATGAAGATTCATCAATCCAACATAATGGAGCTGCATATGGACAAGTTATCTAACTTAGTGTTGCATGCATTTGACCATAAGGACAATATCTTCCCTTCCTCCACAAAGATATGATGAGATGCTGAATTGCCCGACTTTAAAAAGGGTGTACTTCGTTCCTAAACCTAATGTACCTAAAAGTATAAATAATACATTGTTTCCATATGTGTAGGAAATTGTAATTGGGGCGGATGGCCACAAAATGGATCGGGGGCATGCAATGCCTGAGTTACCTGATTTCTAAAAAGGAAAAGATTCAAATGGAATAGACATTTGCCAAGTGAATTGATGTCAATCATGAGAGCAAATCCCTCTCCATAGCCAAGGAAACGGGATGGAACACAATCATTGGATATACTGTAAAAGGGAGTATACCGTTCCTAAAATGAGTCACATCGAATATGAAGATAACTTATTATGTCTCTTTTTCCTTATAGTTGATAAACAGGGTAAGTCACTCAAAGTAGAGTACCTCTCACCCGTGAAGCAAGATGAAACAAAGTCAATTGATTCAGCACAAAAAGGGAGTGTCGTCCCTAAATTAGTCCAATTCAATTTTGGAATATAAGTAACATGCTCCATCTCTTGTACGAAAATGTGCACATTGACTGCTGGAGCAACACCTTATACCGAGAAGGCATGCTAAAACCCAACCATCCATTTTGATGGAATAAATAGAGTAAAACATCCAAAGAGCAATGCCCTCACATGTCAAAAGAAGGAGTACCCCTCTCCTTTCATCTTTGATGTCCACTTAGAATGAGTGAATTCGATAACATCTAAATGGCCCATTTGAAAGCAAGATCTTTAAGGAAATGTTAATACATGAGGAGCAAAGGCACACAAAGAGGAAACACAAGACATTTAAAGTCAAACGTAGGCAAAGGGTAATTCGGTATGGTTTCCAAAATACCCCATCTAACTTCATTTTTGACGTAGTTCCCTTGTTTGACAAGAAGCATCGGTATTCGAGGAACAAACTCGAGAAATTGATTTAAGTAGAATACATATCGATCAAGTAAACATGTGGAGGTAACACATGTCAAATTCACCTAACTTGGTTTAAAAGATGTGTCGTTTTAGAGCCGGTTCAATTAAATAAAAAAAGAAGCACCCCATGGACCCTACCAGTTCTTCTGCCTAGTGGTATAGGGAATGAAGTGGTCCGGGAACGGCTAGGGTTTGATCCCTAGAAACGGGAATGAGGTTGCCATAATAATAATAATAATAATAATAATAATAATAATAATAATAATAATAATAATAATAATAAAACTTTCGCAAAAATAGGAGAGTGCTTGAACTAATGGGACCAAAGACCTTAGACTCTCTTCAAGCTTTAAAACAATAGGTTCATTCCACTGTTTGCCGCCAAATTATGAAATTGACTAAAGGTAATGTTGTATCGTTTCTAGTTTTACGATTATTGAGGATCCATGCACTAACACATTCCTTTTTGTTCTTCATAGGGTCGCCTAACTACTAAGGCACAGGTTGGTACCCTTCTTCTCAAAATCAAATGGAAAACAAATGGAGAACTTCCATCACACGAAAGAACATTTAGTGTTTTTCTAGAAACAAGCACAAAAAATGGAAATTGAAGAAACAAGTTTCCACAAAGTTTGCAAAAATCTTCTTTACCTTTAAATTGTCCATCCACTCGACGGATCACTCATTTTGAATCAAAATTCCCTATAGAGATTAATCCACCCAAATGATCTCAACTAAAATGAAAGGCAATGTTACTCATGCCAAGCGAGAAACGCTTAGGCTGAGGAAAGGCAACCCATTTCTAAACATGTCCTTTAAACATTTTGGGATTCTAGCATAAAAGAAAACCCATGTCATTTAAGGTCAATGAATTCATTCGCAAGCGGTACATAGATCAAGATGATAAGAGGCATTTCTTTCCTCTAGCATACACACCACAGGTGACAATAATTAGTCCATTTGAGCCTTTTTAATCTAAAGAATTTTCTACAAAATACCCCTATCAAGAACCACCCCACAATGGAGCAATTATGGAGGTGGGTTGACATTATTTGGAGAGGAATGATGAGAAAGGTTTCTTTGCTCTCACTTGCATAAATCTTTTATGGTAACTTCAAATGGATTCTTATGGAAACTTGAAGCATCCCAAGGTGAAGAAGAGCATTCATTTCTCCACCCAAAACAAATATACGTTACTTAAACCATATTGAGCCTAACTATTCATTTCGAAAGCCCAAGTGGTGATTATCTCCCCCACATTGGGGGCAAGGCACATGATTACCAATGCACTTGGTGTTTACATGAGAATATGAAAAGCATCTCGAAAGTCCTAAGAGCTTAAAAAGTTCAAAAGAGCAAAAGTTAAATGAAAATTAAATGGCATGAAAAAGTAGTATGCCTGGTAAAAGTAAGGCCAATGCCCGGAAAAAAAAAGAGTAGAAGGAAAAACAATTGCATCAAGAGGAATATCTCTATGAAAGGCAAAAATGGCAACAAAAAAAACGCTTGCATTGAAAACAAAATCATTGCAAATGCAAAAGCCATTATGTTAAGATGATTAGTCAAAGGGCTTTCAAGACAATTTGAATGTCAAAAGTCGAGTGCTTTAAAAAAATAGATGATATGGTAATGATGCCATGACAATCACCAACTCTCAAATCCCCCTTTGACAAAAAGTTCTAAGCCTTTTGAGCTATGCTTTTTGAACATTTTCCCGAATTAACATTACAACACATTTCCAAAATCTCTTTAAATTGGGATGATTCAAAGTGGAAATATGGACTTCCCAAAGAAGATGCCGCTCGAAGAAGTGAGAGCAAGTTGTTTTTATCTCATCTTAAGTTTTCTTAACTTGTAAACCTAGCGAAGATGTCGATCAATCAATGGGACTACCTTAAACCGCAAGGTTAGTGGTCTGTGTTAAACCAGACGGTTAGTGGGATTGCCTTAAATCACACTGTTAGTGGGACTACCTTAAACCATAAGATTAGTGGGTCGACCTTAGACAACACGATTAGTGGGACTATCTTAAACCACATGGTTAGTAGGACTGCTTCAAACCACAAGGTTAGTGAGTCTACCTTAAATAACAAGGTTAGTGGGATTATCTTAAACCCTATAGTTTTTCTTAAACCACACGGTTAGTGGAACTGCCTTAAACCACACGGTTAGTGGAACTATCTTAAACCACAAGGTTAGTGAGTCTGCTTTAAACAACACGATTAGTGGGACTGCCTTAAACCACATAGTTAGTGGGATTGCCTTAAACCACATAGTTAGTGGTATTGCCTTAAACCATAAGGTTTGTAGGACTGCATTAAATCACATGATTAGTAGGACTGCCTTAAACCATAAGGTTAGTGAGTCTACCTTAAACCATAAAATTAGTGAGACTGCCGTAAACTACACGATCTGTCTTAAACCACACGATTAGTGGAACTACCTTAAATCATAAGGTTAGTGGGTCTACTTTAAATCACACGATTAGTAGGGCTGCCTTAAACCACACGGTTAGTGGGATTGCCTTAAACCACAAAGTTAGTGAGTCTACCTTAAACCACAAGGTTGGGGGGACTGCTTTAAATCACATGATTAGCGGGATTGCCTTAAACTACAAGGTTAATCGGTCTGCCTTAAATCACACAGTTAGTAGGATTGCCTTAAACCACACGGTTAATGGGACTGTTTTAAACCACTCAGTCTATCTTAAACCATACGGTTAGTGGGACTACCTTAAACCACACGGTTAGTGAAACTACCTTAAACCACACGGTTAGTGAAACAACCTTAAACCACACGGTTAGTGAGACTGTCTTAAATCACACGGTTAATGGGATTGCTTTAAACCACATGGTTAATGGGATTGCCTTAAATCACAAGGTTAATGAGTCTACTTTAAACCACAAGGATAGTAGAATTGCCTTAAATCACACGGTTAGTGAGACTGTCTTAAATCACACGGTTAGTAGGACTGCCTTAAATCACAAGGTTAATGGGTCTGTCTTACCACATGGTTAGTGGGACTACCTTAAATCACAAAGTTCGCGAGTATATCCTTAAGTCACACTTTTCAAATTATTCACAGGTACATCCCTAAACCACGCTCTTTACATCAAGCTTACTTGAATTTTCATTTTGCTCTTGTAAAAAAAGAAAAATATTTAGGTGTCACCTTATCTTTAAAAGAAATCTCTTTGAGCTCCCTTTCAAAGATAGGGCAACTATTGACACCTAAATTTTTGTCCAAAAATCATTTCCGAAAAATGGGAACTTGTTTTTCCACTAAAATATTTCATGTCAAATTCTTGCATACAAATTATCTAGATGTTTAGTATATTTTTTTTTTTTAAATGGAAGATATTTTTCCTAAAAAAATAAAAATAAAATAAAAATTTTCCAAAAGTTGAGAAACCAATTCGCAAATTTTGTAAAATTTCGCTGAGCCCTTAAATCATCATCTTGGCCCCCAATTGAGTTGAAATTGAAATTGGGTCAAGTCTAATTAATTGAATCGGGCAAAAAGGACCAAATTGCATTGAATTGGACATTCTTGGGCAAGAAAGTGGCCAACTTTGAGGGACTCTCTTGCAAATTTGAGTGGTGACAATTGCAAAAAATGGTCAAGATATTAAATTACTATACATGAGCTTGCTAATTGATAAAAAGAAAAATCGCAGCCAAATTAATGGATGAAAGCACTCAAACTAGCTACCAAAACTCAACCCACAGTTGTCTCAATTCGAAGTTGCTGAATAAGCAACTTTGTGGCCCCACCATATCCTACTCAGCCACCCAATCCAGTTGATCTCTGCACATTATGGAAGACCATAATTAGTAGTGCATGTGTACAAAAATTGGCCAGGGATAAGCTATTGAAAGCACGTGAAAATCGTAGCAAAATCCGCACATCCAACAGCTGTAAAAGTTGAAAACTTGGCCAAGTCAAAGAGTTGTTGAAGCAAATCTATTAACAGGCTTGGTAAGTGAACAAAGACCGACCAAAAGATCCCTTAATTTAGGGGATAAGATCTCTGAAGCAAGCTCTTTTGGGACATGAAAGGTAGGAGACAAGAAGGAGATGAGAGAGCTCACAACCACTCCCCCAAAGAGGCCTCCAGAAGTAACTCAAGAAAACCCAAAAATTCTAGACCAACCTTTGTAGAGAAAAGTGAAATTTTCACTAACTTGCAACCAAAATTAGTCAAAACCTTTAACTAGAGAGTAAAACTTCACTAAAAAATCTTTCCAATCATAATCACACGTCCCAAATGAAGATCGGGAAGACCTCCTAAAACCCCCCAAAATATACCTTCCTTGAGGGGCAAGATAGTCCGAATTTTTTTTTAAGTGTTCGGCCCAATTGGTCACAAGTGAGAGAAAGCGAATGTTTTTGAGAAAAGTGGGAGACAAATGAGGATATCCATGACTTATAACCAAATTAGAATATATATATATATATATATATTGGTTTGGTATTAATTTGGCCAACAAAAGAGGTCCCGAAGTATAATTTTGGAGGTCAACGAAAACCTTCATTGCTAATTTTTTTTCTCTGTAGATCTCATTTGCAATTTGAAGGAGCCGACTTCCACGTGCCCTTGGAGGATAATTTCTTGTTTCCTCAGCCAAGAGCCACTTGCAAAAGAAACTAGGAAGTAAGGTAAGAATCCTAGATATATTTTTGGTCAAGTTTGAACATATTTTAACCATGAAAAATCAAGGGGAAAACTAGTCCAAAAATTGATTTTGAGATTGAAATTTTTCCAAGTGTTGAAATCTCTTCAAGAGTCTTGCATGTTTGATTTGTTATGCTCCATTTTTGTGCATTACTTGTCTTTGTGACTTTGATGAATCATATATGGGAGTACAAATTATGCTTTGGTCAACTTGGATTGATCTTTAAATCCCTGTGTGAACCATGAGACCGTCTAAAACTTGACCTAAAAACCAAGCATATCCACATTAATTCATGGCTGATTAGTGTGAACTTTGCTTGTGTGCTTCTTGGAGAGGTCGTTCTGATGTGTTCGGTTGATCATTCTCTGTGATGTTTGTTACATTTGAAAGTCCATGTTACCTACTTTCACTCGGATCAAATAATGTTTCCCTTAGATCTCGTATGTGATGGGTGTCGGGGCTTAAATATGAGCATGCAACATGTTCTCTTGACTCGAGTTTAAACTCAAATTTGTAAAATCAGCTCAAACCCACATATTTGAGGACGATTTCAGCTTAGTTTTTATGTGTTCTAAGCTATGATTTCTATTTAATACAACTCTTTGCATGTGAAAGTATAGCATTGATACTTTAGTTCCACATGAGATTGCTTATGGATCAAGATTGAAAGCCATGAATATGGCTCGAGGAAGCTACTTGGGCCGGTTTAATGCAAATCAACTATTTGACGAAATGCCCAAACTAAGCTTCGATCTTGAAATAGTCGATTTAAGCTCGATTCTTATGATATTCATGTACTGGGCTCTTCCATATTAGTGTAAATCAAGCATAGATCGGTTTAAGGAATTATTTTCAAATAAAAAATTGAAAAATCCAAAAATTTCAAAAAGAATAAAAATAAAAAAGATGGATGGTATCAAATTAAGGCAAAAATGACATCTAGGAGATTTTCCTTGTTTTATAAGGTCATTTTTCCTAATTTATGCTATTTTGGTATTTTACTATCCTTTTTGCAAATAATCCATGTTGCGTAGATTAAAATTATTTAGAGTAGTTTCATGCACATCTAAATTCTCATTTCACTCATGGGGGTCCTGTCCCGAGGCATGATAACAAGGCCATGTAATATTATTTGCCTGACTTGTACCAGGTTTTTTTCTTTTTCCATTTTCCTTTTCCGCATTTATTTTCAAGTCATTTCAATTTCTTGGATGTTTACTTACCGCACCACTTTTCATTAATTTGAATGTAAATTTCTCTTCCAATTAGGTTAGAATTAGTCTAAATATTAAGGAAAACAAACCTACAAAAAATTTTACATGGATGCTTAGCGGTTCCATAAGGATTATAATTGGTAATCAAGATTGTGTGACCATGTAGATAAATAAACTTTCAAGTTAATGGTACCACAAGAGCGCTAATAGAAACATTGGTATAAATAAGTCCCCGTTCCTAGAAATCTCTAATTGCGTAGGAATTGAGACAATGCTCCCGCATCTTGATTGGTTTCTAACTGACCCCAATAGGCTAGTGGCGATTCCTAAAATACAAAATTCAATGTCACGCGAGGTATAGGCTTAAGAGAGTTCATGCCTAATCTAAGGTCATTGGCCTGCCTATTTAGGCGAATATCCCTAAACATCTTCATTTTCCCCCAAACGGCAAAAGAGAGGTCACGACACATATTATCCTATTCACGCACCTTCTCTTGGGCAGGGGCAAAAGCAAAAACAGAGCATCTATCAAACTAAAGATCATATTTTCAATCTCGATTGATCAATTCGTGTGTTCGTTCCCTTTTGATAGGCCAATCCAAGAGCACCCATTACTGAGACAATCCCTTCGTGGGACAATTCCTCGAATGAATTCTCAAAATCATGTTTTTCATACTTACAAAAGCATTTTTTTAGTGTTGTAAATTGTTGGTTTTGAAGTTTGCAATATTTATGCTTAAAGTTGTTGAGCTCTTTTGAAAAGGATTTTGCATGGTCATTGTTACATGTTTAGTCCACCAATTCCACTAAAGAACATCGAGATGGACTAATTTAATGAATGATGTGGAATGAATTGAGCATACTAAATGGGACGCATCAAGATGATGAAAAGTAAGCCGTATCCTATACATAGTCCCCTACTTATACACTTGTAAGATGAGTGTAGAAAGTTCTATATTTGCAAGGTAAAGAGTTTTCTCGCAAAAGGTACGATGATCAAAACTATGAAGGGCGGTTCATTTCTCTATTCCAAACATTACAAGTGATCCATTACTTAACCCTTTTGAGCCTCATACGCTTAGGGAAATATTTTTCAAATTAACCCCATCAAGAACCACCCTGCATCGGGGCAAATTGGAGGTAAGACGGCATCATGAGATGAGGAAAATGGAAAGGAATTTTTTTACTCTCACTTGCATCAATTTTCAAGGCTTGCTATTATATTGAATTCATGTGGTAATATAAGTGTCTTAGGATGATGAAAAGCATTTCTTTCTCTATCCTAAACAGTTATATCCATTGTGTAGCCCACTTGAGCCAATAAATTTCATTTCTTTATACCTAGTTGGTGATTATCCCCCACATTGGGGCAAGGTAAAAGACATCATTCAAGCAATATGATCCAGAGCATTGACAGAAGACAAAGACCCTATGGATCCAAACGTTGAATCATTTGGTAGAAACATACCAAAGTTTGCATTGTAGGGAGTGTGTCAAAGATCAAAATTTGAAATCAAAATAAAGCTAGAGGGCATGAAAAAGTAGTGTGCTTGGTAAAAGCAAGATCAATATTCATGAAAAAATAAGTGAAGAAAAAAATTAATGCAAACTAGGAGCACAAAAAAGCAGTGTGCTTGGTAAAAGTAAGGCCCATGCCCATAGAGGAAAATGAAAAAGAAAAGAGTCAAAATAAGGACTATTGATTTTAAAAGGTTGTATCTGTAATAGAGCAATACTCAAAGAACTCAAATGCCAAGTTTTTACAATCAATCGAGCACATTATGAAGACAATCCCTGATGGTGAAGAAGAAAACTAGTGGTAGTGCCAAGATGATCGCCAATTCTCACCCCTATACACATCTTTGAGCTTGATATATCTTTCGTTTCTCAACCCTTGAATCTAGCCTACATTTATGTCCCTTGCAAAGTCTCTTCAGATTAGGACACTTGAATTAATGTATGAGTTCATATGTTAATAAGCATCACTCAAGGAAGTACGAGCAAGATTATTTCTTTTTCATTTGGCAGGGTCTTGACATGTAAACCAAGAGATGATTGCAGAATTATTCTTTCAATAGCCTTGACTTAAAGACCTTGACTCAAAGAGTCCCTTTGTTAAGCCGTTGACCAAGCCCACATTACAATTCCTATTAAAAACCTCTTAGATTGGCAAGGCCGTACTGCTTACGAGAATACTCGAACCCTTTTTGATATGATGATGGTGAGATGGAGTGAATATTATAAAATAGCTCTTCTAAATGAGAGTGAGCGAAAATCTTTTCTAACTAAAAGTCTCTCATTTAGTATTCTTAGGAAATCCATGTCATAAATTAGCATTGTCTTGAATGGTAATTCTCTCTAGTGGAAATTTGGGTAATGCAAAAGTCATTATGCATAAACCTTGATTGAATTGAAAACTTCAGTGAATTTTTAAAGTGTACGTTCCAAAATAGCCTTAATTGCTTATTTCTTTGGTGAATGCATGTATTTTTGCTCTAATCATGTTTGACAAGTAATGTTTTCTTGAAGACCCAAGAGCTCTTAACATTCAGTTTACTTTCAGAAGCTTCATGATACATCCAAAATACCAGGGGGCAAGAAACTTTTAGAAATATCTAAGGTATGTTCTAGATATTCCAATATTTCTTTCTACCAGGAAGTGTGAGACCTTCATGGATATCTAAGGTACGTCCTAGATATTCCAAAACTTATTTCTATCATGAGGTGAGAAATCTTCACGAATATCTATGGTACGTCCTGAATATTCCAAAATTTCCTTTTATCAAGAGGTGAGAAACCTTCGTGAATATCCGAGATGTGTCCTTGATATTCTAATTTTTTTTATCGGGAGATGAGAAACCTTTATGAATATTCGAGGTGTACCCTTGATATTCTAATTTCTTTTTACCAAGAGGTGAGAGACCCTCATGGATTAATCTTCTTTTCTCTCCTATGACTAAGTTCTAGGAGACATATCCCCAGATATCAAAGATGTCACCGAGTAAGTATATCTTTACCCATACTTTAAATACTTTTCATTGTGCAGGTATTCCCTATCAAGTATATTGACACTCGACTTGGTCAAGTGTCCACCAAAGACTTTCCCCAAATTCAATCCGATTAAGGCGACTGAAAAAAAGTTTAGATCCTAGTCAAGCAAAACCTCATTTTAAGTTACCGTAGAAATGTATGGGTCCTAAACAGCATAGCTAGTGCTCTAATAGGCAACAGTAGAAAGGTAAAGATCCTAGAAAAGTAGCTTCCTATTCAAGTGACCATAGAAAGGTACGCGTCTTAGAAAATCAATTTTTCTATTAAGGCGATCAAAGAAAGGTTTGGGTCATAAACAACCAAGTACTACCATATTAGGCCACTGTAGAAAGATCCGGGTCCTAGGAAAGCAACTTTTTCTTACAAAGCCCGGTTACTATTATGGGCAACCGTAAAAAGGCACTGGTCTTGGACGTGCGATACCAATTATCTTGAATTGCTCTACCCTCCCTAAAAGTAAGTCATTCCATAGGTTCATTTATTGTTTGCATTAGCATTTCCATGTATCATATAAATTGCATTTTAAAATGGGATTCATTTTCCAACCAAAAAAAAAAATCATTCTTTACATGTGCATGCTTAGAATTTAGGTCTCAATTTGTCTTTAAAGGTCACCTCTACGAACTCAGTTCCAAAGAAAGGTAGCCGTTAACACCTAATTTTTGGCGACCCGATCATTCACTTATTGCATTAAAAAAAATAGGGATTAATTTTTGACCCCTAAATAAAAATATTAGTATTAGCACTACATATGGTTTCAGGATTTTTTTTTTTTATTGCATTTGCATTGGATCAGTGACAAATGGATTTAAATTGATGGTTTTGAGTTTTAATTTGACAAGTCGAACTAAGCCCATGAAGAGAGAAAATTGGCCCAAGCCCGCCATTCTCTGATAATTGAAAATTGACTTGTGAGGAATGGTGATTCGATATACTCAGAAATTTCAATATCCATGAAATATACATACTGGGGGATATATTTTGAGGTAAATTGGAAGATTTCATATGAAATATTGAAATAATAAGAGGGAATATTGCATGTGGGACATATATTTGGTGCTAATCTTTAGGCAATATATTTTTCGGTATAATAAAAGAAACACCAGCGCAAGAAAAGAGATCTTCAATCATCAATGGGCATGAGCAAATGAAGGAAAGTAAAATAAAATTGAAGAGATTGTGTGTTGGCCGTGCGAGATGCGATTGGAAAGAGCAAAGAAATTTTGCTTCTTCCATTGGGGGACTCTATTCCTTTGCATATAAAAGGGTGTACCCTACACGCATGAAGAGCCCAGAAGGAAGGGGGGGGAATTGAAAAAGAGAAGCTCCCTCTCTCGTCTATTCAACAGGTCAACAAAAAGTGGCCTTTCTCTTCTTCTCTGACAAAGTGCAGAGGAAAAGAAAGAGGAAGGCGGCAAGAGGAAAAGCGGGGGATCCCTCGACACCACTACAGCTCCTTCACCAACGACGTTACTGCAGCTTCGCCGCTGACTCCGTAGCCACTGTTCCGACTGCTCGAGCTCTGACGCGCCACCCTTGCTGACTCCATGCCATCGCTGTATCATCGCTTGTTGTACCACACCCCGATCCCTCGGCAACAACCTGCTATTATCGCTCACTGTCGAGGAGCCGTTGCCTGTGTCCCACAATGGCAACATTGCCTGCCCACACTACCCTGACGTCGAGTTCTAGCCCCACGAGCCTCTTTGGAGCCCCAATGATCCTATTGCAGCGACAATCCTTACCCCTGTCCATCGACTAGTCCTAATCCCTTGTTGAGCTTGGAGATTTCTATTTCGCGGGACTTGTGGAACCCATTGGGTGACTATGGAGCAACCGAGCACCGCTGAGCATCTAGATTGCGAGCCTTGATCGTGATTTGCGAATCACCATTCGTACATCCAAATTTAGAAGATAATATTCGGATTAGGTAAAAATCTTATCAAATTTGATGGTCGAATATTTCGTTTCCTTATTTCAAATATTGGTGATGCATGTGATTAAAGTTCATGATATATTGTCCTATCCATAATCTTATATAGCTTTTTAAATTAGGGATTAATGCCTAATTTTACAACTGTATATGATTTATAGTTCGATTTCATGCTCAAAATATGACTCCCAATTGTATGGAAAAATCATCAATATGATCTCATGCCTGAAAGATGATTTGCGATTACGTTAAAAAATTGGTCAATATGATCTCATGCACAGAATACGATTCCTCAATTTCTTAGATGGGCATCGATTATATCTTGCCTGATTTGCTACTATGTTGTTTTTATTATTATTATTATTATTGTATATACTTTTGCTTGAATTGATTTTGCTTCCATAAAAAAAAAAAAAAAAAAACCCCAAAATATATATATATATATATATTTGAGTTGGATTAGGTCCATGTTACAACATTGCTTGTTTAGGATAGTTTGCATGTTTAAGATTAGGAAATTTATTTATTTTGAATTTTTTAAATAAAAAATACCAAAAACATTAATATAGGATGTTATATTCTATTTTCATTCATTTAAATTGCACGTTTGATTATTGGACAATTTTAATTTCGAATTTTATAAAAAATAAAAAGAAAATCTAGAATTAGGGCATTCTTTGCACGTCATCTAGTCATTTCATATTATATAATTGTCACACCCTGATCCACAAGAATAAGGGCATGACACGACCGTCCTTTCACCAAAGGACGCAATCTCAACATAACCAAAATTCAACGTGATATAAACATATATACATCCACATATATATATTTGACAAAAAGGGTATTTGATTACAATATCAAAGTATTTCTATAATCCACCAAATCAAATGTACACCTCCTCCAAAAACTAACTCACAAACTTATCAACCATGCACAAGTCATGCCAAAAAGTTTCCATCACAAAAGTCGTCCCTAAACGAATGCTCACGCCTACTTGTGACTCGCTGAAGAACCTGAAAAACAAGTAGATGAGAGGAGCGAGCTATCACGGCTCAATGAGTAACACATTCCTTCTAAGCGGATCAAGAAATCACTATGCACATTTAAAACACAATCCTAACTTACTTTAACATAATATATAATCATAACTCAAATACCAAAATTACCAACGTCCAATTCACCGGCTAATCTCATAAAACATTTATTAATAGTCTATTCAATTGATTAATCTCATCAAACTGCACATCGGTGGTCCATTCCATCGACCAGACTCAAATCACATGTCAATGGTCCACTCCATTGACCAATTTATGCTCAAATCTCTAGCTATGATCACACGTAACGACTATGACAAGACGACTAAAATTCCCCCCCCCCCGACAAGGTCTCCACCTATTATTAGCCAGTAATTTGGCCCACAAAAATATCCTAGACTAGTATGCGTATTCCCACACCCCTTAGAGTTCACAGAGACATTAAGCATCAACCATTAATCACAATATCCAATAATCCAACATCATAATGAAAGTCATATCACAACTTAAATATTTGATAAATAAATATCAAAGCGTTCTTCAAAACGTCTCAAGATTCTTTTATAAAGAATTTCACAAATCATTTTTAAACAATCATTCAAATCAAATTCGAAATATAACTCCTTCTTTCAAACAACAAAATGACAGTAATATATCGATCATATTTTATGCAACAAAAGATGTTTTTTTATCAACTTATAGAATATATAATTTACTATGTTTCTCAAAACATGAGTTTAAAATACAAAAAAGAAATAATGTCACTCACCTGAGAAAAGCCAAAAATCAATTATGGTAGTAACTCAAGTTGACGCACTCAAATTCCTAACAAATAACCGAAAAAAAAAATATTAGAATACCAAGTCGAATTATATTCTAATAACGACTGGACTATACTACGTTTATTTGTCGATGAAATGACACCTATGCACCAACGAAAGCTCGCATTTAGTGGAAACCCATTGTTTTCTGCTAGGCGCAGCTCGTGCGCTAACTTTGTCACGCTATCACTTCCTCCACAAAATTCTATTTCAAGCCGTCTTATAGTCCTTAGAAAGCTCTCTTGATGTACTACAACAACTTTAATGTAGCCGCCCCAAAACAGCACCGAAAATGACTAAAAATCAGGCTCAAAGCTACTATTTGCTACAGTTCAAGTACGCACCCCCAACTTTAAAATTTTGTTCTGGACAAACTGCAAGCTCAAATCACGATCCGTAATATGCTATAGCTTTATAACACCCTAAAATACCATTTCTACAAAAATATGTAGCTCAACGACTCAAAAATTGGACTTCGCCACACAAATTTCGAGCCCTAATTGCGACAATTAGTTCGAATAAATTATTAAAGGCTTCGATCACTTACCGGTGTTGCAAAACAAACTTGAGTCGGCTTGATAAGGCGTCAGGATCACGAGCGCGCCAATTTTTTTTCTTTTTCCCTTTTTCCTTTCTCTTCTTTCTCTCCTCTCCCATGTTTCTTTATTTCTCCTATTTTCATTTCTGCTAAAGGCCTCCCTCTCTCCCCTCTTTAAAATAGTCAAAGCTTCCACTGTTCTCCTTCAACTTCTTTTGTTGACTTTTCAAGCCCTTTCTTTTTCCTTTTTTTTTAGCCCATATATTACAATAATCTTTCAAATTAATTATAAGTTTAGATAACTTTTCCTAGATAGATTGCATTTTAGGTCAGGGATTACCTAGTTAAGATAACATTCTAGTTTAAATTAGGATTTGGCCTAATATGATTCCTAAGATAAGTTGGGTAATATCTTAATCTAGATAGACAATTTTTGCTCTTTTCTAATTTCGAATTTTACATAAAATACCAAAAAGAACATTGCCTTAGAATAAATTAGTTTCTTTCTCTAGGTTAGATTGCATGCTTATTTAAGAAAACACAAAAAATACTACACTTATGTCATGTGGTTTAGGTCATATCGCTATGTCATTTCACACATCATGTTAGATTAGTAGCATGCATTGCATAAAACATGATTTTCATCAAACAGGTGAAAGTAAAAATTAAATAATTGCATGTTAATTAGAAATCATGAATAGGTTATTGATGTGATTTTCTAATTAACATTGTAGATGCTTTCGTTGCTATGAGACAAGTCCTACAATTTTTTTTATTACTTTATTGGGTGTTAAATTAGTAGATTGCGCCCCCATATGATCACCTTACATTTTAGGAAAGTAAATTAAAATCAATTCAAACTGCTTGCAAAACTTTTTTTTTAAATAAAAGAGAAAAAGAACTCAAATGGCGCTAAAGAAATCCAGCGTATGCCACTCATCCTCCAACTGCTTTCAGTAGCCAAATACCACTCACCTACGATTTGGCATTGTAAATGCTCGAGACAGCTGCTTCATCCTATCATAGCCTCTCTACTTTGTTCTTCTTACTCTTATTGCTAACACGCAACACTAATAAACTTCACTCAAGATGAGAAATTACATATGAATCCACCAGGTGTATTTGATTAAGCTTTTACAATGGACTTTGAGCCATCTAAAGTCCCTTGAGAAAAAGTTACGATATTTGGTTAATGTTTTTGGGACCACTTTGGAGGAATGCCAACATTGACAAAACTAAAAACTCAACAAGTCCCCAGTTGCCTCAAGGTTTCAACAATATCGGAAAGTAGCTTCTAAGTTAATATAAAAAAAATTCAAAAATTGCCCCCACTAATATTTTCATATTCTAGTCTTGGCCCCACCGACTGTTCATCTTCTTCGACCATTGTAGTTCTAGGTTTTTTATGCTTGGGTCTCCGCTAAAGGTCGCAATGCCTTGGTCTTCGCTTGGCTCACGTTCTCCAACATCACCCTTGCTTGAGATTGTTAGATGAGATCTGAAGGTCGAGCATCAATGGTCGAGCGTTGAGGCGACTCTTGAGATGGCGCGATGGTCGCCTTTTGCCAAGCATCACCATTAATCTTCCTACTCGACCTCGAAACCCATCATGTTCTTGAGCTTGTGGTGGTCTAAAGGTGAGCCCTCGCCTAAGCCTCTGGAGAGTGGAGACGATGAACAATAGCCAGTGCTTGTGGTTTTTAAGCCTATGGAGATGATGAATTTTTTTATAAAAATACATTTAAAGCTACTTTACAAAAAAGAAAAACGATACAAATAGTTCTAAATTTTGACTTAATATGTAATGTGGCTTCTAAATTTTTATTTTTGAATTTATCAATTTAATCTTTGAAATTATATGAAAATATTCATTTTTAATTTATCCATAATCTTGAATTAATAAAATGATAATATTTGAATATGAATTTATATATTTAATATAATTATATAGTTTGAAACTACATTGAATAATTACCAAAAGTTTAGATATCACATTAAATAAATGAAAAGTTCATGAATCACATTATATATTGGGCTAAAATTCAAGAAACTATTTCTGTCATTTTTCCTTACAAAAAATCACACAAAAAGTCAAAGCAACTACACCTTGAGACAAAAAATCTTTGGGAAAATGACTTTGCATTTCACCAAAACTCAAACAAATATGTCACTTGACACACGACACGTGATCTTGTGAGAATTGCTCGCTTATCCTCTCACTCACTATCCGATTCGGTCCAAATGACGCAACTATATACGACACTTCCAAATTTGCTTTTTTTCATTCATGAAACTATCTATCAATCTCACTCCATAATAATCTTCTCTAGTTCTTTCCTGTAATTTGTACTCAGGAGGTGGCGGATAGAGTCCTTGACGTTTAATAACAGAGCTTAAATCTGATTTATACCTAAACTTTTTCCTTCCAAGATCTATCCCTTTGCCCCCTATTTTCTATGACGAATACAGAAACAAATCTCTTTGCTATTTTAAATAAAAAACTTTAAAATGAAAAATGGAGAAAATAAGAAAAATTAGGATTTGCCTTTTGCGCAGCTCTAAGAAATTTAAGTTTTTTTTTCTTAATTTCCCCATATCGAACCAATCCCCTCCTTTGTATATCGTTGGTGCAAGAGAAAACATGTCAATATTGCTTTTATAGTGTTTGCTGAATTTATAATTTTATGTACATATACTCAAAGCCTGCCTATCAGTAGCTCGAAAATTAAGCTACTGTTTCAGAGGTCAAGAAGTAGTTGAAATTGGACTTTAATCCAATCCTACCATTTCAAAATCCTAAAACTTGGGACGGCTACCCATATTGCTTCACGAAATCCGAACATATTTGAGTTGTCTTCCAATGATTTGACTCCATCTCCACGAGCCGAAGCCCCGATCTGTTCTTTGCCAGTCACATAGAGCAATTTGGGTAATCAAGTCACATGGGCTACAGAGCAAAAAAAAAAAAATTCGGACCGTGTTAGGTTCATTAACAACACGAATAAGGCAAAATTGGCAAGAAAATGTGCTCAATCCCAATTTTACTTTTTGCTTTTTAAGGCCCGAGTTAGAATGTTTCGTTTCTTTGAATTAGATGTGTTAAATTTTTGACAAATAAAAGGTTAATCGTGATATACAGCACCAAATTCGTTAGGAGAAATAATCTTACTTAATTCTCTTGCATATGAACAAGGGTCTAATTGAAAATTTTAAGATATTTAAGCATTAGTTTGAGAAAGACGCAATCTTTGGTGATATGCTTAGGCATTTGGTTACCTATAAAAAATTAATTTTTTTTTTATGTATATTTAAGTATTGTCGTGACCCTTTCAAACAAGAGTCAGGAGAACACAAGAATACATATAATGTCAAACCATTACCAATCATTTATTCTCAATCAGCGTAAGGTTTTCAATAATCATTGACTTTTTATCAATTGAGTCTATCCGGCTAATTATGACCAAAAATCATTGATGTGGACGCCGGCTGTCTTACATGGCATTGTCACCGCTAACTAAACAATTTTTAATAGCATTTTAATATTTCCTCAAATTATTTGTTAATTATTTGTTTTTCTTTTTCTTTTTGCCTCTTTGTTCTTCTTTCTTTTTCTTTCTCCCTCCACTATGCCTCATCAATATAGAATTTTGCCAATTGAGTCCTTATTTGAAGTTCTCATGGGAAAATTGTTAAAAAATTATAACATATTGCACTTTTGCTAGTTTAATCATAAATATTTCAATTTTACCAATTGAATCATAAATCTTTTTGTTTTTTATCAAATGAGTCAATCCCAATTTTGGTTGGATTGAGCTAGGGTCACCCTCACTTGAGCAAGCTTGGGCCATCCTTGCGTTCACTCGATTCAATGAGGGCGACCCTCACTAGCTTAGGCTGGGGTGTCCCTCACCCAAGGCTAGCAACCTCTATTGGCCATCGACAAGGCCTAGTGATGGTTGGCGGGAGAAAGGGAAAATGAAAGGGAAAAGGAAAGAAAAAAAGAAAAAAAAAAACAAAACAAGAAAAAAAAAAAGGAAAATAAAGGAAAAGAAAAAAATTGATAAGAAATTTTGAAAAAAATTAAAATATTATTAAAAATTATCTTCATCGGTCTTGAATATTCTATGTAGACGATTGCTATTCACATTAATACTTTCTGGCCAAAATTGAGCAGATAAATTCAATTGGTAAAAAGTGTAACAAGTTTAAAACATTTTGGATAATTTTCCTTATTTTTCTAATTAATTTCCCATCATTTTTTTATTTTTTATTGCATTTTATTTTATTTTTGGCAAGAAAAGGAAAAGAGATTGTTTCGGCAATCCAATTTATATAGCTCAACAGAATGATCCACTTCACTTTTGGAACAATTAGCTATATATTTATCCACAGTAGCTCTAATTACACAGAAAACAATCTGCTCGATTCTTATCTGCGTGCAAAGCTTCATGAACGTGGCGTGGTTCCACATCGCGCCGAATCGGTACCTCGTGATTGTCCCGACCTCATCAAACCTGCATGCGGCAAAGGAACCAGCCTGTACATGCAAACCAGGGACAACTCCATTGACTGAATCAGGGTACGTCTATGTACCCTGATACGAGGAATCAACTCTTTTAGTGGGACCCATCTGTGCTGAGATCCGAAACTGCAGTTCTTGGCAAATTCTGTCTCGACGGGAATGGACATACCACGGGCGCATTTAGAGGTTTGAGAGCTTTTGCCTCTTGAAGGTACATCCTTTCTCGAGTTTTTTAGCTCCTGCAAGTCTCAGTAATCTCATGGGGACTTGAAGCTTCGAATTTAAGAGAAGCACATCACGGGGATGAGCATCTTGAATCTTTTGGACTTCAGTAGAAATAGACTCTCGGAGCCAATTCCAGTTGGCTCGGGTGATCTTTTCTTAAGCTAACTGACCTTGGTTTGACCGAGTAGAATTTGTCGGGCGAGTTGCCGCTTGAGCTCGTGGGTTTTGCTGAGTTTGTAAGCTCGATTCCTGCTAGTGAGCTCGGGACTGTGGCGGCAAAGCGAAAAGAGCTTCGTCTATGGAGGTTGTGCTTGCTGGGAAGAAGATTTGACTCTATAAAGATACTCCAGTCCTGTAATTGAAATTCGGAGCCTAAGCAATTGAGTGCTGTAATTGTGAATTTGAAGTGAAGGGGCTGGATTGCGTTAAGCCCAAACGGAACGAATGTGGCCGGACTCCATAGATGGATCTTTCATTGATCATTATTGTGTTTTGTTTGCTTTTTGTCTTCTTCTTCTTCTTTTTTAATTCTCTATTCTATATTTATTTATTAAAGATTAAATGCATATTCGATTATTCTGTAAAAATTCAGGTGTTAACAAGTGATTTGTTAATGACCTATCTCAAGTTGATTCTCATGCTTAGCGTGTAGCCCTATATCTAGATATCAAAATATGCAATTTCATTAGAAATTTTTGGTTTGGAGTAGTTGTTTCTTTTTGCGTTGTGCATTAACAATTTGAAACACTACAACAAATGTATACAATTTTTCACATCAAAGTGAAAAACTTAGTGTACTTTTCATGGACAAATTAAAAATAGTCGAAATCTTTAATTTGTTTGTATGTTACATATCAAATTGTGTCTAACTTTCTATGAAAAGGAATCCAGGCAACTAAGCTTCGAACATATTATAAATTCATAATTGACATTTTCGTACATTCACATCTTATCTCATTTACAAGTTAATCTAGAAGCCCTACGTTACGAATCTATAATTGACAAATTTATAAAGCGTTCGAACATGACGTTTGCATGTGCTTTTGCAAGGAAGAAGGCTTAGATCTAGAGAAACAAGAGAAGGAGGAAAAGGAAAATCCACTTATATTTGTCAAAGCCAAAAAAAAAAAGCTATTTGAAATTCTTTAATGATATATTTTTCCCGGCAGTTATACTATGGTAAATTTTCAAAAGACAAGAATGCCCTCTTGTTTGTCTCTGAGCATCTTGAGAGGGAGAAAATTTTGGGTGCCACTTGAATCCCATCCTGTCAAAATCCACGACACGTGTTGCTCGGGCCCCACCCCTCTGGCACTCACTCACCATCTCGCCTCTCTTCCCTCTCTTCTTTTTTCTTTTGTTTTGTCTTCTTCTTCCCTTTCATGGTCTCTTCATTCTCTCTCTCCTCCGCTTGTCCCATTTTCCCTTCTTTGACCTCAACCTCGAGCCCGACCTCTCCGAAGGGAAGCCACTCATAGGAACTCTCGTCCGCCATTTCACCCCGTGCCCCAGCCTCTCCGGCGCCGATCACCTGCCCTCCCCCACCACCCCTCTCACTCTTTAGTCCCTCCCCATTCCCACCCCCCCCTTCTCTCTGCTCCGTTAAGTGTAAAAGAGAGTTAAAATACCGAGAGAGACGGTGCAAAGACAGGAGAGCAAAAGGGTTAGGGAGGGGTCGAGGGAGGGACAAAAGCGTTTTCGATGACTACGGGCAGCTAAACTCAGATTTGCTGTGAATCGCAAAACGAAACTTCTTCCTCTAACATCAAGATAGGTCCATAACTCCCCTTCACTGCTGCTCCCTCCCTTCCTTTCCTTGACGGCTTTGCCCTCCTCCTCCATCTCCAGATAATCGCGACCCAACTCCCACTCGAACTTGAGGTCGAAGAAGGGAAAATGGGCTAGGCGAAGAAGAGAGAGAAAGAAGAAGACCATGAAAGGAAATAAGAAGAAAAAACTAAGGAAAAAAGAAGAGAGGGGAGAGAGAGGCGAAATGGTAAGGGAGTGTTAGAGGAGTCCTGACGCGGTGAAGCTCGGGTGATACATGTCGTTCGTTTAGTAGATTAGGATTTTGATAGGTTGGAATCCAAGTGGTATCCGATTTTTTCTCCTTGAGATGACTGCTTCAGCTAAATACTTAGCTCCTAGTGTAGGCAGATTCAGCAATCAAGAGAGTATTACCCACGTTAGCAATATATACATATTTTAATGTTTAGAAAAGAGGAAATGTGTGGAACTAAAAAATGAGAATAGAAAAAGGCGAGCAAATGGTCAAACGTGGCCATTGGGGTTGCACAGTGCGATGGCCTGCGCTCGTGCTACAAGTGGGGCCCAAATGTAAACATCAACAGATGCAGCCAATATTTTCTTCTCTCTCCTAGTGGAAGGGAGTCCGACATCGAAAGGCTGAAAGCCTCTGCAGCTTCCCTCCCTCCGCTAACAAACATTCGATGAATGGAAAGGTGGGCGCAATCGTATGCGCATGCATGCAGACTGTCACGGACTTTTGGGAGCTAAAATCCAATTAAATGGCGGAAATTCCACGGATGCCCGCTCTTTGCCCCCAAAAAGATTCTAAGGAATTTGCCACCCTCCCACCCAATTTCTATATTATTAACCGTTCAACAAAAACTGGACTACAAATGAGAGGCACATAGAATGAGACAACAAGATTGTAAAGTAATCGCGAGTTAGAATAAATTACATTATTCGTATAACAACTTTAGAAACGATTACCTCTAAATTTGAAATGATCATCGTTCAATGTGAATGTAAGAAAAAGTATTATGTTTAACATTTTTTGTCGCCAAGGTGTTTCACATTTTCGGGTGCTTGACGAACCATGGACAAAGCCAATCGCACATACCTCAATACTTGTTTTTGAGTTATGGATTAGTGTCACTAACTACATATATTTAATCCATCTCGGACTTTTACATTTCTTACTTCCGATGTTGAGCCAATCCTCTTCTTTCTATATCATTTAGGGGTGTGCAACGTAAACCGCCCGAACCGGGAACGGCCGGACCGGACCGGACCGGTCGGTTTCGGGCGGTTCTAGAGGGTCTCGGTCCGGTCTTAGGTTCCTATTTTTGGAACCGGTGGACGGTTAGTCCGGTTCCCGGTTTGGGGAGTCGAACCGGACCGACCGGACCGGACCGACCATATATATATATATTAATTTCTAACTAATTTACAATACCCATTACCATATTAATTTTTTCCTCAAAACTAATTCCTTTCTTGTGTTTCTTTACTCTACAGTAAGCATCACATCAGTTTTTTAATTTTACAATTTTTATTTTCCTTTTCCCTCTTAAAATTGAAACGGCTAAACCCCTCTCTGTATTTTTTTAAGTTTCTGCTCTCATATACAGTAACCATCACATCAACCTCCCTTTCCCCAAATTTTACAACCTAATTCAGCGGCACTTCTCACTGTCTTTCCCTCTCAAAACCATAACCCTTCCCGTTGCTCGTTCGACGCGCCCGACGCCCCCAACGCCTCACCTCACGCCTCACTCACACCAACGCTCGAGTCTCTTCCTCCGAGTGCCTCGAACGCTCAGCTCTCTTCCTCCTCGGAGTGCCTTGCCGCAACATCTCGCCTCACACCGTCCGATTCCAGCCGGAGGAGGAGGAAGGAGTCGATCGACTTCTGGAAGCTGTTGAAGGCCTCGACATCGACCGGGACGCTGCCGTTCTGGTACATGGCTATGAACCCGCTCGAGTCGAGCCAAGTGTAGACCGCACCGGCCCCGTCGACCACTGCGCCTTCGCCTCCGGCGCCTTGTGCTCCCAATACATTTGGTCCAAATCACCGCCGAACTTCGCGTAGAGGGCGAAGAAGTCGGTCCCCATGCGCATCGAGTAGAGCTCGTTCGACGACGTCGGCCGATATGGCGGCCGTGAAGTTTTGGTTCTCCACGAGGGTGTCCGCTGGAAAGTCGAAGCTCTGCCACACAACGACAGGGGTCTCGCTGCCGCCGTCACTCTGCTTCTAGACTTGAAGTCGCTCCCCCGTAGTCGTAGCCTCGCCCCATGCCTAGCTTCGATCAAGGTTCTTAAGCCTTGACGTCAACCCCGTGCCGTGGTTTCTCTGTCATTTTTCGAGAAGCCCCACTTTAATTCCTTGCTCTGTTCGTCCGCCGAGTGCCATGTCCGAAGACCCTTTGGGTTTTTAGAAAGTGGGTGCGTGAAAAGGTGCGGCCTTAGGAGGAGCCGAGGAGCTTCGTGACGTACGCCATCGCCACGCCGGGTCGGTGCGAGCGAGGAGGCTTTCAAGAAGTTGGGGACCGATGGGTTCTCGGAGAGGGAGGTTGACGCGACTCGCAATGAGGGCGGCTTCGTGTCGAGGGCAGCGAGGGCGAGAGTGTGAGCGAGGACGAGCTTGCTCTCTCCAAGCTGGGTTTGCCTCAGAGGCTCATGGAATCTCTTGAGAAACGTGGCATTACCCATCTCTTTCCCATTCAAGTATGCTTTATCCTTTGTTTCCTTCCCCTGTGTTATCCAATATTCTCCTTCTCCACAAGTTGTGAAAATTTTAATTGCCAATTGATTGATTGATTCAAGGGCAATCCTATGATGGTCGGGAATGAGTTTGGTTCGGGCGTAAGGTTTATGTTATCATGTCTCGATCTCTACGATTTGTTGATGCGAATTGCGGATGGTATTTTGATTCAAGGATTTTGATTAGGAAATCGAATATACATCATTTAATTAAACTATGCATATGCATCTCTTTGCTCACTAAGTAAAACCCTAGTTGTTCTTCAATACAAGTTATCATCGCTATCCATTGATTCATACGATACGTGTCTCTTTGCTCACAAGTATTGACAATGTCAATAATTTATTTATTTTTTGGACGGTTTCAAGTGCAGTAAGGCATTGGAGATGGATTTCACTTCTTTATTGTCCCATTCAATAATTCAAATGGTCTTAGAGCACTTTGTATGAAGTACAATCGCGATTAAAATAAAAGATCAATTTATACCTACATTTACAACAGTTTGTGCGAATGTTCTACGCTCTGGTGTTAGTTAAAGTATGTTAGTAATTAGAATATTAGTAGATATACAAAAGTAAAGCTGAGTGCACAAATCAGAACGGGGAAGGTAAGGATGAAGCAGAACCTAGAGAAGTTATGGAGAATGATAAAATGGTCAATTAGAAGAGAGACCACTCCCCAAATCTCTGCCTTCGTCCAGCTTGGTGTGCTTCATGTGGTATTAAATGTCGCAATCTTTAAGGTCTTTTGCAAATATTCGCAAACTAATCAAAGAAATAATTATGGGGGATAGTGTACTCCATGGTCGACAACTATAGCTTATATGCTTCATAACTGGTGGAAGTCTTCAATGTTCCTTTTTCAAGTGAGTTTGCGTTGGAGGAGTTGTAGTTTTGGAGTGTTCATTCAGCACTTTTTCATTAGCATTCTCTATTTGACTGGTTTAAGTATATGAAATTCTGTTTTTGGTTTGTCTATGGTCCATTTTGGAGGAAAAAGTATCACTTTGCCTGCTGGAAATCTGCTCTTGCTCGAGTTGCAACTTAATATCTACTTAATTTTTTAGTATCTATTTTGGTAGGTATAGCTATATGGTAAATATGGACATGACATTAAGAAGTAAGGCTACAATTATATCTTTAGTATCCCTATTGCTGTAAATGCATATGATGGTTTGATGGCTCATTATAATATTTTGTTTGATTCAGGCGATCTATTTATATGTCAATGGAAGTGGATCAATCAAATGATGATATGAATCCTATGATGGACTCACTAGAACATAAAGATGAAGAAATTGAAAACCTTGAAGTGGCATCCAACACAAACAAGGTATCTAATGCTTGTCTTCCTAGTTACGGTAAACGAACATCAACAGTCTACGGCTTCATTTTCGTAAGGGCAAAACCGAGAAGGAGAAAACTATGGTGATTTGCAATTATTGTGGGGCCAAGTATACGTACTCCGTTGATAATGGTACTTCCGCTATGTTGAAGCACTTGAAAAAGTGCAATAAGTATCCTCGCAACATAGATAAGAAGCAAAAAATTTTCACCCCACGAGCACAAGGGATAACAATGGGGCATACTAGTACGATAGTAGTGCAACTGTCTTATCAGCATGGGAATTTGATCAAAATCGTTGTAGACAAATGCTTGTTCGAATGATCATAACGGATGAACTACCTTTTTCGATGGTTGAGCGTGTTGGATTCCGAGATTTTATTGATCGTTACAACCTCTCTTTCATCACATCTCACGATTTACAGTGGCTAGAGATTCCATGAAGTTATATCTCTGTGAGAAAAAAAGTTTGAAGACTTACTTTGGCAAACTTAAGTCTAGGATTGCACTAACGACCGATACATGGACTTCCATCCATAATTTGAATTATTTATGTCTCACCGCACATTTTATTGATGACGACTGGAAATTGCACAAACGAATAATCAATTTTGTGGTGATGCCTGTTGACACCTAAATTTTGATTAATCATTTAGTAATTAATTGCATAAAAATTAGGGATTAATCTTTAACCCCTAAAAAAAATAGTAGAATTGCATTTCATGTAGTTGCATTTGCATCGGTACCAAAAGGCAACAAGAAGCGGGGGCTCGCGGTCGATTACATGCGCGAAAAGGATGGTCTTTCTCCGCTGGTCTGAACACGCAAAAGTGTGAAAAAAATGAGGAAAGAAGTTCTTTGCACGTCCGTTGTCTCTCCCTCATTAATGCATGCGCATACGTGCACAAATTCGGCGAAGCAAAATGAGCTCATGATATATTATATAATATGCCCTATCAAGTGTGGGTTATCAGTCTTGGTGAAGCAGCGAGAAATTTGCTGAAGAAAGAAGCAATAACAAGCAAGAAAAGTCAAAAGTTGCGGCAATCCTATAGAAGGGAGGGACAAGTAGCCGCAAGCATGAAGCAAAGAAAAAAAGAATCCATGAGCGTCCACTTTTTCTCTCCCTCATTAATGCATGCACATGCATGCGCAAAATGAGGAAGACGTGAGAAGATACGCAAGAGAAAGGGGTCACAATTTTATAATATTTTATAGTGTGTTGTTGCAAGGAATTCTCTCCTTCCTGGAGAGCAAATCGGCTGGGGAAGAAAGTCAAAAGAAGGGGCACACATTATAATATATTATAGCAGCTAGTGGAGTCTTCAAGAAACAGGGAACAGGGAAGTAAGGTTCAACTTGCTAACTTGTACGTGGACGTGAAGAAAAGTTGCGGCTGTTCTCAATTCACACTGAAGTCGACGGCAACGTGAGGCGGTAAAGTCGAGCCTATAAATAAGGCTTGAGAGTGCAAACGAAAAGAGGGGGGAAGGCCAGAGAACACAAGAAAAATCTATGAAAAGGCCCGCAGAGAGACATACGGACGAGTGAAAAAAAGAAGAAGAGATTAAGAGAGATAGAGTCTCATTAGAGAAAAGCAAGAGGGTGAAGTGAGGGGAAGGAGGACGAAAAAAATTCACTAGAGAGGTTTTGTGAGAGCTATTAAAAAAGAGAGAGCCCGTAGAGAGACACACGAGGGGGAGAGGTTTTGTGAGAGATTAAGAAAGGAAGAGATGCTCGTTAGAGAGAACCAAGAAAAAATGAAGTCGGGGGAAGTGAAAAGAGAGAGGAGGAGAACGAAAAATTCATTTGAGAGGTCTGTGAGGGGAGCGAAAAAGAAAAATTTTCATTGTGAAAGGCTTCTCTTTCGTTCAAACGAGTGAAGGGAAGGGAGTGTGTAAGGGAGTGTGTCAGAGAAAAAACCAAAAAAAGAAAAATATGAAGTCGGGGGAGGAGATTAAAAAAAGAAAAAAACAGAGAGAGAGAGACGGCGAGGCGAAGACGGGGAAAGAGAGAGAGGGGAAAAAGAAAAAAAAAAAAGAAAAGCAAAAAAGCAAAGACAAGACCCCTACTTGTTCATCTTCTCCCGGGGTTCTTCGCTGCTGGATTTCCACCGGTTTCGCTACTCCGCTGCGTCCGTGCCGCCGCGCTCGTCGGTGCACCCGGCCGAGCCACCGCACCGCCGGCCGCCCCGTGCGAGCACCACCCACGAGCTCGCACCGCCCCTCGTCGCCCCTGTTGTGGTCGCGACAACCACACGGCAACCTATTGCAGCCTCCCTCCTTCGGGCAAGCTCCTAACGCCGTCACCGCGCAACCCGAGCCTCACCGACGCTCAACGCTGCGACTGCGTCGCCGCTGCCGCCCCTCCGCCCATCGCTGGTCGCCGTGCCGCCCACCACCCGTCACCGGCGACGCCCGCAGCTCCACGGCTGCGCCTCGGCCCGCTCGCCACCGTACCGGCCGCTCCCCAAGCAACCGCTCGGCGCTCCGCCCACCACCCGCCCACCACACCGGCGGCACCTCCGAGCTAGCACCCCTGCATTCCGCGCAACCTGCCCCTCCGCCCGAGCGCCGGCGGCCGGTCGCCGTGTCACCGGCTACCGTCGTGTCCCGCCTCGCTTGTAGCCCGCACCGACCCGTGACCACTTGACGCTGCTCTGCTCCGCCGCGGCCGGCGGGTCGCCGTGCCGGCCTCGCCGCCACCAGCGACGTCCGCAACTCCACCACTCCGCCTCTCCCTGCTCCGCCCGAGCCCGAGTCGACGCCGAGTCGCCCCGCCGAGCCGCGCTATCCTCTGCTGCAGCTCCTCCGTCTCCTCGCTGCGACCCGGCGCCGGCGACCACCCTACTCGCCTTTCTCCGAACACCACCACAGCCACCTTCCTTGTCCATGCCGAGGCTCCATCGTGGTCGCAAAGTACCGCTCGTTAAGGCAAATTTGGAAAAATTCAAATTAGGTAAGTTTATTATATTTTATTAGGTAGAGTTATTTCATTATGTTATTTTTAATATTTTGTCCCTTTCTTTGAATTAGTTCTTGATGCATGTTTGAAAATCCTCGACGTACCACCTAATTCGCAACCGCACAATGATTTTTTTTATTTCATCTATAAGGCTTTAGATGAAATAATTAATCACGCGGGAATAAAATTGATATTTTGATCTTTAAGGCTTAAGATCAATTTATTGATTTTATTAGCAAAACAACCATGGAGGATTTGGCATCTTTTAATTATTTTGTTTATCTCAAAAATAAAAAAAAATTGCATTTGCATTCCATGTAGGTTAGAATTAGGTTTATTTCATGTTTTATGGTTTGCATATTAAGAATAGGAATTTTATTAAAAAATAAAAAATAAGAAAATCAAATCAATCAATTTAGGTTGCTAGTTTTAACTTAGGTTTCATGTTTAATTACTTGGCAATTTTTAATTTCGAAATTAATACAAAAACATGAAAAAAAATGCAAGTTAGATCAGGGCTAGGGTTAGCATATTTAGCTATTTCGTTTAAAAAAAAAATAAATAATAACAAAAATCCAAAAAAAATGCATTTAGGATATTAGTTTTTTTTAAGAACCGCACGTGCCAATTTAGAATAGGATTTTTGATTTCAAATTAAAAAAAAAAATCCCAAGAAAAATTAATTAATTTAGGATTCTAGTTTTCTTTGTAGGTTGCATAATAGGTTTTTTTAAAATGCATGTTTTAGAAGAGATAACACGTCCCTTTAATTTTCACTCTAGTAGTTTCTTTAGTGTTTTTTTTTTTTTTAATTACGAATTTTCATAAAAAAAATCATCATGCATTTTAGAATAGAATTGCATGTCTCATTTTAAGTTTAGATCAATTTGCATCTTAGGTTAGAAATTGCTAGATTAAAATAACGTCTTAGTTTAAATTAGGATTTAGCATGACTTAATCCTAAGTTTAAATTGGATGGAATTTTAATTTAGCTAGGTATTTTTTGCATTTTTCTTAATTTCGCATATCATGAAAAATACAAAAAAAAATTGTCTTTAGATAAATTAGTTTCAAGTTTTAGGATAAATTGCATTTTTAGGAATAGAAATATCACGTGCACGTCATGTAGAATTAGGTTCATATAATCAAAAATTGCCCGTCATTATAATTATGTCATTTTGATTTGCATATTTAATTATTGCATGTTCATTAAGAAAACACAAAAAAATATGTTACTCATGTCATGTAGTTTAGAACACATTGTCATGCTATTTCATGTTAGATTAGATGCATTGCATATTGCATGATTTTCATTAAAAAAGTAAAAAAAACTTCGTGTTAGAAATCATATTTAGAACTGTTGATGTGAATTCTGATTTAACATTGCAGACGTTTTCATTCCTATGAGATAAGTCATGCAATTCATTCATTACTTTATTTGGGTGTTAAATTGGTGGTTTGCGCACCCGCATGGTCACCTCACATGTTAGGGAGATGAATTAAAATTAATTCAAGCTGCTTGCAAAACATTTTTTCGAAAATAAAAGAGAAAAGTATCGAAAGGGCGTTGGAGAAATCTAGCGTAATCAAGTCCCCGAACTCACAATCTCTGGTTCGTAGGAGTGAAGTAATTCTCCCATTACTTTACTTGGGTTTCTAATCGACCCACCAAAAATAGATTAGTGGCGACTCCATGATAAACATCATTTGTATATTAAGAACTTAAACCCTAAGTCGCGAATTGGTATGGGCTTGGGAGAGCCCGAGTTAAGTCTAGGCTTAACAATCCATTAGCCGAACCCTTAGGTGGTCCAACCCGCTTCGGGAAGGTCGCGACAGCTTGGCGACTCCGCTGGGGACTTGAGTTAAAACTCTTAGTGGACTTAGGCCAATTTTTCTTTTCTTTTGAAAAATGTTTTTGTTTGGCAGCAAGGATTCCAGGTACGCCCCTAACATTTAAGGTGTTAAATGTTCTTGCAGGATGGGAGGTATAAGGGGAAGTGTTTGCTAACCTTTGTTTTGTAGGGAGGTGTAGGAATGTATGGTTTACTTTCACAAATGAAGTGTTGTTTGATATAAACTGTTGTGCATGTCTTGCATTTGCACTACACTATTGCACACACAACCCGCCGCCGGACCTGGGCTGCACTAGGATACTTAGGATGGCATTGAGTTGGATACGACTTCGATCGCGAGGCCGCGTAGTAGAGGTTGCCCAACTCAATCCCGAAAGCTTTTTCTTGGTGTCAAGAATGTTTACCTCTGCCCGTGAGACTGCGCCGCATTGGGGTATCATTCTTGACTGAGCCGGAGTTAGGAGGACTTGACTTAGTATGCGAGGCTGCAACTAGTCATCCCACCCTGTTAACTTCACTTTGCTAAGCCTGTCTAGAGTATAAATTGAGCCTCACATCTCATGTGCATGTCTATGTGATTGCCATTGACTTTCCTCGGTGAAGTAAGTCTTCTATCCCCATATTATGCAATTTACTTACTTTGTCATACTTTTGGTCCGTCCATGACAATCTAGGTCAATCATTGATTTAATTCATTTGTTAATTAGAAATGAAATGAGGAAACTGCCATGCAATGAATCATTTGAAAAATCTTTAGAGAATTTGTTCTCAATTCATGTCTTTATTGTTCTTATCAGAGAGTTTCAAAATTTGGCTTTTCCTAGTTCATGTTTAGGAAATTTGGTTCTTGCTAGGATGTCCTATTTTTATTTTTCTAGTTATTCCCTCTTGCACAAACTTTTCATGAATAAAAAAAAAATGAAAAAAGTGATTAGATCATTGTCATGGATTGACTCTTTATTTACACCTCGTGCTTACATATTTTCGTTCAAATTAGGTGATAACGGATCCTCCACGTTCGCCTATCATTACACGATCAAGAGCAAAGATGGCCGACCAAACCGAATTGCATAATCATATCTCCAGTATGGAAAACCAGCTCCAACAGTTAACCACCTCTATGCAGCTTTTGACAGCTCAAATCCAGTCCCTCCAAGCACATCCGACTCCTACACCTACTCTCCCGAGATAGTAGTCCCAAAGCAGAAGGACAAGGCCCATATGGGTGATGACGACATGCCTGAGCTGGAAGATGACCCATTGTTCGTCACAGCCGAAAAGGCTAAGCTTGACAACATCCCTAAGACGGAGCAAGATGAACGCTTCGCAAAGCTGGAAGAGAAAGTGAAGCAATTGCAAGAGTCGCAGAGTTCACTCCCGTTTGACTTGTCAATTTATGAGAAGGTCAAGGTACCAAGCAAGTTCAAAATGCCAGAGTTTGAGAAATACGATGGCACTTCTTGCCCAAAGGCTCATTTGCAGATGTACCATGTACGCATGGCCCAACATGTCAAGAATGAGCCCCTCATGATCCAATCATTCCATGCGAGTTTGACCGGACCCGCACTGAATTAGTACGTGATGAAGAATGTCAATCTTCTTGACACTTGGAATGAAGTGACTGACGCATTTCTCAAGCAGTATAAGTTCAATATGGACATCGCACCCTCCCGAGAAGATCTTGAGAGAATGGAGAAAAAGAGGAGCGAATCATTTAAGGAATATGCCGTGAGATGGCGAAATCTGGCAGCTCAAATCACTCCTGAGCCTACTGATAAAGAATTGATGAAGTTGTTCGTCAAGACTCTCCCGTATGAGTTCCGTAACCGGATGGCTAGCACATACGTCGAAAACTTCAACCAACTTGTTCTCGTGGGAGAACAAATTGAGACGGGGATAAGAGAAGGGTGGTTTACTGAGCCATCTAACAAGAGGTTTTCTACCAAAAAGGAGAAGGACCTTGAAGCTGAGATTAATGTGACATATTCTCAACCGAATCGTGATACATCCAATCGCACTCCAGCAATTAAGATTTCTACTGAGCAACAAGGTGGAGGACATCAGCTCTCTGGTCGACGACGTAATGTTAGAAGACAGTTCACACCTCTTCCTGGACCCCTATCCAAAGTTTTGCCCGTCCTCCAAAAGAAGGGATTACTCTCTACGGAGCCGAAGCGACCAAATCCTGAGCATTATCCGACACATAATCCCTCCGAGAAGTGTGACTATCACATGGGAGAGGTTGGTCACTCCACTGATGATTGCTATGTTTTGAAGCATAGGGTCCAAGACCTCTTGGATACAAAGGCGTTCTCTTTCAGTAGTAATCAGAAAGACCCTCTGCCCAACCATGACGAAGGCACAAATGTTGTCACTGAGTGAAGAAGTTCTCATCTTCACACTCCTCTACAAAGGAGTCTTTTAGGATTTCCTGCTTTCTGAGACCTCAATTATTGCTTTCGTATCTAGGATTTGCTTGTTTGCATTTTCCATTCCAATAATGTAATCCATTACAATTTTAGTTCCAATTTTGAGGACATGACGGGGTACACCAAACCAGTCCGGTGACGATATCCAACAATGAAAATAAAATATTTTCCAAGGAGAATTCTGAGGACTGGGCTTCTTCATGCTTCCTCATCCAAAAAATTCCCTAAAAAAAAAAAAATCATTTTTTTCAAGCCATTTCCAAAAGCATGCATTAGGTTAGCCCTGTTTGATTTTCTAACTCATTTACTTCATGTTCCAAAGCATTTGAAAAAGGCACATCAGATGACATATTGGGGGCATGACAGATTTTGGGGCAAAAGCAAGAATTTATCAAAGATCGGATTTTCAGCTTCAATTGATCAATTCGTGTGTTTGTTCCCTTTCGATAGGGGCAATCCAAGGGCACCCATTGCTGGAACAGTCCCTTTGTGGGGCAATCCCCTGAATGAATGCTTAAAACCATGTTTTGAGTGTGGAAAATTTTCTGTTTTAAAATCACAAAAGCTTTTCATGCTTAAATTTTCAGACTCTTTTTGAAAAGAGAATTTTGATAGTGGTTTTGCCTATTTAACTCACCAATTTCATGTGGAGATTTGTCAAGATAGACAATTCAATGGAGTGACATTAATGTTTAAGGCAAGCCTTATTCAATACACAGTCCCTTACTTATACACTTGTGAGATGAGTGTAGGAAGTTCCATGTCTACAAGGTAAAGAGTTCTCTCGCAAAAAGTACGATGACCGAAATGATGAGGGTTAATTCATTTCTCTATCCTAAACACTACAGGTGATCCATTGCTTAACCCCTTTGAACCTCATACACTTGTGGAGAATTTTTCAAATTATCCCTGTCAAGAACCACCCCACATCGGGGCAAATTAGAGGTGAGATGGCATCATGAGGTGAGGAAAATGGAAAGAAATTTTTTCTTGCTCTCACTTGCATCAATCTTCAAGTCATGTTATTACATTGAATTCATGTGGTGATTTAAGTGCCTTAAGATGACGAAGAGCATTTCTTTCTCTATCCTAAATACTTATATCCTTTGCATAGCCCACTTGAGCCTGCAATTTCATTTCTTTAAACCCAGTTGGTGATCATCCCCCACACTGGGGCAAGGCAAAAGGCAAATTAAGACCCTTGAAAGTTCGAGTGTCATTCAAAGTGTAATTGCTTGACGCATGCATTGTGCGCAAGAATTGAAATCAAAATAGAACTAAGGGGCATAAAAAAGTAGTGTGCCTGGTAAAAGCAAGGCCAATGCCCATGAAAAAAGAAGTGAAGAAAAAATGAATAAGATTTAGGGGCATGAAAAAGCGGTGTATCTGGTAAAAGCAAGGCCAATGCCCATAGATGAAAAAAGAGAGTCAAGATAGGTGACTGTAAAATGCAAGAATTGAATCACAATGGAGCAATTTTCAAAGAACTCAAATGCTCAGTTTTTTACAATCAATGGGGCACTTCATGAAGACAATCCCCGATAGTGAAAAAGAAAACTGGTGGCGATGTCAAGATAATCACCAACTCTCATCCCCCTATACATATATTTTGAGCCTACTGATCCATTCGTTTCTCAACCCAAGAACCCAGCCTACGTTACGTCCCTTGCAAAGTCTCTTCTGATTAGGGCACTTGAATTAACGTAGGAGTTCACATGTCTTAAGCATTGCTCGAAGAAGTGCGGGCAAGATTATTTCATTCTCATTTTGCAGGGTTCTTGACTTGTAAACCCGAAGATGATTGCGGAGTTGTTCTTTTAATAGCCTTGACTCAAAGAGTCCCTTTGTTAAGCCATTGACCAAACCCACATTACGGTCCCTATTAAAGACCTCTCAGATTGGTAAGGTCGTACTGCTTGCGACAATACTCGGACCCTTGTTGGTATGATGATAGTGAGATTGTGTGATTCTTCTAAAATAGCTCTTCGAATGAGAGTGAGTGAAAATCCTTTCTAACTGAAAGTCTCTCATTTAGTATTCTTAAGAAATCCATGTCATTGTCTTGAACGACAATTCTCACATGTGGAAATTTGGGTGATGCAAATATGGTAAAATCATTATGCATAAACCTTGATTGAATTGATGAAAATCTCAATGAATTTTGAAATGTGCATTTTAAAGTAGCTCAGATTGTCTACCTCTTTGATGAATGCATAGAGTTTTTCTCTAATCGTGTCTGACAGATAATATTTCCTTGAAGATCGAGCAATACTTGACGTTCAAGTTGCTCCTCGAAGCCTTGAGATTCGGCGTGCTTTCGTAGCCCGGAGACCTTTTCACCGACCCGGCGAGCTTCCGTAGCCCGGAGTCCTTTTCATGACCTGGCGTGCTTCCGTAGCCCAGAGTCCTCTTTCATTACCCGGCGTGCTTCGTAGCCCGGTGTCTTTTAATCGACTCGGCGTGCTTCCATAGCCCGATGTCCCTCTTTACCAACCTGGCGTGCTTCCGTAGCCCAGAGTTCCTTTCATTACTCGGCGTGCTTCTGTAGCCCGGTGTCCCTTTCATCGACTCGGCGTGCTTTCGTAGCCCGAAGCCCTCTTTATCGACTGAGCGTGCTTCCATAGCCCGAGTCCCTTTAATCGACTCGGCGTGCTTCCGTAGCCCGATGTCCCTCTTTATCGACCTGGCGAGCTTCCGTAGCCCAGAGACCTTTAATCGACTCGGTGTGCTTCCGTAGCCCGATGTCCCTCTTTATCGACCTGGCGTGCTTCCGTAGCACAGAGTCCTTTTAATTGACTTGGCGTGCTTCCGTAGCCCGATGTCCCTCTTTATCGACCTGGCGTGCTTCCGTAGCCCGAGTCCTTTAATCGACTCGGCGTGCTTCCGTAGCCCGATGTCTCCTTTTCATTACTCGGCGTGCTTCCGTAGCCCAGAGTCCCTTTCATCGACTCGGCGTGCTTTTATAGCCCGATGTCTCCCTTTTCATTACCTGGCGTGCTTCCGTAGCCCAGAGTCCCTTTCATCGACTCGGCGTGCTTCTATAGCCCGAGTTCATTTTCAGAAATTGAATGTCTCAAAACTCTTCGTTAAGCATTTCACTCTGGATGTGAATGTTTTTCGAATCTTCTTAATCCAATATTCATCTCACCTAACATTGAGTGTCTATTGGTTAAGTCCCAAAATTCTTGACATCTCGGTCGGATCGGATGTCTCGAAACTCTTCGTTAAGCATTTCACTCTGGATGTGAATGTTTTTCGATCTTTTTCGTTATACCTTAGTCTGGATCTAGGTATTTCGAATCTTCTTAATCCAATATTCATCTCACCTAACATTGAGTGTCTATTGGTTAAGTTTCCAAATTCTTGACATCTCAGTCTGGATCTGGATGTCTCGAAACTCTTCGTTAAGCATTTCACTCGGATGTGAATGTTTTTCGATCTTTTTTGTTATACCTTAGTCTGGATCTAGGTATTTCGAATCTTCTTAATCCAATATTCATCTCACCTAACATTGAGTGTCTATTGGTTAAGTCAAAATTCTTGACATCTCAGTCTGGATCTGGATGTCTCGAAACTCTTCGTCAAGCATTTCACTCCGGATGTGAATGTTTTTCGATCTTTTTCGTTATACCTTAGTCTGGATCTAGGTATTTCGAATCTTCTTAATCCAATATTCATCTCACCTAACATTGAGTGTCTATTGGTTAAGTCCCAAAATTCTTGACATCTCAGTCTGGATCTGGATGTCTCGAAACTCTTCGTTAAGCATTTCACTCTGGATGTGAATGTTTTTCGATCTTTTTCGTTATACCTTAGTCTGGATCTAGGTATTTCGAATCTTCTTAATCCAATATTCATCTCACCTAACATTGAGTGTCTATTGGTTAAGTTTCCAAATTCTTGACATCTCAGTCTGGATCTGGATGTCTCGAAACTCTTCGTTAAGCATTTCACTCTGGATGTGAATGTTTTTCGATCTTTTTTGTTATACCTTAGTCTGGATCTAGGTATTTCGAATCTTCTTAATCCAATATTCATCTCACCTAACATTGAGTGTCTATTGGTTAAGTTTCCAAATTCTTGACATCTTAGTCTAGATCTGGATGTCTCAAAACATTTCCCCGTTTAGGCAACCGTAGAATGGTACGGGTCCTAGACAACATCTATTTCCTCATTTAGGCGACCGTAGAATGGTACGGGTCCTAGACACAACCAAGCAATGTCATACTGGGCGACCGTAGAATGGTACGGGTCCTGGGAAAGCAGTCTCTTTGTAAAGTCATGTTACTATTCTAGGCGACCGTAGAATGGTACGGGTCCTGGACATGTAACACCAACTATCTCGAGTTACTCTACCCTCCTCGAAGGTAAGTTATTCCAGGTAAGTTCATTTATCACTGGCATTAGCATTTGCATGCATCATATAAATTGCATTTCAAAATAGGATTCATTTTCCAAAAAAAAATAACAAAAAACAAAAAACAAAAAAACAACAAAAAAACAAAATACAAAAACAAAAAAACAAAAAACAAAAAGAAAAGTAGTCCCGCCAAAGTATCATCCATTGCATGTTCATGGTCAAAATTTAGGTATCATATTGTCTTTGAATGCAACCTCTGCGAGCTCACCTTCAAAGAGGGGCAGCTGTTGACACCTAAATTTTGATTAATCATTTAGTAATTAATTGCATAAAAATTAGGGATTAATCTTTAACCCCTAAAAAAAATAGTAGAATTGCATTTCATGTAGTTGCATTTGCATCGGTACCAAAAGGCAACAAGAAGCAGGGCTCGCGGTCGATTACATGCACAAAAGGATGGTCTTTCTCCGCTGGTCTGAACACGCAAAAGTGTGAAAAAAATGAGGAAAGAAGTTCTTTGCACGTCCGTTGTCTCTCCTCATTAATGCATGCGCATACGTGCACAAATTCGGCGAAGCAAAATGAGCTCATGATATATTATATAATATGCCCTATCAAGTGTGGGTTATCAGTCTTGGTGAAGCAGCGAGAAATTTGCTGAAGAAAGAAGCAATAACAAGCAAGAAAAGTCAAAAGTTGCGGCAATCCTATAGAAGGGAGGGACAAGTAGCCGCAAGCATGAAGCAAAGAAAAAAAAGAATCCATGAGCGTCCACTTTTTCTCTCCCTCATTAATGCATGCACATGCATGCGCAAAATGAGGAAGACGTGAGAAGATACGCAAGAGAAAGGGGTCACAATTTTATAATATTTTATAGTGTGTTGTTGCAAGGAATTCTCTCCTTCCTGGAGAGCAAATCGGCTGGGGAAGAAAGTCAAAAGAAGGGGCACACATTATAATATATTATAGCAGCTAGTGGAGTCTTCAAGAAACGAGGGGAACGGGGAAGTAAGGTTCAACTTGCTAACTTGTACGTGGACGTGAAGAAAAGTTGCGGCTGTTCTCAATTCACACTGAAGTCGACGGCAACGTGAGGCGGTAAAGTCTGAGCCTATAAATAAGGCTTGAGAGTGCAAACGAAAAGAGGGGGGAAGGCCAGAGAACACAAGAAAAATCTATGAAAAGGCCCGCAGAGAGACATACGGACGAGTGAAAAAAAGAAGAAGAGATTAAGAGAGATAGAGTCTCATTAGAGAAAAGCAAGAGGGTGAAGTGAGGGGAAGGAGGACGAAAAAATTCACTAGAGAGGTTTTGTGAGAGCTATTAAAAAAGAGAGAGCCCGTAGAGAGACACACGAGGGGAGAGGTTTTGTGAGAGATTAAGAAAGGAAGAGATGCTCGTTAGAGAGAACCAAGAAAAAATGAAGTCGGGGGGAAGTGAAAGAGAGAGGAGGAGAACGAAAAAATTCATTTGAGAGGTCGTGAGGGGAGCGAAAAAGAAAAATTTTCATTGTGAAAGGCTTCTCTTTCGTTCAAACGAGTGAAGGGAAGGGAGTGTGTAAGGGAGTGTGTCGGAGAAAAAACCAAAAAAAGAAAAATATGAAGTCGGGGGAGGAGATTAAAAAAAGAAAAAAAACAGAGAGAGAGACGGCAGAGGCGAAGACAGGAAAAGAGAGAGGGGGAAAAAGAAGAAAAAAAAAAAAGAAAAGCAAAAAAGCAAAGACAAGACCCCTACTTGTTCATCTTCTCCGGGGTTCTTCGCCGCTGGATTTCCACCGGTTTACGCTACTCCGCCGCGTCCGTGCCGCCGCGCTCGTCGGTGCACCGCGCCGAGCCACCGCACCGCCGGCCGCCCCGTGCGAGCACCACCCACGAGCTCGCACCGCCCCTCGTCGCCCCTGTTGTGGTCGCGACAACCACACGGCAACCTATTGCAGCCTCCCTCCTTCGGGCAAGCTCCTAACGCCGTCACCGCGCAACCCCGAGCCTCACCGACGCTCAACGCCCTGCGACTGCGTCGCCGCCGCCGCCCCTCCGCCCATCGCTGGTCGCCGTGCCGCCCACCACCCGTCACCGGCGACGTCTGCGGCTCCACGGCTGCGCCTCGGCCCCGCTCGCCACCGTACCCGGCCCGCTCCCAAGCAACCGCTCGAGCGCTCCGCCCACCGCTGCCCACCACACCGGCGGCACCTCCGAGCTAGCACCCCCGCATTCCGCGCAACCTGCCCCTCCGCCCGAGCGCCGACGAGCCGGTCGCCGTGTCACCAGCTACCGTCGTGTCCCGCCTCGCTTGTAGCCCGCACCGACCCGTGACCACTTGACGCCGCTCTCGCTCCGCCCGCGGCCGGCGGGTCGCCGTGCCGGCCTCCGCCCGCCACCAGCGGCGTCGCAACTCCACCACTCCGCCTCTCCTCGCTCCGCCCGAGCCCGAGTCGACGCCGAGTCGCCCCGCCGAGCCGCGCTATCCTCTGCTGCAGCTCCTCCGTCTCCCTCGCTGCGACCCGGCGCCGGCGACCACCCTACTCGCCTTTCTCCGAACACCACCACAGCCACCTTCCTTGTCCATGCCGAGGCTCCATCGTGGTCGCAAAGTACCGCTCGTTAAGGCAAATTTGGAAAAATTCAAATTAGGTAAGTTTATTATATTTTATTAGGTAGAGTTATTTCATTATGTTATTTTTAATATTTTGTCCCTTTCTTTGAATTAGTTCTTGATGCATGTTTGAAAATCCTCGATGTACCACCTAATTCGCAACTGCACAATGATTTTTTTTTTTATTTCATCTATAAGGCTTTAGATGAAATAATTAATCACGCGGGAATAAAATTGATATTTTGATCTTTAAGGCTTAAGATCAATTTATTGATTTTATTAGCAAAACAACCATGGAGGATTTGGCATCTTTTAATTATTTTGTTTATCTCAAAAATAAAAAAAATTGCATTTGCATTCCATGTAGGTTAGAATTAGGTTTATTTCATGTTTTATGGTTTGCATATTAAGAATAGGAATTTTATTAAAAAATAAAAAATAAGAAAATCAAATCAATCAATTTAGGTTGCTAGTTTTAACTTAGGTTTCATGTTTAATTACTTGGCAATTTTTAATTTCGAAATTAATACAAAAACATGAAAAAAAATGCAAGTTAGATCAGGGCTAGGGTTAGCATATTTAGCTATTTCGTTTAAAAAAAAATAAATAATAACAAAAATCCAAAAAAAATGCATTTAGGATATTAGTTTTTTTTAAGAACGCACGTGCCAATTTAGAATAGGATTTTTGATTTCAAATTAAAAAAAAAAATCCCAAGAAAAATTAATTAATTTAGGATTCTAGTTTTCTTTGTAGGTTGCATAATAGGTTTTTTTAAAATGCATGTTTTAGAAGAGATAACACGTCCCTTTAATTTTCACTCTAGTAGTTTCTTTAGTGTTTTTTTTAATTACGAATTTTCATAAAAAAATCATCATGCATTTTAGAATAGAATTGCATGTCTCATTTTAAGTTTAGATCAATTTGCATCTTAGGTTAGAAATTGCTAGATTAAAATAACGTCTTAGTTTAAATTAGGATTTAGCATGACTTAATCCTAAGTTTAAATTGGATGGAATTTTAATTTAGCTAGGTATTTTTTGCATTTTTCTTAATTTCGCATATCATGAAAAATACAAAAAAAAATTGTCTTTAGATAAATTAGTTTCAAGTTTTAGGATAAATTGCATTTTTAGGAATAGAAATATCACGTGCACGTCATGTAGAATTAGGTTCATATAATCAAAAATTGCCCGTCATTATAATTATGTCATTTTGATTTGCATATTTAATTATTGCATGTTCATTAAGAAAACACGAAAAAATATGTTACTCATGTCATGTAGTTTAGAACACATTGTCACGCTATTTCATGTTAGATTAGATGCATTGCATATTGCATGATTTTCATTAAAAAAGTAAAAAAAACTTCGTGTTAGAAATCATATTTAGGACTGTTGATGTGAATTCTGATTTAACATTGCAGATGCTTTCATTGCTATAAGATAAGTCCTGCAATTTATTCATCGCTTTATTGGGTGTTAAATTGGTGGTTTGCGCACTCGCATGATCACCTCACATGTTAGGAAGATAAATAAAAAATCAATTCAAGCTGCCTGCAAAACATTTTTTTCGAAAATAAAAGAGAAAGGTACCGAAAGGGCGTTGGAGAAATCTAGCGTAACCAAGTCCCGAACTCACAATCTCTGGTTCGTAGGAGTGAAGTAATTCTCCCATTACTTTACTTGGGTTTCTAATCGACCCACCAAAAATAGATTAGTGGCGACTCCATGATAAACATCATTTGTATATTAAGAACTTAAACCCTAAGTCGCGAATTGGTATGGGCTTGGGAGAGCCCGAGTTAAGTCTAGGCTTAACAATCCATTAGCCGAACCCTTAGGTGGTCCAACCCGCTTCGGGAAGGTCGCGACAATGCCTAGTCATAAGGGCAAGGATATCGGGAAAATGATTGAGAAATGCATCTATGAGTGGGGAATAGAGAAAAAAGTGTCAACAATCACTGTGGATAATGCTAGTTCTAATGATGTTGCCATTAGTTTTTAAAAGAAAAATTATCAAGAGATAGGCTATTGATCTTGGAAGGTGATGTTTTACACATGAGGTGCACGGCTCATATTTTAAACTTGATTGTGAAGGATGGATTGACCGAGGTACGTGATTCTATTATACGTATTCGAAACGTGGTTAAGTATGTGAGAAGTTCTCCCATGAGAGCTAAAACATTTCAAGGTTGCATTGAAAGTGCGAGGATCACTTATAAGGGTTCGGTTTGTCTTGATGTCACAACTAGGTGGAACTCTACTTATCTCATGTTGGATACTGCTTTAAAATTCAGAAAAGCTTTTGAAATGATGGAAGAAGATGATCCTTCTTTCTTAAGTGAGCTTGACTATGACACTCCTACACATGAAGATTGGGAATATGCTAGAATTCTTTCAGTATTTTTAAAGAAGTTTTATGATGCCACCAACAAGATGTCCGGGACTCTATATATCACTGCGAATGATTATTTCAATGAGATAGCAACTTTATATAAAACTTTGAAACAAGCGGAGAAGGCTTCGGATCTTAGTTTGAAAGTTATGGGTGCAAAGATGAAGGAAAAGTTTGACAAATACTATGGGAGTTTTGAAAAAGTGAATATGATGGTGTTGATCGCGGTGATATTGGATCCAAGAAGAAAGATGAGCTATGTGCGGTATTGTTATAGATTAATCTATGATGATAGTGTGAAAGTTGATGAAATGTATGATAAAGTGAGAATTGCCATGGAAAGATTGTTTCATTTTTATGAAAAATCTCATTTTAATTCTTGTGATAAAAATTTGGGTATTAATATTGATAGTAGTTGGGATCCTGATAACCATGAGGAGGGTAAGAAGGATGATCTTGATTTGGTTGAGGGACAAGGCATTTGATATCTTTCTTCGCGAGGAGAAAAAAGTGTCGGCAGGTAAGCTATCTGAGCTTGATAAGTATCTTAAAGCCAAACGTGAAGAAAGTCGTGATCTTGACCTATTGATGTGGTGGAAAACTACTGGCCAAAAGTTTGAAATCCTTTCTTTAATGGCTCAAGATATTTTATCTATTCCTGTAACAACCGTTGCTTCGAAGTCGACTTTCAGTACATCCGGTCGTGTGCTTAATGGCTTTCGAAGTTCTTTAACTCCTACAGTGGTGGAAGCTTTGATTTATACTCAAGATTGGTTAAGAAAGGCTACCATGCCGATTAATGTTGAAGAGTGCATTGAGAATGCGGAAAGATTTGAATGGGGTAAGTCATCAATGTATCTTTTTATCTTGTAATTCTTTTGTATATCTAATCAATGAATGATCTATTTAATATTTTTTTTGTTAGATATAAATGATGTTCATTCGGAGCTTACTGGTAAATAGAGTTCGCAAGTTCAAGTGGAAGAAATATATGTGGTGAGATTATTCATTAATTATTTGAGTTCAATTAAAAGTAATTCTACTTTAAAACTAATGTTGAGTTATCATATATACTTTTTGCAGGACTATTAGCAAGTTTTGGGCTCTCGGATTTGATCATATTTTGCTTGCTGGAACAAAAAATCTATTCCCCTCGGGCCATGCAACATTGAGTGATTCGGCGAGATGTATGGAGTTTGGTATTTTAATGTTGAATGTCTTTCTCTTGTGCTAATTTTGGAATTTGATTTTGTTTTTATTCCATGGAGGGTTTGTTCTAGATTAGTTATGACTACTAATGGATGGTATTGAACAATGGCCAAACTACGTGTTGAATTTTTGTTGAGTTCGGATTCTGTTTTTCTTTTGTTTTTTGCCTCTCTAATAACATTTATGTTCATGAGAATGAAGGTGAGTGTGTGAAATATGTTTGGAAAGAAAAACTTCTTTGATATTTCAAATTTGTGTGGATCTTTAGCTTATTTTTTTGTTTCATAATAGTGCAAGGACATAGGGTATGATGCATAATTTTAATTTTTGTTTCCACAAAGTGGACGTTTATAATTTAATAGGGCGTCACTTTGTTGGTCACAAAGTAAATAAGAAAACTTGACCGGATCATAATCTCGTTCATTACTTTACTAGTAATTGCTATTTATTTTTTGTTAAATGAAATGAAAATAAGTGATGGTTCATTGGAACCGGACGGACGGACCGGACGGTTGGTCGGTCCGGCTCTCGGTTCCAAGATCAGCTGGTCCGGTCCACGGTCCAGAAAAGTGGGAACCGGTCCTCCTGGTCCGGTTCCCGGTTCTTGGGTGGAACCGGACCGAACCGGGAACCGATCACCCCTAATATCATTCATGCGAAAGAGAATGCATCAATATCGCTTCGTGCTGTCCTCTCCTTCACCTTTTGAATTCATAATCTTATGAATATGTACTCAAAGCCCACCAATCGGTACCTTAATTTCAAGCTACCGTTTCACAGATTAAGAAGTCGTTAATTACCCCAATTGCTCTTTGAGCTCAAATCTTGCCATTTCGAATCTCAAAACGCAAAGTAGCTTACTTCAAATTGCTTTACGAAATCCAAACATACTTGTGTCGTTTTCCAATGGGATGACTCAATTTCCACGAGCCAAAGCCCCGATTTGTTCTGAGCCAGTCACGTATACCAATTTGGGTAATCAATACACATGGGCTATTGAGCAAAAAGAGCAATTCATTCTGACCAGCAGATGAGCTCAAGCCCAATTTTACTTTTTTTGCGATTTAAAGCCCAAATAGGGTGGTTTATTAAGATACTATGGGCTAAAAAAAGGACAAAAAAGGCATATAACTGGCTATAGCCACGTAGTAATTAATCCAAGGCATGTCTTGTTAGGATGTCATGGAGAGTCTTGGCTTAGATAAAATTGGAACAAGGCTCGTTAAAGAAGGCCTGACCAATCTCCTAACCCTTTTTTCTAGCGGATATCATGTCTATTAGCATCTTTACGACACGATAACTTATATCGAGTTCATGTCATTATGATATGTTGCGATTTAGTATTGATTGATATGGCCCACGAAACATGGATCATGGATTTCATTAGCCATAGATTCCCACATAGCAAGACCATGTTCATCTCCCGTCATAACTCTCTCGTTGTACATACTCCCTCAATTCATTTGAGGACTTTTGGGGAGTGATTTTGCCATAAAGAGCCCTAAGCTTGCATATTGCTTACGAATGTGTCTCATCGTCTAATTACTTCCGATAACAGAACACCACTTGCGATTTTGAATTGAGCATGTTAGGGACAGCTGCTTGTCCCATTATAGCCTCTCTACTTTTACCCATTATAGCCTCTCTACTTTGTTCAGCCTATACTTATTGCTCACATGCAACACTAATAACCTCCCGTTAGTAGAGAAAGTACATATGAACCCACTAGGGAGTTCATCTAGTTTGGCTTTTCCTATGAATTTTGGGCTCTCTAAAGTCCTTCAAGAAAAATATCAGGACATTTGGATTGCTTTTTGCATAACTTTGGGGAAATGCCAATATTTGCAAAACTAAAAACTCAAGACAAGTCCCCACTAAAAATTGATATTTAGCATTTTCAGAAGGCAACTTCTAAGGTTGTTGAACTTTTTTTCTTCCAAATTTTCCTCCACTAATATTTTCATATTCCGGTCTTGCCCTCGCTCACGACTATCCGTCTTCTCCAACCATTGAAGTTATGGATGTCAGATGTAATCTTAGTTTTTATTTGTATGTTACATATTAAATTGTGTTTACCTTGTTAGGAAAAGGAATCTTTTAGATAGCTAAGCTCAAAACATATTATGAATTTATAGTCCGTAGGAAATATTTTACAATCATATTTTATCTCATTTACAAGATGCTATGATTTGTGATCGACAAATTAATGAAGTAGTCCAACTTGACATTTGCATATGTGCTTTTGCAAGGACGAAGGCCTTCGATCATAAGAACCAGGAGAAGGAGAAAAAGCAAAAAACCCATTTATACTTTTCAAAGCAAAGCCTAAAAAAAAAAAGCTATTGAAACTCTTTAATGATATATATTTTCTGGGTAGTTCTACTACCTTATTATTAAAAGACAAGAATGCCCTCTATCCTATTTCCAAGCATCTTGCGAGGATTGCGTCAACGACATATATAGCTCCTAGCGTAGGGCATATTCAGCAATCAAATGGCGGCAGGCAGGTAACTTGCTTAGCAGTCAAACTTCTCCTTGGAATGGTTCATTGGTCGATTTTGCAAGGCCGAAATTGATTAATTAAAATTTAGGGGAAAATGATTTTTTTCACCATTAATAAAAACAAAAGGCACCTTTTGCCTGTCGCCACATCAAATAATAATAATAATAATAAAGAGAGTATTACCGATGTTGGCAAAATATACATATTTTTAGATTTAAAAAAATGGAATAAATAGAATTTAAAAATAGAGTAAAGAAAACAAAGAGAGCATATTCAAACATGTAAAAAAGCTGCAAGCGGTCGGTAGGAATTGACAAGTAGTGCACACGGCCTTCTCCCCTCCTCCCCCTCCACCGTCGCCCCCCCCCCCTCTCCTCTCCTCTCTCTCTCTCTCTCTCTCTCTCTCTAAATAATCTTAGGCACGAAACTTCCTAGCGTAGAAACGCACGCGAATAGGAATTGACAGCGAATATGAATTGACAAGTAGTGCCCCCCCACCCCTCTCTCAAAATAATCTTAGGCACGAAACTTGCTGACGTAGCAACGCACGCGAAGCTTTGCTAACGTAGCAACGCACGCTTCCACGGGTACTCAATAATTTTTTTCATCCGTGGCATTTGCTGTTTTGATTGAATAAAGAAAGCAAAAACAATATAATAATAATTACAATAATAATATTAATAAAAGATCCCAAATTAGCAGCTTTATAGCAAAGAGCCAATTAAATTCCACCGTCAGTCGCGCTTTGCTCATCCGACCCAAATTTCACATTATTCACCGTTCAACGGAAGTAAGGCCACAAAGAAGAGGCACATTGGACACAATGAGACCGTAAAGTAAATGTGAGGCAAGAGAAATTACATGGCTTGAGGCAGATGTAGGTTTCACCGTGATGGCTGCTGCCCTGTTCTTGGCTAGCTAATGATCTTTCTGGACCTTTCGAGGCCTTGGCTGGTACCGCAGTCTGACCTTTTCCCACCCACGGTGGAGGATACTCGGCCCGGCTCTCACCCCTCCATTAAGGTCAGAAAGAGCTAGATCTCCTTCGAGGGCTCGAACAATCTGCTCAATTTTTTCAAAAGTTATTGTTAGAATTCCTATTTCCAAATAACCTCACAGATCTTAAATGAACTAGACATGAGTGGGTGAACAAAGAGAACAGTCTTTAGTCATGAATGTAGCAAGTGGCATGCATTTATTAAAGAAAGATCAAGCTCCAGGTACTAAAAATATTACCTTACTCATCTTCGGTCGACGCTCCCCCGAAAGATGCACACAAGCGGCAGCGCATGCCACCATACGAGCCATCTCACCACGCTCATAATCGTTCTGCAAACTGGGATCAACAAGAGCGTAAAAGTCTCCATCTTTCAGATATCGTGTGAGCTGAGGCCTCACCTGTAATGACCATAACAATGACTATCTCAATATTGTACTTGGATGATAAAAAAAATCACCTATAAATTCGAATCCCCTCCAGGACCCAAGAAAAAAATGAGGGTGTAATAGGTAGCTTGGGCTATAATTGTGAACACAAGAATTGCGCGACTTACCGAATTAACCAGACTAACGTTCATATCCACAGCCCTGCGACCAGTAATCAACTCCAAGAGCAAGACCCCGAAAGAGAAAACGTCCGATTTTTCTGTTGGGTTCCCACTTGAGATGTATTCTGGATCAAGATACCTCCAAGGAAGAACATAAACTGTGCTTCAACATATTTGAACAGCGACATATTTGGACTAGTCAAGCTAAAGAAGTACCTAAAAGGCTGTGCTTTAACAAATGAAGCACAAGGAACTAGGGAGCAATGGCTCATTTTACAAACACTTGGAAACATCTAAGACAGATTAATGACAAGCTCACATTTCAGTCCTCCCAATCAAAATCTTAATGGAGCAAATCTTACCCAATGGTGCCCTTCACATTGGTAGACACATGACTATTTGCATCAGGAGTAAATTTTGCGCATCCAAAATCTGCAATCTGAGATAGAAAAGTATTCAGAATTCAGAAGGGGTGCAATTTTCTTGCTCTGACAGTTAACCAACTCAACCCATAAATTTAACAAATAAGTTTGTTTTTACCTTGGCCTCAAATTCAAAGTCCACAAGTATGTTAGTTGCCTTGATATCACGATGTATGATCTTAGGATGACCTGCACAAGGAATGTTTCCCATGTATACAAGAATAAAGCTCTCGCATTCACAGTTTTAAGCAACCGTTGATTCAATCAAAGATGAAAGGCTTAAAAAGTACATCTGAAGCTTACAATTCTCATGAAGATGCGCTAGTCCTTTGGCAGACCCCAAGGCAATTTTCACTCGACTTGGCCAATCTAGGGTCCGTCGTCCCTCTCCTGCAACGATCACTTTTCATTAAACACACAGTGCCAAGTTCTCTTATCAGTTTTCCATTTTCTTTATTCATATAACCCCAAATACGGCTGGGCAACTAGTCCGATTTTTGTCCTAGACCCGGACCGGACTGCCCGTAAAGACATATCCGGCTCTCAATTCTAAATTTCTTGAACCAGTACTGTGCTTATAGGTTTCAGTTTCTTGGTATAGAACCCACCCACACACTGAGATCCCGTTAGAACCTATTTTTTCAAGTTGGAAGAAGATGATCTATTATTTTCGAGTGAGCTTGACTTCCCTACTAAATATTTCTGTTATTTATGTATTGATGCTTTACTTAGAGCTGTTTTGTTGCTCACACTATTTTTCTCTATTTGCAATTATCTCGGTTTTTTTTTTTAAATGAAGCAAAAAAAAAAAAAAAAAAAACTAATTTCTGGGTAGACCTTGGAAGTGGACCAGACAAAGGGTCAGTTCGAAGACAAACGGAGTAAGATTCCCAGTTTCCAAAACTAAGAACCGATCTAATAAGGTGGGCTCTAGGTTCCAGATATGAAAACTCCCTTAACGCCAAATGCAAAATCGGATACTGAAATAAGACAATAAAGAAAGAGGGGGCAACATACAAGCTCGCGACGCAAATTGGGACGGAAAATCCAAACTCACCATATAAGTGGAACGCTAAGGTTTTGTTAGGCACCAACTCGTACACGAGGATGCGCTCGGATGGGGTTTCGCAGTATCCAACCAAGGGCACAAGGTGACTGTGATGAACTCGGCTTAATATTTTAACCTCACTCAGAAACTCACGCTCTCCCTGTCCGCTCCCCACCCCAAGTCGCTTCACAGCTACTTCTTTGGCGGTGGGGGAAAGGACTCCACGGTACACGCGTCCAAACGCCCCTTCTCCGAGTAGATTTGCCTCTGAGAAGTGATCAGTGAACTTCTCTATATCGCCAAAAGTGAAACGGGACACGTTGTAACCGAGATCATTGCTAGAGGATGCAGCAGGGCAAAGCCTCCATCCCTTTTTCTTCCAATGTATGAACAGCAATACCGCCGCCGCCGCCGCTGCCGCCGGCTCTGTCAATACGGTGGACCAAGACAAAGGAAAAGACGCCACATGGAACGGAGGGGACACAGAAGAAGCTGGCAGTGGAGGACTTGCTGGGGTGGTGGTGGCCAGCGGCAGCGCAGTGGCATCGGTTACAGCCGGCGGACAATCTGAGAAGCCCGGAAGTGGGTTCGACATAACTTGGAACAAAAATGAACGGAGAATCTTAATGAGTGAATGGAGAGGGCAAGGCTAACATACCAAGACACAGGTTTTATAATGTGCGAACATAGAATATAACTCGTGATTCAATACAAAGACATACAGTTTTTTTTTTTTTTTTTTTTTTTTTTTTTGGGGAGCCAGCGACTTGTGGGTGATGTCCACCAATACAAGTCAAACGATTATGGCTCCCGTCCGTCCGTTTGGCGAAAAATTAACATTTATATCACTTAAAATAATTAATTAATTAAGAATATTTTTCATTATCAATAATAATCTACATCTCAAACATTTTCATGGACGTCTTCGTTCTTTCATTTTTTTTGAAGCGATATAATCTTTTCAACTAAATTTTAATTTTTAAATCATTCATTTTCCACAAAACAAACACAGCAAAATTTGACCCCATCACCGTCGAATTGAGTAAAGATCAGCAAATAATACCAAGTGGATTTTAATTAATTTGGATGCTGATGCATCAGCTCAAAGATTAGGCGGTTCTCTAATTTTTAACTAATTTTTAAATCTTTTTATTATTCAACCTAAATAAACCTATGACGTCTGACATTTCCCCTTCAAAAAAAAAAAAATCGCAAAGATGCGAGAAATAACATGCAAAGGGTAAAATCATGCTATACAGCACCAAACTCGTTGCGAGAAATGATCTTTATTTAATCCTCTCGCATGAACATGTTTCTTTAATTGACAATTCCGGGACATTTAAGAATTAATTTGACAAAGATGCGAGCTTTAAAGATAAGCTTTGCGCATTTAATTACCTTTTTGTTTTTCCAAAAATATGGAAAATATCTGAAAGTGAGCCTACTTTGTAAGCTCGACACATAGGCCATAATAAGTCAATGGCATGCCTCTAAACGAACTCTCATGTTTAGAGCCTAGACCAATATATTCTCTCGTTCTTTATACTTAGGAAGCGAAGACTCGGCACTTTTTGAGGGGGAAGAAATAAGAAAAAGGCTCCCTAACCTCACCTCAATGGGCCGTGCGTAAAAACCAACTCAAACGTTCCCAGGTCGACCCTAAAACAGGAATGGAAGTGGCCGTTTCATTTCCTGATCGAGTCCAGAGTTGATTGGCTCGGTTCTCAATTCCAAAAACCAGAAACCGACATGGACAGGATAGGTTTTAGATTTTTAGCTAGGAATTTATCTCTCCTGAAACCGATCAATCCAAGTTGGACTGCTCTCTTTTTGTTCCTTCTTTTCTTACTGCTAATTACCCATTTCCATGGCAATTAGCATCCTTATTGACATGATAACCCATATTGAGATTATGTCGTTGTGAAATGTTGCAACCCACATTGACTAACTTTGTCTGTACACATCAACCGAACACGGATTCCCACCTAGCAAGATCATGTCCGTCTCTCGTTACAACCTTCTCATTGTAAACACTCCCTCGATTTATTCCTTCAGGCATTTTTGGGGGAGCGATTTTGCCATTGACAGCTCCAAGCTTTGCATATCGCCAACAGACACTTTCATCCTCCAACTACTACAAACAACCCAACACCATTGGCCTGCGATTTCGCATTGACTACGCCAAATTAGGCTGCTCTTCCAATCATGGCCTCTCTACTTCAGTCCGCTCGTGATTGCTCGTGGGAACCGCTAATAACCCTCCTTTGGTACAAGATTTCGCGTGTGAATCCCACTGGGTCCTCTCGCCCATCATATGGCAAATGACACCGGAGCTTACTAGAACTGCTCGCTTATTCTCTCACTTCCTTTCCGACTAAGTCCAATCGACCTTAATTACCATATTCAACACTTTAGATTCCATCAAAACTTTGTGCAAATCCTTCTATCCATCATATTCATTGATTTAATTTTTTAAAATTTTTTAATTGGGCATCATGTATGTTTTTCGACCTCAACTCCCCATCTACCCATGTCTCTCATTCTTTATTGTCCTCTTTCCTTTCCACCCTTTTTCCCGTATTCCGAATTTGGGAGGAGGTGGTAAAGAGTCTTTGACGTCTAACAGAGCTTAAATTTGATTTCTACTAAAAAAATTTCCCCCCAAGATTAACTCGTTACCCCTCTACTTTCTCGCATTTACAAAAACAAATCTTTTTCCATGGCTACTCTCTCATTAAACAAATCACAGAAACCCTAGCAGACTTCCTAGAGCTTTCCTCGAATAGCTAAAAAGCAAGTGCGAAGAAGCCATATTTCTCCGTCAAGAATTCGCAAAATACTAATTCCATTGCACAAAAGTCCAGTTGCATGTGGGCGACACCAGCCACGGGGACCCATTGTCCATTGCACAAGTCCAATAATCAAATCAAAATCAGCATATTCCAAGGAAAGAGCAAAGAAAACCAATCCCTAATTTCTTTTACGCCTCCAATTAACCTTAAAAATAAGTGCACATTATAACTTGCTCTTTCAAAGCAAAAGCCAAGATTTATGTCTTTATTTTAGGTTCCACAGGACGTTTTCCTTTTGGGTCTTTCCTTAGCTTTTCTATATTGACAACAAGAAGCGACCGATGTTTAGACACGCGTGATCTTAAAACGGTTCGTTCTTGTCTCCCTTTATCATTCTGCGCATGTATATCTTTCTTCGTTTGGTCCATAACTAATATTTACGTATATGATCTCATCCTATAATAAGATAATTTGATAACTGAGTTGTCACGCACCTCATCTCGGTTCTTCGACACGGCACGCAAGAGATATCGCGTCCATTTTGGTGGCGAAGCCACTCAGTCCAAAGAGGCCCTTCGACTACTCTGGGCATATTATAATCGCAGCCCCATTCATGATACCGACGATTGTCGAGTGCGTCAAGAAGCCCACAACAAACCCCAGTCTGCTCGTACATTTAATATATAAAAGATGAGATCAGCTTATTTGCTAATTAATGAATCAAAGGAGAAAATTTGTGCCATCGCTCCGGTATATACCTTAGGAACCCTAAGACAGACCGGAAGATTCCAGTGGCAATAGTGGCTGTGAAGATCAAGTTGAGATACAATTTGTAGTCATGTATGGCGACACTTTCTCTTGATCGGACGCAGCAAGAAGCAGTGAAGCTACAGCCACGGTCCCAATCGCTATGTGCTTTGAGCTCCCAAAGATACAAGGATCAAACCTGTGATAAGTCAAATATCTCAAGTTGAAGCATGAAGATTTGTTTTTTAAAAAATGGTACAGTTATTATACTTTAAAATGCGTGAATGCGATGCTTGCTCTCAGAGTTAACCAAATGAGGTCCAAAACATCAACGCGGACTGCTTTAAGTATATCAAATAAGTTTGTTTTTACCTTGGACTCAAATTCGAAATCCACAAGTATGTTAGCTCCCTTGACATGGCGATGTATGATCTTAGGATGACCTGCACAGGGAACGTTTCTCATGTATAATACAAGAGGAAAGCTCTAGGATTCACACAGTTTTAATCAACTATTGATTCAATAAAAGACGAAAGGCAAAAGTAAATCTAAAACTTACAATACTCATAAGCATGAGCTAGTCCTTCGGCTCCCGAAAACGAAAGAAAAACAACTCCCTAAAAAAAGAGAGGGAGGACAAAGGTGAAGGCTTTGACCAATGAGACGAAGGTAACGTGCGAATACAGGAATCTCGTTACTACATATGTATCTTCCCTCGTCCACCTATACAAAGATGTTCGCCGATTAACAATCTCGACGTCAGATATGTATCTTTTAATCATATCCACCGATAAATTAATCCGTGTTCAGTGTATCACCTCAAACGAGCAGCAAACCCCTTCCCCCCCAACTTAGGATCCGGAGGACTGTGATGGGAGATCGTCGTGCAAAGATGCGGCCGTCTAGATCTTCCATTTTGGCACGGCTCTATATACGTTCTACATAGACGTAATTTAAAAAAAGAAATAGTAGACATAAACAATATGTATTGAGATTTAGATCCTTCCCATTCAGAGGTAAATCGGCATCTTTAATTTACTTTCGCTAAGTAGATCATAACTAAGGGTACCATATATTCAAAGGCCACAACCGCTTTAACTCGTTGACCACACAGGATATCTAAGCAGACACATCGAAGGAAATTCCAAGTTTCACAATCCCCAATCTCTCTCGCCATGCAAATACCAACAGCCAGCCATTGCCGCTTGGCACCACTGTCATCAATGTCGGCGCTGTTCTCGTCCTCTGTCACCGCCGCACAACCTTAGCGCCATGGCTGGATCTGGCATAGCAGCGAAAGCATTTCCAGAACTTAGAAAATGCTAACCTGTGTTGGGCTAAGGGCGTTATAGCATTTGCCTCAAGCTCTCTTTAAAGATATAAAAATAAAAAATCCAGCGTAACGAAAAATGGTTGATTTGAAAAAATTCTTCCGAAATGTTTTCGTCGCCTGAAGAAATCGATGCCTCACTATTTCCATAAGAAAATGAATGAAAAGAAAATCCCATTTATTTTAACTTTTAAAGCTATTATTTTTTCAGAAAATCTTTTCCAAACTGCTGGTACTAAACATTAGAACCCCAAAAAGTGGCTTCCGGCAAAGTGGTTGCCGAACGGAGGAAGAGAGAGTATGGCAAAGGGGTTGCCAAAGAAGAGGGGGGCCAACATGCTCACCATGTATGTGGAACTCCAAGGTGTTGTTAGGCACCAACTCGTGCGTGAAGTATCCAAACCAAAGACACGGCATACTGGTGAATGGTGATGAACTCGGCTGCGTTATTCAAACCCAGTCAGGAACTCACGCTCTCCCTGTCCGCTCCCCCACCTTCAGTCGCTTCCCTGCTACTACCTCTTCTTCCCCGGTGGTAAGGACTCCGCCGTTTACGCGCCCATAACCCCCTTCTTCTCCTAGCAGATTTGCCTCTGAGAAGCCGCCGCTGGGAACCTCTAAAAAAAAGGCCTTGCCGTTGCCGAAAGAATGGCTTAGGATGAAGTACCCATCGACTAAAGTATTGATGCCGGTCAGTGCGCGGCGCTTGAAAAGAGACGGTGAGAGGCACGCATAACCCGAGGCTCTCCCTTTGCCGATCACATACAGGAACCTTGAGAGAGAGAGAACCCTTCTTTCTTTTTCTTTTATACTGGAAATGGAAAATGAGAGGGTGACCAGCCACCGCAAGTTTTCTCACGGAATCCGAATTCCTTTCTTGAGAAGAAGAGATTTCTTTTTTCCTTTACATTGAATATCAACAGATCACCTCTTCCAAGAAGAGGTAGAAGAAGAGGTGGAAGAGGCGAAGAAGGAAAGGCAGACTGGAAGCTTGTAAGACTTTATTTTATAGCGGGCGGGACCGGACGATGGTGACATTTGCTGGTAACCCACCCATTGATGACCATTGATCATCAATGACATCAGTGGTTGGGTTACATTGATCATCAATGGTTGAGTTACCATCAAATGGACGATGGTGACATTTGATGGTAACAGTGGTTCCAAAAAAAAAAACATTTGATGGTAACCCACCCATTGACCATTGATCATCAATGGTTGGGTTACCATCAAATGGACGATGGTGACACTTGATGGTAACAGTGGTTTAAAAAAAAAAAAAAAACATTTGATGGTAACCCACCCATTGATGACCATTGATCATCAATGACATCTGTGGTTGGGTTACATTGATCATCAATGGTTGGGTTACCATCAAATGGACAATCCCGCCCGTTATAAAATAAAGTCTTACCAAGCTTTTGCTCACCATCGTCCAGGTGTGACCAATGGGGTGTGTGACCAATGTCACCATTATCCGGTCCCACCCATTAAAATAAAGTCTTACCAAGCTTCCCATCGACCTTTTCTTCTTCTTTGCCCTTGACATTTTATGTGAAGGGTGCACATAATAATCACTTATTTCTTTTTTCAGAACTATTTTTCTATTCAAAATTTATTTATGAAATAAAAACCTATTTGATAAAATTATTTAATTTTTCTATTTCTATAATAAATTTATATTCTATAAATAGATTTGTAATAGAAATCAAAAGTAAACAAATTTTACTTTTCGATTCCTAGAACAAAAATAAGAAATAAAAAAATTTATCAATATTTGTTATTTTTATTAGTCAGTTGCTCATCCGTCATCATTGATTGCCGTTCACCGTCCATTGTTGCCACTCTTAGCCACCATTGCTGTTGGTCACTGTCACGGCCACCGCCATCGTCGATCGCCAGTTGCCAATCACTATTCGCCGATCATGATATCGGAAATGAATAAATTTTGTATCGTTATTAAATACGTTTTTTTGTTTAAAAACTTATCTAAAAATAAAAATGGAAAATTTTATTTTTTTTATAAATCAATTTATAGACAAAATGGTTATCAAGAGATCACCTCTTTCTTCCCTTTGCACTATCCTGAATATTAAAGCTTGGTGGGACCCACAGTCACAATTATCTCAGGGAATCCGCTTTCCGTGAGAAAACTTGTGCCGATTATATTGAGCAGCAAACGGGAAGCAAGCTTGGTGGGACCCACAATTTTCTTAGGGAAACAAGCCTCTCAAGGAATTCGGCTCGTGTGAGAAAACTTGTGCTGATTATATTGAATATTTAACGTACCGTTCAAACATCTTAGATTTATATTAACAGTACCTTTACGATTTAAATATTTTCTTGCTCCAAAAGAATTCATCGATTCACAAGGTAGATATCGACATGCTCCCAAAATACTTATGCCCACTGATGTGAACGAAACAAAAAATGACTCATATTGCTAAAGTCGTCTTAAATTGGCAATCGAAGATTCTGTTGGCACACAACAATGCGTTCAAAACAATGCTAAAGGGATTGTAGATGTCTCATATCGTTTGGGAGAAACCCTTTGGCTTGTATTATAACCACTGCGGCTCCCCTCATCTTTTAAGACGTCTTTTGCGGATGAGACCCCTAGATTAGCATCAGAGCCAGATTAAGGTGGATTTAGATGTATGCTAAAGGGATCATAACTGTCCTACATCGCTTGGGAGAAGCCCTCTCACCTCTCAAGACGTCTTTTGCGGATGAGACCTCCAAACCGAATAAAATAAATACAATTAATAAAATAAAGAGTTGAATCCCTAATATACACAACTTAAAACTTTAATAAATTCTACTCAATTATCATCTCAATTAACTCACAAATGAAAGTATGATCATCTCGTGACTAATTCAAAGGAAATTTTATTTTAAATTTTTTATGTGTACTAGGTTTGTTTGATTAAATTTGTTTGCCTCGATGATTTTTTTTGTACAACCCCTTTTTTTCCGCCATGCCAACTTCCAGAATTTTCAATTATTCGATAATTCTTTGAAATCTCATTGAGTTAGGTTAAAATACACGTGTGGGTTACTAATTTGATTTTTAATGTATCTAGAATTGTTGAAATTGTTTTTTGAGTACTTTGCAACAAAATTGAGTTTTACATTTAAGTAGTTATTCAGAGTATCATAAGGGTTAAGAAGGAAGGTGTTTTTTGCGAGTACTTTTCAATCGTTTTCAATCGTTTGCCACGTGTATTGACATGCAGATGAGATAGCACACGAAATGCTAGTGTGAGTTAGATTCGCATGGAAGGTGTTTTGAGAGGGGGGTGTAAATAAAAAATGTGACTTTTTAAATTTTTTTATGAAAAGTCATTTTCTAAGAAAATAATAATAATTTTTCATTATTTGACTAAGATCCAAAAATAAACTGTAAAATAATTTTTGTCCTTCATTTAAATAAAAAATCAATTTTTTAAGGGACCTAACCCTATTGCCAACGACTCTAGAATGAGAGTTTTTAGGGGAAAAACCTTGTCCATTACCTAATATTTTAAGTGAATTAAATACAGGCACATTTGAAAAAACAAATGGAGTCTTGACTTGCTGTTATTTAAATTTCTCATTCCTTCAATTTTCTTTTAAATACACGATTCTCCCGTTATAAAACGAGTGGTTAGATTGTAAGTTAAGTGAATATCAGCCGATACTCTACGAATTTAATTAATTGGGCTCGGTTGCGGCAAGTCAAGATTAGGTGGTTCTCTAATTTTTTAAATGTTTTTAGCCAATCTTATTCTATCTTGACTTTAGCGGTTACTCCAAGTAAAAGGCGAAAACAGCTGGAAACAAATGAGAAACAACATGTCCAAAAAGATGTGGACATTTTCCCCTTATAATATGGCAAGTCCTCCAACTTGTCACATTTCATTAAGCTAAATGACGTGCAAAGCATACTATAATTACTTGAATTAGATCTGTTATTTCTTTTGACAAAAAAGGTTTAACGACAACACCAAATTCATTAGGAGAATTAATCTCTTGCACATAAATAATTGAAAATATTAAGATATGGAAATATTAATCTGAGAAAGATTAGATTTATATATATATATATATATATATATATATATATATATATGTTTGGGTATTTGTTTACAAAAAAAAAATTGAGAATATTATTTTGATATATTTAAGTGTTAATAATAACTGAGCCAATTTTCGTGCTTTGCACGAAATTTGGATAACAAAATACACTACATGAAATTGGCAGTTTAAGATATTGTTTTATTTTGTGCTACATTTGTCATTAACCATTTAAAAACACTTAGAAAAAAGTACCTGAAATTCTTCAATTATCCATTTTCCCGACAATTCCAGTATAATAAGCGATGAAAAAGACAAGAATGGCCTCGAGTCTATTTTCTTCAACCATGCCTAGTGAAAGCACATTCAACGATCAATGAAGGCAGGCAACTTCCTCGGAAGTCAGACTTTTCGGCCTAGGAGTAGCTCGTCGGTTAATTGACCGGCTGATATTAGTTAATTTTAATTTAGGGGAAAATAATATTTTTCTTAACCAATTAAAAGAAGGGCTGCTTTATATTGTAACCACAAAATATCTGCATCAATTTCGCAGGTCGCCGTATTGAAATAATAATAATAGGAGAGTATGGGGGTGTTTGGTTCAGCTTTCCCAAGGGGCTTTGAGCCCCCAAAGCCCTTTGGGAAAAATTTAAGGGTGTTTGGTTCAGCTTTCAAATGCTACTTAGCAAAATGTTTGCATTTGGAATGCTGATGGGAGGCTTAATAAATTTTTGCTTATTGTCCATTTTACCCTCAAAATTTTGTTAAAACTCCAATTTTACCCTACCCCAAAACAAAACCCTACCTTCTCGACTGGACGCTCTTTCCTCTCCTCTGTTCTACAGTCCATCACGCGAAGCTCTTTTCTTTTCGTCGATTCTCGCAGCATCCGTTCTCGCCGATTCTCGCAGCATCGCATCCGCTCTCGCCGATTCTTTTTCTCTCCTCTCTTCTACCTGGTATGCCCCTCTCTCTCTCTTCCTCCCTCTTTATTCCTTTTCGTCGCTGGATGGTAAACGCTATTTCGGTCTTCTCGGTTTGTTCCTCTCTCTCTCTCTCTCTCTCTCTCGCACACCCGATCCCTCTCTCTTTTCTCCCCCTGTTCTTGTTCGTCCGTTCGGGTGTTTGTTCAATTTCGTGGGTATGATTCTGTTTTTCTTGGGTCTGCGCCGGAACCGCGTGATTGGGGTCGGACCGGTGTTGTCGGTTCGTTTGGAATTCGATTGATCTAGGAGTGTTGCGGTTTTTCGGTTCTTGAATTTCACACAGGGTTGGGTGTGCGATGGGTGTGTGCTTGGTGGAGTTTGCTAGCTGAATTTCGGGCTCTTTCGTTCTGTTATGTGCGAACTCGTTTCTCTCAGGAACGCCTGACCGAAGAAGGCGAGGACGAGTTGGGAACCGCACCATACTGCTTCTTTGATATTACCGCATTGCATGGTTGCTTTTGCTTGATCAAACAGGCTTCTTAATACGTTCAGATATTCTAATGATCAATTTGTACAGAATAGATCCCCTCCCTTCTCTTCTATCTTATTGTCTAATCAAGTCTGAACTAGAATTTACCCTCCTCTCTCTCTCTCTCTCTCTCTCTCTGCAATTTGGGTGATAATCAACCCACCCATGCAGTCTCTTGGCTTGATCACTCAACACTGATGTTGTGGACTATGCTAGGATTGAATTGCACAAAAAATGGAGATGTGTAACAGTTTGTTCAATTTCCTTTACTTATAGGAGTTCAATGGGTACTGAAAGTTCAATAGGTACTTCCAGGTACCAAGCTTAATGCATAACTAGGAAAAAAAAATAAAAATGAAACCAGTATTTTCCTCATGCTAGGTTGTATATCTTGCCTCATCTTCATAATTTTTCCTGGCAAGATTTCTCTTATACCGAAAAGATGGAAAATCCAATGATTTGGCTTCTTGGATGCCTGAGATGGATTGATTAGGATCCAATAGAATGAGCCCAAATGCCAGATAATTACTGCAGAACCACCTAGTTGCTTTCAGACGAGATGAATTGTCTTTCAGCTTATTCAGCTTGAAGACATCAGTAGTTCATGGTATTTGTCTAGTACTGTGCCATGGGAAGTTTGATGTAGCTGTTGTTTTCAGTTAATTTCAGGCGACATGGGGCTTAGGATGCATATATATACATGTGCATATTGTGAATGACCAAATCCAGTTCATTATGTTTTTCATCATTTTCCTAAAAAGTCGACTGGAATCCTTCTGCAGCAATTACATGTATTTTGCGGTCAAAAAGTTTCAGAAAATTGATTTAGTCAAAACAGGAATATCATCAGTCCAAGAAGTTGATAGTTCTCTGCTTAATTGCTTTTATCAGGATTAGAAAATATAGTTTTTTCAAAGTTCATATCCAGTACTGTTAATGGTTACAAATCATCCACTTGTAGGCAATGAGGCAAAGGGATGAAGCTTTAGAGAAGGAGGTGGAACTTCTTAAGCAAAAACTTAAAGAGCTTGAGCAACTTGCCAAGGGACGAGGCCTTTCCGGCCTTTTCAACTTCAAACAGGCTATTAGTGAAGATGCAAAAATAGCGAAACCAGTTTGAGGCTTTGACCAGCAAAGTAGGAGCCTTTACTATAATAAAAACAGGATTCATCCATACCATCCTCTCAACTGTGAAAAGCAATTCTTCCGGTCTCTTTTTGTCAATTCTTTGATTTGTATCTTGCTTGGTTTGTTTCTTCAGAAATAGAAGGCCACATGGTCAGACATTTTTGGAAGATGAGAGGAAGGTGCTTACTCCTCGAGATTGTAACAATTGTTCCTTGCAATAACATTAGAATTAAGAGTGCCATTCCTGTAGATAACTGTTATATATTGTAATTTAACTTCTGTTGACCCAGAAATCTGATCATGCCAATTTCACAGGCAATTGAATGCAACGGTGGAGGATCCGTGTCACCAGAACAATTAACATTGAAGAGTTTGTTTTCTTATTTCAACTGCATCTTAGCTGAAAGTCGGATTCTATAGCAGATTTGATGAACTAATTGCAAAAAGTCACCGACATAATAATCTCGTAGATTTTGCTTTTCATCTAAAACCGGGTCATCATGGTCTATAGAGGACAATTTGAGCAGCAATGCCTGCATATGCAGGATGTGCATCAAAATAAGAACAACCGGGTTGGGGTTCCGAGAAAATTTGAAGAAATTTTACCGCTCATCAAGGGCAAAAAATGCTCTTTTTTTTTTCTACCAAAAAAATTCAAGGGCAGCAAATGTTCAACCATAGAAATTTCATGATAAACCGTCAAGAAATCATCATTTAAGCATCTCAATGAATGTTTTGGGACATCAATCGGTCTCAATTCTTAACAAGAATGACAGTCTCCAGTTATTTTCTTTTTTTTGACAAAAGTCTCCAGTTATTTTCAAGCAATATAATTTCTTCTGAACTTATGTTCAGACGAAATGGTGAACTTAGTACGTATTTCTCATGTAAAAACATGTAATTTTACTAATATGTATCTTTTATATTACTCTCAACATGAAAATGTAAAATGTTATATATCTATTATTTCTTTTTTGCAATTTTAAAAAAACTAAAACTAAAACACTTAATTTTAAATGGTTGGCTTTTCAAATGCAAGTTTACCAAACAGTTTGCATTTCCCCAAAGTCTTTTCGTTTTAGTTTACCAAACTGTCTAAAGATTTTAAAACCCTTTTCTCTCAAAGGTATTTGCGTTCTCCCAAGGCGTTTCAAATTTGAACCAAACGGGGCTATTACTTGGGAGGATATAAATATTTTTAAAGTTTAAAAAAGAAAGGATAAATAGAATAAGAAACGAGAAAGAAAAAGAGAGAAAATATTCAAACGTGTAATAGCTGCAGGCTGTCTTAGTTTGGCGTAGGTGAGCACTTGGAGAAGTGCACGGGGTCGTGTGCTATCATTATACGCTCTCTCCTCGTCCACGAGAAAATATTCAGTGGTTAGTGCGCGCCAGGTCATCTGCTGACCTGGTGCGCACAAACCAATGAAATACCGGCACGTGTCTCCGAGCGGGACCCGCTGGAAAAGGAAGGCGCTGATTTTTGGTCGGCTCGGCTCGGCTCCACCGCGAAGATAGGACGGTCATCGTATTCCTCCCGCTCAAAATTTTTTCTCTCTCTTCACTCGAATTTGCTGGGTTTTTCTCTCTCTCCTCTCTCGCCTCTCTCACTCTTCCCTCCCTCTCTCTTTCTCTCTCCGACGAACAGGACGCGACCTCCCAGTCTCTCTGTGCCCTCCCTCTTTCCGACCGGCGAACCACCGCCAGCAACCGACGAACTACCACACCGGACCGGCGGGAGGACCGCGACCTCCCTCTTTCCGACCGGCGAACCATCGCACGGGACCGGCGAGAGGACCGCGAGCAATCGACGAACCACCGCACGGGACTGGCGAGCCTCGTTCTTGGTCAGGAGCAAGGGCGCGAGCAGAGTCGTCAGGGTGAGTCTCGACTTCTCTCGGTTCCTCTCGATTCCGGCCGTCGCGGATTCGAATCGGAACGAACTGGGTTTCGTGCCTAGGGATTGCCGAAGCGCTTTGGATAGCTTCCGTCGGTTGATTCTTGTGCGGTGTTGTCGATTTTGTTGTTGTCGTGGCAGCTCCGTGCTTGCTGCTTGGCGTTCAGTCTTTGATTGGGTCGTGTGGTGTTTTAGCTCGTAGCTCGTCGTTAGCTGCGGCTTTTGTGAGTTTCGATCTTTTTTGTGCACGTCGTTGGTGGGCCTCGATGTGTTGCGGAACTCGGTTCTCTAGGAGATTCATCTATGTAAGATCTCTTGATCACGAGTTTTTGTTTTTTCACCACTCTTTGTCTAAAAGATTGAAATTTTACAACTCCATCTTGACCTCCGTGGCTTGATGCTCCAAGCTTGGTGATTTCGGGTTTAAAGAGTGCTGCGAAGTTGCAATTAAATTTTGCTTTTCATTGGTGCTTGCACGTTGCGAAGCTTTGTCTTTGTTGATTCTGACCTCCTCAATTGTTTAGGGTGGTTTAGATTTGTGTGCAGTGATGTTTGCTAGGGATTTTCTTTTGTTCTATGTTAGATTATAGAAATGGCTAATGTTGGTCGGTGTCGGTTCCTTGTTATTTTGCATCCGCATTCGGGAAATCTAATTATGGAAAGTGCAGGATCTTCAGCCAATTTTGCCTGCTGCTAGGACAAGACAAGACATTATAAGATTGGGATCCATGACCCTCGGTCCTAATCAATTCAAGGAGGCAGTGGAACCCCTATATGTACTTGTTAGCGGCAAAGCGGTGTGTGCAGATTGATTACGTGGAGAAAGATCCCGTGATTCTAGATTTGCAAGGTATGCACGTAATACTCGTTGAAGATATCTCTCTCTCTCTCTTTTATTTTATTTTTATTTTTTAAATCAATTCACGTTATATGTCGGCTTGTCCAAAAGGAGAGACCTTGAAATAAAGTGCTCGCGTTTCCGGGTATAATTTATTTCTCATGTAAATTTGTTAATTACAAGCTTCAAGTCATTGATTTCATTTGATGAAAATCTCACCCTTCATGCCACAGAGATAATGAAATTTTTTGGGGCCATTATTATTTATCACCCTTACAGTTTTAAATCGTCTTACCACAAAACTACTTAAGAATATGAATTTGTATCCTTTTGCAAGTGCTTGATGGTATAAGCAATTATATTAGGCCACACGAATTTGTAGAATCATACGCTTAATGGAAACTGAAATTAGCAATTTATTCATGGCACTTGCATTTGTATGGTCAGAAAATTCATGGAAACTGAATTTCAACATCAAATGGGGGATTACTTTGTTGAGGTTGGTAGAAGCTGGCTAAAGTGCTGAACCATTTATATAGGTTTAGGAGATCACTGAAACCAAGATCTGCTTCTAAAGAAAACAATATAGCTTTTGTAGGGCATGTGTTGCGGTGCTCTTTGCAGTTAGACAAGTTACTTGTCGTGAGAGGGGATGGTCAAGTAATGGTTTATTTATTATGATTGCAGATGTCCACTCAACTACTGGGCCCCTAGGCACCGGAATTGCCGAACAATCCACCATGCAGAGAGAAGTCTTTGAGTTTAGCATGTCTGGATTGAGTTGTGCTGAAAAGGCTGGACTAGATATGTCTCTAGTATCCGATTTAACGGGTCTTCACTCGGTGGAAACCGACATGCATCGCCTGCCCATCATTCCTTCTCTCGTCTACCCTAACTTTCAATTTTCCACTCAGAGCGCTCTCTCAGATTTCATGGGAGATTTGGTCCGAAATTCAAAAATAACCATTAACTCCGATGGTAGAGTCTTGATCGCAGCTAGTGGGGCTGAGATGAAGGATCTCCTCTCAATTGTAGCGGAGTTTTACCTATCGAGGAACTTAACTCAAGGGAGAAAGCTTTCGATGCCAGTTCCTTATGACAACAACCACCTCATATGCTTAGTGGGTCATCGCCTTAAACCGTTGTTAAATTGAGCGTATCTGTTTGTAGATGAACATGCAATTGAGAAATGCCAAATTGTTGCCCTGTTATATTTGTGTATGCGCTAGGCCAGTCTTTAGCACTTTATGGAATTGTATATCTACCTCAATAAACTTATTTGCTTCTTAACAGATCTAACTGAGTGAGAACCTTAGTTGTAAGTATAACATGTGGGAAGTAAACACAAAACCACCCCATGTGCATCAACTTAGTTGCTTGACATTAGAGAAGCATGACCCTTGGAAGGAAATCAAGCTTAAAGATTACAATAAGCAGGTGGGTTGAGTGACATCGGCATTTCGCCATGCTGGCAGGGGATGTTTGTGCTCAGAAATTTGCATGCTTTTGATGAACTTCAAATAGTGTTATTACATGGCTTCGCCTTATGTATGTGAGAGCCTCGACCCAAGCGTTATAGAATCTTCGTTCAACAGTATATTAAGTCAATTGTTTCGTTTTATATGTTCCTGTTTATATTCTTCTTCTTATTTATATTACTGCTGCAAATGTGTACTTTTGGAAATAGACTGCTCATATCCTTATGTCACACTAATTTTCTGCATTATGGTTCTTGATCATTTCCGAAAGCGCAAAAGAGGAGGTAGACAAAATTATGGTTACTGATGCACCACTTCTCTTTCCTCCTGGACAGGTACTTCTTGCATTTTCCTTTTCTTACAGTTCTACTTTTACTTGGTTCATGAGCAAATTTTTAGGCCCGGCAACTTGCTTTCAATTTTTGGATAATTTCCCATTAGGTTTATATACTCTATATGAGGAGTATAGATTTGTTCGAATAAAAAGGAGTTGAACTCATGTCGGATGCTTCAACGTGTTAAATGGGTATGCGGGCAACGGAGAAATATGGTGCAGGAGCAATTTTGTAACCTTTAGAAATGTTGGCTGCAATACCGGTAATAGTGGATGTGTTTGGAAATTATAACTCTTGAGCGCTTCCAAGATCTTGGTCTCTACCTCACTGAATAAATCCTTTAGAATTTCTCCTTAGTTTGATGGTGTATTTGAACTCCCATGTTATATTCTTAAAGGCTTTTTTATGTTTTTTGGTGCAGCTGGCATTGGCGGCTTTGCGTCATGCTAATGAGGTGCATAGAGTTCTGGACTATGAAAGGTTAAAAGCAACTCAATTTTTTTTTTTATGAAACCAACAATAAGAATTACTTGCCATAGACATCTCTACATTGGGGCAGCCAGTTGTTCTGATTCTCTTGGTACCTTAGTTGTAATGATGATTGGGTCAATTGAAATTTATGCTTCTTTTCGAGATACCTAGAGAACATGCTCATACGCCAAAATTCCATTCACAGCAGCACACTGAGCTCATTCAGCATCGAATGCGATAGATTCCTCGGTAAATCCTCAAGTTTTCTCGCATTTATCTCAAAATATAAAAGCATAACTGGTCTTGCGATCTCAATTCTACTTGAAAATGCATGTCATGTGAACCAAGTTCTAGGTATTGATAAAAAGTTTCTAATTTGTTCTTCATCTTTCTTGTTGAATACGGGTTAGGACATATAAATTCCCTTCGAGAAAGATATGAAACACATCAACAGGAAGCGAGGTCTTGTTGGGGCCTTAGTTCACATGATGAGTAATTCCCTCAAACCCCTGTCCTCTCGATTTCTTTTATTCTTGATAACAATTGGCATGTGAAACCTATGAGATTGATGCTTTGCGGTAGTAAGAAACGAGACAAGAAATCGAAGCACAAATCAAGCGGAGTGCGAGGTTAGATCAAGAGGGGTCATCTCTTGCTTGACGAGTATGTCATATGTGTCCCTTGTGTACTGCTCTCATTATTTCCTTACAAACCGTTCGATTGCTTGGTTTGTCCTATTTTAGACTTCTCCTCGAAATGCTTCAAGTTCTTAAGAAACTAGTCATTGATATATGGCAGGTGTATGCACAGTGAGGCATCATCATTAGTGCCACACTCATCCAAATATGCATCTCTGCGACCATGGTTGCTGAACTTACTCTTCAAAGCTTGTTTGGTATCACGAAAATATTCCACGGTATGGAAGTGACAGAAAACAGTGGGCATCTAGCAGCTTGAAAGAGCTCTTGAAATGCAATTGATTTAGGAGCATCGCTGACCGGGGAAGTTGAGAATTTACATAAACTACTTTTGTGTATTTTGTGTTCATCTGGTGGTGTAAATCAGCAGGTCGAGACAGTCATGTATGCGATAATTACTGTTGTGAAAGTTGGTATGATGGTGACCTACAATATTGGAACAGGCCTTGTGGTTGCTCGTAGGGAAGACAGCTCATGGTCTCCACCTTCTGCAATTTCTTCATGTGGAATAGGGTGGGGAGCACGGGTAGGCTTGTTTTATCGTATACCTGGATTTTGATTTCATCAACCTTAAGGGCCAAGCGTCGGAACCAACAAGTGTTTTTGGCTTTCATGCGATGCGCAGATTAACCACGTGAATCAGCGTGCTCAAAATGATTGTTTAGATAATAAACACCAATTTGATTTTTTACTCCATCCGGAATGCTTAACGTATTGTCTGCTTCATTTCCATGGTCTCGTGAGAATTTTCCTTTGTAAATGTCGGTCTGTCATCCTTCTATTTCATGGAATGTGCCATTTGTTTCTCCTTTCTCGGAACTCTATCTAAGAACAGTATTTCTCGGGATGAGATTTGGACTTTTTGTTTGATTACCATGTTGCCATTGAGTTTTCAAGTTCCTTTCTGCATCTCTATTCCCTTTCTCTGAATTTGTGTTTTGCTTTTTTGTGGAAGTGGGAGAAGTCCTGAGCCGAGAGATTGCCCTTGTGTTACTTATAATCGTTCCCTTTCGTTAACATGTCTATCGCATTAATAGCTTCTGCTTGTGTGGCTTAAGCTCGAGCAAGAAGTCTTGCATAAAACATAAAAATCAACTAAAGAAATCTTTAGTCGATTCCCCTTCCTCCTGAAATGATAACAACAATAATAGTAAAAATCAAATACATAAATGAAAAGATTATCCCTGCAAGAAATGTTTGATTTTGTGCTATATTTTTATGTAGAGATATCCTTATTCCAGTCAATAGTAACCAGTCAAGGGTGATTGCAGGCTGGAGGAGAATTGACAGACTTCATTATAGTGTTGAGATCAAGCGAGGCTGTGAAGACATTTTATGGTACTGCTCATTTTTCAGTTGGGGCTGGTTTGAGTGCAGCAGTTTGTGCCATTGGAAGGGCTGCTGAAGCGATGTACGAGTGGGGGATGGTGGCTGTGCTGCTTGTTATACGTACGGTTGCGGTAAAGGTACTCATCTATATAGCTATTTTTCCTTTTAAACTGTGGAGTTGTCCTCGGACTGATTTTTGGGGTATCTATACATTGCTATGCAAAAAAACATGGATAGTATCCTATGTTATTAACCGTTTTAATGTGATAGTAATTTCTCTATTTTTATTAAGTCCTAAGTGGATGCAATAACAGTCTTGGGACGTAGAAAAATTGCTCATTTTGCAAAGGATCTTGTTCTCTCACTTTCTTTCTTCCTCATTTGTCTTTGTTGCTGAGGTGAGCTATGTAGTCTAGCTTGTATGGCATGGGTATCTGTCCTTAGGCAGTCATGTAAAAGACTATTCTCCGATTACTTAAAATGCTCTTGCACAAATGCTATTTATATATTCAATAAAATGATGTTACTCTTTACCTTTTCAAGCTATGTGAAGCTGTTTTCATTAGATCATTGGTTGAAAAAGTTTCTACAAAGAGCATTTCTTGAGAAGCTTGCTTGTTGCCCATTTCTTAGTGCCAAAGAAAGGGGAAAAGGGAGAGACATTAGTTGAGAAAGCTTCTACAGGGATATTTTTTAATAAGCAATCATTTGAGAGAACACCGAGCTTGATTCTTCATAGATCCTACTTAAATTGAGACGCTCATAGTAAAAAGTTGGAGAGGTCTAGAATTTGTATTTCTCATTTTCCTATCATTTCATTGCTAGCAGTCTGTGGGGCTCGTTCCACTTTCTGAAGGTCTTTAATTGTTCTCAACTTTTTCATAAAATAATTGGCAGGTGCTTTTGTTGGTTGCTCCCTTCAAGGCAGTGTCATGACAACGCGGACAAGAGAAAATTGCTGATTTTATGGCAGCCAGTCTATAAATGCATTGGACATACTACTTGGTTCGTTGCCGAGGCCGCCAGCTGCTGCCATCCTTTATAACGCACTCGCAGACATGTATCAGAAGCTGGAGTGGTCATCACCATATTAGTGCTGTACAGCTTGGTCAATTGTCCCGATCGCCTATGGAAGTTCTTAGCTGCAATTCTTGCCACTTTGTAAAGTTGTCTATTCTTATCAAGTGTACAGCATGTTCAAACTCATTGCTTCCCTCTCTTCGCCGGGGGGTTTCAGGAGAGGAATATGTAAATAGTTATAATTCTTTGGGATCAATCTTTGGAATGTACATATAGCTATCCATTTCATATTTGGTGTTTACTCAGGGTATCGGGGAAGACAAGCAAAAACCACCCTTCTTTTCAGATTACTTTGAAGATTGCTTGGGCATGTCCTAGATGGAGGAAATTTTATGTGATTGTTCATGATGAACCCAGAAAAACAGGTTGCGTGGTCACGATCTGATATACAGCTCTTTTATGGATCTTGTTCGGTACTGCACTGTGCATTAGACTCGAGTCAATGCAGTGTAGCGGAAATCCACCTCCCTCCTTGTTTTGAAGTAGTGCATACGAGATCATAAACAAGAGAAAATTGCCGATTTTGAGTAGATCGAGCATTTTATGTAAATCCCCGAGAACCACACCCATGATTAGCCTGTATGATTATAGCAGTTGCTTTGCCTAAGTGGGTTCATAATTTGGTTTAGTGCCTTCTTGTGTGTCCTTTAAGCAGAAAAAATGCAAGAAAGGGAAATCCGAAACCTCTTAAGCGTGATATGTTGCCGCATTTCAGCCCTCTCTACTAGCGGTTGCCACCTACCACTGTCCGTGGCGGCGATGGTGGCATGCCTCTAAGTTCAGCAATGGTTTGGTCTCCGTTGGATAGGAAGGACTGCCGAGGGGACATAAAATCATTTGAGTTTTTCCTCTTTCTTTGTCCTAGACCAGAACTCTTTCCTTTTCTCTGTTCAAATCGAATACAAAGTGACCGATTCCCTTCAATTTTTCTTTCTTTTTCTTCAGTGAATATCTAAAGAAAATCAAATAGGTCTTATCTTTTGTTTTCTCTTCTTATGTTGTTATCATCGAGAGTCCATTTTTTACCCTTATCTCTATCTAAAGAAAATAGAGTCGGCAATCCCAGATTGAGATCTCTCTGTTCTAAAATAGGATCAAGCTGTGTTTGACCAAAGGGCAGCATGGAGTTAGATGGAACAAAATGAGGGATTGAAAATTACAATCCTCGAACTTCTTTATATCAAATCACTTATCCGACGACTCATTTCATATATAATCGTACGTACTACGGATGCTTTCTAATATAAATTACTGAAAAATTACAATATAAAATACTAGGATTAGAAAAGAAATCAAACAAACAAAAAGAAAACCTTCTTTACCAAAAAAAAGAAAAAGAAAACCTAGACCTAATGACTGCCCCGAAACTCTAGGACAACAGTGATGTCCTCCTCGATGGCGGGCGACACCAACACCACAACCACCCCCATGGTGGCGGTTGTCTCCGTCGCAATGGTCACTTAAGACCGTTGTAATCGATTCTCCATCTCACGCGCACCCGTGAGAGATACAAAGGCGACCATTGCACACCATTCAAGTGAGAGATAGAGACAGAGCGAGCGAGAGAGATGGCCACCCAATAAATAAAACAAGGTCATTGTTAGATATCATTGTAGCAACAAAATAGCACAATAGCAAATGGCGACCAAAAAATTTAACTCAAGCGATGAGAGAATAATATAACCAACCAACTCTAATATAAGCTCACATCCACTAATGCGAACATTTAAACTCCAGCTTGAAATGACTATTCACAATACCTCTTCAGCTTTCAAGGCGACTCCAATTGAATCGTTGACATAAGATAAGGACACTTCCATATTGTATAGGGACAAATCAGAATAAACGAATGACTCCCCATTAGAGTATATCACTTCAACTGGTTCAACTTCATACTTCTTCCCACAGTATGCTTTGAGAAGATTGTCACCTAAAGGAAAACACTTGCCCGCATTAGTCCTCTATACAGAAGGATGGGTGTAGAGAAAAGGACAAACAATTGAGTATACTCACCATTGTATTTAGAACTATCTTAGCCTTTGTTAAGTCCGTCGCAGTACATTCAATAAGAACATTTTTTGTCTTTAAAGTTTTTGCCGGATGTGCACCATTGATAATTGGCGGCAGAGACAGCACAGTTCTGCATGGAGTAAAAAATTAGCCTTTTCAGTGATAAGAAGCTTAGTCAACTGTATCATTTCAGTCAATGTAGATGCTCGCTAATCAATCAGACTATACATCACAAATATCTGTCAAATTGTTGATTGCAAGACACCCAAAAAGTGGATGAAGCATCACTTTCCCCACACTGTTTGGCTATGACAGCTAAATAGTCACTACAATTTGTTCACATTGAGCATATTCAATGGGAACAAAAATTGTGAAGCCAATGGCAACAGTGTAGTCTATCCGCAACTGGAGTAACCAAATATCATTGTAACATAATACATACTTTGCATCTTGTAACATTTTATCATACTTTGCTCTAAGAAACATTTAGCCGTAGCAGATATATAACTTGACATATTAAGAAGAAACATTTAGCTGTAGCAAATATATGACTCATACATATTAAGCTAAACCAAATGTGCAATTCCTTGTCATGTCTGTTTTCGTCTATGCTTTATCTAGTAGATGAGCACTCCTGATAGGGAAACATAATACTATGAATTTTTGGGATCAAAATAGAGTATCTCGGATATATATAGTAATACCATCCTCTGGGACAAGCTCAGAGGATGACAAAACTTGAACTGGTCAAAGCTTGTCTAGCTAGCTGCAACTCCTCGAAAACATGTAATAGATGCTGAGGCAAAGTGTGGGGTAGAAAGAAGCTTCAAGAGGGAATCCTTCAGGCATTTAAATATATAGAGAGAAAAAAAGGAAAGAATAGGTGAGCACAAGCTTCCAGCCCGGATAACACTCTATCATGACAAGATCCATTATGCCAGCAATCTGAAAATCTTCCATTTAAGTTCTAGCTGGGCCTTAGCTTCAAGCAAGGATAGTAGGACATGTGCAGAATTCTTCATTTTAGATTCTAGTTTAGGCGATTAGTTCAAACACACACCTCATAGCTGAAGGGGCCTTCTAGTGTATCCAAGTCATGAGTCCCAATTGCAACCAGTGTTCTTCGCCTAAAATATCGAGAGAATCCGAGCATGTCAATGCAAGCAGAACATTTTGAGGATCTAGCATAAGCACAAGCATCGATGTACTAAGTAGAGGGATTGAGGGGCTTGGCATCTATTACATGCAAATAAAATATCAAATTGAATATAGATCTCGAGAATGAAAACTAGTTCAAGCAACATATCTATCATCACCACTTCACCAAATTATTCAAAACAACTCAGCGGAGTCCTCTCTTCACATCCAGGCATTTCTCACAATTTAAAGCCCTCCTAAGGGTAATAATATATATGGCCCCTACTGAGCACATAGAGCATAAGCAACAGTGAAGCCATGACTTATTATAAAAAAATAAAAATAAATAATGCTTCCCTCACATCTTTAATTTATAAAGTAACATTATTGTATCACACTAAAATGCACGCTTGCAAAGACAATTGGCTGCATGCTGGAAATTTTTAAAACCATTGCTCTGGACAAGCCATATAGGACGTTGCATCTCAATGTAAGATCACAGTCGCTCTTCTTTACATTTAAGGTTCAAATGAACACAGTAAAAGCTTCCCAAAAATGTGTTGTCCTCCCGCCACTCCCTCTCAAACCTGAAATCTTGAAATAGAGAAGGAAAACAGGTATTATGCTGCATGTTAAAGGTCCAAAAATTAATACCGGGAAATGTATTGATGGAGCTTGTCTTGAAGATCAATGAAGCTGTTATAACTGGCTTCATCAAATGTTATCTCCTCCTGCTTATTGAATACACGTAGGGCCTGAGCAAGCCCTTCGAGGCAAAGCAAGTCGTATCTGTGCATTTCCTAGAGGATACCTTATTATTATAATAGTATAGTCATTTCTACACTACATGCAGGAATTTATCAAGAAGAATAATCATTAATTACCAATATAGACTAAAATGATGATAAACCCATCATCTCTTTGAAAAACTTGACTTATAACTAAATAATGAAGTTTCTAGATGACATGATTCAAAATAAAGCCAACAGCATTAAGGAATCAATATCGCAACCTGCTGACCAAATCTAAAAAGGTTTTGCAACCTGCGATTTCTTTGTTCCGCGAACAGGTGAATGCGAAGTTGAATCGGCATTTGGTTCACATGACATGCATTTTCAAGTAGAATTGAGATCGCAAGACCAGTTATGCTTTTATATTTTGAGATAAATGCGAGAAAACTTGAGGATTTACCGAGGAATCTATCGCATTCAGATGCTGAATGAGCTGTGCTGCTGTGAATGGAATTTTGGCGTATGAGCATGTTCTCTAGGTATCTGAAAAGAAGCATAAATTTCAATTGACCCAATCATCATTACAACTAAGGTACCAAGAGAATCAGAACAACTGGCTGCCCCAATGTAGAGATGTCTATGGCAAGTAATTCTTATTGTTGGTTTCATAAAAAAAAAAATTGAGTTGCTTTTAACCTTTCATAGTCCAGAACTCTATGCACCTCATTAGCATGACGCAAAGCCGCCAATGCCAGCTGCACCAGAAAACATAAAAAAGCCTTTAAGAATATAACATGGGAGTTCAGCTACACCATCAAACTAAGGAGAAATTCTAAAGGATTTATTCAGTGAGGTAGAGACCAAGATCTTGGAAGCGCTCAAGAGTTATAATTTCCAAACACATCCACTATTACCGGTATTGCAGCCAACATTTCTAAAGGTTACAAAATTGCTCCTGCACCATATTTCTCCGTTGCCCAGATACCCATTTAACACGTTGAAGCATCGACATGAGTTCAACTCCTTTTTATTCGAACAAATCTATACTCCTCATATAGAGTATATAAACCTAATGGGAAATTATCCAAAAATTGAAAGCAAGTTGCCGGGCCTAAAAATTTGCTCATGAACCAAGTAAAAGTAGAAGCTGTAAGAAAAGGAAAATGCAAGAAGTACCTGTCCGGGAGGAAAGAGAAGTGGTGCATCGGTAACCATAATTTTGTCTACCTCCTCTTTTGCGGTTTCTGGAAATGATCAAGAACCATAATGCAGAAAATTAGTGTGACATAAGGATATGAGCAGTCTATTTCCAAAAGTACACATTTGCAGCAGTAATATAAATAAGAAGAAGAATATAAACGGGAACATATAAAACGAAACAATTGACTTAATATCTGTTGAACGAAGATTCTATAACGCTTGGGTCGAGGCTCTCACATACATAAGGCAGAAGCCATGTAATAACACTATTTGAAGTTCATCAAAAGCATGCAAATTTCTGAGCACAAACATCCCCCAGCAGTATGGCGAAATGCCAGATGTCAGCTCAACCCACCTGCTTATTGTAATCTTTAAGCTTGATTTCCTTCCAAGGGTCATGCTTCTCTAATGTCAAGCAACTAAGTTGATGCACATGGGGTGGTTTTGTGTTTACTTCCCACATGTTATACTTACAACTAAGGTTCTCACTCGTTAGATCGTTAAGAAGCAAATAAGTTTATTGAGGTAGATATACAATTCCATAAAGTGCTAAAGACGGCCTAGCGCATACACAAATATAACGGGGCAACAATTTGGCATTTCTCAATTGCATGTTCATCTACAAACAGATACGCTCAATTTAACAACGGTTTAAGGCGATGACCCACTAAGCATATGAGGTGGTTGTTGTCATAAGGAAGGCGGCATCGAAAGCTTTCTCCCTTGAGTTAAGTTCCTCGATAGGTAAAACTCCGCTACAATTGAGAGGAGATCCTTCATCTCAGCCCCACTAGCTGCGATCAAGACTCTACCATCGGAGTTAATGGTTATTTTTGAATTTCGGACCAAATCTCCCATGAAATCGAGAGAGCGCTACGAGTGGAAAATTGAAAGTTAGGGTAGACGAGAGAAGGAATGATGGGCAGGCGATGCATGTCGGTTTCCACGAGTGAAGACCCGTTAAATCAGATACTAGAGACATATCTAGTCCAGCCTTTTCAGCACAACTCAATCCAGACATGCTAAACTCAAAGACTTCTCTCTGCATGGTGGATTGTTCGGCAATTCCGGTGCCTAGGGGCCCAGTAGTTGAGTGGACATCTGCAATCATAATAAATAAACCATTACTTGACCATCCCCTCTCACGACAAGTAACTTGTCTAACTGCAAAGAGCACTGCAACACATGCCCTACAAAAGCTATATTGTTTTCTTTAGAAGCAGATCTTGGTTTCAGTGATCTCCTAAACCTATATAAATGGTTCAGCACTTTAGCCAGTTCTACCAACCTCAACAGTAATCCCCCATTTGATGTTGAAATTCAGTTTCCATGAATTTTCTGACCATACAAATGCAAGTGCCATGAATAAATTGCTAATTTCAGTTTCCATTAAGCGTATGATTCTACAAATTCGTGTGGCCTAATATAATTGCTTATACCATCAAGCACTTGCAAAAGGATACAAATTCATATTCTTAAGTAGTTTTGTGGTAAGACGATTTAAAGCGTAAGGGTGATAAATAATAATGGCCCCAAAAAATTTCATTATCTGTGGCATGAAGGGTGAGATTTTCATCAAATGAAATCAATGACTTGAAGCTTGTAATTAACAAATTTACATGAGAAATAAATTATACCCAGAAGGAACGCGAGCACTTTATTTCAAGGTCTCTCCTTTTGGACAAGCTGACATATAACGTGAATTGATTTAAAAAAATAAAAATAAAATAAAAGAGAGAGAGAGAGATATCTTCAACTGAGTATTACGTGCATACCTTGCAAATCTAGAATCACGGGATCTTTCTCCACGAATCAATCTGCACACACCGCTTTGCTGCTAACAGTACATATAGGGGTTCCACTGCCTCCTTGAATTGATTAGGACTGAGGGTCATGGATCCCAATCTTATAATGTCTTGTCTTGTCCTAGCAGCAGGCAAAATTGGCTGAAGATCCTGCACTTTCCATAATTAGATTTCCCGAATGCAGGATGCAAAATAACAAGGAACCGACACCTGACCAACATTAGCCATTTCTATAATCTAACATAGAACAAAAGAAAATCCCTAGCAAACATCACTGCACACAGATCTAAACCACCCTAAACAATTGAGGAGGTCAGAATCAACAAAGACAAAGCTTCGCAACGTGCAAGCACCAATGAAAAGCAAAATTTAATTGCAACTTCGCAGCACTCTTTAAACCCGAAATCACCAAGCTTGGAGCATCAAGCCACGGAGGTCAAGATGGAGTTGTAAAATTTCAATCTTTTAGACAAAGAGTGGTGAAAAAACAAAAAACTCGTGATCAAGAGATCTTACATAGATGAATCTCCTAGAGAACCGAGTTCCACAACACATCGAGAGGCCCGATCAACGACGTGCACAGTGCAAAGCATCGAAACTCACAAAAGCCGCGGCTAACGACGAGCTACAGAGCTAAAACACCACACGACCCAATCAAAGACGAACGCCAAGCGGCAAGCACGGAGCTGCCACGACAAAGAACAAAATCGACAACACCGCACAAGAATCAACCGACGGAAGCTATCCAAAGCGCTTCGGCAATCCCTAGGCACGAAACCCGGTTCGTTCCGATTCGAATCGCGACGGCGGAATCGAGAGGAACCGAGAAAGTCGAGACTCACCCGACGACTCGCTCGCGCCCTTGCTCGACCAAGAACGAGGCTCGCCGTCCGTGCGGTGGTTCGTCGGTGCTCGCGGTCCTCTCGCCGGTCCGTGCGATGGTTCGCCGGTCGGAAAGAGGGAGGTCGCGGTCCTCCGCCGGTCCGGTGTGGTAGTTCGTCGGTTCTTGGCGGTGGTTCGCCGGTCGGAAAGAGGGAGGGCACAGAGAGGCTGGGAGGTCGCGTCCTGTTCGTCGGAGAGAGAAAGAGAGAGGGAGGGAAGAGTGAGAGAGGCGAGAGAGGAGAGAGAGAAAAACCCAGCAAATTCGAGTGAAGAGAGAGAAAAAATTTTGAGCGGGAGGAATACGATGACCGTCCTATCTTCGCGGTGGAGCGAGCCGAGCTGACCAAAAATCAGCGCCTTCCTTTTCCAGCGGGTCCCGCTCGGAGACACGTGCCGGTATTTCATTGGTTTGTGCGCACCAGGTCAGCAGATGACCTGGCGCGCACTAACCACTGAATATTTTGCCGGTATTTCATTGGTTTGTGCGCACCAGGTCAGCAGATGACCTGGCGCGCACTAACCACTGAATATTTTCTCCTCGTCCACCCCCCAAAAAAAATAAAATAATTAGAGGCATGATATTCGCTACTTTGAGTGAAGAAAAAAAGCAAAATCCCCAAAAAAAATAAAATAATTAGAGGCATGATATTCGCTACTTTGAGTGAAGAAAAAAAGCAAAATCCCCAAAAAAAAATAAAATAATTAGAGGCATGATATTCGCTACTTTGAATGAAGAAAAAAAGCAAAATTAAAATGATAACGATAGAAAAGGAAAAAGATATTCGTGCTTATCTCCATTCAACCTTTCGGCAAGGAACACCAGAAAATGCCAAAAGCAAAAGGAAAGCAAGCCATTCCCACTTTTCCAATGTTATCAATGGCAAGCAGGAGCACGACAGGCTTTGCCACCTTTTGCGCTCGGTGCTTCGTCTATTGCAGGATTCATGGAAAGAAAAAATGGAGCTGCTCTGTCTGTCATTTGCCAAGTGCATTAAAATATATGCATAATAACGAAACATTGGACAAGAATGCCCGCTGAGGAAGGATTTTGATAGAAAGTACTAATCTGGGTTTTTTGGCGGGATAAAGATTAGTTTTTGATAAATATGTTATGAGTTATCAATTTAAAATTTTTTTACAAGATAAAAATTATTTTATAACAAATGATTCAAGATGTACCAGTTGAGGATTCTTTTCTTCCTGAATTAATTGGACGGCAGTTTGTAAGAAGAACAATGCAGGTGTGCCAAGATCTTGAGAGACTAGATTTGACATTTCATTTCCAAATAAAGCTACGCAACGATTCCTAAATAAGGTGGGCAAGGAATTAACCAGAATTGATCAGAGATCCTGCAGCCCTACTAATTGTCATGAATATCAAAATGACACGCGAAAGGAAGACCAAAATTAAAAGAAAGTGAAAGTGAAAGTGAAAAAGGAGACGAATTTCAATTCAGGAGAAAATAAAATTTTCAATTAAAAAGAGGTCTCTTTATGTTGTGACCAGGAAACATCAAAATTATCTCTGCACGTCGCGCTACCGAAATAATAATAATAATAATAATAATAAAAAAGAGAGTATTACACATGTTGGCAGAATATACATATTTAAAAGAGAAAGAATAAATTGGATAAGAAATGAGAAAGTAAAAAGAGAGAAAATATTCAAACGTGTAAAAGAGCTGCAGGCTCTCTGACTTTGGCGTAGGTGGGTACCACGACGGTTGCACATGACCAACCTATTATTATAGCCAAGACCCCACTATTCATCGTAATTGGTTTGGCATTGTGGCCGCGCATGACTTTCGCTCAGAAAATATTGAATAAGCCGGCCCATTCAGGAAACGACACGCGGCGCTCCTATCACTCCATTCAAGCTTATGCATCCCCTTTCTTGATCCCCCTTAGCACCGATCGTTTGATCCAGCAAAAAAATTAGGGTTTGCAGCTTTTTTCTTGTCCATTTTAGTCTTTCTACCGGCACCCAGCATCTACCATCGTCCAAACCGCTCCTGGATCTAGGCAATTTCAAAAGTGAACACGCACGCACACATAAACGAGAAAAAGCGCCGACGTAATTTTTTTATTTTTTCCTCGACGGGATCGGTCTTCCGTCTGACCTTTCCGTTCGTTAACTTAAAATAAAAAGCAGATCGGCAAGGCCTTAAAAAGGATATTTGTGATTTGATTCGATCTTGATCGATTGATGAATTAATGAAGGGACGGACGGACGGACGGGAGCGAAGGAGAGATTTTTACCGATTGATTGAGCCCTATTTGGTCTGGGAGAACATGTACAAATCAGTGGGATGGACGCGAAGAAGAGAGTTGTTGTCACAGTAGAAAGAAGAAGGCAACACCGCAATAATTGAAGAGAGAGAGAGGAGGCAGAAGTTTGAATGGAGAGAGAGGGGAAGTGGGACCCATACGACGCGCTTCGTCCACTCACTGGGCCGGCCTACCCATAATTACAGGCATGACATTCGCTGTTTTGACAGAATAAAAAAAGGAAAAGATAATAATAATAATGAAAGAAAATTTTGATTCTGATTAGCTCAACCCAGGCTCCAGCTGTACGCGTTTTTCGCGGTCTCAGGGTGTCAGCGAAGAGCCCACGAAAAAGCCAAAAACAAAAGGAAAATTATTTTTGATATTCGAACAATTCAATATTTTAGAGAGCAATAATCACTGAAAACTCTGAGTCATATTTACCTCAACTTTTCTTTCGTTCACCCCCAACACATTTACCCCCAAGAAAATTCTATGACACCAAAATCCTTGCGACATATTAACCTTAAAATTTAGGTTAAATATATCATATAAGTGCAATAATAAGGTTTTTGGCATTATAAAAAATAATCTAAAGTAAATATATTACATAAATATAAATTTTAAGATTTTTTATGTCACAATTAAAATTTAAGGTAAATATGTTGTAATGAGCATAGTTTATAGTTTTTTTGACTTTTTTCCCATTTTTGGAAGTTCACTTTTGACAGCTCTATTAATATGTTTTTTTTTTTTATACCCAAGAAACCCTGTATAGGTAGCAACTAGCGGGTAAATCTTGGGGCGACGCTAACGAATGACCCATAATTTCGACGTCGGGATCCACTATTCCAACGTCGTGCTTAAGATCTCGTGCGTCCCGCGGGATTTGAACCCCTCCGTCTTAGGTAAATGTTATGGGAGCTCTTATCCAACTGCGCCATCGCAAGCGGTGGTTCTTATTATTATGTTATTAACTTATACTAAGTTAGAGTTATTTTACATATTTTAAGCAACAAATAATGCAATTTTCGTGATAAAATATTTGGATTTTTCCCTATTTAACTGGAGAAACTAAGAAAAAATAGCGAAAAGAAGGAAATGAATACGCCTCTCACACAAGCTTTAGAAGGTGGATTTCAAATCAGGAATACTAAGATTTATTTCCTATTTTTAGGTAAAAATTAAGTAATTACAGGAGTTTTAGATATCATTCCATAAATATGAAAATGTTGACAATTTGGGGGACGGTTAAGTTTTTATTTTTAGATTTTTTTTTTAGCATTTTGGGAGTTTTTTGAAATATTTTGAAAGGAAGATAAAAAGCGATGACAGATGCGAAAGTCAATCAAACACGGCTTAGCTCCTTCAGACCTATCCCGTGGCACGTGGTGCCCGAGTTTGCAGGGATTGCTCTCCTATCTTCACACTTCCTTTTTGACTCAGTCCAATCGAGGTTTTTTGTTTTTTTACTTTTTTTTTATCAGTTCTATTATATTCATACTTTATCTTTGCAAATTCATTAATCTCGTTCGGTAATAAACTCCTCTTGAAACTTTTTATTTCCCATTGTAATCCAAAGAATGTGGAGGCGGAAAGAGTCTTTAATGTTGAAAGGATAATTCCGAATTCGCTTTTTATTTGCAGATCCATTAATCTCGTTCCGTAATACTCTCGTCTTGTTTTTTTTGTTTTTTTTTTCCTGTAACTTGTTCCTTCCAAGATCTATCCCTTTTTTCTATCCGAACACAGGAACAAATCTCTGTCTATGGCTACTCTCCCAATAAATAGATCTTGAAACTTTGACAAACTTCCTTTTTTTCTCCACACAAGTGTGAACAAGCCAAGGTTCCTCCCTCAATAAATCATAAGATAATAACTATATGAAGGACCTAGATGCCTCTTACATAGCTGGAACCTACCTAACTAAGAACCTGGAACCTACTTGTTAAATAAATTTATTATTTTTTGGAATGTGGAATCTACCTTACATACCTTGGAACCTGAAACCTTTCCTATCGGTCCGGTTCTTAAGTTTTAGATTCTATTCTAGAACCATGCTCACCCCTAAAATTTACCTAATTTTCTATACCCTTTTAAGTGCGCCACAACCAAATGAGGACTCGGTGGCTATATCTCGTTGTTGATAGTCCATAGCTTTGCTTTGGCTTCAACAAATCAATTTAGGTTTAAGTAGCAAAATGATACTTGTGAATAGAAGTTGAGCGGTTTCAAGTTCTATTTAAGTTCCACTTGAAATCTAGAATTTACTAGTTGAAATAAGTTCTCCAGGTTCTTATTTATTAGAACTTAGAACCTATCTTGTATATCTTGAAATCTAGAACAAACTTGCAATGATTTTATTCTCTAGTTCCAAGTTCTACAATAAAACCATGCTCATCCCTACAATTATAGCCTCTCTACTTTGTTAAGCTTATTCTTGTTACTCACGTGTAACACACGTGTAACACTAATAATCTTCCCTCGACATGAGAATTACATATAAACTCCTTGATCTTTGGGCATTGAGCAAGCGTCAGCCCCCATGCATGGTCTTACGACTTTGCAGAGACCTGTGTTTTTAATAGCCAATGGATTTTGAGCCCTCTAAAATCTCTTGAAAAAAATCTAGGACGTTTGAGTAATATTTTTTTGTACCACTTTGAAGAAATGCCGACATTGGTAAAATTAAAAGCTCAAGATAAGTCCTCACTTACTTTGGGCTTGCAACATTTTCGGAAGGCAGCTTCCAAGGTTGATTCGCTTTTTTTCATCCAAAGTTGCCTCAACTAGTATTTTCATATTCTTGGCTTGCCCTTGCTCATGATTGTTCTTCTTCTCCAACCGTTGAAGTTCTGAGCTTTTTGTGGTTGGGTTTCTGCCAAAGGTCGCGACGCCTGGGTTTTTGCTCGGTTCATCATCTCCAATGTCACCCTCGCTTGCGACTGTTAGATGAGATCTGAAGGTAGAGCGTCGATGATGGTCGAGCGTTGTCGACGGTCAAGACTCAACTGTCGAGCGTCAAGGCGACTCCTGGGATCGCGCAATGGCTGACTTTTGTCAAGCGTCATCGCATCAGGCAACCACTTGGAGTCGTGTGACCCTGGCGTTGCTGCACCTACCTAGGCGCAGCATGACCTTGGAACCTACGAGCCTTCCCTAAGCCGTTAGAGACAATGATGAGTGGGACGGTGCTATTCATCAGAGAGAGCCTCATGATCACACAAACCCAGGTTGAGATCCTGGAGGGTTCGCTCAATGTGGTCTCGCTGGTTGGATCTCTCGCCTCTGGCCGGACCTCCAATTGGATTGGCCAGCGATACATGATAGTCCCTGCAGCCTCCACGTTCCTAATCGGTGCACTTCTGATGGGCCTTGCTCCATCCTCCATGTTCCTAATGGCTGGGAGGGTGGTCGTGGGAATTGGTGTTGGGTACGCCCTCACGATCGCCCCAGTCTATACCAACAAGATCTCTCCAGCAATGAACCGGGATTCCTGTCTTCGTTGCCTTAAGTCTTTATCAATGTTGGGATTTTACTTGTGTATGTATCCAACGATGCATTATAGGCCTACCGGTTAATATAAATTGGAGGCTCATGCTTGGGTTAGCCAGAGTGCCGGCAATTGCGATCAGGGCAGGCGTGATGACGATACCAGAGTCACCAAGGTGGCTGGTGATGGAGGGCAGATTCGAAGAAGCGAAGAGGGTGCTGACCAAGACATCGAAAGAATAAGATGAGGTAGAAGCTGAATCGAGGCTAAATCAGATGAAGACCGACAAAGGAGTGGATCGATCCACGGGCCCGCTTTGGCCTGATGGCTCGGGCACGGCTTTGGAAGGAAGTCCTCCGGAGGCGCATCCGCCGGATTCTCATGGCAGCCATTGGACTGGACTTCGTCACGCAGGCGTTAAGGAATGCCGCCGCGTGTACTTTAGCAATAACCAACAGCCTTTAGGGGTGACCATCATAATGGGACTTGCCAAGACATTCTTTGCCTTTGCTTCGGCTCTTTTCTTGGACCATTTTGGGACGAGGCCTCTCTTGAAGCTAGGCTCGGCCGGAATGGTGGTCTCCCTGGCGGGCCTGGGCCTGGGCTCAAAGTTCCGCAAGTGATCCGGGACCAAGCCGATGTGGGCCATCATGCTGTGTGTGGAGGCCGTCTGTGCGGATGTCTCTGTTCTTTTCAATAGGGCTCGGGCCCATCACTTGAGTCTACTCGTCCGAGATATTCCTGACAAGGCTGCAGGCCTAGGGCATGAGCCTGGCCATAGCGGTGAACCAGGTGGTGAGCAGCACGGTGGCGATGTCGCTTTTGAGCATTTCGAGAGGGATAACGTTAGGCCTATATTAGTTCCGGATAATTGAATGTGCCTCAACTAGGAAAGTCCGTATTTGGACTTGGATCGTTGTTGACTCGGAGAAGTCCGAATTTTGTCCAGAAAAGCAAGGAAAGGAAATCCAAGTAAGTCGGTCCAAGGAAAATCTAAAACGGAAAGTGCTGACCATTGACCAAATTTGGAATCTTGAACGGGATTTACGTGTCCATGCTTATATAATCTGACTGAGGGAGCGCTCACACGCCACTGTTGATACGAAGTCTTGCAGTGCCAAAAGAGTGCTTGAGAAGCGTGGGTTATCTTCGTGTCATTCGTGCGGTAAAGCTTATTTGTGCAATTACATCCAAGAAGAATTGATGTTTAAGCCGATTAAATTTTGTGTTAAGATTTGTGTATAATTCTTTCATGAGATTAAGTGATAATTTCACAAGAAATTAGAGGGTTAAACACTATGTGAGTTATTAGGTGTAATTGGGGCTTGAGAAACACTAAGAGTGTTTAAGTGACTTGAATGTAAAATCTTCATTGTATCATTTGATATATAATGAAATTTACTGATACTCTCTATGGATATAGATCATTATAACCAAACCACATAAATCTTGAGTAAGATTTAATTTTTAATTTTGTTTATTTTATTATTCGATCGCTTTCTTTTCACTACAATTGGTATCATAGCAAGACTTGATTAAGTTGAAACAAATCGATGACGAAAGAAAAAGAAAAGTGAGAGTTGACAGATTTGATAGGAATGATTTTAGTTTTGGGAAGATGCGAATTAGAGATTATTTCTACCAAATGAAACTGCCTTTGCCCATATTTGAGGAGAAGCTAGAGTCAATGAAGCAAGCTAACTAGGAATTACTAGATAAACGAGCTATGGGTGTTGTTTGGCTAACGTTGGCTTGTAACGTTGCATTTAATATCGTGAAGGAGAAAATCACAACCAATTTGTGATGAAAGCACTATCGAATATATAAAAGAAGCCATCTACGATCAACAAGGTCTATTTCATGTGACATCTATTTAATTAAATATGAGCGAATGTGGGTTAGTTGCAGATCATATCAATGAATTTAATGTGATTATTAGTTAATTGAGTTCAATTGAGATTAACTTTGAAGATGAGTTACCTGCTTTGATTTCGTTAGCTCCATTGCTTGATGGTTGGAATACTTTGTTATCGCTGTTAGTAATTCCCTTAGGTCAATAAACTTCACATTTAATTGGAAGTAAAGCCATATGTAGAAGAGAATCTAGCGAACTTGTATTTACTCCTTTAGTAAATGAAAATAGAGGAAGAATTAGTACTTGTGTTAGCAGGAGTAGTATAAACATAAAGAGTTATAGTCAGTCTAGGATTAGTGATGCTATCTATTGGAGCTGTGGCAAGAGAGGACATCTGAAAATGAATTGTCTTAAGCTGAAGAATGAAAATGCTAAGGGAATTATGGTTGATTTTGCATATGATGTTGCAGCTGTAGTTAATGGTAATTCGAATAATGTTGATTTTGTCTTGTTAATCATTAATGATTTGTCATTTGATGGACATATTATTAGGTTATGCAAAGGAAACGGGACTTGCCTAGACCACCAGGAACTGGCCCAAACCACTTGGAACCAGATTGAAAGCTTCTAGAATTGGTGGTTCTTAAGGAAACCGGTCTAGTTCCCATTTCCAACTTATGAGAACCTGTAAGTACCGATCCGGTTATAAGTTCCATAAGCGATTTGCTCACCTGCCCACCTGGATCGGACATGTTATATTATAATAATGTTAATTTTTTTTTTCGAAACTAGCAAATCCAATCTCTATCTCATCTCAGTTCCTTTTGACTCCATCTCATCTCTGCCTTTCTCAGTTCGAACTGTCCTCCAGCTCCCTCTTCCTCTCCGATTAACCTCTGACTTTGCTCATCTCTCTTCGAGTCCTATTGCCTCAATGAAATGGTGAGTCGATTCTTTTTCCTCCCTCAAACTTGAACTCTCCTTCTACTTCTTCTTCTTCTTGGTTTCTTTGATTAAGGATCTTGAGGCTGGATCGTTGGAGACACGAAACATGGGTGGGCAGTTAGGTGGGTTGTTTCGAGTTTGCAATCCGAGCTACTCGTTCAATTTGTTCCATGAGCTAACTTGATCTCCGAGCACGTCGAGTCGTTGAAATCAATTTGGATTGATAAGTTGTTTTGGCGAAGGGGAGTTTGCGTATGTTTTTACATGGTACTTTCTTCGTGGGTAGCGGTGTCAAGGTGGTGTTTTTGAAAGTTTGATTTTGAACAAAAATTTCTGTCTTGCTTCCCATGTACCCCCACTTTTTGTTGATGTTAATCTTGTATTTTCTTGGTTCTTGTTTGGATTCATTGTTCTTTCATTCCACATTGCTTCCATTGATTCTTTTGGGTACTCCGTAATATGTTCATCTTGCTTGATTCAATTCTTATTTGGATAAACTATCTTCTTTTGGTGTGTTGTTTTGGTGTTGAACCCTTGAAGTAATGTGCTTCAATGAAAGCTAAAAGTGATGAACGACACAAATGGCCTCCTCCTCTTGATCTCTTCTTTCCTTAGTTTTATGTGTTTTCTTATCCCTATTGCAAATGGTTCTTTTTCTTTTTAGTTTTTTTAGGAAGTTGGACTATATATTGAGCTCCTTAGGCCATGTTTGGTAACCATCCAAACAGGGCCAAATTCTGATTTTTTGTTTCCAGAATTAGCTTGGGCCGAGAATCGCGTTTGGTAAAATTTTTGTTCTCGAGAACAGATTGGGAGTGGAATCAAAAAAAAAAAAAGTTGATTCTTGTTCCGGGAACAAATTTAAAAATAAAAAACCAACTCTTCTCATTCTTTCCTTTGGCCATCTCGCAACCGCCGTTTGCTGCCGCTTGCCACCGTCCGCCACCACCGCCTGCCGTCCACCGGTCCGGCGAGCTCGCTGGAGGCTTGTCAGGCCAGGGCGAGGTTTGCGTGCGAGGTTCAGCGAGCTCGCTGGAGGCAAGCCCAACCACCAACGAGGCTCGGCCTCGCCAAATCTGGCAGGTTGAGCCTTGTCGGTGGCCATCGGGCCTCGCTGAGGCTAGGCGAGGCCCGCCTAGCCCTGGCGAGGCTCGCCTAGCCCCGTCGGTGGCCAAGCAGGCCTCGCCCTTCCCCGGAGAGCCTCGCTTGGCCATTGGTGAGCCTCGGCCTCACCAGGGCTGGGTAAGCCTCGCGACGCCCTGCGACGCCTTGCCTCGCCGATGGCTAAGCGAGCCTCGCTTGGCCACCAGTGAGGCTCACCCAGCCCCGCCAGTGGCCAAGCAGGCCTCGCCTAGCCTCGGCGACGCCGACTTGGCCACCGTCGAGGCTCGGCCTCGCCAAATCTGGCAAGACTGAGCCTCGGTAGGGCTAGGCAAGCCTCGCCCAGCTACTGGCGTGGCAAAGCCGACGAGGGCCGGCCTCGCCGAGGGCCGGCGACACTTCGATGAGGTTGCCGGCCCTCGTGCGGTTGATAGCAGTCCGGCGACCGACCACGAGAAGAAGAAGAAGAAGAAGAAGAAGAAGAAGAAGAAGAAGAGGAGAAAAAGGAAAAAAAGAAAACACAAAAGGAAAAAAGAAAAGAAAAAATGAAAAAAAGTAAAAAAAAATATTTAAAAATTAAAAGAAATTGATTTGGAACAGAATAAATGAGCACGGTACCAAACACAATTCTATTATAGAATCAGAAATTTTGGACAGTTATCAAATGCGTTCTTTTACTCAAAATCAGTTCCCGAGATTAAAATAAAAAATAATCATTTCTAGTTAGAATCTGTTCCCGGGAACAGAATCGTTACCAAACGCGCCCTTATTGTACCATTTTATATCTGTTTTCCACTGTGAGTGAAATATGATTTAGCTCCATGAGAAGTTTTCTAGTATTGGGGGCCTAGGGTTAATGTGATTGCTGGAATTTAGTAAATTTTGTGGTTTATAAAGATTTTATTTTGAATCTCAATAATCTGATGAAATTTCTTTATATCTTTGGTCTATACTTGTTTCACAGTTGTAATTGTGATGATCTATTTGCAAAAGTTATTTACTCTCTAAATGTAATTTGCGAGCACTTAAATAGATTATTTGTTAGCCAAACTATGCCGAGTGGTTTCTTCTATGTCAATGCCTTGGGAAGATTAGATGATAAAGTAGTAACTTCTATCGATAGCAAGTTCTTCAAGCTTAAGCTTTTTACTTATCTCGTCAGTTACATCATAACTACATATGTTGTATAATGCTATGAAGGTAATGGTTTTGAGCATCTCTTTCGGACTAAGTTGGCAGAATTCTTCTCTTTTGACCCAAGAACTAGTTTATGGCTATTTCTAGTCAAGATTTCTTAGCTTATTCTGTCTTTTGAGTCCTTACAGGCATAAATGGGTGTTCCCTCTTCCTTCTTTCTCCTTTTTGCACAGAAAATATAAATAAATAAATACCTCTTAATGCTGAACTTAAGCATCTGGTATATAAATTACTTCAATGAATTTTGTCGCCTTTGTTGAGTTGGTCTCTACTTATGAAACATGTATGGGAATTCTGGTTTGTTGCTCAAATGATTTTGTTATCCAAGAGACTCATTTTCTTTTTTGAAAGTATCAATCCATAACTTGTGTTGACATTCCTTTTTCTTTTCTACAGTTGGGCCTTTTTTCTTCTTCATTTTAAAGGACCAAAAGCCCCCTAAAATCACATCTTGAAAAGGTACTTATGAGATGCTTTTTAGAAACGCTTATAAAGTATCAAGTCTCTTAAGCCTCTTAGTTTGAACTGGCCTAAATCATTTTTAGAAACTCATTCCCAGACAAATTGCACCATGTTGTATAAAATTTTTATGAGTTGACCTTTGTTGATGATGTGTTGCTTGATTTGAGTAGGTGATCCATTAACATGTCAATGGAAGTGGAGGAATCCTATGATATGATAACGCCAATAATGGAACCAACATCACTAGAACGTGAGGAAAGTGAAAACTTTGAAGAGGCAGCCAAAACAAATAAGGTGTCCGGTTCTTGTTCATGTCCTCCTCCTAGTAAGCGAACATTTGCAGCTTGACTTCATTTTCGGAAAGGAACAACTCACACGAATGGGGAAGTTGATGTGTTCTGCAATTATTATGGGGCCAAGTATTCATACTATATTGATAATGGGACTTCAAATATGTTGAAGCATTTGAGAAAATGTAATAAGTATTCTCGCAATATAGATAAAAGGCAAAATGTTTGCATCACAAAAAGTAGATGAAACTCAAATGATATGAGGAGATACTAGCACTACCAAGAGTGATAGAGTTTTAATGACATGGAAGTTTGATCAGAAGAGATGTAGGCAAATGTTTAATCGGATGATTATAATCGATAAACAATCATTTTCGATCGCCAAACGTATTGGATTTCATGGTTATGTGATCAATTACAATCTCTCTTCAAGTCTATGTCATGATTTACAATTGTTAGGAATTGCATGAAGTTGTATTTTTGTGGAGAAAAAATAAGTTTGAAGGCCTATTTTTGTAAGCTTAATTCTAGGATCTCACTCATGATTGATATATGGAGTTTCATTCAGAATTTGAACCATTTATGTCTTACTACACAATTTATTGATGAAAATTATAAATTGCACAAAAGAATAATCAATTCTGTGGTGATACCTTGTTGCAAGGGTAAGGATATTGGAAAAGTAGTTAAGAAATGCATATACGAGTGGGGAATAGAAAAAAAAAAAAAGTATCCATGATCACTGTGGATAATGCTAGTTTGAATGATGTGGCTATTTGTTATTTAAAAAAAAAATCAAGAGATAGGTTATTGATCTTAGATGGTGAAATTTTACACATGAGATGTACGGCTCCTATATTAAATTTGATTGCGAAGGATGGCTTGGCCAAAATACGTGCTTCTATTGCACGTATACGAAATGTGGTTAAGTATGTGAGGAGTTTTTCCATTAGAGTTAAGACATTTTGAGATTGTATTGAAAGTACAAGGATTACTTATAAATGTTCAGTTTGTAAGTAATTCTACTTACCTAATGTTAGAGAGGACGTGCAGACCCCTCAAGTGCTACAACTTTGGCTAAAGGGACACTTAAGTGCCATAACTTACGAAAGGTACACTTAAGTGCCAAAATCGGAGTAAAAGAATCACTTGAGTGCCACTCCGGCCAAAATCCGGCCAAAACGCCAACGTGGCGTTTTTCCGACGAAGCGCGCCCAAAACGACGCCGTTTTGACGCGACGTGGCCAAAACGGCGTCGTTTTGGATTAACATGGAAAAAAATAAATAATAAATAAATAAATTTAATTTAAAATTAAATTTAGTTAAAATATTAAAAAATAATAATTTTAAAATTAAATTTAGTCAAAATATTAAAAAATAATAATTTTAAAATTAAATTTAGTCAAAATATTTAAAAAATAATTAAAAATTTAAAAAAAAAGTTTTTAAAAAAAAAGGCAACGGGGGGGAGGTGGCTGAGGGCCCTCAACCACCGCCGCCGCCGGGAAGGGCTGGCGACGGCGGGGAGGGTCGGCCGGGGTCGCGAGCCCTCGCCTCGAATCGGGCGAGGGCCGCGAGCCCTCGCCGGCTGGAGCTCACGGCCCTCGCCTCGGATCCGGGGGCTCGCGGCCCTCGCCCGGATCCGGCCGACCTCCCCCCGCCGTCGTCGGCCCTTGCAGGCGGCGGCGGGGGGGCGCGGTGGCGGGCCGAGGGCTCTCGGCCGCCACCCCGTTCTTTTTTTTTTTTTTTTTTAATTTTAAAGTTTTTAAAATTTTAAAATTATTATTTTTAAAAATATTTTAACTAAATTTAATTTTAAAATTATTATTTTTAAATATTTTAACTAAATTTAATTTAATTTAATTTAATTTTTAATTTTTTTTTTACCACGTCAGCCCAAAACGACGCCGTTTTGGCCACGTCAACGTCCAAAACGACGTCGTTTTTGGGCGCGCGTTGGAAAAACGCCACGTTGGCGTTTTGGCCGGACTTTGGCTGGAGCGGCACTCAAGTGATCCGTTTTTTCGAATGTGGCACTTAAGTGTACCTTTCGTAAGTTATGGTACTTAAGTGTCCATTTGGCCAAAGTTATGGCACTTGAAGCGTTCTTTTGCCTGTTAGAGAGTGTCATAAAGTTAAGAAAAACTTTTGAAAGGATAGAAGAAGATAATCTTTCTTTATCAACTGAGCTTAACTCCGATACTCCAAGTAGTATTGATTGGGAAAATACTGTTGCTCTTTCCAATTTTTTTAAGAAGTTTTATGATGCCACCAACAAGATGTCCGGGACATTGTATATCGCTTCAAATGATTATTTATGAGGATAGCTTTTTTGTATAATTATATGGGAGAAGTGGCAAAGGCTTTTGATTATAGGGTGAGTTATGGGTACACAAATAAAAGATAAGTTTAACAAATATTGTGGGAGTTTCGAAAAAATAAATGCATTGGTGTTGATTGCGGTAATGTTGAATCCCAGAAAAAAAACTAAATTATATAAAGTATTGTTGTAAACTCATTTGTTATAATACTGCCAAACTTGATGAGATGTTTGGAAATGTGAAGTTTGCCTTGGAACATGTGTTTAAATTTTATGAGAAATCTTGTCACACTTTTAGTGACAAAAATTTGGATGTTGAATTGGTGAGTTCTACTAGTATCGATAATAGCTGCGATCCTTATTGCAATGAGAGAAATGGAGGGGACAATTGTGGCTTAAATTTATATGTGTAAGAGCCTTCGTATGATAACTTTCTTAATGAAAAGAAGAAAAGGTCCAAAGGCAACTTATCTGAGCTCAATCCATATCTTAAAGCTGAACTTGAATATGCTCGTGATCTTGACATTTTGAAGTAGTCGAGTGTTGCTGGCCAAAAGTTTAAAATCCTATCTTTGATGGCTCAAATATTTTGTCTATTCCCATTACTATCGTTGCTTCAGAGTCAACTTTCAGTACTTCTAATAGCGTGCTTGATGGTTCTCGGAGTCCTTTAACTTCTAGAGTTGTGGAAGCTTTGATTTGTACTCAAGATTGGTTGAGAGCGGTTCTTGAGCTAATTAATATAGAAAAGTGTATCAAGAATGCAGAAAAGTTTGAATTGGTTAAGTCCATATCATTTCATCTTTTAATTCTTTTATATATCTATTATCTAATAACTAAATACTTTAATTAATATTTTCTTTTTGTTAGATGTAGATTATGTTAACACAGAGATTAATGGTCCATAAAGTTTACAAGTTGAAGTGGGAGAAATATATATGGTGAGATTTTTCATAATTGTTTGAGTTCAATTTCTACTAATATTGAGCAATCATCTACTTATTGTTAATTTACTTTTAGGAGGTTGGAACTTGGAATTTAAGAGCTATCAAAACTTGGGATTCACAAGCTTTATAAGTCATAAATGTTTAGGCGAATTTTGTTGCGATTTTGTGTCAATGTAAACTTGTCTAATTTACTGTACTCAATGAGTTTGTTTCACGTACTTAAATTTGGTTTGATATGATATTTTGGACTTATGTTGTTGAGATGGTATGGAGCTCATGTGATCAACTTGGGTTGTTGTGGCTTTTGACTTATGAATTGTTTTACTTTCTCTAACTTTCAATGTTATGTTCTAATTTCTAGTTGTCGTAACTTCTGGTTTCTAGTTGTCAACTTATTGTTGCTACTAGTTTCTTTCACTTTCCTTTGTTTTTATAAGAATTGTCGGAATTGAGTTGGTTACTTAAAAGTGAATATTAGTCTTTCCCCAGAAAGAAGTTATGTGACAAGATTCTTTGTCCTTGGTATGGATTGTAGACTTGACATTACTTTGTAGGACATATAAGGCCCTATTTGGTAACCATCCGAATAGTAACTGATTTTGATTTTTTATTTCCGAGAGCAGTTTGGGAACAGAATCGCGTTTGGTAAAATTTTTGTTCTCGGGAACAAATTTAGAGTAGAATCAAGAATAAAAAAAATGTTGATTTTTGTTCTCGGGAATAAATCTAAGAATCAAGTCTTCTTCCATTTTCTCTTATTCTTCTTCGCTTTTCTTCTTCTTCTTCATCTACCGCCATCTTACAGTTGCTGTTCGCCGTTGTTTGCCGCCATTGTCCACCATTCGCCGGTCGCCGGCAAATGGTCCGGTGAGCTTGCCGAAGGCTCGTCAGGCCAAAGCGAGGTCCAACAAGCTCGCCGGAGGCAAGCCCAACCACCAATGAGGCTAGGCGAGCCTCACTAGTGGCCAAGCGGGCCTTGCTTAACCTCGGCGAGACTCGCCTGGCCACCGGCAAGGCCGAGCCTCGGTAGGGCTGGGCGAGCCTTGTTTAGCTGTCGGCGAGGCTTAGCTGACGAGGGCCGGCAACACTCCGATGAGGTCGTTGGCCCTCGTCTGGCCGGTTGCCAGTTACCGGTCCGGCAATCGGCCACTTGAAGAAGAAAAAGAATAGGAGAAAAAGGAAAAAAAAGAGTAAAAAAGTAAAAAAAAAATTAAAGGAAATTGATTTTGAACAGAATCAATGGGCATGATACCATATGCAATTCTATTTTAAAATCAGAAATTTTGGACAGTTACCAAACAGCTTAAAATGCTTATAAATTGTTCCCGGGAACAGAATCAAAAGGAATTATTCCTGATCAAGATCTATTCCCGGGAGCAGAATCGTTACCAAACGCACCCTAAGAATCCATATTTAGGATTGGTTGGCACTACTTGAGATGTGTCTAACACCGGTACTATCTTTCTTTCTTTTTTGTTGCTATGTGGCCCTATTAACGATAGAGCTTGTCCTTTCAACCCTTATGAAAATGTCAGTTTATATTTACATTATTAACCTTATCCCAAAGATCACATAATCAATTCTTATGTTCACTTCATTACAGTGGCATAACTTGGAAGCATGGGTTGATAATTTTGAGGCATTGAGGTTAATGCATTGGTTAGAAGAAAAGAGATGCCTATAGCTAAGTGCAATACATTCTATTCAAATTGTTACTATATTATCACCATATAGTGACAATATATCAGTTCTTTGTATCAATGCTTCTTGGCTTTCTCTGGATATTAAATGCCCAACTTACGTCGGCATAGTTGTCATAAGTAATTTTCCTTTGATTACTAGTTCTAATAACTACACTTTATTTTCAAATGACCGTTGAGCTTGTGCTGAGACCGATTCCATGGATCCATCTGGGAAATGAACTGCGTCGGCGGTCCGGTTCCTCGGTGGATCCATGCAATTAGCTAGTGATTTCCAGTTCCAATTTTTCGGAATTGGTCCTTAGTGAGCGGTTCCAACTTCTAGGTTGAGAACCATCCATCCGGATTATACACATCTTTACGGATTATTGATTCTGATTGTTCTTTTCGTGCTACATCAAATAAAAATTGGTCTACTACTTATCAATGCATGGATAATAGTAAGTGCAATTGGGGAACAATGCTGAATGTGATATTATGGGTGTTAATATTGTTAAAATCAGAATGCATGATGGTATAGTGAGGGTAGTGACTGGAGTGAGGCGTATTTCAGAGTTGAAGAAGAATTTGATTTCCTTGAATGCTCTAGACTCAGTTGGGTATAGATATATTTTAGAATGTAGAATTCTAAAAATTGTTCGAGGTACTTTAGTGATAATGAAAGGAATCAAGCACATGGCCTAAATGAATTTTAAGGTGAGACAGTGACAGATTTCGGCCCAGATACGTCAGATACATCTATTTGAGAGTTTGAATTGTGGCATATGCATTTATGACACATTGGCGAGAGAAGCCTGAAGATTTTAAGTGAAAAAAAATCTATTAAATGGTTATATTACTAATTAATTAAATGTATGCAGGTGCTGTGATTTAGATCAATAGTAGAAAGTGCAATTCAATACCATTGTCAAAGAAACCACGAAAATTACAGAGTTAATTTACATGAATGTTTGCAAGTTGTCATGATTTCCTTTGACGAAGAGTGCTAGATTTATACTAACAGTTTGATGACTACTCGATGAAGATGTGGGTGTTTGTGCTTAGGTACAAGTTTGATGTTATCGTTAGGATCATGCAATTGAGAACTTTAACAAAAAAGAAGACTAGTAAAATGATTAGGCATGTGCAGATTAAGAGTAACATAGACTTTTAGTTGAAGCTATTAAATGAATTTTGCATGAAAGAAAACATAGTAAGACACTACACTAATGCCAATGAACCACAATATGTTGCAGAATTAATAAGCAAATAAGAGACGGATCATAAAATGCTCTCTAGTACTAGTATGACTAGGAAATTCCTAGTAGATGCATTTACCATTGCAAATCACCTGATGAATAGATCCTTGTCGACTATGATTTTATGTCAGACTCCCGAAGAGCATTGTTAGGTAACATTGTTGATTGTTTTGTTCTAGAATATTTAGTTTCCTATGTTATATTCAAGTTAGTGATGATAAACTCGACGAGAGGGTACAAAAGTGTATATTCCTAGACTATGCATAAGGTGAGCGTGGCTATCGATTGTGGTGCTCAAAATTAAATTAATCTATTATCAATAGAGAAGTTAAGTTTGACAAGTTCTCAATACTTCTGACTATGAATGTTATTAGAAGTGTTCATATGGATCTGAACGGTATTTAACTTGAGGTGGAGTTGCAACTAAAAACTCTTGAGATAGCGAGTATGAGTACTAACAAAGTAATCGACATAGATTGTGCTTGTAGTGAGGTGAAGCATATAGAGCCAATAGTTGCTATAGTTGCTTATATTAACGAGGTATGTATTCAATCTCCTGATAGATTTGGATACAACAATGGCTTTGCTTCTGTAATTAATGAGGTTGTGCAGAAAAAATCTTTATGGATAGTTAAAGGTGCATGTGGAGATGGTCTTCTGATGAGGTCCTCGATTCTAGCGAAGTTCAAGTGCAGTTTGGACTTGGAAAATATCCGTGGTGGTTGAGCCTAATTGGAGCTGTGGGAGAGTAATGGCAAAGTTCGAAATTTTAGTGAAGAGATTTTGACTTGGCTCAAACATCAAGCCAAGGTAGATATTGTTATAATATGTCTCAAGTTTGAGTCTATCGAACAAAATTTGACACGAAATAAAAATGTATGAATCGTGGCTTACATTAGTTTCGGATAATTGAATGTGCCTCAATTAGGAAAGTCAATATTTGGACTTTGATCGTTGTCGACTCGGAGAAGTCCGAATTTTGTTCAGAAAAGCAAGAACAGGAAATCCAAGTAAGTCTGTCCAAGGAAAATCTAAAACGGAAAGTGCTGATCATTGACCAAATTGGAATCTTGAATGGGATTTACGTGTCCATGTTGGAATCGGCCTATGTAGGCTTATCTTGGCAATGTATATATTCTGATTGAGGGAGCTCTCACACGTCATTGTTGATACGAAGTCTTGAAACGCCCAAAGAGTGCTTGAGAAGTGTGTGCTATCTTCGTGTCGTTCATGCGGTGAAGGTTACTCGTGCAATTATATCAAAGAAAAATTAGTGTTTAAACCAATTAAATCTTGTATTGAGATTTGTGTATAATTCTTTTATGAGACTGAGAGATTATTTCGAGAAAAATTATGAGGCTAAACACTACCCAAGTATTAGGTATAATCGGGGCTTAGAAATACCAAGAGTATTTAACTAATTCAAGTGTGTAATCTTTATTGTATAACTTAATTTATAATAAAATTCACCGTTGTTTTCTACGTGGACATATGTCACTATTACCGAATTACGTAAATCTAGTATACAATTTATTTTCTTTATTTTGTCTATTTTATTATTTGATCGCTCACTTCTCACAACAAAAATTGCACTGGGCCATGCTATTATTGTACTCTCTCGCCTAATTGAAGGTGCGACATTCGCTGTTTTGACTGAATGGAGAAAAGGCGAAAAATAATAATTGATGAAAAGGAGATTCTAGAATCCGATCCACCGCATTTACATGTTTCAGCGTTTTAGCAAAGAACACCAGAAAAAAGCCAAAGGGAAAAGTAAAAATTAATTTCGATATATTTAATCAGATGAAATTAACAATTCAATATTTATAGAGTTAGTTTTTTACTGTTGTATTAACAAGTTACCAATGGATATTAAGGGCGTGCATGACAAAAGTTCTGGAACAAAAATCAATTTCTATTCCATGGATGAGTTTCTAAGGAAAAAAACATGTATGATAACAATTCAAAATTTATTTTTCTAAAATAAAAATTCTTTTGATAACATAATAAAATTTCTATTTCTAAGAGCAAGTAACGACCGGCGCCCAAAGTGGCCGAAGTCGACATTCGGCGATCGGCGGCGGGCGGCCGAAGTTTGAAGTCCAACGTTCGGTGTCTAGCGCCAAGTCCGGCAACCGATGGCGGGTGGCCAAAGTTCAGAATTCGACACCAGAGTCCGGCGACCAGCAACTGGCATCCAACGGTCGGAGTTCGACGTTTGATGCTCGACATCTAGAGTCCAGCGACAAGAGGTCGGCGGCGGGTGGCCAATGGCTAGAGTTCGACGGTGGGTGGCGAGCGGTGACATCGATGACCGGTGGTGAGCAGCAAATGGTCGTTGGTGAACATCCGGTGGTTGGTGGTGAGCCTTCGGCGTCAAATGATTGGCGATGAGCAGCCAACGACCGGTGGGCGTCCGGCATACAGAGACTAGCGATTGGCGACCAGCGGTTGGAGTGCGGTGGCCGACAACTGACGTTTGGTGGCCAGTGGTCAATGGCTGCTGGCCGGGGCCGGTGGCAGGTAGCTAGCAACCAGTAGCGGGCATCTAGCATTTCACAGGCAACGAGGGGGCGACGGGCGATGATGAGAGTGAACAATGAGAAAAATTTTGATTTCTCATTATTGTTACAGAAATAGAAAAGCTAAAAATTTTAACTTCTAATTTCCACTCCAAATCTATTTTTGAAATAAAAATCTCTTCCAGAGATAGAAAATTGAAATTGTGTTACCAAACGGATTTCTATTCTAAACCTACTTTGGGGAACAGAAAAACAGAAAAATAGAGAAACTGAAATTTTGTCATGCGCGCCCTAAGCCACTCCCAAAAATGCCTTTTAATGTTGTTATTGGCAAGGACGATGGGTTTTGCTCACATTGTACATTCGGGCATTGTGCTGTGGTGAAAGATGGAAAAGCAGAGGCAATAATATATGCATAAACACTGTGTGACAGCCTGACAGGTCAATGTTTTCTTATGGATCAATTCCTCTCGCGATATGCGGTGTGAACTTTTACGTTCTTTATCCTCTGCAAAGAGAGAAATGGCGTGTTGAATTTGCTTTTATCAATTATAGTGTTTGTTGGAATCTAATGTGCGAGTGAATGTGCAAGTGCTCCACGTCACCCTTCATGATTTAGACCTTTTGAATTGGTAATCCTTCATCAATAGCTCAAAATTAAGCTATCCTTTCACCTTTGAGCTCAAATCCTAAAACTCAAAGCAGCTACCCAATTGCTTCCGCTAAAAAATTCGGAGCCTCTTCACAAAGCTTTGCCAAAGTCACCCTTAGAGTTGATGATAATCGTGCGGACTATTGAGCAAAACAGAAACAGTGGGACCATGTTGGGTTTCATTAACAACGCAATGTAAGCAAACTCTGACAGAGGATGTGCTCAAGCTCTTCATTACTATTTTGCGATGGAAGGCCCAAAGCAGTGTGGTTTTGCAAAGCCAGGGGCTAAAAAGGGATGAAATCGGAAGACAAAAACAATTGGGAAATGAAATGTTGGGAAGGACATAGCATTTCCCTTCTATATTTAGTTTTGTAGCACGTCTCACGTCAATTAGCATTCTCATAATATAATAATGTCTATCGAGTTCATGTCCTAATGAAATGTCGCGCCCTAAACGTAAACTTGGATTCCCCGTGGCAAGACCATTTTCATTTCCTGTCGCGACTCTCTCAATCCTAAAAGTTTTAGGAGCGTTTTCGCGATTGGGAGATCCAAGCTTGCACGTGGCCTACGGATGCCTCTCGCCCTCCGACTACTTCGGACAGACAACCCTTCGGACGAGAAAACCTGACACCACCCCCCCGCAACTTGGCATCAAGTACCCACTAGATTCGGCTGCTCATTCCATCACAGCCTTTCTGACGTCATACTGCTCCACTAGGTCCTCTGCACCTATCACACGGCACGTGGCACTCGAGGTTGCTAGGATGGCTCACTCATGACTTGGTCTAAAATAGGAGGGTGTAACCGAATCGAGTTTACTCCTGAACCAGATCAGTTCACCTGAAAAATAGATACAGATATCAATTCCCAAAATTCGAAACTGGTTCTGAGTGAATATCTACTTGAGAACCAAATTGACCAACCTAGTTTGGGAATCAGTTTTATAAGCCCAAAAGTTCAAATTCCTATATTTTTCCCCGATTTCTAATCTTCGAATTACATTTTTTCCTCTCGCATGGTGCCTCTTCTTCTTCGTTCCTCTTCTTGGCTCACCTCCCTCCCTCGCCGGCTCACAATCACAATCACACCATCCATCGGATAGGATTTTTGCTTTGCCTTGTAATGTTTATTTATGATAATTAGCCTTGTGGATCATTAATTTCATTTAGTTGTACTTATTGATTACATGTGCTTAATGTTTAAATACAAATTAAGAGGATTGCGCTATTTTCTCTCATACTAATGTAAAATTCGAAACTATATAGGATATTAGACGGTTGCAAAACAAGTTCCTCCAGGACTGGAAGAACAAGGTGGTTCTATAATAGAGTCCAATGCAAATAAGATCGAATACATAGTTCAAAAAAAGGAACCCGTTATAACACGATCGGGTATAGAGTCTAGATCTGGAACCTACCTAACCTAGATTTGATCACTCCTAGTCTTAAATTTAATTTGCCATTGCACAAAATGAACGAACGCCAACATCCAAGTTCAGCTCATGGCGGAAGACTTTGGCAGCGTCGATTGACTTCAATTAGAATAAGGTCGGTACGATAATGCTACCAAATGGTACAACTTATTATAGACTACAGCAAAGTACGGGGCTACTTGGACAAACAATTACACCAGTTAATTTTGGCAGGTCCCGAGCCTATCTTCCCATCTACGTTGAAGAGTGAAAACAAGGAGGTTTAGAAACTATTGAAGGCCACCATCCTTCCCATCTCCAGGTCTCGGGGTGTTTGGCCGCTAGGACCCGCGCTACTCGAGCCAGATGGAGACAAGCCATATTCACCTGTTGGTTCCCCGTAATGGCCGTCGCCGTATTCGAGGTCGAGGTTACTCGGCCCGGCTCCGATCCCATCATCAAGGTCAGCGGCAGATTGATGCCCTTCGAGGACTCGAGCAACCTGCTCAATTTTTCAAAAGCTGATTATCAGAGTTCCTATTTCCATCTAACCTAACAAATCTTAGATCAACTAGACATGAGTCCACGAACAAAAAGAGCTGTCACCAGTCATGGATGTAGCAAGTGGGCAAGTACGAAAGAAATCTCAAGCTCCGGCTGCCGAAATATTACCACACTCATTTTTGGTCGACACTCCGCGGATTCACGTGTGCAAGCAGCAGCGCAGGCCACCATTCGAGCCATTTCACTGCGGCTATAATGATCCTGCAGCCTGGGGTCGACAAGAAAGTCGAAATTTCCATCTCCCAGAGCTTGTGTGAGTTGAGGCCTCGCCTGTAAATCATGACAACAATTCTACTTCAATATTGCGATTTCAACGACTGAAAACATCAAGTTCGGAATCTCATAGGAAGGTAGCCCCGGGCTATGATGTAAACATGAGAATAGCACGACTTACGGAAAAATCCAGATTATCATTAGAAGAATTAAGTGGCGAACCCACAGGTCTGCGGCCGGTAATCAACTCCAAGAGGACGACCCCAAATTAGAACGTATCTGCATTTGGGGTTAGTTCCCCAATCAAGGCGTATTCTGGAGCAACGTACCTACAGGGAAGAACATGAACCGTGCTTCAACCTAATTGAACTAGTCAAGTACGTAGAAAACTGTGCTTCAACAAATAAAGCTCGAGGTGAACTAGCGAGCAATGCCTCATTTTACATACATTTAGAAACATCTAAGACAGATTAATAACCAGCGCATGTCCCTGTCCTCCGATTCAAAATAAGAAGGGCAGCAAATCTTACCCAATGGTCTCTTTTTCTATCCAAGAAAAACCTGAAGGAAAATTTTTATTTCGCGTAAAAGAGATATACATAACTTCAAGACAAAATCAATCCCAAAAGAGATATCATCTAGTATAAAGACTCGCTCATTCCACAGGAATGAATCTATCATAATGTTAAAACACAACCACATCACTAAAAGTTGCATAATCATCAGTGATGAGTACACGTCGAAATTTCCTCTCTTATACTTATGGCTTTGCCAAAAGGTGGTGCATGCTCAGTTTTGGTGTCTCCATTACCATCACCATATAGAAATAACAATGACACCAATAGTTTGGAAGAGCGTAGATAACACCTTGTAAATCACGGATCTATAGTTAAATCGGGATGAAAGAGCCCCAAATCTAGATTTAACTGTAAATCGGGAGAGAAGAGGTGCAAAATAGATACTGATTGATCACAAAATCACTCTCAAATAAGCCAACAGTTGAACTCGACAGACGAGCCTCGGAGATTTGTGGAGTGCTCAACTATATGGACCAGATACTTCAAGCCAAAGCAAGTGGGCAAATCTGAATAGATTGATAGAGGGTATATTTGTTACGGATACACAAGTTTTGGATTTTTTGGAGTTAAAACATTAGTTTGAAGTGAATTTATTACAATTGTACTAATTTTAGATTTTTTGTGGTAAAAAAATTAGTTTTGCATAAATTTATGACAAGTGCACCTATTTAGGTTTTATATCTGTCCTTAGGATGAATTTCCAATTGCTCTTGGAGTACACATACTGGAGAATAAAAAGTTCCAATGTGGGAAATTTGTCCTTTGATTGAGACTGGTTATCTGTTCTAATTTTTTCATAATTTAGGGTAAATTTGTCACAGATAATTTAAGATTTTTCATGGTCGAAAAATTATGTTATGATAGATTTATTACATGCGTGTCGGTTTAAGATTTTTTGTGATATTAACTCTAAAAGAAAAATAGGAGTAATAATAAAAATAGGTCACTCTAGAATATTTGATCCGCCTACACGTTTCGTCGTTGCACATAGCCTCGCTTTTATTTCTCTCTCTCTCTCGCATAATTAGTGGCGTGACATTCGCCGTTTTGACTGAAGAAAAAGAGCAAAAAGACAATAATAAAAAAGGAGATCCAGATTAGCTCCATCCAGCTGTAAATGTTTTGCCTTTTAGCAAAGTAAGCCTCGGAAAAAGCCAAAAAGCAAAAGGAAAAATAATTTTGATATTTGAGAGGATGGAAGCAAAACGCAAAGTGGGGCTTTTGAATGGAAGATGAGTGATGCCCAAAAATGGAGACAATCGATGGTGGCTGGTGGCAATCCACAAAGCGACAAGGAGCCCCACGCATCTTTATCCGCTTTTACGCGTCCTACACTCTCCAAATATTAAATTTTCTGGATTAACATCCAAAAAACTCCAAATTTTTACACATTTGATAATTTTATCATAAACTAATTTTATATCATGAAAAACTTTAAACTGTTGTAAAACATCGCGTTGCGAATATATAATAGAGGAGATTGAGAAGAGAAAACAAGTGAACAGAAATAGTAGAGAAAGCAAGATGAGAGAGTTTTATTTCAGTATCTCACTGTCGTGTTTGTGTGATTGTGTATTGTACATCAAAACTAAACTCCTATTTATAGGAGAACAAGAATGTACTTATCATTAATATCAATGTATCGAATGATACATGTACAGGATAAGGGAGACGAATGTTCATTGTATAGGGAGATGTACTTAGAACATTTGATACAAATGTACCATAATAAGTACATTGGATAAGATGAACATAATGAATATTCATTCATGTATTCTATCCATTCATGTATTTCATAACACTCCCCCTTGAATATTCATCATATTCATTACGAATGTGCATCGAATGATCTTGCGCTCATTAAAAACCTTAAGCCGGAAAAACCCGGTGGGATAAAAACCGGACAAAAGGGAAAAAGAGTGCAGAGCACAAATGTTATGATCTCTCCCTTTTATGGATGCATTAATTGCCTCGTTAAAAACTTTAAGCCGGAAAAACCCTATGGGAAAAAACCGGACATAAAGAAAAAGAGTGCAATGCATATATAGCCACTCGGGGCTAATCATTATTGCATCTTGTGAACTAGCCACATATCAATGCTGCAATGTATAATTCATAATATCTCCCCCTCAATTGAGCCATATAGCCACTTCGGGGCTAATCAATCTTACATATTATGAACTCGCCTCATACCAATGCCATATACTAATTTCTCAAAGGTTGATGTTGGCAATGATTTGGTAAAAAGATCTGCAAGATTATTTATGGATCGAATCTATTTAATATCAATTTGTTGACTTTCTTGAAGTTCATGAGTATAGAAAAATTTCGGCGAGATATGCTTGGTCCTATCACCTTTGATATATCCTCCCCGACTTGTGCAACACAAGCAGCATTATCTTCATAAATTATAGTGGGAGAATTGGTAACCGGTATTAAGCAACAAGAATTATGAATATGTGTTATAACGGATCTTAACCAAACACACTCTCTTCCAACTTCATATAAAGCAATAATCTCAGAGTGGTTAGAAGATGTAGCTACTAGCGATTGCTTCGTAGAACGCCAAGAAATAGCGGTGCCGTTATAACAAAATAAATACCCGGTTTGAGAGCGAGCCTTATGTGGATCGGATCTATATCCAGCATTAGCATATCCAACTAAACCAAAGTTAGTGGAATCCTTGGAATAATATAATCCCAAATCTATGGTTCCTCGGAGATAACGGAAAATATGTTTAACTCCATTCCAATGTCTCAGAGTTGGCTCAGAACTAAAACGTGCCAATAAATTTACCGCAAAAGCGATATCTGGTCTTGTACATTGTGCCAAGTACATCAAAGCCCCAATTGCATTGAGATATGGTACTTCGGGACCAAGTATCTCTTCATCAGATTCTCTAGGATGAAATGGGTCCTTTTGGGATCCAGAGACCTTACAACCATAGGGGTGCTCAATGGGTGAGCTTTGTCCATGTTGAAACGTTTAAGCAATCTTTCAACATATGCTGATTGATGGACAATTATTCCATTTGCTTTATGCTCAAGCTCTAGACCAAGACAAAGTTTGGTTTTACCCAAATCTTTAACTTCAAACTCCATTTTCAAATATTCAGCAGTTTCAGCTAACTCTTCTGGAGTTCCAATTAAATTTATATCGTTGACATAAATTGCTATAATAGCAAATCCGGTTTCTGATTTCTTAATAAACACGCATGGGCATATAGGATCATTTTTATACCTTTCCTTAATTAGGTACTCACTTAGGCGTTGATACCACATGCGACCGGATTGCTTTAACCCGTACAAGGATCTTTGCAATTTTATTGAGAATAAATTGTGGGGAGTGCATGCTTCAGGCATTTTGAATCCCTCAGGAATTTTCATATAAATATCAGAGTCTAATGAGCCATATAGGTATGCCGTCACAACGTCCATAAGACGCATTTCCAATCTTTCAAAGATTGCTAGGCTAATGAGAAAACAAAATGTAATCATATCCATCACAGGTGAATATGTCTCATTATAATCAATCCCAGGTCTCTGGGAGAATCCTTGGGCAACGAGTCGGGCTTTATATCTGACAACCTCGTTTTTCTCATTTCGTTTTCGAATAAATACCCATTTATATCCAACGGGCTTTCATTATCAGGGATACGAGTTACAGGTCCAAAAACCTCTCGTTTAGTTAGGGAAGCTAATTCAGCTTTAATTGCTTCCTCCCACTTATGCCAATCTTGCCTTTGACGACATTCAATAATAGATTGTGGTTCACAATCATCATCCATAATTTGATGAGCAACTGAGAATGCAAAAGTATCATCAATGATGATTTCATTTCGATCCCAAATTTCATTACAATATGTAATGCAATTCTCAGTATTCCCGGGGCTAATGCTCCTTTCATGGGTTTGCGCCTCTTCAGGGGCAATAAGCTCTTTGGGAGCGAGCACAACGCCAGGCTCTTCTGGAGCGAATTCTTGCTTCTTTCCCCTTCGTTTTCGAGGAATGATATCTTTTGATCCTATCAGCATACCACACTTCAAGTGTGCAAGTAAACATGCAAATGTGACATTGCACGTAGATAATAGGCAAACATGGGACCATCTACAGGATGCATCCATTAATACCATAAAATATCGAAATGGTCCACTTGGTGGTTGTATTGGTCCACAAATATCACCCTGAATTCTTTGCAAGAATAAAGGAGATTCAAAATTAACTTTGTTATAGAAGGTTTGATAATGAGCTTTCCTTGTGAGCAAGCCTCACAATTATAATCTTTGGACAACAATACCTTTATATCCTTTAAATGATGCCATTTTGTATTTTGAATTATCCTACGCATCATTGAAGCGCTAGGATGACCAAGGCGATCATGCCACAGTCCAAACTGATCAGGGCTTACCAATCTCCAGGATATGGTAGCATAGGTTTCAACAGCTTTAATCATGACACAATACAAACCCATAGAAGAAGCTTCTAGCTTCTCATGGATGGTCTTCAGGCCCATCTTATAAGAGGAAATGCCAATATATTCCTTATCTTGCTCATAAATAGTCTCAATATGGTACCCATTACGGCGTACATCTTTGAAACTGAGCAGATTCCTTTTTGATCGAATGCTTAGAAACGCATTCTCAATATGCAGGATTGTACTATTTGGCAAAATAATTGTAGCATTCCCAAAACCATCAATAATCGGAACAGGACCTGATATTGTATGGATTTGTGCCTTACGCAATGTCATACTCGAGAAAAAGCGTCTACTACAAAATATAGTATGTGTTGTTGCATTATCAAGCAAACAAACATCTTCCTTTTTCTCGGTATTTTCCATTTGCATTTATATTGACAACTTCAGGTGTCAAGTATCATAAAAGTTGCATATTAGTTATATAGTCAAATAAATTTCAAAGATAAATATTATATAAGGTTCATAAGTATTTCATAAAGAACAATAAAAAAAGTAATACATCATAAATTTCAAAGTTCAAATTATTATCCACCAATATGATTCATCAAAGTAATCGAGAGGTCCTCAAAGAAATCGAGACATCCAATGATGCATTTGCTACTTCGGGGAGCAAGAGGAGTCCCACCAACGGGGATATTGTTGGCTTCAATAGTGGTTATGGCAGTAGGATTGATTTCAATGGCATGAGATTCACCACGCTTGCTCGTATTCTTTAAAGATGCCTGGTATAGGTCAACAAAATGTTTTGGCGTACGACAGTACGTGACAGTGCTTGATCATGCCACAGCGATGACAAATACTTTCATTAATCACCTTCTTTTGCTTATTTTCTTTGCCATGATTCAGGCCAAAGTTTGATTTCCTATGGCGGTTAAATTTCTTGCCATCCATTCTAGGATTATGTTCTTGCCTGCGCTTATAGCCTTTAAAATGGCCAGTATTTTTCTCAAAGTTAGCATGTGCTTCAGGCAATGCTTTTGAGCCAACAGGTCTAAGATCATGATTTTTGAGCAGCAATTCATTAGTTTGCTCGGCAGTAAGAAGCACATAAATTAATTCATAATATGTGGAAAATTGACGTTGCCGGTATTGCTGTTGCAATACAATATTCGAAGCATGAAAGGTGGAAAAAGTTTTCTCAAGCAATTCTACATCAGTGAGTTTGATACCGCATAACTCTAGCCGAGAAACGATATCAAATAAAGCAGAATTATAGTCAGACACTGATTTAAAATCTTGCAGTCTGAGATTTTGCCAATTATATTGTGCTTGAGGGAGGATAACAGTTTTGGTATGATCATACCTATCCTTCAACCTCCTCCACAAGATATGCGGGTCTCGAACGGATAAATATTGAGTCTGCAGGCTCTCATGCAAATGATGGCGAATAAAAATCAGTGCATTTGCTTTATCATTTTCATTTGAGGTTCCATCCTCTGTAATTGTATTAGCGAGACATTGCCCTTGGAGGTGCATTTCCATGTCAAGGCGCCAGGATAGATAATTCTTTCCATCCACTCACTTCCAGGATGTGGAATTTGGGCTTTTCAATATTTGCCATAATCCTTGAAAAAATAAATCCTTAAATTAATTAAAAGGATTTCCAAATATCCACCGCTACTTTAGGAGCAGAATGATACTTTTATATTTAAAAGTTTGGCTTCGGGCCAAGAAAAATAAAAATGAAGAATTGATAGAAGAAGATGAAGTATAAGTTGATCAATAATAAGAATACCCACCTTGCAAAAATTACTTACTCAGTCGGCAGATCTTCGTGCTTGCAAAAGTTACTTACTCAGTCGGTAGATCCTCGTGCTGATAACGTGTTGTAAAATATCGCGTTGATAATATATAATAGAGGAGATTGAGAAGAGAAAACAAGTGAACACCAGAAATAGTAGAGAAAGCAAGATGAGAGAGTTTTATTTCTAGTATCTCACTGTCGTGTTTCTGTGTGATTGTGTATTGTACATCAAAACTAAACTCCTATTTATAGGAGAACAAGAATGTACTTATCATTAATATCAATGTATCGAATGATACATGTACGGGATAAGGGAGATGAATGTTCATTGTATAGGGAGATGTACTTAGAACATTTGATACAAATGTACCATAATAAGTACATTGGATAAGATGAATATAATGAATATTCATTCATGTATTCTATCCATTCATGTATTTCATAACATAAACCGGTATACTCGTGACAAATTTATCCTAATTATATTCTAAATTGATATAATCGTGACAAATTTATTATAAATTAATTTTTTGACAACTAAAAACTCCAAGTTGGTATATTTATGATAAATATACATTAATACCACAAAACAATCATAAAACTAGTACTACTATTGTAAACGAAGAGTAAAACCTCAAACAGGTACATCGGTCAACTCACATGTCGTCTAACTTAATAATTTGACAATAAAATTTAACGAAAATTAGCATAGGGTAAATTTTGTCACAAATGCATCAATTTGGGGTAAATTTGTTAAAAGCGTATTAGTTTTGAATTTTTGACTGTCAAAAAATTAATTTTTGGTAAATTTGTCACAGATGTACTAGTTTAGGGTTTTTTTTTTTTTTTTGTATTAACCCAATTTTTTCTCTCATTTTTTGTATTATTCCCATCCATTCTTTCGCCTCCTCAATTGGGAGTGTTGAAAATGAGGGTTCATCTGGTGGCAACAATCTAGAAGTTGTCACCCTCACAATCGAAAAATCCACTACTACTCCGAATTGAATATAAAGTAGAAAAGAGAATTGATGATTTTTTTTTTATATAGTTCAATATGTTATAATATGCAGAAACTAGCATAGGGTAAATTTATCACAAGTATATCGGTTTTGGATTTTTTATGGTAAAAAAATTAGTTTGAAATAAATCTGTCACAGATATACTAGTTTGAGTTTTTCTTTTTTTTTTTTGGTATTAGCTCAATTTTTTTCTCATCTTTTGCATTATTCCCATCCATTCTTTCACCTCTTTGATTGGGGAGCATTGAAAATTAGGGTTCATGGGGTGGCGACAATCTAGAAGCCGTCGACCTTGCGATAAAAAAAACCACCGCTATTCCGAATTAAATATAAAGTAGAAAAAAGAATTGATGATTTTTTTTTATATTGTTCAATATGTCATGATGTATGTTATGTTAGTCTATAGATAAGCTTTATGAGATTACTAAATAAGATAATGTACAATCAAAGATTATATTTACCCAATCTTGAAAGATACAAAAAATGTTAGAATCTTTATAAATATCTCTAAAATCCCCCGCAAACTTGAGATGTATTGAAGATGTCAACTCAAGTCTAAACAATGTCCAATCGTTGAGACGTGGCAGATGAGGTGGCCTTTAGGAATAGTGTTGAAGGCGAAATATTTAGATCTAGTTGGTTTGTGAACGGTGAAGGAGAAATTTTCAGATCTAGTTGGTTTGAGAGCGGCGAGTCTAGTGATAGTGTGGCTTATTGAAACAATACACACAACATTGAGAATCGGAGGTATGACAAAATAGTGCACTTGGGTGAACATTTTTGAGTGGCAGGGATAGATTTATTTTACTAGAGGTGCAAAGATAAAGCAAAAAGATTGGGAAATTTTTTAGGTGCACTGGGTTCACTCGCATTTGGTACACTAGGAGTCTCTGATACCAAGTTGAACATCACGTAGAAAAGAGAATTGGTGAATCTTCTATATAATTTCATATATTGTAATAATGAGATGACTAAATAATATAATATATTAATCAAGATACGCATAGTCATAGATGATATTCACATAATCTTGAGAGATACAATAACATAATAATTTTCCTAAATATTTCTCACACTCCCTCTTCGCCTCAAAGGCAAAAAACAAGAAAAAAATTCCTCGCCTCCAATCGATTTTAAAGTCATTTTTTTCATAAGAAAATTTTAATTTAAGATAAGTGTGTTGTGAGGATACTGATTTGAGTTTTTTCCCCCAAAAACACGTATTAATTTAGAAGGCTAATTGTAGAAGTAACAAAAAAAAAAAAAAAAAAAAGGAAGATGTACAAAGATCATGGGAAGTTCGGATTTAATATTTCATTCCCAAATAAAAGCTGCCAATGATTTCTTAATAAGGTGGCGAGGAATTGACCAAACATCCTCCATATTTATTGCGCCGCCCTCCTAATTATCTGAAATATGGAAATGACCCGCAAAAAGAAGAGGAAAATAAGATTGTACAAAACTCAATAATAAAAAAATATAATTTTTGAAAAAAATAATTTCTAAAAATATGATTAATTTTTTTTATTTGATGATATATGATTGAAAATGTCTTTTAAAGGTTGGATCTCATTGGAAATTACTTTATCCTAGACCAAAAAAAAAATCAAATTTTTAAATAAATGATTATTTTATTTTTTCTTTTCCTTTTTTCTTTTTCCTTTTATTCCTTCTCTCCCACCCACCTCTCTACCTCACCCATTGCTCCTTCCTCCTGTCCACCGCCATCGCCGCCGTCTTCGATGACGTTGCCTCCCTCTACGTCGACTCCGTCTGCCGAAGCTCAGACGAGCTCGAAGCACAGGCATGGGCCGAAGAGCCTCGATAGCATCCAAGGCGTAGGCACAAGCGTACTATACAGGGAAGCAGCAGAGCTCCTCGACAAGGAAAACACCGGTGAAGGCGAACTCGACACGAACGGCGACGGATTAGAGCTCGCAGCGGGCTGAGCCATTCCGAAGGGTGATGACCCTCTGGATGCAGCTGACAACGGCGTACCAAAGAGCATCGGCGCTGAAGTCGCTGGTATGGAAAAGTGGCGGGAGAATGAAGGAGCAGAGGATGTTGACAGAGAGGAAGTGGCGGGAGCGAAGCCAACGAGAGCGGGGGAGGAGCTCGGGTTTACGGCCACAAGGAAAAGAAAGAAAAAGAAAAAAAAAAAAAAAAAAAGAAATCAAAATTATTAAAAATTCGATTTTATTTAGAAAAATTATTTTATAAGAATAACCTTTTTACTAACCATGGACTGAAAATATTTTGGAATTTTTTTTTCAATTTTTTAAGAGAAAATTGTTTTCCTAAATTTAAGTTTTGGTAAGAAATCCTTTTTCAGTGACTAGAAAAATATTTTCCATTGAATCATTTTCCTAAACAAACTAAATGCCAAAAAATCCGTGAAACAAATGCAAAGTTCCATTTGTTTCGTGGAAAACATTTTTCTTATTTTCTAGCGCTTGGTTTGCTTCGGAAAATGAGTCAATGGAAAACATTTTTTTTTATCAAAACTTAAATTTAGGAAAATGATTTTTCATTTAAAAAAAAGAAAACATTTTTCAAAACATTTTCTTAGTCTCAAGGTTCTTGGTTAATGAATCATTTATTCTTATAAAAATATGTTTTTTTTTTTTTAAATTCGAATTTTAATTATTATTTATTATTTTTAAAATTCCGAATTGTTATTATTATTATTATTTTATTTCTTTTCTTCTTTTCTCTCTTCTTTCTCCTTCTTCCTTTGCTGGCTACATGCCTCGGTGACCGGCTATGACCGTGGGCTAGTGAGCTTGAGGCTCACTAGATCCTAGGGAGCTCAGGCTTGATCCAAGCCACTGAGCTCGTGGCTTGCTCGATCTTGACAAGCTCGCAGCTCGCCAAATCTGAGCAAGCTTAGCTTTGCCAAGGCCAGCAAGCTCGGGACTTATTAGATTTAGGCGAGATTAGGGCTCACTAGATTTAGGCGAGCTTAGGCTCAGTTGAGGTTGTTGAGCTTGCAGCTTGCCCAATCTCAGTGAGGTTGTAGCTCGCGAGATCTAAGTAAGCTTAGGCTTTGTCAAGGTCGTTGAGCTCGAGCTAGTCCGTGGCAATCATCAATCAGTGGCAATAGAGGATAGGGGAAAAAAAAAAGACAAGAAATAAGAAATAAAAAATAAAAATTCGATAAAAAAGAAAATAATAAATAATAAGAATCAATTTTTTTTATTTTTTATTTGAGATAAAGTCATGATGTTGAAATCATTTTCCTACAAGATCTAGAAATTAGTTTTCGATCATATATTACTAAACAAAGGAAAACTAATTGTATTTCCAAAAGGATTTTCATTTATTATTGAGTTTTCCGCGTAATAAATGCATCATCAGGTTTTATCACCATGGTGTTTCACTTCATCGCATGCTCAATGCATTGTGTTTACAATGACGTGTGGAGAAATAATGCCGATTGCCCGTACATAAGTATTATTTCACGAGATATTGATTAGCCCGCTAACAGTACGCTTTTAATCGATCACACAATCTTTTATGGTTCTAAATGCCCGATGTTGAACCCATTCTCTTCTTTCTATGTTGTTTTTAATCCATTGCACGGACTTTTATGCTTTTATGGTGTTTGCTGTAAATCTTATGTGCATGTGGTCCTCTCCCTTGCCTTGTGATTTAGACCTTTCGAATACGTAATCTCATGAGCATATATACTCAAAGCCTGCTAATTAGTAGCTTGAAAATTAAGCAACTGTTTCACAGGTTAAGAAGTAGTTAGTTACCCCTATTGCTCTTTGAGGTCAAATCCTGCCGTTTCAAATCCTAAAAACAAAGTGGCTAACCAAACCAAATTGCTTTGCGAATGATATGACTCCATTTCCACGAACCAAAGCGGCGATCTGTTCTTCGTCAGTCACATAGACCCATTTGGGTAATCAAGTCACATGGGCTACTGAGAAAGAAAGAGCATTTCGGACAATGTTGGGTTCATTGACTACATGAATTAAGCAAAATCGACCAGAAGATGTGCTCAAGCCCAATTTCGTGATTTAAGGCCCAAATTAGGGTGGTTTTACGATAAAATGGGCTAGAAAAGGGACAAGAACGGTGGCCCATATAACTGGCTATAGCCAGGTAGTAACTAGTCAAATAGCAAGTCTTATTAGGATGTCACGGAGAGTTTCGGCTTTGATAGAATTGGAACGATGCTTGTTAAACAAGGTCTGACCAGTCTCCTAACCATTCGGTTTCATGTCAATTAGCATCCTTGCAGCACAATAACTTATACCGAGTTCATGTTGTTGTGATATGTTGCAATCTATTATTGATTGATGTGCATGACACATCAATTATGGATTCCCACGTAACAAGATCATGTTCATCTCTCATTGTAACTCTCATTGTATGTCCTCCTCAATTCATTTAAGGACTTTTGGGAGCGATTTTTCCATTGAGAGCTCCTCTAAGCTTCTATATTGCCTACAAGTACTTCTTGTCCCTCTAACTACTTCCAAGAGCATAACACCACTCACCTATGATTTGGCATTGAGTATGCTAAAGACGATTGCTCGTCCTATCATATAGAGGTGAGATGTTTGTTGCTATTGTTTCATTTTTAGTTAAACCTAATTTGTTGTTCGTTGTCGTCGTCGTCATTGTCGTTTTTTTTTTTTTTTTAAATTAATTTTGACACAAAAGATGTATTGAAGTTACCTAGTTTTCTAGACCATTTTAAGTGTGCCACAATTAAATGAGGACTCGGTGGCTATATCCAGTTGTTGATAGTCCATAACTTTGTTTTGACTTCAACAAATCAATTCAGGTTTAAGGGGCAAAAATGTACTTGTAAATAGGAGGTGAGCTGTTTTATGTTCCATCTAGGTTTTGCTTGAAACCTAGAAACTACTGTCGGAACAAGTTCCTCATTTATTAGGATCTCAAACTTACCATGCATATCCTGAAACTCGTAATAGATCCACACCGGTTCGGTTCTCCAGTTCCACGTTCTACCTTGAAACTATGCTCATCCTTATTATCATAGTCTCTCTACTTGTTGAGCTTATTCTTATTGCTCACATGCAACATTAATAACCTTCCCTCGATGTGAGAAATTACTTATGGACTCACCGGGGATGCGTTTGGTTTACCCTCCCAATAGATTTCGAGCCCTCTAAAGTCTCTTGAAGAAAAGCTAGAATGTTTGAGTAATATTTTTTTTGTACCACTTTGGAGAAATGCCAACATTGATAAAGCTAAAAGTTTAAGATAAATCCTCAACTATGCTTTTAACATTTTCTGAAGGTAGTTTCCAAGGTTGATAAACCTTTTTTCTTCCAAAGTTGCCTCAACTAGTATATTCATATTCTTGTCTTGCCCATGCTCATGACTGTTCTTCTCCGATGAGCTTTCTGCGCTTGGGTCTCTACCAAAGGTTGCGGTGCCTGGGTTTTCGCCTGGTTCATCATCTCTAATGTCTCCCTCGGTTGTGACTGTTAGATGAGATCTGAAGTTTGAGCGTCGATGATGGTCGACTTGCCAATGGTCAAGAGTCGACAGTCGAGCGTCAAGGCGAGTGTTGGGATCGTGCAACGGCTGACTTTTTTCGAGCGTCATAGCATGAAGCAACCACTTGCGGTCGTGTGACCTTGGCGTTGCTGCGCCTAGGGAGTGTGACCTTCGAATCCTCTCCTGGGCTCACGGTGGCCCTACGAGCCCGAGCCCTTCAAACAATGGAGAGTTGCTCCCTTTGTTTTTCATTCTACTTTTTAACTTTATGACCACTTGGCAAAAATTCAAACAAAAAATCAAAGCAAATACACCTTGAGCCAAAGATCTTTGGGGAAATGACTTTGCATCTTCCAAAACTCAACCTAATGCAGCCTAATGGTCCTCTACACCTATCACTTGGCACGTGGCACCCGATCTCATGAGGATTGCCCGCTTATCCTCTCACTTTCTATCTGACTTAGTCCAATTGATATTATTAACTGTATACACACTTCCAAATTTGCGTTTTTATTTTAGGTAACTATCGATCTCACTCCATAATAGTCTCATCTTGTTGTTCTTTCCTGCAATTTGTACTTGGGGGGAAGCAGAAAGTGTCTTTGACGTTTAATAACAGAGCTTTAATCTGATTTGTATCTAAACTTTTTCCTTCCGGGGTTTATCCCTCTGCCCCCATTTTTCCTATCACGAATACAGAAACAAATCTTTGTCAATGGCTACTCTCCCATCAAACAAATCTTGAAACTTTGGCAAACTTCCTTCTTTTACTCCACCCAAGTGTGAACATGCCAAGATTCCTCCCTCAAGAAATCATAAGATAATAGTTCTACGAAGCATCTAGACAGCCCCTTGCACGGCTCTGAGGAACCCTATTTGCATGCAGGAGTCGCCATGATGGCGACTCAGGCCGGTTGCCTAGTCCATCTTGGTGTTCCGAGAGGTGAAAGGACATTTAAAAAAATCGACAAAACGTGGAGTTTATTGTCGTGTTGGGTCCGCATCGCAATCCATGCTTATCACCATCAACCGGTTGGTGCTGTTCAAGAGGCGTGTGTTGCCCACATGCCCACCTTGCTTTTTCAGAGGCAAAGTGGCTTTTCTCCTCCAAAAAGCAAAAACAGGAAGGATGATCACCTCTTTCTAGGTGAGACGCATGATGCACCTCGATTCAAGGACCATATATCTGATCTTCCGAGAAGGTATTTTATTCCCTAGAACGCTCCTCGGATGCGTCGCGTGTCCAAAAAAAAAAACCTTTCCAAAAGCAACTCGATATAATAAAAAAAGTACTTCTCGAAATTCAAATGTTAAATAATTAAAACTACATATTAGATTAGTAATATGATCGAATTGTCATACCGTGCTAAAGATGTAAAGTATTTTGTGCGAAAAAATGCTACCAATGCAATGTTAGATGTGAACATTAACAAGATAAAAGTTAAAACCACTTAGAATTAAAAAGTTGGGAATATAATTTTTTCAGACTTCTATTATCTACCATTTTATAGACTAAGCAAAGTACATTGATATATACTCACCATTTCAAGGGCTTATTTTCTCTTATATTGGATGCATTGCATCTTTGAAATATAGACCGGACCGATGACTCTTTTGATGGTCAAAACTTTGCATTTGACTTTGCAACTTCCGTGTGCATGGTGTCTCCATGAGAGGGCATATTCTGTTAGGGAAATCCCTTATGATGTTTTGAAGATGACAAAATACATCACTTATTTGATGGTTGAGTAATTTATAAATTTGCCTAGCTGTTCACTTAATGATTGTATATATGGTGGAGCTAATGATTATGTATTATCTATCACAAATTCGATCGAACGTGAATGATGAACGAAGACGGACTCTATCTTGAAAGGCTGACAAGAAGGAGACTCATCTTTGAAGCTGAACTGGTCATAGATTGTAAAGTCTACAGACCCATTGTAAAGTCTAGACCCAGATTGTAAAGTCTCAAGACTCATATCGTAAAGTCTCAAGACTCGAGACTTTACATCCAGATTCGATGAATCGTAACTCAAGCCCAATCATACAACGGCTAGTGATCTGGTTTGGATTCCACATCAAGATTGATTTGATTGATTCAATCTAATTGATTGACAATTGGATGTTGAAGACAAGATCTTTCTATACGAAGAAGCTTTACTTATGGAAACCAAGATTTCGTTTGTATGGGCGATCGGAATCAATTTGGGATTTTACCTTTGTCACTCAACGGCTACCAAATCTTCTAGATACGTGAGCTGTCCAATGGGTATATTGGAAGACGATTCTCCGGGATCTTGTCAACGGTAGTTTGGAAGTGGAGGAGTATTTAAGGAGATCATGGACCGATGAGCAAGTAAGAGACGGAGCGTAGAATTTATAATTCCAAAGTCTAAGCGACTTTAGATCATATACTTGTCTCTTGAGAGCTTAAACGTTTGTAATCGTGAGAGAAATACCAAGAGAGTGACTTAGTGAGATAGTGTGATCTACTACTAAGTGTTTGCACTCGAAGTTGTAATCTCTTGTTGATTGCATAGTGGAATAAACCAAGAAAGGCTGTTATCGTGGGAGAGTGGACGTAGGCTTGGATTCGAACCACTATAAATCTCGTGTTCTTATTCTCTTCCTTAACTCCTTTATTTTGTTCATACTAGCACTCTCATATTCCAATTGCAAAGCGATTGGAGCAATGACATCAATTATTGATGATTACATTTTATAAATTTGCCTAGCTGTTCACTTAATGATTGTATATATGGTGGAGCTAATGATTGTATTATCTATCACTTTATAGTCAATTTAAAGTCCAAAATATTCCAAACTTGATTAATCTTCTCTTATGTATAATTGATAGAAAAGTGATTTATTTGTCGGTCATATAGCAACTACTTAATCACATTATTCATGGTATGCATGTCATTTTGCATAGGGTTTTAATCTAAAGATCACTCATTTTGAATTGGGTTGTTGCACTATGTCATTGTGACGTACACTAACTATCAAATTAAGCACCTTTTTGTGATTGATGGGTGGTGAATCATTTCTTGTATGCTCTTGAGACCCTTTGAACAGTTCATTACTCTTCATTGATAGACGTGCAATTGTGACTATTCTCTTGCCCTCTGCACATAAAGGAGCGTCCATGCTCAGGTGGTTTTAGAGGACTAAACATACGAAACATTCGAGAGTATGAGGCATTTGATGATTTTCAACTCAGAAACTAAAGATTATTTGTCGAAATGTCACCCACCGTTCATAATCTCTTGTAAGGTGTTCCTCGAATCTCCAGTTGCCAGACCTCTACAATTGACCCCTTGAATTATCCATTCAAAAAGATATACAAATTTGATTCTTTTTACACACTGCTTGAGCGAGGGAAGACATAAACACTTTCAATCTTCTGCGGTTTGTCTTCTTGCGCACTTGTCTAGACCCATTGCATTTCCTAGCCCTCCAACATTTGTTATTTCTTTGAACCACGCGACACTATTTCGTCATGATACGCCGTGAGTTTGGACACAAAATCCAAATGGGCAAAACTTAAGGAGGATCAGGACAAAATAATTAATGGATAAAAAGCTAAGACCTATTCTCTCTCTTATGATCATCTTCACCACACGCCCTCTTCTTGAAAACTCGCAGTATTCCCAGAAACAACCCAAGCTTAACTCTTCGCTCATTTCAACCGCCGCTCATGCAGGACTCACTCAAACACTTGTATGATCCTCTTGTTCCCGAGTCAGACCCTTTTTTTCTGAAGAGGATCTCGCAAGCCCCAAGAAAACAGTCCGGCTCCAAGAACGTAGAGTGGCGGTGGAAGGCGGTGGTTGCCGGAAGCCTCGCCTGAACAGATATGCTCTGGGCGGTGCCATCTTGGCCTCCACCAACTCTATTTTGCTGGGCTATGGTGAGTTCTTAGCACAAACTTTTTCCATTATATTACTTTCTGTATGTACATAATGTCTTGATCCTGTCCCAAGAAGAGAGAAAATAGGTCCATGGTAGTATTAATTGGTGTATTTAGATTGGTCTTCCACCTGTTTGATGGAAAGCAAAGCCATGGTTGAACTTGATGCTGAATTTTTGTGTATATAAATGTGTACAGATATTGGGGTGATGAGTGGGGCGGTGCTATTCATCAGAGAGAGCCTCATGATCACACCAATCCAGATTGAGATCTTGGTGGGTTCGCTCAATGTGGTCTCGCTGATTGGATCTCTCGCCTCCGGCTGGACCTCTGATTGGATCGGCCGGCGATACACGATAGTCCTTGCAGCCTCCATGTTCCTAATTGGTGCACTTCTGATGGGCCTTGCTCCATCCTTCACGTTCCTAATGGCTGGGAGGGTGGTCGCGGGGATTGGTGTCGGGTATGCCCTCATGACCGCCCCAGTCTACGCTGCTGAGATCTCTCCAGCGATGACCCGGGGATTCATGTCTTCGTTGCCTGAAGTCTTTATCAATGTGGGGATTTTACTTGGGTATGTATCCAACTATGCCTTCTCAGGCCTACCAGTTGATATAAGTTGGAGGCTCATGCTAGGGTTAGCAGGAGTGCCGGCGATTGCAATCGGGGCAGGAGTGATGACGATGCCAGAGTCACCAAGGTGGCTGGTCATGGAGAGCAGATTTGAAGAAGCAAAGAGGGTGCTGATCAAGACGTCAGAAGATGAAGCAGAAGCTGAATTGAGGCTCAGTCAGATGAAGACCAACATAGGGGTAGATGGTTCCACTGGCCCTGCTTCGGCCCAAAGGCGCGGGCAGAATGTTTGGAAGGAGCTCCTCTGGAGGTCTGTGAGGCCCGTCCGCCGGATTCTCATAGCGGCCATTGGACTTAACTTCTTCATGCAGGCGTCAGGGAACGACGCGGTCGTGTACTTCAGTCCGGAAGTCTTCCAGGATGCCGGGATTAGCAATAAGCAACAGCTATTAGGGGTCACTATCATCATGGGACTGGCCAAGACATTCTTTGCCTTTGCTTCGGCTCTTTACTTGGACCACTTTGGGAGGAGGCCTCTCTTAATGTTGGGCTCGGCTGGAATGGCGGTCTCCTTGGCGGGCCTGGGCCTGGGCTCGAAGATCATTGAGAGATCCGGGAGCAAGCCGGCGTGGGCCATTGCACTGTGCGTGGTGGCTGTCTGCGCGGACGTCTCGTTCTTTTCGATAGGGCTCGGGCCCATCACTTGGGTCTACTCGTCTGAGATATTCCCTACGAGGCTGCGGGCCCAGGGCACGAGCCTCGCCATAGCGGTGAACCGGGTGGTGAGCGGCGCAGTGGCGATGTCGTTTTTGAGCATTTCGAGGGCGATAACGTTCGGGGGCATGTTCTTTGTGTTTGCAGGAATCATGGGGTTGGCGACCGTGTTCTTTTATTTCTTCTTGCCCGAGACCAAAGGCAAGAGCTTGGAAGAGATTCAGGTCCTTTTTGAGAATGAAGAAACTGCAAGCTCGTAAAATTGAGATTGATCAAGCATGATTTTTCATGTAAGAAGTTCCTTGGGCTTTGTTTTGCAGCTAAAAATGTCAATGGAATTTAATGCTAGGGGGTTTGCTTTGTAATATATGTACGTATTAAATAAGGAATATGACATTACAAACGCCAAAACTTTGATATTACGTTCACATTAGCGCCATCGATAATTTGAGTGGTCGGAAAATCCAACGTGCCATTAATTAAAATAAACGATCCGACGTGATTTGCTGGTAAAATAAAGTCAACAAAGTAAGAGGTAAATGATGTGGTTTCACTATTATTTGCAAATTCATTTTATTTTTCAAACCTCAATCCCTCAATTTTTTTTTCTCTCTCCATCTTCGGTCACCGCCAACCTCTATCCTAGGCCCTGTAGCGCTACCAGCATCGTCAATCTTTTCCTTGGTAGGCAGAGAACCTGTACATTGCAGTTCTCTCTTGCTGGGAACAACTCTCTCCTTGTGCAGTGTGCAAGGCTTGCTAGTGAGAAAATTCGTTTTTGGTTGGTTCTTTCCAGTTTTGGTCAACATATTTCAGAGTAGGAATTGTGTTGCTGCTCCTGGCTATATGATTTTATGGCCTGTAACTCGTGTGAGGTTCAGCCATTATTATGTTCAAAGGGTAATACTAAAGGGAGTCCATTTAGCAGGGAAATCCATCTTCTGCAGATTGGTTTGAGTGAGAAAGGACGGCAATGTTTTGACAGTTTAAAAAAACCTGTCGCTATAATGATCAAGTCTTATATGTCAATGTGTATGTATTCATAAGTCCGGATCAATTCTCATCCTTAGGCCATCGCCCCCGGGCATTGCCCATCGGTTAGCCCGCGGTTTGTGTCAATTGTCACTCTCCTCGAGATCTCGTGACCAATGTAGGCGGCGTCGTTGGCCGTGGGTGACACAATATCTAAGGTTGATCATGGTTGGTGTTGAGATATAATATGCGGAAAAAACAAGATCTTGCAATTTACGTCAATACGAAACCACCAGAAAAATAAATAAGAAATAATAAAAATATCAGAAATTTACGTGGTTCGATCCGAGTATCGATACCTACATTCACGGGGAGAGCCAGCAGCAAATAATCCACTATACTCGGAGAATCTGAGTTTATAATCACTCACACGCTCAATATTTCTCATACCTAAATTTAACCAAAAATCCAAAGTATGTATAAATAAATAACTCACTCGGATATAAATTCATGACACAAAATTACCGCGTGTTCAAGCTCGAACGAAACACTTTACGTACGTAAATCTTCGCGTTCCTTTGGAAAGCTGTGTGGCTTGCGTGGACGTGCGTCTCCTTTCTATTCTCTACCTTCATAGGGCTTCAACAGCAACTCTTCTACGTAGGTTTTCCACCGCACACCCTCTGGACATTACTTTATCTTTATATGTGTGCCCATGGTCAAAGTTTGACCTGGCCCACCAATGTTTGGCTTTTATAGTGGAATATGTGTGTATGCGTTTGGGCCCCACGAAGCTAACGTCTTCGACTTCTGCAAGCTTCCAAAGATAACATCTTTCGGATTCTGTTGAATTTTGGACCCCACAACATCTTCGGCTTATTTGGCCTCCTCTACAATGAAAAAGAAAACTTTGGTGCCATTATATATATATATATTATTTCCTCTTTCGTGCAGTTTTAAGAGTCCAGCAAATCGCATTTTGTAAATACTCAAACTCGAGATATAATTTAATAATTCTCCATCTTGGCTCGATATTTGAAGCTAATTTATAGTGCTCATCATCCATGTTGCTCTCCCAATGTTCCAACGGACGCTCACTCTCCACAGACGCCAATAGAGATAAAGCAAAACTTAAGTTTTGTCAAAGGAACAAACTTAGTCATCATGTCTGCCAGGTTATATGCTGCAGCAATCTTTTTGACAATAATATTACCCTTAGCTAAGACATCTCAAATGAAATGGTACATGATATTGATATGCTTTGTTCGCTTGTGATAAACTGAATTATACGTTAAATATATCGCACATTGGTTATCATAGTGTATATCCACACTTTTCTGTTCTAACCCAAAGTCCGAGAGTAAACTTTATAACCATATCACCTCCTTCGCTACAAAGATTAGTACCATGTACTCTGCCTTAGTCAAAGATAAGGCAATGTAATCCTGTAAGATGCTTTCCAACTAACTGCACCACCCGTTAACATAAACACGTACCCTACTAAAGATCTACGATCATCCAAGTCACTGGCGTGATCCGAATCTACAAAACTAGTGGTCCCACTGCCATTGCTGTCTCTCCGGTACACTATACCCACGTTTGTTGTCCTCTTCAAATATCTGAGGATCCACTTTACAGCTTTCCAATGAGTTTTATTAAGACACTTCATAGAGCGACTAACCACGCTCACAGCTTGTGAAATATCAGGCCTAGTGTACACCATAGCATACATAATATTGCTCACAGCACTAGAATAAGGAACACGGGACATATGCTCCTCTTCATCCTTAGTCTGCAGTGATAATTTATCTGAAAGTTTAAAGTGTTCGCTAAAGGTGTACTTATAGATTTTGCCAATTGAATATTAAAACATGCTACTATCTTCTTAATATATTTCTTCTGAACTAGACGTAAAATTCCTGCAGCCTGAATGGACCTAGACTTAGAACCAGGGAAGGAGAGTAGATTTCCTGCAGGTATGCATCCCACAATGAGCGAACATCCTCGTTCAAGCCCTTCAGGGACAGCCTTTTAGCAGAAAACCACTCAGCCCTTTAGTTCAGAGCCTAGAGACACTCAGAGATGCCAGGATGGAAACGTTTCTAACCTACCCAAGCTGCATTTCTTGAAGGATCCTACCAGGCTGGAGAAGAAGGGGAGATTTAGAAAGCCATGGAGATGGAGAGATTTCCACAAAGCACCACACTTTACTTCAAGGGACTCTGCCCCAAAACATTACACCCTCCTTGCCTTATATAGGCAATAAGAGGTCACAAGAACACACACAGGGACCTAGCTCACGGGTCCGGAAACAAACAGGGCACCGAAAGGGAATTATTCGCACACTATGAACGAAGAATGCGTGAACGGTACATTCCCTAGCCTAGTGCTACGTAAAAGAGAACGTGATTTGCTACAGTGAAAATGTACGGACTCAACGGTCTCTTCCGTCACGAGCATTGTAGCTACAACCGAGTCATCCGAGCTGTCTTCTAGGAGATGTGCCTCGTACTTGTTCAAGGGCTTCAAGGTCTTCGGTGAGAGGATCGATTCAGCCTTCGTGATGAGGATGCTTGTTCATGAGCCCGGTGTGATGCTTCCTCTTCGGCCCGGTTGTATTTCCATCCGATCAGAATTCTTGGGCGAGGCCGATTGGATGGATCTCGCATAGAAAGATACGTCCATGCTTTGGAATTGTTCGTAGGGATCCTGGGACAGAGGTCCTCCAAAGCGTGCATAGGGGTCCTGGGTGGATTGGACAATGTCATCTTCGCTTGTCATTTCAGGCTCTTGGGACGATGAGGCTTGTCTCGTATTGTCCGAGTGCTTCCTTAGCTTCGGTGCTAGGTCATAATGATCCCACGTAGTGGGTGCATTATTCCAAACATCTTCGGGAATGGTCTTGTTTTCCTGGCAAAGAATTCTCTGGAGTTCTCGATATTCATTTTCACAGAGTCGAACAGATCTAGGATAAGATTTGTAAATTCGGGCTTCTCGGCTGTTCAAGTTAGGCTTATAGGATGTGGTCCCTATTTCTAGTGGTGCATCGAGAATGCTTCCATTATTTCTGCAAAAATTCCAAGGACGTCGGAAAAACAGGATGGTATGGACTTCAGGATTTGGCGTCATCGATCTTAGTTCTCTTTCCAAGTTTTGTTTCCAACATGTAGGATGATAGAACCAATTTAGAAATTCTAAAAGATTTCTATCACATTCCTTTTCAATGTTTCTTCCGAGCAGGAATATCCTTGTGAGGTTAGCAATGAATCTTCTGGTTGGGATTTCAAAAGCTATCAGATACTTATTGGTTAAGTACCATAATAACGTTTTGAGCTGTTCAGGAAAATCATCTTCCTTTCAGATAAGAGGATGAATAAATGGATAATTCATATTTAACCCGAAAGGATAAAGAATCGAACCTCCATTGAATCTGAATAGGTCTGTGTGGCTTTGCCACATGAGGTTCTCCATGTTTTCAGCAAGGCTATCGTTCTGGATTTGCTGAATAATCTCCTGGGGGTATTTCCAGCTTTGTGAATCTTTGATGTTCTCGATTTTGTATTTTACTCCATGGTTGAGCATATGGAAAGCAGGCCTTTTGATATACATATTGATCTCGGCTGGGGCCTTTGGCCTTGATAAGAAGTAAAGCAAGTACATTCTTCTTTCCGGGAATATGCTTAGTTTCAAAGGAGTATTTTGAAAATCATTCAGCCCATCGAAGCAGTTGGGAATTTGAAATCTGCTTTTGTTTAAACTTGGTCATCGAGGAAAGATGCCATGTCTAATTCCACTTAGGGAAATGGTGGCCAATGAGATGAAACTCAAACTTTTTGATTCCATTTTTGACTGCTAAGATTTCTTTGAAAGTGGAATGGTAATGCATTTCAGCTTGAGAAAACTTTCCACTCTTATGGGCACAGAGGAGTCTCTTACCATCAACTTCTTCGAATAGAACGGCTGCCCAGTATTCATCACTGGCGTCAGTTTGAAGAATTCTTTTACCTGTTGATGGTATTTGTAGTGGCGGGAGTGCATAATCTCCTTAAGCTCGCCGACCGCTTTGGTGCGGGTTTTTCCCCAAGGTGGGGAGTTCTTTTAGCATGGATTGCAAAGGGATCGAAGCTTTGCAATATTGGGGACAAAATCTCTGAGATAATTAATTATCCCAAGAAATTGTTGGACTTGTTTTGTCGTGAAGTTATCTTCAGGAAACTTCAATAATTCTTGAGCAATATGTGGCCCAGGGTAGTATGTACCTTTGTTGAGGTGCATACCAAGAAATTCAATTTCGTTTGGGCAATGTTCATCTTTCTTTGAGAGAGCATAATGCCATGCTTTCTCACTATTTCGCAAACCGTTCAAGGAGTTGGCGGCAGGACTATTCATCGTGGAATTTTGTAGAACGAGAATGTCGTCGATATATACAGCTGCACTTGGTAATATTGGTTGGAAAATACGACACATTGCCTTTTGGAAAAGGGATGGTGCTACCTTTAAACCAAAAGGAAGAACGTTCCCTTGGAAGTGCTGGTTTGGGATGAGAATCTGTTTTGGATCTGTCTTCGGGATGGATGCCCAATTGCCAAAATCCGGCTTTGAGATCGAATTTGGAATAGATGTGGGCTTTGGTTAAACCAAGTAAAGAGAGAATCTCTGGATGATAAAGGGAATTTGTCATCTTGGAGAAAGAGGTTGAGAGGTTGATAGTTGATTACCAATCTCATTTTTCCTCTGTTTTGTTCAGCACGTTTATTGACATAAAAAGCTTCACAAGCCCATTGGGAATTTGAGATTTCAATAAGGCCTTGCTGTAATAATTCTGAGCATTCTCTTTGGGCTAAAGCCAAGTGTTCTGGCTTCATTCCCATATGACTTGCCTTGGTCGGATTTATGTCTTCATTCTTTTGAAGGGAAGGTGGACAAAGAACTCGGGGTTTTCCCATAAAGGATGAGAACATTTCGGGCAAATTCTGAATGAGATTCTGAACAAGATTCAAGCAACTTTTGCATGATTGGATCTAGTAAACTCATCTCAATGGAAAAGAGTCTTTGAATGTTGACAAACTCGAGAATTGGTCTTTAAATCGAGACCTTTTCCAGGAATGATTCGAAGTTGAGAGATTTGAGTCATGATATCCCACCCAATTATCAAATCTTTATTGGGAAGGCTTGATCCAAAAATTCTTGTGGTTATGGAACACCGAGGAAAAAAGCTGGACAAAGGTGGCGGTGTGGTTCGACATTCGTGGAGAAAGTATCTCCGAAGCAGAATTGAAGTATCGGATGTAAGGAGTCAGAATTCTTCGAGTGTAGAACTTTTGTATCTAGAATGGAACAACTTGCTCCCGTGTCAATAAGAGCAATGACATTGATGGGTTTGGCAAACTTCGAGGTGAGGATTTTAACAGGGAAATGGGGACAGTGATTCATGGTATCAGAGCCATGGTTTCGTTTTTAAAATTATCCATTCCATGCGCTTGACAGGTGAAACCGAGCTGAGAAGATCTCTTCACATTATGTCTACGAACCGAGAAATCCTCGAAGCACCCGTTTCTCTTACACCTTCATCCTCTTCTTCAACACCTCCCGAGTTTCGCGTTTCTAATGCTTCTAAGATAGACTATCTTTATGAAGTCTCTCTTAGTGATGAAACTAAGATTTCGAAACCCAGCTCCCCCTCATGAACCCTTATTTCGCTTTGCGAAACCAAACTCATCATTTTCACCCATCCGCTCCATAAGACAGCTTATTCATCGACTCCAAAGCAAGTAAAGGAGTACGTTCAGTCCTCCAAATTCGACCAGCATCCTATTCCAGCTGCGAAAAGGAATACTTTGTTACTCTTCGAGATCCTCCGAATTTCCCGGACAATGGGCTCAATGGGGATACACCCATGTTCATTATGGAGCTGTTCGTCTTGCTCTAACCTTCCATGGTCGAAAAGGTCGCCGGTTGTGGCAAGAATAGCATTGCTAGACACCGGTTTTTACAATACCAAAGCATGCTTGCATTGGTGCTTGTTCAAACCACTCTGAATGCAGGAACAGTCTTTGTCACTTTATACCCCAACTTCAACATCGCTCTTTCAGATCCCCAGTTACTTTCTTTTATGAAAGTCCAAGTTCAACTTACTGGAGCCCCTCAAACTGCTGACTCTGTAGCTGCAACACTACATTACCAGATGGTTTATCGAGTGCAAAACCATGCGCTTGATCTCAACTTCAACAATGGTAATGAAGATGCATTGTTCATCTCTATGCAAAATGACCAGGCATCTTGTATCCATGTTCCTAGACAGATTCCAAAGGATACATTGGCCAAGCTTCTTCCGAAACTTGGATTACCAACTACGAAAAGCTACACCAAAGACAACAAGCCTTTCCAGTCTACGGACTCAGAGTTCGTAAGGAAAAAAGATGGAACTGTTTCCATCAAATTTGGCAAGGAAAAGGAAGAAAGTCCTTCTATCTTCCAAACCCTCTTCATGATTGAACCATGTGTCCCTCAATCTATTTCCGAGCCAGATCCAAAGAAGCATGTTAGACATTTTGATGGTGATGGACATCATGTTCATTACTATAAAGACAATTATGGTCATTGTTTTTGGGACCCTTTTTGTCCATGTTCTCACTGTACAAATTCCCCCGACGAGGTAGATCCTTTTGCAAAATCTCCACCTCGACGGAAAAGGCCAAAGGATAAAATGTTCCAAAGGTACTTAGATGGAGATTCCTCCGTTGATACTCTTGGTGAATGCGACAAATACCAATTCATGGTTTCCTATGCACCACCTTCACCACCAGAGTCTAGTACTACATCCCAAGTCTCACCACAACCAACAAAATCACCCCCACCTTCTCGCTCCTCGAAAAAACAAGCTCTCTCTCCATTCTATAAGCCAATCCTCAAATGGGCTAAGAAACATTCCTACCCGCTTGAAGTTCCAGCAGAAGCACCATCCACTTCTTCAATAGCCATGTTCCACGAAACTGACTTTCCTCCTCTTGTCAAGGAAAGTTCTAAACTCTCGTTCCCCGCTTCAGAAGAGTTTATTGACCCACATGGCAGATACCGCCATGTTCCTAAAATCCCTACCCCTACTGATGTAGATGAACATGGGAGGCAAAAGAAAACTCCTGCTGCTGAAGCTGTTCTAAACTGGCAATCAGAGACTCTGTTAGCACAAAACAATGCCTTCAAGGCTATTGATTCCAAAATCGAAAATGTGCAACAAGATCTCCGAAGATATGATGAGAGTACCAAGAAGATACTTTCTGAGTTCCAGAAAAGGCTTCATGCCTTGGAATCAGGACAACATCTTGGGTACCACTACCTTGAAAGTCCAAAACCGAGGAGATAGAGAAGCTCAAGAAGCAAATTCAACTTCTTGAAGAAGGAAGGTTCGAGACCTTTTGATCCTTTAGCACCTCATTCGAACCGGGTACGTACCTCCAAAGCACCACAAGTATCGGTTTTTGCCAATATTCCGAAGATACCTCCAGAAGAGAACCGGATATGGCGAAATACGAAATCGTCTCAAAGCCCGCGAAGGAAAAAGGGAAACAAAAGACAGAATCAAGCTCAATTGTTATAAGAGAGAAGCCGGACGAGATGATGTTATCAAATCCATTAGAATCCTTTTGAAGGATTTGGGTAAGCAAGAAGTTGATCCTAATACCCAACGACTGAGGCCCGATCCTGTTATCCCAGAAAAACAGATTATGCTAGCTGAGCAAACTTCTTCTACTACATCAGACTCAGTGTCACTAGAAGTTTGGTAAAAAGGAATGGCACAAAGAGTTTGTTCAGTCGGTTCATCATCAGCGAGAGAATAAGGATTCAATATCATCATTTTCAAGTGAAAAACCTGTTTCATTCTCTATTAGATGAATCGACTTTTTTCGCTCGAGGACAATTTTTGGCAAAATGTCCTTTTTTGTTGCAAATGTAGCAACGACTTGACTTCTTATGGCCTGTGCGATCCTTCCTTTTGCGTAGGTATCTCCATTTCTTCTTTTTCCGGAAATGCTTAGAGCCATGTTTGGATTTCTTAATTGAGTATTTCTTGTAGTGCTTTTTCTTCCGGGAATACTGGCCACAAGTACCATCACAATCTTGTTTGGAGCATTTGATTTTTAACTTTTGAGAGGAACAAGCTCCTTCAAGACGCTTGTCATCTCGTGATGTATGTTCGGACCATCTTTAAGCATAATTCTTCAAGACATAGATGGACTTCTTCTGAATTTCCCCCAGAGGAACGTCTTGTATTCTTCTTTGCTTTCCAAAGAAAGATCTTTCAACCATCTGTGATAGCTCTTTGGGGATAAGTAAGGAAGACATGCTTTAAATTTGGATCCAATAATGCTTATCAGACGAAGGGAGCAGCATCTTCTTTCGAAAGCATATCATCAACATATAAGAGTAAATAAATCAAAGAATCATTCTCTAATCTCCTATAGTAAACACATTTATCCATTTGACTTTTTGAATAGTTTTGACTAGCCATGAAAGTATTAAAGCGTTTATACCACTGCTTAAGAGATTGTTTTAGCCCATATAAAGATTTCTTCAACAATCAAGTATGATCTTTTTTACCCGGAATAACAAATTTCTTTGGTTGCCTCATGTAAATCTGCTCCTTCAACTCACCGTGAAGAAATGCAGTTTTCACATCTAGTTGCTTTAACTTGAGATCCTACGAAGCAACTAAGACAAGTAAAACACAAATAAAAGTATGTCTTACCACAGGAGAGAACACCTTGTAATCAATGCTCTCACGCTATGTATATCCCTTCGCCACAAGTCTCGCCTTATACCTCGCTACCTCAATACCGGGAATGCCTTCTTTCCGTTTAAAGACCCATTTATTTCCGACAATCTTTTGACTCTTAAATACTTTGACCAGCTCCCATGTCTGATTATGATGGAGTGATTCCATCTCTTAACTCATAGCCCATAGCCACTGTGATGACTCCGATCTAGCCATTGCCTCAGAGTAAGACGAAGGCTCATCTGTCTCCACCTCATCACCTATAATCAATGCATAAACAATATATGTATAATCACAATGTACCAGTGATTTAATTTATCTCCTCTATCTATCTACGGCTATAGTATGATGCGGCTTTGCTGGTTGTTCACTATCACCGACTTCAGGAACTGTGGTTTCATCTGCAGTCTTAACTTATGTTACCTTCGAGGTCTCCAAAGTCTCCACCTGAAACTCCACCTCACTAATGACACCATGATATGTCTTCTCTGCTGGTTGTGTCTCAAAACTCCTCCGTTAAAGCATTGCAGTCTCGTCGAAAATCACATCTCTACTGATTAAAAAATTGGGTGGTAGCCTTTCACCCCATATGCATAATCCAGAAATATGTACTTCTTTGCCCTTGGCTCAAACTTACCATTACTCGCATGAGCATACGCAGGACATCCAAATATACGTAATCCGGAGTAATCAATAGGTTTCCTTAACCATACTTTCTCGGGAATCTTCCACTTGATAGCAGATAATGGGGATCAATTAACCAGATAACACATCATGTTAATTGCTTCGGCCTAAAATTCCTTGTCAAGTCTTGTATATGAAAGCATGCATCAAGCTTGCTTAAGTAAAGATCTGTTCTTTCGTTCTGCCATACTATTTTGCTGCGGTGTTCCAAATACTATGTGGTGTCTCACAATACCTTCTTTCTCGCAAAACTCGGTAAAAACTTTACCATATAACTCCATGCCATTATTAGTTCTCATACACTTGATTTTTTTATTTGACTGCTTCTCAATCAATGCCTTAAATTTCTTAAACTGATTGAACACATCATATTTGTGCTTTCAAAAGTATACGTATACCTTCCTCGAATAATCGTCAATAAATGTCAGCATATATCGGGCACCTCCTTTCGAAGGAATCGAAGACGGGCTCCAGACGTCTGTATGAATATATTCAACTGATTGTTTGGTCGAATGAATAACTGAAGTAAACTTAACGTGTTGCTGCTTCCCAAAAATGCAGTGCTCACATAAGTCCAGCTTCCTTGTTTTTTAACCCTTCAATAACTCCCTTTCACTTAACATCGTCATACCTGCCTCACTCATGTGCCATAAACGCATATGTAATAATTGAGTCAAGTTAGAGTGTGACTCACCTGATGAAACTGTAGTGGTTCCGATCACAGTCTCTCTCAGTAGATGATAGAGAATATTCACTTTCTTCCCTTTCATCATTGTCATGGCACCTTGAGAGATCTTCAATACTTCACTTTCAGTGGTGTACCTACACCCGATGTCATTGAGTGTCCCAGAGAAATAAGGTTCTTCTTGAGCTCTAGCACATGCCTCACATCTATTAATATGCGCACCACCCCCATCGTGCATCCGAATGCAAATTGTCCTTATCCTCACAGCCTTACGGATTGCATTATTCCCCAAAAGAACTCTACCACCATCTGCAGTCTGGTAAGTAGTAAACCAATTCTTATGAGACGTCATATGATAAAAACACCTCGAATCCAGCACCCATTTGTCTCTTGACGAAATAGTATTCACACATAAAACAGCTTCTGCATCATTATTGCTCCCCTCAACAACATTTGTCATATTGCTTTGTTATACTTCTTGTGGCATTCTGCCTATTAGTTTTATTCATCCACTTTGGACAATCTTTCCTGATGTGCCCCTCCTCGTGACACTCAAAGCACTTCATGCGTTTCTTGGACTTTCTATGGCGTGATTTCGATCTACTTTTACCTCTACTGCTATTAGGCCCTGGATGTTGTTCTATACCCCAAATTGCCAGTGCTCACGCTACTCCTTACACCAGACTGTCATCTCGCAACTTTCTCTGTTACTCCTTAGAGAATAAAGTAGACTTTACATCTTCTGAGGTAATTGTAGTACGCTCCCATGACTCTGATAAAAAGGCTAATAACATCATGCCATGTTCTTCATTATCAAGATTCTTACCGACGTTCTTCAAATCCATAATGAGTTTATTAAATTCATCTAGGTGGGTTTTGATAGATGTACCTTCAATAGATCTAAATTGAAATATCTTTTTCAACATGTACAAGCGATTGTTCAAACATTTCTTTACATAGAGTGCTTGAAGTTTTGCCCATAACATAGCGGCATATTCTTCTCAGCAACCTCTATTAAAACCTCATCTGACAAATTTAACAGAATTGTACTATTTGCTCTTTCCATTAACTCTACCATCCAGTGCCTTGGCCAAACCTTGGGTTGTCAATAAGGCTCGGATCTTGGTGCTCCATAATACAAAGTTGTTGCTCCTGTTAAATTTCTCAATTTCAGATTTCTTCTCAAACATAATTGCAATAACAGAATTTTCAGATAATAATTAGACAAGCAAAAACTCCTAATTACAATCAAGAAATCCAATCCTAAGCTTCGATACCAATTGTTGGGATATAATATGCGGAAACGATAGGTTTACGTTAATGCGAAATCACCAGAGAAATAAATGAAAAATAATAAAGACACCAGAAACTTACGTGGTTCGGTCCGAGTATTGGTACCTACATCCACGGGGAGAGCCAGCAGTAAATAATTCACTATAATCGGAGAATCTGAGTTTACAATCACTCGCACACTCAAGTATTTCCCACACCTAGATTTAATCCCAAACCTAAATTGTTTATAAATAAATAACTCATTCGAATATAAACTCATGACACAAAATTACCGCGCGTTTTAAGCTCACTACGTACATAAATCTTCGCGTTCCTTTGGAAAGCTTCATGTGGCTTACGTGGACGTGCGTCTCCTTTTTATTCTTCCTTCGTAGGGCTTCGGCAGCAACTCTTCTACATAGGTTTTCCACCGCACATCTCCTGGATGTTACTTTATCTTTATATGTGTGTGCCCATGGTCAAAGTTTGACCTGGGCCCACCAATGTTTGGCTTTTACGTAGAATATGTGTGTGTGCGTTTGGGCCCCACGAAGCTAACGTCTTCGGCTTTTTAGGGCTTCCGAAGATAACATTTTTCGGATTCCGTTCAATTTTGGGCCCCACGACATCTTCGGCTTATTCACCTCCTCTGCAAGGAAAAAGAAAACTTTGCAACCCTTATATAAATATATATATATATATATATATATATATATATATATATATATATATATATATATCTATTTTATCTTTTTGTGTGGCTTTAAGAATTCAGCGAATCGCCTTTTGTAAACGCTCAAACTCAAGATATAATTTAACAATTGAGAAAATTGAATTTGGGCTCAGGAGATCGGCGCGTGATGCCCGAGATAAAGGGTAAAGCTTAGAGATTGATGTCTGAGGCTGTGGTTAATGACTCGGCGCCGAGCTTCCAACCACAAGGGAGTGATGACAAGATGTGTGAGCTACTATGGCGGTGGCCAGAGGTGGTAGAGCCAATCGTTGTCCCCGGTGTTGGTCAACTTAGTAGTTTTTCCTCAGATGAAGTCAATTTAGTTAGAAGTGTCATGTGGTCTTGTCTTCTATCCACACTGAAATTCTATTTTTCCTACAAAAAAAGATTCGCCAAACTCAAAAATTTAATGAAAAAAGCCACTTAGGGCTCTTATATGAAATATATCATTGATATGAAACTCAAGTGATTGCAAAATATGGTCCGAAATTAGTATTATGTGAAAATTATGAGATTGAAGTGAACGTAATATGAAAATTGTGATATTTATAGTATTATTTTGCCTCAAATTAAGTTTTATTAACTTTTTTTTTCTTCTCGCCAATGTGCGTTGGCCCGGGGGTCTTCTTCTCCTTTATAATTACAAGTGAGGTTTGTACTGAAATTAATTATGCCGTACGTGCAAATGATGGGAATAAAGTAGCTTATGCATTATGCATATTTGGGTTGTCTTGTCACGGCGTCCTTAACTTGTCCAATTGCCTTTAGAAGTGAGATTTTGTTAATGAACACACGTTGGCATAAAAGAACGGGTTAATATTATAAAAAATTAAAATTAATATATTTATAATGAACTTATTTATATTAATTTTTTGATTATAAAAATTCTCAAATTTGTATACTTATAACAAATTTACCCTCCGTTAGTTTTCATTATATACTCAATTAGATGACATATTACAGCTAATGAGTATATTAGTTTAAGATTTTATCTTCTGTTTATCATATATATACTAATTTATGATTTTTCTTTGTATTATCTAATTTAATCAAAATTAATGGAGGGTTAATTTATTATAAATATATCAGTTTTTGTATTTTTTATATAAAAAATTAATTCGAGATAAATTTATCACATTGTATCAGTTTTAGTTTTTTGTAGTAAAAAAATTAGTTCGCTTTTTCGTGTTATTAATACTAAAAGAATTAATTCCACAAATATAAGGATCGGTACGGGGCACAAGAAATTTGTACCCCGTGAGGCATCAACTTCAATGGGGCGAATTTTCCTGCAAGGTATTAAGCGAGAAAGGGTGGGGTGGGCGGGGTATTAGCCTTGCTCCGCCACACGAATTTGCCCTGTATTTTCAATTAATTATTTGTGACAATGTAATTATGCAACGAAATATGAAAAAAGGCCTAAGAACAACTTGTAAGTATGTGGGACAATTATTTCCATATGTCCGTCGTTCTCAATCGTCGCATGTCAATTTGGAGCTTGTTTGACTTTACAATTCTAAAGATTCGACTCTGCCCAATGGTCTATGTTCCGTAGTACCCTTCCTAGACAGGCACGTCTGAAAATTCTAAAGATGTCCCTCTCATCCATTTAACCTCGAGGGTAGAATCTTAGCCCAGTTTTTACGCTAAAGGAAATTCGGCGACTCGATTTGGCCCCGTCTAAAGTCATAAAAATCATACCCAAGATTGTTAAGGTCCTATTTGGTAAAAGGTCAATTTTTTGCTATTTTTATTCTTTTGTTTCCCATAACAAAAGAAGAAGAATAATTCGTTTGGTAACATCAAGTAATTTTCCTATTCCCCGAAAATATATCAATGATCAGAAAATAGATTTAGAATATAATCAAAATGTAAAAAAAAAAAAATCATTTCTTTCTTCTCAAGAATAATTTTAGAATCAAGTCATTTTTTATTTTATTTTATTCTTCTTTCTCCTTTAGCTGATTGGCGCGCTAACGAGGCTAGCTCGAGGCTGGCGAGGTCACAGCCTCTCGTCCATCGTCGAGGCTCAGCTACTAACTTGAGGAGGAAAAAGAAGAGAATGAAAAAAGATAAAAAGAAAAAGAGAAATCTCACAGAATTATTTAAAAAATTAAAAAAAAATTTACGTTACAAAAAATATTGAGAATCGTATCAAACACATTTCTATTTTTTTTTTTCTGAAAGTATAAGTTTTATACAGTTACTAAACTCGTTCGAATGCTTAAAAATTCGTCTAGGAAACAAAATTAGAAAAAATTATCTCTAAATAAAAATTACTCCTAGAAACGGAATGATATTAAATGCACTACAGGAGGACAGTTCTATCAACTTATTAGTTGGTTTACGTTTACCCCAAAAGACGCGTTCAGTCCCTTTTTATCTCTTGGCATGATGCGATGGACCGGGACCTCCGGTTTACTTTGGGGATCCACTAGGGCAATAATTGACTAAAGATGATCCACATCATAGCTTTGGCACACCCTTTTCCATTGACAAGATCCAAAGTGTGGAAAAAAGAAGGGTAGAATCCAAAGCCCCTTTCGATCTCAACAGGGACGGATCGTCCCCAAAAGTCCGATCTCTCCCCACCGTACAAAAGGGGGGCTTTATTCCACTCCTCCACGTAAAAATCCCGGTCGCCCTCGTCCTTTCGAGCACGAATTTCCGACGTTGTCCTCCGCTTTTGCACTAGATTACAAGAGACTCGCTGCAGCATTTAATCTGCGAGCGATCGATTGGTCCAACTTTGGTATTGACTGGCTGTGTGTTAAAGAGGTCATCTCTGAGAGCAACCCTTCTGCCGCGTGTTGGAATCTGACTAAAAAGGTTGCTCCTTTAGGAGTAAGGTGGCGAGGATCTTTTAAAGATTAATCATTGGGGGGGGGGGGGGGGCAACCCAGACGTGTCACGTGGGCTTTCGACGGCGACCTAGCCAGGAGCGAACCCGACGGGATCGTCGGCTCGGCGCATCTCTGTCGTCGAATGACGATAGATTTCGTATGCAAATCGCCTAATTTGACGAGTTAGACGGAGTGAGTTCATGTGTGGTCGATGCATGCAAGAATTTTCGGTGCCCTTATCCTCACAGCCTTTTTGTTTTTTTCCTATTTCTGCTTTCATGCAATCTGGCTCGCGACTCTCAACATATATATCCCCGCAGCCACCTAATATCCCCAACTCTCTCTCTCTCTCGCTTGCGGTTTCCTTCATTCTTCTCTGTGGGACTGAGAGTGTAGAAACTGGCTGAAATGGATGACCCAAAGGCGCCAACTTTCGCGTTCCGGGTCCCAAGAAGGAGCCTCGGGCGAACAAGTACGTTCTGCTCTGTGCCGTTATGGCCTCCACGAACTCGATCCTCTTGGGCTACGGTGAGTATCGACTCGTCCCATCTCCTTTTCAGATTGCGGCAGCTTATCGCGCCGAAGTTTAATTCGAGTTAGGAATGTGGAGATGGGTAAGGGGTTATGTTTTCTCACGAGATAGGGTTGAAAAGGACACGATTTTCGGTGATCTGTTGATCGAATCACACATGGGCTTAGGAAATGGTCGTGAATTCGCGTGTTGGGTAGAGTAATACAGTCGGAATCGTTGCAATTTCTACTGAGAATCATGGGAAATTTCCGGGGTGAGGTGGTGATGTCGTTTGATTTTGCAGATATCGGGGTGATGAGCGGTGCGGTGATTTTCATCAGAGAGAACCTCAAGATCACTTACGTGCAAGAACAATTCCTCGTGGGTATACTCAACGTCTGCTCGCTGGTCGGCTCTCTGGCCTCCGGCAAGACCTCCGACCTCATTGGGCGGCGTTATACTATCGTCCTAGCCGCGTCGACCTTCCTGATCGGCGCCCTGTTGATGGGCTTCGCGCCGTCATATGCGTTCCTCATGGCAGGCAGGGTGGTGGCCGGTGTTGGGGTTGGGTACTCCCTCATGATCGCGCCGCTCTACACGGCTGAGATTGCCCCGGCCTCGGTGAGGGGGATGCTCACCTCCCTTCCGGAGTTCTTCATTGTGGCCGGGATCTTGCTCGGGTACATTTGCAATTACGCCCTGGCTGGCCTCCCCGAGGGGTTAAACTGGAGGATAATGCTTGGGCTGGCTGCCTTTCCGGCGATCGGCCTCGGGTCGAGCATCATTTTCATGCCCGAATCGCCTCGGTGGCTCGTCATGAAGGGCAGGACTGAGGAGGCGAAAAGGGTGTTGGTAAAGACTTCAAGCGATGAAGGAGAGGCTGAATCAAGGCTCCAGGAGATCACCCAAGCTGCTCAGGATGATGCCGATTTGGCCGCTTCAAAAGGATGGACCGGCAAAGGGGTGTGGAGGGAATTCCTCCGTCCCTCGCCCGGCCTCCGCCGGATCCTCATCACTGCCATCGGGATCAACTTCTTCATGCAGGCCTCCGGGAACGACGCCGTGATCTATTACACCCCTGAAGTGTTTCGAGCCGCTGGGATTCACAACAAAAAGAAGCTGTTCGGGATCAACGTGATCATGGGCTGCTCCAAGGCTGCGTTCGTGATGGTCTCGGCCCTGTTCTTGGACCGGTTCGGGAGGCGCCCGCTCTTGCTGCTGGGTTCGGTGGGGATGGCCTGTTCCCTGGCCGCCCTGGGCGTGGGCTCAAAGTTCCTCGACCACTCCTCCGGGAGCAAGCCGCTCTGGGCCATCGTGGTGAGCATCGTGGCGGTGTGCGCCGATGTCTCCTTCTTCTCGATCGGGCTCGGACCCATCACTTGGGTCTACTCGTCGGAGGTGTTCCCGCTGCGGCTGCGGGCTCAGGGCACGGCCCTCGCCATCTCAGTGAATCGGCTGATGAGCGGGGCCGTGTCGATGTCGTTCTTGAGCATCAGCCACCGGATAACATTCGCGGGCATGTTCTTCGTGCTCTGTGGAGTGATGGTGTTGGGGAGTCTGTTCTTCTACTTCTTCTTGCCCGAGACGAAGGGCAGGACATTAGAAGAGATCGGTGCTTTGTTTGAGGACAAGAGGGAAGGTGAGGACACTAAGGCAAAGGAGATGACACAGTTATAGTGCATGAATTGCATAGTATCTCTTCTGGATGGACTTTGCGAAGGGAGCAAAGTGACCTTGTTTTAGATAATGAGCTTGCATGATGATATTTAAGTTAGAGTAATGAAAATTAAAGAACTAGTTTTTAGTGTGGAGACTGGAGGTCTCATATATTAATGATGGGAATGACGATAAATACATAGTTTCACAATAGTTGATTTTGGAATATTAATATTTTTATCGTTGGAAATTGAAAATTATCTGTTCTTATCCATTATGAATATTACTAGTAGGTTTTAATTACATCAGAAGCGTGCGAACTTGTTTTGTAGTGACAGGGTGGGGAAAATGCAAACTAATGAAAATTATGTTATCCGTGGCCCATGAACTTTTAATATATTTAATGTGATCTTTAAATATATGCTAAAAGTTTAGCATTGCATTGAACAAATTAAAAATTCAGGAACTATATTGCACATTGGGCTAAGCTTTGGGATCAGATTGCACATTGAATTAAAGTTCATTGCCTAATTTTGTCCTTTCCCCTTTATATTAACACATATTTTCCTCTTGAACATATGACTGCTAACGTGAATCATAGATGAAAATAGGATAGTCTTTTGGATACATAAATTTGATTCCTCACATAAATATATGTAAACTATATTCTATTTATATTTTAAAAAAAGTAAAGAAATTTATTTAGCATAACATTATGGTTTTTTGCATTATCATTCAATTTGGTATGTTGAAGGTACATAATTAGGGATTTAAAGATATCTAATTAGAGTTAAAGAGAGTTTTTCTCTTCCAGGTGATCTTATTGAAACATTTTCTTTGGTGATACAGCCCTCAATTAATCCTTCCAATTTCCCTAGTTGGCATAGCGATTTCTTAGTTACTTTTTCCTCATCCGAACTCCGATTCAATTTCTATTTTCTCTATTGTTGTTTCGCCAAGTGTCGTGCCTACCAAGGACACCCAAATTCTTCGGATTGCATAACTAAGAGTGGTGAGGCAGAATTAATTAATCATTAAGCTCAATTAGTGATCCTTATTTCCTTGTTATAGCACTTTACATACATGTCATCATGACCCAATGGAATAACTTTCATTGCCTGCTTAAAGTGAGTAGAAACCGTCTTTCGGTCACGACAATGAATAAGCAAAAGATACGCAATCGATCAGCAACTCCTATGGTCATAATCATCACTAGCATCAATCGCAATCTCCACCTACAACCTCATTTAAATGCCATGAGAAATTATTGTCATGGAACTCCGAGTCCTCCACCATCCTGACTCCCCACCTACTCCCTCTAGACTTGTCAAACGAGTGAGTCGGGTGATGTTTGATAAGTAAGTCTTGGTGAGATAGAATTAATTAATCATTAAGCTCAATTAGTGGTCCTTATTTCCTTGTTACAGTACTTTACATACATGTCGTCATGATCCGATGGAATAACTTTCATTGCTTGCTTAAAGTGAGTAGAAACCGTCTTTCGGGCACGACAATGAATAAGCAGAAGATATGCAATCGATTAGCAACTCCTATGGTCAAAATCATCATCAACATCAATCGTAATCTCCACTTGCAACATCATCCAAATGCCATGAGAAATCATTGTCATGCAACTCCGAGTTCTCCACCATCTTGACTCCCTACCTACTCTCTCTAGACTTGTCAAACGGGTGACTCGGGTGATGTTTGAAAAGTAAGTTCTGGTGAGACAGAATTAACTAATTATTAAGCTCAATTAGTGGTACTTATTTCCTTGTTATAGCACTTTCATACATGTTGTTATGATCTGATGGAATGACTTTCATTGCATGCTTAAAGTGAGTAGAAACCATCTTTCAAGCGCGACAATGAATAAGCAGAAGATACACAATTGATTAGTAACTCCTATGGTCAAAATCATCACCAGCATCAATTGCAATCTCCACCTGTAACATCATCCAAACGCCATGAGAAATCATTGTCACACAACTCCGAGTCCTCCACCATCTTAACTCCCCACCTACTCCCTCTAAACTTGTCAAACTGGTGAGATTGAGTAATGTTTGAAAAGTAAGTCGGGTCAGGTTTGGGTCAATCATAAATGATCCAACTCAAATTGACTAATTAAATCGTTTATGGCCCATACATTAGTAATGTAAATTTATTAACCCATACCTAACCCGACTCATATCCAACACATATCAGGTTCAACCCATATTGTAAAATATTTTCATTATTTAATCAAATACGGAAAAAATTATTTTTTATGATTTTTTTAAATATATTGTTAAAAACTTTCCATGCAATTACAAATTTAATGGATGAATTTTATATTTTTTTTTTAAATTGAGGCTCCATTTATTTCATAAAAAATGTGGTATTCCTAAAAATAATAATTTTTTTGGGTATTTCGTTGAAACTTGAAAACAAATTAAATAATATTTTTTGCTTAGCATAGAAAACTTTATTTGATTATTCGTACACTCCTTCTAAATATTTTTATATTTTTAAAATAGAATTTTCAATTATTTTTTTATTTCTTTTATTTCTTCTTCTTTTTCCTCATTCTTCTCCCATTCGCCAGCCACGACCGCTATGGTTGGCAATAGGTGAGCTCAAGTGTTGCCACAAGCTAGCAAGGCTTGAGCTGGCCCATTTCGATGACTTGAGCCTCGCCAAATCTGACAAGCTCGAGCTTGCCTTGACGTTGGAGAGGCTCGAGCCTCAACCTTGCCATATCAGGGAGGCTAGAGTCTTGCCGAAAAGCTCAGCCTCACCAAATGCGGCAAGCCTCAAGCTTGCCAATGTGATCGGCAACTGGGTGAGGGCTTCGCAGCCCTTGACTAACGAGAGCCTTGCAGCCCTCGCTTGGTGGCCGACTACACTGGAATTCATAGGGGGAAAAAGAAAAACAAAATACAAAAATAAAAAATACAAAAATAAAAACTATTACAAAATCTAAAATTCTAACAAAATTAAAATTATAAAAATTGCTAGAGCACAATATTTCATTAATGGGCTGAGTGAACTAATAATCTTTATAGATTAAATGGGTTGTAAATGAGTTTGTCTTACATAAAATCCAAATCCATTAACAACACATTTATTAAAACTTAACTAACTCATATATGACCCATCTCATTGTAAATGGGTTCAAAGTGCGTTTTTTACCCATTCTAACACTTCTACTCCCCCTTAGGTCCGAGTTTGGTGACCCTCGAGAAGCCTTCTCCGAACGACTCCAAGGCCATCGTTGCTGTCGACAGGCAAACCCCCTTCGCCATTCGCTCGTTCCTGAGGTCCAGGAATCAATTGAGAGGACAATTCACAAGTCGCCGGTGCTGTTGCCCAGGGTGGTGGTAAACAGGGCGGTGAAGGAGGAAGATGTGCCTTCGGCAGCGGTGGCAAGGGCCGGTGCAAGAGGAGGGAGGGTGAGGAGTGGTCAACACTTATGTCAAACAGGGAGCGAGAAGATGGTGATAAACTCTTCCGCGTCTTTAACTAGCCTTCAGTGTATTGCGTTCAGGATTATTTTTTATAGTGTTTATTGTGATTTGGGTCGGTTTGGACATTTGACCCGAACCAAACTGCCAACATATACAATTTTTTTTCTTATTACCCAAGCCGGAATAAGACCCCGACCCAAAAAAACTCAAAATTTTGATTTGTAGCAGGCCAATTAGGGTATTTTAAACAACCCTAATTTAATGCTCCTTTTTCTATGCGCCCATTGATGTTAATCGCAAGACCTGCCTGGAGCTGGGGAGTTCAATCCCTACTTTCGGGGTTAGGGAGTAAAGAGATGCTTTTAAATTTATATTTTGTTATAAGAACACAAAAGCAATGATGAACAGGACTAGGACCATCCCGCTATCTCCTCTGGTCGCTTAGTACTTGGTGCGAGAGCATCCGAATATTTATCATACATTATGAAAGTCTCGTAAAAATTCTGTACATTGCCTCCCTCCCTGACAAGAAAATATTCGGTAATTGTAAAACGTCATGCTCACGCGGCAAGCATTTCTTCCTTCCATCCATTTATAAATGGATACATGGCTTTGATGTCGAATAAAAAAATGACGTGTAATTTCTTCGTAAATGATTGACGGTCTTGAAGAAAGTGAGAAAAGAGAGAAGAAATTCCTAGTTTTCTGTGGACGGTGGTGGTTGGCATGGACAATGGCTCGTCCATTGGCCACGGCAAGTCGTCCATTAAGTAGTATCGACACTGACATGCGACATGCGACACGATATTACACGATACGCCGACAAGTCGATTTTTCAAAAAATAAAAAATTTCGACATGTTGGGACACGTTATATATATACATAATAAATTATCATTTTTATAATTATTTCAATCAAATTAATTTGAAATAAATTCATAAATAAATAGATAAATAATTAATTAATTAAAAAAACCTAGAATGAATTTACACTAAAAATATTAATATGCCGTTTATTAATATCATTCATTGTTTCAATTTGACAAATTCAACTCCATTTCAATAATTCATAAAATTTAGAGAAAAAACAAGCAATTCATATTCTAGACTCCTATATTAGATATGTCGGAAGGGGAGAAAAAAAAAAACTTAAGGGATGAATTGTGCATCACAGAGAGTGAGAGTCAGAAAAGAAGTGAATACTAAGTTTTTCTTCTTTTTTCATTTATTATTTTTATTATTGTTTTTTTTTTTCTCACACACACACATATATTTTTTGACTTCTAATTTATTGAATTTTTTTTTCGACCAAAAAAAAAATTTATTGAATTTTTAAAATTAACCTCAATATCGGAATCACGTATCGGAAACTCGTACGTCAGAATTCCGACTTGAGCGTCAGAAAAGTTGAGTAGATGTTGGATATTTTGACATGTGTTGATTGAGTGTCTAAGAGTATTGGAGAGTGTAAAACACGTATCGAAGTGTCCAACACGACACAAAAACTCTTGGAGAGTATCGGTGCTTTATAGGTTATCCCCAACAGTACCTCCAAATTTGGATGGCAGCTTGTCATAGATCTAAAGGTGCGTAGGGATGGCCATGGACGGTGGCTTCTCCATAAATTGCACGGAGGTTGGCCATGGACGAGTTGATAAGGCATAAACATCATCATCCGAAAAGGATAAGAGGGTGAGCTTAGCCTCCTCCCTCACTGCAAAAGTTGCCTCTGCCTTCAAGACCCATTTCTGGCATTTTTCCTATTCCCGATGGACTGGAACCCACTCCTATATCATCGTCGTTGGCATTATCTTTGTCGAATGAAGCTTGCAGGCAACCGTGCCCTTTTATATCAGAGAACCTCCGCGTCCATCTCTTCCCCATTAACTCCGTCGAACTATTATTAATTGCCCACCTTTTCCTTTTCCTTAGTTAAGAAAAGTCCATTGTCAGTTTTCAGGAGCTTAGCCCTCCCAAACCCTCCCATAATGGTTTGTTGTATGTAGGATAATGATACAAATGATTCATAAATTTTGATTTATGTGCAATACAATTCCTAAACTTTTAATATGATCATTAACTTGATGTGCAGTGTAATCCATAAAACTTCAATTTATTTAATGTGATCTTTAAACTTATGATATATGTTCAATTTAGTTCAGAAACTATATGAAAATATTCATGTTTAATTTTATCTTAACATTTACATATGGTTCAATGAGTAAATTGAATTTGTATCAAAATTTTAAGGATCACATCAAATAAATTAAAAGTTTATGAGTTATATTATACATCGAACTAATATTAAACAAATTAAAAGTTCAAGGATCACATCTATTTCGATTATGCCTAGGCTTCATTAGCTCCTCCTTTGAACCATAACACAAGTTCAGCTAATGAAGCCCGGTCACCCAAAATGGACTTGCAAGCTTCCTCTAAAGCATGCACCCATCTCTCACAAAATCTGGGGGCCCTATGAGGAGAAAGAATACCTAATCCCTCGTATCTTATACCAAGTTATCGTTCATCGGTTAATCTTACTGAGGTTAAGTTGCAACCAAATGTTCTCCAGGAAAAACGAAAAAAAGACGGTGGTTACAATTATTTTTTGTTTTCATTTGTCATATTGATGGCGTGAAACAAAAAAAAAAATTACCTAAACGGGACGGCTCTAAATGTAATAAATGAATTCCGTCCATCAATATATACGAAACTTAGAGGAGCGGTCTCACAACCTAGAAAAGTTATTTTTGGCTACGTGTTTTTCCCAAGAGAGGACCACTTTCTTCGAAAGGAGATGATGCAAGCTTCGACAGGATAGAGCTCTGTACAAAATAGTCAAAACGTTAAAAGGCGAATGCGTTTTTAAGAAAACGTCGTGTAGGAAAAGAGATCTTAGCATTGCTAGCAGAAGGGGGTCAAACGATCGCCGGAATCCACCGCGGCCGCCGGCTAAACTATTTTTCTTGGGAATCTCATGTGTGCTTTCACGCTCAAGCTTCTGAGAGGTACTTCAATATATATATATATATATATATATATATATATATTTGGACGATCGCTTTAATATTATCTAAGCCGTCTCATAACTTTTCTGGGTTGGAGCCAGATTTTTCTTTTTCTTTTTTCTCTCTTGTGTGTGATAGTTGCTTTTTCATATTCCCAGCTTTTCTCTATATTATTTCTTTTAAGGGTTAATACTACAAAAAAATTTCAAATTTGTATATTAGCGATAAATCAATCCCAAACTACTACACTTTCGACAAATACCAAATTGATATAAATTTTCACATGAGTTCAGCAATTTTAAGATAAAATTTGACGGAAGTTAATGGAGGATATATATGTCACATGTATATCAAGTTAAGGTTTTGATAGCTTAAAAAATTAGTTTAGAGTAAATTTATCACGTAAATATTAATTCGAGATTTTTCAAGATATTCATTATTTCTTTAATTTGCTTTTCCAGATAAGATTATCTTTACCCTGATGTAGATCGCATAGGATGAAAAAAGGAAAAAGGTAACTGAGTTATGGGCCATGGCTCGGAGATCGCTTTGATTGTAACGTAGTATTTTAAATTTTTGGGGAGAAAGATTTGTCCTTATCCTTTACGTGATTGACTAATTTGACTTTCACTCTTCAAATTTCACGGGATCTATCCTTTTCCCTGATAAGTTACATTTGCGGCGGCTTAGGGCAGTGAAGATGGTCGTGCCTTTGCTCATCTTAAGCTAGTCAAGGAAACGGTCCCTACAAGGGACGACTTGAATGTGTACAAAAAGGTTGTGAATCTCGATGTATACTGGGCTAAAATTCAAAGGCCATATTGAATAAATCAGAAACTTGGAGATCATGTTACACATCTGCGACCATTTATGTCCTAACCTATATTTCTTTCCTTTTTCTCTTTTCATGCAATCCGGCTCGGCTCCCCCTCAGCATGCGTCTCTTCAACCACCTAGCATACTCATTTCACACTCTGAGTCTGCTCCCCCTCTCTCTCTTGCTCTTTTTCCGCATCGCTTGCAGTTTCCTTCATTCTTCTCTGCGTGACTGCGGGAGTGACAAAGGAAATTGGCCGAAATGGACGACCCGAAAGTGCCGACTTTCGATGCTTCTGATCAGAAGGGGCCTCGGGCGAACAAGTACGTTCTGTCCTGTGCCATCCTGGCCTCCACGAACTCGATCCTCTTGGGCTACGGTGAGTATCGGCTCGTCACGTCTCTCTCTGGTGTGGATTTGTTTCTCGAGCCGAAGTTTCATTCGAATTGGGAATGTGGAGATGGGTAAGAGGTCGTGTTTTCTCACGAGATAGGCTTGAAAAGGGGCGCGATTTTCGGTGATCTGTTGATCGAATCGCCCACGCGTATCAGAAATGGTCGTGAACAGGCCTGTTGGGTAGCGTAAGAGAGTCGGAATTGTCGCAGTTTCTGCGGAGAATCTTGGGAAATTCCGGAGGTGGGGTGGTGGTGATCGTTTTGATTTTGCGGACATCGGGACGATGAGCGGTGCGGTGATCTTCATCAGAGAGAACCTCAAGATCACGTACGTCCAGGGGGCATACCCAACTTCTTCTAGCTGGTCCGTTCTCTGGCCTCGGGCAAGACCTCCGACCTCATTGGGTGGCGTTACACCATCGTCCTCGCCGCGTCGACCTTCCTGACGGTGCCCTGTTGATGGGCCTGGCGCTGGGGTACGCGTGCCTCATGGCAGGCCGGATCGTGGCTGGTGTCGGGGTCAGGTACTCCCTCATGATTGCGCCGCTCCACACGGCTGAGATTTCCCCGGCCTCAGTGAGGGGGATGCTCACCTCCCTCCTGGAGTTCTTCAGCGTGGCAGGGATCTTGCTCGGCTACATTTGCAATCACGTCCTAGCCTCCCCGAGAGGTTCAACTGGAGGATAATGCTTGGGATTGCTGGCATTCCGGCGATCAGCCTGGGTTTGGCGTCATTTTCATGCTCGAATCGCCTGGTTGGCTTGTCATGAAAGGCAGGATTGAGGAGGCGAAAAGGGTGTTGTTAAAGACTTCAAGAGACGAGGAAGAGGCTGAATCAAGACTCGGTGACATCACCCAAGCTGCTTATGATGATGCCAATTTGGCCTCTCTAAAGAGATGGAGAGGGCAAGGGAGTGGAGGGAATTCTTCCATCCCTCGCCCAGCCTCCGCCGGATCCTCATCACTGCCATCGGCATCAACTTCTTCATGCAGGCCTCCGGGGACGACGCCGTGATATATTACACCCCCGAAGTGTTTCGAGCCGCCAGGATTCACAACAAAAGGAAGCTCTTCGGGATCAACGTTATCATAGGCTGCTCCAAGGCCGCGTTTGTGATTGTCTCGGCCCTGTTCTTGGACCGGCTCGGGAGGTGTCCGATCTTGCTATTGGAATTGGTAGGGATGGCCTGTTCCCCAGCAGCTCTGGTCCTGGGCTCGAAGTTCCTGAGCACTTGAGGAGCAAGCCAGCCTGGGCCATCGCGGTGAGCATCGTGGCTGTGTGTGCATATTTCTCCTTCTTCTCGATTAGGTTTGGGCCCATCACTTGGGTCTATTCATCGGACGTGTTCCCGCTTCGTCTGCAGGTCCAGGGCTCGGCCCTCGCAAATCTCGGTGAACCGGCTGGTGAGCAGGGCCGTGTCGATGTCGCTCCTGAGCATCAGCCACCGGATAACATTGGGGGCCATGTTCTTCGTGCTCTGCGGAGTATGGTGTTTGGGAGCCTATTCTTCTACTTCTTCCTGCCCGAAGGAGATGACACAGTTGCAGTGCGTGAGAAAGTACATATTAGACTGGAACTCTCGTATATCAATGATGAGAATGACACTAGAGCTTTGTGTTTCGCTAGTTTGTAAATTAAATATCTTCGGTTCTTATAGAAATATGAATGAATATTACTAGTAGGTTCTAACAGCGGTAGAAGCGGTGCAAACTTGTTCTAGTATTGAGAGAGTGGGAGAAAATGCAAAATAATGAAAGATCATGTAGATAGGACAGTCTCTTGGATTCAAAAAGCTGATTTCTCAAATAAAAAAATGTAAACTATATTCTATGCATAAAAAAAAAGGAAATTTATTCAATAAAACGCTACAGTTGTTTGCATTATCATTCAATTGATAGGGTTAAGGTGATATACTTGGGAATTAAAGATATCTAATTAGGCAGAGCGGGTGATCTTATTAAGACATATTCTTTAGGTATACAGCTCTCAATTAGTCATTCTATTTTCTTAATTGCCATAGTGATTTCCTATCTACTTTTTCCTCGTCCGAATTTCGATTCCATTTCTATTCCGCCTATTGTTATTATGCCAAGTGTCGTGGCCACAATGGACACCCAATCCTTCAGATTGCATAATTAAGAGTAATGATTATGCCAATTAGTGGTCCCTCTGTCCTCGTGTATGTCAATTTACATACTTTTCGGCAGGATCCGATGGACCGAACTTTTTTTACCTACCAACGTTGTATTCACAAATTCGGGAAACCTTTCCGAGGACATGAATACGACGGCTGAGACTGCATTCAATTGACATGGAATGAATTGCCCTTGGCCACTAAAGTTAGTAGACACCGTCTTCCGAAAGTTAATGCCAATATTAGTGGAGAGCGCAAATCACAAGTCAGTCGGTGCCGCTGCGCGGGGTGGCGAACGAGGAAGATGTGCCTTCCGCGGCGAAGGCCTGTGCGAGAGGATGGAGGAAGGAGGGGGGGTGGGGTGTCAACGGGGGATGGAGAGGATGGTGAAGACTCTTCCATGTTTTCAACAAGCCTGGTTCGGATATTTGAGTTGAACCAAACTCTCAACATGCTCTTTTTTTCTTTTGCTTATTACTTCCGAAATGAGACCTGACCCAACAAGACCCAAAATTTTTAGCTCGGGTCAGCTAATTCAGGTATTTTTAACACCCCTAATATTAATGCTCTTTTTTCGTGTGACTATTGATGTTAATGGCAAGACCCACTTGGAGGTGGGGAGTTCAATCCTCACTTTTGAGGCTAGGGAGTAAAGAGATGCCTTTAAACTTTTATTTTGTTATTAGAACACAAAAGTCATTATAAACGGGGTTAAGGGTGTTGAGTGGTCTGGAATCTCTCTCGTCTTAAAAGTTAGCTTGATTGTACTTTCCCTCGCAATTAATAAATTGACTCACCTATTTTTTGCATAAACGATGTAAGATAATCTTGACAATCTTCCTTTCACACATCAATCCCTAGGTTGAAGTGATAACAATCTGCATCTCTCATGTGATTATTGGGTTTCAATTTATTGGTAACCGGGCTCTAATACTAGTTATTAAAAGCATGCAACAAAAGTTCAATATCTTCACCTGAGAGATTGTCAAGAGGAAACCCAAGTTTGAGCTCGTCAACATATTTAATTAGACCCACTTTTACTCAAAAACTAAAATTAATAAATTATGAACTAACTTAGATATATTAAGAACGCGTTTGGTAACATTTCTATCCCCGAGAATAATTTCTTTTTAGAAATAATTCTTTTTATTTGTATTCTCTGAAATAGTTTCTGAGTAAAACAACACGTTTGGTAACTGCACAAAATTTCAATTCTTGGAATAAAAAAAGAATATGAATGCATTTGGTACAACTCAAAAGTTTTTTCGGTGACGTAGAATTACTTTTAATTTCTTAATAAATTTTGGAGATTTTTCCCTTTTTTTTTCTTCTTTTTTACTCTCTTGTTCTTCCTCCTTTAGGCGGCGGTGGCGATCAGCCGATGACCACAGCAAGCAGTTGGCAATGGGTGGTGAAGGGCGGCAACCAACAGCATGCGGGTGGCGGCGAACGGCGGTAGGCAACAAGCAGCAAGTGGCAAGGAAGAAGAAGACAAGAAAATAAAGAATATGACTTATTTCTAGAAATTGTTCTTGAAAACAAGAAGTTAATTTTTTTCTACTTTTTGTTTCTATTCCAAGTCTATACTCTAACTACTTTTCTATTCTCAAGAATTGAAAAATGAACTAACGTTATCAAATGGATTTATGTTCTTTTTTCTATTTCGGGGAACAAAAGGAAAAAAAAAACAAAGAAATAAAAAAAGTCACCATGTAGACCCTAATTGTTCCACACCACGTTAATTCTCCAATATAAGACTATTCTAACATAACTCACAGTACATCTCCCCCTCATGTGTAGGCTCAGTGTTAGGTCCATTCTCCCTTAATCTAGGTATTCTCATGTGTGAGTTCACTATTAGGTCTATCCCCCCTTTATCCAGATATCCTCACGTGAGAGCTTAGTAATAGGTCTACTCCTCCTTCCCTTAATCTAGATACCTACTGCATCAAATATCTCAACTTTAATCTCCCTTAATTAGCTCAGTGTTAAGTATTAAGGTTGCGTTTGGTTCAACAATTTGAAAGCTTGAGAAAATGCAAAACAATTCAACCTAAAAGATTTTAAGTAAATGCAAAGGCCGTTTGATAAACTATACTTTAAAAAATAATTTTGAGAAAAATATTGTTTGGTAAAAAACACATTTGAAAAATCATTTAGGTAAATAATATTAGTTTTTTAATCTTTATTTATTTAAAATTGGAAAAAATAATGTATGCAACTTTTTAAATATAAAATTTGACAATAATGCTAAAAAAATCAAATATATATAATTAAAAAAGAAGAAGACCCAACTTTTTGCTAGTTCGGCAAAAGGCTACGGCCATTGACGAGCGAAATCTAGCGTTGATGGTTGTCGATCGAAGGCGACCTTTGGCTAGGGTTATGTAACCCTGGTGAGAACTACTAGAGGTCGCCCAATCTCATGCGACCGTTAGCAAGGGTCATGCAACCCAAGCAACAATGCTTAGGCAACGCATGACCCAGGCGACCACTACTTGGGTCTCATGACCTTAGGCGACACTTTCCTAGGTGTAGCCATCGATCGCGTAACTCTCATGGGATCATTGGTCGTGCAACCCTCGCGAGATCTAGATGAGGGCCGCTTGAGGCTGCGAGACCTAGGCGACGGTCGCTTGGGTTGCACTTTGTCTGAGTCGCCTAAGGTCATGCGACCTTCAACAGCCCTCGCTAAGGTCGCGCAACCCTCACTGAGGGTCCCCTGACCTCGGGTGAGCTTGACCGATGGCCGTCGACACTAGATTTGGCTCGTAGGCGGCCGTAGCCCTTCATCGGCCAGCGAATAGTTGGTCTTTGTTTTTAATATATATATATATATATTTATACATTTTTTAGCATTTAAAAAAATAATAACAAGGGCAAAATCGGAAATTTGAAGAATGGGAGAGGGTTGTTTTGGAAGGAAAAATGAGTTTCAACATTTGGTCAAATACTAAGAGCTTAATGCTAGGGCTTTCAGCCTTTTCAATGTTGACTTTCACTTGAAAGTTATTTCAAAGTAGTTACCAAACGGTCTAGTATTTCTCAAAGGGTTTTGAAGGCTGAAACTCTCTTGAGAATACTAAACCAAATGCACTATAAGTCCATCATCGGGCCGATGTTTCTACACCACAACACCCATACCCCACAAACCACGTTAATCACCAAATTTCTTCCTTAAGATATTAATCAAATCACCAGAACATACTTGAGCCCACTAATCTACCATTGGCTTCGATGCCATTATTAATTGGTCTTGGACGTCTCTCATCCAAAAACTAACTTAATGGTGAGATTTTCTTCCATACTTATAAATTGCTTATAACGTGTTTGATAACGATTCTATTCCCAAGAACAATTTTTGATCATAAATAATTTTTTCTTATTCTATTCTCAAGAATAATTTCTAAACAAAAGAATGTGATTGGTAATTGCACAAAATTTCTATTCTTGGAATAGAAATGCGTTTGGTAGGATTCTTAATTTTTTTATTTCTTTTAATTTTTAATGATTTTATTATATTTTTATTATATTTTTATTATTTTTCTCTTCTTTTTTCTTTTTCCTTTTATCTTCTTCTTCCTCCTTATTTGTGGCTGATGACCGACTAGGCGAGGTTCGGTGAGCTCACCGGAGCCTTGCCAAGCCAAAGCGAGGGCCGGCGAGCTTACCGAAGGCTCGCCAGGCCACCGGGAGGCTCGGCCTCGCCTAGGTGGCGTGAGGTCGGCGTTGTCCTAGCCTGGGGAGGCCCAGCATTGCATCGGTCGATAACCGGCCATGGTTGAGGCCCACAACTGGCCAAAAGGAAGAAGAAGAAGAAGAAAAAGGAAAGAGGAGAAGAGGAAAAAAAAATTAGACTTGATTCTTGTTCTTGAGAACAAGAAGTAACTTGTTTTTTTACTTCTTGATTATATTCTAAATTTATTCCTAGGAACAATAAAAAAAAAAGATTTTTGTTCCTGAAAACAAAAAATTTATGAAACAAATTTATGTTCTTTTTTTTTTTCCAGGAACAAAAAAACAGAATTTATTGTTCTCGAGAGTGTTACCAAACATACCCTTACTAGCCTTTTTCACAACCGACGTAGGATAGCTCCAACAAGGGGTACCTCACTCTCTCCTTTGGTTGTTTGGTGCTTGGTGCAATAGCTATTGAATAATTATCATATTATGTGAAAGTCTCCATACATCACCTTCGCCACGTAGGTATTGCAAAGTTCTTACTATATCGCCCCAAAGCTAGTCTACTGTTATAGCAAAATTGCCTTGAACACCATGAAAACGGCATGATCTCTCTCTCTCTATATATATGCAAAGCAGCAAACCCTTACAGAAAAAGCATTATGAGATTGAATCTGATGCATATCGATACAAAATTTAGAAAAGACCGCAAACAAAGCAAACAGAGAAAACCCGAGTTGGGTCCAGAGATAAAAATGGCATCTTCTCGTCGTCTGCGGCTGTGTAAGAGAAGACGTCAATCACCATTTCAAGTCATTGGGGAGGTTGAAAGTGATTGAATAAGAGGGACATTTTCGACTGCAGCTTTCCTGCGTGTAATCCACATATTTGGAAGTTTCCGCGACTTCTCAGATTCTCTTCAAATCTCAAGACAGTGCGGTGTGACTGCTGATAAATCAGCAGCTCCTTGTTGAGTTTCTCTGTCTGCATTAGTTGTACCGGATCGATCCTGACACGCCCACGAACCATAAGGGCTTTTCAATTGTGCCGTACCTTTTTACACGGCGATGTTCCGCACACAATACCGACGACAGATAGAAACAAAACAATTAATACGACCTCTGGATAACAAAGCATTTTGGCCGACGGATCAGAACACATTAAATGCGAACCGTTGGATTCGGCACTATAAGTATGAGCTAAATTTTTTAATAATTGACTCTTTGATGTGGAAGGTATCGAGTATGCTAAATTTCTAATATTATAAGAATTATAAAGTAAAATGTGAAAGTCATTTCAAGGGCAATTTAAGGAATGTCGTGGTGCTTTATTCTTACCATCTTCGAACTATTCTTGGACGTTAAGCTTTAGTGTAAAATACTGCGATTTATAGGTCATTTTGGTGGTTAGGAATGCACTTCAATATGCCTAGAAAAACTCATACTAAAAAGAGAATTGCAACAAATTCAAAGAATGGATCGTCGGTGTGTTTATTTTGCAAAAAATAAACGATTTAAAAATATAATTTCTTAAAATTAATTATTTACATCAATTATAATGAACGGACGAACAAATGAAAAATATTCCCGTAATCAACAAACATTAATAGAACGGATCACATTGCAAGCATTTGCAATCTACTCTTTTACAAGAACGAGATAGCATTGAATCATTAGAATGTTAATGAGCAAAAAAAAAACAGAAAATTTTGAATTATCAGGACGTGACGAGAGAATTCGATGGGCTTAAGGAATACAGATAAAATGACAAGCAAAAAAAAAAAAAAATCTCAAAGCCCAAAGTCAATCCGTTGATATCTGCAGCATCATATGTAATAGCAGCAGCACAATATACCATTCGAATGCAGCGTTTTGCATAATCCAAATGACAACATTTATTTATCAATTTCCCTCGAAATTGTCACATAATCTCCAGCACTTTTTATCTTACTTTTAAACTAAACAAAACCATGAAAGTAATCAAAGCTAATGATACATAAACAACCGATCTATCCGGCTCATCATTTAAGAGAAACAAGAGCACCTCCATTGCCACATCCTGGTTAGGAGCGTCCTTCAAAGTTTGAATTCGAAAAATTAAGGTATTAATGTATGACTGAACCATGAAGGATTTGCTTGATACACTGCTTTTCTTTAGTACTAACTTAAAATATTCTAATGACAAATTGGTCGTTGGGGAGCGTTGATTTAATTAACTTAGTTTCGGCTGCCATATGGCAATAACTTAACCAAGCCTGTTTCGAGACCAGATTAACTTGCTCATGGGTATTCGTTACAAAATGAAGTGGGTTGGTCTCATATTAAGATCAGTCAAGCAAACTGGTTATGAAACCGGAATCCGTTTTGACCTTTACTTAAAAGACGTCAGGGTCTAGATAAATAAGTGTTCTAGGCGTGCTTGATTTCGTTCGCAATTTTGGTACCTATATTTTCCTTCTATTCCCAACATAATATCGAAAAAAATACTCGGGATGTGGATGCCAATATAGATCCAACGGGAAACCTAGTTAATTCAACTTTTCAAACCACCTGATGATTAAAGACAAGGAAAATAGGAGCTCGTGAGCCTTGAGACTTTGAGGACTTCTTAATTTGCGCAATTATCTAAGACGATGCAACGGCATCGTTTTCTCAAGCTTTAATTTAAAAGTAGATAGAAGAATACACCAGAAAGTAGCCAAAGAAGCCCACAACAAAATAAGGCATTAAACAATTTTAATTTGTAATTGGGAAACCGGCATTTGAGGATGAAAGTGATGTCTCTGATCTAAGATTCTCTTACGCAAAAAGGTCTCCTCCTACCGACGTTTTTTTATATTCGGGACAAGGAAGAAGACGACAAGAGGCTAGGGTAAACAAAAAAAATATAGGTGGGTGGTCACGCCATGGATCTTCATTTTCTTCTAAGTGGTAAGTAAACGCGTAGGGAAAAAATTAATATAGAAATGAGTGAATATTGTATAATTTTGATGCTATAGAATGTATTTTGCATAGGGTTTAAGGGTTTTAAAGTTAAAGTGATGCATGCGTTTGTAAATCAATATCAGAGTCAGAGATGTTGAGCGCAATTCTTTACATCTAATAGCTTCTATTTGTGGAGGATAAGTTTCATCCTTATTTTCCTACATATGTCAAGGGTGTTCATTATCTGTTTGGGACTTTAGGCTCCTATCTAGCACGGTAGTAGGAATTGTCGAAGCGATAATAGTATTTACCCCACTCTTTAACAAAGTTTTAATTGTCATGCATATCCTTTTTCTTTACATGACTCAAAAAGATTCAAGCATCGATGATTAACCGTATTTAGCATATGTGTGTAAGAATGGAAGCGACTTCAAAGTCTAACGAAGACTAATTAAATGGTACATACAAATTAAAAAGGGTCTATCAAGTAAACAGACGAAGTGAAGTATCAAAGAAAAATGAGTGGATGAATCATCCACCATAAGTTTAAACAAGGAAATCGGACAAATTTAAAAAAAGAACACAATAAATCAAATGAAAAAAAAAAAGGAAATAGAAAAGATACTAGAAACATCGTCAATATAAAATATCTTTAACATTCAATGTATAACTTCCATTACTAGACAAAGCAAATGAGGGATTTCTATTGCATCTTTAACATAAAACATTTTTCACACTCGCAGTTGTGAAAGAAAAAAAAATCATTAATTTAACAAAATGAATATAATTGCTAAAATTAAAACTTGAACAATTTAATTTACACAACTTAAAGCATCAATAAACCATGAGAATCCAAGTTAACTTGAAAATCAAACTCATAATCATCTCATGACTAGGCAAAATTGAAATTTATTTATAAATTTTAAGTACATTGGATTCGTGTGAATAAAACCTTTTACCTCACCACTTTTTTCTTTTCGTACAGCTACTCTTTTTCACCATGTCAGCCAACTTTCAAAATTTTCCCATTGTTTGATAATACTTTAAAACATCACTAAATACATGTGCGGCTACTAATTTGACTAACTATTTTTTTCTATAATTAGAAAAAATGTTTTTGCGAGTACATTACAAAAAATTGAGTTTTACATTTAAGTAGTAATTTTTTTAACAAAATTAAAGTATTTATTCAAAGTATTAAATGTTGACAAGCATAGAATATACTTCATTCTTGTTGGTTTCATTTTTTTTGGGTAAAAATTAATATTGTCCAATATTTCAGAATTTTTTCGTCAAGATTTCTTTTCATATTCTTTTGAGACCCCCGACTTATTTTTTCTGTAATGTCACTCAATATATCGAATAATTTAACAGGTCTCAGCACACCTGACCTATATTTATTATTTATATGTTTAGAGAGTTTGATAAATCACTTAATTTTTTTTGGTAAAGATAAATCTCTTAATTTAAGTTATTGAAAGCATGGTCTTCCTCTCTTTATAAACTCACTTATTGTCCATCTCTCTCTCTCTCTCTCTCTCTCTCTCTCTCTCTCTACACGATGAATTTGCGAGCGAAGAAGCTGCGCTTCTCGCGCATCTTCCGGCCCTCCTTCGCCGCCTCCTGCAGCTCCCAGACCATCGACCAAGTCATCCACCGCTCCGTCCTCATTCCCCGACCCTCCTCGCCGGCCGGTCCCTCCCGGACCATCTCCGGCGACTCCCACGTCGTTTCTCTCTCGTCCCTCAACCACCCCCGACTCCCGCCCCGATCCTCGTCCGAGCGGTATCCGCCACCCGTCCTCAGGGACGACGACTACCTCGGCCGCCGGTGCCCTCCTTCGTCCCCCGTCACTCCCTTTATGAGAAGACTACCCCGGCCGCCGGTGCCCACCGAGAAGACCAACACCGAGAAGAAGGCGGCGGCGGCGGCGACGGAGGAGGGGGAGAAAGAGAAGTGCCCCTACAGCTCGTCGACCACGTCGCAGGATGACTGGTTCAGCAGCGACGACGAGAGCGACGTGCGCCTCTCCTCCTCCCGCTCCATCTCGCCGGACTCGTCGGAGACCCTCCGCAGGCGCCGGCGCCGGAGGAGGAGCGGCGCGGCCGGAGTCGGGGTGCTGCCGCTGGCCGGCGAAGGCGGCCGCGGGGAGATCGAGGACAGCTTCGCGGTGGTGAAGCGGTCGAGCGACCCGCGGGCGGACTTCCGGCGGTCGATGGTGGAGATGATAGTGGAGAAGGAGATGTTCGGGGCGGAGGAGCTGCAGAAGCTGCTCGAGTGCTTCCTGGCGCTGAACTCGCACCACCACCACGGGGTGATCCTGCAGGTGTTCGCCGAGATTTGGGAGGCGCTGTTCTCGAGCCAGTCGTGAGGAAGACGACGACCGCCCCTGCAATTTCTCTTTCGTATCTTTCGTTGTTGGGTGTTGTCGTGTGTAGAGAGATATGTAGTTAGCGTTCTAACTTGGATTGACCGATTGATCCGCTGCGATCATCACCGTAGTTTTGCAATGTATATTCCCATCATCATCTTGTCCAATTCTTGTTGTTTTGGTTTCCTTTTCTCTCAAGAAATGCGTATGTGACCGCCCTTAATTTATCGGCTAAATTAGAAAGTTTCTCCGATATGGCTTTTGCCCATCATCATTGTCATTGTTCAAGTTACGTTCTTTTACAGAGTTTGTAACTCGGATTCAACTAGTATTGCCATTGATGGTGACAACTCCTTCCTTTACAATCGCTCAAATGGTCTCGAGGAGCTCACAATCCAGGGGTCAAACCCGCGACTTCACGCATTATGATTCTCGGCGCACAACAACCAGGCACCTCTTAAGTGAAAATTTTGCAAGAATATCGAAAATTTAGCTCACATTTTGCCCAACGATTGCTTATTCAAAGATTGTGAATGGCATTGGCAACTTGGCAAGGATAGAGATAAGTGAATGGCATTGGCAATGATAGAGATACGTAAAAATGGCTGTTGGGTCAAAAGAGAAGTATACTTTTGGCCTTTTTTAAGTGAACAATATTGAACCGAGCTAGCGTTTTATTGAAATAAAATGATCGACAATTCACTTGCTTTTGTAATAACTTTCATATGATACGCATTTTAAGAGATTTTTTAGGTACTTTCTAAACGAGATATTCCCATTCATTGGAGCCAAGTGACTGCATCACCCTTTAAAATCTTGACAAGAAGATGGGCACATTTTGTCAAATGATTTTTGAGCAACTCCAACAAAATAACCTTAACTTTCCCGGAAGGTGCTTTTAGAGACGTGGATCTTCCATGTGGGTCGGTGCCTTGTCCCTGTATTAGCAATTGAGATTGTTGATAAAGAATGTCATGGAGAATCTCAAAGTTCAATCGAACTTGAAGCATTTTCTATTGCAATTGAGGTTGCACTAATTGCATTTTGCTTCCCTCTTGTACCAACCCTAAATGGACAAAACACACACGTCTATATATATAGTTTATTTATATTGCAAAGTCAAGACAAATGAAAGTCTATTTAGACGCAGTGAATATAGAAATAAGGGCACGTCCCCGCACCACCGAACCCGAAGCAAGTGAAGACAAGAAACTGCATGGTTTGACAAAAGATTTAAACTGCTGTCTTCCATCTCATTTAAAATGCATTCCTATGCTTAGGCCTTCCCCGACAAACTTATTTAGCATTAACACAGGATAATCCTAAATATACAGATAAAGGAAGAAATTCTCACAGTGAGTCGTTTAAGATGCGAGAAGAACAAAAACCCTCGTTGAAGTTCATATAAAGGCCAGTTAATCCATAGCTGGATTTCATTCGTATAGAGATTAGACACTCACGATTTACCCAATTTCTTAGTATATGACAATTTTGGTGCCAAGAGACAAAAGATCTTCTATTTTCGCTCGAGTGCAGAAGAGATCCGGTAATGGAAGCACTGCCTCTAAATTAACTTATTTGTACATCATGAAAAAGATAATTTAGGTTATACAAAGACTAAGAAAATAAAATATTTTGTGAGACTTCTGTCTAATGTTTTAAAATTTTAAGCCAACAAAGGAAACTTTGTTTAAAATTTAACATCATGATGCTCCCATGGAAATATATAATAAGAGAATGAAACAGGGATATCGAAAGATTAAAACTCGAACCTCTTGTTACAATACTACGTGAAAATTCCATGAAGTCACAATCAACCATTTTAGAAATTTAAATTGATAAATGAATGTGTTGTGTATTATTTAACCTTCCTAACACAAAACGGGTCAACTGAACCTTTAGAAGATAACTTTTAAAAGACTAACTATCTTACTCATACGACAAAGGATCAGCTCGAATCTCTTTCGGTCTCCATGAGAACAGCTTGCCAATTTTTTAAGCCTAATTTGAGTTTTCTCATAGGCTCCGTCTTCCTTCAGTTGTACCCAACATCGTACTATTAAATATGCAGAACCCAATCACCGAACTTACGCATCGTTGCCTCGTCGGGGTCCAAAGCGTACCAGCTACTACTAATTTTAGACGTAAATGTCATACAGCAAGGCCTAATTTATTCAACACCAACATGACGTACGGTTGCCATCAACCTTTCTTTTCTTATTATATGTTTCCGCAGTCTAGAAAGGGCCACGAATGTTGAGCAAAAGCTATTATTGTGTCGACCCAAATGATCATTTTCCACGTTTGGATCTTGGATTTTTCTTCCCGCGGCTGAGAAAACTGTTGATTCGAGATGGCGTCAACGGCAAGATTAGCGGTAATGGATGGGGACAAGAGAACCCACACCCTCGGTTTTCTTCTGCGAGCAGTTTGCGGGTGGAGCGGAAGAGACAAGATGTGTTGTCGTGGCGCGTTAGGTGCATCCAAAGTTCAAATAGCATTGCCAATTAAGTTATGACTAAGCCGAATCACCCTCGCCACCGCACACCAACGTGAGAGAAATCTTGTCTTGTTTGTAGGATGGTCGACCACACTGATCCTGAGCATGTAACCGACCTCTTGGTGCCCTATTGGATGTGTAAGTTAGATAGTTTATTTATAAAACAAATCACGGATCACACTATGGGCCGGCAACCTCCGAATGACTATCACTGGCCACAATTGAGGGCATCGCAGCCCTCACCTAGATATAGGTGTGGGTCTCCACACCCTCGCCTATGGCTGGCAAGGGTTGCTAGCCTTGGTCTATGGCTGGCCATGTTGCTAGCTAACATATGGGAAAATTGAAAAAAGGAAAGAAAAGAAGAAAATGGAAAAAAAACAAAACAAAAAAAAATAATGAAAAAGGGTTAAAATCATGAAAAATCCTAAATTGGTATATTTGAAATACTAATTTTTTTATCGCCAAATACTCAAATCAGTACATCTTTGATAAATTTATCCTGAATCAGTACATTTATGACAAATTTACCTTATTTTAGTTTCCTTTGAATTTTACTATTAAATTGACAAGTTGGACGTGATGATTGATTCGTGTACTAGTTAAAGATTAGTTTGTGATTTTTTGTGATAGTAATACAATATAACTGAGGGTCTATTTATGCAATACAGGCATAGAATGATGAGGACGTTCCATGCAATTTTGGAATGAGCTTGTACTAGCAGTTTGCTCACATTCACACTGACTTTGAGCAAAACTAGATCATGTGCATCCCAGTGAAATATTTTCCATTGACTTATTATTTCAAAATGATACCAATGATTATTTTTAGAAAAATATTTTTAAAATTTATTCATCTTTTACAAAGCAAACGGAGGCTAAAAGACAATTAACATACACAAGGTCAATTATACAAAACTAGTTGGAAAGAAGACTAATCAAGAGTTCAACAACTTTGCACAAATAACTCCCCTGAGTCTGGTAATATCATGATCATGGTGGGACGAGAGGATTATTGCGACTTTCCAAGGGGATGGTGTCGTTAAGCATCTTATTAATGTGTGTGTGGACCAATTGTAGAGCACAAATTCGGTTTTCATTCCATATTTGAACCACCCCCTCGAGCTCGAGTTTTAGTTAGTCCATGAAGTTAGTGGAATATCTCAGATCTTGGGGATTACCCACTTAAGATGAGCTTCCTAGTAATAAATTAAAAAAAAAAATAGCCAGATATCTAAATTTATAGGTTGAGTGCCCACATAAAAAAATCGATGAAAGAGTTTTGTGGTCACTTTATTATTGATTGAAAAATAATACAATCGAAAATACACTAATGGCTATGATATATGGGAAAATGTTTTCACAAAAATCACACTTTTCACTTCACACCCGCCTTCAAGTGAAAAGTGGAAAGTTCGATCCCTATACTCTTATGTTGTCCCGGTCATTGACTTAACAAAGTTTCTTTAATTTTTGAATCCTCTTTCTCGTTTACTAAGCTTGTAAGTAAGGGAATGGTATCGTGAATCTCCATTCCTTCCTAACTCTACTTCAGACTATCCTTATCAGCTTCGGCTATCCCCTTTTCGACGCCCCTTGTCGATGCCTTCATCTTCCTGCGCTTCCATGTCGCATGGATGGTATTCTTCCTTATGCATTTGCTTTGTCAAAGGGCTTGATCTTCTTGGCCTTGTACTCTGCGGGATCCTAATTTCCAACGACACCGGTTTTGGGTGGATGTATTACACCCAAATCTCCGGCAAGTACAGCCGTTTTGATCATTTTTTGGCATGATTCATTAGAGGCCTCGATATTTACCGAGAATCTGCTTTGTAAAGGGCCTGTCAACCCCTTTATTATTGAGCCCAATTAGGAGGCCCAGTTTTCAGTATGTAGACCATTTATTGTCTTCATGACCAAATAAATTTGCGACTTCTTTTCCTGTCAAAAAGTCTCAACTTTCATCTCGACATAGCTGTGAATATCAAACTACTAGCATTTCGTTTTTTTAATGAAAAATAAATAATTTAAATAATATTTTTATAAAAATTAATTATTTGTATAAAAATATAAAATATTTTTTGTCCTTCATAAAAATATTTAGACTTAAATTATTATCGATAATAAAATATTATTTATTAACTAATTATTTCAAATAATATGTGTGATCATTTCTTTCGACTAATGTTATCAAAATCAACAAACGGTCCTTGGTGGATGATTGGTTCCACCATGTCATTATCGCAAGGGAGGGCCGGAAGCAAGAATAGAAGGCAAGAAGTGAGATTGAGAGCTCAACTAACTCACTAAGAAGCCAAGTGTTCAATGGGTAAGAGTGAGATAGTGAGATGAAGTGACCGCTAGAGAGTTGAAGGCCCGAGAGGGAGAATGGGTTTTTTTTTTTTAAGAACCGATGAGTAAATTTGTAAAAGGCGTGAGAGTATGACTCTGAGAGTGCATATATACAGATCTGGTCCGACTCACGTCGATAGTTACATACCTAAAACCTAGAATTGGACCAGTTCCCACACCGGTTCGGTCTGATTATGGGCAATCCCGGCAAATTCCGAGTCCTTTGCACACGTCTAGTGCGACCCCGCGAACTACGTTGAGCTTGACTGGACACATTAAGGACATCCGACGGTGAAGAAAGGTTGGGGGCCCACTCTCAGATAAGCCATCCAACGCTCAAGCCGGCTCCTAGGGTTCACCGGTGCCTGTATTTATAAGGGTGAAGTCTTCCTTTTTCCATGCGCCCGACATTTGCGATGGATTGCACCAGTCTCGGCTTGCTCTTCTCGGATTTTCTCTCCATTCTCTCTTATTGATTTGATGTGGAATCTTCATCAAGATCAACAGGTATGCGCGTCCCTACTTGCTCAGTGAATTCTCGATTTATCCAAGAAGCAGATCTCAATTTTTGCTTGGCGATGATGTCGTGAGAGGAATATAATTAGTTAATTAGACGCCATTCGCCTGGTGAGCTGTTGTTGTCGTGCTAATGCTATATTGAAATGGCCAAACAGTAACGTGGTGCAGTGGCACCATACATGTCTACAAACGGCAAAGAATGTTATTATGGGAATGAGTACATGACAAGTCTTTAAGCATCCGAAGTCATCATGCAATTACCTAGCAAAAGGAAAACGAGATCATCGTGCAATTAAGTCAGATATTTACTCAGTTTCAGTCAATTGCTGCTTATCCGAAAGAAGTAGAACCTAGTCCTACAGTTAAAACTTTAGTGCCAGACAATGCCACACGACTTAATACAAAGCATTGCACTCAATCTGATGTACTAGAATATACAACTTCTCAAAGGAAAGCTGTCATCCCCTTTTGTCTAAGAGCAGAGCAATCCCAGTGGTCTATTCTAAGGAGAAATTAAGGGTGTAGTCAGATAAAAGAAGATATGTATTGTCCAATATCCTTGCCTCGTTCTGTAGCCATCGTGCACTTGCAGAAAACGAGAGAACTTGCATTTCTGGCGTGTCTAGTTGGTTGGTCTTTGAAGGCAAGGAGAGTGAATCTTATCATCTCCAAGCTGTTAAAAAGAGTAACGTCTTGATCCTTGTTCTCTCTCAGAACTATGCTTCCAGCAGATGCTGTCTTGGAGAATTGCTTGAAATGATGGAGTGCAAGATTAGCAGAGGACACTTAGTCTTGCCTATACTTTACAAAGTCAAACCAGAGGATGTGGAGCTCCTATTAGTGATGTTGGCAAAGAGATTTTGCTTGCGTGAGAAGCATGTTGATGAAAAGGTTGAGGATCAATGGGAGGAAGTGCTCATAGAAATTAGGTCCCTAAAAGGATGGGATTCCAAGAAAGATGTCAATAGGTACTGTTTTACTAGAACCTTCCTTACTTTCCGTGCATTGACTATTTGCATTTCAATATCTAACATATATAATATAGAGGTGAGGAATTAACAACTTCAATAGCTGGGGCAATCCATTTAAAAGTTAGTTTGTTGATGTGCTGTAATGAGATTTACCATGCAATTATTGTTGCCTTGTACTTGACCTCTAATTCTATTTTCAGGTATGAAGGAGAATTGGTAAAATTGGTTATCATGAAGGTTTTGAGTACTTTAAAAAAGGCCTTTAGACTGGTTTTTACTGTGCACGTGGTCAGAATCAACTCTCCTATAGAGAATGTGATGATAGTTGTTCATCGAAATTCTAGCGCTACCCTTATTGGAAATTATGGAATGGGTGGTATTGGCAAGATAGTTTTTGCTGAAGTCATCAACAACAAACTTGCTGATCAATGTGGAACCAACTAAATCGTCAAGTTTCTAATGAGGATAAAATAATATAATTAATCTTACTTTATTTAAGAGTAAGAAAGTCCTCATTCTTCTTGATGATGTGAATGATAATGATCAATTAAAGGATTTGGTTGGAGATCACAAGTGGTTTGGGTTAGGAAGTAGGATTATCATTACCACGAGAAGCAAAATTGTTCTTGATGATACTAAGCAAACCTCAAGTATGAATATGAGATAGATAACTTCCTTTAGCACTTGAGGTTATGAATTTAATTTTGTAAAAAAAGTCCTCATTGTTCTTGATGACTTCCTTTAGCTCTTGAGGTTATGACTTTCAATATTGCTAAGAAAGTTCTCATTGTTCTTGATGACTTCCTTAGCTCTTGAGGTAATGGGTTTAATTTTGTACAAAAAGTTCTCATGGTTCTTGATGATGTGGATGATAATGATCATTAGAAGCTTTGGGTGGAGATCATGTAGGCTTGATGGGATGACACCTGCAATGTGAATCAAGGTCTCCAATAGGAAATTGAAAGCACTAGGTATATCCAATTGGGCATTATCTACCATTTCCAGGACATGCAACTCATTTATAACTTTCAGCAAGGCGTCCGGCTAGTCTTTCACACGTTTTCTAGTTTCACAGTATTCCAAAAGCAGTGTAGGTCCGCAAGCAAGATTGTAATTACCATTAGCAGCAAGATCGTTGCGCTGGATGGGAAAGTCTGACAACCTGAATTAATCATTATGTTGAAAGACTCATTGGGAGATATTCTAGAAATAAATCCATCACTTCAGGACGGCTTCCTTTAGTCATATGTTCAATCTTTAGAAAGAAGTTGAAGATGAGCCACAAAGCATTAGATTATGTGCAATCAACTGATGATCTTGGTAGAGAAATTGTTCGTCAAGAGGATTACAACAAAATCTCGAAGCCATAGCAGGTTGTGGGTCTATGACGAAGCCTTAAAGTGGTAGAGAATAATAAGGTAACAGTTGTCTCTGCCTTTCTTTTGCTTCACAGTTTAAGTTCTCTTTTTTCGAATGAATATTAATCCGTTTGTTTAATACAACTTTTGATGAAAAAAAGGCTTGAACAGAAAGTAGGAGTTTTATCTTAGCATTTAACAGAATACAGTAAATTAGAGGATGCTTGGTACTTTCGTTTTGCATCTTGCTTGACTGATATACAAACTCGGGTTCTTGGAGTGGCACAATGAAACTAAAAAGTAGAATAAAGATTATTGGAATCTTTAATTTTCCTGGTTTGAAAAGACACCTAAAATGAGTTGTTTAAATAGTATTTGAACTTAACATTCACAAAATCAGTTTTAAGAATGACTAGAACTGGCATCAAAATCATGTTAGTCCTCTGTTTTGGAATTAAAGCGGATCTACTGGAATGGATGTCCTTCTGTTGTAATTTATATGAATCTTAAGAACAGGTTGTACTCAAATTCATCGTATTTTGAAGTATCATGGTACTAATGAGAATGGAATTTCTGTCATGGTAAAAAAGGGAAAAAAGTACGTGTATCCTCTTATTTCTCTCTTTCTAATATTACTCATTTTCAGTAGCTAACTCTTGAGGTAAATGATGATTGTTGATTCCAATTATGATATTTACTGGAATTTTGACTATTGTTAGGATTTAGATATTGTCATATGTGCAGAGTAAATTAATGTCACTGTAGACACAGGTGGAAGAAAATTAAAGTCATAAAGTGTATCTGTCATATTTGTGAAAGTTTTGGTTGATAAATTACAAACATTTTTTGAGTGCTAAAATAGGGAATATGTACTAAAGCACTAAAAATATATTCTCAGTCTGTTACATTTTTTGATTTTAATGTAAGTACCTTTCATCTTTAGACCTTATAAATTCTTCTCTCTACCATAATTCAAATCTCTAACCTCTCTCTCTCTCTCTCTCTCTCTCTCTCTCTCTCTATGAGCATTTGGCTACAACTTCATTTATTTAGCTAAAAAGAATTGTACCCTCACTTTATCGTTCTTTACAAATAGCTATTCATGTTAACAATAAGCAAATTATATCACTTTTAATTCTTAATTATTTCTTTTAGGGAATTGAAAAGATTTGAGACAAAGGCGGAGAACAAGGTTGGACAAATTGTTTACCAAGATGGCGGGGTGACACTATTTGTGAGTCATATTTTCTGATACACGCTTCAGCACAATGACTGGGTTGTCTTGTAAGTCGATAAATCTGAAATAATTAAAGATTTGTTCATGCCATTCGATGGATGGAAATTCTTTCTCTGCTAGCCAGTGAGATTCTGAACTGATATCTCACTTGCAGGCAGTAAGTCATTTCCATGGATTGTTTGGCATAATATATGGTGAACCATTTCGAATTTGCTGACTTACAGGACTAAAATACAGCAACTCTCACTTCTCTCACAAAGTAGTTGTAATGATGTGTATGTTTCCTTATTATCATATATGTGTTTCTCGTTTTAGAGACGTTCGTCCTATATTATTGGCATCTATCATTTCCAAATATGGAATGTTAAACAAGTTCTCAAATTTCCAATGGAAACCAGTTGTATGATACTCCACCCTTCAACTGCAGTGTCAGTGCTATGGAAATAAATCACAACCCTAAACGTTATTTTGCCTTTGTGCGCCTCTCTTTACAGCTGGAGCGACTCGCAAGTTTGCGATCGACGTATGATCTGTTTTCAAGTAAGTTTGCACGAACAGCTGCATTCTACACAAATGGTCCAATGGCATCTTAGAATATAGCCAAAAAAAAAAAAAAAAAATCTAGCAAGACGCATGCTTACGCATTCAGCACGGCCTGTGTAAGTTTTCTTTACGTAAATCACCTACCAAATTCAATTCCCTCTTATCCTCAACACGCTTGCAAATTTATCGATATAAAGAAGGATGGTCCATCACATTTGCATCGAAGTTCCCTTTGATTTTGAGATTCTTTCCTATTAACTATATAGTCTCATGTTGTATATGTACGTGGTTATATTGTGCCTTAATATGTAGTTACTCTTTGCCTGATGATTTAAAGTTTTCAGGTGGGATATTCTAATATGGTATTAGAGCACTAATCAAGAATCTGAATTATGGCGCTGTTATCAAATTCATTGCTCGTGTTGAGATCACAACAATTTGCCCACTCGAAATATGAGTCATGCTCTTTTCCCAAGTAACGGAGCTCACTAGTATAAGGGTGAAAATTTCTGGTCAAATTTCTCTTTCTTGCCCATAGAAATTGAGGTCGGGCAAACTCTCCAAGCTTTGTCCAGACCGACTTAAGGTTATTTGTTCCTTGACTGCTTCCAAATTCCAAATTCTAAGTACATCGGTTGGTCTTGACTCGAAGAACGACCTAACTGAGCTAAAATCGATTGCCCATCATCCGTAACTGATATATATCTGTGTGTGTGTGAAAAAGACTACTTTCATTCCTTTAAAATAAAAGCGATCCCAAGGCAAATGGGGCTCTTGAGGAGGATTAGTGAGCCAATCAAAATGATGGGCCTTAATTCGATGAATTTTTACGATCTTGATGTTGGCCCAACAGAGCTTTGCATTCGGTGATTAGAGGGAGGGCATCCCACAGTGGCGCCGAGATCCTACTTTCTTTTTGTCGTCAAAGCTGAGATCATTACTTAGTACTTGATTTTCCTTTTCTTTTCTTTGATTGTCCTTTCTTTTCTCTTCCAATCTATTTTGGGAGCTTGCATGTGTAAGTAAATTTTTGCAGCTGTTCTTGGGTGAACGTGGTCATTGGTTCATCCATTTGTCTAGTCGGCAACCATCGAGGATGTTCCTTACGCGGTTCCATAACCTTTCCAAGATTAAGCCACTTTCGTCTCCCAAATTAGATCTCCGACCAAAAAAAAAATTGTATCTAGATGTAACTTCGGGAATTCCTTACATGTATTTGATAGGTGTTCTTTCAATATATTGATGTCAATGTCTTAGCATGGCAATTGTGATGATGATGTTGCACCTAGATGCACACTACAAGCCATTGCAAATGAAGTGGGAGATCTTAGTGTGTGCTCGTTACTAAATTTGTTGATCAGCTGCGAAAAATTTACATTGTCAAATCTATTCTTGAGGGATGAGAGCGTGCTTGTAGCTGTAAACTATGCTTTGTTATTTATATTCTGGTATTTGCTTTGTTTCACAATTATTTAGGATTTGCTAAGTTAGATAGCCTTCTGTTAAGTATTATTCTGAAAAATGAATGGAATTTTTATTTTTTAAAAAGACACTCATGAAAAGGCAAGTTATTGGGAATTGGAAATCGAGCCGAATTGTGAGGTTTAGACGCTGCATAAACTAGCAGTGTATGCTCAATCGATCCTTCACTTAACAACCCCAATCAATACATGAAGTGGAGTTGAACCTTTGCATTGCGTAATTCTGATATATTCTATGATCAACTTCGTTCGCCCAAAAAGAGAGACCCTAAAAAGTAGAGTATTTCTAGAATTTGGGACTTCTGTCTTCTTCCTTGGGCCTCGGACTTCGCTTCATTAGGCCGTACCAGAATTGGATGTGGAAAGATCGAGTTGTACTTAGGTATCCATAATCAAGGCGATCCTGTTTCCAACGACGATTATTCCCCCAATTCATGGCGATTCGCTTACTTTTTATCGAAAATAGATAACCAACATGATGCACCGCACCATAAAATATTCTTAGATTTCTAGGTAAATTGCAACAACGTTTGTGAACTCGAATGATCAACTCGCCCACTTGTTTGCCGAGTCCCTTTGCGGTCCTCGTGTGAGTTGCATTGGTAACAACATGGGGGACATATAACATGGATGCTCCAACTTGAGGGGCCTCCTGAGGAACAAAGCGATCTTGTAAGTACAATAAAGGATTTATGGTGGCATCGTTTGAAAGCAATCATAAAGTGAATATTACAAATAAAGAAGGGGTGCTCAGAAAATCCCAAACATTCAATCTCATTTTTCTTTTTTGTGTTGCATTCAATAAACAATGAGAGTGTGACATAACAATCTCTTAATTAGCTACCCCGTCATATAAATAGAAAATTCACTAAATAATGCAATAACGTGATCTTTTGTGTTTCCAATGCAAATAAAAAGTATAGACTCATGACTTAAATCATGGACTAAGTGCCGTGATTGGTAGATATCAATAAGTCATATTAATTTTTCAATTATGTTAGTAATTCTCACCAAATTCTTCTGTACCAATAAATTATAAATGGATTCATCTTGTATTCTGATTAAGCCAGAAAATGTCATTGCGTATGACCTCGTGAATGAAGCGCTATATATCTATGGTCTTACGAGTTTGTACCATCATAAATGTTTCGAGCCTCTCTTTTCTTCGCGCAAGCTAAGCCTTCTTATTGATGGCATTTATATGAGAAGTGTGCCATTCTTTTAAAGATCTCTCCCTCATAACAAAGTTGAACTTGTAGCCCTCCAAAGCTTTCTTCGATGGCTTTTGTCACTTTTATTTGTTTTTGCTTGCAGTTGTACCTAAAAGCTTCAATGCCATCCTCAAAGAGAGTATAAAATTCTTCGCACTTGTGCTGATATTCAGAAAGATTAAGGCCGTCTTCATCCTGGATCAGTTAGACCGGCAGAAACTTTATATTCTTTTGTTTTCGAGGTCTGAGTCAGAGGCACTGTGGGAATATCCACACGAAAGGAGTTGATATAATTCTTCCCACTCGGCTTCAGCTCTTCAGAAATTGATGGGCTAAGATGGCCAGGTGATGAAGCCATACCGACAGTAATTGAGTTCAACTCCTGGTCGATTTTAGAATTGACAATGCTGAGCAATCCTTGACTTCTGTTTCGCTTGGCCAAGGGAGTCTCTTCTACATATTCTCCGACAATGACTGTTGATGACTTTCGTTTGTAGGTTTCAGCTGCAATCGAGAGAAAGATCTTAGATGGTTATTAAAGGACGAAAGGAAAGGAAGGAAATGATAAACACATTTTTACCAAGTCCTCTCCTGTAATTACTCTTGAGTATTGATTATGATGGGTTCGATGGGGATGCATTAGAAGTTTGAGACTCTCCAAACAGATCATCCTTCTTTCACCTTCTCCAAAAATGAATCACTGGCTTTGACAAACATCCAATTGGAACAGGAATTCCACCTCCCATTAAAAAATCGTGCTCTATGGGTTCTTGAGGAATGGAATATGCATGTACCGATTGAATATATTGAGGTAGATGTTAACGTAGTGCAACATCGTATCTATGCTTAGTCTGTGGAGAGAGGAAATTTCGTTTGATATATAGTTGGCCTAGGAATTCCCTAAGCCAACCTAAACTGTTGAGCACAATATTTAGGATGACAAACCCATAATCGAGGGAAGAATATTTCTCTGTTTGACAAATTTAAGAGGATGATCAACAGAGACCAAGACAATCCTCTAGAATCACTCAATCATGACCGAGCCATTATAACAGTAAATAGAGAAGTAGCAATATCTATGGGACAGAAGTTGAAATTTTTATGCCTTAAGTCGCAATATGAAAATACTTGGACTGGGGCAAGTTCTAGGTATCAGTATGTTCAACTAATAATTTTTATGCCATAGGTCGCTCCTATATAAAAGCCATAAGAAGTCAGTTTTGAACAGTTAAAGAAGAAGATGGCCTAATTCTCCACATAATTCAGTAATTCAGAGTCAATTGCTGTAATTGTTATCAATTTTTTGGTCATATACCGCAAACCACTGTCTCTCTTTCCGTTTTTCCCCTAATTTTCGCCTAATGAAGTGGTAGTCAATCTTGATATATTTAGTTCTTCTAGGAGATAAAGTTTTCAATCTTCCATTGTAGATCGTCTATTCAATAGAGAACTAGTCAAATTTGCCTGTGAATATTCAATGACACCATTATGTCCATGATCTTGACGTAAGTGATCCTATTTCCTAAAGCACCTTTCATGTATTTGGAGCTAGCTTCATGTCAGGGTCCCATTGGAGTGTCAACTAGTCTTCACCCAAGCATGCCTATCTCTTCCATCAAATCCAAGGCATATGAACTAATCAAATTTGCCTGTGAATATTCACTGACACGATTATGTCCGTGATCTTGATGTAAGTGATCCTATTTCCTAAAGTACCTTTCATGTATTTGGAGCTAGCTTCATGTCAGGGTCCCATTAGAGTGTCAACTAGTCTTCACCCAAGCATGCCCATCTCTTCCATCAAATCCAAGGCATATTCCAGCTTACACACATATCCTCAATTGAGAACGCACAACCTCCCACCAAGAAAAATACCATGTCCAACCCCAATCCTTGGTTCAATATTGTCAATTCATACGTGTCTTCGACTGAGCAATGCCATCCGCATCATCTGCACAGGCCACCGTCACAAGTCACGATGCTTTTTAAATAAACAATTAGTAGGTACACCGTCAACGTAGAAAGTTTATCTACTTATCCATCGTTAGAGGGATATTTCTCTTACCTATATCCAGAGATGAGTTATTAACCAAATTTATATACGTCTCCAATCCATCCAATGAAGAATGTGTATATATATATTTTTAAATCAATAGCGTACCCACTAAATAAAAGTTTATCTACCTATCCATCGTTAGAGGGATATTTCTCTTACCTATATCCAGAGATGAGTTATTAACCAAATTTATATACGTCTCCAATCCATCCAATGAAAATGTGTATATATATTTTTTAAATCAATAGCGTACCCACTAAATAAAAAGTCCTTTTCTATAAAAAAATTAATTTGTCGAATCAAGGAATTAACTTACTATCCACCTGAAAATAAACCTAGCCCTAGCATAGTTTGACAAGTGTCAAAAATTTCTAAATTAACAAATTAGACAGAAATCATTGCAGCTACTGTATTATTGCCATGACCTATTGATTCTTCCCATGATGGCACTTAGTCCATGATTTAAGTCATGAGTCTATACTTTTCATTTGCATTGGAAACACATAAGATCAAACTATGGTGGGGTAGCTAATTGAGAGATTATTATGCCATGCTCTCTCTATTTATCAAAGTATGAATGTAAGACAAAAGAGAGGGATGAGAGTGAATGGTTAGGGACTTTATGAGTGCTTTCAAACAATGCCACCAAAACCCCCCCATACTTACGAGATCACTTTGTTCCTCAAGAGGCTCCACCAGGTTGGAGCATACATGTTATATGTCCCCTAATTTGTTACCAATGTAACTCACACGAGGACTGCGAAGGCACTCAGCAAACTAGTCAGCAAATCGATCATTCGAGTTCACAAACGTTGTTGTAATTTACGTAGAAACTGATTTTTCCAATAAAGTGGTAGTCAATCTCGATATTGTAAATTGTCTATTCGATAGAGAACTAGCCAAATCTGCTTGTGCATATTCAACGACACCATTATGTTCATGATCTTGATGTAAGTGATCCTGTTTCCTAAAGCACCTTTCATATATTTGGAGCTAGCTTCGTGTCAGGGTTCCATTGGAGTACCAACTAGTCTTGACCCAAGCATGCCCATCTCTTCCATCAAATCCAAGGCATATTCCAGCAATTACACATGTATCCCCTGTCGAGAATGCACGACCTCCCCACCAAAAAAATTACCGCGACCAACCCCCATCTCGGCTTTAAAATTGTCGATCCATACGTGTCTTTGACCGAGCAATGCCATCTACATCATCTCTTACAACAACGTCATATGCATAGACCATCATCACAAATCGTGATGCTTTTTAAATAAACAATTAGTACATCATCAATGCAAAAAATTTATCTACTTATTCATCATCAGAGGGATGTCTCTCACACTCATATCTAGAGACAAGTCATGTAATCAAATTCACATACGTCTCCAATCCATCCAATGAAGAATGTGTATATATGTTTCTTTATACCGACGGCGTACCCACTAATAGAAAAAGATCCTTTTTAATAAAGATAATTTGTCATATGGAAGAATTGACTCATTCTCCACGTGAAAATAAGCCTAGCCCTAGCATAGTTCGACAAGTGTGAAAATTTTCCAAATTGACAAACCAAAAAGAAATCATTGCAGCTAATGAATGATTGCCGCGACTCGACCCATAAAGCGTCCAGAGGGCCAAACCCCAGCACCAGTGGCCGTTCATGCCCTACATAGACAAGTACCTAAGTCACGCCCATCTAACCGAATCGGATGGAGACACGTGCCCCCGCAACAGAGCCGCACGTGGTCACGCGAGCCGAGGATCGGTCCCCCCAACCCTACGAGGACCTACGCGCTTTTGTCCCCTTCCCAACATGACTCACGCGCACTGCACGGACGCGTGTCCCGATTTACCCAAAAGGGACATGGCGGGGCCCACCTGATCAGTCTACTCTTTCACATTTTAACCTAAAGCCCGACCCAATATGGAAGGGGGGGAGGGGGATTCCCTCTTTTCCTTTTTTTCTCCACGTTTACAATGATTTTCAGCAACCAAAATGTGTAATTCTTTTATGAGGAAAAAAAGATTTGGTCTTTAATTGGGTCGTTGTTAGGGCGATTATGTTTACACGTCCTCACTCAATTTACCACCCATTGACTAATTGGGTACAGCTAGAATATTACATCACATTTTGCATTCTTTATATGCAATTATCGTAACTTTTCTTTTGTTGATTAGAAATAAAAAAAAAACGAGTGTCAGAATGTTTGTGTCACGTGAAGCAATGCTTTCAGACTCTTCATGCGTTTAAATACACGCCAATGAACATGTCGGAGGAAACTCTTTTCTCTAGAGCGAAGCTCTCGAATTAAAAAGTTGCAAAAAGCGAGTTTTCCTTCCAAGGAAAGGGAAATCATTTTTGTGAGGATTCCCTTGGTACTATCATGCTTCCAATGCAGCACGACTACTTTTACTAATCTTCGAAGTTATGACCATAATTTTATTTTATTTTCAAATCATGTTACTGATCTTCAAAATAATGATCATAACTTTTGTTGTTTTTTTTTGCTTCTCTAATTTGACCTTACAAATCTAAAGCAAATTCATAGCTGAGTTAAATTTTTAGAATCTATTAGTTCATTGACTTTCACCACGAACACGTGAGTATGACTGATTTGGGTTTACAATATCTAAAATCCATAATAGTGTTTGTCTTTGCTTTGCACACTACTTTATTGACTAGTTTGGTCGTTAAAGAATACCATAGAATATTTCCTTAAATTGCATTTTCAACAAATCACAACACAGCAAAACAATTCATTTTATAGGAAAAAGATTTACTAGGTAAATTTTTTTCAATAATAGTGACTTTATAGTGAAACAGAGGGATATTTGTTGCAAAACAAAAGATCGAACAATAAAATAGACAAAATTAGAAAATAGACTAGACACTAGACTCAAACACTGCCACAACCACTCCTACCCTAATGTGCTTGAGATTTGCCAAATGTAACTTCTCTCTTGATAACATGTGGATCTAATTCCAAGCACTAGTTCCTAGTCTTGTTCACCTTGTGCATAACTTAGGAACATGTATTTTCTTGCCATTTTATTGAGCTTACTATCACTCATTCGAACATAACACGAGCAACCAAATATTCTAAGAATAAAACAATTGGTAACGTTACTTAATCACACTTCTTCGAAAGTCCGACATCTAACTATAGTCGATGGGGATCTATTTATCAAGTAGCTCACCATACCAAATGCATTCTCTTAGCCGTACTAGTGCTAAGAGCATTTTGTAGGCTATCTCTAGTAATGTTCATTTAACATCTCCAAGCAAAACTTCATACTATTAACAGTCTGCATATGCTTGATCATAGTCTCATTTTCAATCAAAGCTCTCAACTATCTGATCTTGTAACAACATCAAACATGTGCCTCATCACAAACACTTGTGTCTTCTCGAGTAGTCATTAATGTGCCTCAAATGCATATGTCACAATTTAGACTCTTGAATCAATGCATTCGACGTCTCTACAGTGAATTCGTCATTATCTTACCTTGAAGTTTATTTCTCTCATTATCACCAAAACACCCCAAACAATTTTCAAAATTCCACATTCTAAAAAATTACCGTCAATATCCTTACAATACTATCATACATTTTAATTTTGACATTTCCAACATCCACAATGTTGCACTCAACATTGTTCCCTAATTGCACTTAACTTCTATCGACACATTAATAAGTAGTAAACTAGTTCCTATTTGACATAGCTAAAAATAAACAATTAGAATTCATAATCCATCTGTCAAATGATGAATCATTAGTAACATACTCATAATCAATGCTATTTGATTATAGTTAGCTATAGCCGCAATATCATCTATGGAATCAACTCTAATTCCTCTTGCTCTTCTAGTTTTTTAGCTAATGGTAATTAAAGTAGTAGGCACAAGTTCACCAGATTATCTTCTACAATCATTCTCACTCGAAACCAAATCTCAAATCCCATCAAATGTTAAACTTGTTGACCGAAAGGATTTACTAACAACAATAATAATTCAAACTATTAGGCAATAAGGATAATAAAATCAAAGCATGTACCTTATCATTATAGTCAATCAACTAAACTCAATTGACTAATATCCATATTGAATTCGTTGATATGATTAACAACCGATGCGCATTCGCATATCTTTAGGTTAAATAGACGCCACATTAACAACAGAGAGCTTCTCGTACATGTCCAACATGGCCTTCTTTAGTCTCATAATGATCTTCTCTTTCATGATATAAAATGCGATGTTACGAGTCAACATCAACCAAATAACACCCAACACTTGTCAATCCAACAACTCCCATTTAGCTTGCTTTATTTACTCCGGATTCTTCCTAGATAGTGGTAAGCGTGGATTCCTGTAGTAGAGATAATCCTCAATCTACATCTTTTAAAAATCAAAAAAATTTCCTTAAAATCTATCGATTCTCACTTTACCTTCTTCCGGCGCCCTCAATTCGCTTCAAATTAGCCAAACTTAGCTCTAATATCAATTGTTGCAAAAATAAGCAATCAAATAATAAAACAAACAAAACAAAGAAATAAATTAGGCACAAAATTTATGTGATTCGGTTGAATTGTCTTAGATTTATGAGGAAAACAACAAAGAATTTCACTAACGGAGAGTACAACCACACTCAAATCACTCAAGTACTCTTAGCCCCCAATTACATCCAATAACTCACACAATATTTAGCCTACCGTTCCTCACGAAATAATATCTCAATCTTAGGAAGGAGTTCACAAATCTTACTCACGAGATTTAATTGGCTTCAACACTAAGGCTCTCAAAATGTAATTCATGAAGAAGTTACCTCTTAGGCTACGTTTGGTTGTCCGGATTTCTAATCGGAAATGTTCACATCATACCATATATATTTTTTTGATATAAACAACATATCACTATAAATGAACCTAAATGTTTATAAACGAAGATGGTGAAAATCTCTTGTAACACTATTGCTTAATTTATTTTTATTTTATTTTTCCTATTTTTTATATTATTTTCTTTATTATTTCTTTTTTCCCCTTTCATCATTCTTTAATAAAATTTTATCAAATAGTAAAATGCAATAACATATCTAAAATACAAAAATACCTCAAATATATAATAAATATAAATTTTTAATTTATAGATTTAATGTTTATTATAAGATAGAATTAAAGTTGAATATATAAATTAAATAAGATTGATTAAAATAAATTTTATTTTTTATTTTTTATTTCTTAAATTAGAATTCAAATATTATTTATATTGAAATATAATTTCAATTTTTTTAATTTAATAAGTTTGTTATTCGATAAAAATAACTTTCCTATTATGGATATTAAAAATCATATTCACCTTTATCACACCTCCCTCATGGGATAATTTTATCCTGTCTATATCCCCCTTATATCTGACTTTATTCTGTCATGAGCGAGCACCAAACGTAGGATGGGATAAATCATATCATATCCCGAATTTTATCCCGACTACCAAATGCAGCCTTAGATGCTTTTCACAGTGAAAACATTTCTTATATATATAGACAAGAGCATGATCCAAAATAAAAACCTATTTCAACTAGGAAACCATTCAAATATGGAAATTTACTTGAATTATGAAAGTTTCCTTTTCGGGTTCAAACTCAAGATATATTTTCAACAATATTATCTTGGAATTAATTAAATTGAGTAATTATAAATCTATATTTGCATATAGAAATGTAGATCCACGAATGGCGAATCTCTCTATCCATAAGATTAATTGATTCGGTTTTCTCTCTCAAGATCATTACACTCACTATAAATACTTTTAAAGTCGACATCTAATATATATACTTCAAGATGATGTCTCAAGATGAAAGATCACTTCTTTAGTAAAATTTGGCACACACGATGTTAAACTATCCACACAGCATTATGTTATGATGAATGAAGTTTATATAAAAAGCATGTGATGTGTTCGTCAAAACGGACTAAACCTATAATATGTCTCAAGATGAAAGATCACTTCTTGCGAGGTAGATAGAATCATTCAAGCAATTTTTTAAAAGTTTAAGTTATTAGATGAAAATGTTATTTAATATTTAAATATTCTAACGATATGGTTGAATGCCATTTTAGCTTGAAAGCTTGGAATTTTCAGCTCTAACAATTTTAACCATAATAAGTCCTTTTATGAATACACGAGAGTTTGGAATATTCTTTTTCCTTTTTTGTTATTAAGAAAATAACAAAAGGCTGGAAAAATAATAAATACATAAGATAAATCATGTGATTGACCTCCCAAGAAAAAAATTTCTCATGGTCACTTAGTGAAAGAACAAGGAAAATGGATAAGGCGGCGGGGGCGGGGCTTCCACTAATGGCGCAGCCGCTTCTCCTAAATACCCCGACTCCCAACCACTATCAACACCGCCGCTAAATCCACTCAAGCCATGTTGCTGGGGCAACACCGCTCCAGCTCCATTATTGCCGCCGCCAGCTCCGGCAGCCGGCAGAAGCGACCAATTAGCCATTGCCGGCTCGCTTGCCATGCTAGCAACTCGACCCGCGCTCGCGGCCTCCCACCTCGGCATCCCTAGACTTGCATTAACACCGTGCCAGTTGGGGGCCACAAAAATGTTGGTCTTCTGCGGGGGCGGTCGTAAATGCGTCCTGCTCTCATCCTTCTCTATTTCATTCATGACGGAATTGGGCGCGTCCAGTGCCCTAGAGAAGGAAGAAGACGATGATGGCGATGCCGATGGCGGCGGGGACAACGAGGTCGAAGGCGACGATGATAAGTTAGAGGAGGAGGACGACGACGATTTCAAGAAACTCCTCTTCTTTTCACACACCAATTGCCTGGTCCTATCTTTCTCGAGCATCATCCTCAGAATTAATTGCGGGTCCTCCACGACCTTGTGCAAGAACTCCATCATCTGGTGGGGCCTCCTCTCCGTGGCCTCTAGCCTCTTGCTCATGCCTTGAAGCTCCTGCTCCAGCGTCTTTTGCTCTTGTCTCAACCTGCTTATCTCCATGGCCACGTCCTCATCTTCCCCATCTCCTCCACTACTGTTCCCAGACTGCGGATGAGCAGCGTTCCTGGGGTTGTGCTTCCTCCTCGCTATGCTGCTCAAGAGATGAGTTTGGCCCCTGAGGAAGTATTCGTTGGCGAACTCCCACTTGTCCGGATCGACCTTCTTGAAACCCTACATCGCATAAGAGAAAGAAAATAAATGGCGTAATCGCATAAAAGGCTAATTAATGAATGAACCGCTGTTCATTTACAGTAGACACATCTCTAATTCAAGGGAGCATTTTCTTGCAAGCAACGCACTGGTGATGTACACAAGCATGCATCTTGATCGCAAGAGACACCGCAAGAGACAGCTGATATAAGATAACACGATTCATCATCGATGTTTAGGTCAACCATTCGACCCAAAAACGATAAAACAATCGAGCCACGGTCCATGCGACGCGCTTCACTCACTGACAACAAACAACTCTCCCAGCAAGTCCCTATCAGTAATCGCAAGCGTGACCCGATATCGATTCCCGACCGACATACGAACCGAAAACTCAATCTCGTCGAGCGCTTACATAGGTGTTGAGCTGGCGGACGAAGCTCGAGAAGTTGCCGTGCTTGAAGTAGGCCGGCAAGATCCTGAGGGAGAACTCGAGAGGGTCCGTCACGATGAAGCTGTTGTTGGCCCTGCCCCACCTGACCAGCACATCCGTGGCCGGGTCGTCGACCATGTGGTAGGTCTTCGCGACGAACGGCGCCACCGCGTCGTCCCCGCCCTCCATCTATCAGAAGCTGCAAAAACACACGAAACTAGAACCCAAAAGAAGAAGAAGAAGAAGAAGAAGAAGGAAAGGAAAGGAAAGGAAAGGGGAAGACAAGTTCGTTTCGGCCGCGACGGATCAAGGGGAAGGTGGGTTTTTCTTTGTTCACGGTGGAGCTCCGCTCGGAGTATTTATAGATAGCAAGAGAGACGCAGCGTCCTCGGTTGCTGGAGGGGAGGGAGGAGGAGCGGGAGCGGGGAGGAGATAACGGTGGCTCGGATCTGGACGGCTCCGATTTTGTCGCGACGCGGCATGGGACCCACGTGGCCCGGGACCCACCTTTCCCATCAACGCCCATCGTCACGGTCCGACGCTCAGATATTTTCGCGTCCGGAAAAAAGCTTCCCCACGCGCAGTTTCCCATGTTGGGAAGAGAGACATTCTCCAAACGCCACCAATGTCAGGAGCCATTAGCCCAATTTGGCAAACCCAACCTTCCGTATAACCAATAATTCACCATTTTCATGAACAATCCTGCTCCAAGAAAAGGCAACATTGCCATCACTTTTTTCCTCTCCCAAAGCTTGCTCTATCTAGTTCGGTTAGTTTCATGCCAATTCGTGCCAACCCAAATCGGTAATACGAGTCATCATCACGATAGATTGATACGAGAAAAGTTATTTCATATCAAATCGTCCCGATGCCTCGAAATATATTGCCCCAAAATCCTCTTCCATCTTCCCACCAAAACATGTTAGGGAAACTACAACATCGGGCCATGATAGGCTGCTTGAGCCAACCTATGAGAGCAACATTGCCGTCAATTTTTCTCTCCAAAAACTCGATTCGCTCAGTTAGTTTCATGCCGGCTCGAATCGGTAACTTGGGTTATCGCCGTGATGGACGGATACTAAGAAAATCTATTCTATATCGAATCGTCCCGATGCCTTGAAATGTATTGCCCCAAAGTCCCCTTTGTCCCCCAACCAAAACATGCTAGGGAAACTACAGCATTGTGGGGAAAGTACGGCATTGGGCAATGATAGGCTGCTTGAGCCAACCTATGAGAGCATTCATTGCCATATGGAGTAAAGAGAGAATGCGACTTTTGACGTGTCGCCAGGATCGAGGGGCTTGGCACTACGCTAAGTTTGGGGTCATGGGGCTAATTAAAATATTTGGAGGGGGAGAAGATATTTTCTAGAGGTTAAGCTTTGTTTATTGCAAGTGCAACCCTCAATTTCCAAATTAGCGGAGGAAAAGGGATGAGGACAAAGGAGGGGGCCATCAATGTTGCAGCAGCTTTTCCTGAAGTGTTCTTACAGGACATCCTTAGGTATACTTAACAAATTCACATTGGTTCTTGGGAAAACGTTTTGACAAAAAGCACACATGGATGGGTTTGTCCTACGTTAATGTTGAACACCCATTATTCCATTTGACAATGAAAGGCGAAGAAGGATAGAGAAGGGGGCCGAGAAGCGTGAATGTGATTCGTGCTCGATTCGAGAGTTGCGAGGGTTTTCGAGAGAATATGGTGTTCATTTGATAAGAAACGAAAAATGAGTATAAAAAATGATTCGAGTGCCCAAAGCTGAAGTGACTGCTTTCAAAGTGGCAGGAAGAAATGCAACGATTGGAGTGGGGAAGTCTAGAGCCGAAAATGGAGGATTCCTCATTTGTTTCACCCAATGAGAACTGTGCACGAGAATTTTATTTTATACGGTGCTTAAGTGATTTAAAAGAGAATCACTTGCCATATCTCTTTTTTTATTACCTTTTTTTTTCTGTGTATCTATAAGACCGAACCCATTTAATTTCTCTAAAGCATTGCTTTTACTGAACTTTTCGAGGAATCCTTCGTAAGTGGTCATGAATTAATCGATTTATTAACGCCAATTTGAACTCTAGATTCATTGGTCAATTGTTTTCGAAAGCAAATTTAAAAGCATTATAACGATCAGGCTCGATGATGATTGCATGTTTTGATATACGTTAAAACAACCTACAAATGACCAAAAAAAAAAAAAACCGAGACGAAAATTCATTTTATTTGAGAAAATGAGGGTGGAAGGACATATAAAAATGGGGGACGCGTATGGGGCACGCGCCTGTGAAGAGCGTGGGGTTGGGGGTAGGGGTGAGGAAGTACAGGAAGATTTAGATTATATTTTTGGAAGGAGAGACGCAAGTAGGAACCAATCAGATAACGCGAAAGAGCGGGCCGAACAGTGGCCAAAAGATTTGGGTTGACATGTAAAACCAGATTTGCTTTCGAGGACCATACCGACGTGTCGACGCGCCCAGACGCCACGTGGTAGTCGATTTCCATTGGACATTGATCCTTCCCTAGCCCTCTTTTATTTTATTTCTTCCCTCATATTATTAGATTTGGTGTAGGTACACAACAATTCATAAATCCTTAGTGTAATGGACCACACTACCAAAAGGGCAGGGCATACCAGATACGTGATTTTGTGGAATCTTAATCAACTATTTTAAAAGTATGAGCCGTCAGATGAATATGTAATTTATTATTTCAATATTTCAATACTCTTCTTAACATTTAGTTTAGTCTTTTTTTTTCTTAATACTAAACATGGAAATTCAATTAGGAAGGCAAATAGGATTTGAAAAGAGTCGAACTTGGGATCTTCAGTAATGATACCATGAGAGATTCTAAGATGAAGATGTGGTCTATTTTTTTTTATATATTATGATAGGATATTCATGCATGAGCTATCATGCTCGAAATTGACATGCTCGATTTAGCTCAGAAAGATGTGAATGTGTGAAAAAGGAAGCATATAATATAAGGACGAAGGGTCACTTGGTTTGTTTGAATATTTCAACGGTCATATTTTGGAATAGATAGTATATTGAAATTGGAACTCACTTAGGAAGTTCAAAATCAACCATTTTAACTAGAATGATGAGAAAGAACTACTATATTGATAAAATCATATGTCCAATAATTTTTTTCTATAGTGATAAAATCATATATCCAATAATTTTTCTTTACATTTTCGTTAGTTATATAAATTGAATAATTTATGTATAAGTTTGTAATATATTATCGGTTCAACGCTATAAAAAAAATCGAATTACTTGTTGATTTTTTTTTCTCTTCTTCCGAATTGCAAAGTCAAGTCAGGCCCTCGGCCCCGCCCTCAAACGACTTCTCTCCGCGTTCATACTGTCATCAGTCTATTGGGCAATCAAAAAGGTCCACTTGCACTTTTCTAATTAAGTCCAACAGTGCAATGCTGCTGATGCCATCGTGCGCATCATCCAAAAGGTCCACACACAACTTCTGCCGTGCTAGAAAATAAGAAAAGAGCCAAAAAGGGTCTTGCACTCTCATCACAAAAGCTCAAGTATTTCCTCGCGACACGTGTCCCGACCCTATTAGCCCCTCATTCATTTCTTGCTGACGAGCCCAGCAGTGCAAGTGTCCTCATCATGCGCCCTGGAGAGAAGGCGGTGCTCCTATTGGCAACTTCAACAAGATAGTGAGATTTGAATCTCAAATTAAATTTGGTATGGTTGGGGCAGCCAATGAGATGGCTCGTGCAGGATCTGGGATTAGATCCTGACCCTCTGTTCTTGTCTCTTTCTCCCCAATCTAGAAAAATTTGGGAGGCAGTGGATCTTGGCCTTTTGATTGGTTGAATTAGCTAATTAAATTATTGGAAATTCTATCTGGGTCTAGAGTTTGATGAACAACTCCCAGGCAAAATCTCCAAAGTTTTATTTAGATATGGATGGTTTGACCAATCATCTCTTGTTATTCAGCCTGCTCGCCTAATCTGATTGGTCAGTCTCGCAAAGTTGAACAGTCACAGTCACTGTCAAAGGTTAACCGACTTCAATTAGAGAGAGAGAGAGAGAGAGAGAGAGAGTTTACTTCTGATCTTGATCCCAAGCACCCCTTTGGCGAGGGCAACCGTGATGGGACAGAGATGGGTGGTGTCTTTCAAAATTGATGAATGTGGATGCTCATAAAAGAACAAAGGAAAGGTCAAGTGCTGATGGAAAAAAAAAGGGATCCGAATTTGTGAAGGGGAAAATAGGATTTGAAAGATACATGAAACTCGAAGATTCTTGGGTTCCTTAATCGGGAAGATTTTCCAATCTAATCAGGGAAGATTGGGTTCTGTTTTTAATCTTATCACCCATGCCGACTCAAAAGAGTCTATGTGCACGAATGCCTCACGTCCCCGAAACTTTGACAATCTGCTCTTTCGGGGATGGGATTATCTTTTGTATTTGGAAAATTTGGGATTAGGGCGTCGGATGTTGTCGCACGTTGAAGGGAACATCGAACAGCTTCGAGTGAAAGTTTTAGCATTAAGTCCCTTCAGAGTAGTTGAGTCCCCGACCTGTACGGTAGGTGGAGTCCAACGAGAATCGAGAGTGTGCTCTCGCTTTATTTATGGGGAGTTTGATAGAAACTTGTCCTCTTAATACCATAAACCACCTGTGACACACACGAAATACGTGAAAATCATCACCCGGACTATTCAATTATTCACATGGCTAGAATTGAAAAGGAGATTGGCGAGTTCACTTACAATTCTCAATTACACTCTCCCAACCCAAACAAAAAATTCATACAAGTTGGAGTTGCCTCCATGCTTCCTTCTAAAGCATTTTAGAACTTTGTTATCAGAAACCGTCTTCTGTCCGTATGCCGCCACAAATGCATGCAAGTGGCCTTCTTATTGAGGCATCATTTCGGGAAGCACACGCACTTTGGTTCACCTAACTTACAAATTGGGTAAGCCCCGCCAGCTTTGACGTGAGACAGGCCAACTTTAATAGCTCGAAATTGGCAATTTCCACTTCAGATGACACCAAACTTTATCACGCCGTAATTGTAATCTGAATGCGATTCGAGCTGAACTTCCACTAGCCGCATCGTGCAAGTGTCATTTCCCCATATTTTCCAGTTGTGTGACTGGTTGGGACAAATTCACAGGATAGGAGTGGTTCTGCTGAATCCACAGATTTGTACGGATCAAATATCCGCACGTTCAGTCGTATAAAAAGAGACGAGCTTCAGCCCATTCGAATGACATTGTCATGCCCACAAAGAAATCACTCACATACTCATCCATATATCTCATTTTCATAGCAACTCAAAGGCACATAATTTACAGAACAGGCATATCAAGCTCCGCGTAACTCGCAAGTTGTGACGCGATTAAGTTACTAAAAGCACCACAAAGAAGCAGAAGACAAAACCGCATACCGACCTCGGGCGATGCACCCGACTTGCAACTAATAAACACCTGCCCAACCAGGACAACTGGCTGTCCTAATTCCAGCGAGCTTACACGCCTGAAGATACCAAAACTCCACGTTCATTTAGACGTTTCTGAAATTGGGCCAGCCGCGTCTGCAATTGCAGCATCCCTGCGGCCTTTTCCGAAAGAATGCAACTTAGCTTAGCTATGTATTCATCCACAGGATTTCCTAGTTGATCGGCTTGTACCAGCAAGTTCATCTCCTGCAATAGAGCTTCGATGATAACAAATCTACATGCAGAGAGAACGAAAAGGAAGAGATGAATAAATATTGCGTATGGACTAACCTCTCTAACAATCTCTATTGTCTGCTCCACTTGCCGCCGATGAGCTGTCACCAGATCTTCTTCTTCCTGATATAAAATACAGCAACACTCCCACTCAGTAATCGAGCGATGAATGCAGTAAAATTGAAAAAGAATGGCTTCTATGAGATCACCTTCAGCAATGCGTTTAGATCATTTTCCAAGTGAAGGTTGGTTGTATCAAATTCTTGCAGTTCCCTTCCTTCAAGCTGAATTTCTGCTCTGTGTTTATCTTCAATATCCGAAATTTGAGATGTCTCTACCTTGTTGATACACATCCTTGATGGTTTCTCCAGGACATTGTGGTCTGCGGAATAATCAGAATCTTTCGAAACTGGATCCTGCAGAAATCCTTTCTGTTGTTTATACGCACCTGAATACAGTGATTCTGCCAAGTTTCCATCACACCATCCGCCATCTGTACAATCCACATTGATGGGTGGAGAGGCTTCACGGTTCGTCCGTTTGGGCCGAAGAAAATTCTTCTTTTCATTGGCAGTTTCATCCATGTTATTCTCAAAATTTGACTCGGGCATTGAAAGTGAACTAAGGGGGAAGGTAGTTGAGTCTCTAATGTTCAAAGATGAAGACATCAGATCCTTTTTGGAACTGTTTCCTTTAGATAGACTCTTCACCCTGGAAAATTCATAAGTCAGATAATTCAAGAGACATTTTTTAAAATCTGTTCTTAAATGTCATTCAAGTACCTGTCAGCATATCTCAGAGTATTAAGAGTGTGTTCACATGATCCAGAGCCAGGTGAAATACATGATATCATAACTGTTCGTGAATCACCAACAAATGAATCTCTAAGAACTTCAGTCAGCTTACTCCCTCTAAATGGTATGTGACCCTGGTCATTATCAAGAGCTCTGATGCATTCTTTCAGGGCGAGTAAGCTTTTGTTGATCTCAGCACCCTCCATTCTGCAGAAAAGTATTAAAGACAAATTATAATTCAGTTTTTTTACTTTGTTTTTATGATAAAGTTTTAATTAGTATAGCATGCTAGCTTTCTCCTCCATATTTCAACCAAGAGAAGAATAGCACATCTTTGTAGCACAGAGCTTCAAAAAAAAAAAAAAAAAAATCCTGGACTTGAAGTTGGAAATAAATCATATAACTAGAAGGAAATGCGGATGGTTAATGCCACATCCAACTGCAGGTTCTTTCATTGTTTGTTCATTAACATGCTGAAATCAGATTCAATCTCATGACTCTTTTTTCTCAATGTATGTTGTGGCATGGAGCTGGGAAAACAGAATGATTGCACGAAAGGACTGTAAACAAATCTTCTCTCAATTGTTAAGTCACCAAATAAATCCAAGCAAAACACACCTTGTCTGTTTGTCATTGTCGGTAGTATCTGCACCGCGTTCACTACCTGCAAGGTCTATAAAAGAAAGCTTTCCAATGAGGCGTGCAGGCTTTGAGTCCTTGCCATCAACCGATCTTTTAATAGCAAGCTGAAGTATTGCATGTGACCGAGAGGACTCCTCATTTGCCCCAGTTGTGCCAGTACTTCTGGTGGCATTCCCTAACTCAATGAGCTCTCTGATTGTCTCAACATTCGACACTTTGTATTCTTGCAAACCAACAATGCACACTTGCTGTTTCCCATCCTCCCTCATGCAGAGTTTTCTGCAGAAAATAATTTCTATAGCTTAACTTATGTCTCATTAAACTACGACAAAATGAAAGAGCATACCTCCGGTCATTGAGAAGGTCAAAAAGCTTCCCCCCATAGATCTCGAAGAAACTGACAAATAATTGAAAACCTTGGTTTTGGTATGTATGATGCATCAGCCACAATATATCTTGAGATGCTTTAAGGGGCAGTGGTTGCATGGTATATGTTTTTCCACTTCCTAAAACATATAGGATCAAGTTAATCTCATCAACGGTAATAAACAGGACAAGAAGCAATTGACAAGCCTGAAAGTCCAAAGAATGAAAGAAAGAAAACAACCGAGAACAATCACTGTAATGTTTAAGCTTTCAAATGGTTATAAACAATTCGGCCAATTCAGAAGAGCAAAAGAACTTGCCTGTCTGCCCATATGCAAAGCATGTAGCCTTTGTTCGGTTAAAAATCAAAGGAACTATTGGCTGCACAGTTTCAGAGTACACCTATAGGGACATGAAATGGACACAGACAAATTAGGGGCCTATTCTGCAACCTCTATATATGAAGTCTTGCAACATAGATACACTCACTTCATCATTAGAAACACTCTCATTTAGCACAGCGTCAAAGACAAATTCATGTTTCTCCACATATTCTGTCAAGTCAACCTGCACAAAGAGAAGTGTGCTAAAATTAAAATATAATCAGCTCCTCAACTGCATAAGAGACCATATACTGCATTTCTGCCATGGGTAGAGGGTTTGAGCTAACTGCTTGACAATCCAAAGTATAAAAAGAAAAAAGGTACTGAGAAGAAGCTAAAACAAATACAATGAGCTGAAACTTACCTTAAGTTTAGTTTCATGAACTGTGAGAAAACTCGAATTTGGTTCTATTGTAATAATATCTTGCTCTTTCTTTGCTATTTCTTTTCGATTAAGTGGCCTCTTGCGTACCTGCACGCAAAGAATAATTATTGGATGTTGAAGCAGTTAAATTATAGGGAAAAATAAGTTTCAAGCTTCATCTTATATTTAAGTCATATAATTAGATGAAAGGTTCTAAATCTCTCTTTCCATCTATGTATGAAGACTTGGGAAACAAAATAAAACATATCAAGGCACTAGATTGATATTGTGTAATACAGTTCCAGATAGTATCAATAAGGCATACCACAACTTTGATCTTGGCAACATTATTGACCCTTTCTTTATCTGCTATGGAGCTCCTGAGGAGGTTGTTCTCAGGAAGAATATGGTCGTTCGGTTTGTCAGAAGAAACATAAGGCTCAGAGACAAAACTTCCGCCACGAACAGGTTGATGAAGTGAGGAGTACTCATCATATTGGTTGGAGGAGACCTAATAGTCAGACACATGGAAAAGACAGTGAAACATCTGTGTGATAGTGTCATCCAAACTAACACAAATTCGCCTAAAAAAGATCAACATTCAAGAAATGTAGAGGTCAAAAATGGCAAGTGGAGGTTACCAAAAAAAAAATAAAAAAATGGCAAGTGGAAGTATTGTGTTGAGCATGAAGCACAACAGAGCAAAATTGAAACTTGAGTTGGTAGACAATCATAATCCTGAACCAACATCAGAATTTTCTCATTCGGCTCACCTCCTGAAGGCAAGATAATAGATGCTTCACATTGTCAAAAAGGAGATGACATGAAATGGAAGAGATCAAAATTTATGGGGCTATAGCCTCGCATCAATTTCTCCTATAGCCTCATAATATGATTAAACCCCATTAAAAAAAAAAATTCTATGAAAGAAATCTCTTCTTCCACTATGTTTTCCTCCCAACATAAAAAAGATATCCCAGCTGTGAGTACTGTGTAAAAAAAAACGGAAGGAATACCAATCTTGAACGACAATTCTCCAATCTCAAAGAATGTGGTCCACCAAGGAGATTAACCATTATTAAAGCTGCATTTACGTGGTCCCTCATTCTGTCCAAACAATTTCCTCACTGGATTTCACGTAATGAGGAGGATGAAGGACAACCTAAACATAAAAGAAGAAGCATGCAGCAAAGACCACACATCCACGGAGCAAAAAAAAAAAAAAAAAAGAGTCCTGCTGCGATGTACACATAGTTTTCTTGTGAGAATGTAGTGGGTACAGAACGAAATACTCCTATGAAGCCTTCAGACATTGACTAGTAACTCTCATCTCAATAATTACAGTCAATAAATAATTCCCGACATCCCCCAGAAAGCCTATTATAGACTACCGCGACAGTAACATCACCTACAGATTCCCCATATAAACAAGAAAAACAAGTACGATCCAAAACTCAACCGCAGGTTCTAATTCGCGTCGCGATGTGTGGTCCTGCATAAACAGAACTCGCTACACTACCAGCACACGATCGATATCCCCATAAGATTGCTTTATCTGCACTGTTTCACTCTCCAGAACAGCTCATCGAGAAACATATGTAACCGCGCGCGGCCAATTATACATGCAATCCCGCGATCCGATCACTAGAGACTGACGCCGAAGAAACCGAAAAAGGACGCGGACGTCGGGCGGTCCCCCTGAACAAGAAGGCGCGCGTCACCTGAGGCAACAGCTCGGTATCGAAGGAATGGAGATCCAGCAATCCGGAGCCGAACAGACCGTGGGACGCCTGATCATCCTCGTTCCTTCGCAAGCTCGAGGACCTCGAGTACAGCGGGGGCGTCCCGGGGTTCGACGATAGCAGGCTCCTGCTCGACCTCGAGCCGCGAGCCCCGACTCCAAAGTCCTGCACCACCAGAGAGAGCTCCTCGCCGTCACGACGGAGAGCGAGAAGAAGAGACGTCGCCGGAGAGCCGACAATGCGCGCGCGCGCGCGCGAGAGAGGGAGGAAGGAAACGAGACCTGGCTGAGATTGGCGGACTGGAGCCACTTGCCATGGAGGGAGGCGTCGATGAAGTTGTCGGAGTACTGGCGGTGGTGGTGCGCCGTCGAGCCGGACCGCGACACCTGCCTGCCGACGGCGTTCATCTCCGGCCGGGCCGTCGATCGGAGCACACGCTGCGATCTCCCTCTCGCCGCGAAAACCCGCCGGCCGTCGGCGGAAGGAGAGGCGGAGGAGCAGCTCGGAAAGGAAGAAAGCTCGTGAGAGATAGAGAGAGAGAGAGAGAGAGGGAAGTGGTGGTTGTCGCAGTCTTGCACGAGAAGAGAGAGAGAGAGAAAGACTTATGAACTGATTTTGAAACGGAACGCCCGGGGGAGAGATTCGCTGTAATCTGAACTTGAAGTATCGTTTCGGCTTCTCTCGTGTGTATTAAGTTATTAACCATCTACGCGCCATCGAGAATTCGAGCCCTCTTTGTCCGGTTTGAATTCCGGGCCTATCGCTGGCCCGGCGGCTCGACCGGGGTCGCCCCCACGGACTTTGGCGGTCTAGACTTACTGCGTCGTTGAGATGTGTGATGCTATTGAGCCTGAAAGATATATAATGTCATGTTATCGAGTACGTTCTTATTCAAAGAAAATGTCGAGGGCTACTAGTAAGTCAATTCGATATTGTACGATCTCGGTTAGGGCTCGTGGATGATTGCTTGAGACCAGATGCCAAATTCGCTCGAACATGATTTTCCAATGGGCCTAAGTTCGACTTGGTACGAAATTCGGTTCCGATCTTGATAACATGAGAAAATAGTAGAATGATGTTCATATGTGTGTGTACCTATATTGGGAATCTTACATGCGTGACCCACTTTGATTTTGCTTAGGTTGGCAAGCTGTTCTATGAAGTATCTTCAGGTCCAAGCTCAATTCAAAATATCCCCTCCAGGCTCCAATCCACTCACGTTCTAATTGTATAATATATTAAATAGATGACGTGGCTTCTCGAGGAATCCGTCATGATTTTTCCCCCTCATTTCACCACTTTTCTACTTTTCACCTAACCCAAATTTACTGTAATCATAGAGAAAATATTTTAAAATATACTTTTTTGGTCATGCGCATGTAAATATGACAAGATATAAACCTTCGAGTAACATCAATGACTTACGGCAAGGTACCTTAATTCCTAGTACATATTATGGTTCCCATCATGGGAAGAAGTTGTTGTCCGTCGCTTTTATGAACGCGTGAATTGCAAATATAGAACTATGAGAAATCAAAAATTGATTGAATTGATATATAAGTATTGAAATCTAGATTATTGAAAAATTGAATTCATTAAGCAATTCCACATATTATAGATTCGCCCAATAGATATGTATTATTTAGACCTTCAATCGAATCATAAACGAATGATTGAGAACTAATCTAGTATGATATCTTTCAAATAAGATAATTACTCTGACGACGTTACCCTGATGAGCTCACATCACGTAGTTGTCTAATTTGATCCTCACGTCATTTGATCTTAAAAAAAATTGAGCATTTATGTGGTTATTATCGTCTCAAGCTCGAAGTGCATTCGTTTTGTGAAAAAGTGAATAATTTAAAGAAATTTGTCCTAAAAATAATCACTTATATCACTAATAAAAATGAGTAAATAAAAATTATTTTTATTATTCACGAAAATACTTAAATATAAATTATTGTCAATAACAAAAGAAAAATTGATCGATTATTTAAAATGATATAAGTAATTATTTAAAATTATTTATTTTTTTTCGAAATAAATGGAATTCTTATAACAATTACTTTAAAAACAAATGGATCGATTTTGGAAAATTTTTAATACTTATTTATATTTCCACAAATATATTCTAAAGATCTTTAAACAAAGTTTACTTTATTCCAAAACGGAGATCATGCGGGTGCAGCGCCGCGACCGGCGAGGGAGCGGTCATGCTTTGCCGGGTTGGTGACGGACAGAAAGTCATCAGCGCTGGCCCTCTCCGTGCCGTTCCCGGGGCCCCACTCCGCTGCGTTCCGGATCTCCCATGATGACGATCGCGACGCCGCATCGCCGTCCGTTCGGCCCGCATCCGACGGAGCCGCGACCCCCACGCTGCATAAGGGGGAAGGGGAGGGGGGAGCCGGGCCCACTCTCCACTCCCGATTCCTGCACAACTGTCGTTCTCTTGACCCGGTCGGAGCGAAAGTTGATGGGTCAACGTACGGGAGGAGGATAAAAATTTTAAAGTGGGGGGGGCAGGTGAGGAGCTCTCCAAAATCAAAAGCTCTCGATTCCGAAGAGATGATTGCGGTCGGGGGGGAAAAGGAGGACGATACAATTTCGAAATTGAATTTGCCCCCCACGAACTTTAGTCTTTGCTGGCTAAATGGATGGGAGTGGGTCCGGTTTGAATTGAGTTTCCGAATTCACGAGATCACCAATGAGATAAGTATAGAATCAATTCTATATGTTCTGACTCTTGATTAATTGAGTCTTTAGTATCTCACGGATGAATCCATAATAATGTTACTTGGTCCTTTTTTTTTAGTACCACAATACGTCTATGGGGCAAATGATGTTGCTCCATTTAATTAGAGAAACTTGAGAAAAATCTTCTTGAATCACTCGTACGCCCCAAGTTGCTATTACCCAAAGTTGCTATTAGATTGCAAACCTCAAGTCGCAATCTTGAAGTTGCAATCCTTGCATAATTTGGAGGGAATTGGAGGAGATTAAGAGAATCACATTTATCACGATTCCATAAAAAGGATGAAGTGCATCCTTAGCACTTGATCGTATCTTTTTTTGAAAAGTCGAAAATTTAATTGATCAAGTTAAAACGTTGTGAACTCAATTGATTGGTGGTTGAAACATTTGCAAAACTCTAGATTAAGTAAAAAGCTAAGATATGAAAACGCGTCGTGTCAATCTTCATTAAAAGGAATAAAAAAAATCACCATCATGCACCCTATATCTCTTTTATGAGATCTATATAAACCTATACTCTATAAAAACAAAACTCAAAGGTCATTTCAACTTCGAACTTTTTGTCCAGTCTTGAATGCCCATTTGTTATGCTAACACGTACTATAAATTTGTACTTTTCATTTTTGGTCCATAGCTAAATCGTGCTTTAAATAAGCAAGATAGCTGTCATTTTCCACATAAAACATTCATTTTTAAAAATTGAATTTAAATTTCTTATCTCTCAAAGCCACAGTCATTCAAACTCTCTTTTCAAAACTTAATACATCTTTAAATAATTATCTCTCTTTGTACATAGTTTTTTTTTTTATTTTTCACGATCCAATGTGAGGTTTCACTAGTCATGAGAAATTAAAAACAGAAAGAAAGCTAGCTATACCCTTTTTACTCATAAAATAAATCGAAAATATTCTATCTCTCTTGTTTCCCTCCCGAGAATCTGGATCTAACTCCAGAATTATTTAGATGAATTAATTTGGGAGAACGCTTATGATGCCAACGTTGAGATGGCCGAGTTGGTCTAAGGCGCCAGATTAAGGTTCTGGTCCGAAAGGGCGTGGGTTCAAATCCCACTCTCAACACAAATTTTTTTTTTTATTTATTAAATGCCTCTCTTATAACTTCCCTTCTTTTTAAAAACAGTATTTTTCTCGAATTTCGCTTCTTCCCGCGCGCAATCTCCATTTTATCGAAACCGAACCAAATCCCCCTTTCCCGGAGTCGAAGGAAGAAGAAGAAAGAAGAAGATGGCGCAAGCGGCGAGGCTGAGCCTGCGGATGCAGAAGGAGCTGAAGCTCCTCCTCGCCGACCCTCCTCCCCTCGCCTCCTTCCCCTCCCTCTCCCCTTCCTCCGACCTCCCTTCCCTCTCCACCATCCTCGCCCGTAAGCACCGCTTCTCCCCCCTTAATTTTTGCTGGTTTTCGCCGCCGAATCACTGATCGTGTCGGGTGTCGTTCTTTCTAGAAATCGAAGGCCCCGAAGAGTCCGTGTACGCCGGCGGCGTCTTCAAGCTCAGGATCCAGATTCCCGAACGGTGCGTTTTCAAGTTTTTTTTTTTTTTTTTTGGGTTTTTGTTTGGTTTTGGTTTGTGAGATGAGAGAGTTGGCTTTGTTGTTGTTGAGTTTTGATTTCGGGGCTCGCTGTTGTGGAATCTCTCAGCTACCCGTTTCAGCCGCCGAGCGTGACGTTCCAGACGCCGATTTACCACCCCAACATCGACACCGGCGGCAGGATTTGCCTCGACATCCTCAACCTCCCGCCCAAAGTGAGTCCCCCTTTGGGGTTGTTTCTCATTCGAATTGCGTTGCTGCGACCTGTGTAGTTTGCGCGTTCTGTCGCGTTCGAATAAATTTTTCCGCATTCGGCCATTGCTGGATTTGGATGGGAATTGCTGGAGTAGTTGCTAGGGGCTCCCTGATTTCGAGGAATCACGTTTTCAAGTGATTGTGCTTGTGGGAGTTGCTTTCTAGGAAAAGGCTATCTTTTGCTGTTGGTCATAAAGGTGGATCCGGAGAGGCGCATATTCTAGTTCGCGAGCCCGAATTAGCTTTTCCTTTAGTGCAAACGACTTTCAATCCCATTTCCTTTTCAAATGCAGTGAAAATGGGGCTTGTCAATTAGCACTTAAATTTAGCGCCTCATGGTATTCTTCTTGTGTCAATGTAACATGTCATTCTGTTAACCAATAGTTTTTCGTGTTGACTGCAATGTTGCATGTCGTGTTAATTTCAATAATTTGTTTGAGTATTCCCTATTTGTAGTTAGATCATTGTCTCTGACAAGGATGTGTTACAGGAGCTCACTTTTGTACTAAAAAGCTATCTATGCTAACGGTCTTTTGCAATCTGTCATGTACTTATTCAACTGCCAATGCTGCTGCGTAGCAGTGGTTGGCACAGAGTTGCTGTCGTCAATGATTTGCATTGCCAATGGTTGGAATTGAGTTTGTATGAATGTGTCTGTTGCTTATTGATATCCTTATTAGTATGCTCGTATTGGTAACCAAACAGGGGGCATGGCAACCATCGCTGAACATTTCAACTGTATTAACAAGTATTGGGTTGTTACTCAGTGAGCCAAATCCGGATGATGGTCTTATGTGCGAAGCGGTGAGTAAATCTGCTAACTACGTCGGCTGGTTCACCCTATAGGATGAAGTACTTTGAAGCCTGACATATATGCCTGAATGTGCAGAGCAGGGAGTATAAGTATAACAGACAAGCTTTTGATGAGAAGGCGAGATACATGACTCAGAAATATGCCAAGGCTGGAGCTAGTGGAAGCACACGTGACAATCCATGTGCAGAACTAAATTCCAGTCCAAGCTTGGTATTGCAAATATGCAACTTGATGTCATGGTTGCACTATAAGATATGATTGTTTTTATAATGAAACCATCTTCTATCTGGGGCATTGGCTGGATTCATACTGTTTTTGCATGTTCTTTGATGTTTTTATGGCTCCAAAGAGAGAAAAACTTCGGCATTGAGTTTGAATTTACAGCATCGTACTTAATCAAATTTCTTCTTTGTTTACTGACTTATCTTGGCACTTCATTTAATTTGTGCTGCAGATGGAAGGTGACTGTAGTATGAAGGAAACTCATGATAGAGTCAATGAATTTGAAACTGTTAAAAAGAATGTAGGTGGATTCACTCGGAAACTTTCACTGATATGCTCAAGCTCAAGCCAGAGAAAAGATGGTGATGGGGATGTGAATGATAAGTGTAATCCCTCGGAGTCTGTATCTAATAATGAGAAATGTTTGGATGTTGACAAAGCAAGAGATGAGCAAGGTATCCGAGAAGGAAGCAATTACAAAACTCCAGATGGAATGGCCCAGAACTCATCATTAGCATTACGAGAAGATGTATCCCAGGACAATCACAGCCATGACAAGGTGGCTGTGGTGCCTTGCTACCAGTCATTAAGCCCTCATTCTCTTCTTAGGACTTCAGATCCTTTTTTGGTGCAGTCTCAGAAGCATCTAGATCAATCTAGTACTTCAGAAAAGGAGATTGTGGATTGTACTTTGGAGAAATCATTTAGTGAGCAATTGCATCCGTCCACAGCTTCAGGTTTGTGCCAGTTATTCAGTGGTGTTGAAGCAGAGATGCTCAAGATGCCTCAGTCATTGCCCTCAAATGTTCTTGATAATTCATCAAAAAGTTCTACAGAAATGCCTCAAAATGGTAGGCAAACTGTAGTGGAGTCACAGAATGATTTGAGTGGCAATAAATGTGATGGCTCTGCTGGTACGAAGCGTAAGAAGCTGTGTCTTGGTGGGAGGCAGCACTCTCTTGGACTCAAGGGCTCATACCAGAAAGGAGACACAGAATTTAAGGAGAATCTTGGTCCAGCTGACAAAGTAGAGCATTCAGGACCCCTTGACCCTTCTATGAAAAGGGCAGCAGGACAGAAGTCATCCTCAGGTCCTCTAACTCAACTGCAAGAGAGTGACAAGCGCCACAGTCAGTTCTCTTTCTCTATGGCTGTCTCCAGAGATTGTTTTGACTCAAAGCTTGTGAAGCCAGACTATGGTCAAAGAATGAAGCGGTTCGATCGAGATCGAAATGTGAAATATGCCGAGGAAATTACGGAGAAGGGGCTGAAGGAGTTGCCCACACCAGATTCAGTGATAGTGTTGGATAGCGATGATAGCGAGGATGAAGGGAACTCATCATTGATGGCTAAATCAGTGTTAGCACGAAAGCGCATCACCAATGCTAAATTCAGGGCATAGCAAGCTGCATGGTTCTTATGCAGCACAATGTCCTGTCGTTGTTTGTTGTGTTCTGATAGTAGTTTGGAAAGTTTTGACAGGCTAAGAGGCCGCTACACTGCACAGACTTCAAAGGATTTAAGGCTTAGCACGGAAGAGGCACAAAAAGGAGAAATTATGCATAAATATGTCGGGAACAGAGTCTATAAATGCTATTTGCACCTTCTCTGTTGCTAGTTGCTAATTCAGAATAGTTCTCATCCGCTGTCAGTGTCAAATTGTTGCATGCTAATCGTGGATTAACCTGATACTGAAGACAATGATATCGAAATTGGCAATCCCATAAACACTGCTCATGAAATTCTGAGACAGATATTCTATCCCATAGACACGGCCCTCCCTTGGCCTTGACAAGGGATTGTGTTTAGTTAGTCTAGAAATCACGAATCTATCCCGTAAGTATCTCAAGTTGCAGAAATTTTTTGATTTGTCCAAGGAGTGGCAAGTGGAGAGCATATTTAAGTAATCAATTCACTTTATCAAGCTAACAGTGCCACTCTAAACATCTAAGACTTCAAGGAAGATTAGGGAAGTGTTTAGGATTATATTGAGATTATCCGAACTTGGTGTTATATTGCAACTGAAGGATGGAACCATCGTACAGGTGATGCCAAGGGTGTGACGAATCTTTTAACAACACAATCGTAGGACAATAAAAGACTAAAGCAAGACATGATTTACATGCATCTTCATAAGATACTATGACAGAGCACAAAAGCACACTGACTCATACTTTGGCTGAAGTTGTATTTATTCTAGCGGTGCAATTATTCTCAACAAGCGTTTCCATGGGTGTGAAGCAAGTTGTAGCCTTTCTACGTCTGCAAATAGCTTATACCCTCCCATACCAGCTTAATGCGATTTTCAATCCATCTTTTAAGCTTCAACAATGAAGTTCCCAATCTCTGACCCCTTCCATGAACTGAACCATCTGAACTGGTCACGACCTAAAAATATAGCGGGCTTCTTTGACCGTGGCATCAAATGACGATCGGCAGTTCCCGGTATGCTCGGTGAGAGGAGCGTGTCTGGTGACTCTGGTCTTGCCGTCTTCTCTTTGGCCATGCGTGTAGTCGAAGGAGGAGAAGGAGAAGACGCCTCTCCCGCAGAGGGAGGTGATGGCGTTGACGTGCCTCTCTGCATCCGCGACTCCCTCTGCGTCGTCACCTTTGACTTCCTTTTGCAATGCGTGCGGTTTTGTCTCCTGCAGATGCTCTGTTCCCAGCGTGGAGCGAGTTTCTACATGCGGGTCGTGGCGGTCGGAGGAGTAGCAGAGCGCGGCAAATTCGCCACCGCAGGGTGCCGGTTGGCTCCAGAGGGAGCGAAGTTGACTTGCCGGAACCCCCTTGACTTCTCCATCGCGAGTATGCCTCTCCGTTTGCTAGTCTACAGGTAATTTCCTACGTAAATAGTATGGCTGTTGCTCTGGAAGTCGCTTGAGCTTGTGAAGTTCGATCCGTGTTAGGATGGTTTTGAGAAGAGAAATATGGCTGAAGGTGGAATCAGAAGCCTGAGAAGAAGGGAATAGTTGAATTGTCCCGGTCGTGATTCATGGAAGAGTAAGGCCAAAGCCATAAGTTAGTGCTTCTTACAGAACTTGGTCCATGCAAAAGACTAATTCTTGTTTAGTTTTAGTGAAGTCAGTCTTATCTGAGGAATAAACTGGCAAAGTATGTATTTTGCATCGACAAACGATGCCAAGTCTAATAAAACCTTCTGGAATTTCATTCCTAGTGTATGTAGGTCAGCCCCATGCTCAAAGGAATACCACATTAGTGCTGTTTGTCGGGAAGGAGAGAGATCATTATCTGCGCTGCTGTAATTCTTTTCAAGCTTACATATGCTGATTCAGGGGAAACATCAGTTGCTGCAGATTGGCAACTGAACCTTCATTCAGTTAGGAATTTTGTCTTTCTAATACTCAAGTGAAGTTGCTTCTAACGTTCTGTAATTAGCATCATAAGCAGTATGCTTATAAACATTACAGGAGTGCTTCCCTTGTTTTATGTTAGGAAATAGTAATAAGGGTAAAATAGTCATAAGAGGGTTACTAGGGTTACTCATATATATATTATTGTAATCCTTTTTTGATTAAGAAAATACAATATGTAGAATACTTTCTCCTTCAACATAGTATCAGAGCATGGTTAAAACTCCAAGAGAGTGATCCCACCACCACCATAGCCCAGCGGCGGAGGCCGTCGCTAGATCCAGACCCTCCGCCGCCATCGCCGCAGCGTGCTTCTCTTCTAGACAGTGGAGGAGAAAGAACGCCTACATCGTCGTTCGGTCATCGTCCCTAGATCCAGATCTTTCTACTGTTTTTCTAAGATCCAAACATAACTACTGCCCTGCGTCAATCGCTGAAGCCCATCCAGCAAAATCGGTTTGTGTTCAATCTTCTTTCTTGATGACGGGATTGAAAACCGATTGCACGATTTGGTCTTTGTTTGTCTTGCAATCTAGATTTTGTGTTTTTCATATATCCTGAGGATTTCGGAAGCCTTCAGTTCTGCAAGGGTTTCGTTTGGTTCTGCAAGTGTTTCACCCCAAAAAAAAAAATCGAAAAAAAAAAAATCCGACCCGAACTGAGGACATCAGAAGTTGTTTTCCAATATACTTATATGGATTCTCATTGAAGTATATTGCTTCTTGAAGTGCTGGTTGGTATGATTTAATGGCCTCCTAGTGAAGTATATTGACTCAGTGGTGAATTGATTGAACCATTATTTCTGTTTATTGTTTTGTGGCTGATTGCACAACTGGAGTGAAGTGCTTGATTATTGTGTCATTCTTATTGGGTTCGATCGATTCTTGTCTTCAATCTGTCTGGCTAATTGCATTATTGGAGTTCAGTAGAGTTAATACTGATGGCTTTTACATCATCTACTGGTTTAACGCATTTCCAATTGACATCTGTCAAGTTGGATGGCACTAACTATCCATCATGGTCTAAAGCTGTACAAGTTTATCTTATTGCAACTAGACAGCATGATTATCTTACATCCACACTTCCCTCGGATAAGAGTAAAGTAGATGATTGGATTGCTGGAGATGCAATGATCCGTACATTGTTATGGAATAGTATGGATCCGAAGATTAGCCCTCACTTTATTCAATGTAATTCTGCTAAGGAAGTTTGGGATAAATGTGCTCTACTTTATTCTGGCCAAAATAATATGACACAAGTATGTGACACATGGGAGGCCTTGTTTGATCTTCAGCGTGGAGATCAGTCTCTATCTGAATATTATGCTCGTTTCACTACACTTTGCAGATAGCTAGATACTTATATTCCAACTTCCAATGATCCAAATGTATTAGTCAAACGTTAGGAGGATCTTCGAGTGATACTATTTCTTAAAGCACTAGGGCCTGAATATTCCTCCCTTCGTCAGCAGATTACGTTTGAAAGCTCCCTTCCTACAGTTGATGAGGTTTTCTCCTGAGCCTTATGCTCAACACCTACTGACAAGATCTCCACTACAACTTTAGAGACAAGTGCCATGATTTCTCATGGCTCTAATGGACGTGGAGCTCGTGGTCGTGGTTATCGGGGTCATGGACGTGGGCTTATTTAAGGGGGAAGTCGTGGTGGTCGTGATAGAATTCTTGGTAGTCGTGGCACTTGATATTGTAACCATTGTCGGAGGGCTGGACACACTGAAGCTTACTGCTACATGCTTCATCCAAAGCTTCGACCCACAGTTGCTGCATTTGCTGAAGTTGAAGATTCCTCACCAGTTCAATCCGATCCTACTAATGTGCATGATACAAAAGATTCAGTTACATTGACACGTGTAGAATATGAGGCTTGGATTCGCTCCAAACAGGTGACAGGAACTTCAGCTCCCACTGCCACTCTAGTACATAACTCAAAAGGTAGTTCATCCTGTTTACTTTCTACAGTGTCACACTCTTGGGTTATAGATTCTGGAGCTACTCATCATATAGTTGGTAACTCTAAATTGTTATCTTCGTTAAATTCCACACCTCTTGGGGTGTCCAATTCTGTTACATTAGCTGATGGTTCAATTTCCCGAGTTATTGGCACTGGAGATGCCCATTTGAGTTCTTCCCTTTCTTTATCATCCGTCCTTCATCTCAAATCTCCATATAATTTGATTTCCGTTAGTTCATTAACTAAAGAGCTAAATTGTTCTGTAACATTTTTTGCTTCTCATTGTGCTTTTCAAGATCTGAGGACTGGATAGATGATTGGTGGGGGACATGAATCAAATGGCCTATACTATTTGGACAAGAGGGTGATAGCTGCAGCAGCTCTGAAGCACACATCCACTGATGTCTATCGGATGCATTGTCGTGCTGGTCATCCCCCGCCAAACATTCTTCGATGATTATTTCCAGAGTTTGAGTCTGTGAGTACTTTTGAGTGTGAAGCTTATCAGTTTGGAAAACACCATAGAGTCTCTTTTCCTTCTCACTTTCAGAGTCGTGTGTCTAGTCCCTTTGAGTTAGTTCATTTAGATATATGGGGTCCGTGTTGTGTTTCTGATACATCTGGTTTCCGGTACTTTGTTACATTTGTGGATGATTTTTCCCGAATGACTTGGTTGTTCCTAATAAAAGATCATACTGAGATTTTTCATTACTTTCGTCAATTCTATTTTGAAGTGCTGAATCAATATAATACTTCTGTGAAAAATCTCCGATCCGATAATGCCAAAGAGTATTCGTTGCCTTTGGTTTTCAACCTTTTCTTGATTCCCATGGCATTATTCATCAAACTTCTTGTTCATATACACCACAACAAAATGGTGTAGCTGAACGTAAAAATCGTCATCTTCTTGATGTTGCTCGTTGTCTTATGTTTCACATGCATCTTTCGAAAACATTTTGGGGTCATGCTGTTCTTACAGCCTGCTTCTTAATTAATCGGCTTCCAACTTCTGTTCCTCAGGGGGAGACACCCTTCTCTGTTTTGCATCCAAATCGTCCTCCCTTTGCATTACCTCTACGTGTCTTTGGCTGTGTTTGTTTTGTCCATTCTCTGACTCCAGGTCTTGATAAGTTGGCTCCTCGTGCTGAAAAATGTATCTTTGTTGGGTACTCTCAAACTTAGAAGGGTTATAAATGTTACAATCCTATTAGTCGCCGAGTGTTTGTATCAGTAGATGTGACATTTTTTGAGGACCAGCCATACTATAGTACTCAAACAGTCTCTACTATGTCTCCTGACACTGACAAGTGTGTCTTACCAATTCTTCCACCAATCTCACTTCCTCCAGTATCATCAACAGGATAATCCAGTTTGCTAATCAAACTTACCATAGACGAGGAATAGCTCCCATTGCAGAGGTACAGCCATCACCTGATTCATTTGATCCCTCATCAATTGCTGTGCCATACCCTGATCCTGATCCTGATCAACCCATTTCTACTCGAAAAGGTACACGATCTTGTGTTGGGCATCCTATGGATCGTTATACACTTTATTCTGGTCTGTCTAATTGTCTTCGTACTCGTCATCCTATTAGCAACTTTCTGTGTTATGATTGTTTATCTCCTACCTTCTCTACTTTTGTCTTGTCCTTGTCCTCTATTTCTGTGCCTAGCAATGTTACTGAAGCTCTTGCTCATCTTGGTTGGAGACAAGCCATGGAGGATGAAATGAAAGCACTCATTGAGAATCGCACTTGGAAGCTTACTACTCTTCCTGTGAGAAAGCAACCTGTTGGTTGTCGTTGGGTTTTCACGGTTAAGGTCCACCCTAATGGCACTATAGATTGATTGAAGGCACGGTTAGTCGCTAAAGGATATACTCAGACATATGGTGTTGATTATGATGACACTTTTTCTCCTGTAGCCAAAATTCCATCTGTTCGTGTCTTTATTTCTCTAGCAGCACATTTTGGATGGTTTCTTCATCAATTAGACATAAAAAATGCATTCCTACATGGTGATTTGGCTGAAGAGGTGTATATGGAGCAACCACCTGGATTTGTTGCTCATGGGGAGAATCTGGTATGTCATTTACATAAGGCATTGTATGGACTCAAGCAATCTCTTCGTGCTTGGTTTGGTAAGTTTAGTGATGTTGCTATTAAGTTTGGATTAAAGCATTGTCAAGTAGACCATTCAGTCTTCAGTTCTGTCTCCTCAGCTGGTTGTATTCTTCTAGTGGTATATATGGATGATATTATCATTACTGGCAGTGATTCAGATGGTATTCAACGACTCAAACAATTTCTGCATACACAGTTTAGTACTAAGGATATGGGACGTTTGCGGTATTTCCTAGGTATTGAGGTTGCCTACTCGCATACAGGTATAAATTTAACTCAGAGAAAATATGTTCTTGACATTCTTGATGAGGTTGGGCTTGTTGGAGCAAAACCAGTTGATACTCCTATGGAACCCAATGTGAAACTTGATGCAGAAGATGGAGAATTATTACACGACCAATTGAAATATCGGAGAGTAGTTGGTAAGTTGAATTATCTTACCGTCACGAGACCTAATATATCTTTTGCTGTTAGTGTTGTAAGCCAATTCATGGGTTCTCCTCGGACTACTCATTGGGATGCTGTGCTTCGAATTATTAAATACTTGAAAGGAGCACTAGGTAAAGGACTAATTTTCAAGAATTGTGGCCACCTGAATACCACAGGTTTTTCTGATGCGGATTGGGCTTGATGTTCTACTAGTAGAAGATCTACATTAGGTTATTGTGTATTTCTTGGAGGTAATTTAGTTGCCTGGAAGAGTAAGAAACAACATGTGGTTTCTCGATCAAGTGCAGAAGCAGAATATAGAGCAATGGCACATGTGACTAGTGAATTGCTTTGATTGAGGATGTTATTGTCAGAAATTTGGATGTCAACATTAGAACCATCGATATTATATTGTGACAATCAATCAGCTATTCATATTGCAAACAATCCCGTCTTTCATGAGCGAACCAAGCACATTGAGGTTGATTGTCACTTTATATGAGAAAAAGTTCAGAAATGAGAGATCACTCTTCAACATACAAGAACGGAGGATCAGCTTGCAGATATTTTTACCAAGTCTTTATGAGGAAATAGAGTGAATTTTTTATGTAACAAGTTGGGATTGTTTGATATTTACATCCCAACTTGAGGGGGAGTGTTAGGAAATAGTAATAAGGGTAAAATAGTCATAAGAGGGTTACTAGGGTTACTCATATATATATTCTTGTAATCCTTTTTTGATTAAGAAAATACAGTATGTAGAATACTTTCTCCTTCAACATTAGACCCCAGAAGACACCATTATCACCGCCATTGGCATATGATCCGCTAGAGAAGGAGGATGAAGAAGAAGAAGAGGAGAATCCCAAGAAGGAAGAGAGGGACTTGCCCGAGAAGCAGTAAGTGGAAAACACCTAGGCGCTCAAACGTCGCTCCACCTTCGAACATTATTTGCAAGCAACTGCTCAGTATGTTTGTTACAAGTAGGTGTGATCTATCCTGCCTACTTAAATACAATATAAACCGAGAATCTCGAAATACGTTGAGAAATTTCGCTGGATTTTAGATGCTAGAGGAGGATATATATATATATATATATTTTGGTAAGGTAAGAAATAGATATAAGGGGGAAGGAAAACTACACAACCCTCAGCTTCAAAAAACTTACACTCTCAATGAACATGCTCATAGAGAGTGGAAGGAAGCCTATAGAAGAAAGCCAACTGGCAAGCAAAAGAACCAAGCCAGTACAAGAGGCGCTGGCACAACTAGCAGGATATTGATTTGTGTACTTCTCAATTTATTACTGCGATCAAAGGACAGTATTTCTACTTCCCGAGACCTGACCAGTGTTTCCAAGCATCACTTAATGAGGAACTTAATGATCCTGTTAACAACTATCAATTACAAACACTCACTAACCACTGCATAGTTGAATCCCTGCGCCTAGTCATAATTAGAGGGAGTCACACTTGATATAGCCTCAACTGACACAGGAAATGGGAATTATGGGTAGGCTTCATACTATACAGAATATTCATCAAGAAAGGAACTGTTAGAATACTAATCTGAAGTATCAAGGACTATTTCTATCTCGCTTCCACTATTGATATGGATACATCATTGATGGAATAAAGATTCGACTTCCCGCTGGATGATTCTCCAGATTCACTTTTGCCTATGCAGTATGCTGCTTGTTTTGGATCTGGTAGGAAGACACTATCATTTGTAATCATCGAAATAACATTTGACATTGTCGGTCTATCTGCAGCACCCTCTTGAACACAGAGAAGACCAACATGGATGATTCTGATTAGTTCATTCTTCGGGCACAAGGAACCGAGAGATGGGTCCATCAACTCCAAAATGTCACCTTGACTCCATAGGTCCCATGTCTGCAATTAGTTTTTTATTCATAAAAAAATGTCAGAATTTGCATCAAATTTGCAAGCGGAGTATTCTGATATGTCTGAACTTGAACCACATACCTGTTCTATGAGGCCAACAGGAGTGGATGATGCAAAGACGGTATTTTTCCTGCCAGTAACAATCTCCAGAAGTAGAACGCCGAAACTAAAGACATCAGACTTCACGGAGAATATTCCTTTCATGGCATACTCGGGAGACATGTAACCACTGCACATTGTTATCCACCATAACAGGAAAATGTCAAACATATAAGAACCGTCTACAGGAGAATTTTGATAGAATTGTGCAAGGTTGCTTAGAGATACTGTGTACTTACTATGTTCCGACTACCCTATTGGTGTTAGCTCTGGATTCATTCTGCCCAAAAATCCTAGCCATCCCAAAATCTGATATCTTGGGGTTCATATTATCGTCGAGTAATATGTTGCTGGCTTTTAAATCTCTGTGTATGACCTTCAGTCTTGAATATTTATGGAGATATAGCAGCCCTTGTGCGACGCCTTCAATTATATTCAGGCGCTTATTCCAGTCCAGTAATTTCCTTTTCGCTAGATCTGTCATTTTTTTATTCGAAAATTCAGTTGGCAGTCAACAAAATAATTTAGTTATGCCAATGGAAATCCACTATGAATAACTATTTGAGACCCCCAACCGATCTATCTACTCACCAAATAGAAACGAGTCCAAGCTTCTGTTTGGCATGTACTCATAGATCAGCATCTTCTCTTCACCTTGTATGCAGCAACCGAGTAGCTTAACCAGATTTGTGTGTTGAAGTCCAGCAATCAATGTAATTTCATTCATGAACTCCTCCAGCCCTTGTCCTGAATTTCTTGAGAGCCTTTTCACTGCAATTTGTCGTCCATCTGGCAGGATACCCTACATATGGTAAACCTCTCAGCACTCACTGATCATCTGTCAGATGGCATTTGGAATCATAAAATAGTCTTTTTACCTTGTAAACTGGTCCAAAACCTCCCTCTCCCAGCTTGTTAGCAGGTGCAAAGTAATCTGTTGCAGCATATACCTCAGAAAAGCTATACTGCTGAAAGTCGTTGTGACTCGTTTTACTCCTTTTCAGCTTATCTGAGCTGCCGAATTTATTAGAAGGCATCATCTGTTGGTTCAGCAATGCATGGTCCTGCTTTGTTTCCACCCCTTCTGCAGATAAACAGAGAGCATTTAGGCTTTTACTGTAAATACCTACCTAGTAAAAATATCATCAATAGAATCTAAAGCCCAACCATCGTTTTGCAGAAGCTTTAGCTTTCTCTTCCTTAAGTATAGAAGATAACCCAATATTAGCGTAGCTGCAGCTAGGACAGTGGCTGTGACTAACCATACCCACCACCTGTTTTTCTTTTTGCTTGTTGGACCTCCTTCAGCTGGAATCCATAGCAAATCAGAATTATTTAGTGAAAGCCATTCTAAATAAATGCATTGCCAATAGCTTTATTGAGTTCCATCATGCACCCATTTCACAATATGCAAGCTGCTGTAACAGGGGGCTCTCAGTTTGGAACTTTGTCGCGGTTAGGGATTTTGCATCCAAGTATTGGTTAGAGAGTAATAAAGAGCAAAACACAAGGCTAGAGTATATTACTATATGCACAATGGATTTAGAACTTCCACGTACCATTGTCGACAGCCGAGGTAAGCACATAGAGAACATCAAAGTTATCATTGGGAATATATGTCCCTCCCTTGCTCCAAAACTCACATCCAGTTCCATCGGTAAAAAGACTCCCAAAAGCTATGCAAGAGCAATTGTTCCAGCACATGGAATGGCAATCACTCAGGGTCAAGCTCGAATTATGGTCAGAATAGAGCAATTCCCCTTTATTATAGTAGCCTTTTTGTGGCACAAACAGCTCCGAGCCATTCCGACAAGCCGACGGCTGTTGATCTACACACACAGCACCGGAGTAATTCCCATTCGAGTTGCATGAACTAGTACTTGAGTAGAGCCAAGTAGTACCATCCTTGGCCAGAGTAGACTGTACTATTTGCCCCCATAGATTAATTTCCCACCTTGTGATGGTTGAATTGTTCTTCAAAGAGAAAGTGAAGTACTTCTCGTTTTCATCGGACACGAAGCTGAACTCATATGCAGTCTTATCTCGGGTCAGCTCAGGTGCCATCTGAAATCCTCCATTTTCCCATGCTCCGCTGGTCCAATATATCTCCTCGCGGTGCCAAATCACTAGCTGGTTGGCGCTTCCAGGATCCACGCCCAGACGGAAAGCTCCTGGAGCTGGGTCCCGGTCGCTTAGCCATGAGGTGAGCGTCCAGTTAGTCCTGGCTTTTATATCTAAACCCAGTTTCATTCCTGGAAGTAGAGTGCTTGATGGATAATCAAAACTCTGCCACAAAACCCTTCCCACTGTTCCATCAGAATTCACTTCCCTCAATAGCAAATTCCCGGTATCGAGCAAAGTGAGCGTCACTTTATTTGTTACCGGATCATTGGAACTCACCACAATCGTCTGGCCACCATTTGCGGTTATCTTCAATCGTCCATCACTGTCCAAGTTCAGAACTCCAGACGAATTGGAAATAGGGTTGTTCGGATTCGCCACCCAGACGGCTTCAGGATTATGCGGTAGTTTGCTGTACCATATTCCCAAGTATCGGTAACTCGAAGAGCCTGGGCTGAAGAAGCCTAGTTTGAACGTACCCTTTGGAGCAAGAAGGTGTTCCCAGTCCCTCAGCTGTTGGCCCTGCGTCAGCTGGAATATAATTTCTGCTCTGGAGGTGAACGAGAACAAGAGCACAAGAAGGAGGGTTCCGAGTTTCGCCATCTTCTTCTGCAAGAAAGATGACCATTGGTATCTTGCACCAGTTCTTCTTGCTTCAGGCTCTCATCTGGTTCAAGATGGCGAGATTGTCTTGGACAAGAGGCAAAGACAAAGGCCTAGGAGTTTTCTCATTGAGGCTATTGCAAGATCATTTTATCTCTATCTTCTCTCATTAGACTAATCTATACATATCTTGCAGATTTCGTGCTCAAATTTTCAAAGTGGGGCACCTGTAAAGTCATATTATGTACCATTGAGTGCTTAACGATTCTCATGTGGTTTGACTTTTTTTTTCCGGCATTAGTTGCCTTTCTGGCTGGGATCATTTCATCATTCAGTGTCATCCTTACGCATTAAACGATCAAAAGAAAAACAACAGAGTTCGTACAGGCGTTACTTTGAAAAAGAGGAACATGAGGGGCCCTGCAAATTTTTCTAGAAGACTGCATGTTCATCTACTTATGGCTGTATTGCGTAGGGACAGAATCGAGTGGTTGGGGCTGAATTAGCGGACTCATTCATGCAAGGTTGTCTTTTGACAATCCAGCTAGAGATTAAAAGATGGGATATTCCAAGATTACGAGAGAAGCAGTCTTTTTTTATTTATTAGCTTAATGGGAGATTGGTTATTTAGTGCTGCTTTTTTGCGTCGTTTTCTTCGTGTGGAAGACTAGCTAGGACGGTAGGACTCATAGCGATTGTATCTAACGTGTTGTAACTTGAAAGCAGACAGAATTGACCTAATCAAAACGTTGCCTTTTCTTCTTCTACAAGTCCAAGTGCATCCTTGACTTGGCCGAGTAGTCTTCAGCTGATGCAGTGTACTCGGGGTGAAAGTTGTCTTCTTCTGTCTTGTTGGGCTAATAATATTCGATTTGATCCCTTGGCCAATGTTAACGAGATTAGTTTGATATATACAATGACCCGTTGCCCGATAGTTTAAACTATCAAGAAAGATGATTGTCTGAGAATAGAACCATCTTAAAGCATCAGCAACTCGATGAAGATGCAAATAGTCGCGGAGAACTTGCTCCGAATCATGTCAGTTTCTATTTCAAAGCAGCTGCATTTGCTTCACGTTTTCCATTCTCGTATTAGTTTCGCGTTATGTTTGTGCATATTCCGTGAGACAAGCACTAGCCCTAGGTGCACCAACATCTGCTCAGTTTTTCAAAATGGCTTCCGCAATAGGACAGGTATGGATTTGCGCCTAAGAGATCCGTGTGAGATCATTATGATCATTGATTATGATTAATCTCCCCGCAATTATGGACCCACTTTTTTGGGTTTTGTCAGTCATCATCATAACATGGTAAAGAGATGTCCCAAGGAGAATTCTAATCAGGATTTAAGGACAATCTGTGCTAAACAGAGAAGCCGCCGGAGAGGAGGAAGCATAATCATGGCGTCTGCTTTTTTGATTTGAGGTCACCCCCAAAATGTGAAGACTGTTGCGGCTGCTGATCCTCTTCTGGTGGAGAAGAATCTTGCTGTTAGTTCAGACATTCAAATCATGTGAAAGGTTCACAACACAACATGTTGGAAAATCTGAGCTGACACATGACATGTCTACATTCTCTATGAAGTACCATTAACATGTTCTTTTCTTTGTACAGCGGTTAGGTAGTGCTCTAGACCGAACTAAGTTCACACCGTGGCATGTTTGCCGTCAGATAACTAGGGATGTTTTTGTGCTTTTCTCGGACTTGCGATCGAGAGTTTGGCCAATGAGAAGCAATCCAGTTTAAAATGATTTTTTGGGTGGGAATTGATTTTGATAGGGAAATCTTCACCATGCTGTTCGAAAGTGGATATGGAACATTAATTTGTCCCTACTGAAACTCCCTCGCTCCCTGTTGGCACACCTTGATATAATTATGGCAAGGACTTGGAATTGCATACGGAAAAAGAGCTGGTCAACTCTCTGAAAATTCCAGAGTAGGTAGATGAAATGAGACTTTTAGGCGCGTTTGGTAATGTTTTCATTCAAAAATTGTTTGAGGGAACTCTATTTCTATTCCGGAAAACAATTTTTGACTAGAAAACCCGTTTGGTAAACTTGTTCTAAGAATAAAAAAGAACAGAAACATGTTTGGTAAAATTTGTGTTCTTTTAATTTTTAAATATTTTTATTTTATTTTTATATTTTTTTCTTCTTTTGGCCGATCGCCGGCCTCGCCTTGGCTAGGCGAGCTCGACCTCGCCATCGGATTTGGGTGAGCCCGAGCTCGCCTAGCTAAGGTGAGGCTAAGCCTCGCTAGGGGTCGGCGACACTTAGCCTCATCGGGGGCTGGCGACGCTATGGTGAGGTTGCTGGCCCTCGATGGCCGGTCGCCGGTCATGGTCGAGGTCGGCGACCAGCCAAAGAAAAAAGAAGAAGAAAATAAAGAAGAGAGAGAAAATTTGTTTCTTCAAATTGTTCAAGAAACCAGAAACAAGTTTTTTATTTTTTATTTTATGTTTTTTTGTTTTTGTTTCAAATTTATTTCTAGGAACAAAAAAAATAGATTTGGAACAAAAATAAAAACAAACGCGTTTCAGTTCTTTGAAACAAAAAAACAAGAATTTTGTTCATAAACAAAAAAATAAGAACACAAACAAACACTGCCTTAATGAACATTGAGCACTATTGAAGTACCAAATGGAAGCGTTGTGCCTATGTCAGAATGACTTGGCTAGATGCCAGATCGCTCATCATGGGTGGGCCGGGCCATTCAGATTCTTAAACCTCGGTAGACAGGCTTGACTTGAGCTTTGCCCATGTCATGAGTTACATCTGGCCTTGAGGTCTCAACCTCTTGATAACTTCTTTTTTTTCTTTATATATATAAATTTTCGACTTGATAACTTTTCACTTCATGGATCAGGATATCCCAGCTTCTCTCATCTTGTTCTGCTCCAAAGCTCTTGCCATTCAGAAGGCATTAAGTACCATGGTTACATCACGTGACGAGTGGTGTGCAATGAGCTTGTTTAACTCGACAACTCGAGCTAGCCATAATCGTATCGGTCAGTTCGGTTCTAGCCCGATTTGGGAAACAATCGGTTGGTTTCAGGTTGGAATTGCCTGGTGATCTGATTCTTGTTTAATTCAAATGAAAAACTAAAATAAAATGAAAACTTCACCAACCAAAATCTGAATCATGGACTTTAAGATGAAAACACTCCCGCCCAAACATTTGACTAGTGTAGGCCTTCTCGTGTTTGAAGGCCACAACATGATGTTACATCATAACATTTTCTTTTGACAAACAACAAACAAGTTGAGCGAGATTGCGGTCTACCCATGAACCAGTTGTTTCGATTCTCTTTTGTAGGTTGACAATTGATATTCTTGAGAGCTAATAATTTCTATATAAGACAATGAAAAATGTGCATTTTTCAAAATTCAAAAGCAAAGTCAATTGATATCCGCATCTGCGTTGCTTTCGATGACGCCGTGTGTGGACTGGAGCTAAAACTCAAAAGTCATATTTCCAATAATATTGGATTAGGGAGGGAATCAGGAGAGAGAGTTGCCTTGTTCGTTTGAGTGCAACTCTGTTGCGGGATGTAGCATGTCCTTTGGGGTCCAAATGAAGAGCCATAGAAGATCCATGGCATCACATGTTCAGAAGCTCCAGATGCCTATTGCATATAATACTTTACTAGTCCAGCCGATTGCACGAGACACAGCTTGATAATATATTGATGCGAGATTCAGCAACCTGCGCGCGTCAGACATCGTTTTGCATTGCTAGTGTATTAGGGTTTCCGGGACATCAACCTGTGCGACAGACTCCACAGTCACCTGTCGGAAGATTCATGCATCTTGCAGTGACGAAGCAGGTGCTCTTTTGTTGCTTTTCGTGGCGTGAAAGACACGTGGAAAGAGGCATCACATGATGAGCAGAAGAGGTTCAGCTAATGGTTGTTTGATAACATGGCATCAAATTCCGTTGATGGAGCTCACATGGTCCGAGATCTAACGCGGAATTACTCTCTGATTCGATGAGTTTTGTATAATTTGTGGACTGGAAAGACAATAGGGATCAGATCCATTTGGCATTTTGCAGAGTGGTTGGAGACCAATAAAGGGGGAAAGAATCTGCTACGTGCGCAATGAGCCACATGAGCCCCCCCACATGAGAACCTCATCTCTTCATGTAGCCACTCGAGTCAACATGTGCCCTAATCGATTATGGTGCCGGTAAAATGGATCAATCATTCGAATAGTATGCTGGTGCAAGTAATTTCTACGATTATATATTTTCATATATCCGCTTTCTTAACAAGTCATTGTTATGTGATATATGATTTTTGCATCCACTAACTTCAACCTATTTTAATATATATAATATGCATTGGATGGGCTTAGCTAATTGACTATAAACCTAATGAGATGAATTGGGCCATCCTTATCCTCAAAGGTTCTTGATTGATTCCACACGTCAATTATATCCTAAATCATACGTACGTATTTTCTCTCCCATTTGTAGACCCACTTCCTTAAATTTATAGATTAGTTACTTTTTAACTTGTCACGGACTGACGTTGGACGCCCCCCAATAACATGGAACATGGAAAAAGTTAAAAAGACGCGTTCTACTTTTCCTTCACGATTAGGCTTTAAACTGGGGGCTAGAACCTATAGATACACATGGACGTGGCCACATCTATGGGCAGTTACAATATGGACAAACCATATATAGACTAAAATAATGCCCACTCAATTCGAATTCTCTCTTCTGACCTCGCCCATTCCATATTTATCATCCCAAAGTCCCCCATATCTTCACCATCTCTCTCTCCTTCTCTCTCTCTCTCTCTCTCTCTCTCTCTCCTTATTGTTATCTTCATACAAAAGGTTTTGAACTTTCATTGGTTCCAGCCACCCTCCAATGGCCTCCAAGCAAAACATCAGCGTAAGCACCTCCCCCAAAGGAGAGGCCACGGCTGCGCCGCTGAGCTCGCCGAGGGGCCAGTGCTTGTGCTCGCCGACGACCCACGAAGGCTCGTTCCGGTGCCGCTTTCACCGCGCAAGGTCCTCGGCCTTTATGAAGCGGTCGAACTCGATGCCGACGTCCAAAAACAGCACTAGCTCATCAGTCAGCTCCCTCTCTCCCAAGTCTGTTGATTCTGCGTGAACCTCGTGAGGGTGTTGTGTGACTATGATGATGTGCCTTTCAACTTCTGAAGGATTAGGCCTTCTATGACTTGTGATCTATGCTTTTTTTTTTTCTTTGTGAACTCGACTTATTGTGCAATATGAGGTAGCCCTAAAGGCTTTATCAGCAATTTGATCGTCTGTTCAGATTTGGGTATGCCTGCTTTTCTGACCAATCAATAGGATGCAACTGGTGAGGGTTTTATCTGGAGACTTTCAAACCCTTTTAGTCCAGGACAAAGGTTGATGAATACTATATGAGTATTACAAGTGTACATGTTTGAAGTTCATTCAAGAGCTCTTCAGCTTTTATCAAGTTCCAAGAATGTCTGAGAAAGTTAAAGTATTATCTCATATTGTTTATTTACGAAATTCAGTATGGTACTATTTATATTTAGCCTGCCTACTAATAGCTTTAGCTTTTTTTGATGTCAATTTAATATAAAAAAAAAGAAATATGGTTCTAATGACTTCAATCGTCGTAAGAGAATGATTGATTCTAATTCACCTAAGATAAAAACATGTGAAAAGTTGAGCTCAAATAGTTCCTTCTATGGCTAACTAAGATAACAACGATTTGAAAATCCAACGCAATATCAATCATCCCATCTACATGGACTAATGTCATGATGGTCAGAGGTGATTTTGCTTTTGGACATATCCTTGAGTTCTATGGACAGAAAAAATCTAGTACTTTTGGGATGGGGCTTGAATGGCACTGGCGAATCCAAGACATTATGTCTGCTGAAATCTGGAAAGTGGGTGAGAGAGAGAGAGAGAGAGAGAGAGTGGGGGGATTTTTCTGCCCTTTGAAAGGGAATGGGAATATAGAGGGTGAGCGGTGGGCCCTCTGAGGAGGACCATTATCATGGGGCAAAGAATCGATGGGATATATGATGGCTCAGTCCCCCCAATTCATGACCTGGATCGGCCACCTGTCAGTTTCTCCATGCTGAAAAGTCTCCCCCCTTTGGCATTTTAACTTTCCAAATATAAAAAAAAAGTTGGACAAAGGCGATCAGCATCGGCCGCCCTCCCCGGATGATAGTTTTCATCTATAGTGATATTATTCGAATTGAGCCATTGCTACCGACGCCCTGCTATACGATAAAATCTTTGTTATGGACAAATCGAGATTTCTTAAGATTGACAAGCGATTGGGAGATTTAAAACAGTGACCGAGAAAGCTCCAAATCACTTGAAAATGAAAAGATTATCCAAAAAGTCAAACTTCTTACAATTTTTCCAATCAATCATAAACATTTCTTTATTTTTATTAATTCAATTTTAAACATTTTACAATTATGTTAATTCAATCAATTTCAATTTTATTTAGTCGACACTGATGTTGATGATGTGATGACGCGGACAATATTTTCATAATATTTTATTATTTTCTAATTTTATTTATTTGTTTATTTTTTCTTTCTGTTTGTTTTTTTTTTTTCTTCTAGCCAATCACTATTGGCGATTGGTCAAAGGCAAGGTAGATAAGGGACCTTGTCGGCCTTGGGAAAGCCTAGCTATGGTTGGGCGACCTTACCTAGGCCTACTACTGGGCTAGCGAGGCTCGCCCTCACTGGCCATGGGTGAGGCCAGACCTTCCAGAAGGCCACAACCTCACTTAGCCTTTAGTGAGGGTTGAGGCTTGCTAGCCATGGGCGATGCCTAACCTCATTAGAGGTCGTGAGGTTGAAGGTTGCAATCTCATGCAACCTTGGCCTGGGTGAGCCTTGCAGGCCATGGGTAGGTCATGGCCTCGCCCTCGCTAATGGCTGATGAGGTTGACCTCGTTGGTGCTTGTCTTTGGTTGGTCGCCAATCGGAAAAAAGACAAAGAAGGTAAAAAAAAAAAAAAAAAAGAAAAGGAAAAAAAAGAATAAAAATTCAAAAAATAAAATATTATTAAGAAATTATCAAGTCAGCGTTAGTCGACATCGGTCCGCGTCCATGTTGATGTCGACCGATTAAAATTAGATAAATGGACTAAATTGACACAATTATAAAATATTTATAATTAAATTGATAAAAAAAAAACTTAGGATTGAATATGAAAAATTGTAGTAAATTTAAGACTATATTGGTTTAACCAACTACTCGGCCGACTAGCTTGACTAACTTGACCATTTTGCTAAGATAGAGATGCTTTCTTACAAGCACCTTGCGAATAGTACTCTTTTCTTTTATCTTGTGTTTAAAAGACCAACGTACGTCATTATGTATTCCTTTCGGTCGCATGTCCAATCAAACAGGGTATATGTCTTCTTTATCTTGATTTTGAAATGACCATCCAAGGTATGCTTTCAATCGTGTCCAGAATTCAAGACATTCATAACATTCCACGTATTCGACGACTTCGTATCGTGCCACGTGCGAAAGTGGAGGGCTAGAGTTCAAATATCCAAGATGTCATCATGGCACAACGCCTATCAACAGTGATCATACTTCCATATTTGATAAAGAATTAGTAGTGCTTGGTCATCAAAACTTTTAATGATTACGGGAAAACTTTTTATCTCAATTTTCAACAGTTGCACATGTGAATACTAAAATTCTTTGGTTGAATTAATGCCGATTTTTCAATTTCATCAAACTGGGGTCATATATAATTTAAATGCGTGTTTGTGACACCTAAAAGTAAGTAAGAGCAAAAGTTAATTTTGCTTTTGCATGAAATTTAAGATATTGCAACTATGAATTCATACGTGAATCTAAATGTCAATATTTAAGTATTATAAAAGTTTAACTAATTTCAAATTAAAAATCTTAGATGTAGAGATACATCAAGGGATGCGCATGAAAATCGGACTGATCAAGAATTGAACCCAATTGGACCAAACGGTTCTGAATAATTCCTTGAAATTGGGAATAATTAGTCCGATTTTCTGTTTCAAATGCGGAATTGAATCGCTCAATAAATTCTCGAAACCCTAAATCAGATCTTTCAAGTTTCCAATTAGGAAACCGGATTGGACATTTCCGGTACTATCAGTTCGGTTCTCGGTTCTGAGGCGGAACCGGCCCAATTCGGAAACCGATCACCCTTCGATTTCGCCTTCGGTCAATCAGACCGCAACAGCTGGGCCACGTCTATGTAGCGTACGGGAAAAGGAGTCGCGTGGCCGCACCGGAATAAACCCCCCAATCGACGTCCCCGTCAATTCATCGCCGATCCAAAACATGTCCTCCAAGCACTCCGCCGCCGCCGCCCCGGCCGCCGCCTTCCCCTACACTCCTCTCCCTCCTCCTCCGCCGCCGCCGACGCGTCGTCGGCGTCGTCGTCCTCCCCTTTTACCCCCGCCGCCGCGGCTCCGCCCTCCGCCCCCGCCTCCGCCGCTGCTTCTGCTTCTCCGCCTCCTTCCTCCTCGTCGCCGCCGCCGCGGGTTCGTCCTCTTCCCCTCCGACCCGACCGTCGAGCTCGCCCGGATCAGGCTCAACCGCGTCCGCATCGCCACGTCGCCGGCCCTCACCCTCGACCTCTCCTTCAACGTCACCCTCCGGGTCCGGAACCGGGACGTGTTCTCCATGTACCTCCGGTCGCTCAACGTCTCGGTGGGCTACCGGGGGAGGGAGCTCGGGTCGGTGACGTCGGCGGGGGAGATGATCGCGGCGCGCGGGTCGTCGTACGTGGACACCACGCTCGACCTGGACGGGCTCCGGGTCGTGTACGACGCGTTCTACCTGCTCGAGGACCTGGCGAAGGGCGTCGTGCCGTTCGACGCCGACGCGAGAGTCAGCGGGTTGTTGGGGATCTCGTTCGTCGAGTTGCCCATCAAGGTAATCGCGTTTCTTTGGACTCTGATCGTCGAATTGTGGCGTCCGTATCGAATTTGTCTCCGGAGTGTAGTGTTCTGATTAGGTTTGGTTTGCGTGAAATTGCAATTGCTGGCGTTCGTTTCTGTGCGAAGGCCGATGATTCAATCGTTGATAGAAGTATTCTTGGATTTGAAATTTCGATGTATTGAAGGAGGTGTAGTGAAAGAGCTTTGTTAAGAGCTTGTATTTGTGTAAAGTGGGAAGCTTGTGAGCACCGTGGTAGTGATGCACCGGACTTCGGGTGGGAGATGCTGGTATGATCACCAGGGCAATGTGCATTGTAGTGGAAAAAAGGTTTGATTTTTGTGGATGCCGAATATCTTGAGCTGACCTTCATAACACGTGGAGCTCGGGTATGAGTGTGCGTTGTGAGAGAGAATGAAATTTGATATACAGGAGGATCTGTAGGTGTCGGTCTGCTAGAGCAGTAGGAAGGTTATTCTGATGTGTTTGGGAAATGATTATATTAGGTAGCTGCTTCGTGTCCTATTGGCAAATGTATGGAGTTGGCAAATGGGATTACACTATTGATGCACATTGATTAGGAGTTAGCACAGATGCACTCACTCTATCATTTGTCTGTTAGCCTACTCATCAAAGTCAAGGGAATGCTTTTGGATTATTGATGCTTTCTTCTCCCGATACCATTACTGACATTTAGCATTTTGTGGACTCAGAGATTTGTCTAAGAGATATTTAGCATTTCCCAGGACACAAGCTGGCTTCTTTCTTGTGACATGTGATATTCTCGGACTCTTACTTCATCATTTCTTTTATAGCTAATTTAGTCAGTAACTTGTCTGCTTTGGTCATTGCACTTTGCCTTTCTGCGATTTGCACTTCTAGATTGAACGATGATATCCTCTTGTTGATTGAGTTTGTGGCTCTGTTTCTGGTTTCATGCTACAAATTGGGGACATTTGCTGGCCTAAAAATCCTGTCATTCATGAGACATGCTGTTCGTTACTTTACAAATAAACCTCATGACAAGAATATCAATGTGTAATGTTCTCTCGTGCATTGCCATACTAGTCATAGCTATTTGGTTGAATGGTGCAAAGGAACCATTCTCTGGTGAGTGCTGAATCTTAATTGTCTTTCCCATGGCTTCAATGGAGCATGCCATCTGCAATGTGACTGATAATTATGGTCACTTGTCTTCTACTGAAATGTGCATGGTTTTCTAACTGATTTTATCTTATATTTTTTTCTCTTTAAATGTATGCAGGCAAGGGTATCTTGTGAGATATCTGTTAATGTCAAGAACCAGACTATTGCCCATCAAAACTGCTCTCCTGAGGTGAGAAATTCTGCAATTTGATGTCAATTTTACATGTAACATCTCTTTGTGGACGGATAATGTGTGGTTTTTGAGTGAGCTACTAGTATTGGCTACTCAAGATGCCTTGTTTTTGCATGCTCAAACTAGTTTCTCCAATTAGGATATCAGATGGTCATAACTTCTTGATCTGCATGTTCACATGTGGTGTGATTTGGTAATGTTCTGTAGGACATTAAATGAAATCCTTTACTCAAGAATGCAATGACTATATAGTTCGGTTCTTAGTTGCATATAGGAATAGGCCTATATGCTGTGTAGCTAACAGATAAACTGCTGCCTAAACTAAATGATATTTTTTCTTCTCTTTTTCTTTCTTTGCTAGGAGCTCTTTCATCCCTCGCCAGCAAAGAGTTGATTGTCACTTAGTCTCTCCTCAGCGAATGTCTCTTGGATATATTTGCATTATACCAGCTTACATGGTTTTACAGATTTTAGTTATGGCTCCCAGCAGATCAGTGGAAAATCCTCGATGGCTATGATTATTTGTGTCTTGAGGAGAAAGTGCAGGCAGTGAATACTTATCCAATATTAAATGCTCGCAGTGATTGTGGAAGGCTGTCATCTCTGGACTCCAAAGTGTTTGCACTGGGGATAAAGCTTGGTCCTCGTCGCTGTATGTAGACCGTGTGCATTTTTCAGCCACCACTTACTTACCAGTTCAGCATGCAAATGATGACACAAACAATATGAGATACAAAAATATATAGAGCAGCGGGACCCGTAACTCCATGTATATACAAAATGAATATCCTTTATCTGCTTATAGTAATGATTTTTTTGAACACTCTATGTTGTGGATGTTTCTCATGAATTGGAGGTCCAATGTCTTTAATCTTCTGTTGGATGAGCTATGTTTATGTTGAAAGTGTTGCAATAATCTTGCTAAACCAACTGCGACGTTGTTTTTCTTCGTTTAAACTATGTAGGGTTTTTGCTTTTTAGAGCATCTCAAGCCTATCGAGTTGAGGTGTTTCTCCCCAATCCTACTGCAAATGGATAACTACAAAGGCAATAGATTCCTGAGGATCGTCTTAAGAAAATTGCCTTTGCCAGGATTTGAACTTGTGACCTTGCTTCCTGAAGCATGGTCCACCTTGGTTAAGCCCTTGAATTGGACCGGTGGATAACACTCTTTGATAATGATGGATGTGCTGATGATTTGCAAAATTATTACGTTGGTTGATACTCAGAGTCTTCGTTGATATTGAATCTGATTATTTCTCCTGGATATCCTCTACTGCTTGTTGAACGCTCTAAAATGCAGACCTTGGATATTGGTTTTCAAATGTCTTAAGTTTGGACGAAGGAATCCAAGCGACCAATATAATTAGATGTTCTTGTTCTCCTCAATTTTTCTGCTGCAGAGTTTCTGGCGCTTCCATCCCAAATGATCCTGTTTCTACGTCTCTTTCTGCCATTGTCCTTCTCATGAAAAGGGTTGACACAGTTTGAAGATAAAGGTTGTAGGAAAGAACAAACGGGAATTATAAGCATAGAAAGGCAAAACCATGAATTTGCCTCCGAGCTTCTACTGTTTAGTTCATTATTAGCAAGGATAAAATCTGGAAGTAAAGAGTTTCTGCACCAACACCCTTGTATGTTCTTCTTTTACGACTAGTTTCCGTACGACTTGTGTACTGCCCTACCATGCCATACTTGGCTCGGCATGACGGTGCTTTCACCAAGGGAGCTGCTGCAATGCGCCGGCGAGTGTCGCATGCAGCCATGCCAAGCCTGGACTCCTGATTTGGAATTTGTGAAGGGGCTGATCTTCTTTGTTGCTTATTTTCCTGGGGGACTGGGAGACTCTGACTCGACGGAAGGAATTAGACAGATTTTCGATAATTACTCATCTAACCACACGCATAATTCAAAAGAAAGTGGCTTGCCCGGATCGCCCATTTTTCATTACTAAAAACTGAAATCTGGAAGGACAAAGACATCGCAATTCAAAGACAGAAAGGCTTGACATGCCTCAGTTTCCTTCTCTCTTTTTCTCAAGTATCTAGCTATAGTTTGTACATATCTTCTGGTCGTTTTCTCACCATCGCACCGCCCCACGCATACGCAGCGCGGTGGTGCCTACACCGGAAAGAGCCAGGGTGCAGCGTTGGCGAGCATAAGCATCTCCTCTTCGATCCAAGCCCATCAGCCCTGGCCCCAGCCGTTTCCTGCTGCTGATGCTGATGCTGCTGCTGCTGCAGGCACGCGGGCATTGCCAACGTCCTGGTCAGCGGCTCTAGTCGCTCTGAGGGCGTGCGCGGGGTACCGCCTTCGTAACACCGACGACAGGTCTTTCAGGCTGAGCAAAGGGTTCCGTGGATGGCACATGATTGAAGTATTCAGTGAACTCTCTCCGTCTCTCTCTATTGCTCGTTCTGCAACTTTGTAGAAGTTCTAGCCTATTGGCAGAGCCTGAGGTTGGGGTGGATCCATATATAGAACGTCTAGACACGGAGGAATAAAGCAGAAAGGGAAGGCAAGTAGCTCCTTTTTGATGAGACTCGTGACAAAAAAGGCCGGGCTTTCTGAAGTCAGAGGGAGGTGTCTTTTCAAAAAGCTAAAACTGCCCCGTGGCCTTCCTCTCATTGGCCTAATGCGATAACACAAAGGTAGGTGCCAAACTGGGGCTGTTTTTCTGATGACACTTTTGAATCGTGTATTGAATGTTTCCATCTCCTTCCATTTATTTATTGCAAAATCATCCATGAGTTTTTACACAGCAACCCTCTCAAGGTAGGTTCTCTAAGGCCGCGAGTTCGGCACCATCTTGTACAGCTTGGCACGGCACATCGACGGACCTCAAATGGGAACCTCACGTTGTGGCCTCCTTGTCCTGAATTTGGGCTGCTAGTCGATTCGTACGTCAAGGAGCAAAGGCAAAACCAAGCCTATAGCCCGTTGAAGATAAAATAGGACATGAAATCATTGAAACTCGGTCGGTGTTACTTGAGCTACAAACGCGTGCATGATCAAATGAAATTGCATTCAATCAACGAGACAAAGTAGTGGTTTCATGCGCAACTTGACTTTCGTTGTTTTCATTAGTTTCAGGAAAATTCAGCATCGGTCGATCTGGAGGCACGTGGGCAGTGGAGTTTTGAGGTGGCAAGTCGGTTGAGGTATCCATCGACGTGACGCCATCGGTCGGGGCAACATCTGGCAATTGGGTGGGCGAAGTTTCTATTTTCTATTTCAATCTTTCTGTCTTTCAAGCTAGCGAAGGGTGACTGAGGACCACCTGAAAATTGAATCTGTCCAGATGATAATGTAGACGGGAATGGTCTGAAAATTATTATGATTCTGACGTTTCCAGGAAGTGCTTCGACAAGGGATTTCCCTACGAAGACGTGTGTGGAGAAAAGGGTTGATGGATGTGAGCTCTGAAGGAGGACTTCATTGGTTCTTGGAAAGTGACAAGGGGGTTGCTGATGCTTTTCCTAGTCAGCTGCTACCAGTTTTCCACTTCTTTGTTTCTTTGTCCTTTTGATCATCAAAGTGAAAGAGCGTACGCACAAATTATTTCTTTATTTCTTCTTGTTCAGTAGAACAAGTTAGCTTAGGATCCACGTTCTTCTTTGGCATATTGTTTGTCTCGATGGTTTATGTCAGGAGTGCGCAATAAAAGCCCGATACCTTAAGCCAATAAGTTATGAGTCAACTAGTATATATTAATTGTTCAACACCGCATTAATTCTCCGATGTAGCATTTCTTTAACATAATTCATACATGTATCTTAGCAATCTCTCTTTCACGGGTGAGCTTCAGTGTTAAGTCTGCTCCCCCTTAATTCAAGTATCATTTTGGCCCAACTTCATTTTTATGGGTTGGCATTACTACACCACAACATTTACCTATCTGAAACCGCAATCATTGGCTCTGATACTATTTGTTAAAAGTGCGTCCAGCAAAAATTTGATATCTTAAGCAAAAGTTTAAAACCTTAACTTGACTTTTACCAAGAGATCATGAAGAGAGCACAAATCCGAGCTTGTCATCATAACTGGCCTTCACTTAAAAACTTAATCCAATAAGTTATAGGCCAAATAAGATATATTAATTATTCAACATCACATTAATTTTTCGATGCAGAACTTCTCAACATAACTCATATGTCTACCCCAATAGTTTCATAACATCGAAATTTGTTAATGTGTTCCCTAAGAAAGAACGATTTCTCTAGGATATACGGGGAAACTGAAGTTGGCAGCCACGTGCAGATGTGCGACTTCCGGTATCGATGGCATTGACCACGACAAGAGGAAGAGAAAAATGGGGGCTTCCGGAAGAGTTTGCATGAGCTGTATGGCAATGATATTAGACCTTATTAGAACAACGGTTTGTCTAACAAATGGCACGAAAATAAACTCGCGCAATTATTTCTTCTTTTTTTCATTGTTTTTCCTGCATTCACATTTCGCATGGAAAATTGAATCTATGAAGATTTCAGGATTGCAAGAGAGGAGCGAGAAATCTCTACTAAAAAATACATCTTCATTCGGAAAACCTCACAATAAATGATCATTGAATCGTGAGAAAAATCAACTTGCAAGCACGACAGAATAGACGAGCGAAATTTTTAGCATCTGATGTAAATCATACTGCATGCAAATCGATCTCTATTATCATTGCACATGACCTAATCTGCTCGAACAAATCATCACATTCTCTTACTCCTGTTTTTTCTGTCACAGTAAAAGACTATCTTCTTTTGGATTTGTTATCTTTTGAGGGATCCGCTTCCTGGCAATGTGTTCATTCCACCCTTGGACAAAGGCAACCGATATGTACAACATTGGCTCTCCAGATGATAAGTACAGTTCATGCTACCAATGCAGTCCAAAGCTTCCTGCTTGCATTAGGGGGTGCGCAAAATAGGCAAACAAAGTCAATGCCGTAATCGATAGGTATGGCAATCGGAGGAACTCCTTGTAGTAATCTTTCGGCAACTTCTGACGGCCTTCAATAATTGCCGCGTACGGAACGGTGCTTGTCCGGCTCTTCACAGCATCGAAAGCCTCTCCATATCTGATGGCTAGTCTTCTATCTCCGTTCCAAGCACCAAAGAGATGATGTCCGATCAAGCCGGCCGATGCGGCCAAAGTGACGGAGTTGCCGATCCATAACGTGTGAGCCAGGCACCACATGACCTGCCCAACCATCTGGAGTGAGGAATATGTCATTAGCAAGCTCTTTTTCATCGTTTTATTGTCACAAATCATTCTTTCCAGGAACTAGTCTCCCTAATTTTTTTTTTTAAAAACTTTTTTATTCAATTTTTTGCAAATTGCGACTTGAATTATATGGTTATCATATAAAATATTAATCACAAAACAGAGAGGACTGTTCCGTCAAGTAGTAGGTGTTAGAATCTGGTCACAACCCATCTCCAAGATAGCTCACCTTCACGAGAAATATTTATAAGTCTACAAGACTACAAAGAAATTTTCAGGACGAGGTGCCAACATTGCGCCAAAGTTCAGATACATAAATTCTAGAGTAAGCAACGTGCTCAAGCCAGGCCACTAAAAAATGGAACCTTCTGAGGGATAAGCTCTCGACCAATTACAGCTGGTTTAATCATGCCTCATGGTATGCTAGGCTTCCAATTATTTATAACTGTTGAATCCATGTGGTTCCTCTTCAAATTTGCTTCATTTAGGAAAATTCTAGAATAATATCCAGTTTTCCATTTTAAGTAGGGATTCAAATTCAATGCATGAGCTCAAACAGGAGAGAGCAGATTGCAACAGGTTCCACCTGATTCTGATGTCACTAAACCGCCTTCAAACAACTTTTCATCTTGGGTAATTCATACCTGTGGGTGCCTGGTGATTCGCATGATTCCTGTCTCCCAAAGATGCATCTTGGGTTTATCAACCGCTGCCACCTCTAGTAGGTTGAAGGTAGAAGGATAGAGGAAGAAAAAGGAGACAAAATTTGTGAGCCACACAAGTTGATGTACTCCAGCAGCACCCTGGAGCTGCCATAATTGTACTCCATCGTATCTATGATTGATGAAGTAAACCTAAATCATGCAAAGTCAGAGTTGATTCAATAAAAGAACCCCAAACAATCTGTGGAACATATTATGCAAACATGAGAAATGAAAATTGAGACAATGCACCAACATCAAATTTAATGATGGATTAGCAGAGGACTTGTGTACTGTCCACCTGTAAAACAAGAAACTCACCACAGTGCTAACAGCCAAGGGAAGAGATGTGCCTGCAAACAACACCCGGTAGGCCCGCTCACCCATGACTTTTTCTCCAGCATCCCTTAGACTAGCCAATCCGCTATGCACCACGGCAAAAATGACAGTGAGCAATAGCATTACAACCTGCAGAAGAAACAGTTAAATCACCTTCCTGTTTTCAAGATCCTACTCCAAAGGCATTTGGCATAAAGCAGGCATCAGCAGCAAAATTGGAAGGGTAAGAGAAGCCATTCATTACAAAACTTGAGCAACTGAAACAACGTTGAAAGGGCAATCTAATGTACCGGCATGCAACAAGGCACATGCAAACGCCCCTAGCAATGGGCTAGAGACAAAGATCTACACTGGAAGCAGAACTTTTTGGCATGTCAATCGACCTCCACTTCCTCCTCCCTTTTCTAATTCTTTCTCAAAAATCCAAATTCTCTCAATTTAGGAGACTAAAGGAAGATGAGTGGTTGAAATGCATTTTGTAGATGATGTTTTGTAATCTTTTAAAGGTAAATTGCATCAAGCCATTGAAAGGAACCAAATGTCTCTCTTAGTTAGCCAATCCCTAAACTTCCTTATCACTCAACATATCAAACTGTGGATACTTTTGATAGGATGGACAACCCCTGCACCACACTAGTTACATCCAATGCCATGCTCTAATCATGGAGACATCTCCTTGACTCCAGATTCACCAACAAAATCACAAAATAGAGGTCCTCATTCCACAACTTATGGCACCTATCCGAGCAAAAGTTCCATCTCTTTGGCCATTGCGTTCTCAACTGTACAAAACGATCAACAAAATTTCAACTCCACAATTCTCACATTGAAGATAGAAACTCATGCTTTGTTGCTCTTACATCTTCACAGAATCCAAATTCCATGTTCTGTGAAGGCATATACCCTCGCATGGTCACATAGCTCCAACTCTATTGCTCAATCAAGCAAATGAGCCTTTTCCATTCCAGCCCACATCCACTCATGATCTCAAGCCACAACAAATCTGGAGCTATCAAACTCAATCCTAACCTTTAACTCCAGAGCTTCACTTCACATTCATATCACAGGCACCCACCAACCAAGAATTAACGGGAAGTTAAAAAAAGAAAAAAAAAAACAGTACCTCGGGGCTATCCGAGAGCCCAGAAACAGAGTCGATGAAGGCCTTGCCAAGTCCCAACCCTGAAGGAGACTCATCAAGCCAGGCCACCTTCAGAATGAACAGAACAACTCCCAGAATCACCGAGAAGTACACCCACGACACGATCTTCTGCGCTCCCAATTCGAACACCGCCGAGTCCTCCCCAACCAAAGGCAAGCCCGAAGAAGCAGAAGAAGAAGAAGTCTCCTTCGCGTCGTTGTCCCGGATAGAAGTCCGAACAAGAACTTTCCGGGAAAGTCGGGACACTTTCGACGGAGCCGGCGGGGCAAGGAGGAATCTTGAGCTGGTGGGTCGGCTTGTTTTGGGAAGCAGACGAGGGGCAGAGCGAAAAGGGGGCGTCTTGTGCGAAATCGGGTTCGACAGCACGATGGAGCTCGACATCTCTGTCACTCGCCGACGCCGACACTCCCCAACGCCACAATCCCAGAATCGAGGGAGGACTGCGCGAGCGAACGAAACTGAAGGGAGCTGAATTATAGCTGCATCGGCGAGGACGGAGACATCAGAGAATGGCGAGTGGAGTTCTAGCGGAAGCCGAAGAATCTTGAAGAAAGCCTGGAGGTGGGATGCTGTTGGGTCGAGGACTTTGGAGTTTTGTTCGGTTGGGTGGAGGCAAAAGAACAAAATGCACAAAATGGGATTGTTGCATTTTGGGCAAGGAACTGGAAATGGTTTCGTGCGACGCGTCCGAAGCACTTACCCAAATTTCCAATCACCGGTGTTTTATCATCGGTTGGCAGAGGAGAGCTGGGTGGGCTGGGTGGGGTGTCCTGTTTCGGTCCACTTATCTTCCGGCCTTTCCATTTCTTGAAGTGCTCGGTTCAACTTGCTAATTTCGAGTTCGAGTCGAGTACAGCTGAAGCTGGAAAAACATGACTATACAACAACTTACAAGTTGCTTATTTTTAAAACCCGAAACCTATCCAGCATTACCGGGAACTTCGATTCTATACTATATGATTAATTAAATGAATTGTTGCTTTTAATGTTACAATTTAGTGATCACAACTTATTTAAACACATGAAGAATATGAAACACTAATAAAGTGAAAGTCTGAATCATAAAATGAAAACTCAGTTAATGATATTAGATTATATAGTTATCATTGAAGGACATAGAATACCGTACAATTGTGCAAATATATAGATTGTACGAATAGATAGATCAAGAAAACACAGACTTATTTAGAGTTTTAGCTTTCATGTTTTTGGCTCCACTGACTTTGAATCTCCCATCAGAAACAAGTTCTCTCATTTTAGAAATATGAAACCTACTTCGATATACCCTATAATTGGACATTTTCTCAGTTCCAAGTTTTATCCTGAAATCATACTTGCCCTAGTTCATAATACAGTCCAATTCAAGCTTTGAGCGCGAGCAAGTGCTCGAGTTTGATTGACTGATCCACTTGAATGGAATCGAGCTTGAATTCATAGAAAACACATTCGAGTTGAGCTCGATCGACCTCGAATCAAGTCTCGAGGGTTGAATATCGGAATTGGGTCGGGCTCGAACGTTGAATTATGTCCGAGCACACATCCCCATCTGGCCGTCGTTTTCGTGTCCCGCGGAGGGAAAAGGAATACGGAGGACAGAAAAATGGGGCTCTGTCATTTGCTGGCGACGCGTTTCGTTCCTTCGAATCCACCCTCTTTCTTTCTCGGAAAATTCAGTTCTTTAGCTCGACGTGTCCCCGAGAAAAAGGCGCCATGGAATATAAAAAAGGCAACAAGCAAAGTCGAATGCCACTCGCCACCAACTCATTCTTCGCTAGCATTTCTCGCTCACGGCCGACCCACTCCCCGACCTTGATTTATACATCTTCTCGGTTCTGGTCTTTTCTTTGTGTTCTCTCTCTTTCTCTCTCTTTCTCTCCTGTGTATTTGGTTCCTGCATCAAAGACAAGCTCCTCGACGCCCCAATGAGGCCGAACGCTGTCCATGTCCGAACCACCGTCTTCATGTCGTCGCTGATGATGATTCTACAGCTGGGTCGCGGGCAGAGCGCAGCTCCTTCGCCCTCACCGGAGGGTTATTCCAGTGATGGTGCGTTTGTTTTCCCCGGTTTCCATGGTTTTCGCGCTTGTCTTTGATCGCGTACGATGAAAGATTTCAACATGTCCTCTCCGGCTACTGAATGCAGGGAAAGCGATCGATCAAGGAGTAGCTTACGTTCTTCTTCTGGTGGCGCTGGCGATCACGTACCTCTTCCATTGACGCTCAGCTCTTCTGCACGATCTGTCCATCATGCCTGATCTACTAATATCTCTTTATAGGTTTATTCTCTTTACTCGTTTGGAGAGATTTTGCACTTAGCAGCACCTGCACATGTAATGACAGGAAATTCAATGAGCATTTTTGTAAATATATTATCATTCTTACTATTATAATGATGGTTGTTGTTGTTATTATAAATTTAGCTTTACTCTCAATTCTGCCATGAACTTTCCTTTGTCTAAAAAATGCTAAATTTTAAATTTAGTCCCAAATTTATCCCGAACTTTTCTTTGTCCTAAGAAAAAAATCGCCAACTTTAGATCCCCAATCCCAAATTTACTCCGGACTCTTTTTGTCTAAAAAAAAAAAAAATCACTAATTCTTACTTTACTTCCAAATCTTCCCCCATGATGATTAGACCTTTATCCAAAAATCACCATCGTCCTAATTTTTATACTCTAGAATGGTTTCATATTGGATATGATTTTCCATGTAACTTTACTGATGTGGATTTGTTATTGATGTGAAAATGCCACGTCAAATTAGGACTAGACCATGGGAGTAGATTTGAGAATAGATTGAAGGTTAGTGATTTTTATGACAAAACAAAATTCGGACCTGATTTGGGACAAGACCTAAATGTGGGTTTTTTTAAGACAAAAAATGTTCATGGCAGATTTGGAATTTGACCTAAAATTTAGATTTTTTCTGAGATAAAAAAAGTTAGTATACTTCTTCACCAAAAAAAAAAAGTTAGTATACTTAAAGTATGGGTTTCTTTAGGAAATTAGGCTAATTTGTTATCAAATCCTGACTCGATTCAACTATGTAATCCTCAATACTTTAGCTTGATTCGATCATGCATATTATAAGATTGAGCTTGACCTTGCTTCACTCGACTATTGAAAATAAATTGCAGGTGGAGCTCAGCTCAAGCTCGATATAAGAAATATATGAGAAATAGGTTAGTAATGTCAAGTAGATGTGTAAAAGTAACTAAAATATGTACAAGTTTTAAGTCGGGTCATGTGTTTTAGAGCCTGAGCTAAGTCTATTTCATAACTTCACGGAATTGCGAGATGAAGCAAAGCAAGGACCGTGAAACAATTACAGTTCAATTTTCTTAAATAGCATCAACTTTATCTCAAGTCCCAAAATCTGACCTAAATTTTATTTTTTTTCTCATAAAAAAGGGCCAATTTTAACTCGGGTTCTAATTCTGGCTCATGAAAAGACCCCAGCAATCCATGCAGAGGTAGAAGATTATTCAAAATGACACTGTAATGGGCAATACCGGTGGCAATTTTCTTCATTTGGGCAAAAAACGAGCGGGCCCACATCATGTTGGATTGGGCTTCTGGTGGTATGCATCGCTTACAAAGCAGACCCAATTTTGCCTGGAAGTCCAAGCATAGGCCCAAGAGCTTGAATCTGTTTTTATTGGTCCAGCAACGTGCAAGAATTAGAACTCATCATATAATCACCTGCCGACATCTCAGCGCGCTTATTCACCACCCGTTTCATTTGAAAATCTTATATTACAAGTTCTCGTAAAGAAACATTCTCACAAATAGTAACTCCGAAGCTATCAAACTCTTTATTGTTCGAAAAAATTGGTTGCGATAATCTCATAGTGTCAGCAATTTTTTTTTTTTTTTGAACAAAGTGTCAGCAATTAATTCGAAGGATGTTGATTTGGGTCATGTTTGAAATAAAGTGGCAGCAATAAAGTGGCAGCATGTTTTGGCAGCTAAATTGAAGGATTTTCATCGGTGGATGCACCACTTGTTTCATTTGAAAATCTTATATCGCAAGTTCTCGTAGAGAAATCATTCTCACAAATAGTAACTCCGAAGCTATCAAACTCTTTATTGTCCGAAAAAATTGGTTGCGATAACCTCGTAGTGTCAACAATTTTTTTTTTTTTTTTTAACAAAGTGTCAGCAATTAATTCGGAGGATGTTGATTTGGGTCAACGTGGCAGCATGTTTTGGCAGCTAAATTGAAGGATTTTCATTGGTGGATGCACCACTTGTTTCATTTGAAAATCTTATATCGCAAGTTCTCGTAGAGAAATCATTCTCACAAATAATAACTCCGAAGCTATCAAACTCAATTGGTTGCGATAACCTCGTAATGTCAGCAATTAATTCGAAGGATGTTGATTTGGGTCAACGTGGCAGCATGTGATGGCAGCTAAATTGAAGGATTTTCATAGGTGGATGCACCACTCGTTTCATTCGAAAATCTTGTATTGCAAGTTCTCGTAAAGAAATCATTCTCACAAATAGTAACTCCGAAGCTATCAAACTCTTTATTGTCCAAAAAAAATTGGTTGCGATAACCTCATTTATTCAGCAATTTTTTTTTTTTAACAAAGTGTCAGCAATTAATTCGAAGGATGTTGATTTGGGTCAAAGTGGCAGCATGTGATGGCAGCTAAATTGAAGGATTTTCATCGGTGGATGCCCTAGAAGTAAAAGTTACAAAAAAAGACAAAAAAAAGAAGTAGATAAAGAAGTAATAACGCCTTTTGGACCATAATTTCGATTATTATTTTTTATGATCGTGAGTCTTGGGCTAATTGGTCGAGATATCATAATCAAGGATGGTGAGAACGGATGATGACTAAGTCCTGATTGAGACACGAAACTGACATTTGCTTGGGTTATTCAAGGAAAATACACGCTTAATATCTGGTATATAATACAATATTTATATAATATATTATTTACAATGTATGCATGGAGTATAGGAAACCTTATCCAGGTGGAGTCTATGATGGAGCCCTACTAAATGAAAAAGGAAGCAATGGTTTTTTTTTCTTTTGTTGATAACTCATTACCCAGTAAGCATACCGCTACTCAATAAAAATTGACCAAAAAAAAAAAAAAAAAAGTTAGACTAGTCGTGCCAGGCCCGGTGTTCATGATTTTCTTTTAGTTTTTCATTATTTTCTTTTTTGAATTTGAAAAATGTTAAAAAAATTAATTGAGGGGAATTAATGAAAAACCTTGTTTAATTAAACTAAACAGAACAAAGTACATCTTTAAATCGAGAACAAAATTATACATAGTGTTGCCACACATAAATTACTCTTGTTGCCCTAATAATGACCACACATAGATTACACCAAAGAGGATTGTCTGACAAATTTTAGTGCTTTCGATGTTGTGTCTATGAAATTTAAATGATACGACACAATTTGCTAATATCTCACATGTTGAGTTCTTTTTTTTTTTTTTTTTTTTTTTTTTTTTTTGTGAATTAGTTAATTTATATTGAAGGAGTAGACAGAATTGTGTTGCATCTCATAGGATTTTCATCTATTATATTGTCACTAGAAAAGAATATCTGTACAAACGTGGTTGGTCTCGTAATCCATAAATCGAATCCATGTGATTTTTTTTTCACTAATAATCATGTGATGATATATAAATCAAGTAATTATGAGAGCATACATATCATCTCTCGGGGGCTTAAATCTTCGAGGAATGTGCATGCATGTTATTCTAACCAACTTATTCAATAATTATCTTCCAACGAGATGTGTTAGTGAAATGTATTATTTTTCCGCACCTAACAAGTCCTCATGAATTAGCACACTCTATCATGAGAATAATTATCTAGACATCACTTACATAGTACCTTGCCCAAGTTTACAAATTAAGAATTTCCTAATCAAAGATACTTAATTTGTTATACATACGTACTATGGCCATATAAATCAAGTATAAATTGTTTTTTCAATGTCATACCCACAAAGAGTCAAAATGAGGCCTATTTTGATTTTTTTTTTTTACTTTCACTGTCCTTTTTTATCGTGGCGGTTTTGTTGATTAAGGACTTTTGGATCTGATGATGTCATTGTCTCCAGCGATGATTCCTTGATGAGAGTGTTAAGCTCTTTATTCTCCTAGGTGACCAGTTGTAGATACATCAAAGTTATTTTCTTCATGCTCAAGATCTTTGCTCACATTACTGCAAGTTCGAACATTTAGTTTTGATTTTCGGAAATCATCGCAAGAATCAAAAGATTGCTATAAAGAATTACATCTCACTCATGCTAGCATAGGGGTGGTTCTGCCAAACATGCCAACAGTTTTTGAGGGGGTGATGATGAAGTAGAGAGGAAGCTCATGAGAGTCCGTGAGATTGCCTAGTTATTGATGTGCATGGAGGCATCGGAGGAGGAAGGTGAAAAAGCGTGGCAATCCATTTTAACATAAACAAGAACAAAAGAAAGGAAAGCAGAAGAAAAAGAAGAAACAAAATTCAAAACAGGGCCCCACATTGGCCCCACATTTGATTATGTGGGGGTACAACGTTTAAAAGATGAAAAATTAAGAGGTAATATGGTTAATATACTGTAAAATGGAGTATTTGAGTCAAAGAAGGAGCCGAAAAAGCGGAACTTCAATATATGCATTTTTTTCTTGTTTGGATTGTGGATACAGTTAAACTTGTATTTCTTCTGAGCCATGACCTTCATATTCAACAAATTAACGTCACGGTTGGCACCACGTTGTAAGGGAACATATCACATAACTAATTTCAAAGTTCATTGTATAAAAAAAAAAAAAAAAGAGGAAGAAAAATCAATCCTGTTATGCCTGGCCACTTCTCATTGCTCCTCCATTCTATTATTCGTTTGACCTTTTTTTTTTTTTTTTTTTTTTTAAGGAATTGTACATTTTGCAATGATTTAAGTGATTGCTTGCGCTTTGGTCCATGGCCTCACGTAGGACGAAGGCAATTGGCAAAAGATAGATGAGGTAAACTCCATTTTTGACATGGATTTAACGGAAGTTGTGCAGATTGATCGTGTGATACTGTAGCAACAGTGCTGCAATTAAGGGCAACCGTCGTATTTTACTTTTCACACAAGAAAAAGCTGTCCAATTTGCTTGTTACCCACCTCTCACCATTGCAATCAATCACGCCAACTTATAAGTATCAAGAATTGGTTAATCTAAGTCTTTGGGCAAAGATAAACAGTGGTGAGCATGATTTAAGGATGTAATTTAAAACTAGAGAACCAAACTGGTTGGATTTTATTTAGGTTCAGGTTTTAAGTTTAAAAAATTGAGAAATTTACTTCAACAAGTAAATTGAAATAAGTTTTTGTCCATTTATTGGTTTATTTTATTTCAGAATCACTAGTACTTCCTTTTAATGATTAAAATTTTTACTTTGTTAGCATTTCATTTGTTTCATGTGTTAAAATATAAGTCGTGATTATTAAAGGTGATGATATACTGTAATCGCTTAATTAATAATATAAAACGAGTCTGAGTAGACTCTAGAACCTGTGATGGAGCGAGAGACCGTGCAGTTTGTATTAGAATAGTTTCACGCCATTAATGAGATCTGAAATGTGCTTTCCTTCGCTCTCAGTGCTCCGTCCGACGGTTTTGAGAGAGAACACGTGCTAGTACTCTTACCAAGAAAGCAATGCATTAAAATAGAACTTAAATGAGAAAAGTTGCATGCAACAGCTCGGACGTTGGGACCGAGGGTAGAGATCCACAGGAGGCTGAGGTTGAACCAGACTGGGGAGGAAAAACACAGAAGAAAAGATGACAAGGACAACGTGGGGTTTGCAGTCGTCGTAGGTAGGATTTTTAGATCAGCTTTCACAGTAAGTCCAGGAAAATCGAGTCCAATTCAAATGAATATAATATTGACCTCTTCTTATGAACATAATATTGACTTCTTCTCTAGTGATATCTTTGTCCTTCACGTGAGATCCCTATGTCTAGACATCAAGTTAATGTACGCATGGACAATCCAAAAAGGAAGAAACATGAGAGATTAACAACGAAGCTGATGGGTATACCGCATTTTGAGGGACTATCTTCTACTCCGTCTAGGAATCATGGATCGAATCAAACATCAAATGTTGGGCGTGGAATTATGCTGCAATATGCAAAGGGATTGTTTGGTTGATAGCTCCCTTTCCATCTTCGGACTCTCAATCCAAAAAGATAAGACCGATCAACCAATATAAATAGTGGTAGAATATCTTTATCAATACAAAAATAAGAGATTTTTTTTGCGACATTGGGGTACATCAATTTGTCAAAGTTCTTTTATACCCATCCTTAATGTGCAAGCCAAATACGGTAGACCAATTCAATGATCGAGGAAGTTTCGCCAAAATTTATATGGTAAATATTTCTCACATTTCTTTTGTCATTGATCATGTGACATGATGACCCAATGTGTTGCATAAATTTGAATTATCTCGACGATTTAAGTTGCGTATTAAATAATTAAACCTGGTTAGTTACAATAAAATAAGTGATTTGATGATTCGATGACCTCAAGGTGATTCCTCCTTCATACATTAATACTAATAATACACAACCTATGTACTTCTAAGAATAATATATACACACATATATATCCTAGGGTGACACCTAGACCATCGATTTTTTTTTTTTTTTTTTCTGTTTAATAACTTAGGGACTTCCCCCAGATATTCATGTGGATTTTCATCTCCCGAAAGTCAATTTGATAAGATCCACGATCTGACCAAATGGGCTGCCGGTACTATTACAAGAGCGAATTCATTTACTGGCCGGACCATCGGTATAATCGCAAGTTTTAATTTTGAGAAAAAACCAAACAATAAAGTATTAATATCGATGAAAGTATCGTGGATGAGAATGGATGCAAATATATGTATGTATATAAATTGTAAACCAAACTTCTGAATTTGATGTCCATTCTCGTTTTTATGAGAATATCCTTTAATTTCCCCGTCCTTTATTATTTTATTAAAATCTATTAATGTGATCAAACACTTATCTCCTGCTAAAAATATCAAAACGGTAAGAAAAATGCATATGCTGCGCATCTAGAAATTCAAAATATGATAACTGCCCATTATTCGTGACTTCATTTGTTTCCTACTTATCGCCACTTATTTGCTAATCCAAGCAACTACAGCTACTAATAATTTTGGGCAAGCACATGTTGCTTATGACCTTTTCCTTTATCATGTTCTTTTGTAAACCTTAGTGAGAATTTTACCATGTGAAAGCATTGCCCAATTTGATTATTTAAATTTGCATACACATTTTTTCGGACAGCGATATTGATCGCGGATTTTAAAGAGCACGAGAACAACCGCACCTGCTTGATATCTAGTTTATACTTTCAAGTCAGTTTTTCAAATAGAGTTATCTCGAGCTCACCCTTTTCATATTAAACAATTTCGAGATAGTCAACCCTAATTGATGACCGGATTACCATTTTTTTTCTTACTAAGACCAACTGAAAAAGAAGACCGTTTTTCATCGGTGAGAAGATGTGCATTAATTGAACCAACTAAACAAGTTCACGGTGATCGAGTATCGCTGACCGATGCTATGCAAACAGCATATTTACCCTTTGATTGGACCATACACGATAATCAACTTCGTAAAAAGACGATTAATTATCTAACCGCAATCTTCGTTCGTATGCAATGTTCCCGGGAAACTTTATTTTCATGGAAAAATATAATAAACCTTTTAAATTTCCCATTCTACTTTGTTTCTAGAGGCAAAAGCTCCATTTATTTCGAGAAAAAAATAAATGATTTTGAAAATATTTATTTAAAAATAATTACTTGTATCGCATTAAATAATTAGTTAACAAAAAATATTTTCATTAATGATAATAAATTATGTTTAAATGGATGGTGAAAAAATCTTCCGTTTATTTATTTTTTTAAGTAATATAAATGATCATTTTTAAGAAATTAATTTTCAAATCATTGATTTACGAGTGGAAATAATTGGAGCCGAGGGTTAGGTTTATTCCGCCAATCAATTCCCCTGATGATCACTTTTGTTAAAGAGGGCCATCATGGCTTGCGTGAGCAAACGGTGTGCAATTGAATCCAGTTACTTGTGAAATAGACGATGTAATCTTAAATATATAATATCTCCTTGCCTCTAAGTCTTCTAGAGATGTCAAATGAAGAAAATTTAAGTAAGGGATGAACGTAGCAACACGTGGATGAATGTAAGCCGGCAAAGGGAATCCACTCTATATCGATGGCTAGTCATAGCTCGAAAAGGGTCATTACGTGTGCGGTACGGTGAAGTTTTTCCATACATGCTAGTTGCTAATGCCAAAATTTTAGGGATGATATGCTAGAAAAATTTTTTTCTTTAATGATGGATCTACTTACTCACGACGTCGCAACTAACTTTGTATAGTTGATGGGACTTGAAATGGCCAATCTCCACTTTGGAGGGTGTCGTCCAACCCTCTTCTCATAGAACATGTACTAGTACTCTTAGCAAGAAAGTAATGCATTAAATAGAGCTTAATGAGAAAAAGTTACGTAGTTCTTTGACCTTAGGATCAAGGGTATAGATCAGTAAGCGGTTAAGGTTGACCCAGATTAGAAAAAGAAAAAAATGAAGGAAATAGATAAGGAGAACAACGCGAGATTTGCCCTTGTCATAGATAGAATTTTGAAATAAGTATCATATTCTAAGTCAAGAAAATCTAATTGTTTTTCAAATGAACATAATCTTGCCACGAATTTTGAGGTAAATATGTCTCAAGTACAACTTTGAAGTTTTTGGTGTCACAAAAAAATAATTTGGGTAATAAATGTGTCACCCTGGGTATAGTATAGGGTCTTTTCACCAAACGGGACCTTCCATACCCAACTTTATCAGCTTCTAGCAAAGCCCTTTGATTCCTTCATTATGCATGCCCTACCTTAAAAGGGAGGAAGATGGAGCCTTGATCCAATACGTAGGATTTTTTTTTTTAATATAAAAAACTTATAGACTAGAATTTCTATTGCAATTTGATTATTCAAATCGAACTAATTTCTGAAATCAAAGTACTTGAAGCGTGGATCGGCTCGACGGAATTACTTTGCCTGTTTGGTTAGTCGAGGTGTTTAATTGATTGTTTTTCGAAAATAAATTAATGTGCATTATTCGGTGTGCAAAAGCATATTCTAAGAAAAGATAAGGTAATCCTTGCTTGTCTATAATGTGAAATAGAAAGATAGGTTTCACCGGCTCAAGTTCCATTTGAACTTGCTTTCAGCATGTTCTGACCCAATCCTATGGTCAGCTTGCGGGATTGATTTGCATTTAATTTTCTTGATTTCTTTATATTTTTCTTATCACTCTAATTGTTGGGCTGCTGATAAAAAAAATATATATATATATATATATATATAGGGAAAAAAATGAGGAAGTAGTAATATATAGTGGAGGAAGGACTACACCAAATCTTTTTATTTATGTAGATCTAGTAAACTGTATCATATTAGCGGAAGTAATCGAATCATTGCGTAACACAACTAAAATAATCATAATAGGGAGTTAACTTAGAATAGTACTTGGTTCATCGAGTTTGAGTCATATGCTTAATTCATGACTCTACAAAACATAAATGCGTTCATTTAATCATTAAAAAAGGTCCCATAGTTATTCATTTGAAAGTTTCCCTCTCATTTTTCTTATTGACTATTTCATGCGATACTCGCATTCTTTTGCTTGTTAATCTTTTTCAATGATGTATATTTTCTCACCCTTGTGTCACAATTGAATAATTAATTAGATCTTGTTTGTTTTGGCTTCTAAAAAGTGAAAGCTATTTATTTCATTTCCACCAACATTTATAATGTTATTTTAAATTTTAAAACACACGCAATATTATATGGAAATGTCATGGTACTATTAGTATAATTTTTGAAGTTTTCAAATGTTTAAAAGTGAAAACAAGTCAAAATACTTGCACCATAAGATTTGCAAAATATGTCAATTTCAAAACACTTGTACCGCAAAAAGCAAAAAATAAAAGTTACTCCACATATTAATTGCAAAATTGTAAGCCTTTTTGTCTGTGAGGCAAATCTCATGTGTTTGTTGTACGGAAATAAAGTATTTTCTTTCAAACGATAAAATCTATAATGAAAAAAAAATCTATTAATTGATGTCCTCTGACTTTTAGACCTCAAATAATTTCATATATATAAATGAAAGAAACACAAAGCATGGTCAAGACGTGGAAAGCGGCTACGCACACATGTTGATCATGCCTTACTTTATGAGAAAAAAAGAAAAAAAAGAAAAAGAAAAAGAATGTTATCTGAAGTCCTATGTTACCCATCATTAAAAAAAGGTTGTTGTCTTTAAAAGGGTTTTGTTAAGTTATCCTTGAAAGAGTTCTGTCCCTTTGTGTAATATTCAAATTAGGAGTGTGCATGGTCCGAGCAGGCGGTTCCCGACCTAGAATCGAAAACCGCCCATTAAGGATTGGTTTCGAAAAATTGGAATCAGGATCCACTCATTAGTTGCATAGATCCATCGGAGAACCCGAGGTCCGGTTCTCGGGTGGATCCATGAAACCGGTCTCACAATAATAATAATATATTATTTTTTTCAAAAGCTCCGATCTTGACGGGAAATAACTTTGGTTTTCAACCAAAATTGTTGGTTCTTCGCTGTCTGACATATTCTCCTCCTCCTCCTCGTGCAGCCCTGCTTCTTCACGTGCTTGCTTTTTGCCCACCAATTGCTCTATGTTTTGTCAATGTGCATTTTGGACTTTTAGCTTCAGCGCCTCTCCATTTGGTGTGCTTTGGACTTTTTTCCCACTTTAATTAATTTTTTTAATTATTTGATTTGGGTTTGTTAATTTGTAATTTCTTTTTTATAATGTTAAAAATTAATATATTATTTTAATATAATCGGTCCGGTCCGAGTGGGCGGGTGGATGAATCCGCCCATGGAACCGGAAGTCGGACCGTACTCACCGGGTCCCATAAATTAGAACCGAGAACCGGATCGGTTCCTTCAAGAACCATCGGTTCGACAGTTCGGGTGGGTCTTGGTTCTTTTGCACACCCCTAATTCAAATGAATCGTTACGGGTGCGTATATTAACGTTTCGATTCTAAGAAATAATTTTTTTAATACATTTTTTTTATTTATGTTCTTAGGATCAGTTTTTAAGCATTTTAAAATATTTGGTAACTATAAAAAATTTTTGTTATGGGAACACAAACATGTTTGGTACAATCCAAAATTTTTTTGTGACTTAAAATTTCTTTTAATATATTAATAATTTTATTACATTCTTTCTTTTTTTCTTTCCTTTTTTTTTTTCTTCTCCTTCCTCTTAGTCGGTCACTAGCTTGGCCATGCAGACGAGGTCATTGGCCTCGGGGGAGCCTCGCGGTGGCTTGGTGAGGCTCGGCCTTGCCCTAGCTGGGCGAGGCGACCTCACCCCGATTTGGCAAGGTCGAGCCTCGCCCGGCCACCGTGAGGCCGGGCGTTGCTTAGGTCGACGTTGCTTGGCCTCGCGGTGGTTGGCAAGCTCGGGGCAACTTCACCGGGGGCCGACAAGGCTCCGGTGAGGTCACCAAGCCTCGTCTGGCCAATCACTGGCCATTGTCGGGCCAGTGACCAACTAGGAAAGAAGAAAGGAAGAGAAAAAGAAAGAAAAGAAAATGAAGAAAAGAAAAGAAAAAAAAGCTTGTTTTTTGAGTTGTTCGCAGGAATAAGAAACAACTTTTTTTTTTAAATTTTTTTTTATTTCTTGTTTTTGTTCTAAATTTATTGAGGAGAACAAAAAAATTACCACATGTTTTTGTTCTATTTCTGTTCCGGAGGAAAAAAAATAGAAACGGGTATTCTCCGAAACGTTACCAAATAGCTCCTAAGTATTACCAAAAAAATAAAAGAAAAGGATCATCAAGAACTTCATCTTTGTCTAAAAACTACATAAAGAGATGAAAACTTTTCAAGGGCCGGAAATAAAAAGAAACTCCATCCAGAACGGAAAAAAGGATGATAAAAAAAAATGTCATGATATTACTGGATGCTAGACATATCATTTGCATCGTAATTAAAGAAACCAACGCGTAAATCTAGCTCGTCCGTTTGTGTCCACATGAATTTTGATCGAAGTCTTGAACTCTTAACATAACCGATTGAAGGGTTCGTGTCCCTTAACATAAGAACCGTGAAAATAAATTACGAGCCGTTGTAAGATGGGATGAATGGCGTTCAGTAAATATTTCTTTTCTTGGACTGAAGTCCAAAAGGGGAAGGCCAAAAACAAGGAGTAATTCATGGAAATTAGGTGATCGGGAATCGTGACTGATTTTTCCTAGATGTTTCTCTTCCCAAAATAACCCTAGATGTTGCGAGAAGGAAAATGACTGTCCACTGTCTACTAGTACTATATAAAGTGGAGTAAAGACCCTCCTGCCGAAAAAGTGGGCCTGAGTGCAGAGCAGAGAGAGAGAGATGGCAGAGAACCAGAGCGACGTCAACGGGAGCCCGAAGACTTATGATGAACACGTTCCCGAGATTAAGTTCACCAAGCTCTTCATCAATGGCGAGTTCGTCGACTCTGTCAAAGGTAGAATTCAACATCTTCCTGTCATGTTTTTGCGCTGTCTTGATGAAGATTCATTACACGGATGTGGAGTTCTGTTCTTGCTAGCTTATCCTTCTTCTCGAGAAGAAAACGAGAAAGAAAAGTAAAAGCTGTGCCATGAACAAAGCGTCACTTGAGTTGCTTTTGGTCTCGTTGGAGCAGTTCGGTTTTTGTTGAGTGATATTAATTGCTCTGTTCGGAGTACAGAAAACGGGGGTATCCAAAATAAAAACGACCGTCTAAATCGAGATTGACCTTGAGAGAATCTTACACGAGTCCTTGTTCTCGTTTGGTTTCTTCTGCTTGTTCTTTCCTTTTGGGGTTTCTAGCTTGTGATGGTGAATGAAATTGGATGAGCAGGGAGGACGTTCGAGACGATAGATCCAAGAAATGGAAAAGTCACAGCAAGAGTTGCTGAGGGAGACAAAGAGGACGTGGATTTAGCTGTGAAAGCCGCCCGCCAAGCATTTGATCACGGCCCCTGGCCACGCATGCCCGGCTACGTACGTCCCTTCCTTTCTATCTCTCCCTTTTTGTCCTCATTTCATTTTCTTTTTACATCCAAATTAAAAAGACAATACCGGTAGAAATTAATTCATAAATTCACCTATGAATATTATTTTATTGTGATTGCACTATTAATTTTAGCCGAGATGTTTGTGTAAGATAACTTGACCTCAGACATCTCTTTTGATAAATTGGTTTTACTGAATGGATTCCTATGTTTACCTCGTATCCATCTTATTAATGAATCGTCAGCAGATTCAAATGTAACCTTAAGTCTAAGAAAAATGACAGCTGGACACATGATTAACAAGTGTAGACTTTAATAAAGCATGGCATGTCAAGCAGCTGTTTTGGGGGTAATTAAGGAATCTCTTCGATCATATGGCAACAGTTGTATTTTTATTTTTTTTACCTTCTTGGGCTGGGCAACATGTGGGTGGATCTGAACATGATTTTGTGGTACAACACATCACATAACGATGACACATGAAAAAACGAAATTAATAAAAAAAAACCTTATGGATAAATTATATATATATATCCAACCAATGCATAAGATATTTTTTACGTTCCTTTTTTTCTTTGCTCTTTCCCATCATACCAATACTTTGTTAAAAATATCTACAACGTGTATTAGGTGTTTTCAAACGTGAAGGTACATAAAACTAACACAATTAGCATTAGCAAAAGGAACACACAACCAAGCCAGAAAAGATTAAATTGGAAAATTTCATCAATTTGTGAATTTTTTTATTCCCTCAGGAATCGGAATCCTCAATTTCACGAAGCCCCTAGAAGACAGGGAAACTGAAAAAATACTTTTGGTTTGGTTGTGCCTTTCTGAAATTTTTATCCCTGCGGTTTCGATCGACAAGTGTCACACTTCCTAATTCAACGAGCCATTAAATACTTTTGTGAGCCCCTAGAAGATCGGGAAAACTGAAAAACATTTGCCGACTGAATTAATATTTGTAATTTTTTGCTCAAAATCGTATTTTAATTGTCTTCATCTCAGCCGTTACTGTCATGGAGAAGATATTTTGAATTTCGATTCTCCTCCCTTATTTCTTGGGGTCAATGTCATCTTCCCCTCTTGCTTGCCTCTTTGAAATCACCAAATTGGGCCCACTCAGATTTGATCTATATCGATGATCATGCTATTAAAAATGGATAATATTCTTTGGTGGGAAATTTGACCTCTTCAATGTAATTGAGTTGAAGTGACCAAAAAAAATAAAATGTAATTGAGTTACAGAATAGAAGCTATTGTACATAGTCAACCTTAAGTGATATTCCTAATTTTGTTTTCAGATGCTGTAGTTGCACATGTATTCTTTTGGATGTTACAGTTCTTTATTCTAGATTAGGAAAATATATATTTCAGCATAGCTAACTCTAGCATTTTGTAGAATGAGTCAATTATTATGAGATAAATTATATATTGGGTTCGGTGCATTCTTCTAAGGATAAAGTTGACCTATTTTTGAGATGTGATTGACTTGATTGACTTGATTGAATTTATACTTAGCCTCTGCATTTATTTCGAATGCTAGGAGTGCTCCTTTGGAATACTAGTTAGTTATTATACGCAACATACGTTTTACTTCATTAGTAATTGAGAACATATATTGTGGTTCATTTTCTTGAATTTAGAGAAGCATACCATAAGTCTAGTGTTGTCGTTATGGAAAATGCTAGACAGTTAGAATCGGTTTGTTAAATGATGTGGCGAACTATTATAGGTTCTCGAATGTGGCTCACTTATTTAAAGGGTCACTTATAACCTTACAAATTACTCAGTAATCTAACTTAGTAGAATGGTCTATATAAGTGTGCTCTTGTTCCATTTCAATCGGTAACACAGGGCCTTTCTTTTTGTTCTTTTTTCATAATTTTCATTACGTAATCATAACTATCTAGTGGCTAAAAGGATGAATGAATAGCGAAATTAATGAAGTTCCATCCAAACATCCAGAACATAGTTTTCCGCATGAAAGAGACATATCAGTCTAAATCCTAATGTTCATGAATTTTGATTTTTACATGGCATATGATTATAAATTTCATCAACAGCAAAGGGGAAGGATCATGTCGAAATTCGCGGACTTGATCGAAGAGAACATAGATGAACTGGCCGCTCTGGACACTATAGACGCCGGGAAGTTGTTCAGCATGGGCAAGGCCGTGGACATCCCTCACGCTGCCACATGTCTAAGGTACTATGCCGGCGCAGCGGACAAGATCCATGGTGAGGTGTTGAAGATGTCGCGTGAGCTTCACGGGTACACGCTGCTGGAGCCGGTCGGCGTGGTCGGGCACATTATCCCTTGGAACTTCCCGACCACCATGTTCTTTATGAAGGTAGCCCCGGCAATGGCCGCTGGTTGCACCATGGTCGTGAAGCCTGCTGAGCAGACCCCTCTATCGGCTCTCTTTTACGCTCATCTGGCTAAGAAGGTACATCAATTGACTCGGAAAAGATGCTTTTTAAGAGCAGAATTAATTTTCTCTAGACTGTAATTGCAGTAATAAGTAGATAATTTAATTGTTTGGAATTAGTTTTCAGTAGACAAAATGAAATATTTTCGTCATTTATTATTCTGGAAGTTATGTTTAATTATAAAGAGTAGTCTCGTCAAAATATTGAAGACAGCAATAGGGGAGCAAGTGAAGACATGATTTTGAATATCTGTTACGCCAAAACAAAGTAGTTCTACAAAACGGTTGTCCCAAAAAGAAAATAAAAAGAGGATACATATGCAAACTATTCACGTAATCTTTCTGCCTTTACATCTTGGTTTGCTTTGTACTAGGCCGGTGTTCCTGATGGAGTGATCAATGTTGTAACCGGTTTTGGATCAACGGCCGGTGCGGCAATAACTAGTCATATGGACGTTGATATGGTATCGTTCCAAGTTCTATCTTTCATGAAATTTTCTATTTTTGTACCACATAACATTGATCGAATTATGTAAATATGTGCTCGTGAGTTTTTAGCACGGACTAATGCTTCATCAAAATCTCACTTCAGGTTTGTTTTACGGGATCTACAGAAGTGGGGCGCATCGTGATGCAGGCAGCAGCAACAAGCAATTTGAAACAAGTGTCCTTGGAATTGGGTGGTAAATCGCCTGTTATGATCTTTGATGATGCTGATTTAGATACTGCTACAGATCTTGCTCTAATGGGTATTGTCCATAACAAGGTAAGGTGTCTTAACTTTTTTGTGGAATTTGTGAAAACAAAGAATAAGCTCCGAATACCCAAAATCGTGATGGTTTCTTGATTGAAACCTTTGTTTTAGGGAGAAGTATGTGTCGCGGGCTCTCGCGTCTATGTTCAGGAAGGGATCTACGAAGAGTTCGAGAAGAAGCTGTTTACAAAGGCGAAGGCTTGGCCAGTTGGTGACCCGTTTGATCCGAAGGTCCAACAAGGACCGCAGGTAAAATCGGACACTTGTAGGAAGCAAGAACCACCTAGATTTTGTGATAAAGCATATGGTTGACAATTAGCCTGACTCAAACTACGGTAAATCCAGGTCGATAAGAACCAGTTTGAGAAGATACTTTCTTACATTGAGCATGGAAAGAGAGAAGGAGCCATGCTTTTGACTGGGGGCGAGCGTTTGGGCACCAAAGGGTACTATATTCAGCCAACAATCTTCACAAATGTTAAGGTACAATATCAATCCATGACACATTCCTTAAAGAACATGAAGCAGTGAATTGAGAGGAATTGAACTTCTGATTGTTTTGAGCGCTTGTCGAACTATCTCCTTCCATCAGGAGGACAATGTGATCGTGAAGGATGAGATTTTTGGTCCTGTCATGTCACTCATGAAATTCAAGTGAGTATAAACCTCTATTGCTCCCTAAAGCTATTGCTTACCTGGTTCTGATGCATCTGGGCACTACTCTGTAGCTGGAACAGAGAGAACTATTGTAGTACATTGGTGCTTCATTCATCATTTTATGGCGGATTGTAGGACTGTGGAGGAGGCGATCAAGAGGGCTAATGGTACAAGATATGGCCTAGCGGCAGGGATTGTGACTAAGAACATAGATGTGGCGAACACGGTCTCAAGGTCAATCCGAGCAGGCGTCATCTGGATAAACTGCTACTTTGCATTCGACAACGACTGTCCTTATGGTGGCTACAAGACAAGCGGCTTTGGAAGAGATTTTGGTTTGGAAGCCCTCCACAAATACCTACATGTTAAATCTGTTGTGACCCCTCTTTATAACTCTCCTTGGCTTTAAGAGAATTTTCTAAGAAAAGAGCTTTGCATCATATGGTGGCTTAGATGATGTGTAATTCCAAATTATAAGGTATATTTACAAGAAACAGAATGCAGGTTATTTTGGCATTCAGACAATGTTAAACAATTTCATGCTACAAAACATAGCTTTTGTGCGCAATTTCTTTGCTGTCTATCATCCAGAGTTTTCTTGTACTTGTTTCCCCTAGAAAGTGAAAAAGAAGGATGGGAAATTACTTGGCTTGAAATTATAAAGAACAAATTCTGGAATTTAAGGTGAAGAACTAACAGATTAGAGCATGATAGAAATTGACATCTCTCTCTCCCGCCGACGCCGACGCCGACGCCGACACCCCCAACACACAATCACCGAACCGAGGGAGGACTGCGCAAGAGACGAAATTGAAGGGAGATGAGTTATAACTGCATCGGCGAGGACGGTGACATCAGAGGATGGCGAGTGAGTTCTAGTGGAAGCTAAAGAATCTTGGAGGGGAGCGCCGAGGCGTGATGCTGTTGGGTTGAGGATTTTGGAGTTTTGTTTGGTTTTGTGCTGGCAAAAGAACAAATGGGATTGTTGTATTTTGGACTAGAAATGAAAAATGGTTTCATGTGACGCGTCCAAAGCTCTACCCAATTTCCAAATTCCCATCACTGGCGTTCCACCGGTGGGTTTTGTGGAGGATTTTGGAGTTTTGTTCGGTTTTGTGGAGGCAAAAGAACAAATGGGTTTGTTGTATTTTGCACTAGAAATGAAAAATGGTTCATGTGACGCGTCCAAAGCTCTACCCAATTTCCAAATTCCCATCACTGGCGTTCCACCGGTCGGCATAGGAGAGCTGGTGGGCTGGGCTAGGTGTCCTTTGTCAGCCCACTAAGCTTCCGGCCTTTCCATTTCGTGAAGCGCTCGGATTCAACTTGCTAATTTCGAGTTCAAGTCGAGCTGAAGTTCCAAAAACATGACGATACAAGTTCAGAGGTAGAGAACGCACTTTCACAACAGAAGAAAAACAGACGAGAGAGTCCAAAAAGATAAAAAGTGGTCTGGGTCCACCGGTCAATAGGTCAACATAAGGAGGGAGGAGGTCGTCCTCTTCGAGCATTCCCTCGACGTCACCGCGCTGCTGCTCTGATCGTCATCCCGAGCCTTATCCGTGAGAGTTATTGCTTGATGATCCTTGCCGAGCTTCCATCCACGCCAGCCTCGAGTAAGACGCTGCTGCTTTAAGTCCGTGTCGCTCCTTCCAGTACCAACGTGGGCGACGTCGCTGCTGTCACTTATCTGGGGCGTCCCTACTACTTGTGCTGATCCGAGAAGACCCGCTAGTCTCGCCGTCACACCGAAAGCCTCTTGGCGCTCTTGGCATTAAATTTCTTGTGCCTCTGCAGGTTAAGTGGAGAACTTCAAACGGTGGTCAAAGAAGCTCTAGTGGAGGTTATATTAAAATATAGTAAGGCAATCCGAAGAGGGGACGTCTGGCAAACAAGAAAGTCCACCTGAAGACTTTCGGCGGTGTCCAACTTGCTGACACCCTTGCCGAATTTCCCATCCTTGTTGCCGTGATCAAGACCCTTTCACGTTCGTGAAGCCACGCGAGCACCACCACACACGCCGGTCACAGGCGATTCCGTTTGATTCAAATTTGGTAATATTACTTGCAACATTAGGTAATTATCTTATCTAAACTTGATTTGGAAATTTTATTGCCTAATACATGCTTTTCAATATCTTACGTGCATATTTGAATTATGGACGTATTCCCGGTTAATATTTATTGTCTAATTCGCAACAGCACACGGATTTTTTTATTTTATTTATAAGGCTTTAATTGGAATAATTAATCACGTGGAAATAAAGTTGATATCTTGATTTCTAAGGCTTAAGATCAATTTATCGATTTTATTAATGAAATAATCAAGTTTGATTATGCATTGTTTCCAAATTCGAACAACCAAAAACATCTTTGACGACTGTGAATGATTTGGTGCTTATCTTTGAATTGCTTTAATTATCCCAAAAATCCAAAAAAAAAAAATTGCATTTGCATATCACGTAGATTAGAATTGATTTCCTAGATAGTATTGTATGATAGAATAGTTAGATATTTTTCTAATTATATTAAAATGCATTTTAGACGGTATCTAGGTTAAGATAGGATTCAGATTGCTTAAAATAGATAATATCTCACTTTATTTAGATTTTTATAATTAGTAATTTATAATTACGAATTTTAATAAAAAATACAAAAATTTCATGTGCATGTCATATAGAATTAGGTTCATAAGATGTATGTCATTTAGTAAAGGTCCATTTAGTTAAAAATTGCCCGTCATTAGAATTAGGTCATTTGGCTAATTTAGATTGCGCACCCGCATAATCATCTCATATGTTAGGAAAGTGAATTGAAATTAATTCAAGTTGCTTGCAAAATATTTTTTTTGAAATAAAAAGAGAAAGGTACCGAAATGACATTATAAAAGTCTAGTATAACTAAATTCCCGAACCCAAAGTCTCTTCTAGTTCATGAGTAAAATAATTCTCAAATTATTTTACTTATGTGTCTAATCAACCTACCATAAACTGATTAAAACTGATTAGTGGCGATTCCTAAAAAAAATCCATTTGCATGTTAAAAAAATTGAACTATAAGTCGCGAATTATATGAGCTTGGGAGAAGTTAAGTTTAGATTTAGTAATCTATTAGCCAAACTTTAGGTAGTTCACCCAAAATTTTGGTCGCGATAAGATGTTAGGCCAGCATTGAGCGATGGGACCAAGGTTCCGAAAGAAATGCTATAGAGGAAATAGAAAACAAAAGCAAACTTTCATAGTTCGGAGCCCAGATCCAACTACTTCTTCCTAAGTGAGGGTGGGACCTTCCATACCCAACTTTTCCAGCTTCTAGCAAGGCCCTTCAATTCCTCCATTATGCATGCCCTACCTTAAACGGGAGGAAGATGGAGCCTCGATCGAATACATAGGATTTTTTTTTTTTAAATATAAAAAACTTATAGACTATAATTTCTATTGCAATTTGATTATTCAAATCGAACTAATTTCTGAAATCAAAGTACTTGAAGCGTGGATCGGCTCAACGAAATTACTTTGCCTGTTTAGTTAGTTGCGGTGTTTAATTGATTGTTTTTCGAAAATAAATTAATGTGTATTATTCGGTGCACAAAAGCATATTTTAAGAAAAGATAAGGTAATCCTTCCTTGTCTATAACCTGAAATAGAAGAGACGGGTTTCAGCGGCTCAAGTTCCATTTGAACTTGCTTTCAGCATGTTCTCACCCAATTTTAGGTCAGCTTGCGGGATTGATTTGCATTTATTTTTTCTTTATTTCTTTATACTTTTATTATCACTCTAATTGTAGGGCTGCTGATAAAAAAAATTAGGGAAAAAAAATGAGGAAGTATAAATATATAGTGGAGGAAGGACTACACTAAATCTTTTAAATATGTAGATGTAGTAAACTAAACCATATTAACGGAAGTAATCGAATCACTGTGTAACACAACTGAAATAATCATGATGGCGAGTTAACTTAGAATAGCACGTGGTTCATCAAATCTTATGTCATATGCCTAATTCATGACTCTACAAAACATAAATATTTGTTACAAGAGTTTCTCTTCCCAAAATAACCCTACTTGTTGCGAGAAGGAAAACGACTCTATCTACCGTCTCCTAGTACTATATAAACGGAAGAAAGGACCCTCCCTCCTGCCAAAAAAAGTGAGAGTCTGACTGCAGAGGAGAAAGACGAGATGGCAGAGAACCAGAACGACGCCAACGGGAGCCTGAAGACTTATGATGAACACGTTCCGGACATCAAGTTTACCAAGCTCTTCATCAATGGCGAGTTCGTCGATTCTGTCAAAGGTAGAATTCACCATCTTCCTGTCAAGTTTTTAGGCTGCCTTGATGAAGATTCATTACACAGATGGGGTCGTAGAGTTCTGTTCTTGCTAGCCTATCCTTCTTCTCGAAAAGAAAAAAGAGAGAAAAGTAAAGTTGTGCCATGAAGAAAGCGTGACTGAAGTTGGGTTTGGTCTCGTTCTAGCAGTACGGTTTTGGTTGAGTGAAATTCAATGCTCTGTTCGGAGTACAGAAAAGAGGGGTATCCAAAGAAAAAACGGCCGTCTAAATCGAGATTGACCTTGAGAGAATCTTACACATTATTGCAGTTGACCATAGGAAAACTCGCAGTTTCCACGAGTTCTTGTTATCGTTTGGTTTCTTCTTCTTGTTATTTCCTTTTGGGGGTTTCTAGCTTGTGATGGTGAATGAAATTGGATGAGCAGGGAGGACGTTTGAGACGATAGATCCAAGAAATGGAGAAGTTACAGCAAGAGTTGCAGAGGGAAACAAAGAGGACGTGGATTTGGCTGTGAAAGCCGCCCGTCAAGCATTTGATCACGGCCCTTGGCCACGCATGCCCGGCTACGTACGTCTCCCCCTTTCTCTCTCCCTTTTTGTCCTCATTTCATTTTCGTTTTCCATCCAAATTAAAATAGACAATACCAGTATAAATTAATTCATTAATTCACTTATGAATATTATTTTATTGTGATTACACTACTAATTTTAGCCAGGACGTCTGTGTGAGATAACTTGAGCTCAACATCTCATTTAACAAATTGATTTCAGCGAATCGATTTTTATGTTGTCATGTATTCATCTTATTAATGAATCGTCGTCGAATTCAAACGTAAACTTTAAACTTAAGAAAAATGACGGTTGAACATATGATTCGTGGACATAGACTATAATAAAGCGCGGCATGTCAAGTAGCCGCTTTTCGACACGATAATAAAGAAATCGTCTTTGATCATACCGCAGCAATTGTATTATTTTTTTTTCCCTTCTTGGGCAGGGCAATATGTGGGCAGATATGATTATGATTTTGTCTTATGGCACACCACATAACGACAAGCCATGAAGAAAACCAACTAATAAAAAACAAAATCATTGATTGATTATATATATATATATATCCAACTAATACGTCACTCAATTGCACGAAGCCTTTCGATGCTGACAACTTCTGATTTGTCTCTACGGTTTTGGATTGACTGTGTTAGGCTCTTCCTTGTTCAAAGGGCCATTAAATATTTTTGTGACCCCATTAGAAGATAGGGAAAACTGAAAAATATTTGCCGACTGAGATAATACTTATAATTTTTTTGCTCAAAATCGCATTTTAATTGTCATCGTCTCAGCCATTATAGTCATGGAGAAGATATTTTTATTTTTCAATTTTCCTCCCATGTTTCTTGGGGTCAACGTCCCTCTCTATTGCTACTTTGAAATCACCAAATGAGGGCCCACTTAGATTTGATCTATATTTATGATCATGTTAATGGGAAATATTCTTTGGTGGGAAATTTGACCTCTTCAATTTAGTTTAGTCGAAGAAAAAGATTCTTCGATCAATCAAAGAAGCTATTGTACATAGTCAATCTCAAATGATATTCCTAATTTCGTTCCCAGATACTGCAAATGCGCAGGTATTCTTTTGGATGTTACAGTTGTTTACTCTAGATTAGGAAAAAATATTTTTCAGCATAGCTAACTTTAGCACTTTATAGAATGATCAATTATTATGATAAAAATTATCTGTTGGGTTAGGTGCGTTTTTTCTAAGAATACTTGTTTTTGAGAAGTAATTGATTTGATTGAATCTTGGTCTCAACATTTGTTTCGAATGCTACGAATGCTCCTTTGGAATACTAGTAAATTATTATATGCAGCATATATTTTAGTTCATTAGTCGCTGAGAACATACATTTTGGTTCATTTTCTTGAATTTAGAGAAGCGTACCATAAGTCTAGTGTTATCTTAATAGAAAATGTTTGACAATTAGAATTAGTGTGTCAGGTGATGTGTAAAACTGTTATAGTAATTTAGCTTGCTTGTTTAAAGGATCACTTATAGTTTGAGAAATCACTTAGTAAACTAACTTTGTAGAATGATCTATGTAAGTGTGGCATTTTACTATCTTATTCAGTAACCCTTCTTCTTCTTTTTTTCCATAATTTTTATTACGTAATCATAACTATCTAGTGGCCAAAAGAATAACCAAATAGTGAAATTTATGAAGTTCTATCCAAACATCTTGAACATAGTTATCTGTGTAAAAGCGACATATCATTCTAAATCCTAGTGTGCATGAATTTTTATTGTTGCATGACATATGATTATAAATTTCATCAACAGCAAAGGGGAAGGATCATGTCGAAATTTGCGGACTTGATCGAAGAGAACATAGATGAACTGGCCGCTCTGGACACTATCGACGCCGGGAAGATATTCAGCATGGGCAAGGCCGTGGACATCCCTCTCGCTGCCACTTGTCTAAGGTATTATGCCGGCGCAGCGGACAAGATCCATGGTGACGTGTTGAAGATGTCGCGTGAACTTCATGGGTACACGCTGCTGGAGCCGGTTGGCGTGGTCGGGCACATTATCCCTTGGAACTTCCCGACCAGCATGTTCTTTATGAAGGTCGCCCCAGCACTGGCGGCTGGTTGCACCATGATCGTGAAGCCTGCCGAGCAGACCCCTCTGTCGGCTCTCTATTATGCTCATTTGGCTAAGAAGGTACGTTAATCGACTCGGAAAAGATGCTTTTTGAGAGCAGAATTCATTTTTTCTAAACTGTAATTGCATTGTAAGTAGATTATTTAATTATTTGGAATTAGTTTTTCGTAGACAAAATGTAATAATTTCGTCATTTATCAGTCTAGAAGTTATGGTTAATTATGAAGAGAATAGTCTAATCAAAATATTAAAGACAGCAATACGGGAGCAAGTGAAGACATGATTTTGAATATCTGTTGTGCCATAACAAAATAGTTCCAAAAAACTGTTGTCCCAAAAAGAAAAGAAAAATAGGATACACATGAAAATTATTTAGTTTATCTTTCTGCCTTTACATCTTCGTCTGCTTTGTATCAGGCCGGTGTTCCTGATGGAGTGATCAATGTTGTAACCGGTTTCGGACCAACGGCTGGTGCTGCAATAACCAGTCATATGGACATTGATATGGTAGGATTCCGATATCTATCTTTCATGAAATTTTCTATTAATGTACCACATAACATAGGTCGAATTTGTGAATATGTGCTTGTAAGGTTTTAGTTTGGATTGATACGGTATGAAAACCTCACTTCAGGTCAATTTTACGGGGTCTACAGAAGTGGGGCGCATAGTGATGCAGGCTGCAGCATCAAGCAATTTGAAACAAGTGTCACTTGAATTAGGCGGGAAATCGCCTATTATGATATTTGATGATGCTGATTTAGATACTGCTACCGATCTTGCTCTAATAGGTATCGTCCACAACAAGGTAAGGTGTCTGATTTTTTTGTGGAATTTGTGAAAACAGAGAATAAGCTTCGCATACCCAAAATCGTGATGGTTTCTTGATTGAAACCTATGTTTCAGGGAGAAATATGCGTCGCGGGCTCTCGCGTTTATGTTCAGGAAGGGATCTATGAAGAGTTTGAGAAGAAGCTGGTGGCAAAGGCAAAGGCTTGGCCAGTCGGTGACCCATTTGATCCGAAAGTCCAACAAGGACCGCAGGTAAGATCGAACACTTCTAGGAAGCAAGAACCGGCTAGATTTTGCGATAAAGGATATGGTTGACATTTAGCCTGACTCGAATTAAGGTAAATTCTAGGTCGATAAGAAACAATTTGAGAAGATACTTTCTTATATCGAGCATGGAAAGAGAGAAGGGGCCACGCTTTTGACTGGGGGCAAGCGTTTGGGCACCAAAGGGTACTATGTTCAGCCAACAATTTTCACAAATGTTAAGGTACATTATCAATCCACAACACATTCCTTAAAGAACATGAAGTAGTGATGAGAGGAACTGAACTTCTGATTGTTTTGTGTTCATGTCAAACTATCTCCTTCCATCAGGAGGACAATGTGATTGTGAAGGATGAGATTTTTGGTCCTGTCATGTCGCTCATGAAATTCAAGTGAGTACAACTCGCTATTGCTCCCCAAAGCTATTGCTTATGTGGCGATGCATCTGAGGCACTATTATTTGTAGCTGGAATAGAGAGAACTATTATAGTACATTGTGCTCCATTCATCATTTTATGGTGGATTGCAGGACTGTGGAGGAGGCGATCAAGAGGGCTAATGATACTAGGTATGGCCTAGCAGCAGGGATTGTGACGAAGAATATAGATGTGGCGAACACAGTCTCGAGGTCAATTCGAGCGGGTGTCATATGGATAAACTGCTACTTTGCATTCGACAATGACTGTCCTTGTGGTGGTTACAAGACAAGCGGCTTCGGGAGAGATCTCGGTTTGGATGCCCTCCACAAATGCCTACATGTTAAATCTATTGTGACCCCACTTTATAACTCTCCATGGCTTTAAGAGAATTTTCTGGGAAAAGAGCTTTGCGTCATATGGTGGCTCAAATAATGTGTAATTCCAAATTATGAGGTATATTTGCAAGAAAAAAAATGCAGGTCATTTTGGCATTTAGATGATGTTAATAGTTTCATGCTGCAAACCTTACACAAAAATAAAAAAATAAAAGATAAAATAACCTTACCAAAAAAAAAACAGTTTCATGCTGCAAAACGTAGCTTTTATGCGCAATTTCTTTGCTGTCTATCATCAAGAGTTTTCTTGTACTTGTTTCCCCCCCAGAAAGTGAAAAAGAAGGATGGGAAATTACTTGGCTTAAAGTTTGGAAGAAAATGAAGAATAAATTCTGAAATTTAAGTTGAAGAAATAACAAATTAGAGCACGATATAACTTGACATCTCTCTCTCTCTCTCTCTCTCTCTCTTGCCATCGCTAACATCGACACCCCCCAACACACAATCACAGAATCGAGGGAGGACTGCATGAGTGACGCAACTAAAGGGGAGGTGAATTATAACTACATCGGTGAGGATAGAGACATTCGAGGATGGCGAGTGAATTCTAGTGGCTACTGAAGAATCTTGGAGGGGAGCCTGGAGGCGTGATGTGTTGATTGTCAAAATGGCTTCCTCATATCAACATAGTTAGAAACTTGAATATATTGAAAGAGAAGAAAAAGATTCACATATCTGATTTAGATTCTATGATTCTTGATGTAGAACAACGACAATTCGATCCTTTGAGGCTGAAGATCTTCTCCTCTATTACCCTCTAGACCCTGGTTCGATGAGATTGCCCCTCTCGAATGTTCCTTATGTGAGGTAGAGGGTGTGTATGTTTGAGAAAATGACAATTGAGGGTTAGAGGAGGGACCTTAGCCTATTTATAGAGTTTTGGCCAAGCCTTTTCATCACGGGCTTGACCCAACTAGACCCACATAAGCCAAACCCACATTCGACTATTAAGAAACCTTATAGCTTACCTCATTAGACCAATCCCGTAAAACGGTAAATTATAATCTCAATTATGTAGCCCACATTAAGAAAATTCTTACATTCTCCTACTTAGACTATATTAATTGAGATCGTACTGTATGTGCACACTTTTATATTGGTTTATAGATAATTTTTAATAGTCAATCATATCTCATAAAATCTCACATATTGGATTATGGCGGTAACGGCATATACATAAAAATAAATAAATAAAAGAAAATAAAAACACAGAAAAACTTGTGTAAATTTTTAGGTTTCAGATTTCAAGTTCCATTTACTTAGAATCTCTCTGTCGAAATAGGTTTTTTAGTTTTTGAAACTTGGAACCCACCTTGCTTACTGAAAACTAGACATGTTTTACGGTTTCGGGTTCTACTTTGAAACCATATTTATCCCTAATTTGAGCTTAAGCAATAGCAGTTGCTTGAGTTTGATTGACTAATCCGCTCGAAAGGAGTTGACCTCAAATTCCTAGAAAAGACATTCGAGTTGAGCTAGATCGACCTCGAATCAAGTCTCGAGGGTTGAATATTGAAATTGAGCCGGGCTCCAATATAGAACCATGTCCGAGCACACGTCCCTACCTGCCCGTCGTTTTCGTGCTCCACTCAGTTTCAGTAGCCCGCGGAGGGAAAAGGAAAACAGAGGACAGAAAAAGGGTTCTGTCCATTGCTGGCGACGCGTTTCGTTCCTTCGAATCCACCCTCTTTCTTTCTCGGAAAATTCAGTTCTTTCGCTCAACGCGTCCTCGAAAAAAATCCGCCATGGAATATAAAAAAGCAACAAGCAAGGTTGAATGCCATTTAAACATTTTCTCAGTTCTGGTCTCTTCTTTGTGTTCTGTGTTCTCTCTCTCTCTCTCTCTCTCCTGCGTATTTGGTTTCTGCATCAAGATGAGCTCTTCGACAATCATGATGAGACCAAACGCTGTCCATGTCCGAACTATCGTCTTCGTGTTATGGTGATGATGATTCTGCAGCTGGGTCACAGGCAGAGCGTGGCTCCTTCGCCTTCACATGGTGGTTCTTCCAGTGATGGTGCGTCTATTTTCGTCGGTTTCGACGATTTTCACGCTTGTCTTTGGTCACGTACGATGAAAGATTTCAACATGTCCTCCCCTTCGATCACTGAATGCAGGGAAAGCGATCGATCAAGGAGTAGCTTACGTTCTTTTTCTGGGGGCGCTGGCAATCACGTACATCTTCCATTGATGCTCAGCTCTTCTGCACGATCTCTTCATCATGCCTCATCTACTAATATCTCTTTATAGGTTTATCCTATTTGCTCGTTTGGAGAGATTTTGCACTTAGCAGCACCTGCATATGTAATGACAGGAAATTCGATGAGCATTTTTGTAAATATATTGTCATTCTTTTTATTATAATGGTGGCCGTTGTTGTTGTTATTAATATAGTACAAATGGAAAGAACTTCTATTTTTATGATTTTTGCTTTGAAAAATCATGATTGCCAGGCCTAATTCCCTAAAATGGCCTTCCAATTTTAGGTCTACTCTCAATTATGCCATGAACTTTCCTTTGTTTAGAAAAAAACCCAAAACTTTAGGCCCAGTCCTAAATCTATTATGAACTTTTCTTTATCATAAAAAAAGACCCCAACTTTAGGTCAAATCCCGAATCTATCCCGAATTTTTTTGTCTAAAAAAAATCACTAATTTTTTACTTTAGTCTCAAATCTGTCCCCATTAGACCTTTATCTAAAAATTGTCGTTAGTAGTCCCTAATTTTTATGCCCTAAAACAGTTTCAATCTAGATATAATTCACCTTGTCGATGTGGATTTGTTATTGATTTGAAAATATCACGTTAAGTTAGGATTCGATCACGGGAATAGATTTGAGAATAAATTGAAAGTTGGTGATTTTTTTAGACAAAACAAAATTTGGCCCAATTTGGGACTAGACCTAAAGTGGGTTATTTTTTAGACAAAAAAAATTTAAGGAAGATTTGAGATTTGACCTAAAGTTTGATATTTTTTAGGCAAAAAAAAAAGAAAAAATGTTTGAACTAGAATTGAACTAAAGTTTTAGTTTTTTTTTGGGGGGGGATTATTCTGATTTGCTATCCGATCTTGATTCCATTCGACTCTGCAATCCTCAATGCTTGAGCTTGATTCGATGATGCATTTTATAAGATTGAGCTTGACCTTGCTTCACTCGACTATTGAAAATAAATTGCAAGTTGAGCTCAGCTCAAGGAGCTCAATATAAGAAAGATACAATGACATTGGTTAGTAATGTCGAGTAGATGTCTAAAAGTAACTAAAATAAGTACAAGTTTAAGTCAAGTCATGTGTTTTAGAGCTGGAGCTAAGTATTTCATAACTTCACTGAATTGCGAGATGAAGCAAAGCAAGGGCGGTAAAACAACAATGCCTCAATTCCCTTAAAAAGTGTCGACTTCATCTCAAATCTCAATTCTGACCCAAATTTTATTTTTCTCATAAAAAATGACTAATTTTTAACTCAGGTTTATATATATTATCTCGTAAGAAAACCCCAGCAATCCATACAAAGGTAGAAGATTATCTAAAATGACACTGTAATGGGCAAAATCGGTTGCAATTTTCTTGATTTGGGCCAAAAACGATCTGGCCCAAATTATGTTGGATTGGGCTTCTGGGTGGGATTGCATCGCTTACAAAGCAAACCGAACTTTGCCTGAAAGTCCAAGCATAGGCCCAAGAATTTGCAGCTTTTTGATTGGTCCAGCAATTTGCAATTTGAAATCCTTCAAAGAACCCACAAATAAATAGTACAAAAAACAGTTACAGACATTAGTTGTGGGCTATCCAATTTTAGTGGACCCTCCACTTAAAAGTTAATATATAATCTGTTGATATCTGCTCGCATATATGCACCACCTGTTTCATTTGAAAATCCTTAATTGCAAGTTCTCGTAAAGGGATTATTTACACATATGGTGATTCCAAGGCTATTGGATTCTTTATCGTCCAGCAAAATTGATTCCATTAACCTCGTAATGTCAGCAATTAATTCGAAGGATGTTGATTCGGGTCAACATTGCGGCATGTAATGGCAGCTAATTTGAAGGATTTTCATTGGTGGATGTTCTAGAAGTCAACCATCCAAAAAAAGACAAAAAAAGAAGAAGATAAAGAAGTAATAATGCCTTTTGGACCATAATTTTCATTATTATTTTTTATGATCGTGAGTCGTGGATTGATAGGTCGATATATCATAGTCAAGGATGGTGAGAACGGAGCATGACTGTCCTAATTGAGACACGAAACTAACATTTACTTGGATTATTCAAGGAATATACCTACTTAATATCTGGTATATAATACAAATTTATAGCATATATTATTTATGATGTATGCATGGAGTATAGGAAACCTTATCTTGGTGGAGTCAACCAAAGAGTAAAGAAAGCAATAATTGTTTATTTTGTTGATAAGTCATTATGAAGTAGGCATACCGCTACTCAATAAAAATTGACCAAAAAAAAAAAAGTTAGACTAGCCGTGGCCGGCCCGGTGTTCATGATTTTTTTTTCATTTATTTTATTTTTGCAATTTGAAATTTTTTTTAAAAATTAATTGAGGGAAATCAATGAAAACCTTATTTAATTAAACTAAACTGAACAAAGTACATCTTTTAATTGAGAACTAAATTATACGTAGTGTTGCCCTAATAATGGCCACACATAGATTACACCAAAGAGGATTGTCTAACAAATTCCATTGCTTTCGATGCGGTGTGTTTATGAAATTTAAATAATACGACACAATTTGCTAATATCTCACATGTTGATTTTTTTTTTTTATACTAATAATTATGTGACGGTATTTTTACTCTATAAATTGAGAGTTATGAGAGCATATGTATCATCTCTCGGGGACTTAAATCTTTGAGGAATGTGCACACATGTTACTCTAACCAACTCATCTGATAATCATCTTTTGACAGGATGTGTTTGTGACATGTATTATTTTTTCCGCACCTGGCAAGTCCTCGTGAAATAGCACACCCTATCACGAGAATAATTATCTAGACATCACTCACATACCTGCCTTGCCCAAGTCTACAAATTAAGAATTTCCCAATTTAAGATACTTAATTTGGTATACATATATACTATGGCCATATAAATCAAGCATAAATCGTTTTTCCATGTTGTAGCCATAAAGAGTCAAAAGTTGGGCCTATATGGGACTATTTTTGTTTCTTCTTTTTCTTCTACTTTTCTTTTTCATCTTGATGGTTTTGTTAATTAGAGACTCCTAGATTTGATGATGTTATCATCTCCCGCGATGATTCCTTGACAATAGTGTCAAGCTCTTTATCCTCCTAGGTGGCTAGTTGTAGATACATCAAAGTTATCTTATTCACGCTCAAGTCTTTGTTCATGTTACCGTGAGCTCAAGCATCTTGATCCTTTGATTTCGATTCTAAAAAATCATCACAAAAATCAAATGATCATTGTAGATAATTACATCTTGCTCGTGCTAGCATAAGGGTGGTATTGCCAGACATGCCAAGGGTTTTTGAGGGGGCGATGATGAGGTAGAGAGGAAGCTCATGAGTGTCTATGAGATTGCCTAGTTGTTGGTGTGCATGGAGGTGTCGGAGGGGGAAGATGAAGAAGCATGTCAATCCATTTCAACATAAGTGGGAACAAGAAAAAGGAAAGTGAAAGAAAAAGAAGAACTAAATTCAAAAAAGGGCCTTGCATTGGCTCCACATTTGATTATGTGGGGTACAACATATAAAAGATGAAAAAAAAAAGAGGCAATATGATTAATATAATGTAAAATGGAGTATTTGAGTCAAATGAAGAGTGAAAAAAGCATGAGCTTCGGTATATGCATACTTTTTGTTTGGACTGTAGATACCAGCTTGAGCTATATTCCTTCTGGGCCATGACCTTCATCTACAACAAATTAATGTCATGGTTGGCACCATGTTTTAAGGGAACGGATCGGATGACTAATTTCGAAGCACATTTAATTAAAAAAAAAAAGAAAAAGAAAAATCAATCCCGTTATGCCTAGCCACTTCTTATTGCTCCTCCTTTTTAATATTCGTTTGACTTTTTTTTTTTAGGAATTGTACATTTTGGAATAATTTAAGTGATTGCTTGCGCTTTGGTCCATCGCCGCACGTAGGACGAAGGCAATTGGCAAAAGATAGATGAGGTCAACTCCAATTTTGATATAGATTTTTAACGGAAGTTGTGCAGATTGATCGTGATACAATCTGTAGCAATAGTGCTGCGATTAAGGGCAAATGTCGTATTTTACTTTTCACACAAGAAAAAGCTGTCGAATTTGCTTGTTACTGACCTCTCACCGTGGCAATCAACCACACCACGCATGAGTTTAAAGACCCGGTTATAAGTATCAACAACCAGTTAATCTAAGTCTTTGGGTAAGGCAAGTAACAGTAAGCATGATTTTAGGATAACCGAACCTATTGGATACTATTCAGTTCTAGGTTCTAAGTTTAAAAAATTTAGGATTTTAAAAAATTTAGGATTTCGTTTCAATGAATAGGTTGGAACAAGTTTTTGTTTATTTCTTGATCTATTTTCGCGCAATCCCGCGATGTTCCATGACAATCGATAATTAGTGTATAATTTGGAATTACTAAGTTAAACTTCCTTTTAATGACTGAGATTTTTAATTTGTTAATATTTTATTATATTTGTGTGTCTAAATGTAAGTTGTGGTCATTAAATAAGATGATTTAGTGCAATTGTTTAATTAATAATACAAATGGAGTCTAAGTAGATTCTAGGCCTGTGATAGAATATGTTTCAAGTTTCAGGGTATGTAGAGTAAGTTTTAAGTATCAAAAAATGAGGAACTGATTTTAATGAATAGGTTTTGGGTTTAGTTAGAATCATTCACCCTAAGAGCAAGTAGACATTACAATTTGTACTAGAGTGGATTCATGCGATTAATGAGATCTGAATTGTACTTTCCTTTAATCTGAATGTGTCGTCCGTCCGACGCTTTTCAGGGAGAACACGTGCTAGTGCTCTTGCCAAGAAAGCAGTGAAATGAATAGAACTTAAACGAGGAAAGTGCATGCAGCGCGGGGACGTTGAGATCGAGGGTAAAGATCGACAAGAGGCAGAGGTTGACCCAGAATGGGGAGTAAAAAACACAAAAGAAAAGGAGATGACAAGGACAACGTGGGGTTTGCAGTCGTCGTAGATAGGATTTTTAGATCAGCTTTTGCAGTATGTTTAGGAAAATCGAATCCGATTCAGATGAACATAATATTGACTTCTTCTCTAGGGTTATCTTTGTCCTTCACGTGAGATCCCCATGTCTAGACATCAAGTTAATATACGCATGGACAATCCAAAAAGGAAGAAACACGAGAATTAACAACGAAGCTGATGGGTATACCGCATTTCAAGGGACTCTCTTTCGCTCCATCTAGGAATCACGGATCGAATCACACATCAAATATCGAGCATGGAATTCATGCTGCAATATCCAAAGAGATTGTTAGGTTGATAGCTCCCTTTCTGTTTTTGGACTCTTGCCCAACAAGATAAGACCAATCAAGTGATGGAAATAGTGGTTGGATATTTTTATTGATACAAAAATAAGGGAATTTTTTGCGACAACGGGGATTTTATACCCATCTGTAATGTGCAAGTCAAAGAAGGTAGATCAATTCAATGATTGAGGAGATTGTTGAGTTATGTCTGGCCAAAATTTATATAGTGTATATTTCTCACATTTCTTTTGTTAGTTGACCATTTGAAATGATGACCCGATGTGTTGCATAGACTTGAATTATCTCGAGGATTTAAGTTGCATCTTAAATAACTAAACCTGGCTAGTTATAATAAAATAAGTGATTTGATGATTCGATGATCTCAAGGTGATTTCTCCTCCCGACCTTAGTACTAATAAAACACAACATATGTATAAGGATAATATACATATATACATCCTAGGGTGACACCTAGACCATCAATTTCTTTTTTCTGTTTAATAACTTAGGGACTTCCCCCAGATATTCATGTGGATTGTCATCGCCCGAAAGTCAATTTGATAAGATCCACGATCTGACCAAATGGGCTGCCAGTGCTACTACTACAAGAGGGAATTCATTTATTGGCCTGACCATCGTTATCACCGCAGGTTTTAAATTTGAAAATAAACCAAAGAAGAATTTATTTTGTTAAAACCTATTAATGGGATCGAACACTTATCACCTGCTAAAAATACAAAATGGTTAGAGAAACGCATATATTGTGCATCTACATATTCAAAATATGACAACCACCCATTATTGTGACTTCACTTCTTCCCTGCTTATCGCCACTTATTTGTCAATCCAGACAATTATAGCTACCCATAACATTGAGCAAGCACATGTTGATTATGGCATTTTCCTTTATGATGTCCTTTTGTTAACCTCAATAAGTTTCAAATTTTACCATGTGAAAGCATTACCCAATTTGATTATTTAAATTTGCATACACGTTTTTTCAGACGGCTATACTAATCGCGGATTTTAAAGAGCACAAGAACAATCACACCTACTTAATATCTAGTTTATACTTTTAAGTCGATGAGCTCACCTTTTTCATAATAGACAATTTCGAGAAGCTCAACCCTAATTGATGAACGGATTACCATTCTTTTCCTACCAAGACCAACTGAAAAAGAAGACCTTTTCTCATCCGTGGAAAGATGTGCATTAATTGAACCAACTAAATAAGTTCACGAGGATCGAGTATCGCCGACCAATGCAATATTATATGTGAAATATCATGTTAATATAAGTATAGATTTTAAAGTTTTCAAATGCTTAAAAGTGAAAATAAGTCAAAATACTTGCACCATAAGATTTGCAAAATATGTTAATTTTAAAACACTTGTACCGCAAAAAGCAAAAAATAAAAGTTACTCCACATATTAATTGCAAAATTGTAAGCCTTTTTATCTCTAAAGTAAATCTCACGTGTTTCTTGTACGGAGATAAAGTATTTTCTTTCAAACGATAATCTATAATGAAAAAAAGAAAATCTAGTAATTGATGTCCTCTGACTTTTAGACCTCTAATAATTTCACACACACACGCATATATATTGTTGGCGTGACTAATGCTGGCCCTTCTATTTGGGAAGAAATTATTTAGATTTGTTTGATTTGGGAAGAAATTATGTAGATTCGTTTTGGTTTCTGTAATTTTGGGAATTGCCCTATTTTTTCGTTGTCTTCTTTTTATGTACTTCATCAATAAAATGGCAGTCCCTCTCTCAAAGACAATATGACAAAAAGAAAAATTTGAGAGAGGATTACTCTAGGACAAAGGCACATTACGGAACCTCGTTAAATCGTGTCTTCTTGTTTAATTTTTTCATATATATATATATAGATAGATGAAAGAAACATAAGGCATGGTCAAGACGTGTTATCACCCATCATTAAAAAAAAAAAAAAAAAAAAAAAAAAAAACCAAGTTGTCTTAAAAGGGTTTTGTTAAGTTATCCTTAAAAGAGTTTTGTCCCTTTCCGTAATATTCAAATGGACCATTAAGTATGACAAAGGATCATTAAAAACTTCATCTTCGTCATGTTTATACAATTATTACATCATAAAAACTACATGAAGAGATAAAAACTTTTCAAGGACTGCAAATATAAAGAAACTCCATCCAGAATGAAAAAAAAAAAAAAAAAGGAGGATGAGAAAAAATGTTATGATATTGCTGGATGCTAGACATATCATTTGCATGGTAACTAAAGAAACCAACACATAAATCTAGCTCGTACATTTGTGTCCACATGAATTTTGATCGAAGTCTTGAACTCTTAATGTAACCGATTGAAGGGTTTCGTCTCCCTTAACTTAAGAACCGTGAAAATAAATTACCACTCGTTATGGAGCGGGATGAATGGCTTTCGGTAAATATTTTTTTTCTTGGACTAAAGTCCAAAAGGGAAAGGCTAAAAACAAGGAGGAATTCATTGGAGATTAGGTGAATTGTGTGTCGTAACTGATTTTTCCTGTCTTGCCACCTATGACCAATAAATAAATATTCGTTACAAGAGTTTCTCTTCCCAAAATAACCCTACTTGTTGCGAGAAGGAAAACGACTATCTACTGTCTCCTAGTACTATATGAAGGAAAGCAAGGACCCTCCCTACTGCCAAAAAAGTGAGAGAGTCTGACTGCAGAGGAGAGAGACAAGATGGCAGAGAACCAGAGCGACGCCAACGGGAGCCTGAAGACTTATGATGAACACGTTCCGGAGATCAAGTTCACCAAGCTCTTCATCAATGGCGAGTTCGTCGATTCTGTCAAAGGTAGAATTCACCATCTTCCTGTCAAGTTTTTAGGCTGCCTTGATGAAGATTCATTACACAGATGGGGTCGTAGAGTCCTGTTCTTGCTAGCCTATCCTTCTTCTCGAAAAGAAAAAAGAGAGAAGTAAAGTTGTGCCATGAAGAAAGCGTGACTGAAGTTGGGTTTGGTCTCGTTCGAGCAGTTCGGTTTTCGTTGAGTGAAATTCACTGCTCTGTCCGGAGTACAGAAAAGAGGCGTATCCAAAGAAAAGACGACCGTCTAAATCGAGATTGACCTTGAGAGAATCTTACACAATATTGCAGTTGACCATAGGAAAACTCGCAGTTTCCACGAGTTCTTGTTATCGTTTGGTTTCTTCTTCTTGTTATTTCCTTTTGGGGGTTTCTAGCTTGTGATGGTGAATGAAATTGGATGAGCAGGGAGGACGTTCGAGACGATAGATCCAAGAAATGGAGAAGTTACAGCAAGAGTTGCAGAGGGAGACAAAGAGGACGTGGATTTGGCTGTGAAAGCCGCCCGTCAAGCATTTGATCACGGCCCTTGGCCACGCATGCCCGGCTACGTACGTCTCCCCCTTTCTCTCCCTTTTTGTCTACATTTCATTTTCGTTTTCTATCCAAATTAAAAAGACAATACCAGTAGAAATTAATTATTTAATTCACTCATGAATATTATTTTATTGTGATTACACTATTAATTTTAGCCAGGACTTCTGTGTGAGATAACTTGAGCACGACATCTCCTCATTTAACAAATTGATTTCAGCGAATCGATTTTTACGTTTGCCATGTATCCATTTTATTAATGAATGGTTGTTGAATTCAAAGTAAACGTCTTTGATCATACCGCAGCAATTGTATTTTTCTTTTTCCCTTCTTGGGCAGGGCAACATGTGGGTAGATATGATTATGATTTTGTCTTATGGCACACCACATAACGACAAGCCATGAAGAAAACCAACCAATAAAAAACAATATCATTGATCGATTTATATATTATTTATTTATTTATTTATTTATATATCTAGTCGATACATAAGATATTTTCTCCCTTCTTTTTTCTCTGTGCTCTTCCCCATATCATACCAATACTATGTTATAAATAATGACAACCTGTATCATGTGTTTTCAAACGTGGAAGTGCTCACAATTACCAAAAAGGACACACGACCAAACCAAGAAATAGATTAATTTGTAATTTTTATTCCCTGGGAACGGGCATCACTCAATTACACGAACCCTTTCGATGCTGAAAAATATTTGCCGACTGAGATAATATTTATAATTTTTTGCTGAAAATCGTATTTTAATTGTCATCGTCTCAGCCATTATAGTCATGAAGAAGATATTTTTTTCAATTTTCCTCCCATATTTCCTGGGGTCAACTTCCTCCTCTCTTGCTTGCCACTTTGAAATCACCAAATGAGGGCCCACTTAGATTTGATCTATATTTATGATCATGTCATTAAAAAATGGGAGATATTCTCTGGTGGGAAATTTGGCCTCTTCAATTTAATTTAGTCGAGGAAAAAGATTCTTCGATCAATCATAGAAGCTATTGTACATAGTCAATCTCAAATGATATTCTTAATTTCGTTCCCAGATGCTGCAGATGCACAGGTATTCTGTTGGAAGTTACAGTTGTTTATTCTAGATTAGGAAAATATATATTTCAGCATAGCTAACTTTAGCACTTTGTAGAATGAGTCAATTATTATGATAAAAATTATATATTGGGTATGATACATTTTTCTAAGAATACTTCTTTTTGAGAAGTGATTGATTTGGTTGAATTTATTCTTGGTCTCTGCATTTGTTTCGAATGCTACAAATGCCCCTTTGGAATACTAGTAAATTATTATGTGCAGCATATATTTTAGTTCATTAATTGCTGAGAACGTACATTTTGGTTAATTTTCTTGAATTCAGAGAAGCGTACCATAAGTCTAGTGTTATCTTAATAGAAAACGCTAGACAGTTAGAATTAGTATGTTAGGTGATGTGTAAAACTATTGTAGATTCTCGAATTTGGCTTGCTTGTTTAAAGGATCACTTATAGTTTGAGAAATCACTTAGTAAACTAACTTTTTAGAACGATCTATGTAAGTGTGGCATTTTTCTATTTTATCCAGTAACCCAAGGCCTTTCTTCTTTCTTTTTTTCCCATAATTTTTATTACGTAATCATAACTATCTAGATGCCAAAAGAATAACCAAATAGTGAAATTCATCTATCCAAACATCTTGAACATCTGTGTATATCCAGTTCATCCTTTGAAACCATATCACATCCCGGATCTGATGAAATGGGATGAATTGAGACGGTATTTTGTAAATGCGTAATTATCTTGAATATATTAACTATTTCTTTATTTTCCAATCGCCTGGAAGGGACAAAAGAAACATCTTGTTCTTTCTTCAACAATTTCTGATCTCTAGTGGACCTCTCAGTAGGATTCGAACCCAAATGAAGTTCTTATCATCTGTCAGAGAAAAAAGAAAGAATGGATCTTGTAGGATTCCCAAGAAATTCTTCAATTTCTTCCAGAAGCAGATAATTCTTCATCTCCTTCTCACGTTTCGTGAATAGCCGGGAATATCCATAAAGGCATTTAGAGAATCTGATTCTAGCTCTGTTCGTTCTGTTTGAAGAAAGGAAGGATTCCAAAGAATTGATCTTTCTTTTAGTTGTTGAATCTCTCTTTGATTGATCTGTGTAAAAGCAACATATCATTCTAAATTCTAATGTGCATGAATTTTTATTTTTGCATGACATATGAATATAAATTTCATCAACAGCAAAGGGGAAGGATCATGTCGAAATTTGCGGACTTGATCGAAGAGAACATAGATGAACTGGCCGCTCTGGACACTATCGACGCCCGGAAGACATTCAGCATGGGCAAGGCCGTGGACATCCCTCACGCTGCCACATGTCTAAGGTATTATGCCGGCGCAGCAGACAAGATCCATGGTGAGGTGTTGAAGATGTCGCGTGAACTTCATGGGTACACGCTGCTGGAGCCGGTTGGCGTGGTCGGGCACATTATCCCTTGGAACTTCCCGACCAGCATGTTCTTTATGAAGGTCGCCCCAGCACTGGCGGCTGGTTGCACCATGATCGTGAAGCCTGCCGAGCAGACCCCTCTATCGGCTCTCTATTATGCTCATTTGGCTAAGAAGGTACGTTAATCGACTCGGAAAAGAAGCTTTTTGAGAGCAGAATTCATTTTTTCTAAACTGTAATTGCATTGCAAGTAGATTATTTAATTATTTGGAATTACTGACAAAATTATTTGGAATTAGTTTTCCGTAGACAAAATGTAATAATTTCGTCATTTATCAGTCTAAAAGTTATGGTTAATTAGGAAGAGAATAGTTAAATTAAAATATTAAAGACAGCAATACGGGAGCAAGTGAAGACATGATTTTGAATATCTGTTGTGCCATAACAAAATAGTTCCAAAAAACCGTTGTCCCAAAAAGAAAAGAAAAAGAGGATACACATGAAAATTATTTAGTTTATCTTTCTGCCTTTACATCTTCGTCTGCGTTGTATCAGGCCGGCGTTCCTGATGGAGTGATCAATGTTGTAACCGGTTTCGGACCAGCGGCCGGTGCTGCAATAACCAGTCATATGGACATTGATATGGTATGATTCCGAGTTCTATCTTTCATGAAATTTTCTATTAATGTACCACATAACATAGGTCGAATTTGTGAATATGTGCTTGTAAGGTTTTAGCTTGGACTGATACGGCATGAAAACCTCACTTCAGGTCAGTTTTACGGGGTCTACAGAAGTGGGGCGCATCGTGATGCAGGCTGCAGCAACAAGCAATTTGAAACAAGTGTCACTCGAATTAGGCGGGAAATCGCCTATTATGATCTTTGATGATGCTGATTTAGATACTGCTACGGATCTTGCTCTAATAGGTATCGTCTATAACAAGGTAAGGTGTCTGACTTTTTTGTGGAATTTGTAAAAATAGAGAATAAGCTCCGAATACCAAAAATCGTGACGGTTTCTTGATTGAAACCTATGTTTCAGGGAGAAATATGCGTCGCGGGCTCTCGCGTTTATGTTCAGGAAGGGATCTATGAAGAGTTTGAGAAGAAGCTGGTGGCAAAGGCAAAGGCTTGGCCGGTCGGTGACCCGTTTGATCCGAAAGTCCAACAAGGACCGCAGGTAAGATCGAACACTTGTAGGAAGTAAGAACTAGCTAGATTTTGCGATAAAGGATATGGTTGACAATTAGCCTGACTCGAATTAAGGTAAATTCTAGGTCGATAAGAAACAATTTGAGAAGATACTTTCTTACATTGAGCATGGAAAGAGAGAAGGGGCCATGCTTTTGACTGGAGGCGAGCGTTTGGGCACCAAAGGGTACTACATTCAGCCAACAATCTTCACAAATGTTAAGGTACACTATCAATTTACAACACATTCCTTAAAGAACATGAAGTAGTGAATTGAGAGGAACTGAACTTCTGATTGTTTTGCGTTCTTGTCAAACTATCTCCTTCCATCAGGAGGACAATGTGATCGTGAAGGATGAGATTTTTGGTCCCGTCATGTCGCTCATGAAATTCAAGTGAGTAGAAACGTCTATTGCTCCCTAAAGTTATTGCTTACCTGGTTCTGATGCATTTGGGCCACTACTTTGTAGCTGAATTAGAGAGAACTATTGTAGTACATTGTGCTTCACTCATCATTTTATGGCGGATTGCAGGACTGTGGAGGACGCGATCAAGAGGGCTAATGATACGAGATATGGCCTAGCAGCAGGGATTGTGACAAAGAACATAGATGTGGCGAACACGGTCTCGAGGTCAATCCGAGCAGGCGTCATCTGGATAAACTGCTACTTTGCATTCGACAACGACTGTCCTTATGGTGGCTACAAGACAAGCGGCTTTGGGAGAGATCTCGGTTTGGATGCCCTCCACAAATACCTACATGTTAAATCTATTGTGACCCCGCTTTATAACTCTCCATGGCTTTAAGAGAATTTTCTGGGAAAAGAGCCTTGTGTCATATGGTGGCTCAAATAATGTGTAATTCCAAATTATAAATAATATTTGCAAGAAACAGAATGCAGGTCATTTTGGCATTCAGATGATGTTAATAGTTTCATGCCGCAAAATGTAGCTTTTGTGCGCAATTTCTTTGCTGTCTATCATTGAGAGTTTTCTTGTACTTGTTTCCCCCCAGAAGTGAAAAAGAAGGATGAGAAATTACTTGGCTTGAAGTTGGAAGAAAATGAAGAACAAATTCTGAAATTTAAGTTGAAGAAATAACAAATTAGAGCACGATATAACTTGACATCTCTCTCTCTCTCTCTTGCCAACACTAACACCGACACCCCCCAACACATAATCTCAGAATTGAGGGAGGACTGCGTGAGTGACGAAACTAAAGGGGGGGTGAACTATAACTGCATCGGTGAGGACGGAGACATCCGAGGATGGCGAGTGAATTCTAGCGAATGCTGAAGAATCTTGGAGGGGAGCTTGGAGGCGTGATGTGTTGATTGTCAAAATGGCTTCCTCATATCAACATAGTTAGAAACTTGAATATATTGAAAGAGAAGAAAAAGATTCACGTATCTAATTTAGATTCTATGATTCTTGATGTAGAACAACAACAATTCGATCCTTTGATGCTAAAGATCTTCTCCTCTATCACCCTCGAGACCCTGGCTTGATGAGATTGCCCCTCACGAATGTTCCTTATGTGAGGTAGAGGGTGTATATGCTTGAGAAAATGACAATTGAGGGTTAGAGGAGAGACCTTAGCCTATTTATAGAGTTTTGGCCAAGCCTTTTCATCATGGGCTCGGCCCAACTAGACTCACATAAGTCAAACTCACATTCAACTGTTAAGAAACCTTATACCTTACCTCATTAGGCCAATCCCGTAAATTGCTAAATCATAATCTCAATTATGTAGCACACATTAAGAAAAATTCTACATTCTCCCACTTAGACTATATTAATTGAGATCGTACTATATGTGCACACTTATATATAGGTTTAGAGATAATTCTTAATAGTCAATCACATCCCATAAAGTCTCACATACTGGATTATGGCGATAACTACATGTACATACACAGAGCCTTCCATGATCACAAATGCTTTTAACTTAAATGATATTGATTCAATATGGTTACATGGCAAATTGATAACACCTTATAAAGAGTAATACCTTATATGCCATCTCATTTGTTGGTTACTATTCTCTTACCTTAAGTGTTACAAAAAATCAGATGTGCCATTAGAAAATATCTTTAGGGTTTTAATGAACCCATATATGACTTATTTTCTTTGTGTAATCGAGACATATGTACAAGGCTAATAATTGAATGCATGAGCCTTCACTCAAGGCTTACACAATATACTAAGATTTTCATTAGATATATGTATACAGCACAATAACAATCCACACAAAATTTTTATCAAATATAACAAAACACATATGTAAACTTTATTAGAGCAAATTTGAAGCAGCTTCCACAAAACGACAACATCTAATGATTCTTCCAAGTCCAAGGGCAAAGACCTTTCATCAGTAAATCTATAATCATATCATCTGTGAGAATATGCTCTATTGTAATGTCACCATTATGTACCATTTCCTTTATGGTAAAAAACTAACCTCCATATACTTAGACCCTTTGAGACTTCTATTGTTGTTGATAAACAATAATGCAGAGTTATTATTACAATATAATTGTATGGATCTATCCACAAAGTCAAATACAGTCAATTCTCTAATGAGGTTGTGAAGCCAAATAACTTGAGTAGCGGCTGAAAAGCATGCTATAAACTCTGCTTGTATGATAGAAGATGATATAGATTTATGTTTCTCATTTTTCCACGATATTGCACCTCATGCTAACATAAAGATCTATCCTGTTTGCTGACTTCCTATCATCCTAATAGCTGGCAAAGTCTGCATCCAAAAATGCTACTAAATGTAGATCATGAACATGTCTATAAATCAACATATAGTCTCTTGTTCTTTTTAAGTACTTCAAAACTTGCTTGGCAGCAACACAATGATCGTATCTTGGATTTAACTAGTATCAACCTAGAAAACCTGTCATAAAAGCAATATTTGGTCTGGTGCAAACTTGAGCATACATGATATTTCCAAGTGTACTGACATAAGGTATATCCTTTATATAGGTTTTCTCAAAATCTAATTGGGGACATTGTGAGAGATTCAATTCTGGCTTGCAATGTTACATGTTAAATCTTTTCAAAATACGATCATGCCCTCTAAGATAAACCTAACATATGGTGAGAACGATCCCTATGGATTTCTATGCTAAGAACGAAAGACACCTCAACAAGATCTTTCACATCAAAATTCTTCGACAGTATTTGCTTTATCTCATGCAATAATCCAATATCGTTACTTGCAAGCAAGAAATCGTCCACATAAAGTAGGAGAAATATAAATTTCCTCGCACTAACCTTGTAGTATATATACTAATCCATTTTTTCGTTAACGAAACTAAAAGAAGTGATGACATTATGAAATTTCAAGAATCATTGTCGAGAAACTTGTTTGTGACCACAAATAGCCTTCTTCAATTTACATACAAGCTTACTGGAATCATTTATTGCAAAACTTTTGGGTTGCACTAGATAAACTTCCTCATTAGGGTCTTTATTTAGAAAAACAGCTTTAACATCCATTTAGTGTAACTCCATATCAAAATGAGCTAATAATGCCAATGATCACTATAAAAAAAAAAAAAAAAAAATCTCTAGAAGAGATTGGAGAAAAAGTTGCTTTATAGTTTATTTCTTCTCTTTGAGTGAAGCCCTTGGCCACAAGTTTAGCTTTGAATTTCTCTATCTTTTATTTGGAATCCCTTTAAGTCTTATAAACCCATTTGCAACCTATGGGTTTGCAAACCTTCCGGCAATTCAACAAACTCTCAAACACCATTATGTTTTATAGATTGTATCTTGTCTTTCATCACATCCAATCACAAATCTAATTAAGGACAAGAAACAACATTTGCATAAGTCACTGGGTCTTTGACGCAGCCAATATTGTAGTCATGCTCTTCCAAATAGACTATATAGTCTGGTGATATAGTTGAACACATTTCCCTAGTAGATCTCCTAAGTGGAGTTACTACAATCTCATTCTAAATCTAAGGAACTTATAGAACTTCATCAAGGGCCATCTTAACAATAGGATCCTGAGTCTCAATAGGTTCAGTTTGTGGCACAATAGGCTCCATAATTATTTGCACAGGTAGGGAAAAAGACATAGTAGCCTCGGTCATATTGTTATCCTCAATAATCTGTGAGTAGTTATGATCTTCGGCCACATCGAATTCCAGAAATTCGCCGTTTATGATTTCACAATTCTTGTGCTTCCACTGGGATTATAAAACCGACATTCCTTCAAGTAATCTGAGTAAGGCACAAAGTAGCATCGAGTGGTTTTAGAGTCCAACCTATCTAATGTTGGATTGTATAACCTCAGTTCTGCAAGACATCCCCAAACCTTGAGATGGTTCAAATTCGATTTGTGTCTAGTTCATAACTCAAAATGAGTCAATGGAACAACCTTGGTAGGAACATGATTTAGTATGTACAGTGCTATTTTTAAAGCCTAGCCTCACAAGAAGTCAGGCAAATTGGTCCTACTTATTATACACTTCACCATATCCATAAGAGTATGATTGCACCTTTCTGCAACACCGTTTTGGTCGAAACTTTCAGGCATAATAAACTAAGCCACTATCCCAAAATTTTCAAAGTATTTGGCAAATGGTATATTAATCTACCTAGCATTGTCATGCCTACCAAATATTTTCCACCTCAATCAAATCTAACAACCTTTATGATTTTTCCTAATTGCTTCTCGATTTCAACCCGAAAAATTTTGAACTTGTCAAGAAACTCATATTTTTCCTTAATCAAATACAGATAAGCATATCAAGAGTAGTCATCAATGAATGTGATGAAATAAAAGTTTCTACACAAAGTTGCAATATAAGGTCCATTAATATCAATGTGAATGATCTCCAACAAATTAGAATTTCAAACCCACAATAGTCTCCGCAAGTCTTTAGGTCACTTTTAAGAGTAGGCAGGAGGTGTGTCTTTACCAATCTTTCAACTCCTTTTTTAGATTAACGACATATATATCATCGGGAGATAAATACAATCTGTACAATCCATTGAACATATTGAGACATTCAACCTTATTTGAATTAAAGAATATAGAAATAATATTATTCTTTATTTTAAAAAAGGTAGCCATGCATGTTCAAACATGATATAGAAACTAAGTTTCGTCTAAAGGAATGTATAAAAAATGTGTTTCTTAATGTTAGATTGAAACCAGAATCTAAGATCAAAATGACATCTCCCACGAACTCAATGTAGATTTTATCGTTGTTTCTCACAATGAGCTTTGATTCATCCTGATTTGGTGTCCTTCTATTTATGATTTCCTTTAGGCTCACTCTTAGACAACCAAGCTTTATATTTATCGCAAATATTTCAGCATGTGTCTTTTCTTCCTATAGAAATAATAAAGTACACCCTCCCTCTTAAAGGGTGATTTTCTAGGACCGATATTGTTGGAAGGACCAGCAGTTTTGAAATTTCCTTCTTAAGAGTTATACTATTAGAAGGGCCTATGACTTTACGATTTCCTTTATAAATATGATGTACAATCCCTTTACCCTTTCTATTGGCAAAACTGAGGCATATAAGGCAAGATGTCCTCTTTCTTTCTTCAGTTTCTCTTCCTCTGCCACCACTCTAACTATTGAGGTCATTAATTGACCAAGTTTTATCTTGTGAGTTGTCACGCCCCAATCCTCGGGACGCGCTCATCCTTCTACTTGGTCAATTTTAAAGTGTCATATCCCAGGACTAAGTATCGCCGACCCTTTCTGTTTATTACGCATGCGGAAGCAGTTATAAATCCACAGACAATAAAACAATGTGATAGAAAAATAGGCCATATTTTTCATATTGAAATTCACAAGCACACTTTTATTAACAGCACAACTTATAATATATTTACAATACTATTTACAGCATAAAAGTCTCACACCTATCTACACTAAGACAAGGTTCACAAAAGGGATGGGATCTCAATCCACATCCGGGTTGTATTTAAGATCCCTTTCTAGATCAACTTCTTCTTCAAAAATCTTTCTCCTCTTCTGGTTCCTCCTCCTCAGCTTCTCCTCAAGGTCCTGAAATGGTTATTCAATAACTAATGAGACCATGTCTCAGCGAGTTCTACCCCCTAAGACCCGATTAGTAAACTAATACGCCAAACAGTTGCCTAAGCACAACAAGAGTCAGATGACTTACCTTGGCCTCATTTCCAACCTGCAATTCAAGGTTAAATACAGATATTCAAACAATTCACAACATCCGATCAAGCATTGATCAATCGACTTAGTCAATTACATGTCATTTGAATCATCTCTAGGTCATTCCCACTCATACCATTATTCCCTAATGGTATACTCATTCACCAAATCACATGTGTTTCTCGGGCGTCGTTTTTGCCAATGACATACCGGTCACCGACACCTTGCGTTCTTTAAGGCGTCGTTTTCACTAGTGATATCCTCGATCACTGAACCACGTGTCCTTTCTAGGGCGTCGTTTTCGCCAAGGTGACATCGGCAATATACAACATCGTGAATTCTTTAAGGCATCGTTTTCACCAGTGATATTTCCTTAATCTCCAAACCACTTTTGTCTATAAGTCATTCACATGCGTTCTCTAAGGCGTCGTTTTCGCCAGTAATACTTCCAATCACCAAACCACGTATGTCCAATAACATCGTACCTGATTGGTCTTAGCCAATAATATTCTCAATTAGCTCTCACCATTCTCTCTATTATATAGCCCATCAACGTAACTGGCACTATATACCCATATTCGGCCATCTACCAAACAAATATTTAATAACAAACAATTTTGGACAAATCCTCAAATTCTACAATTAATTCAATTCCACACAACATAGAGCTCAAATAAATAAACAGGCTACACCACGACAATCAGCACGAAATTCCAGTCACTGGCCATCTTAGTTGAATTTCCAGAGAAATAATTAATTAAATAATTAATTTTGAAAATTAAATAAATAACTATTAAAAATCCAATTTAGGCCTGTATTGCCTTATTGGAGCCCAAAACGGGTTGGGAAAATCCCGAGATACATTCAATAAATATTAGAAGCTCTCTACTTGCTAGTGACTAAGTCTAATCACCTAACATGCATAATTAAATCACTAATTTAATTGTTCTAACCTAATCTAACCACCTAATTACACTTAATTAAATCTAACCAACCCTTAGGCATAATTAGCAAACTAAGAAAGCGTTAGTGAGTAAAACTCACTTGCACTAAACGAAGGCCGGGACACCGAGACGACGACGCAACAGCGGCTGAACTTGGGCCAGGCCAAGAACTTCGCAAGCCCGAAGAAACTTTGGACTTCAAGATTGGGCTGACTTCCTTAATCACTTGGGCTTGAAAATACTGAATTGTGGGTTGCTTGCTGGGCTAGAATTAAACTGAAAATGGGCTCTCTTTGGGCTGAAATAAGCCAAATTGCTAGGCTTCAATTCTAATTGATGATGGGCTGAGTTTCCTTGGGCTGATGGGCCAACCAAGAGGCAACAAAAGCTGCCAATGGGCCTCTGGACTGCAAGGCAAATGTTGCTGAAATCTACGGCAGCTGCACTCCACAAGCTGAGTTGGGTAGAATGTTGGACTGGGGAAGCTCGAGCGTGAAGATGGAAGAAACTGAAGCAGCTTGCATCTCTATGGTGTCTTGAACGTGTGGAGGGAGAGATCTCTCGGTGGAGCTGGCCATGTGGATGAAGAGGGAGCAGCTTCTGTCACGCCTCGAACCCCGAGCGCGAGCACATCCCACTGCGGTTGATCAAATGCGACACTCCCAGGTAGTGTCGCCGACCCCATTCATTTATTATTGCGCAAGCGGAACGTATTATAAAAGCCCTGACAATAAAATACGGGATAGAAAAGCAGGAAACAATCTCACAACCAATCACTTACACAAACCAACGGAGTTACAGACGAAGGCCTACAGCCAAAAGTCTACAAAAGACCGGCTCTTAAAAATGAACTGTCCTACGACCTACAAGTCGGACACGCTCTCCAATCCTTATGACTTCACCTCTGCAACTCCTCAAGGCCAACCAAGGCTATCTGGCCGCTCCATCCACCGAGAACCTGAAATTTTAATCCCTAAACCCCTATTAGAAAGAAAATACGCCCCGGGTGGCCTAGTCACATCACACAGAAGACTTACCTTGCCTCAGCCTTTATCTGCAGGTTAGCACAATTTATATAAATCAACCATGTGCAATCATGATAACAAAACAATTGCGACACAATCACATCATCAGAACAATTCAACTACTTGGATCATCTCAGCGATCAATCAACTCAGCTGATTACATGTCATTCTAGCAAATCAATCATTACTCCAATCACGGCCCCACTCGGCAAAATTAGAATTAGTGGCATCACGACCCCACTCGACACGACCTTTAAAAAGGTGGTAGATTATGGCCCGGTTGGACGCGAGCTTTATCAGGTGGCAATTCACGGCCTCACTGGGTGCGACCTTTATCAGGTGGCAATTCACGGCCTCACTGGGCGCGACCTTTATCAGGTGGCAATTCACGGCCCCATTGGGCGCGACCACTAATAGGTGGCAATTCACGGCCTCACTGGGCGCGACCTTTATCAGGTGGCACTTCACGGCCCCATTGGGCACGACCTCTAATAGGTGGTTAATCACGGCCAACTCTCCCATAAATTTCGACACTTGGGACTTTATAAAAAGAATCCTTATTTATCACAATCACACTCAATTTGCCACAATCAATCATCAAATTCAAATTCTAAATACACAACAACGATCGGCACAAAATTATGAGAGTTTAGGGTCCGACGAAATTTTCGAATTTTAATAAATAATTAAATTTATTCCGAAAATTAATTAAATAATAATATCCATATTTTTTGTCATCCACACTCAATTTATAATATCCAACCATCAATTTCAAAATCCGAACACACAGCAGCGATCGGCACAAAATTTTGAGCAATCGGGGTCAAAAATAATTTTTCCGATTTTTTTAAATAATAATATTTTAATAATTTCGGAATATAATATAATATTATAAATTCCAGAATTTCGAAACAATTAAATAATTCAAAAATAAAACCCTATTATGTCCCATCAAGGCTTAACATTAAATAAACTCTCTTAGCCTTTAATTAAACATACTTTAGATTAAACAAACATTTTAATCTAAATCATAATTAAATAAACTAAATTAACCACCTAAGATTACTTAACTTAGACTAAGCACACTTAGGGCATCATTAACCGTCTAATCAAGGTTTAGTGAGTTAAACTCACTGAATTAGCGAGTCGAGTGAACCAAAACAACGAGGACGACACGAGGATCGACTTTCCTCAAGGCGGGCCGAGCATCCGGGCTCGGGAAGGCGGCCGAAACGTGCCAAGAAGGGGCTAAGAAACCCATTTTCTGCAGGTGCTGATCATGGGCTGAGGAGGGCTGTTCGGTGGCGATTCGGGCAGAGGAACGACGGAGGAGGGAGGCGGTAGCTTGGACGGTGGCACACGGCAGCCAGGCGGGGTCTCACGGCGGCCGGAGGTGGGCTGAACCGCGGCTCGAGCTGGCCGAACAGCCACTTGGAAGTGAAGGCGGTGGCGGAGAGGTGAGGCAGACGATGGTGAGCGGACGCACGGCTGCGCGCGTGAACGGCGGCGACAACGACAGCACCGGCGGCGAGCGACGAGCGGCGAAGGAGGCGGACAGCCATGGCTGCTCCAGCTTCTTCTTCGCTGCCATTTTCTAATCTTTGCACAGCAACCATGGAGGAGAGAGGCGACGGGAGAGGAAGGGGAAAGGAGAGGGGGTTGGCCAACGGCGGTCTGGCGCGACGGCGAGGTGGCGAACTCCGGCGATGGGCGGCGGCGTCGAGCGACTGAGCGAGCGGCGAAGGAGGTGTGCGGCTGCTGGTTCCATTCGAAGCTTTCTCTCTCCTCCAAAATCTAAGAAGAAAAATCCAAACTGAAGAAGATGATGGAGATGGGTTGGAGGTGACATCCCAACTTTTGAAGAACAAATCCTCACCCTCCATGTGTCAAGATCCTAGCCGCACAAGCCCCACCATGACATCACTTGATGATGTCACATTCCACTATCTCCAATCCTCTCACAACAATCTTCAATGGGTGCAATTTATTTTTCTGCCAAGGCATGAAACTTTGTATATTAATTCCTTTAATTCCATTCAATTCTCTTCCAATTGAGTCCAATTGAAGTCCATAAATTAATCCAATGTTCCTAATAATATTTGTGACACACCATGACTTCCAATTTCAGAATTCGATCTCAATCTCACGGTTAATTTCACTTTGGCACGATACTAGCGCGGCCTAACCTACCGAGTAGCCTTTAGAAATTTTCATGCATCTGACCTGTGGTTGATCATCTCAAGCCACAATGTACATCTTTGAAACATTGGCGACTTTCGATTGTCGGGGTAATCTCAAGGTTTCAAATACGAACACAAGGTACCCAATCGATAGAAAAGTCGGCCCAGTGTCGATCGACAAGGATTATGCGATCTGGTGGAATCACCCACACTCAATCACATGCTTCTGTCGAGTCGACCTATCTCCGGTCTCTAATCGATTTTTATTTATGCCGTAATGACCCTTGTAGATTAGCTCGGTCAAAAGGTCGCTTCCTGGCCAAATTCTCGAGTCCGATGCATTATAATTTCTTAATGACTTCACCCGATAGACTAGTTTTTATATGAGTGGCCGACTCAAGGAAAAGAACTATATGCGTGCCAACGAAATGCCCGTCTCAATTTATTGAAAATAGAATTGAAAAATCAGGATGTCACAGCTTCAGTCTTCAATTCGGTGGAGTGTTGACCGAGGGAGCTGCAGCTTGGACGCATGGTTGCTGCGGGATTTCAGTGGAGAAGCAAAATCAAGATGGAGCAGCTTCGGCGTCGTTGGCAGCTTACGAGAAGACACGGAGCAGCAATCTGTTGGACGTGTGGCGAGTTGGGAATTTCGGTGTTGCAGCTGGCGGAACACCGAAATTGCAGTGGTCCAAGACGAGGGGAGGGCTTCAATCGAGTGTTGACCGAGTGGGGTTGAAGGCGCGCAAACCGGTGAAGCTGAAATCAAATTGCTGCCAACAAAGCCTAGTGGAGGATGCGACTTTGATCTTCGGTACAGCTGTTCTTCGGTCCAATCTTCAATGAACTCCTCTGGGCGTGCAAGGATGTGAAGATGGCCGTGTGGATGAAGGACAACACATCAATGAGTCAACAACTTAGCCTTGTTGGACTCTTTTGTGGACCGAATTTGGCAGAGAAATGGAGCTCCGTGGATGAAGATGGAGTCCTCGCTGGGTTGTTTTGAAGGAGCTCCGGGGAATTGAAAAATATAGTGGAGATGTGCGCAGGAGGGGATAGGGACGGCAAGCAATTGGAGGGTAGCTGGACTTCTAGCTCAAGTAGACTAGAATAAAGCTTAAAGTCTACATCTCTATCCACCCAATTTAATGCAATGTCCCCCCTAATTCTTTCCACAACTTAAATTCCACAAAAATATCCAAATTGAAGTCCAATTTCTAGCCCCATTTCAAATTCCGAATTTCACCAATTAAATTCAATCTCCTCACTCAATTTCCCAAATTGAGGCCCAATTTCGATGAAGAAAAATCCCAAATGATTTTCTATAAATCCATGACACACAAAGGCTCAGCCTGAGAGTCCAATTTTCCATTAATTTAGCCAATCTGAATTTCCGTTGATTTTCCGCAACGTCCGAACCCATTTTTTGTAAAAATCTTGATACCTCCGAAAAATCTTTTGAGACTGAGTTGACGTTCCTAAAATAGCTTGTGACACCACCGAACTTTCAATTTCTAAGATCTGACTCAAATTGACGGTTAATTTCACTCCGGCGCGCTTTTAGCGTGACCTAGACTACCGGGTGGTTTTCAAAACTTTTCAGTGTAATTGACTCGTGGTTTTCTTCGAGCCACAATAAACCCACTCGACATATTGACGACTCTCGATTGTCGTGAAAATCTCGAGGGCTCGATTACAAACACAGGATACCAAAACGACAGAAAAATCAAATTAGTGCCGGTCGACGAGAATTTTCCAATTTAGTGGAGTCACCCACGATTGGCCACACATCTCAGTTGAGCCAACGTATCTCTGATCTCAATTCGATTTTTAACTGTGCCGTAATGACCTCTAAAGATGAACACGGTCGAGAAGCCGATTCCTAGTCGAATTCTCAAGTCTATTGCCTTAAAATTCTTTAATAGCTTACCCAATTAGCCTAGTTATCTCGAGAGTGATCAGCTCTGAGAACAACCCTATAGACGCGTCAATGAAATGCCCGATTAATTTAATAGAAACAATACTGAAAATTCTGGATGTCACATGAGTCATAATTCGTCTTGATAATCCTAAAATCAGGAGGAAGGGTATTTAATACTTGATGCACAATGCAAGTATTGGAAATATTAATCTGAAGAACTCGAAGTTTTGTCTGTAGGTCTACCATCCTACGCACATGATCTCCAGCCCCACCTGAATCATCATCCCTCATATTGAAGAGTGTTTGCATAAGTATCCCAATCTTAGCATTGGATGAAACATAATACCTTGCCTCCAAGGTTTTCATCATTTGCTTAGCAGTGCAGTCAACTAGCAAGCTGCTCATCAAATGTTGTCAAGGTCAATTCGAGTGGGTGTCGTCTGGGTAAACTGTTTCTTTGCGTTCAATAACGACTATCCTTATGGTGGCTACAAGACAGGCGGCTTTGGGAGAGATTTCGATTTGCATGCCCTCCACAAATACTTACATGTTAAATCTGTTGTGACCCTACTTTATAACTCTCCCCGGCTTTGAGAGAATTTTTCTGAGACAAGAGCTTTGCATCATGTGGTGGCTCAAATATTGTCGATGCTAAGGCATTCTTAGATGTCATCGGTTCTACGAAAAGTTACCATTCGCCTAGTTGCCAATACCGAGTCCACTTTGATAACTTCGCATATGAAGAGTGTCCGCATTCCTCAAAGGCCATTAATTCAGTAACATTGGATCAAGTAAATATTGGAAACATGCATCCAACATTTGTTTCTTATATTTTCAAAGTCTAGTAATTTTCGTTAAAAATTCTAGAGTCCCTATTTTATTTTCCTTATTTTCTAGTTCGTCTTTCCTATGAGTCCTTTTATCTTTCCAAAGAGTATTAGTAATTCTTCATGCTTGGAGAGTTGTTCCAAGATCATCTATATAAGCATGCTATAATGAATAAAGAATGTAGACTTGTTTTGAGAGATAATTCATTTAGCCTTTGGCTTGTGAACAAGAAGGATTTCTTGTTTTGCTCTTATCTCTTAGGTAGATTCTTACGAGTGGCAAGCGACTTATCCGTTTTAATTCTCACTTGTGTTGTCTCTTACTTCTCTACACTTTCTTTGGTGTCAAATGTGTAATTCAGAAGTATAAGGTATAATTACAATAAATAGAATGCAGATTATTTTGGCATTCGGATGATGTTAACATTTTCATGCTACAAAAAGCTTTTGCGTGCAATTTCATTATTTTCTATTATCAAGAGTTTTCTTGTACTTGTTTCCCCAAGAAAGTGAAAAGAGGGATAAGAAATTACTTGACTTGAAATTAGAAGAAAATGAAGAACAAATTCTGGAATTTAAGGTGCAAAACTAACAAATTTACAGGGAGCAAGATGAAAGGTTAATAATAAATTTGAGTGACCGTTATTGCTGCACACTCTTCGAGATTTTAGTTATGTTGTTCGTACATTGATAATCATTTTCCAAAAAAAGTTACCACTTCCGAGATCATGGGGATTGTCAAATATCACCCTGTATTTATTTACACCAAAAAATGATCCGAGTCATTGACAAGCACGTGTTTTGACATGCATAGACAGTCATATGAGCAGCATGTGAACAATATCACATGCATGATATATTGCCCATAACTAGGAAGATTGGTATTTGGAAGATCGACGTCGATACGCATCGCTGACACACATTCCGCTATCGGTACATGACGTTGAGCTACTAGCAACTGTCGATATGTACGCTGGCAATGGGCAAGTAGCCGAATGCCATTCAAGATCTTTGAAAGCACGAGAAACACACGGATTAATCACCAGTTTGAGGTGGAGCAGTCGAAAAACAATAGAGCAAATGGCAGAGGTTCACTTAAGGAGTATAGAGGCATACTACAAAACGAAACCAAGCAGTTAGGATTGAGGAGAAACGGACATGCATTTTTTGAGGGAACAATTGCCATTTGAATGTGGGATCATAGGATGCCAAGATCGTGGGACGGTTGCCGATGGACAATTACTAGTCATCACCAGAGCAAAATCACGAGGCTGTTGTCTGAGGAAAATAACCGCTCAGAAAGTAAGTTAAGAAATCATGGGTACGAGAGTATCGGAAAAAAGAAACAGAGAAACCGTTCAGAAATAATGCAACTACTAGGAAGCGTCAATAAGCAATTGCTACACAACCATTATAAATACTATGATCAACCTACTGGAAAACTCCCCCGCCCAAATCAAGCAAACTTACTATCTTTCGTGTACTTTTATCTTCCTACATTGATTTTTTTTCCTAGTTTTAGTTTCGGGATTCGTTTTGTCAACTAAATTTTGATGTGCATATTTATTTTGGGTGCCGTGTCGTCTATTAGATTACCAAATGTGTTTTCAGATTGCGGCATCGATTAAATTTTGGCATACTATCTTTGTGTTTTTAGATTGTGTTTGTTGGGAGCGCACAACAGAAGTCCAATATCTTCACTTGGGGAGATTACCAAGAGAAAGAGCTTAAGTCCGAGCCCATCAACATATCTAGTTGGATCCATATTCACTTAAAAATTTAAGCTAATGAGTTATGAGCTAACTATGATATATTAACTATTCCATACCATATTAATTTTTCAATGTGAGACTTTTTTAAGACAACTTACTCACACGTGCATTCTAACATTCTCCCCCTCACGTGTGAGCTCAATGGGCCGCTCTTCCTTAATTTAGGTATCTTTTTGCATTAATTTATGGGCCCATCTTGCTACACCACATCGGTCACCTGATCGGAAACCACAATCATTAGCTTTGATACCATTTGTTGGAAGAGCACAACAGAGGTCTGATACCTTCACTTGAGAAAATTGTCAAGAGGGAGTCTAAACCCGAACCTGTCAACATAGGTGGATCCATATTTACTAAAAGGTTTAAGCCAACTGAGATATATTAACTATTCCACACTACATCAATTATTTGATGTAAGATTTATCTAACATAACTCACTTACGTGGGTATCCTAACAATGTCATCTATTAAATTCCAGCATAGTTAATTTACATCTGTTTATATCATCGAGTATGTATTTTCCAAGTGTTATTGTTGATTAAATTCCTATGTAGTCTAGTTCTATTTATCGCAGTTGATTCTTTTTGTGGTGATGGATATTTGATAAGTATCGCGGACCGGCAGAAGTCCTTGTTGATAACCCCACTCACCTATTGATGACCTGTTGATTTCAGTATTCCTCAAATCGATATCCTTGTTTATTAATGACTTATCTGACTAATCGATTAAACTCCTTATTTGTCGACGATAAAAGTCAGACAAATTTTTATGTCAACATATTTCATTTTCAAAAGCATGGAATGATCTTATCCATCGTTTGATTCTTTTAAATAGTTAAACGAGGGCTTGAATACAGTACCTTCCTTGGCGATTCTGCCTCTTATATGATCTGGAAAAGTGTGCTCGCCCCATTGAATTTGAGTCTAGACTTCTCAAACAGGGGCAAATTCTACGCTGGGTTTGAAGTTCATAATCCTCGTTTCTGCACTTGCCAGTTCGGGCTTACCCGAAGTATCCTTGCACTGATCGTCCACTCGATGGAATTTCGCCTCTCGCCCTTTTATGATCATTGAGGAGAAGCTGCGATTGTTTGCCACTATGAGGTTATCAGTGCCGTTCTGCCATTGTTCGATTGATATCGATGCTCGACCCAAGTCAACGCTGCCTGGGGTTTGGGGGTTGGCTAGCAGTAGCTTGTCGGCCGCTCGCCGGTGGCTAAGACCTTCGCCGGTAACGTTAGGGCTCTCAAGGACATTTCCGAAATCATAAAAGTATAGAGAGAGTAAAATTGGAAGGAATAAAAAGCCTATTTGCATTCCAAAAATACAGTATTCCAAAACACCCCCTAGCTTCCTTGAGCCAAAGGCCTTGGAGGACTTTGGAAATGCATTTTGCATTTCCCCAATGCTCTCTTGAAAATTGCCAAATGCCATTTGACTTTCAAGCCCACAAGGGTTTTGGCAAAACCGAATTAAACGCACCCTAAATCTATGCAAACTGCCCGTTATCCCCTTTGACTAGACCATGTACAAAATGAAATCAAATGGATTAAGACCCCATGATTTAACATGTTATCTGATTTATTTTGATTTAAATGAAGTTCATAGCTTGGTTCAACGTAGTCTTTCAACCGCCACTTGTGCAAGAATGACGTAAACTTGGAAAAATGACGGTCAATTATCTAATAGACCTTAAAATTTACCCAATTGACTTTGCTTTCTTGTGGCTAAATGTATTTTTACGAGCCAGCCAATGCAACAGATACTCACTTTGTTGGAGAGTGTCATCATCGCTTGCGTGAGCAAATGGTGAGCAAGTGAATTTATTTACTTGAAAATAATTTTTAATTTTTATTTTTTACTTATCTTACTCAACTTCAACTCTAATTCTTATTTTCACTCTCAAATTTTTACCTTGCTTCCTTATAGGACGTGGGAGTTGAAACCCATACTTAAAATTAAATTGTCTCCATCCCAACTCTCTTTGAGAAGGTGGGGATTAGAACCGCCACTTTCCATTCCCAAGTGTGAATAGATAATCTGCTCTTAAAGATAATATGTTTTGCATACCTTTTAGTCTTCAAGAAATGTCAAATTGAGAAAGTTTGAGGAGGTGATGAACGCAGCAATACGTGGATGGACGTGAGCTAGCAAAAGCAGTCCACCACATCGATGGCTAGTCATTGCTTTAAAAGAGTCATTACTTGTGCGATACGGTGAGATGTCTTACGCATATTTTAGCGTGCTGATGCAGAAATTTAGGGGCGATATACCAGGAAAAAGTTTTCTTTATTGATGAATCTATTTACTCATGGTTTGCAGCCAACTTTGTGTATAAAGATTTTGATCAAGAGACATACACATGAAATATATATTGAACATGACACTAATACAATGTTAAAATACCCACCCGTAGGTAGCCGTGATGGTTGGGCTTCACAACCTCATCTCCGAGGAAACGAGTTCAAATCTTCAGATGCTCGTGACTTAAATGGGGGTCTTAGGGATGGTTTACTGAGCTAGCCCCCGAGGATTTATATCTAAATAGTGGCTTACGGCGAGGCTCTACCGGTGCTACTGAGCACCGGAGGGTCGTGTGATTTCCGAAGGATAATCTCCGGCGGTCCTTCGGTCATAAAAAAAAAAAAAAAAAACAATGTTCAAATTTTAATTCAAAAATTTCAGCTTATAAATGGAGGGAGACCACATATATATATGAACAACATATAGATCTCGAAGATAAGCATGTGAGTTGCTCTAACACAAGTTAACCTTAGGGCTTTGCTCCTTTTTGCATTTTTGGTCTAAAAGAATAGGTATAATTCGATTATGAATAAAAATTTACTAGTTGAGATCGAAAGTTTCGTTTCTTTGACGAGGTAATTAAAGATGCATCTAGAGTGGCTTTTATTGTTAAAATTCTCTTTTGGGTCTATTATATAAGTTTAAACATCTCTTCCTTCTCTTTTTTTGGAACTCCTCCGGTCTTTAAAACTTTACAGATCTTTAGACCATATCGGATCTTCCATGATTTTCTGAAATGATATTCGTCTCATTTTAGTGGAAAAAGCAATGTGTCCTTGCTAGACATTAAAAGCTGAGCTGTATGTAAATGTATGCGCGGACGTATACGAAGGAGGGAGATAGAATTTTGACAAATTCAACGTTGCTTTGTTTCGGCAAATGGCGTCCCCATATCTGTCGACATACGCACCACTCCATCAAAAGCCGATGTGGACCCGATCATACGTCAGGCGGCTTGGGATGCCTTGAGTTTGACCTTCACATCTCGATTTCTATTCTTTTTTTAAAACAAGTGATGTCGATGGCAATATTGACGTATCAAATGGAGATTGCGACGACCTAGACGATTAAATATTCGGGAGTAATATTGCATATTCCTGTTTTCAAACCATAGCTTATTCAATGTGATGTAATTTCGATATCACGCCCGCCCTTCGCTCGTCACTGCGCTTGTCGCTCTAAGGGTCAAACGTGACTAGATTTATACGCCCTAGATGATATCTATGCGTTTATGGGGATAAGTTGACCATTTAGATACCCATTATCATCGAGGCGAGGTTATAAAAGGACTGCCATAAAGCTCGTGCGCAGACGATGCGGGACATGGTATACCTCATCCCGCAAGCAAACCGGAATGAAGAATGGCGAGACCATTTCCAAGGGTCGGCCGCATCTCCAAGCAGGGATGGACGAAAATATATTTAGCCCATTTTCCTATACTTGACATTCTAACTAAAATGTAAAACGACAAGGCGTTTATCTTACAGATAGAAGAACGAAAAAGAAAAGATTGCGAGAATCCACGTACGTATAGATTAAAAAATGGGCAATCTTTTCAAGACGGTTGGCAATATTTTCCTCATAATCCGCGCAAACCTTGACTTTACCATATGTGTGAGAAGGTATTTCGTCCACGCCTACAGAACCCTAAAGAACCTTCCGTATCCATCTTCATCGGCTCCTAGCAAAGCCCTTTTATTCTTTCATCATGCATGGCCCTACCGCAAGATGGTGGAAGAAGGAGCATTGATCGATTACAGCTTAGTTTTTTTCCCAAAAGCTTATGGACCAGAATTTCTATTTCAATCCAATAATTCAAATTGAAGTAATTGGCGAAATTAAAGTACTTGAAGTGCGGATTGGCTAGGTGAAATCACTTTGCCTGTTTGGTTAGTCGCGGTGTTCAATTGATTATTTTTGGAAAAGAAATTGATGTGTGTTATTGGAAACACATATTTTGAGGAAAGATAAGGTAATCCTTGATTTTCTATAATGTGAAATAGAAAGATAAGTTTCACTTGGTGAAGTTCGATTTGACCTTGCTTTTTAGCTTGTTCTGATCGAATTCTACGGCCAACTTGCGTGACTGATTTGCATTTAGTTTTATTTCTATCACTCAAATTGTAGGGCTGCCGATAAAATAAATTTAAGGAGAAAATGGAGGACTATAGATATATAGTGGAGAAAGGACCACACTGAATCTTTTTATCTATTAATAGGACTAATCAAATGACTACGAAACACGACTGAAGGAATCGTGATAGAGAGTTAACTTAGCATAGCAATTTATGTCATGCACCTAATTTATGGCCCTGCACAATTGAATCATTAAAAAATTCCAAGAATTATATGGTCAAAAGTTTTCCCTCATTTCATTTTACATTTCAATTATTTCATATATACTGGCATTCTTTTACCAACAAATCCTTTTCAATGTTGTATATCTTCTCACTCGTGTCATAGTTGAATAATTAATTAGAGTTTGTTTGTTTTGGCTTCTAAAAGCGAAAAGCAATTTATTTCTTTCCGCTGACATTTAAAATATCATTCTAATTTTCAAAACTTATGCAATATTACGTGTGAATTAGCTTGTTACTATTTGTATATTTTAGAGTTTTCAAGTGTTTAAGGCTTTTTTTTTTTATCTCTACAATATATCTCATGTGTTTGTTGTCCAAAGATTAAGTGTTCTCATTCAAATGATATTCTAATGATAATCTATCATGAAAATATAAAAAACAATCTATTAATTGACGTCCCCTGACTTTTAAACCTCAAATAATTTCATATATATGTATAAATGAAACAAAAATAAGGCATGGTCAAGACGTGTGCAGTGGCTATACACACACGTGTCGAACATGCCTTATGATAAAAAAGAAGAAGATGAATTTAAAGTCTCATGTCACCCATCATCATAACAAAACAGAAAGTTGTGTTTGAAAGGATTTTGTTAAGTTGTCCTTAAAAGGTTTTTGTCCCTTTCCGCGATGTTCACATGGATCATTTTGAACTCAATCTTCGTCATATTTACACAATTATTACATCATAAAATACTACATGTGGAGATAAAAAATTTACAATGACTATATAGAAAAAAATGTCATGATATTGCCGGGATTTACACATATCATTTGCATGGTAACTAGAGAAACCGACACATAAATCTAGCTAACGCATTTGTGTTCGCATGAACTTTGACTGAAGCCTTGATCTCTTGACCTAACCGATCAGAGGGATTCGTGTGATTTTAAATGTTGTGAACATGAATTATGAGCTTTTGTTGAATCTGACTGATGTCATTCGGTAAAATTATTCTTTTTTGGACTAAAGTCCAAAAAAATAAAGGCAAGAATCAAGGAGGAATTCGTGGAAACTAGGTGAATTGTGCATCGTGACCGAATTTTCCTCTCCTTGTCACCAAGCAATAAATAAATATTGCTAAAAAACATTTTTTTCCCCTAAAATTCCCCTATGTGTTATGAGAAAGAAAACGACCGTCTATTTTATAAAGGGATCCTTCCTCCGCCCTCCTCCCAAGAACGTAAAGAGATTTTTAGTGCAGAGAAGAGAGAGAGATGGCGGCGAACCAGAGCAACGCAAACAAAAGTCTGAAGGCTTATGATGAACATATTCCGGAGATCAAGTTCACCAAGCTCTTCATCAATGGCGAGTTCGTCGATTCCGTCAAAGGTAGAATTCAGAATGCTCATTCGAGTTGTTGTTTTCTTAGTAACTCACACGACAACGACGACGACCACGCGGAGCAATCCTAGTTCCGTGTTCGTATGCTTAGTAAATTTAGTTTTTCTTCTTCAGAAACGTACTCTCTTCACTTTCTTTAGTTTCTCACGAGGGCCCTCCAATTCAATCGCCAGCTTCTTGTCACGTAATTGTCCCGAAGTTGGTTTGGTGTCATTCAAGCAGTTCTGTTTAGGATGAGTGAAATTCACTGCTCTGTTCGGAGCACAGAAAACGGAGCATCGAAAGGAAAATACGACCCTCCGAATCGAGATTGACCTCGAGAGAATCTTACGTAGGATTTGCAGTTGGCCATAGAAAAACTCGCAGTCCCCACGAGTTCTTGTTCTCGTTTGGTTTCTTCTTCTTGTTCTTACGTTTTGGAATTTCTAGTTTGTGATGGTGAATGAAATTGGATGAGCAGGGAGGACGTTCGAGACGATAGATCCAAGAAATGGAAAAGTTATAGCCAGAGTTGCAGAGGGAGATAAAGAGGATGTGGATTTGGCCGTGAAAGCCGCCCGACAAGCATTTGATCACGGCCCCTGGCCACGCATGCCGGGTTATGTATGTCCCTTCCTTTCTCTCTCCCGTTTCGTCCTCATTTAATTTTCTTCAGATTCTTTTTCCATCATATTAAAAAGACAGTACAAGTCGAAATTAATTCATAAAAGATAGTACTAGTCCAAATTAATTCATTCAATTTTCTCTCTCCCGTTTCGTCCTCATTTTATTTTCTTCAGATTCTTTTTCCATCAATTAAAAAGATAGTACAAGTCGAAATTAATTCATAAATTCACTTATGGATATTATCTTATCGAAATTACAATATTAGTTTTAGCAGGGATTTTTGTGTGAGATAAATTGATCGAAACTGAGAAGTTCAGAGTTTGACACTCCATTTAGTAACTTGATTTTAGTGAATCGATTTTTATGTTACCTCATATCCATTTTATTAAAGAATCGTTAATGGGTTCAAGTGCAATCTTAAACCTAAGAAAAATGATGGTTGAATACATAATTTGTGAGCATCGACTATAATAAAGCGGGGCATCACACTTATTTGTTTTTTTCCATGTTGGGTAATAAAGCAACCTCTTTGATCATATAGCAATAATTGTATTTTTTTTTTTTTTATGGGGCCAAAGGATAACTTGTGTGGGTGGACAAGTCTGTTATTTTCTCTGACCACACACCACGTTAAAAATAATGACATGTGAAAGAAACAAACTAATAAAAAAATAACATGATTGATCGATTAATCTATATCCGGCCAATAAATAAGATATTTTTTCAGTTATTTTATCTATCTGTTCTTCCCCATATCATACCAACACTTTGTTATAAATAATGACAGCGTGCACTATGTGTTATCAAACGTGGAAGTGCAGAAAATTAACACAGTTAGCAAAAGGCACACATAACCAAACCAAGAATGATCAATTTGGAAAATTCATCAATTTGTAAATTTTTTATTTTCTTGAAACCGGAATCGCGAAACCATTCAATGCTCACTACTTGTGATTTAGGCGATGATTTAGTCCCTATGGATTTGATTGATAGTGTCAGACACCTAATTCAGACCATTAAATACTTCTGTGGGGAGCCCCTCCGACGATAGGGAAAAACGAAAAAATCTGAGGAGACGATCCGTCACTTCATGGAAAGTGATGGGGACGTGCTAACCATCCATCCCAATTGTGGGATTATGGCAACAAGAATTTAGAGCTTCCATAATTAATTGCCAAAATTGACCTTTGAATTGTAAAATGACAAAAACTAGAACCACTAAAGGAAACCATACACATAATATACATTTAGCACAACACTACGTACCAAAAGGAAACCAAAGGCTGCTTGAGATTTGTCAAATTAGAATTTCCAAGGTTTGTATCTCATTTTGTATTATTACAAAAACATTTTAATATATAAAATATAAATTTAATCATATGTGTGACTGCAGTAATTCGCTTTGTGTGTAAATATCGTCACTTGAGCTTGTTACTAGCACAAAATTATTTACTCTAATCATTATCATCAATGTCTGCATGGTTTTAAAATATGTGCTATTAATTTGAGATTTTGATGTTACATTTGTTTATGCTAGAATTATATATATATATATATATATATATATATATATATATATATATATATATATATATATATATTTCAGCATAGCTAACTTTAGCACTTTGTAGAATGCGACAATTGTTATGAGAAAATATATATATATCGGGGGGTACAGTGCATTCTTCTAGAAATAAAATTTACTTGTTCTTGAAATGTAATTGACTCGATTGAATTTATACTACTTAGTCGCTGCGTTTGTTTCTAAAGCTAGAAATGCCCTTTTCGAATTCTACTTAGTTATTATATGCAACATATGTTGTAGTTCGTTTTTCACTGAGAATATATGTTTTGGTTCATTTTCCTGCATCTAGACAAGCGTGCATGGAGATAAATGTCTAGCGTTATCTTAATAGAATATGCTAGACATCTAAAATTGATTTACTAGATGACATTGTCAAACTATTGTAGGTTCTCGAATGTGGCTCGTTGGTTTAAAATGTTCATTTAAAGCCTGACATATCTCTTGGTAAACTAATTTTGTAGATCGATCTAAATAAGGATAGCATTGTTCTGTTTCAATCAGTAACGCAAGGTCTTTCTTTTTGTTCTTTTCTCGTAATTTTCATTTTGTAATCATAACAATTTAGCGGCAGAAAGAATAAGTGAATAGCAAAATTCATGTAGTTCTGTCTAATCCTACAAAGTTTTCCGTGTGCATTTCATTCTAAATCCCAATGTTCATTAATTTTGATTTGTATATGACATATGACTGTAAATTCATCAACAGCAAAGGGGAAGGATCATGTCGAAATTTGCGGACTTGATCGAAGAGAATATAAACGAACTGGCCGCTTTGGACACCGTGGATGCCGGGAAGCTATTCAGCATGGGCAAGGCCTTGGACATTCCTCAAGCCGCCACACTGCTCAGGTACTATGCCGGTGCAGCGGACAAGATCCACGGTGAGGTACTGAAGATGTCACGTGAGCTTCACGGGTACACCCTGCGTGAGCCGGTCGGTGTGGTTGGGCACATCATCCCTTGGAACTTCCCGACCACCATGTTCTTCGTGAAGGTTGCCCCGGCATTGGCAGCTGGTTGCACCATGGTCGTGAAGCCCGCAGAGCAAACCCCTCTATCGGCTCTCTTTTATGCTCATTTGGCTAAGAAAGTACGTCAATCCATTTGGAAAAGACGCTTTTGAAAGCAGAAGTCATTCTTCTAGGGTGTAATTGTATTAATAAGTACATAATTTAGTTACTTGGAACTAGATTTCAGTAGACGATACGAAAAAATTTCGTCATTTGTTACTCTAGAAATTATGGTTAATTATGAAGAGGATAGTATCATCAATATATTGAAGACAACAATAGCGAAGCAAGCGAAAACATGATTTTGAATATCTGTTAGGCATTAATAAAGTAGTTCCAAAAAAAAGTCGTCCCAAAAAGAGAGAGAGAGAACACGCATGGAGGTTTATTCAGGCAATTTTTCTGCCTTCACATCTTGGTTTGCTTTGCATCAGGCTGGTGTTCCTGATGGAGTGATCAATGTTGTAGCCGGCTTTGGACCAACGGCTGGTGCAGCGATAAGCAGTCATATGGACGTTGATATGGTAAAATTTTGAGTTCTTTCTTTCACGAAACTTTTTATTATCGTGCGATAACATCAGCTGAATTTTTTGAGAGTGTGCTTGTGAATTTTTTAGCTTGGACTGATGTGGCATGAAAATCTCACTTCAGGTCAGTTTTACGGGATCTACAGAAGTAGGACGAATGGTGATGCAAGCTGCAGCAATGAGCAACTTAAAACAAGTGTCCCTCGAATTGGGCGGGAAATCGCCTCTTATAGTCTTTGATGATGCCAATTTAGATACTGCTACTGACCTTGCTCTGACCGGTATCCTCTTTAACAAGGTACGGTGTCTGAACTTCTCAAGCCATTTGCAAAACCAAAGAATAAGTTCCAAATGCTCGAAATTGGTTTCTCCATTCTACTCTATGTTGTAGGGAGAAATATGCGTCGCGGGCTCTCGGGTGTATGTTCAAGAAGGGATCTATGAAGAGTTTGAGAAGAAGCTAGTGGCAAAGGCGAAGGTTTGGTCGGTCGGCGATCCATTTGATCCAAATGTCCATCAAGGACCGCAGGTAAGAATGAACACCAGCAAGAAGCAAGAACATGCTAGATCTTGCGATAAAGCATATAATTGACAATTAGCCTCACACGAATAACACTAAATCCTAGGCTGGTAAGAAACAGTTTGAGAAGATACTTTCTTACATCGAGCATGGAAAGAGAGAAGGAGCCACGCTTTTGACTGGGGGCGAGCGTTTGGGCACCGAAGGGTACTACATAAAGCCAACAATCTTTGCAAATGTTAAGGTAAACTATCGATTCATAGTATATTTCTTAAAGAACATGAACCCTTATTTCAAGAGGAACTAAACTTCCGACTGATTTGTGATTTTGTCGAACTCTCTCCTTCCATCAGGAGGACAACATGATCGTGAAGGACGAGATTTTCGGTCCTGTCATGTCGCTCATGAAATTCAAGTGAGTACTAGTCCCCAAAGCTATTGATTACAATGTAGTTGAACCACTACTATATGTAGCTGGAACAAACATGGAGACCTGTTATAGTACATTGGGCTACATTCATCATTTTATGGCGGATGGCAGGACTGTCGAGGAGGCAATTAAGAGGGCCAACTATACGAGGTACGGCTTGGCAGCGGGGATTTTGACGAAGAACATAGATTTGGTGAACACGGTCTCAAGGTCAATCCAAGCCGGTGTCATCTGGGTAAACTGCTACTTTGCCTTCGACAATGATTGTCCCTATGGTGGCTACAAGATGAGCGGCTTCGGGAGAGATCTCGGTGTGGATGCTCTCTACAAATATCTACATGTTAAATCTATTGTGACCCCGATTTATAACTATCCCTGGCTTTGAGAGAAATTTATCTAGGAAAAAAACTTTGCATCACCTCAAATAATGTGTAATTCAGAAATTATAAGGTATAATTACGAGAAACAGAATACAAATCATTTTGGCATTCAGATGATGTCAACAATTTTATGCTACAAAACGGGTAGCTTTTGTGCGCAGTTTCTTTGTTGTCTATCGTCAAGAGTTTTTTTGTACTTTTTCACCCAGAAAGTCAAAAAGAAGGGGTTGTGCGTTGATCTAGGATGGGAAATTACTTGGCCTGAAATTGGAAGGAAATGAAGAACAAATTCTGGAATTTAAGGTGCAGGAATAATGAATTTATAGGGAATAAGATAAAAGGTAAATAATAAATTTAATCAATCGTGTTTGGAAAAAAAGAGAGAGCTCGCTTACAACATTTACGGCGGGGATTTGGAGTCCGCCAATAGTTACTCTAAATACGTTTATCGTTGCACACTCTCTGAGATTTTAGGCATGTTTTTTGTGCGTTGATAATCATTTTTCAAAGAAGTTACAACTAGAACTGGAAGCGAAGGAGTACCAAAGGTTAAAAGAAGACGATGATATTGCAACTAATGAAAAGCAATTTGGTACGATCGCCTCTTTCTTAGCAAGATCCATGCTGAGAGAGAGCAGTCAGTCAGGAGTATTAAAGATCTAACGCCTCTCTCTCTCTCTCTCTCTCTCTTCTAGATTTATCTTGGATTAATTGGACTAATATCTACAATAGGTAGTTGTTGCTAGTTGAAGACTTTATGAGAAATTGGGCTTAAGGCCCGTCCGCCCAAGTTGGGCCGAGAAAGCCCGGCCCACGGGAATAGGGCCCGTGGAAGGAGAGAGGTATAAAAGGGAGGAGAAAAAGGAAAAAGGTACCGTTTTATATTTTTAAGCAAAAGACGTACGCTTCCTCCTCTCCTTCTCTCTCGTCGTTTTCTCCAAAAAGCAAACAGTGAGGCGCGAAGGCAATTTGGCTTCACCGGATCGAACAGGACCAAGTTTCTCTTCATCTATCGGCGTCGGTGTTTAATCTGTGGCTAAAAGGTACGCTCGAATCCATGGTGTGCTTTAGGATCGGTGATACGTGTTCGTTTTCCCGGGCTTCGCTTCCGCATTGATTTAGGGGTTCGATTTAGTGTCGAATCCGGTTTTTCGGGGATCAGTCATTCTCAACATTGGTATCAGAGCCCTAGTTCACGTTTTCCTGACTTGTTTGACGATTTTTGATTGATTTTTCGCAAAAACAATTTGGTCGTACGGATCGGGGCGAGAAATCCTGACACCCGACCGTTCTTCGGCCATTTTACTGAGTTTTCGTAAGTCAAAACCGTTTTCTGAACACATGGGGAGAAAGGCGACGTCGAGACGAGTCTGGCGATGCGTCGTGCGTCGCCGGGCGACGCCGCACGAGCCCACACACGCGGCCAGAAGCGGCTGCTCGACCGGCGACGATGACGTCGCCGTGCCGACGCTTCGCCGGGCGATCACCGGCCGGCAACCCGACCGGCGACCCGACTCGCGCGAGACCCGGCACGCGCGCGGCACGTGCCGGCTGACATCTGCGTGACGTCAGCCCGTGCACGTGCGCGGCACGTGCCGTCGGTTCGCCTGAGCCGGCCCGACCGGCCCGACCGGCCCGACTGACCCGACTGGTCCGACCGGTCCGACGACCGACGACCGTTGACCGTTGACCGACGACCATTGACCGTTGACAAAAAAAAGAGGAAAAGAATGTGTTTCTTTTTCAATTAAGTCTATGTGGATTATAATGTGATCCCTTATTTGTTCTGCATTTGTTGCAGGAACAATGCCTCCTCTGAGATTGCGCACACCTATTCGCGCAATTACCGATGAACAAAAGGATAGGCTATCTAAGTTGATAGTTGAGCTGACTGATCATCGATGGGAGAGAGGTGACTTAATTGATCATGTCCTTGAAGTCAATGGGAAAATTCAACAGGTCATATGGAATGGTCGTCCTATGTCCTGATCGAGAGATGGTGCGATTTTTCATAAACACTATTCCACCGAATGGCAAGATGTGTTGAATCGCATATGGGATGTCAACGGAGCTGCTTCCTATAAGAAAATTGTGATGGATTTTGTAAATGAATATTATTGTATTGTTTCAAGGGAAAAGATCAAGAAATTGAACAAAAGAGGATCTTTCCCAGTTCGTGTGCTGACTTGGTGTTAGTTGTATTGGCTGATGTATGTTAAGTGTGATTTGTGGACATATTATGTAATGATTACTACCTAATTGTGTTAATTGAAAGCATTATTGTTTTATTGGATGTCTATAATATGTTGCTTTCTGTTACTGCTGGTTGCTGTGGGTAATTAACTGTGGGTAGTTTTAGAAGTTTTTGTAGCTTCATAGAATTGATTTTACATAAGACAATTATATTGATGATAGTTTTAAGTTAGGATTTTGGAGGATGATTGGAAACATAGTGACCTTTTGATTCTGAAGCCTTACTTGAAATTATTCATTAATATGATGGGTCTATGTAAATAGGGATGCATAAATGATAGGCATTAATAATTCGTGCATATTTGTCTGATTTGTTTAGATCAATGGCCTCAGCCACAAAGAGCATAGTTGCCGAGCTAAACAAAGGTGAAAAGCTCAATGGTGACAACTATGAGATATGGCACATGAAAATCCAATATGTCTTTGGAAGAGCAAGAGGCACTTGAGGCTCTTAACCGACCATGGTAGAACTGAAGAAGGAAATACTGCACAGCACAAAAGAGATAAGGAAGCTTTTGCTGCATGGAAACGAAAGAACTCTCTTGCTCGCATCACGTTGCTGAGCAGCATGGAAAATGACGTCATGCGAGAGTTTAGGCGTTTTGACAATGCCAAGGAAATGTGGGAGGCATTGGCAGCTAGATTTGGTCATACTTCGATGACGAGACTGAGACAGCTCACTATTAGGTTTGACTCCTATAAGAAGCCTCATGGTCAGACTATGAAGCAACATCTTAGAAAGATGTCAAACATGATAAATGAGCTGAAAGATGCTGGCCATGTCCTCACTGATGAGCAGCAGGTGCAAGCAGTGATTCGTTCCTTACCTCAGAGTTGGGAGCATATGAAGGTGCACCTGACCCATAATGAGAATATCAAAACTTTTGAGGATGCTGTGTGCCATCTTGAGCTGGAAGAGGACCGCCTCTTGGCGGCTAAGCCGGATGCTGAACTCTATCATGCTAGTTCTAGCTCACATGGAGCTTCGAGCTCCAAGCGCAAGCGCCCTAACTGGTTTGATAAAGGGAAATGCAAGGAAGAAGCAGGTCCTTCAGGGAAGAAACCCAAGTTTAACCAACCTGAAAGAGGAAAACGTCCTCGCATGAAGAAGCTAGCAAGGGTGAAATGCTACAACTGTGACAAGAATGGTCACTATGCTTGCGACTGTCGTGAGCCAAAGAAGGTATGCACCCCTTGTACTTTTCAGAACTTTGCTTTTGTGTCGAGTTCTGTGTTCTTAGCGAGTCTAATCATTTGTGGACTGTGGATTCAGGAGCGACGGACCATGTAGCGAAGGATAGAGGATCCTTCGTGGAATTCCGACGAGTGCCAACTGGAACTAAGTGGATCTATGTGGGAAACAACTCTAGAGCTGAAGTGAAAAGAATTGGCATATGCCAATTGAATATGCGTGGTGGACGCACTTTGTTCCTTCATGATGTATTGTATGCTCCGGAGATTCGTCGGAATTTAGTGTATGTATTAGTGTTGGTTAAATTAGGTTTTAATATGAACTTCTATAGTAGAGGTGTGAATTTGTTTTTGGATACAAATTACTATGGTTGTGGTTATTTTCTGGATGATTTCATTGTATTATATATTGATTATGTTAATGCAAATGTTTGTTATTCCCTTCTCACGTCTCTTAATACATATGATAATGATGTGAATGTGTGGCATGCTAGACTTGGTCACATTGGCCAACAGCGTATGAATAGACTAGCCAAAGAGGGCTTGTTGGGCAACATTGAAAAAGTCGATTTGTCCATCTGTAAGCATTGCCTAGAAGGAAAAACGACAAAGAAACCATTTGGAAAAGGTAAAAGAGCTGAATTTCCTCTGCATTTAATCCATTCTGATGTCTGTGGTCCAATGAATGTGAGAGGAAGGCATGGGGCCGTTTATTTCATCACTTTTATAGATGATTATACTCGATTCGGATATGTCTATTTGATTTCTCATAAATCTGAAGCAATAAGTTGTTTCAAAAGGTTTATGAACCTGGTAGAGAATCAATTAGACAAGAAAATAAAAACATTGAGATCCGATCGAGGTCGAGAATATTTATCTGATGAGTTCAGAAAATTATGTGATGAAAAAGGAATAGAAAGACAGTTATCTATTCCATATACTCCTCAACAAAATGGTGTTGTGGAAAGAAGAAACAGAACCCTACTGGAAATGGTTAGGTCCATGATGGCGCATGCTAACTTACCTATTATCTTTTGGAGTGATGCGTTGTTAACTGCTGCCTATATACTTAACCGTGTGCCTTCCAAATCAGTTACTTCCACTCCATATGAGTTATGGACAGGTAGAAAACCGGACTTAAGTTTTCTTAAGCCATGGGGTTGTGCTGCCTATACACATGAGTCTTCTCACAAGTTTGGGAAACTGGGTCCCAGAGGAAAGAAGAGTATTTTCATAAGGTACTCAGAACACTCGAAATGGTATGTGTTCATAGGTGAGCAGGAAAGTGGGGAGTATAACTGAGTTTGAATCACGAGATGTCACATTCTTAGAGGATGAATTTCCTAAGAAGGGCGAAATAGGGGAAGATTGTTCCCTATTTGAAACCTTGGATCAAGATAATGACCTTAGTGGACTTCATCCAAGTGGGAGCACAATGGGGAATGATGTGCAAAGTGTACAATCTCCCATACGGCGAACAAGTCGCCAAAGTATTCATCGTCGACATTTTGACATTGAAGGGGAGACTTTTATGGTTGCTCCACAGGATGAGGATGAGCCAAGAAATATTAATGAGGCTCTGAATTGCCCTAGTAAGGAAAAATGGATTCATGCAATGGAAGAGGAAATGGAGTCAATGAAATCAAACCAAGTGCGGGAACTGGTTGATCTTCCAAAGGGACGCTTGAGCTATTGGGAACAAGTGGATTCTCAAAATAAAGCGAAAGGCTGATGGCTCGATTGAAAGGCATAAGGCTCGCCTTGTGGCAAAAGGGTATAATCAACGGGAATGAATTGATTATGAAGATACGTTTTCTCCGTAGTGAGATTTACCTCGATTCGCATTATTCGGCAATAGTGGCTAGTCTAGATCTTGAATTACATCAAATGGATGTAAAGACTGCTTTCCTCAATGGAGAATTAGAGGAAGAAATATATATGGAACAACTGCTGGTTTCATAGTGAAAGGCCAAGAAGAAAAAGTATGTCGACTTTTGAGGTCGATATATGGTCTTAAGCGTCATCAAGACAATGGTATATACGTTTTCATAATGCCATAATGGCATATGATTTTACAATGATTGATGAGGATCATTGTGTATATATCAAAAGATCCAAGGATCAATTTGTGATCATATCATTATATGTTGATGATATACTAATTGCCGGAAGTAATATGGAGTTTGTTCATACTATCAAGAGTTGGTTGTCTTCCAACTTTGAGATAAAGGATATGGGTGAGGCTGCATACATTCTTGGAGTTAAGATTTCAAGAGATCGTTCGAAGAGATCGCTGTCTCTTTCGCAAGAAACCTATATAAATAAAGTTCTTGAACGATTTCGTATGCAAGATTGTAAACCCATAGACACTCCTATTGCAAAAGGTGAAGGATTGAGCCATAGGCGTGTCCAATGACTCCACAAGAGAATGAACAAATGAAAAATGTTCCTTATGCTAGTGCTGTTGGGAGCTTGATGTACGCTATGATGTGTACAAGACCCGACATATGTTTTGCAGTTGGAATGGTGAGTAGATACCAATCTAATCCAGGTCCAGCACATTGGAAAGCCGTTAAGAGAATACCGAGGTATCTGAAGGGAACTGCTGATTACAAGTTGAATTATCAAGGAAAGGATCTGCGACTTGAAGGTGTTCGAGATGCTGATTGGGGAGGAGATTTGGATGAAAGAAAATCTACCTCAAGATTTGCTTTCTTCTTCGAGCAATGGCGCCATATCATGGAGTAGTAAGAAGCAAACGTGCATAGCCTTATCCACGATGGAAGCTGAGTTCGTGGCGTTATCAGCGAGAGTACAAGAAGGAGTTTGGCTTAAGAGATTCTTGGATCATTTAGGTGTTATTGAGAAAGCTGCAAATCCATTGTTGGTTAACTGTGATAGCCAAGCAGCTATAACGTACACCAAAGATCCAAAATATCATGGCAAAACCAAACATATAGATACCAAGTATAACTTTGTCAAGGATATGGTTGCACGAAAGGATGTGAACTTACAGTACATATCTACGCATAGAATGGTAGCAGATCCTATGACAAAGCCAATACCTAGAGATGTGTTTTGTGGTCATGTAAAATCTCTAGGATTGCGTAGAGTCTGATGTACTAGATTGTAATTTCCCTGATTTGTTCACATTTATGAATTAGTGTTGTTTCATTATTAATGCCTATGAATCTTTGTATGATCTTTATGCATCTTAATACTCAGTGTATTATTATAAGTTGAGGAAGTATGTCGGACAGATAAAAGATTAGCCCACTCACACGGGTAATCGCCTCTATTTACTGTGTGATGAATAGAGATGAGACTATTTTTAAACTTATTATCTAGGTGATAATCGAGAGCTCAAGCTTAAAATACGTATGTCGCCTTAACTGAGTGTTAAGATGAGGACATAATACTTACTATGTCCGAAAGTAAAATACCCAACATATTTTACTTTATCTGTCTAAGATGCCAGATGTGAGTTCTAATGAATTTTGTAAAAGGGTAGATACGTGAACTCAAGTTAGACATTGGGTATGTCTGAACTATCATCTGTACGGTATTGAAGGTGTAGACATACGCTCCATGGGAAAGGAGTTAATACCGTAATACGTATTTCATACTACGTATGCATGAGACGACCAATAAGAGTGGCAAAAAGTTTGATCTCAACTTTTATGACGTGTGAGACTCTTGAGGAAAAGAGTTCCTCAATTTTTTAAGTCCCCTCATGACTCTTACTTATTCTCAAGATTTCTATTTAGTGTTTGCTATCTTAGGGTGTTGCCAATGGTCATGAGATGATTCGATCTAATGGGGCATTTCTAGAAAAGTAAGCTGGACTGAAATTGAGAGTTTGAAGGAAAGAGGAAGATCGATTTTGGAGAATCACATTATGGTTTTGTATTCACTGGTCGACCAATTATGACTGTCTTTGTAATAATCATAACTGTGAATACAATATACATATCATGTTTAAAAGAGATTAAGAGAGATATAACATGTGATCGATCGATCTAGGGTACTGCATACTAAATCTACTTAGAGTGTGACGCCCATTATGAGCTGCTATATATTCCTAACAGATGTATAGCAACAAGCTCTCAAAGTATGCTGGTCGCACGGATTATTCACTGGTATGAATGTTGAAAAGAGGTATAGAGAATTCTGTTCGGCCCACCATGTGCGAGTGGGAGATGAAGACTTTATAAGAAATTGGGCTTAAGGCCCGTCCGCCCAAGTTGGGCCGAGAAAGCCCGGCCCACGGGAATAGGGCCCGTGGAAGGAGAGAGGTATAAAAGGGAGGAGAAAAAGGAAAAAGGTACCGTTTTATATTTTTAAGCAAAAGACGTACGCTTCCTCCTCTCCTTCTCTCTGTCGTTTTCTCCAAAAAGCAAACAGTGAGGCGCGAAGGCAATTTGGCTTCACCGGATCGAACAGGACCAAGTTTCTCTTCATCTATCGGCGTCGGTGTTTAATCTGTGGCTAAAAGGTACGCTCGAATCCGTGGTGTGCTTTAGGATCGGTGATACGTGTTCGTTTTCCCGGGCTTCGCTTCCGCATTGATTTAGGGGTTTGATTTAGTGTCGAATCCGGTTTTTCGGGGATCAGTCATTCCCAACACTAGTGATGTTGAAATCCCTCGGTGTTAGTTAAGTTATGGTTAAAAATTACTTGGGGAGTAGTTAAAGTTTGTAATTATTGATAAGTCCTTCTGGAAACCCTTGGAGAGCATTTCTTTTGTGCTATATCTTGGGAATCTCTCTATGTCTAGGCAGGGCCCCCTTCTTAACTTGTGTAGCTAATGAAAGCAACTTAGAGAAGAAAGGATGAAGAAAATATATGTTATGCTTGTAGGAGAATAGGCCCCCATTTGCGAGAAATGTGAGGGGTGGGTAACATAAGTGTGCGTACTTTCTTAGACTAATTGGACTAATATCTACAATAGGTAGCTGTTGCTAGTGATGTTGAAATCCCTCGGTGTTAGTTAAGTTGTGGTTAAAAATTACTTGGGGAGTAGCTAAAGTTTGTAATTATTGATGAGTCCTCGTGGAACCCGTGGAGAGCATTGCTTTTGTGCTATATCGTGGGTATCTTTCTACACATAGGCAGGGCCCCCTTCTTAATTTGTGTAGCGAATGAAAGCAACGTAGAGAGGAGTGGAGAAAATATATGTTATGCTTGTAGGAGAATAGGCCTCCATTTGTGAGAAATGCGAGGTGTGTGGCAGTGACTTGAGGAACTTGTCAGTGAATGGGTGGTGGGTAAAATAAGGGTGCATACTTGTAATAAGTTTTTTTTTTTATATAAATAGTGAAGATATTATTCTATTTTGACTAATTGCAATACAATCCTCACTCAGGAAGTGGCGTCAGAGGTACACTACGTGGCACAACGGCAATCACTTAAATAGGTTCATTCAATCGGATTGCCTATATCTTCCCACCAATTATGGTGGACATCAAAGGTCTGGAAGTCTTCTTAACACGGTCCATTGAAGGGTTTTGTGTGATTGATTTTTAACTTATACGCCTCATCTCAAACATCACGAGTGCGAATTACTAGTTCTTATCCAATATCATTCCACAAAGTGTATCGTGATCGTGATTGATTGTATCGCTCGCCGCCTATCACCAATAAATAATCGTCGCAAAAAAGTGTTTCTTCCCAACATACTCCTACGTGTTCGAGAAGGAAAGCCACTACATAGCTATAAAAAGGGACCCTCCCTCCTCCCTCCTACCATAAACGTGGGAGATTCTGAGTGCAGAGAAGAGAGAGAGAGAGATGGCAGAGAACCAGAGCAATGCCACCGGGAGCCTGAAGACTTATGATGCTCATGTTCCAGAGATTAAATTCACCCAGCTCTTCATCAATGGCAAGTTCGTCGATTCTGTCAAAGGTAGAACTTGCCAGCTTCCCGTCAAGTTTTTGCACTGCCTCGATGAAGATTCGTTACTTGGTGTCATGTTTCCCACTCTCTTCTCCCAGACAGCTGTCCTTATCGAGATCTGTTCTTGCTAGCTTATTGTTTTTCTAAAGAATTGCTTTAGGAAAAGGACCATCTGAATCAAGATTGACCTCGAGAGTCTTACACTCGCAGTCCTTACAAAGCCTTGTTCTTGTTGGTTTCTTCTTCTTCTTCTTCTTCTTTTTCTTGGTTTTCTAATTTGTTTTGGTGATTGAAACTGGATGAACAGGGAGGACATTGGAGACGATAGATCCAAGAAATGGACAAGTGACGGCGAGAGTTGCCGAGGGAGACAAAGAGGACGTGGATTTGGCTGTGAAAGCTGCCCGCCAAGCATTTGATCACGGCCCCTGGCCGCGCATGCCCGGCTATGTACGTCCCTTCCACTCCTTTTCCATCAAATTAAAGAGACAATAACACAATAAATTATTCATAAATTCGCTCGTGAATCTAATTTTATCAAAATGACACCGTTAATTCTAGCCGTGATATTTGTGTGAGATAACTTGAGTAAAACAAGCCAATAGAACTTAGGATTTGACACTTGATTTAGTAAAATGATTTTGATGTTTTGTCTTTTATCTCTATTTTTGACGGGTTCAAGCGTAGCCTTAAAACTAAGAAAAGTGACAATACTAAGTAAATCTTTATGATTCAAGAGGGTAAAGTGCATTGTCCCAAAGCTTACCCTCAAGAACACTAATTATAATTAATAGAAAGATTTAAAATTCAAAAAAAAAATCGATTGAGATACGTATAAAGCAAATCATATCGTTAGATAATTAATTTATAACACGCATATACAATCATATATTTTTCCGCTCTTTTTTCTCATCCCCTCTACCTTCCCAATCATATCAATACTATGTTATAAATAATGATAACGTGTTGCACGTCTTTTCGAACTTGGAACTGCGGACAATTCACACAATTAGCTGAAAAGCACACAAAACAAAACCTAAAAAACTTTTTAAGGTTCATGACTTGTAATTTGTCTTATATTATCTTCGATAATCTCCATCTGCTCTAAATGGGCGAGCTGGAATATTATTGATCGATAGTGTCCGCTACCAACTAATATAGGGAAAAGGAAAGAAGCAAGCAAAACGCTAACCCCACAAGATAAGGGGAAAAGGGCAGAACTAATTGTTTTTTTTTCCCTTTTAAATTTTGCACAAATCGTATTTCAATTGCATCATCTCAGCCTTTATTATGATGCGGATAAGATTATTTTATTTCTTTTTCATCCTTGCTTGCCTATTCGAAATCACGAAATTAGGGGGCCACTCGCATCTGCATTATATTTATGATTAAGAGTAAAAAAAGCACTCTTTTTATTTTTATTTTTTGTGGTTGGTCGAAAACTTCATAGGAATTAAGATGAGAAGGTCCTTCGATCAATCATGGTAGCTAGAGTATGCAATCAACTTAAATGATTGTTTCTAATTTATTCCCAGAGCTGCGGTTGAACAGGTTTTCTTTTTTATGTTTAGGAAAATAAACATTTTAGTCTAGCTAATATATATAAAGTCTACCCATTCTTGAGATGTGATTTACTTTCATAATTATTTTAGTCTTCCACATGTTTCGAACGCCAGTGATGCCTTTTTTTACTACTAGTTATTGTAGATAACATGTGTTTTAGTTCATTTTTTTGCTAGGAACATTCGCTTTTGGTTCATTTTCTTGCGTCTAGAGAAGCATAACATGAAGATACATTTCTAGTGTCATCTCAATAGAATATGCTGGAAATATCAATTTACAAAATGATCTGTCAAACTATACAGGTTCGTGAATGTGGCTCACTTTTTTAAAAGGCCACTTATAATTTGAGACTCCACTTAGTAAACTAACTTCGATAACCAATTTGAATAAGGGTAGCACTGTTCTATTTCAATCAGTAACATGAGTCCTTTCTTTTGTTTTTTTTTTCTTTTGATTTTCGTTTCATAATCATAACAATATAGTGCCAAAAGAATAAACAAAAATGAAATTCAAATGCAGTTCTGTCTAAACCTCTAAAACATTGTCTAGCCGAATTTCATTTTAAATTCTAATGTCATGTATTTACATTTTTATATGATATATGACTATAAATTTCATAAGCAGCAAAGGGGAAGGATCATGTCGAAATTTGCGGACTTAATCGAAGAGAACATAGACGAACTAGCTGCTCTGGACACTATAGATGCCGGGAAGCTATTCAGCGTCGGCAAGGCCCAAGAGATCCCTCACGCTGCCATGATGCTGAGGTACTATGCAGGTGCAGCGGATAAGATCCACGGCGAGGTATTGAAGATGTCGCGGGAGCTTCACGGGTACACGCTACGGGAGCCGGTTGGCGTGATCGGGCACATCATCCCTTGGAACTTCCCGACCGGGGTGTTCTTTATGAAGGTCGCCCCAGCACTGGCGGCTGGTTGCACCATGATCGTGAAGCCCGCCGAGCAAACTCCCCTATCGGCTCTCTTTTACGCTCACTTGGCTAAGAAGGTATGTCAATGCGACTCAAAAAAGTTAATTTGGAAGAGTACGACTCGTTTTCTAGCATATATTAAGTAGGTCTTAATTACTAGGAATTAGTTTTCACTAGACAAAACGAAAGAATTTCGTCATTTATTAGTCTAGAAGTGATGGCTAAGTTTTCTCGTAATAATGCTCCACTGGTTTTTAATCAGAAATTTGAAGACAGCAATATGAAAGCAAGTGAAAACATAATTTCGAACTTCATTTATGCCATAACAAAGTTGTTCCTTAAAACAGTTATCAGAAAAAAAAAATGAGGATATACCAGGAAATTGTTTGAGGAATTTTTCTTCCTAAATTTTTGGTTTACTTTGTGTCAGGCCGGTATTCCTGATGGAGTAATCAACATTGTAACCGGTTTGGGAGCGACAGCCGGTGCGGCGATAAGCAATCACATGGACATTGACATGGTACTATTATGAATTCTTTCTTCGAGATGACATAACACCAATCAAACTTGGTATAGATATGCTTGTTGATTTTTCGCTTTTGACTGATGTGGCATGATAACCTCACTTCAGGTTAGTTTTACGGGGTCTACAGAAGTGGGACGCATTGTGATGCAGGCCGCAGCGACAAGCAATTTAAAACAAGTGTCGCTCGAATTGGGCGGGAAATCACCTCTTATAATTTTTGATGATGTTGATTTAGATACTGCTACTGATCTTGCTCTAACCGGTATCCTCCATAACAAGGTAAGGTGTTTGACTTTTTTCTTATGGAATTTGCGAGAACAAAGAATAAGTTTCGAATACTTGAAATCATACTCGTTTCTTGATTACAACCTCTGTTTCAGGGAGAAATATGTGTTGCGGGCTCTCGTGTCTATGTTCATGAAGGGATCTATGAAGAGTTCAAGAAGAAGCTGGTGGCAAAGGCAAAGGCTTGGCCGGTCGGCGACCCATTTGATCCGAATGTCTGTCACGGACCGCAAGTAAGAACGAACACTACCAAGTAGCAAGGAATGGCTAGATCTTGTGATAAAGCATATAGTTAACAATTAGCCTGACATGGATTATGGTAAATCCTAGGTCGATAAGAAACAGTTTGAGAAGGTACTTTCATACATCGAGCATGGAAAGAGAGAAGGAGCCATGCTTTTGACTGGGGGCGAGCGTCTGGGCACCGAAGGTTACTACATTCAGCCAACAATCTTCACAAATGTTAAGGTGCACTATCAATCCACAACACATTCCTTAAAGAACATGAAATTTTGTTTGGAGAGGAATTGAACTTATGGCCATTTTGTGGTTTCCTCTAATTCCCTGCTTTCATTAGGAGGACAACGTGATTGTGAAGGATGAGATTTTCGGCCCTGTCATGTCGCTCATGAAATTCAAGTGAGTATGACCTGCTATTGTTCCCCAAGACTATTACTTACCCCAATTTGGTGCAATTGAGCAAGCACTACTATTTGTAGCTAAAACAAACATAGAGCACTATCAAAGTATGTTGCTTGACATTCAACATTTTACAATGGGTTGTAGGACCACGGAGGAGGTGATCAAGAGGGCCAATGACACGAGGTACGGTCTAGCAGCAGGGGTTTTGACGAAGAACATAGATCTGGCGAACACGGTATCGAGGTCAATTCGAGCAGGCATCATTTGGATAAATTGCTACTTTGCATTCGACAATGACTGTCCTCTTGGTGGCTACAAGATGAGTGGCTTTGGCAGAGATCATGGTTTGGACGCTCTCCACAAATACCTACAAGTCAAATCTGTTGTGACTCCCATTTACAACTCTCCCTGGCTTTGAGAGAATTTTAGGCAAGGAGGGGGATGGGGGCATTTGCATCATCTGATGGCTCAAATTATCAAATTATGTATGATTAAGAGTGTATTTGTTTGACTGAAAGCATTTTCACTCGCATAATTTGCTAAAAATGATCAATAATTTATGGCCAAAGTTTTTCCTAAAATAAACACACCTTACGAATTATAAGGTATAATATACAAGAAACAGAATGCAGATCGTTTTGGCACTCACATAATGTAAATTGTAATTAAATCTAAGGCGAGAGATTATTAGTGGATATGAGCTGAAAGGGTTTCTCAACCTCACATCATATCGTATCCCTACACTGGTTGTGAGGCTTCCTCAATATCACATGTATGGAATTGCGACGCTAGTGAATCGAAGCTCTAATACAACCCAAATCGATGCGGAATGGAATGTAATATGACCTAGGGCTGTTTTGTTAGGTACAGCCTACATGTGTTAAATTGTTCATGCAGACATTTCTTCACCTCCTCCGCATGCACGCATTTTTTTTTTTTTTTTTTTGGAGGGGGGAATTAAGAGTATGAAGTTGACCAATTTTGTCAATAAGTATATATAGTGGACATTGCATCAAATAATGATTCGAATTAACTGGCCGACCAAATCTTAGGTGGTAGGTTTTTTCAGCTACTAGAGCAGTGGCAATTTTATCTAAGAGTGCATTTGTTTCGTTGAAAATGAACAATTTGAAAAATATTTATAGCTTGTATAACTTAAAAAAGTGAATGAAAGAAGAAAATCCATCGTGTGCAAAAATGTTTGGATATAAATTATCGTAGATAATGAAAATATTTTTCTTCTATTCATTTTTCGCAAAACAAATAAAGCCTAAAGTCCAAGTAATTGAGCACAGGGCAAATATTCATTAATTGCCCTAATGGAATCACTTTCCTTTGACTACTGACCTTCTTCTAATACATTACTAATAACCCAATTGAAATTTCTACTAGGGACATTTATCGTCTTCAAATTCATACATATTAATTGATGCATGATATTTCTGGATGTCACATATAAACACCTCTTACTCTTGTAAAATCTGACGCATTCTCCTATGAAAATAATTCCTTGATTGGTATTTATTTGTTTAGGTATATAAACCGATGAATTATATTCTCTTCCACAAACCCTTTCACCATCCTTTGAGTAATATTTTTGTAAGAAATGGTTTCAACCTTTTTTGTGGAATAGCCAGAACACTCATTTCTTAACAAATATTTGATGGACTGAGTCATTATGGTTTAAAATGGTAAAACCCCCCAAATATGGGCGTTAGATGGGTCCACATTTTACCTAAACTCATCCCACCTTTGTGACTCTCTATTTATCTTTTATAAAATAATAGACTCCTTGGATTGTTTCAAGTTTAGAGAAGTCTTGGTGGGCCTACAAGATGTGTTTGACTTCAACCTTAATAAGGATATCAGGACTGCTTATTTTTTCATTATTTTTATTAATCTTGTGAGTTTTGTCTATTAGTTATTAAAATAAATCTTTCCTCGGTTGCTTGCAATGAGCACTATTGTTTTTATGTAATATTTTAATCTTAATTCTTGTTGTTGCAATTGTGGTTAGCATAAATCATTTTCTTTAATATCTTACATTCCATTTAATTAAAATTTGAATTCATCCACGTTATTTGTTGCTACAATTTTATAAATTCACTACCAAGTACTAACTTCCTCTTATTTTCGTTGTGAATCAATTTACAAAATAAAAAGTTCAATGCAAAGTTGAAAGTCAATTCTTTAGCTTTCTATAATCAAAACATTGATTTATGCAAATAACATATACACATGAGGAGCTTAAAGTGGGTTAATTATGTGGATACGGATTTGTGTAAGTTGGATTAAATATAGAAGTATTTTAGTAAATGGGTTGGGTCGGATATAAATTATTGAATTTGCATTGAAGATAAATTAATCAAAACGGATTAAATGTATCAATTTAAGTCGAATTACTTTCGACCTGATCTACCACCCATTTGATAGCCCCACTTGTGATGGGTAAAATTGTGTATAAGAAAAAAAAAAAAAAAAAAACACAAAGGAGGAATCCATGGCTAGATTTCCGAAAATACCCCTACGTGTTACAACAAGGAAAACCGACTATATTAAGAGGTTCTCTCCTGCCAAAAGCGTGAGAGATTCGAGTGCAGGCAAGCAAGAGATGGCAGAGCACGGCAGCAATGGAAATGTGAATCTAAAGACGTTTGATGCTCATGTTCCGGAGATTAAGTTCACCAAGCTCTTCATCGATGGCGAGTTCATCGATTCTGTCAAAGGTAGAGTTCACAATACTCGTGCGAATTGTTATTGTTGGAATTCGAGTCGGCGGAAGACGACTTACCTTATTCCGATGCGCAAACAACAAATAGCCCCGGAACGAACGTTGAATTGCGAATAAATCACAAACAACACTACCTCACGTTAGTCTGGATGCAATCACAAGGAAAACACTCGATTTCCACGGCGTAAATACCGATTGTTCTTGCAAAGATGAAATGGAACGCCTTGATCTTTTTTGATGGAAAATGGAGAGAAAATTTGGTGCGAATGAATTGCCAACTAATCCAACGGTTGTGTTCGGGAGGCTTTTTATACGTCTCCCTTCGTACCCCTCCATTAGTGACTTTCCATCGTAACGTATCAAAATGAAACGGTGCGTTCCTTTCGCACCCCATCATGGACGTACCAGCTAAAACTAAAGTACTACATCTCCCACTCGGACATGATGGGTTTGATAGCGCTCTATCAAGAATATAAGGCATTCAACATTCATCAACTTTACAAAACAATTCATACTAGCAAATAAGCCGTGCGACCAGTGAGTACACCTGCACTTGGGAGCTCAAATTATGCACCTGTTAGGGATAACATAATGGCTACAACCCCGAAAAGAAATAAACAATCTATGTCTCACAGTGCCCCAAACATATTTTGTTACATCAGTCCAAGTATACATATCCCTTAAAGGCTATACTCGATTATTCTTAAAAAAAAACACCATGTATTTACAATTACATCCACAACCACATAGGGCGATATAATTGGTCGACCAGTAAATACATGCGATAGATGTAAACAACAATAGTCTTCCTTCGCACTCATGTCTCTCTCAATTTCAGAACAACTGCTTTCCTAGACATGTTCCATAGGCCATATCTATTCATGACCGCCCGTAACATGCTAAAGTAGCAACATTGATCTTTCACTTCAAGAACATAGTCAGAAGTAACATAGGGCACAAAGTTGAGGTAAATTATAAATTACCTCAAAGGCTCACACGATGAGTAAATAGGGATAATTTTACCCACCTTTCCTTGTCGGTCGTACAATACACATGTAGTATGAATTACATGCTATAGTGGATTACTCTTTCTATAAGAGAGTATGTCATCATCAAATATATCCACCATACAGATCTTAGCCTAAACATAGTCATGTGCTTCTCACGTACTCATGTTTAGCCCGAGTGCTATATCAGCTCGCTTTCTATAGTGCCCAATTAAATACTCACATCCGGCATCTTACAGACATACATGATTGTGGGACTATCATGTTCGGTCTTGTTATAAACACACAGACCTCATCTTGACTCCAATCAAGGCGACATTTTATGTACCAAACTTGCTCTTTCGCATTTATTTGTACATAACGTCTCATCTCAACGTGCTAACTACAGCACTTGAGGCAATTGCTCGTGTGAGTGAGCCAATCATTGCCTGCTGACATACTTTTCAATAATATGTGTGTTTGTGCTAGTCTCATAGTGGATTTGTACTTATTGATAAAACATCAAATCACTAATAAACAAACAAGTACAATACATCTGTCCACAAATACATAAACCAATGATCCTCTACAATAACAGATATCACATTCTACGCAATCCTAGTGACATCCTATGGGTCAAGAATATGTCTCTAGGAATAGCCTTCATAAATGGATCAGCAACCATTCTATTGGTTGAAATGTATTGCAAGATCACTTCTTTATACGCTATAATATCTTTGATGAAGTTATTCTTTATGTCAATGTCCTTTGTCCTTCCATGATACTTGGGATCTTTCACATAGGCAATGGCAGCTTGACTATCGCAATAAACTGTCACCGGTCTTGAAACTTCAGTGACATTGGCTAAATTTTCCAAGAAACGTTTTAGCCATATTGCTTCTTGCACTGCGGCAGAACATGCAATAAATTTTGCCTCCATCGTAGACAAGGCCATGCATGTCTGTTTCTTGATATTCCAAGAAATCACACCTCTATTGAACAAGAACGCATATCCAGAAGTCGATTTACGCTCATCCAAGTCTCCACCCCAATCGGCATCTGAATAACCCAATTGGCGTAAATCATTCCCTTGGTAACAAAGTCGATAGTCCATGGTGCCCTTCAAGTATCTCAGGATCCTCTTCACTGCTTCCCAGTGTGCAGGATTTGATTGATATTGGCTCACCAATCTCACGGCATAACATATGTCGGGTCGAGTACACATCATAGCATACATCAAACTTCCGACCGCACTAGCGTAAGGAACAGTTTCCATCACTTTAATTTCTTCTGGAGTCTTAGGACACAGTTCAATACTTAGGCCTTCACCTTGCATGACAGGGGTATCAATGGGATTACAATGTTGCATATTGAAACGCTCAAGAATCTTCATAATATAAGACTCTTGTGATAAAGTAAGGAGTTTCCTTGATCAATCTCTTTCGATCTTCACTCCTAATATATATGCAGCTTCTTCCATGTCATTCATCTCAAAATTGGAGGACAACCATTCTTTTATGGTGATAACCAAAACCTTGTCATTTCCAGCCAACAAAATACTATCAACATAAAGACAGCAAGCATTACAGTACTAAAAACAAAAGCATTACTCAAAGTAATTGAGTAATAGGGTACCTTTTTCGGCTCAGTGCATTCACGAGCAAAGTGACCCATCTTGCCACAATTGTGGCACTCCATCTTGGTCTTGTCCTTCTTCCCACCACGCTTCTTGCGTCGGAAGGTCTTAACCCTCTTGGATCCATGATCAGTCATCTTCCCTTTGTTGTTGAACTGAAGATTCCTCTTGCGCTTGAAGCCCGAAGCCTTGCGCGAACTCGATTCAGCAACATAAGCATGGGTAGAGGATCTTGCAGCCTCTAGGCGCTCATCCTCTAATTCCAAATAACGCGCAATATCATCAAAAGTGACGATGTTCTCATTATGCGTCATATTGATCTTCATATGCTCCCAATTATCAGGAAGAGACCTTATTACAGCCTGAACTTGTTGTTCATCAGTAAGGGAGTGACTTGCCGACTTCAGCTCACGGATCATGTTTGACATCTCCCGAAGATGCTGCCTCATCGTTACATTTGGGCGCTTTCGAAATGTGTCAAACTTGATAGTGAGTCTCCTCAGCTTAGTGGCAGATGTACCCCAAAACTTATCTTTTAAGGCAACCCACATAGCTTGAGCTTTGTCATAACTCTCAAACTCACACATGAGATCATCTTGCATACAGCTTAGCAACGTAATGCGAGCAATGCTATTTTTCTTTTTCCAAGCTTGATAAGCTTCCAGATCTCTCCTCTGTTGAGCTGAAGTTCCATGCTCAGGTTCATCCATGGTATGGTTGAGGGTTTCCAAAACCTCTTGCTCCTCAAGGATATACTAAACTTTTCGGTGCCAAATATCATCATTGTCACCGTTCAGCTTCTCACCCTTATTGAGGTCAGCCACAATGGTCTTGGATGCCGATACCATAATCAATTGCTATAACACATTGACATAATAAACGCAGAATCAATACTAGCAAACTTTACATAGTAACACATATATTTGATTTGCAGCAAAAACAAACTAAATTAATGATAATTCAACAAAAGACACAAAAGCAAAAGGTCACTATGTTCCCAATCAACTTCTATGTACAATTGTTCTATTATCATTAATTAGTTTAATTTGCACAAATGTTAAGTTTTAGGTGAGAACTATTTCAAATTCTACCAACCTACGAACTCCCACTAGGAAAAAATAATTACATGACCTTATGTAATTTCTACATTTTTCCTTAACACAAAAACATAGCATGATAATAACCAACGTATAAACAACAATCATGCTTCAATTATGCAATTCAACATGTAATGGATTTCCTACCATTGTTCTAATTTTCTAGCAACTAGAAAATTACAAGTATATTAAAATATATACATCATATCATTGAACCAAGCTCTACACAGCATATATAACATCATTTGCACACAAACTAGCTATTTTATTTCCCTAATCACAAGAAAATACTAGCCACAAATGAATAAACTGCATTAAACCCCCAAAAATACACGTACATAGGGTTTCCTACACATTTTCATACATTTATAAAATTTAAAAGTATAAAATAATTATACCACTTTGTAGAGGACACTCATACAAACCAAACGCCATCAACCACGCTCCAATCGGAGTTCACACGCACCAGCGAGCCAATCGGTCCGACTGGTTTGACCGCCGGACCGGTTGACCAGTCAACGGTTGGGTCGGGTCGGGTCAATGGGTCGGGTTGGGTCGTCAGTTGGGTCGGGTCGCCGGCCGGCCAACTGTCGCCGACGCTGATGTCATCGATAACGCCATCCCAGCGGTTACCGACCGGCGCGTGCCGATTCGCCGGCTGACACACATCGCGCACGTGCCAGTTCGCCGACCGGCGCGTGTGGCGGACGCGCTGGCTGTGCCAGCGCTTCAAGCGCGTGGCACCCACGCGCAGTGGCTTCTGGCCGCGCGTGTGGGCGCGTCCGACGTCGCCCGATGGCACTCGACCCACCGCCATACTCGTCTCGACGAGCTATTTCGCCCTGTATATTCAAAAATTAATTTTGACCAAAAAATTATTTCGAAAAACGGCCAAAACCTCACGGATCAAGCGACCCCGAACCCGTTCTTCGCTCCGGTTCAATTTCGAGTTTTGGATATGGCAATTCCGACTATCAGAGATCCAGACAGTGTAGAATACAATCTCTTGATCTCAATATCAAATGGCAAATGAAAAAACTCGATGAAAAACAAGGCAGAAATTACGATCGGACTCTGATACTAGTGTTGGAATTCGAGTCGGCGGAAGACGACTTACCTAATTCCGATGCGCAAACAACAAATAGCCTCAGAACGAACATTGAATTGCGAATAAATCACGAACAACACTACCTCACGTTAGTCTGGATGCAATCACAAGGAAAACACTCGATTTCCACAGCGTAAATGCCGATTGTTCTTGCAAAGATGAAATGGATTGCCTTGATCTTCTTTGATGGAAAATGGAGAGAAAATTTGGTGCGAATGAATTGCCAACTAACCCAACGGTTGTGTTCGGGAGGCTTTTATACGTCTCCCTTCGTACCCCTCCATTAGTGACTTTCCATCGTAACGTATCAAGACGAAACGGTGTGTTCCTTTCGCACCCCATCATGGACGTACCAGCTAAAGCTAAAGTACTACATTTATTTTTTCGGTCACTCGTATAACAGCAACAAACAATCCTAGTTCTGTGTTCTTATGTCACTTCAGTTTCTTTAGAATTTCATGAAGGCCCTCCAATTCAATCGCCAGTTTCCTGTCAATTTTTTTTTCGGCGGCGGGGGGGGGCACTGCCTTGATGAGGATTTCATTTGTCGCTTTCATGGTTCACCATACCTCTCTCTCAAACAGTTGTGCCGTGAACAAGCTGTCTTGAATTCGGTTTGGTCTCACTCGAGCAGTTTGCTTTTTGATGACTGCCACTGATTGCTCAGTTCGGAAGTACAGAAAACAGGGTACTGAAAGGAAAAGGACCATCTGAATCAAGATTGACCTCGAGAGAGTCTTACATAGTATTGCATGTCCGATGAACAAAGAGCAATTTCAATTGTTGTCGACTGTGAGAGAAGATTGCCGTCCTAACAAATTCGTGTTCTTGTTGGCTTCTTCTTCTTCTTCTTTTGCTTCTGCTTCTGCTTCTGCTGCTGCTGCTGCTTTTCGGATCTTTAGCTTTGATTGATGCAACATCAAAACCTTACTTCAGGTTAGTTTTACGATGTCTACGGAAGTAGGACACATGGTGATGCAGGCTGCGGCAACCAGCAATTTGAAACAAGTGTCGCTCGAATTGGGGGGCAAATCGCCTCTTATAGTCTTTGATGATGCTGATTTAGATACCGCTACCGATCTTGCTTTGGCCGGTATCCTCTATAACAAGGTATGGTGTTTGAGCTTTTTATGCCATTTGCAAAGACAAAGAATAAGCTCTGAATACTCGAAATTATTACGATTTCTCAATTCAATTCTTTGTTTTAGGGAGAAGTATGCGTTGCGGGATCTCGTGTCTATGTTCAAGAAGCGATCTATGAAGAATTTGAGAAGAAGCTAGTGGCGAAGGCCAAGGCTTGGCCAGTCGATGACCCATATGATCCGAATGTCTGTCAAGGACCGCAAGTAAGAATGTACACTACTAAGTAGCAAGAACTGGCTAGATCATGCGATAGAACATACAGTCGACGATAAGCCTGACACGAATTATGGTAAATCCTAGGTCAATAAGAAACAGTTTGAGAAAATACTTTCTTACATCGAGCATGGAAAAAGAGAAGGAGCCACGCTTTTGACTGAGGGTAAGCATCTGGGCACTAAAGGGTACTACATTTAGCCAACAATCTTCATAGATGTTAATGTACGCTATCAATTCACAATACATTCCTTGAAGAACATAAACCTTTGTATCGAGAGAATCTAAACTTCTGTCTGTTTTACATTTTTGTCTAATTATCTCCCTTCATCAAGAAGGCAATGTGATCGTAAAGGATGAGATTTTCAGCCTCGTCATGTCGCTCATGAAATTCAAGTGAGTACAACCCACTATTGGTCCTCGAAACTATTACTTACCCTAATTCCGATGCAATTGAGCAAGCACTATTTGTAGGTAAAACAAACATAGAGCACTATCAAAGTATGTTGTACTACATTCAAGATTTTACAACGGGTTGCAAGACCACGGAGGAGGTGATCAAGAGGGCCAATGACACAAGATACGGTCTAGCGGCGGGGATTCTGACGAAGAACATAGATCTAGCAAACACAATCTTGACGTCAATCCGAGCAGGCATCATCTAGATAAACTGCTACCTTGCAATTGACGACAAATGTCCTTATGGTGGCTACAAGATAAGCAAATTCGGTAGAGATCTTGGTTTGGATGCTCTTCACAAATATCTACATGTCAAATCTGTTGTGACCCCCATTTATAACTCTCCCTGGCTTAAAGAGAACTATTTTTTCTTTTAAGGGAAGGGAGGGCATGGGGCTTGCATCATCTAATGGCTCAAATAATGTATAATTAAAAGTGTATTTGTTTGAATGAAAATATTTTTCGTGAATTAGTTTTTTGAATTCTCACTCATTTGGTTTGCTGAAAATTATTAGTCAACAGATCCAGTCAAAGAAAATATCCACACTTAAAGGTAGAAAAATGAATTCTCTAAACGGAGAAGAAAAAACATTTTCTTATAACATGAATTTTTTAAAATGCTTTTCTTCTATCATGAAGTTTTCTCTAAAACAAATTCACCTTAAAAATTATAAGGTATACTTTACAAGTGTTGGGAAATAGATTCCCCAAATAAAAACAATACGATACTCAATCGAACATTGAAAACGACGCGGAAAACGTGCCCAGAAAAACATGTTACACCGATCAAAAAGTATATCACGTAGTCGGACATACTTTAGTTTTCACATATTAAGCACCGTCGTCGCAGTTTTATGAGGAATTCTTGGAAGCTCTGATTCCGTTCGTGAAGAAGAGCGTAATGTTTCTTGGGGAAAAACAGAGAGAACGTATTTTCTTCTATACAGGTTACGCAACTGCTCAGATAGCATAACTGTTTAAATTATATGATAACTCTATAAAAATAGATTTATTTTACCTATTTTAGGCAACAAATAATGCAATATCTATGAGAAAATATTTGGATTTCCTTCTGATTATTTGAATTTTCCTTATTTATGTAGAATAATGAGATATGGGGAAGATAAGGAAAAGAATAGCAAAAATCAAGAATTCAAATACAAAAGAAGTGGACGATGGATATCAAATTAGGGAATCTTTGATTTTGTTCCCTAATGTTATCTGCAAGCATTGGGAGATAGATATCTTGGATATATCCTATAAATAGAAGAATATTGAAAGCTTGAGAGAGGATAGCTGGGTTTTTGTTAGATCGTTTTTCATTGTACGTGAGTTTTTCAAGTATTTTGAAGAGAATGCAAAAGTGGTGACCGAATTCTTGTTCTTTGATTTAAGATGATGGGTTTGATTTGTATTTTTATTTCTTATTCTAGTATGTTCTAATTTTCTTTTGTTAGGGCTACAATGTAGCTTAACCATAATGATATGAATTTTATGTTTTTTATGTTTTATAATTGATTTCATTCATGTGAATTATATATTGAGGTGCATAATACTTTTGAGTGACTGGCCACCACTTGAATGATCTGATATGCATGTTTAAGATTGAAAAGTGATAATATGTAATTGTTCATTATAATATATAACCATGAATTAAACGTGGATAGAAACATACTGCGTTATTTGTGTAGCTTTCAGTGATAAAGTGATTCAAAAGACTCATTGTAAGCTGGGAATATTCATAGTTTTTAATGCACTTATATTTATTTTAATTCACATAGAAATATAGTGGATTAATAGACTAAGTAGATTTGTTATACCTATAGATAGGATAATAAATAGATTAGTAAATAGATTAGGGTACTGCATACTATACCTACTCAAAATTGGTCTACAAGAATGATATAAAACATGTGATAGCGGAATTTCCTAAATAGATTATTAGTCGACCAGTGAATACAAAATTAGAATGTGATTCTCCAAATTTGATCTTTCTCTTTCCTTGAAACTCTCAATTTCAATTCAACTTGCTTTTCTAGACATATCCCATTAAATCAAATCAATTCATGATTATTGACAACATTCTTAGATAACAAACACTGAATAGAAATCTTGAAAATAAGTAAGAGTCATGAGGACACTTAATTGAGGAGCTCTTTTCCTAAATAGTCTTACACGGCATAAAAGTTGAGATCAAAACTTTTGCCACTCTTGTTGGTCGTCTCATGCATACGTAATATGAAATACATATTATGGTATTAACTACTTTCCCATGGAGCATATGTTTACACCTTCAATACCGTACATATGATAGCTCAAACATACCTAATGTCTAACTTGAGTTCACATATCTACTCTTTCATGAAATTCATCAAAACTCACATTTGACATCATAGACAGATAAAGTAAAATATGTGGGTTATTTTACTTTCGGATATAGTAAATATTATGTACTCATCTTAACACTTCGTTAAGGTGACATATATATGTTTAGCTTGAGCTCTCAATTATCACCTAAATAATAAGCTTAAAAACCGTCTCATCTCTATTTATCACATAGTAAATAGAGGTGATTATTATGTGAGTGGGCTAATCTTTTATCTGTCCGACATACTTTCTTAATTTTATATAATACATTAAGCATTAAGATGCATAAACGTTAAAGAAAAACTCGTAGGCATTAATAATGAAAATACAAATTCATTAAATGTGAACACTTAAGGAAAATTACAATATTCAGTACATTAGTTTCTACGTAGTCCTAGAGATTTCACATGGCCATAGAACATATCTCCAGGTATTAACTTCGTCATAGGATTTGCTACCATATCTCTAAGTTGTGGTTAAAAATTACATGGGGAGTAGCTAAAGTTTGTAATTATTGATGAGTCCTCGTGGAACCCGTGGAGAGCATTTCTTTTGTGCTATATCGTGGGGATCTCTCTATATGTAGGCAGGGCCCCCTTCTTAACTTGTGTAGCGAATGAAAGAAACGTAGAGAGGAGTGAAGAAAATATATGTTATGCGTGTAGGAGAATAGGCCTCCATTTGTGAGAAATGTGAGGTGTGTGGAAGTGACTTGAGGAACTTGTTAGTGAATGAGTGGGTAAAATAAGGGTGCATACTTGCAATAAGTTTTTTATATAATAGTGAAGATATTTTTCTATTTTGAGTAATAGCAATACAAGACTCACTCAGCAAGTGGCATCAGAGATACACTACACAGCACAGCGAAAATCACTTAAATAGGTTCATTCAATCGGATTGCCTATATCTTCCCACCAATTATGGTGGACATCAAAGGTCTTGAAGTCTTCTTAACATAGCCCATTGAAGGGTTTTGTGTGATTGATTTTTAACTTATATGCCTTATCTCAAACATCGCGGGTGCGAATTACTAGTCCTTATCCATATCATTCCGCAAAAGTGTATCGTGATTGATTTTATCGCTCGCCACCTATCACTAATAAATAATCGTCACAAAAAAAAATGTTTCTTCCCAACATACTCCTGCGTGTTGCGAGAAGGAAAGCGACTACGTAGCTATATAAAGGGACCCTCCCTCCTCCCTCCTGCCACAAACGTGGGAGATTTTGAGTGCAGAGAAGAGAGAGAGATGGTAGAGAACCAGAGCAATGCCAACGGGAGCCTGAAGACTTATGATGCTCATGTTCCAGAGATTAAATTCACCCAGCTCTTCATCAATGGCAAGTTCGTCGATTCTGTCAAAGGTAGAACTTGCCAGCTTCCCGTTAAGTTTTTGTACTGCCTCGACGAAGATTCGTTACTTGGTTTCATGTTTCCCACTCTCTTCTCCCAGACAGCTGTCCTCATCGAGATCTGTCCTTGCTAGCTTATTGTTTTTCTAAAGAATTGCTTTCTTCGGGAGTACAGAAAACAGAGTATTTGAAGGAAAAGAACCATCTGAATCAAGATTGACCTCGAGAGAGTTTTACACTCGCAGTCCTTACAAAGCCTTGTTCTTGTTGGTTTCTTCTTCTTCTTCTTCTTTTTCTTGGTTTTCTAATTTGTTTTGGTGATTGAAACTGGATAAACAGGGACGACATTGGAGACGATAGATCCAAGAAATGGACAAGTGACGGCGAGAGTTGCCGAGGGAGACAAAGAGGACGTGGATTTGGCTGTGAAAGCTGCCCGCCAAGCATTTGATCACGGCCCCTGGCCGCGCATGCCCGGCTATGTACGTCCCTTCCATTCCTTTTCCATCAAATTAAAGAGACAATAACGCAAAAAAATTAATTCATAACTCACGAATCTAATTTTATCGAAATGACACCATTAATTCTAGCCGGGATATTTGTGTAAGATAACTTGCGCAAAACAAGCAAATAGAACTTAGGATTTGACACTTGATTTAGTAAATTGATTTTGATGTTTTGTCTTTTATCTATATTTTTTACGGGTTCAAGCGTAGCTTTAAAACTAAGAAAAGTGACAATACTAAATATATCTTTATGATTCAAGAGGGTAAAGTGCATTGTCCCAAAGCTTACCCTCAAGATTTCAGGCGATTTTCTTTATGATGGCGTACCAACTGACAATGACACATGAAGAACACTAATTATAATGAATAGAAATATTTAAAATTTTTAAAAAAAATCGATTGAGATACGTATAAAGCAAATCATATTATTAGATGATTAATTTATAACGCACATATACGATCATATATTTTTCCGCTCTTTTTTCTAATTCCCTCTGCCTTCCCAATCATATCAATACTATGTTATAAATAATGATAACGTGTTGCACGTCTTTTCGAACGTGGAACTGCGGACAATTCACACAATTAGCTGAAAAGCACACAAAACAAAACCTAAAAAACTTTTTAAGGTTCATGACTTGTAATTTGTCTTATATTATCTTCGATAATCTCCATCTGCTCTAAAATGGGCGAGCTGGAATATTATTGATTGATAGTGTCCGCCACCAACTAAGATAGGGAAAAGGAAAGAAGCAAGCAAAACGCTAACCCCACAAGATAAGGGGAAAAGGACAGAACTAATTGTTTTTTTTAAATTCCTTTTAAATTTTGCACAAAATCGTATTTTAATTGCATCATCTCAGCAATTATTATGATGCGGATAAGATTATTTTATTTCTTTTTCACCCTTGCTTGCCTATTTGAAATCACAAAATTATGGGGCCCACTCGCATCTGCATTATATTTATGATTAAGAGTAAAAAAAGTATTCTTTTTTTGGTGTTTGGTCGAACACTTTATAGGAATTAAGATGACGAAGGTCCTTCGACCGATCATGGTAGCTAGAGTATGCAATCAACTTAAATGATTGTGTCTAATTTATTCCCAGAGCAGCGGTTGTACAGGTTTTCTTCTTTATGTTTAGGAAAATAAACATTTTAGTCTAGCTAATATATATATATATAAGTCTACCCATTCTTGAGATGTGATTTACTTTCCTAATTATTTTAGTCTCCCACATGTTCGAACGCCAGTGATGCCTTTTTTTACTACTAGTTATTGTAGATAACATGTGTTTTAGTTCTTTTTTTTTTTTTTGCTAGGAACATTCGCTTTTGGTTCATTTTCTTGCGTCTAGAGAAGCATAACATGACGATACATGTCTAGTGTCATCTCAATAGAATATGCTAGAAATATCGATTTACAAAATGACTGTCAAACTATATAGGTTCGTGAATGTGGCTCACTTTTTTAAAAGGCCACTTATAATTTGAGACTTCACTTAGTAAAGTAACTTCGATAACCGATTTGAATAAGGGTAGCACTGTTCTATTTCAATTAGTAACATGAGTCCTTTCTTTCGTATTTTTTCTTTCTTTTGATTTTCGTTTCATAATCATAACAATATAGTGCCAAAAGAATAAACAAAAACCGAAATTCACATGTAGTTCTATCTAAACCTCTAAAACATTGTCTAGCCGAATTTCGTTTTAAATTCTAGTGTCATGTATTTATATTTTTATATGATATATGACTATAAATTTCATAAGCAGCAAAGGGGAAGGATCATGTCGAAATTTGCGGACTTAATCGAAGAGAACATAGATGAACTGGCCGCTTTAGACACTATAAATGGTGGGAAGCTATTCAGCGTGGCCAAGGCTATAGAAATCCCTCATGCTGCCATGCTGCTTAGGTACTATGCCGGCGCAGCAGACAAGATCCATGGCGAGACACTAAAAATGTCGCGAGAGTTTCATGGGTACACGCTGCGGGAGCCGGTCGGCGTGGTCGGGCACATCATCCCTTGGAACGCCCCAACCACCACGTTCATGATGAAGGTTGCGCCAGCACTGACGGCTGGCTGCACCATGGTTGTGAAGCCCGCCGAGCAAACCCCTCTATCGGCTCTCTTTTACGGTCACTTGGCTAAGAAGGTATGTCAATGCGACTCAAAAAAGTTAATTTGGAAGAGTACGACTCATTTTCTAGCATATATTAAGTAGGTCTTAATTACTAGGAATTAGTTTTCACTAGACAAAATGAAAGAATTTTGTCATTTATTAGTCTAGAAGTGATGGTTAAGTTTTCTCGTAATAATGCTCCACTGGTTTTTAATCAGAAATTTGAAGACAGCAATATAAGAGCAAGTGAAAAAATAATTTCGAACTTCATTTATGGCATAACTAAGTTGTTCCTACAAACAGTTATCAGAAAAAAAAAATGAGGATATACCAGGAAATTGCTTGCGGAATTTTTCTTCCTAAATTTTTGGTTTACTTTGTGTCAGGCCGGTATTCCTGATGGAGTGATCAACATTGTAACCGGTTTTGGACCGACAGCCGGTGCAGCGATAAGTAGTCATATGGACGTTGACATGGTACGATTATGAATTCTTTCTTCGAGATGACATAGCACCAGTCAAACTTGGTATAGATATGCTAGTTGATTTTTCGCTTTTGACTGATGTGCCATGATAACCTCACTTCAGGTTAGTTTTACGGGGTCTACAGAAGTGGGACGCATCGTGATGCAGGCCGCAGCGACAAGCAATTTAAAACAAGTGTCGCTTGAATTAGGTGGGAAATCACCTCTTGTGATTTTTGATGATGCTGATTTAGATACTGCTATTGATCTTACTCTAACCGGTAACCTCCATAACAAGGTAAGGTGTCTGATTTTTTTTATTTTTTTTAATGAAATTTGTGAGAACAAAGAATAAGCTTCGAATTCCCGAAATAATGACCGTTTCTTGATTAAAACCTCTGTTTCAGGGAGAAATATGTGTTGCGGGCTCGCGTGTCTATGTTCAAGAAGGGATCTATGAAGAGTTCAAGAAGAAGCTGGTGGCAAAGGCAAAGGCTTGGCCGGTCGGCGACCCATTTGATCCGAATGTCCATCAAGGACCGCAAGTAAGAATGAACACTACCAAGTGGCAAGGAATGGCAAGATCTTGCGATAAAGCATATAGTTGACAATTAGCCTGACACGAATTATGGTAAATCCTAGGTTGATAAGAAACAGTTTGAGAAGATACTTTCATACATTGAGCATGGAAAGAGAGAAGGAGCCACGCTTTTGACTGGGGGCCAGCATCTGGGCACCGAAGGGTACTACATTCAACCAACAATCTTCACAAATGTTAAGGTACACTATCAATTCACAACACATTCCTTAAAGAACATGAAACTTTGTTGGAGAGGAATTGAACTTCTAACCATTTTGTGGTTTCCTCTAATTCCCTGCTTTCATTAGGAGGACAGTGTGATCGTGAAGGATGAGATTTTCGGCCCCGTCATGTTGCTCATGAAATTCAAGTGAGTATGACCTGCTATTGTTCCCCAAGACTATTACTTACCCGGTTCCGGTGCAATTGAGCAAGCACTGCTATTTGTAGCTAAAACAAACATAGAGCACTATCAAAGTATGTTGCATGACATTCAGCATTTTACAATGGGTTGGTTGTAGGACCACGGAGGAGGTGATCAAGAGGGCCAATGACACGAGGTATGGTCTAGCAGCAGGGGTTCTCACGAAGAACATAGATCTAGCAAACACGGTCTCAAGGTCAATTCGAGCGGGCATCATTTGGATAAATTGCTACTTTGCATTTGACAATGACTGTCCTCACGGCGGCTACAAGATGAGTGGCTTTGGCAAAGATCTTGGTTTGGACGCTCTCCACAAATACCTACAAGTCAAATCTGTTGTGACCCCCATTTACAACTCTCCCTGGCTTTGAGAGAATTTTAGGCAAGTGGGGGGCATTTGCATCATCTGATGACAAATTATGTATGATTAAGAGTGTATTTGTTAGACTAAAAGCATTTTCACTCGCTTGATTTGCTGAAAATGATCAATAAATGAAAAATCATTTATGGCTAAAGTTTTCTCTAAAATAAACACACCTTACGAATTATAAGGTATAATATACAAGAAACAGAATGCAGATTGTTTTGGCACTCACATAATGTAAATTATGTAATTAAATCCAAGGCGAGAGATTATTAGTGGATATGAGCTGAAAGGGTTTCTCAACTTCACATCATATCATATCCCTACACTGGTTGTAAGGCTTCCTCAAGATCACGTGTATGAATTTGTGACGCTAGTCAATCGAAGCTCCGATACAACCCAAATTGATGCGGAATGGAATGTAATATGACCTGGGGTTGTTTTGTTAGGTACAACCTTGCAGACATTTCTTCACCTCCTCCGCACGCATTGATTGGGGGGAAATTTCAAATAAGAGTATGAAGTTGACCAATTTTGTCAATAAGTATATATATTGGACATTGTTTTAAATAATGATTCAAATTCACTGACCAACCAAATCTTAGGTGGTAGGTTTTTTCAACTACTAGAGCAGTGGCAATTTTATCTAAGTGCATTTGTTTCGCTGAAAATGAACGATTTGAAAAATATTTATAGTTTGTATAACTTATAAAAGTAAATGAAAGAAGAAAATTCCATCGTGCGCAAAAATGGTTGGACATATATTATTGTAGATAATGAAAACATTTTTTTTTATTCATTTTTGGCAAAACAAATAAAGCCTAAAGTCCAAGTAATTGAGCCGAGGGGAAATATTCATTAATTGCCCTAATGGAATCACTTTCCTTTGACTACAGACCTTCTTCTAATACATTACTAATAACCCAATTGAAATTTCTACTAGGGACATTTATCCTCTATAAATCCATATATATTAATTGACGCATGATATTTCTGGATGTCACATATAAACACCTCTTGCTCTTGTAAAATCTAACACATTCTCCTAGGAAAATAATTTCTTGATTGGTATTTATTTTTTTAGGTTATAAACCGATTAATTATATTCTCTTCCACAAACCCTTCCACCGTCCTTTGAGTAATATTTTTATAAGAAATGGTTTCAACCTTTTTGGTGGAATAGCCAATTGTGACTAGATTAGTCAAATTGAGGAACACTCATTTCTTAAGAAATTATTTGATGGACCGAGTCATTATGGGTGTTAAATGGGTTCACATTTTACCCAAACTCATCCCACTTTTGTGAATCTCTATTCATCTTTTATAAAATAATAGGCTCATCGGACTGTTTCAAGTTTGGGGAAGTCTTGGTGGGCCTACAAGATGTGCCTGACTTCACCCTTATTAAGGATATCAGGATTGCTTCTTTTTTTTTTTTCCCTATTATTTTTATAATTTTGTGAGTTTGTCTATTAGTTATCGGTTGCTTGCAATTAGCACCATTGTTTTTTATGTAATATTTAAATCTTAATTCTTGTCATTGCAGTTGTGGTTAGCATAAATCATTTTCTTTAATATCTTACATTCCATTAATTAAAATTTGAATTCCTCCACGTTATTTATTGCTATAATTTTATAAATTCACTATCAATTACTAACTTCCTCTTATTCTTTGTTGTGAATCAATTTACAAAATAAAAAGTTCAATGCAAAGTTGAAAGTCAATTCTTTAGCTTTTTATAGTCGAAACAGTGATTTATGCAAATAACATATACACATGAGGAGCTTAAACTCTAAGTGGGTTAATTATGTGGATACGGATTTGTGTAGGTTAGATTAAATATAGAAGTGTTTTAGTAAATGGGTTGCGTCGATTATAAATTAATAAAATTTGCATTAAAGATAAATTAATCAAAACGGATTAAATGGATCAATTTAAGTCAGATTAGTTTTGATATGATCCACCACTCATTTGATAGCCCCACTTGTGAGGGGTAAAATTGTATGTAAAAAAACGAAAAATAAAAAAACACAATGGAGGAATCCATGGCCAGATTTCCGAAAATACCCCTACGTCAAGGAAAACCGACTATATTAAGAGGCTCTCTCCTGCCGAAAGCGTGAGAGATTCGAGTGCAGACAAGCAAGAGATGGCAGAGCACCGCAGCAAAGGAAATGTGAATCTAAAGACGTTTGATGCTCATGTTCCGGAGATTAAGTTCACCAAGCTCTTCATCGACGGCGAGTTCGTCGATTCTGTCAAAGGTAGAGTTCAAAATACTTGTGTGAATTATTATTTTCTCAGTTACTCTTATAACAACAACGAACAATCATAGTTCTATGTTCTTATGTCACTTCAGTTTCTTCAGAATTTCATGAAGGCCCTCCAATTCAATCGCCAGTTTCCTGCCTTTTTTTTTTTTTGGGGGGGGGGGGCACTGCCTTGATGAGGATTTCATTTGTCGGTTTTATGGTTCACCATACCTCTCTCTCCGATAGTTGTGCCGTGAACAAGCTGTCTTGAATTCGATTTGGTCTCGACAGTTTGCTTTTTGATGACTGCCACTGATTGCTCAGTTCGGAAGTACAGAAAAGAGGCTACCGAAAGGAAAAGGACCATCTGAATCAAGATTGACCTCGAGAGAGTCTTACGTAGTATTGCATGTCCGATGAACAAAGAGCAAATTCAATTGTTGTCGACTGTGAGAGAAGCTCACCGTCCTAACCAAATTCTTGTTCTTGTTGGCTGCTTCTTCTTCTTCCTCATCTTCTTTTTCTGCTTGTGCTTTTGCTGCTGTTGCTGCTTTTTGGGTTTCTTGATTCGTTTTGGCGAATGAAATTGGATGAATAGGAAGGACATTCGAGACGAAAGATCCAAGAAATGGACAAGTGGCGGCAAGAGTCGCGGAGGGAGACGAAGAGGACGTGGATTTGGCCGTGATTGCTGCCCGTCGAGCATTTGATCACGGCCCTTGGCCACGCATACCCGGCTGTGTACGTCCCTCCTATTTTCTCTCTCCCTTTTCTGTGTTCTTTTTCCATCAAATTAAAAAGATAATAATACCACTGACAATAAATTCTAAAATTCACTTATGAGTACGATTTTATCGAAATGACACCGTCGATATAAACTGAGCAAAACACCCAAAAGAAAATAATTCTTGACGTCTTACTTAGGAAGTTGATTTTTAATGGACCAATTTTTCATGCTTCTCCTAATCTCTATTTTAATTAAAGAATCGGCAACGGGTTTGAGCGTTATTTTGACTCCAAGAAAAGTGATGGATGAATAGTGTGGAAAATCCTTATCGTTTAATAGAGTAGACTATTACAATAAAATATGATGCCTCAAGCGTCTCATTTTGTATTTCGGGTCGTACATCAATCTCTTTCAAATGACACTGCACGTAATGATTACATGTGATGAAAAAGGAAAACTAATCAATAAGTATAAGAGATATTAAAAATTCAAACACAAGAGTCGATTGAAATGCGCATGATGCGAACGATATGTTGATCGATTAATTTGCATTTGACCAACCGGTGAGATTCCTTTTTTGTTCTGCTTTCTCGCTATTCTTCCCCGTCACATCAGTACTATGTTATTATTTGTACCTAATATTGATTGATGGTGTCGGCCACCTCCCAGCTTAATGGGCAATTAAGTAATATTTGGGGCCTACTCAATTGTGCATTATATTTATGCTTATGCTATAAAAAAGAAAATTTGGTAGGAAATTTGAACGCTTCATTGTAATAAAATGAAAAAGATTCTTCAACCAATGTGTTAGAAATGCTAGAAACACTTAATGTGCAACATATTTAGGTTGATATCACAAAAAATTCTAAATTGATATACTTATGATAAATCTTATCATTAATTAATTTAATATAGTGATGACAAATTTACATTTCCTTAATCTCCGTTAAATTGGATTAATATCATAGAAAACCACAAACTACTATATTTAAAACCTCAACCAGTTCACATGTAAATTGCCACATGTCATTCAATCAATAATTTGATTGTAAAATCTAATAAAAACCAATTGATGGTAAATCAATTATATGTGTATAATTTTGGAGTTTTTGGTGGTAAAAAAGTTAGCTTGAGGTTAATTTGTCACAAGCATACCGGTTTAGAGTTTTTTGTGATATCAAATTCTATATTTATGATTTGCTATATAGGTTATTATATGCAACTTATGTCTTGGTTCATTTTTGTCAAGAACATATGTTTTGGCTCATTTTTTTCTTTTTTGCATTTGAAGAAAGATTACATGGAGAGATACGTCTTAGTGTAATCTCAATAGAAATGCTATACAGCTAAAATTGGATTGCTTGATAATATGATGAACTATTATACATTCTTGAATGTGGCTCGCTTTTTTAAAGGACTACTTATAATCTAACACATCAATCATAAATTAAATTTGTAAATAGGTCTAAATGAGTCCAGCATTGTTCTATTTCAATTAGTAATGAAAGGCCTTTCTTTTGTATTTTCCTTTAATTTCCATTTTATAGTTACTACAATATAGTAGCCAAAAGAATAAACGAATAGCGAAGTTTATGTAGTTCTATCTAATCCACCTAGAAAATAGGTTTTGCGTGGAAGCCACATTTCATTAAAAATTCTAATGTCCATGAATTCTAATTTTCATATGACATGATTATGAATTTCATCAAACAGCAAAGGGGAAGGATCATGTCAAAATTTGCGGACCTGATCGAAGAGAACATAGACGAACTAGCTGCTCTGGACACTATAGATGCCGGGAAGCTATTCAGTGTCGGCAAGGCCCGGGACATCCCTAACGCTGCCATGCTGCTGAGGTACTATGCCGGTGCGGCGGATAAGATCCATGGCGAGGTATTGAAGATGTCGCGCGAGCTTCACGGGTACACGCTACGGGAGCCGGTCGGCGTGATCGGGCACATCATCCCTTGGAACTTCCCGACCGGGGTGTTCTTCATGAAGGTCGCCCCAGCACTGGCGGCTGGTTGCACCATGATCGTGAAGCCCGCCGAGCAAACCCCTCTATCGGCTCTCTTTTACGCTCATTTGGCTAAGAAGGTGCGTCGACCGACTCGGAAAAGTTGTTTTTTAGAGTTATAGTCATTTTTCTAGCATGTAATTGGATTAATGACTAGGTAATTCAATTACTTGGAATTAGTTATCAGTAGACAAAACGTAATAATTTTGTCATTTATTATTCTATAAATGATGGTTAGGCTTTCTAGTTATAATGTCCCATAGGTTTTTTTGATAAAAAATTCAAAGACGGAATTTGCGGAGCAAGTGAAAACATGATTTTGAATAATTGTAACGCCATAGCAAAGTCGTTTTCAAAAATAGATGTCAGAAGAAAACAAAAAAGGATACACAACAAAATTATTCAGATAATTTTTCTGCCTTTAAATCTGCTTTGTATCAGGCTGGTGTTCCTGATGGAGTGATCAATGTCGTTACCGGTTTTGGACCGACAGCTGGTGCAGCGATAAGTAGTCATATGGACATTGATATGGTATGATTCAGAGTTCTTTCTTTCATGAAATTTTCTATTATCATATAACATCACATCGGTTGACTTATGTGAGAGTATACTTGTCCATCTTTAACTTTGACTGATGTGGCATCAAAACCTCGCTTCAGGTTAGTTTTACGGGGTCTACAGAAGTAGGACACATGGTGATGCAGGCCGCGGCAATGAGCAATTTGAAACAAGTGTCGCTTGAATTGGGGGGCAAATCACCTCTTATAGTCTTTGATGATGCCGATTTAGATACCGCTACTGATCTTGCTCTGACTGGTATCCTCTATAACAAGGTATGGTAGCTGAACTTTTTACGCCATTTGCAAAAACAAAGAATAAGCTCTTAATACTTTTACCAAAAAAAAAAAAAGAATAAGCTCTGAATACTCGAAATCATTATGGTTTCTTGATTCAATTCTCTATTTCAGGGAGAAGTATGCGTCGCGGGATCTCGTGTCTATGTTCAAGAAGCGATTTATGAAGAATTCGAGAAGAAGCTAGTGGCAAAGGCCAAGGCTTGGCTGGTCGGTGATCCATTTGATCCGAATGTCCGTCAAGGACCGCAAGTAAGAATGAACACTACTAAGTTGCAAGAATTGGCTAAATCATGCGATAGAACATGCAGTTGATAATAAGCCTGACACAAATTATGGTAAATCCTAGGTCGATAAGAAACAGTTTGAGAAAATACTTTCTTACATCGAGCATGGAAAGAGAGAAGGAGCTATGCTTTTGACTGGGGGTGAGCGTCTGGGCACCGAAGGGTACTACATTCAGCCAACAATCTTCACAGATGTTAATGTACGCTATCAATCCACCACATATTCCTTAAAGAACATAAACCTTTGTTTCGAGAGAATATTTAACTTCTGTCTATTTTGCATTTTTGTTTAATTCTCTCCCTTCATCAGGAGGACAATGTGATCGTAAAGGATGAGATTTTCGGCCCCGTCATGTCACTCATGAAATTCAAGTGAGTACAACCCACTATTGGTCCCCAAAACTATTACTTATCCTGGTTTCGATGCTATTGAGCAAGCACTATTTGTAGCTAAAACAAACATAGAGCACTATCAAAATATGTTGTACTATATTCAACACTTTACAATGGGTTGCAGGACCATGGAGGAGGTGATCAAGAGGGCCAATGACACGAGGTACGGTCTAGCGGCGGGAATTCTAACGAAGAACATAGATCTAGCAAACACGGTCTCAAGGTCAATCCGAGCAGGTATGATTTGGATAAATTGCTACCTTGCAGTCGACAACGACTGTCCTTATGGTGGCTACAAGATGAGTGGCTTTGGCAAAGATCTTGGTTTGGACGCTCTCCACAAATACCTCCATGTCAAATCTATCGTGACCCCCATTTATAACTCCCCCTGGCTTTGAGAGAGTTTTTTTTTTCTTAGTGGGCGCCGGATTGTATCATCTGACGGGTCAAATAATATATAATTAAAAGTGTATTTGTTTGAGTGAAAATATTTTCACGAATTAGTTTTTTTGAATTCTCATGTGTTTTTTTTTTTTTTTTGCTAAAAATGATCAGTCAATGAAAAAAAATTTATGGTCAAAGAAAATATGGATACTTAAAAGGTAAAAAATGAATTCCCTAATTTAAGAGGGGAAAAACATTTTCTTGAATTACGATTTTTCGAAAATCGTTTTCCTTTATTATGAAGTTTTCTCTAAAACAAATGCACCTTAAAAATTATATGGTATCATTTACAATAAATAGAATGAAGATCGTTTTGGCACCCCCATAATTTAGGTTATGTAAATAAATCAAGGCGGGAGGTTATCAATGTATATGGGCTGTAAGGTTTTCACAACCTCACATCATATCTTATCCAAACACTGGTTGTAAGGTTTCCTCAAGATCATGTGTATGAATTTGTGACCCCAGTCAATCAAAGTTCTGAAACAACGAAGATCGATGCAAAATGCAATGTAACGTGACCTAGGGTTATTTTGTTAGGTGCAGCCTACATGTGGTAAATTGTTTGTGCAACATTTCTTTGCCTCCTTGGGGGGAAATTTTAAATATGAACCTGAAGTTGAGCCATTTTCTCAAAAATATATACATAGTGGATATTATTTTAAATAAGAATTTGAACTTACCGGCCGGCCAAATCTTTTTCTAGCTAGTAGAGCAGTGGCAATTTTGTCTAACGGATTGTCTGGATGAACTGCTACTTCGCGTTCAACGGTGATCTTTCTTACGGAGGCTGCAAGATGAGCTGCCTGGAAGCTCTGCCCAAGTACCTTCATGTCAAGTGTGTTGTCACCCCAATTTTCGACTCTCCTTGGCTCTGAAAATTTGGAAGGGGGAAAGATCACGAGTGGGGGCTGCTGGAATTTGATGTTGCTCGAGAGGATTTCCATCTAATAAGTTCATGCTCAAAGACTTGAATGGTAAAGATGTTGTAAAATCATACATGGACCTGCACGATGGGAATGTCAAGTTACGTGGAAATGTAAGGCGCAAGGGACCAAAAAATAGAAGGAAATTGTCAGATAAGAGTTGCGACCCGTGCGTGAGTAAAGGTCACCGCACTAAATTATTTAAGTGATACGCATATTCGTTCTTCTCGATTAAAGCGTGCATCTCTTTTGAGGTCACTTCTGAATCATAACCCGGAGTGTCTCTATTGCCATTAATCATTCGACGTGAACGAGACATGGCGATCAGATGGCTGCCTCACCTAGGGGCAAGAACTTGGATTCGGACCTATATCGATGAGTAAGTTCTAAATTCTAAGTGGGTAAAACCTGTAATCTAGAATAAGATTTTGTGTTTTTTTAATTTTATGTTTTCATGCGATTATATGATATTCCATAGCGTCCCATGATAAGTTTATAATTTAGTATTAATAGTTTAAGTTCTTATTAATGACTAGCATTTCATATTTCTTGTGTGTTTAAATATATATCGTTGTTAATAAATTGTAGTAGCAAGTATTGGTTGTTAAAGTGATGAAACGCTACATCATTCAATTAATAATACGAATGGAATATGGGTGGCTTTTGAAATTGACATTAGAATTTGTGACATGATAGGTTTCAACTTTCAAAAAATAAGAAACCTAATTCAAAGAGTAGTTTTTTGGGTTTACATTCTAGATGGTGCTCGCTTGGCGATACAAAAAATCAGCAAACGAATAAACACTCAAACCAGGAAGCAAAAAATAGAAACACACTAAAACCGGTTCGGTTTAATCCGGTCCGACCGGAGGCACTGCCCTCGAAAAATCGGGAGGGCTAAAATTGGCGCGCTCGAAGTTCCGCCCATTAAAAAAGCCAAAAAAAATCCACTCATCACTTCCTCTCCTCACTCTCCTCTGTCTGTTTTTCTCTCTCTCTCTCTTCTTCTTCTTCTTCCATTTCTGCGCTCAAAAACCTCGGCGATGCAGCGTCAGAAGTCCATCCTCTCCTTCCTCAGCCCCCCGTCGGGGAGCCGGAGCTCCGGCCTCCCCCGGCGAGCCTCCGGGAGCCCAGCGCCGCCGTCCCGGGCAAGTGCGCGGCCGGCTCGTCCGCCGAGGTGCGGGGCACCGACACCCCGCCGGAGAAGGCCCCGCGCCAGGTTCTCCGGTCCGGCGACGAGGACGGCGGCTCCTCTCGTTTCTCCAGCATCATGCGCAAGTTCGTTAGGGTCGACGATGGGGAGAAGACGAGCGATCGGTGCGTTTTCGCCATCCGTCGGAGAAATGCCCGGGGATTTCCCGCTTGTTGGTTTTTGGATACTTTTGCTACGTCGTTTGGTGTTTCTTCTTTGATTTTTTTTTTTCTTTTTTGCTTCTATTTTTCCGGTTAATTTGGCGATCTGTAAGCTCGAGGAAGAGCGTGGAGATGAATATGAACCAAATGCATTGCGCTATTTCCAGTTTGATTGATGTATTCTGGCGAGGAAACCACGTCGATAGAACTCAGCTGGATGTTAGTTTGATTTTGTGAAAATATGCTTTTTAGTGATTAGCCTATGTTCAAGCTGTGTCATTGTGAAGGTGCGGTCTCTCGATATGCATTTTATTTTAGGTTTGTGACGTGATACCTGCTTTAGCAATGGTTTAGGTTGAAATGCATGTGATGTGCTGGTTCCTTGACGTCCCTTTGATTATGCTCCATGATGTCAGAACCCTGGATAGTTGTATTGCATTCCAAGAGAGGTATGAAGTCTGTATAAGGCTCTTGTTTAGAAATGATCTAACACAAACAAACACCATAACTCCTGTAACAAGAAACTTCTCTAAACTTTTTCCTTGTGCCTGCGAGAGTGTGTGTGTGTGGAGATAAGAGCTACTTTTATTTGTTTTCATCAGTTGCATTGATGCTGATCCTGTCCAATGTGATGTCTCTATGTCCATCAACTGTCATTATTATATAGATACCTGTTTTTTTCCCTAATTAGTTTCTATTTGTCTATTGAGTTACTTGAATTTACATTTGTAAATTATGCAGGAACAATTTGCAGTCACACTATGGGACATCTAAAGCTTCACCTCTATTTGATAAAGTTGATGATCTCGGCGAGCATCCTAGAAAGGTTGATGATTTCAAGTTCAACAAGAAGGTTGATCAAGAATGTTCCATGGAAATTGAAAGTGATAGTGACATTCTTGGTCCTGAAACACCAGGTGTTAGACCCCTTGTGCCTCGGTTTAAGCGAGTTCAAGAGGAAACTCCCAAGTTTGAGGCTAAACATGACTCATCCTCTTTCAATCCTGGCAAAAAGTTGAAAATTCTCCACGACTCTATTTGCAGACCCTCAAATAAGAATGAGAAAGACACAGGATCCTACAAGCAAATTTGAATGGCTTGATCCTTCTCGAATTAGGGATGTGAACAGAAGAAGACCTGATGATCCTCTCTATGACAAGCGGACGCTTTACATACCTCCTGAGGCTTTGAGCAAGATGTCAGCTTCTCAGAGACAATATTGGACTGTTAAATGTCAATATATGGATGTTGTGCTTTTCTTTAAAGTGGTTAGTTTCTTGTGCTTCTCATTCTATATTATGTAGATCATACTGTAGATTTATAATTCGAGGATGCTTCACTGTGAATTGATAATAAAAAGAGTAGTTGATATTTGTTTGGTGCATTAGGTGCATGTCAGGCAAGACATCTGTTCCATGTAGGAAAAGTTATTCATACTTTCCAATCTCTATGATGCTTCAAGTTCTGCCCAAGTTTTTGACATGTATTGGATCACTAAATCATCTCATTCTATTGGATCAGAATTCACCCTCTGATTCCAGTAATGGTTCAGCATATTTCTTTGGTCTCATATGTCTAAAAGGTATTGAATGCTTTCCAATGCAGGGAAAGTTTTATGAGCTGTACGAACTGGATGCAGACATTGGTCACAAAGAGCTTGACTGGAAGATTACTTTGAGTGGCGTTGGAAAATGTCGGCAGGTATTCTGCATGAATCTTTTAACTCATTTTAGATTTATTGTGAGCCGATTAGAAGTAGGGAATTTACTCAAGAAAGTAGTGAACTTAATATTTTATATTCATTTTCTCTACCATGCTAACCAGGTTGGAATCTCCGAGAGTGGAATCGACGATGCTGTTCAGAAACTGGTTACTCGTGGGTAAGGAAATGACCAACTTTCTATAAGCCTATTCAATTGCCCTAATTTTTCTTTATGGATAAAATAATTAGGAGTATGTGTCATTAGTGAGTTTTTTTATCTGTATATGACATAGTCACTGTGTTGATAAGTTCTATAAACCATTTTATGTTATAATGGACTATTCTTTTTAGGATGAACACAACTTCATCTGGTACCTTGTTGTATGTGTACTTTTCCCACATCAATGTATATTAGGTTTGCCTTGTCTGTTTTTGAAGATATAAAGTTGGACGAATAGAGCAAGCGGAGACATCTACACAAGCAAAAGCCAGAGGTCCAAATTCTGTAAGTGTCCCGATTTTCTTCTTTGCTTATGTTTTCGAATAAATGGTCTGTAATGTGGCCTTATTTGGTCTACTTGAGGATTATGAACTGATGTGACATGTTGAAGGTTAGGAAAAATTTGTATCTATATTGTCCTTTTTTGACCCTATATTGGTAGCGAAGCTGCTTTGTCCTTTACTGTATGTTTGGTAAAGTGGCTTAAGCATATAGGTTAGAGAATCCCACAGTTACTTGTTTGTGGAATTTGTCTGCCTTCTGTATACATGCAGCTTTTACCTAATAACTTAGTCTCTTGGGTTGGACTCTCTAGGACGTATTAGAGCCTGGTTGGCCTCTCTGGGACATATTAGAGTGGAGACTTAATTTTTGATGCCTCATATAATATTTCCGTTGGCATGTGGTTCTTATCTGTTTTATTCCTCGTTTGCCAATTTCATATGTTGTTCTTCATTTGCTTTGCATGTGAGAAGTGGTGGTACACTATCTCATATATATATAGTCTCTTTCCACATAACATTTTAAGCTATCGAGTTGGAAATTTGATGATATGACAGTTTATTCAAGAAGTGACATGGACCTGAATTTCTGTTGCTCATCTCTTTATTCCACACTTCTACTTTTTGCATTTTGCTATTAATTAGAAAGAAGCTTTCACCGAGTTTAGCCTTTGAAGAGGGCGATGTGCAAATTACGGGAATGCAGTCAGATTGAAGGAACTGTTTGCTTCTACAGGGCAAGAATATGTGATGATCGTGAAAAACTTGTTGTCTTCACTAAAGTTTTTGCGTTGATGAATTAGAACTAGTGGTGTAAAAAAGCGAGACGTAAAATTTTCTAATGGATGCTCAGATAGTGATATGACTGGTTCATATAGATGGTGCATTGGTCTATTGTTGTTATGCCTTCTGAGTAGATGAATTAAAACTAGTGGTGTAAAAGAGCGTGATGTAAAATCTTCTAATGGATGCTCAAATAGTGAAGTGACTGGTTCATATGGATTGTGCATGGTCTATTGTTGTTATGCCTTCTGAGTAAGTTCTATGAGTTACTTACCACATATTTGCTTACTACACCAGCATGAGTGTGCTATTAGTTTTCCATATTCTCTTCTAGTAACGAGTTCTTCATGTCAAATCCATGTAATTTTGGGGCAAGGAGGTTTGAATTTGCTGCGCTGCACTTCCTTTTACTTCAAGTGCTTACTTTAGTATTTTACTGCATCACATGGATTAGGTAATTTCAAGAAAATTGGTACATGTGATTACTCCATCAACCTCAGTGGATAGCAACATTGGCCCTGATGCTGTTCATCTTCTTGCAATAAAAGAGGTTAGTAATTGCTTGACGTAAAATTTTTAAACCTAGGTTGATGTGTATATGTTATCTCGTCTTGCTTTTGGTTGTTGCTTCTTCACCTTATTCCTTTGTTAGTAGGGGATACTCCCATGATATGTTTCAGTTGCATGCCTTTGTCGCTAGATGATATAAGCACTTCATGGTGTCATTAATGAAAACTGAAGCATAGAGGTAGACTTTTGCATTCATTCTATCTCTGATAATGTATGAATTGGGCATGAAGTCAACCTTTACGAGTCATAATGCATTTTATGTTAATAACTTTCATCCCTAGAAACAAAGTGAAGATGAGGCTCGTTATCAACAAAATGATTCTAAAGGTCCTCATTGGATAATGTAATTTATTCTGGCATGAAATGAAGAAGTTGTTAGATGAGTTGTCATTGATAGCGTAGATACTAAAATTTTCCCCACACATGAAATTGTGAGGTTGTTTCAAAAGTTGGTGTTCTTACCATATTTTGTTTTAGGGGGAATATGGGCAAAATGGCAGTTCAATTGCCTATGGTTTTGCTTTCGTTGATTGTGCTGCTCTGAAGTTTTGGGTTGGTTCCATCAGTGATGATGCTTCGTGTGCTGCGTTGGGGGCTCTGTTGATGCAGGTACTCATTTCTGTCTTCTTATTCTCAGTGTGTATTACTCTGCTAATTTAAACCACTAACTTCAAATCTGGTTGCAGGTAGCACCCAAGGAAGTGATATATGAGAATAGAAGTAAGCTCTCTCTCCCCATTTACAATGTGGGTCTTTTTGGCTGGGAAAAAAAAAGAAAGAGGGGGGGGGGGGGGGGGTCTGCTTGCATTGGCAATCTTGAGGAGTACTTTAATTTGTGTTTTCCTCCTGGGGTGGGAAAGAGTTCAATTTGAGGTCTTTAAACATGGTGCTGTATTCTCTGAACATTGCAGGTTTATCAAAAGAAGCATTGAAAGCAATCAGGAAGTACTCATTGACAGGTGAGAGATGGTGAACACACATTATGTAGAAGACTAAGCAATCCTCAGATCTAATTGCATTTAACATATTCTCATTTTCTTTAAATAGAACTCTAATCCAATCAATCTGATTCATACTATGTTTGTCATGTCGTTAAATGTGTTTTTCTGTTAGCTAATTGCTGTTTCATCTGGAAACTACTGTTCTCTGACCTATCTAAAGGCTCCCCCTTTTTTGCTATAGAAATCATACATTATTTGCTTGGGCGGCATTTATTTGTGTTGGATGCAGAACTTTTCTTGTGGCATTGCTTGGTGTCTTACTAATTAAGGCTGCATTGATGAACTTTGTGGTGGCATGGATCTGTTCAGTTCATTCTGCTTTTAGCCACAACTGACAATACGTGGATACTAAGTCACCTAATTTAGATTTTGCTTCACTGGGCCTTCATCCATGGGCATGGATGTATTGAAATGTTATTGTGGGAAAGGCAAATGTCTTAGGATGATAGAGCAGCATTAGTACATGTTTTGAGTGTGGGTTTTTGCTATTTGGCTTCAAACTTGCTTTTGAGCTTTGGTTCTTTGATGGCTGTGCACTAGGGTGCACTTCTGGGCTTCTGGTATCTGCTTCTCGAGAGTGCATGTGTATGTGCCCTAAATACAAATATAACTATAGATGGTTATACTGTACATGACCTTTTGCTATTCAATAGCCCTACACTTCTTAGTATAGATCTTAAAGCAATTTGACTTCAGATTTAGGACTTCAATGTACTGCCTGATTCTATTAACGTAGGTTTGTCAACATATCAAAACCATTAGGCTCAGAGGATTGAGCAGATCTGTCATCCATTTTAAATTTGACCTATAATATTCTTGATGAAAATTTCATACCCCTATTGACAGTATCGACTTATGTATTGTACTTTCTGGAGCAAAATTATGCTGAAAGAGTCTGCGGGACTCTTTATCACGTGAGTTCTTATAATAGTCTATGACCCTCATTGGTTCTCAAACTTTTGCGTGAGAAACAAGCAAATGTCACTTTGGTATTTGATCCGATAAAGAGGTATGAGAAGTTGGATTGCATTAATGGGTGAGATAAACATGCATTAGACTTGGAAGGCTGTTGAAATTTCTAGCATGACCTCTGTTAGTAAATACTTGTACTTTTACGTTAAGTACGTCTATGTATGTTATTCATTGAAGTTCAGTTTCCCATAAATTCACTCAACTAGCAAAAAAAGTACTTGTCCTTTTGGAGTAGACTGAACTATACACGCATAAAACACCTAGTGTTATACTCCTGTAAAAGTACTTTGATCTTGAACTAATTTTATGTCTTTTGAATTGTCCTTATTTTAATTTCATATTCAAAGAAACAAGCATAATGTTTTTGTGATTTCTCATCAGATAGCATGACTCATTGAACAAAATTCTTATATTAAACATCACATCAATACAAAAATTGTATTTTAAATAGCCCTAATATTAACAGTATGACTTGGTAAATGTGTTTCTAACAGAGGGCATGACATGTGCTTTCTGCATTATAATTTATCACCCATTAAATTGGAAAAAGGATTTCGTCTGCATTGCTTTTTCCTTAATTGCTTTTGTCTTGTGAATTTCTTATCAGTCAAGTGTGAGATTTTTTTTTTTTTTTTTTTGGGTCGAAATTCAAGTTTGAGATGAAACCACCAATTTTAATGCATGCCTTAGCCCTGTAATGGAGAGGGGCTTTACCATGACTGCGATGTTTATTAAGGTTTTCTATCTTGCAGGCAATATGGCAGTGCAACTGACTCCCATGATGCCAGTTGCTGGTTTCCCAAATTCTTCTGATGTTATGAATTTGATTCAGTCAAAAGACTACTTTAAGAGGTCTTCCAGCTTGTCGAATTGTGCACTTGATGGTGAAGGGCGACATGATGTTGCCTTATCTGCATTAGGTGGTCTTATCGATCATATGTCAAGGTTGATGGTAAGATTGTTATCATGGCCATTCAAACATGAAAAGCTAGAACCTCCTTATGCTTCTTTTTGAAACAACTCATGGTATTGTCTTGCAGTTAGATGATGTTTTGAAAAATGGGGATATCACACCTTATGAGGTGTATAAGGGTTGCCTCAGAATGGACGGGCAGACATTGGTGAATCTTGAAATTTTCAGCAACAGTGCAGATGGTGGTACATCAGGTAAGTCATTACTTCAGTGTAACATTTTATGTACTGCATTTTTGCATGCATAATCTACCACTCTAAATTTGTATTGATCATTAATTTTAGTGTCTGCATTATACTTCTGATTTCATTTCAGGTACATTATACAAGTTCCTTGATAACTGTATAACTTGCTCGGGGAAGCGTCTTTTAAGACACTGGATCTGTCATCCCCTCAAAGATGTAGAGAGCATTAATAATAGACTCAATGTTATTGACAATCTGGCGGCACAAACGGAAGTAATGTCTCTTATTGCTCAAAATCTTCACAAAATGCCAGACTTAGAAAGGCTGCTTGGGAGGGTCAAGTCCAGCGTTCAGTTATCAGCCTCCTTGTTACTGCCATTGGTTGGGCGAAAAGTACTAAAAAATTTGGTAAGTCGACAATGAGCTTTATAAGATTTTGTGATTGGGAGAAACCTTGATTATCTGAAATTTGGTTGGTACACTACGGTAAACTGTACCCTCTCCTATTTTCGAGGTGATTATTATACATGGTTAATACTTCACCAGCTTAGTTGGTCTCTGTTGTCTCAACTCTCAGCCTTTATGGGCAAGAAGCTGGCTTCAATATTTTGTACTCCTTATCTTTTGTGTTGATAAAGAATATCTGACAATACGAAGAAATGAAAACAATCGTTTAATTTGCTTTTCCACAGTTTTCTAAACAGTTGATGCATCGACTATATTATTTTGTCAGGTGAAATTTTTTGGGGCTCTTGTGAAAGGCATGCGGAGTGCAGTGAATTTGCTAATGGTATTACAGGAAGAAAGGAACATAAGCTCATCACTATCAAAAGTCTTCAAAATTCCAGTTTTAGGTGGTAACAATGGGCTCAATAAGTATCTCACCCAATTTGAAGCAGCCATTGATAGTGATTTCCCGAAGTACCAGGTCCCTTTCCTTCCACTGTTGTGCTTGTCTATGTTTGAAACTGTCCTTATAAGTGTGCACCTCATTATTATGTCAATTATTTTGGCAGACATGCCAAATGTTTCTGGATAGGATACATAATGTTTAATATACACGAACTATTTATAGAGACAATCTAACAGCTGACTGATTAGTTAGTAATTTTTGTGGAGATAAGCATACTCAAACCATTGACATCTGCCACTGGAGAAACCATTGCCTCTCCAGCCCTCCCAGCTGTTTTTACCATATAGGCCAACAAGACAGAACAATATATAGTGAATTACTGATGTCCTCATAAATCCACTTGAATTCTTGGTTTGGCCCATCTAATCTAAGGAATTCCTCAAGAGGGATTCTTTATTTTCATTGACAGTGATTCCTAGATTTACTGTCTTGTCTTCGGAAGGGAACTATCAATGGTCCATGGACCATATGCAATCACAACTATTGACTTTTGTGGGACCCACATGATGAAGGGCTGTGATTGACATGACCCATATGGACCCAAGTCTAGACAAGTTTAAGCCCTTTCTGTTTCTATGCTAGTAATATGCTACTGACTAATTGGTGTTTCACAGTTTAACTTTATCTGATATGCTTTTGGGTTATGTTCTGTGGAAACCATTTATGTTGCTCAAAGTTGCTATCATATTTGAATTTGTATTGACAACAGGACCATGATATAATGGATTCAGATGCTGAAACACTTTCTATTCTCATTGAGTTATTTGTTGAGAAAGCCCCTGAATGGTCTACTGTCATTCATGCCATCAACTGTATTGATGTATTAAGATCCTTTACACTCACTGCAAAATCTTCACTTGGAGCTTCTTCTCGACCTGTCATTTTGCCTCGATCAAAAACAATGTGCTTAAGCCCAGAGGCCAAGGGACCAATTCTCAAGATTACAGGGCTATGGCATCCATTTGCCTTGGCTGAGAATGGAGGATTGCCAGTACCCAATGACATATTTCTTGGTGAAGATACAGATGGTTATCATCCTCATACATTGCTGTTGACTGGACCAAATATGGGTGGAAAATCAACACTTTTGCGGGCAACGTGTCTTGCAGTTATACTTGCACAGGTTAGTTATAGTAAATTCTTATATATAATGTAAGAAAACTATATGCCAGATGCTTTTGCATTCACAAAGCTCTTTAGGTTACTTTTTGTTTTTGGAACAAGGTTTCTTTTGTTTTGTTTAGAAATAGGAATTAAAATAACTCTATTTTTTGAGAACACAGTAGAAAATTGTGAAAATATTTTTCAAACACAATTATTATGAGATGAAAAAATTAAAATTCAGTCTAATCTCAAATTTGGTTGAAAAACAAAATCTAGTAGATGCATAATTGAACTATCTCATAAAATATAATTCTCAAGCTCTGTGGCCCCTTAGGAACACAAGCATTTTTTTTTCACCAATATACAAGTATACAAGAAGCTTTTCCTTTTGTTTCTTTTCCTCTTCATGTAAGAGCTAGCTGCTCTTTCAATCAAACTTCAGTGAAGCTGAAGCCTTACTAAAGCCTGAAAGCTTTGGCAAGATTCTCCCTTGAATCTCTGAAAATGTCTTAGCAAATGTCTTAAGAGGTTAATCAAAAGCTTTTTGAACCTTCAATGAAGCTTTTTGGAGCTTTATCATCCAAAGTGAAATTGTGGGCTTGACAAATCTGAACACACATTTGCATTTCAAGTCTGAAATATCCAATAGAAGAACAAAAGAAAGGAAGGGTAGCAATTAGACAAACAATGCATAAAAGAATTTAACACAAAAATAGCCTTTTCTTCCATGTTTTGAAGTCCTCATTTTTGGAGTTCAACTGGACAAGACATGAAAGATAAGCTGTTCAAAGTTTTTAGTTATTATTTTTAGAAAGGTTTTTATGTCTTTAGATGCAGACATTTTTAAGAAAGGTTGAAATGCATTTTTAGACCCTTTAAGCGAAATTGAAGAGGCATTAGGGTAATATAAGTTGCTATCAGGGTTCCCCTAACTCAAGGCGCTCGCTAGATTCACCAACCACACCCTCTTGACACTTAGACCAATTAATCTTATAGTCATTTCCTAATGAAAATGAAAATAGCTATCTATAACCCTAAAGTTCTGAATTCATTTCTTCTTGATTCTTGATCTACCTTGTTGATTTGCAGTTGGGATGTTATGTTCCTTGTGAGAGTTGTATACTCTCCCCAGTTGACATCATCTTTACGCGGCTTGGTGCCAGTGATAGGATAATGGCTGGCGAGAGTAAGTAACCTTCTAATGAAACATCAGTATCATCTGAATTATTGCTTTAACTTTTTATCCTTCAATCTACAAGTCTTGAAACAGCTTATGTGCTGGTCATGGCAAATCAGGGTCTAAGTGGTACTTTGTGTGTGAGGCTGTCGCCCTGTTCTTTCTTCCTTCCTTATGCCTAGCTAATGAAAGTTGAGAATTCCTGCACCACTAATCTTTAGGGGAGTGAGCTTTCTCTCATTTACTTGGGATACCTGTGCCCATAAGAAATTCCGGAGTAGTCGGTTGGTGAGATCAATCAACTTATTGAATTGAGAAACACTCATTGTGGATCCATGGCATGTGATTTATGCCTTCATGGTAAAAGTTGAGAAAGATCGAGCAGACTGATGTGTCTACTAAATACATAGAATTTCCCCAGGAGTGTGAATCAATAATTGCCAGTGGGACAAAAGAGCACATGATCATCGATTAATGACTCATATTGCACTTTTCTGAATCTCAAGGTTTTGTATCATAACTCTCTCCCCGCGCCCCCCCCCCGGCAGGTACCTTCTTTGTTGAATGCACAGAAACAGCATCAGTTCTTCAAAATGCCACTGAAGATTCTCTTGTTATTCTTGATGAGCTTGGTCGAGGGACAAGCACTTTTGATGGTTATGCTATTGCCTATGCTGTAAGACCTTGGCCTTGGGCCTTATTATTTTTCTTCTATTTACTGGAAGTAATCTGTTACTTATGGTCTCCTCTCTTTTTATTTTTTTTAAATATATTTTTAAATTTGGTCAAACTTATGGTCTCTTATTTTCATGAAATTTAAGAATTTTCTCTGCTGCCTTGTGAGTGTCCTGCATCGTAAGGCCTGCCCATTATAGCTATGTGTGCGGACTAAGCTATCTTTATCATGTGCAACCATAGCTAGTTTTGGATGAGTGCAAATCATGCTAGAGTTACAATCTCATTCTATTGATCTCATACTTGTGAATGTTTAAGCTAAAAGCTCCACGGATTGCCTGCCAACTCTACCAGGATGTGGATCTTAACTGCATTGTTCTGCAGACATGGGGCTGCAAAATTCTTTACAAAATATCATTGCTTTATACATATATTATAGCCTTCACTCAGAACCATGGTAAATATCTCAACAGGTATTCCGGCATCTTGTTGAGAAGGTTAATTGCAGGCTATTGTTTGCAACACACTATCACCCTCTGACAAAGGAATTTGGCTCTCATCCACGTGTTACCCTGCAACACATGGCCTGTGCTCTTAAGTCAAACTGTGGAAATCACTCCAAGAGTGACCAGGAGCTGGTTTTCCTCTACAAGCTTTCGTCTGGGGCATGTCCTGAGAGTTATGGCTTGCAAGTAGCTTGTATGGCTGGAATCCCGCAGCAGGTGGTTGAATCTGCTTCTAAGGCTCGCCGACTTATGAAGATGTCAGTCGGTGAAAGTTTCAAATCAAGCGAGCAGAGGTTGGAGTTTTCGACCCTTCATGAAGAGTGGCTGAAGACGCTACTATCTGTAGCACAGACTGGAGGGCATAATGCAAATGACGATGAAGATGCTCTTGATACTTTCTTTTGCCTCTGGCATGAATTGAAGAGCCTGTACCGTCTCGTAAGTAACCACGACTCATGGGCTGGTCCTAATGTAAATTTTGTAAGTATGACCTTATGTGAGTTATAACCATTCTCATGAAGTGGATCGGCAAATTCGAGGATTTTGTGTTGTGGATTGGATGGTGATCTCAAATCACATTTCTTATAATGTGGTCTGGCTCCTGATGAATAGTGCATTTCGGACTGCCTAGATTTATGGCTTTGTTATTGCACTCGTCATGCTGGCAGGAGCATAATTCATGTCACCTCTAACTATTAGTATTCTGGGTGAAATTATGTCAAAATTTGCTTCGTCGTTCATTTTTTTTTTTTTTGTGAATTGCATTTGACTGGTTTACTTCTATGGAAAATGCGAATCTTTTAGTTTTTGGATCAGGGTCAGGGACTCCGGTAATTCTACTTATTCTTATGTTACGTTGCAGCATGAATGTGCATGAGCATTTGTGTCTGTAATGCAAATGGGAATATGAACTTCTGGCTGTGCTTGCCTCTCGTGCCTGTGCTTGTGCATCACTCTGATGCATGCAATGTATGATCTAGATTGCGTAGGAGGAATTCAAATTGTACTTGAAACAATGCAATTACTAACATCATAGGTCAATTTTATTCTTTTTTTTTTTATGTCCAGACTAATGTCGCGAGAAAAATTCAATCAAGAAATCTTGTGATCATCGCCTGTCATGTCCTCGCTTATGAAGATTAGTTCTGTTTTCCCTTTTCTTTGTTTGTTTTTCATCCTCGTTTCTCCGTTCTCCTTTAAACTATCAACTTTTGTCTACGCGGAATTGGCCAGGTTCCTCCTTGCACGCGATGGATTTTGGGGCTTGAAAGCAAGGTAATGAGCTGCGTCAAAACACAACCGTGTCGCAGGTCTATATAATCTAGCTATAAGCTCTCTTCCTGTGTGTAGATGTAGAACCAGACTCATAGCATTAAGTTGACGGGAAATGTTTTCTCAGAAAATGAGGAAATTTTTTCCTTATATCATGATGATCAATTTTTTAAAGAAAAAATGATTTTTCTGAATTTAAAACAAAAGAAAAAGTGATCAAGCACCGGATAACAAGGAAATTATTTTTCTAAAAAATGTTTTTTCTCAAATAATTAGAGCCTTATATCACTCTTAATAAGCACGATGCCACTGTAGAGAGAGAGAGAGAGAGAGAGAGGAAAAGTTGGGGGACAGATGTGGTCCTCCACATAAGATGGGCCATTCCAAGAATTACCCGCCAAGAGTTCACAGCACTCCTTAGTCTCTCATCTCCAACTGTCTTTCGAAATCCCAACCGTTTCCTCTTTTGTTGTTTTGCTGTCTCTCTCTCTCTCTCTCTTGTCTCCTCAGCGCTCAAATGGCAGAAGAACAACCCCAACGAGCCTCAGAAGAAGAGGACTCCTCGCAATGCAAGGACAACAGGGACAAACCCGACCCCCGATCCCAAAGGAAGGAGCTCGGCCTCTCCTGCATGCTCAATACCGAGGTCGGCGCCGTCCTCGCCGTGATCCGCAGACCCCTCGACCCAGCCGGCCCCTTCCTCCCCACCCACGAAGACCAATGCGACTCCTCAATCGCGCACTCCCTGAAATCCCTGCGCTCCCTCATCTTCAATCCCCAGCAGGAATGGCGGGCGCTCGACCCTTCGATCTACCTCTCCCCCTTCCTCGACGTCATCCAGAGCGACGAGGTCCCCGCCACCGCCACTGGTGTCGCTCTCTCATCGATCCTGAAGATGCTCAAGCTGGAGATGTTCGATGAGAAGACGCTCGGTGCGAAGGAGGCGATCAACTCCATCGTCACCGCCACCGTGAATTGCCGCCTCGAGAGGACCGATCCGGGGTCCGAAGTGGCGGTCATGATGCGGATTTTGCAGGTCCTTGCAAGCATCATGAAGCACCGGGCCTCAGTTTTTCTCTCCGATCAGGCCGTTTGCACCATCGTCAACACGTGCTTTCAAGTCGTGCAACAATCGGCAAGCAGAGGGGATTTGCTTCAGCGAAACGCAAGGTACACGATGCACGAATTGATCCAGATCATATTTTCACGGTTGCCTGAGATCGAAGTTAGGGATGGGGATAACAATTCTGAGTCGGAGACCGATGATGTCGGTGGTAATTTGGATTCTGGATATGGAGCCAGATGCACGGTTGACATTTTCCATTTCCTGTGCTCGTTGCTGAATGTGGTGGAAATAGTGGAAACCGAAGGGAACACATCGCACACCACCGACGAAGATGTCCAGCTATTTGCGTTGGTTTTGATCAATATTGCGATTGATTTGAGTGGAGATGCAATCGCGAAGCACCCGAAGCTTCTAAGAATGATCCAGGATGACTTGTTTCACCATTTGATCCATTATGGAATGTCTTCAAGCCAACTCGTTTTGGCTATGATTTGCAGCACAATATTGAGCATCTATCATTTCCTACGCAGGTTCTGACCTTGGAAGAATCACTGATCTTTATCATTCTCGTATAATGATGAAAGTCGCAGGATAAATGAGCTATCTGTTTAAATTTTCAGGTTTATCCGTCTGCAGTTGGAGGCTTTCTTCAGCTTTGTTCTGTTGAAAGTTGCGACGTTCGCAACCTCAATTCAACTCCAGGAAGTCGCTATCGAAGGAATCATAAACTTTTGTAGGCAACCGAGTTTCATATTCGAAGCCTATGTGAACTACGATTGCAATGTCACTTGCCGAAATGTGTTCGAAGAAATGGGGAAGCTGCTGTGCAAGCATGCCTTTCCAACGTCTACTCCATTGACGAGTTTACAGATCCAAGCGTTCGAGGGGCTTGTTATAGTGATTCACAACATTGCAGATAACATCAACTGGGAAGAGAATTCGAGCACATTAGCACGACATGCAGTTGAAATCACAGAATACAGACCCTTTTGGGTAGAGAAATTCGAAGACGAGGATGAGAACTGGGTGGACTCAGCAAGAATGAGGAAAGCGCAGAAGCGGAAAATGATGATAGCGGGAAACCATTTTAACCATGACGAAAGGAAGGGTTTGGAGTACCTGAAGCTTTCCCGCCTGGTCTCTGACCCTATTGATCCGAAGGCATTTGCTTTCTTCTTCCGCTACACTCCAGGCCTCGATAAGAACTTGATAGGGGATTATCTCGGCGACCCGGATGAATTCAATGTTCAAGTCCTTAAGGAATTCACAGACACTTTTGAATTCGCAGGCATGATTCTCGACACGGCTCTCAGAACTTATCTGGAGACATTCCGTTTACCCGGAGAGGCTCAGAAGATTCAGCGGGTCCTTGAGGCATTCTCAGAGAAGTTCTTCGATCAGCAGTCCACGGAGATTTTCGTCAGCAAGGACGCAGTTTTTGTTCTTTGCTATTCTCTCATTATGCTCAACACTGACCAACACAATCCCCAAGTGAAGAAGAAAATGACAGAGGAGGAGTTCATAAGAAACAACAGAGGGATTAATGAGGGGAGTGATCTCCCGAGAGAGTACCTCTCGGAGCTATTTTACTCGATATCGAATAACGCGATCAAGCTCTATGGCCAGTCAGGTCTTTCCATCGAGATGAGCCCGAGCAGATGGATAGAACTGATGGACAGATCAAAGACTATCCATCCTTATGTGCAGTGCAACTTTAACAGTACGTTGGGTAGGGATATGTTCGCAACGATTGCAGGGCCATCGGTGGCGACTCTTTGTGCGTGTTTTGAGCATGCCGATGAAGATGAGTTTCTTCACGAGTGTGTCGAAGGGTTATTTTCAATAGCTAGAATAGCTCAATATGGATTAGAAGACACGCTCGATGAGCTCCTCGCTTCTTTCTGCAAATTCACCACGTTCCTGAACCCGTACGCCTCTCCCGAAGAAACTCTGTTCGCTTTTAGCCATGATTTAAAGCCAAGAATGGCAACTCTCGCTGTTTTTACCATCGCAAACAACTTTGGGTCCTCGATTCGTGGGGCGTGGAGGAATATTATCGACTGCTTGTTGAAGCTGAAAAGGCTTAAGCTACTTCCACAATCGGTGGTTGAAACAGATGCCTCTTCCAATTCATCATCAGACCTTGCAATGGATACGCGATGTGAGTCGGGTATAGTTAACCCTAACCAAGATTTCAGACCTGGGGCACAGCCCAACTACGGTATGATGGGTCGGTTCTCGCATTTCCTCTCCCTCGACAGCCCGGAAGAATCTGTGAGTCTTGGTTTGAGCGAATTCGAGCAGAACATGAAGATTATCAGGCAATGCCGGATCGGGAACATCTTTACTAACAGTTCGAGCCTTCCCAACGAGACCATACTAAACCTCGGGCGTTCTCTAATTTTTGCAGCCGCTGGTAAAGGCCAAAAGTTCAGCACGCCCGTTGAAGAAGAAGAGACGGTAGGGTTCTGCTGGGAACTGATCGTCGCCATCGCGTTGGCCAACCTTCATCGTTTCTCCACATTCTGGGTTTCTTTCCATGATAATCTGTTAACAGTTGCTCAGTTCCCTCAGTTCTCTCCAGTTCCGTTCGCTGAGAAGGCCATGTTGAGTCTCTTAAAGGTCTGTCTCAAGCTCCTCGCTGTGCCTCAACAGGACAGCATCCCCGAGGAACTTATCTTCCGGTCAATCAATTTAATGTGGAAGCTCGACAAGGAAATTCTCGACACATGTTGCGAGGTCATAACGAAATCAGTCAGCAGGATGCTCATCGAATTCCCTGCAAATTTACAAACCCAGCTTGGATGGAAGTCTGCCCTCCATTTGCTATCCGTCACTGGCCGACATCCAGAGACGTATGACCAGGGAGTGGAGACTCTGATCATGCTCATATCTGACGGAACACATGTTTCGAGGATGACTTATGCGTATTGCATCGACTGTGCATTCGGCTTTGTGGCGCTCAAGAACAGTCCGCTCGAGAAGAATCTTAAAATACTGGACCTGTTGTCCGAGTCCGTTAATCTATTGATCCAGTGGCACAAGAACGGATTGTCTGATGCGGGAAGCAGCTACAGTGCATCCTCATTTGAAGACAACTTAAAAGGCCTAGGCTCCTCAAACTTTACGCTGAACCTGTTTGTCAAGCTAGGTGAGGCGCTGCGAAAGACCAGCCTGGCCCGCCGAGAAGAGATTAGGAACCATGCCATCCTATCCCTCCAGAGGAGCTTCACATTAGCTGAGGACCTCGAGTTCTCCTCAACTAACTGCATAAACTGCTTCAATCTCGTGATCTTCGCAATGGTTGACGACCTGCACGAGAAGATGCTGGAGTACTCGCGGCGCGAGAACGCGGAGCGGGAGATGCGGAGCATGGAAGGGACTTTGAAGATTGCCATGGAGTTCCTCACCAATGTGTACCTGCAGTTCCTGAAGCAGATCTCAGAGAGCCCCGGGTTTCGGACATTCTGGCTCGGAGTTTTGAGGAGGATGGACACCTGCATGAAGGCTAATTTGGGGCCATATGGCGAGTCCGCAATCTTGAAGGAGTTGGTCCCTGATTTGCTGAGGAAGATTATCACAAAGATGAAGGAGAGTGAGATTTTGGTGCAGAAGGAAGATGATGATCTTTGGGACATTACTTATATACAGATTCAGTGGATTTCTCCCTTGCTCAAGGAGTTGTTCCCTGAAGAAGATACTTAAAAGTGGAAACTGAAATAGTTTCATCCGAACAAAAGAAAGGGCTAAAAGACCAATTGAAGGACTTAGATTCATTAGTTTATTTACCAGGTAGAGAAGGATATTATAGGCAACATGCCCGTAGCATGGGTGTCAGTATTTGTTCTTGTTTTGTAGGTTCATTTTGAGAAATTCTCTTGTTTCAGTTGTCTTTACTCCTGGACATGAATGTTACCGGTCTCTGGCTTCCAGGAACTCCCTCTCTCTCTCTCTCTCTCTCTCTCTCTCTCTCATATGCTTATATGCTTAAGGAAGTTTCACACTCAGCTTAGAAGAACTGGCTACTGAAAGCACTGAAAAAAGCAATAGGACTCTTAAGCATTGTTCTTTTGCACTCAGTTCAGATATGAGAGTTACGCTTTATTAGCTATACAAAAAGTTACTATTCAGTATAAAAATCTTGCTTCTGTTAATGCCTTGATGTTTCTTGGGCAGTTTTTTGTCTCAAGCAGACCACCGTTGGCGTGTATTGGAGACATTGCCGGGTTCTGTAACAGGTATCTCAATCGATCATGATGTTCGTTAGTTCCTTTCGAGTCTATATCGGTCATCTGGCCTCGACCGTTGCACATTTTTATTTGCTTGATGATTAAAAGAGTTGCATGTTATATGCTGTCTCGAATCGTGCTTAGGAGACCTAATCATGGACGCAATGCATTTAGTCTTTAGCTCATTGATGGGCGGGCTTGGCTGCAAATGCAACCCGTTGGGCTGGGCCTGGAAAAGAGTGGGCTTCAATGTAGCATCAGCCTAATTTCCAGAAACTGGCTGTGATCAAATAGCCAAGCAAAGACCATCAAATCATTGCATCAAGAAATACTAACCAGAAGCTTCGAATTAGCTTTACCTTGAGTGATGTGGATAGAGTAAAGAGGGAACAAAGATAAAAGACTTTCTTGACTTTGTCACGTATACTCGTGTGTCAAGCCTCAAATCGATTTATTTATGTGAGACTAGCAGATAAGCATCAGATTCCTCCAATTACTCATAGGAACTCTTTTCAATTGTAGCACTCAATGTGCTTCCCCTAGGTCTCACAATTTTTCTGAATATTAAGTAAAGGATATTCAAAAAGTTTGTATTAAATGTTTTACGTATTGTTAACCTAAATTTTTGGGTCTTTTTCCTCACGCTTTAGGCATTGTCCTAATTCATGCTTGAAACCTTATTAGTTAGAGTGATAGGCGATGCCTTATCGTCTTCCAACTCCTCATCGGAAATATCGAGATTCTAGAGATTTCAAAACCATGAAACTCCTTTAGGGTTTGGACAAGAGCGAATTAACGGTGAACCTACTGACCTTTTTCTAATCTAAGCATCCAAATTTTTAAAAGCTAGTGAATGCTAACTTATATACAGTCAACGCTAAAAGTCATCCACTCATTACAATAATATTCTTATTCGGGTAGAAAAATTTGCAGATGACACGTTGGATGTCTTATAAATCAAAATCAGCACAACAGAAAGACACTTCGATTTATATGAAACTCCCAATTCTGTCTAATTTGTGACTCGGTTTTAATTGGATCCTGATCCAAAGTTGGTGGTGCATGGTTGTTCATCCACTCATCCTGAAATCCCCACAGAAGATTTCAGCTTTAGATTTCATTCTTCTGACCGACTATCCGTTCTGTGTCAGCTTTGACATGATTTAAGGAAAGATGCTGCAGATGTCTCTCCTATTTTTGTGCTGTCATTCGCAATATTGTCAATTAGGATAACATTCTTAGAACAATCTCCTGTGCAAACGTGGGATCCAACTTATATTGTCGAAGATCTTCAATTTAGTCAATGAATCCGGGTTCAACCGACGTTGACCTGCTATCTATTGGTCACTATGACTCATTTGAGAAGATGTGATAGACACTGTGAAAAAACTTTCTTAGGTGAAAGTTGGGTCCAAGCGAAAGATTGGACTTCCTTGTTATGTAATTTTCTTCCTATCTCTCTAGAGATAGGAATCTAGGAAGTAGCCCAAAGAACTTATTTGTTTTGTCAATGATGTAATGTTGGACCACCGCATTCCCATTTGGCATGTGAATGACCGAAGAGAAATTCTAATAGGATAAGAAAACAGCACCGGCCTTAGATTAACAGATTCGCCCAACCATATCTTTGATTGGCAGGATCAGCAGGAATGACAAAATATGAACATCATCCGTATGCAAACCTAATTCGAAATTAATGCGGGTGACGTGCATAATTATAACTCGCCAATTGATTGACTAATTGCAGGAAGTTTCCTCCAATTAAGGATGAAGGAAAATATAACTGATCGATTAATCTCGAGTGTCATGGTTTCCTCTAACCCCTAAGTCTCGTTGAACCATCATTTTGTTTAGAGAATTACGTTCATGAATATCACCCACATTTATATTTAGTTGATTTAGCACGAGATTAGTATCCACTTTTGTAATTCACTTCTCAGAAACGGTGGCCGGAGGAAAATATAGTCCAACTACAAAATATAAAAAGCTCTAACCAAATTGGAATCCAATTTCATTCCCCTTGTGATCACGTTTTCATGAAAATGTATAAGAAATTAGATAAACTATCGTGTGAATTTTTCATTTGACGATTCTGTTCAACTTAAGTGGCTTACGTCCTCAACTGAAACTTTAACTCCAATGCCATCTCAAGCTATATAAAGTGAGTTGGAGCCAACAAAGTTGACTTATGTAGTTGCCAAAGGTCAATATATAAGAAGAGACGTTTCAAAGGCCAGGACTAGCGACGGAGGCGGCAAGATATGAAGCAAGGAAAAGCAAAATAGAACTAATTATGAAGCCTTCCGTCAAACATTAGAGCTAGGAAATTCTATAAATATTTGTTTCTCATTTTCACATAGAATTTACGTGTTTCTTTGAAAATACCTCAGATGAGAACGTGTCCATAAAGTTGTGATTTGCTGTAATTACATTCCATGTGGAAAGAATGTGTTGATCTCAGACTAAAATTGAGCCAAAAAAGCGAAAGTTTGCATTATAAGATTCAAAATTGAGATAAAAACCTTCTCTTAAAATGGAACATTCTAGCTGAAAGATGTCAAAGTAAACCCCTCTATACTTGGATAACTTCTAAGCGGAAAAAAAAAACTCTTTCTTTCTTCTTGACAGTTGACACTTTCACGTTCTTGTAGATTTTATATTCATCTACTCGAGTCCTACTTCTAGAAGCTTTCTACTCAAATCCCATTGACACAAAATCCAGCCGAATCCAGTTGATGTGACCGTGTGAAGGCGTCATATGTGACGTGGATAAGGTTTTTCCACTCTAACGTTGCTTCCATTGATTAAAACATCAACACGTTTCTTCGCATGATACATTGGCATCGTCGGAAGGTCTCAGGAAATTGTGGGTTGGTGCGGTGGATGAGGTGGGAACCGGTAAGGCAAGATCTCCGCATGTCAGAATGAATCTATTAGGCGAAATCTATATAGCAGAGATAATGGAAGACACGAAGATTCCACTTTTAAGTCTGTTCCCAGAAAGTCATCGTTCATTGTGTAGTCCCTTTCTGCACGGGAATCGGAAATCATTCCACAGTAATCTAATGGACTAATGGTACGTTTGTTAACGTTTATGTTAAAAAATTATTTCAGTGAACAAAAATAGAAAATTATTTCTGTTGTGGGAAATAATTTTTAAACAGAAAAACGCGTTTAGTAAACTTGTATAATTTTTTTTTTATAAAGAAAAACCATGAAACTTGTATAATTTATGTTCCTGGAATAGAAAAATAACAGAAACATGTTTAGTAAGCTTGTATAATTTTTTTTGTTTATTTTAATTTTTTAATATTTTATTTTATTTTATTTTTCCTTTTCTTCTTTTTCTTCCTTTTGGTTGATCGGCGGCCTCGGCCATGGCCGGCGACTGGCCAATGAGGGCCGGTGACTCGCCTAGCCATGGCGAGGCTCGCCGGATCTGGGCGAGCTCGAGCTTGCCCAGCCAAGGCGAGGCTGAGCCTTACGCTCTAGCGATGTTGCTAGCCTTTGATGGTCGGTCGCTAGCCAAAGAAAAAAGAAGAAAAAAAAGAAAAAGAAAAAGAAAAGAAAGAGAAGGAAAAAATAGAAGAGAGAAACTTTGTTTCTTGGAAGTGTTTCCAACAACTAAAAAATAGATTTTTTTTTTTCCGGGAACAAAAATGTAAACAAACACGTTTTTGTTCTTTTTTTGTTCTGGGGAACAAAAGAACAAAAATTGTGTTCCAGGGAAAAAAAAAAGAATACAAACAAACAGGCCCTAAGTTACCGAAGCAAAAGGGGAAATGCGTTATCGCAAAATGGGGGTTGATCCTCAAGAGTGGATGATGTTGTATGGATGGTGGTTTGATCTTGAGAGAGATTGATTGATTCAAAAAAAAAAAAAGTTGATCAATACATCATCTTTGTGGAGAGACCTGTGGTTATAATTAGCGGACCAAACTTGCTAAAGATTGGTTAAGGGGCCCCCCTCCCCCCTCTTTTTTTTCTATGACTCGATGCTTATATACTTTGTCATGGGTCATTTACATGGAATTTATAGCCGGATCACAAAAAATATGATTTATCTCTTCCTCTCCCTTTTTCATGCGCTTGGGTTCAATTATTTGAAGAATAATGAGGGTGAAAGAGTCACCAAACGACTCTAATAATCGTTTCGTCCCTTGCTCTTCTCATTTCCCGCTTCCTCTTTATTTTCATGGAGTCATAATAAATTCCCATATAGTAATCTTTTTTATAATTTTTAGGGGTAACCCGAGGATACAAGCACAATGGCTTGTCTAATCCAGAGTAGTTTGCATGTAGCTAGCAATATTTGAGCAGACGATCTCCAATTCCTGAGTTGGGAATCTCCTCATATGTCTCAATTAATTGCGCCAACTCTAAAAGGTTTAGTTAATCTTAAATTGAATCTATCATCTATCTTACGCTTTTTCCATTCTTTCTGCTTCTTTCCTCCTATCAGGAGTAGGTAGTAGAAACTCATACCTTTACTTAGAGAGACCACTATGAGAGGCTCAAGTTTTGACTCATCAATATATCTTGTTTATAGTATATATTTATATATATGAACCCATCTTTATTTAAAAGTTTAGGCTGGTGAGTTATATGCTAACTAAATTATATTAATTGTTTCACATACACTAATTTTTCGATATGAAATTTTTCTGAACACAACTGACATGTGCATTTAATACCTAATTTCTTTCTTTTTCTGTCTCCAACACATTGCCACACTCTTATTTCAAAAGATTTGACTTTTTTTATCAATAAGTGACACGAGTTTCGTCTAAGTAATTGTTTCAACTTTGTATTTAGCCATCCTCGATCAATTAAATATCTTCAACCTATCACAATCTATAACATCAAGTTTTTTTTTTCTTTCGTCTGTACCCCAACAACATTTTTCACGGGAATCTCTTGAAAATTAACGCCTTAGACTACAAAATGCTAGATTTGATTCATTGCTAGTAGTAAAAGTATAATCCAAGGATATCACAATAATTTTTCCCATGTGACACGAAAATTCCTGCATTGAAGCATCTCCACTGCATTAGATATAGAGTACATACGTTCTTTGCATTTACTAAAAGTATCGTATCTAATTCTAAACAAATAGAGAAGATTGAATATGAAGCAATTCTTTGGACCTAGTATCTGGCCAACGCCATTTATTAAGTTCAATTCATAGAACCAAGCATTGAAGAATATTTAGATCTATAGTCGTATAGATGCCCAAATTTTAAGGCCTCATTTCCTTATAGAGCTTGATCGGATTAATTCAGTCTTACATAGATTTAGGTTGTGTTTAGTCTCTTGACTTTTTTTTTTTTTTTTAATCAAGTGGGGAATAAGATCGAAAGGAGTATAGGTCGAATAAAGATGATATTTTTAACATCTTATTCAACGATAGGTATACATTGGGATAGTCAAGATGGATTGAAACTCAACTGTTTAGACAATTTGAATGTCAACATAATGGCTCTCGCTAGGAAAATTACTTAAAAAATTTCAAACCTATTATACGGATGCCAATTCAATTATAAAATTTTAAATTTTGTGAATTTAGTTTTAAACATTTTTACAATTCATTAATGTAGTCATTCAACTAATTTTGATCGAAAATCGCTAATTTAGACATCAACCATTTTAAGTGGTACGGCCAGCATTAACATAGGTGATTTTTCCAATATTTTTTAAGGAAAAAAAAAGAGTCTAAAATTTTTCTCTTTTTTTTTTCCTTTTTTTTTCTTTCTTCCTTTGCCGATTGCTAGGCCTTAAAGATAGCCAGTGAGGATATGCCATGTAAGACGGTTGGCGCTGACTAGATAGCTCTACTAGTGATTTTTGGTCAAAATTGGCAAGAAGTTTTTTTGGTAAAGGTAAGATATATATTGACTTTTAACCAAGAAAGCTATACAGCAAGAGAGACTTGGCACCAACAAAACTTGCACTCATGAAGACAAACAATTTAAAACAAGTGGAAGGGTGCCGAGCAGAAAAGGAAGAAGAGGGGAAGGCCAAACAGTGGTAGCCCTCCAAACAAAAAATAGGAAAGACCTGACACCCCTAAGGCTGCATGTCTTCCTCTAGAAAACATAAACAAACAAGGCAGCTAGCGACAGCAACCTCATCCAAAAGAAAGGCAAAACCAAGGCAAGCCAAAGTTCAAGTTGAAAAGATAGATGGGCTAAGGCTCCAACTCTGTTGCTTCTTCCCATTGGTTGGGGTATCTAGCACCTGATGGAAGGTTAGTGCTTTGTCTCTGACAACCTTGCCAAGGTGTTTCCTCAAGGCTAGCAACTCCAGCTTGTGATCACGGAAGAGGATGTTATTTCTTTCCTTCCAGATAATATTGCATAATGCTCCAAAGGCGAATCGAGCAAGAGAGTGATGGAAGGAAGCTCCCGATAAATACTTGATGGCCTAGCAAAGATTATCCAACCACGGAGCATTACGCCAAGCAAGGTTACATTTCGTAGCCCAAAAGATGGCAAGAGCACCAGTAATCCGACACCCAAAGAATAGGTGATTAATAGAATCAGGACGACAAGTACAAAAGGTACAAAAGACACAATTATCATCCGAGATCCTGCCAAAAGTAAGTAGCATTACTTGAGTGGGCAGCCTATTCCGAGTGATTAGCCACAAATGAAACTGGAAACAGGGAGCTAAGGAGTGGTTCCAAATAAAGGAAGCCCAAGGCACATAAGGCCCCTTGGCCAAATGACATTCTAGGCAAAAGCAACCGAGAAGACTCCATAGTGGTCACCCAACCAGTGGATGCAGTCGGTGTGCTGGCTAAGAGTTGGTAGTGGCTTGGGCCAGGAAGCAATGGTGTCTAAAATAGTAGGTGCCACATTAGTGGAAGAGAGGAAATCAACAAACGTAGCTTGTCGAGGCAAACCGGAGCAATAGATGTACGGATCAGAGAAGATCAAGTTTAGGGGGCCTCGTGGGTGCCAATTCTCAAACCAAAAGGAAATAAAGCGGCCATTTCCCACATGCCAACTGAAAAGATGGCGGAAATCGTGACGGAGGTCTAGGAGTTTCTTCCACACCCAAAAGCAACAAGTCAGTTTACGAGCCACCCAAAAATTCTTTTCCTTTAGAAAATTAGAGTGAATCCATTTACACCACAAGGGCTCCTTGTCCGTGAATAGATTCCATAGATGCTTTAGCATGGCTGCCTTGTTGTATTCTTGCAATCTACAAATACGTAGACCTCCTTCATCCTTAGGAAGGCACACATTTGTCCAGGCAACTTTTGCCCCTCCAACTCAAAGTTCAGGTCCTTTCCATAAGAATTGTCTAAGCACTTGCTCAATAGTATCGAGTACTGACCTAGGCAGGATAAAAACATTTGCCCAATAAGCTTGGATCAAATGAAGTAGGAAGTTTTACATCGCCTAATTAAAAAAAAAAAACTAAATTGTCAAAATTAAAAAAAAATGGACTAAATTAACATCTATACAAAAATTTTAGCATATATAAAATTTAGGACGTTTTTTTAATTATCTTGACTCTCACTACTGGCAAATGCCACCTCATTTCCCTCGTTGTCCTCTATCTCCTATCATGCCAGATTGAATGTTGACTAGTCAAATCTTGGAGCCCTTGTGGACATTCAAGCTACCTAGGAATCACCATTGGGCAAAATCTTCATCAACCATTAGTCCTTCCTCCATCTTCATTATAGGCATGCACTCTTCAGCAACCACTAATTCCATTGCCACTCCTCCTTCGAGGCTAACATGGAGGTTAAGGGCCAGTGGACAAATGTGCAGCTGCTCACGCGACGAAGGTGTGTGAGACAAAGGAGGACGATGACTGTTGCTCTAGATTTGGCCATGAAGGGGGACGGGGATAGAGGAGGATGACAAATAGTGCTCTAGATTGAGCCATGGAGCTCCTCCATCGCCATGGTCAAATTGAGCTCCTCTATGGCCAAGGTCCAGTTGAGCTTCATCAAGTTGAGCTCAGCCATGGAGAAGCTCCGAATCTAGCCATGGATATCCTCTGTGGTCGAGATTTATTTGAGCTTGTTGGTGGCAATGAGATGGAGCTCAATGGGAGGCCGCGGCTATCAGCAAAGGCTGTGGCTAGCAGCCATGGGTAGATAGAGGAGATAGACAATCGAGATGAGTGTGAGACATATCCTATTTATCTTTTGAAACCACTCCGCTCTTGGGATTATTTAATCCGGTTTATAACCCTTTTATATTCTGCCTTATTCTATCTAGGACAACAATCAAGAACGGGATAGAGAAAAATTTATCCTATACTGACTTTTTGTCCTGGTTACCAAATGTATCCTTAGTGATCACTAGTGAATAGGATATGGGATAACAAGCTTAAAGTTAAGAAAAAATTGGAATGTGGACCTAGCTAGAGATTGATTAGTGTTGAATAAATACAACCAAGTGTCGACATCAGTGTGTTAAAATGGTTTTGTCAACAACATTATTCCTTTCTCCTCGATGACACCCTTGCAATTACTCATCTTCTTCATTTGACACCACTCGATCGTTATTATTGACTTATCTCTGTTGTCACATCTCTTTGTCTCTATTATTATTGAAATGACTAATGGAACAATGAACATGGTAAGATATCGCAATTTAGCTTTGTACTATCTTAAGATTCACCTAACAACTAACTAGATATAAGGAATCAATGCAGTTTTTTATCCTATTCCTGTATGATGGAGTCCGACTTCAACTAAGAAAATGAGAACTCTAGCACATTCTTCCTTATATTTGGTAACTTCAAAATATTAATATATAAATTGTTATCAATAATGAAAACATTCTTCAGTAATTAATTATTTCAAACAATTAATTTTAGGAAAATAATTTTCAAGTTACTTATTTTATGCCAAACAAATGGAGATTTTACTTTAAAATTTCCGACCATAATGGATGGATGCATAGCTTGGCGTGGAAAAGAGACAGGCAATAATTGAGGCGCTTGAAGTGAAGTCCGAATAGCGACGTCATGATTAAACGATCCACCAAACCAACTCGACCTTCCTCACCACCACACTCTTGCGTTTCAAAATTGAATAATTAAGCAGACCATCAGCTTTCATCCTGATGTGTCGCACGCCATCACATTATTGAAGTAAGCATGCTCTCTTCATGCATGACTGAGGAAGGTTGTATTTGGTGCAGCTTAGCCCCTCTCTCTCTCTCTCTCTCTCTGTGTTTAGAACTCTTTCTTTGGGAAGGCAACACCTTTACGCTATGGCTCATCAGAGTGCGAAAAGGGTAGCGTCCAAGAATGAGCAGTCGTTTTCCTTTTCTCCTTTTCATCCAGACCTTTCGTTTTCGTTTGATTCTATTTGACCTTTTCCGCCATAATAATGTCCAAAAAGAAGGCCATCACTTCTCCTGATTTTCAAAGTATGTGATCAATCGAATCGAGTACTCGTCTGGGGTTCTGTTGAGAGTGCTCCAAAAGAGACTCTCTCTCTCTCTCTCCTCTCTGTTATGTCCATTTGCCAATGTCTGGCGCCATCCGAGGGGGGGCCCCGACGCGTCACCGCCGACCGTGTGGCGTTCCCAATTGGTTCTCGAGGTCTGGCACGGTCTCATTGAGTCAATGACTGCTTCGATTTCCACACTTCCGGGGGAGGGTTTATCTGCTTGTTGAGTGCATGAACGTGAATGGGAGACACAGTCTGGAATGTGTCCAACTAGTCGCCAAAAACTGGTACTAGATTGGGGGAGGGTTCATCTGATCTCATTCCTTGATGATGACATCGAGACATACTGATTTTCCCGAAGGGTATAATTAATGAAAATTACCCTTGATTCACTTCACATCCTTTTATCGAATTTCAAGCTTTAAAAGTTACATTTTAGTTACAACTTTTATGTTCATAAACGTCGGATCCCGAATTATTAAAAAAGGTATGTTGTCATCTTTTCTATTATTAGTAATAAACTTGGGCATAGAACCCAAAGCTATCAATGAGACAGGGGTATGTTTTACCCTAGACAAAGGTATTTGGATTGTTTAGATTGGTGCTAATGTACTGACATCTTGCAAGATTAAATATATGTTGGTCATTTGATGATTAAACTTCGAGAACATGGAGAATATTATCAATTAAAGCAGGTTTCTCCCGATGATACGTCATTATTTAAAACTTCAACTAATTCATCTGCAATCATGATGTTTTCTTTAACATTAGACTGCAAGAAAGCAAAATATATAAACCGAAATAATTGCTCAAAGTTGCTTCCTAAAGAATAGCTAATTAAATCGGTGGACTTAGACTCGTGCGATTAGAATCATTTCGTAGGTAGAAATATGGAAAGTTGAGCTGGCTACTTTGATTGACATCACGCGTGGCTTGGTCTTTGCAGAAAAATTGAAGTTTGTTACGCATGGCTAAATGTTTATTGGTAACCCTAATTTGACTTCTTTTATGGCTTCGGAGCACGCTTAGACTAGAATTCGAAATAAAAGAAATAGACAGAGTAAACGATTTATTATTTTCGTAAGGTCTCCGTCAGAGCTTTCGTCTTCGTCTCCCACTGGCCTTTTGAAATTGCCTTTTGGAGCAAACACTGGGTCACGCCAAGGTAACTCACCTTTCCTCTTCGTAAAGGCCATTAATCACATATCAAGAAAAACGATGAGACCATGTGACGGTCCGGTCCACCTAACGCGGACCATTCACAGCCTTTAATTACACATGGCGATTGCCGAGTGGGGTTTAATATCTCAGATCGGTCGCCGAGGAGACCATGGGTGAAGGCATATTTGACATTGTCTGGTGATAATACTTAAAGATTGGGGTTAACATTTGCCGGTGCGTATGAATAATGGGCGCTCGGGGTGGCTGAGTCCAATTACGGTTGTCGATTAGCTCAAGTATTGGGCTCTCTTAGATCTCCCTATTCAAAGCTTACTCGACTTCTTCGGTGCTTTTTCCCTACATATTCAAACAGTTAACCAGAAAACTACATCTCCATCTATCAGTTTAGGGTTTTGTGGAATGAATTGGAATAAAATTGTTTTACTACTACTCCAGTCAAGCTAGCTACGCTTGAACAGGAGTAGTAACGCACATGCTTCATGCCAAACGAGATGGTGTGCCCGAGTAAACGTGTGAAAGAAAGAGAAATTAGGTTTTCGAAACCAACTTCTTCTTGCTAAAGTTAAGTCAATAGATGATTCAAGGAAAAAGGCTATGATTTTTCTTTCGTAGTCTAGAAGGGGATGCTTATTGAAGCGTCAGATCCTGATTACCGATGATTAATCTGATCAAGAGGGTGAAGCTAAGATTGATCACGGTAATACCAGTCAATCCTTAAAGCGTCTATCATGTTTTGGTGGATCACAAACAACTTTAGACACGAAATTTGATTGACATGACCGCTTTGATTGTTTTCCCACATTTCCCTGGGCTATAGGAGTATAACAATTGCTAACGTTTGGGAGCTTTTTCATTGGATTTGGACAATTGATGTAAGATTCTTTGTTTTTTGGTTAAACATAATCTTGATTCAAGTAGGACATCCGAGTGAAACTAGTGATTGGCAATAATTTACTTGCTAGTGACAAGAGCCCGAAGAAACAATCTTGATTGTGAACATATTGCTATGTGTTCAATCAAGCGATAGCCTTGGCAACGTGTTTAACTCTCTAATTGATTAGGCAAAAAGTCATAAAAAAAATCTCAAATTATGCTCATCGTGACACATTTAATATAAATTTTTTCTTTTGATACCAAAAAATCCCAAATTCGAGTAATATATTTATCCTCTCTTAAGGCTATGTAAAAAATTCCCGCTAAAAATCTAATTTGGAGTTGATGTAGTGCTTAAAAAGAAGATATATGTTTATTAGAAATCTTAAAACTTATCACGAAAGTACAATTGAGTCTTAAAACTTGCAAAAAGTACAATCAAGTTCTAAAACTTATCTAATTCAGTTAATTGAGACATTCTGTTAATTCCGTCCAATTTGGCTAACGAAAAATGCTAACATTACTCTTTTTAATATTTTCTCTCTCCTACCCGGCGATAATGTGGTTAAATCATGAAATATAAAGACTAAAACAATATCGTTTATGTCTAAATCTAATTTTTAATACTATCTTTGTTTAAATTATATTTAAAAATAAGCTAAAACGAAGAAGAAGAAAAGTCCAGTAGAGAGGACTACAAGCCTTTGCCGCCGCTACCCCACCATCACTAAGAGGGACTGGCAAGGTTGGGATTGAGCCGAGCCCAGATTTGGGTGAGGGTCACACCCTCTATTGTCATTGGCGAGGACTTGCAACCCTACCGGCCTAACTACTCCTTTTTCTTTTTTTAATATTATCTTTCTTTATTTTAATTTAAATTAATTTATATGATAATAATAAATAAATAAAAGCCACATTAGCATTCTCCCTTAGTCAAATTGGACGGAGTTAGTGAAATGACTCAATTAAACCAATTTGATAAGTTTAAGATTTGATTGTACTTTTTGCATGTTTTAAAACTAAATTGCATTTTGATAAAAAAAAAGTTTTAAAACTTTCAATACACATATTTCTAAAAAGAAAAACTAAAATTAAGTCACCGTTTATTGTGATTCACTGTTCATCGGCTTCAGCCACGCCCTCGCTTGGCCAAAGCTCCTTTGGCGCTTGTTTGTCGCTGCCGGTTACCGCCTGGACCTCCAGGAGCGTTTGTCATAGCTGCTGGCTATGGCGGCTGCAAGCTTCGAGGTCAGATCTGGTTTCCAAGCTTGCGACCACTGCGGCCTCTCGAGGTCGAAGCCGGGGTGCGCAAAAAATCCTGGTCCCCAAGAGCGTCAGAAAAATCTTGCGGCTGGTTGCGCGCGAAAGCTTCTAACGAGCTTGGATCTTTACTTCACTGCTTCAGAAATTGTCCTTCAGTGAGAAGCCTATGTTAATGTTAGTTTATCTGCACGTCTTTGCTTCGAACGCTACCAGGTGGTTTTACTAAACTCAACCGAGGAGATAGCAAAAAAATTATCAATTCTGAATGGGAGTTTCTGCTCAGGTGGGTCCGCAAGCACTTTTTTGATGGGAGGGATACCCTATTGTTTCAAAAGGATTTCTTCCTCAAAATGTTGTCTCTTAATTGAGCAGGATGCAGATGAGGTTACAGACAAATGAGTTGCAGAATAAGTCATCAACCAGAGCCTCTCCCTCTCTAATCCAATTTGGATGGTCAACCTTCGTCCTCAGGCCAAGCTTCGAGCTCGAGCGGCCATGGTGGCACGAGCTTCAAAGCCAGATCCAACCTTGAAGCTCATGGCTGCTATGGCTAGCAGCTGACAAACGCTCCCAAAGGTCTAGGTGGTGGTGGGTAGTAACAGATGAGTGCCGGAGGAGCTTGGGCTGAGCGAGATGATGGATATTGACCTGAATTTTAGTTTTTCACACCATGTTAGATCTTTTAACAGGGGATATAACAGAATCCTAATAAAGAATAAATATGTTATTCAGATATATGTTGGGGTTTATGATGTTACCAAAAAGAGAAATTGAGATAAATGTGTTATAATGAATATAATTTGGAGTTTTTTTTTTGTGGTTTTTCCTCAATTAATTAATCGTGTTTTCATATTATAAAAACTTTTTTTTCTCATTAAAAAGTTGAATTCGAAAACTTACTTTTTTGGTAACTAACCAAGTTCTTTCCGGAAGATTCACCTATCTAGGCTTTCTGCACCACTAAATATATTATAAGAATAAAGTCAACATCCACATCTCCCAAAAGTCACTGAAGCATAGTACCGTTTTGCCTCCACTTCCTATTCCTACATATCATCTTTTACATTGTTTCACCTTTATAGTTTTCTTCAATGGTCTTCTTAGAATTTTTTTTTTTTTTTTTTTTTTTTTTTTTTTTTTGTAAGTGATAATTAGGCACAAAGGCCCAGGTTTCTCAGTGAGAATGACCTCACAGGCTTGAGGAAGACTAGTGATGCGTAAATATGCTGGCTTATGCGGAAGATGAGGCGACCTAGATCTCCATTTCTAGTGCGTCTTGGGGCTCTATTCATGATGAACTTAGACTTTTCTATAAAATTGGTGACACATAATATAATAAAGTAGATTGAGATAGATTCAATGGTCATAACTATCAACTCGTTAGTCATAGAGGATCCCCAAACATATATGTTAAAGAGATTCCAATTTTTACAATTCTTTATTTTTCTCGCCACGCAATACCAACATCCAGCCACTGCTACCGCCACCCATTGCATTTGACCACTTGCGCCAAAGCCATCTCCCACCACCTCTGCTCGCCGTTGTCGGCTAAACAATCGTGTTAGAACAATAATGTAGTCACAACGAATCTCCTGTGTGGTAGGAACAGTGTTTATATGGCTACGCTATTGTTGGACAGAAAGGACAAAGAATAGAAAACTAGAATAATGTCTTAGGTAGGTAAGTCAAGTCTGGTGATATGTTTGAAATTTTGAACCTTCAAATTTACCCCTAAAAAGGAGTAATTCTATTTTTATTCGGCATGTGAGCTCAATACATCAATTTAAATATCAAATTAGATAATATCACGTTAACCATGCAGATGAAGTTTTTTTGTCATTGATTTTCTGACCTCCCTCACTTGATCTGTCATACTAAATCCGTCTCGGAGTGGAAAGCGGAGAGTAATTCATGAGCAAAACGCAAACCAAACCGCGCCACCAATACGTCAAAGACAAGATAAGTATCTCTTTGTTTCTAGTATCTATTCACTGCTTCTTTTCTCTGTTGGTTGCATGATCGATCTAATCGTTCTTTCCTCAAACAAGACGCCCGTCATGTCCAAAGGGACTTCCATACTGTAGCCGAGATAATGCGTATGAGGTTCTTTGTCCAACTGATTCGATAACAGTTACTTACCCACTTTGAACTAATCCAAAGAGATTGACCATTAACCGCGTGAAAATAGCACAATATCTTCGCCACAATCTCTTCCGAGTTAGGAAAAATCAACCAAGCCAGATGGATATGACTCCAAAATGGTAAATAAAATAAAAAAACCCTCGACATTACCCCATTAGTCACATTCTTTTCTTAATAAAAACTCAATCTGTTCGACCCAAAAAAAAAAAAACTCAATGTTATTTAGTCATGCGCTTACTAGGCCGCCATTAACGATATTACAGTGCGAACGCCCTTCTTTGGCCTTATAAATAGCACCTCATCCTCTTCACCTTTTGCTAAAAGAACCCACCTGAATTCTCGTTTCACCTCTGAAACTTAGATATATATCGCCGCTCTCTCTCTTCCCCCTCCCCCCAATTCTTGGTGGGTGGTTTCGCTTTGTGTGGCCATGAGCAACTCTCAAGAATCTGTCCACAAGGTGAATTTCGCCCTGCCGAGAGGCTTCACCGCCACCTTCAAGTCCCATGCAAAGGAGACCCTCTTCCCTGATGACCCGTTCAAGCAGTTCAAGAATGAGAAGCGGCCGATCAAGAAGGCAGTACAATACTTCGTCCCAATCTTCGAGTGGCTTCCCAAATATAACCTCAAGCTTTTCCGGTATGACTTGCTCGCTGGCATCACCATTACCAGCCTTGCCATACCCCAGGGCATCAGCTACGCAAAGCTTGGCGACATTCCTCCTATCGTTGGGCTGTGTAAGTAATATACTCTTGTATGTTCTCGACCCGGATCGCGTCAGATAAATGATGCGTAGCTTCACACTTACAGAAGTTAATACCCCTTTATTGGCATGGTTCTTGTGACTTATTTGGCAAAGTCTAGAAAATTAACTTTTCGACACATTATGTGTTGGATTAATGATAAGTGCACACTAATCAAATTTAAAACAACATTGATTAGCATACTTGCAATTTGTATGGGATATTATGTATTCTAGTGTTAGTGCATACGAAATAACTGGACTTTCAACGCGAAATGTTACGTGACCATCTTTTCGGACTAACGAAGTATCTTCGAAGGCATTATAACCATGCCATTGTTTTCTCGATTCTTCATCTTTCGACTTACGATATTGACTAATTGCAGATTCGAGCTTCGTACCACCGCTTATATACGCCATCTTTGGGAGCTCGAAGCACATAGCAATCGGGACCGTGGCTGCTGCTTCGTTGCTTCTGGCTGCGACCATTCGAGAAAAAGTGTCTCCAGACGCTGAGCCCAAATTGTATCTCAGCTTGGTCTTCACAGCCACTCTCATCACCGGAATCTTCCAGTCAGTCTTAGGGTTTTTAAGGTATATATAGAAGTAATCGCAAAAAATTTCTCCTTTAATTCATTAATTAGCGAAGAAGATAATCTCATCTTTTCTTCATCAAATCCGTGAGCAGACTGGGGATTGTCGTGGACTTCTTGTCGCACTCAACGATCGTCGGCTTCATGAGTGGGACTGCGATTATAATATGCCTGCAGCAGTTGAAGGGCTTCTTTGGACTGACTAAATTCACCACCAAAACGGATGTGATATCTGTTTTGCATGCCGTGTTCAAGTACCGAGAGGAGGCACGTTATAACTCATTAATTGAATAAGCTCCACCTCGTTGGCTTCTATTCTACTCCTTTTCCTTTTCTAGGGTTTTAAGGGATTTTTGCCAGGGACGATGCGACAAAAAATCATGTGGCCGAGAACTGGATCTAGGGTTCAGGGAACAAAGAGACGTGAAATGACCTGCAGAGAAAATAGCTGCGCCGAACAAATAAAGATATACGTGTGCCGAATGATAAAGTGTGACTAGATCCAAACCTCATAAGATGAGACGTTGTTGTCAAATATAGAAGGCTAAGGGAAGACCAAAAGGAAAACGTCTTGTGGTAAAATAAGACAAAAGGCTTTGCTTGTGCTATGAAAGCGATTTTTTTCGTTAAAATTTGAAGGGTACAAAGAAAATATGGACTTGTCTTCTTGTCTCTTTTCTTGGAAGCTGCTGATTTAGAGAAGAAATTGTGCTTTTGTGCAGTGGAGGTGGGAATCCGCGGTTGTGGGCTTGATCTTCCTCGCTTTTCTGCTTTTCACTCGATACTTGGTGAGACTCTCTCTCTCACCCTCTCTCTCACCAACCCACTTTGCATTCCTCGAGACTTGATAAAAGAATAATCATAATTTCCAGAACCCTCGATAGGAAATTCTAGATATATTTAGATTGGACTTATTTCCGTATGTTTTTTTTCTCGAGGGCCTATAGATAATGCATAATAAAGAAAACGTTTGAGCATCATTTCACGTCACTTAACTACGTGATCAAAAAATATTTTGCATGGCCTCCTTTCACCCAGACAGTTTAATTTTGACATTTTGGATTGCATTTTCTTAAAAAAAGCTTACTTTTTTCTATTGAGTTTGTTAGTTAGTAATCAAACAAGTTTTATATTACGAAGTTTGTTCTCAATTGTCATCTTCTCTTTGTTGCCCGAGCAATTCGAATCTGATTTGAGTAAGAACATGTGGGTTTGGCATTAAGGTGACAAAGGAGGGAACCTAGGCACTTTGAGCTGCATATAAGATTTGGCGTTGATGGTAAAACCAATAAACGAAAATAAACGAAACATATAACAAGATAAAGCATGAATAAACATGCAATTATGAAAATATATATATGTCATCATGTTGCATCTGAGTGTTAGCTTTTATATAACTTGAATAAGTTCCACATTTCGATGATTTTCCACCTCTAATATCAAATTTCCTTTTTCCCTTCATCACAAAATATTCTTCCAGAAGAAAAGGAATCCAAAGCTTTTTTGGGTATCGGCCATAGCTCCAATGGTGACCGTTGTCGTTGGCGGCCTCTTTGCTTATCTAGCACATGGGGAGAACCATGGAATCCGAATCGTAAGTACACTATTATCATTATCATCATTGTTATAATTATCATTATTATCATTATTATTTTATTGACTAATGATGTTAAAAATTGAGATGGCAGCGGGCCCGACAAGTGGGCTTCTTACCCTAATGATTGATTTAAAAACTAGGCATCACGAGAGAGACCCCACTGAATTTCTGTGGATTGTTGTCTTGTTTTGAAGAGTTTAGATTCCTAGGGTTTGCTCAGGTATGGGCCCTCTTGAGGTTTCACATTTTAGATGTCTTTGTCTGTGGGCTGCCTACCCCCTCTTTATCCAGACTTGCCAATCTTAGTTTGTCACGGAAAGAAATATATTTATATATACTATATCAGTATCAAGATCTGATCAATTGTTAATAGATCCTTGGGGTAATTCGATCTTTCCATGGATTTAAATCAAAATAATTTCCTTTGTCCTATCTCAAATCCACTTGTCATCAGAAGAAAGTGGAACATCCCTGGAGATCAATCTACTCAATTTTAGTGAAACCTATTAACTTTGGTTGAATAGTCAAGATCTTTGTTAGGTGAAGTCCATCATCTCACATATTATTAATACCCCTCGTGTGGTAGCAAGTTTAATCTGGGCATAATGAGTAATTTAGGCAACGTTTGGATACATTACATCTATTTTGGTTTATAAGCAAAATAAATAATGCTATCGGGTTTCCTTTACCAAAAAAAAAAAATAATAATAATAATGCTATCGGGTTTCTATGTTTTTAAATAGATTTGACTTGGTAGTATTTTTTGGTAAAAGAAAATTAAATCATGTTAACACTAATCTAAATTTGATGTAGACTGTATATCAATAGTCAGTATAAGCCACCAACGAGGGATAATTAACAACTGTAATTCCATATTTGTTGCAATGACATATTTTCTTAATAAAAATTCCTTTTCTGCTTTCTGAAATTTAGTTTATTTAATTGTTGTCAGGTGGGTCATTTGAATAGGGGAATCAATCCTCTTTCCATTAAAGATTTGAACTTTGAATCCCAATATCTGCCGGTCACTTTAAAAGCTGGAGTCATCACTGGCATTTTGGCTATGGCTGTAAGGACACCATCTGCTATTCCCAGACATTTTTCTCTTATTTTTAAAATTCGTTTTTCCTTAGAAGAATAGGGAAATGAAAACAAGTATAAGATTTTAATTCTACAACACATTAATGCAGGAAGGGATTGCCATTGGAAGAAGCTTTGCCATCTTGAAGAACTATCAGACTGATGGAAACAAGGAGATGATTGCTTTTGGGATGATGAACATCGCAGGGTCTTTAACTTCTTGCTACCTTACAACAGGTACTTTTTAGTTTAACATAGAAACATGCAGAGCACTGGAAAATACTTGATCTTCATGTGCACTAAACTCACTGCAAAATTGGAATAAAATTTTCGAGTCGAACGGACCAACTGACATTGGTTTCTGTATTGAAAGGGCCGTTCTCGAAGTCAGCGGTCAATTTCAATGCCGGTTGCAGGACAGCAATGTCAAACATCGTTATGGCGATAGGCATGATGCTGACTCTGCTCCTTTTAGCCCCTCTTTTTAGTTATACACCTCTGGTGGCACTCTCTGCCATTATAATGACAGCCATGTTCGGGCTGATCGACTATGAGGAAGCGTATCGCCTCTTCAAGGTTGACAAGTTCGATTTCTGCATTTGCATGGCTGCGTTCTTTGGTGTCACTTTCATCACTATGGACGTCGGCCTCTTGATGTCGGTAAGCTTCTGGTCTCTTATCAAACAAATCTAACTTGATCGCACATGTAAATGAAAATGTAGCATAAAGTTTGTAGTTTAATTCGGTCTTGATGCCTCATTGCAGGTCGGCTTAGCAATCCTCAGGGCCCTTCTGTATGTGGCTAGGCCAGCGACATGCAAGCTCGGGAACATGCCAGATTCGAGCCTTTACCGCGACATCGAACAATATCCCATGGCAACCGGAATTCCTGGGATCCTGATCCTGAAGCTTGGCTCTCCCATTTATTTTGCCAATTGTTCCTACTTGAAAGAAAGGTACATTTCAACGTACCTAAGAGCAGATAACATGGTCGACAAGTAACTCCATTAAATGTGATAATACCTCATTAACATCTCGAACTTTGGCTACAGGATAATGAGGTGGATCAGAGATGAAGCCGACATTACTAATGCCAAAGTAAACGAGGTCGAGCATCTTCTTCTGGATATTGGAGGTAGGATTATCCGTCCTTCCTTTACTGGACCTGCAATTACAGTTCTCAATTAACTGCTACAAAGACGAGTTTACTATCAACAACCGCATTGGATGATCATCAATTTGTACAAACTCATGAGCTAATAAGATTTAACCAACTGTAAATTGAGATTGTGACATGAAATGATTCGTCTTCTATTTGTTTCACAGGAGTTTCGACAATTGACATGACAGGCATTGAGACACTTCAAGAACTAAGAAGAACCTTGGAAATAAATGGCATCAAGGTAAGCATCTAAACATGATTTTTCTGGGCTATTCTTATAGAAGGAATGATCTTTAAGTCATTCTCGATTCGACTTTTTGCAGATGGGCATAGTGAATCCTAGGATGGCAGTAATGGAGAAGATGATCCTGTCGGAGTTTGTGGACAAAGTGGGCAGAGAGTCATTCTACATGTCCGTTGACGAGGCAGTTGAGGCTTGTAGATTCTGGCTCCAAGAATCAAAGGTTTCGAAGAGTGACTTCTCGGTGCATCCAACCGTAGTATGATGAGAGATTGGATGTGGTGTTTCTGTTCTTGTTTCCAGCATTTTTCTTATGCGTTATCCGCCATCCCGCATTTGTAAATATAATCAACCGGGAAAATGGTGTGATTCTAGAATGTACGATGTTTTCAACCTAGAAATTCGAAGAGTAGGGAAGAAGGAAGATATAGAGAGATGATTAGGAGTATCATATCTTGTGTGGGTGGAAATTTAAAATAATAAGATGTTTGCGGCCCCCTTTTAAGCTACTCGCGATTTGCATTATCTTCACGTAGTTGTCTTTTTTCCCACATAAATGTGCTCTGCTCTCTTGCCATTTTTAGCTGAAATTTTAGATACTGTTTATACATTTAAAAATCTCAATCTGTGGAAGCTGAAGCACATGATACTGAAATTCTAGCTTATTCAGTGATATATTCAAGAAAGAGGCCTCATACCATCATGTGAAGAGCTGCAACTATGAGCTACAGAGACCTCCAACTCAGTCCATTAGCCAATTTTCAGTCAGATAGAATCTCAGATGGTCCAGTGATGATGAATCAATGTCAAAAAAAAAAAAAAAAAAAAAAAAAACAATTTCAAAAAGACTTGGAACCACCCCCCCCCCCCCTCCCCCTTCCCCCACTACCTAGCTGATTAGAAATTTCACAGAAGAGAAGGTTTTCACATGCTGCAAAAATCAACATAATTAGTGTCAAATGTTCTTAATTTGGGGCCGTATTTAGCTACTTGACTGCGTAGAGAGCTCCAGGTTTCTTCTTCTATCCCTCTTGCTTGGATGGCAGGACTTGTTTTGCTGCATTATCACAGGCCCACCATAGCTGTCTTAGAGAGACTTCCTTCTGAAGTATCTAGATGCATGAGTCCTCAACACGAGCTTGCCTCTTCACAGAGCAGAATCAAGTTTCGGTCTGATTATCATTTTGACATCCTTGAGATTCTGATATGGGAAGGGATTTCATATGTTGTCTCAGCCATCCTGGGGCTGACCAGATTAAACAGTATTTATGGTGGACTTCTGCTCACTCAATAACATCTTGGATTAACATTGTTAAACATATGTGGTTGTGCTGATTGGGCATTCATATTGTCCTTGCAAGTGCATCCTGAAGCACCATCCCATATACTAATCATGTTCTAATCATTTTGAACTGTCAAAATCCCCACCGTCTTCTCCTTTTAAAATAGTTTGCTGACCTTTTCTCTAACCTAGCTTGCTACAATCTCAATAATATATGTTAACTCTTGGGATTTCGTAGGATCAAGTCTTTCAGAATGTCATGAAAGAGCTAGCAGTTTTGTATAGAATTCCTGCTATAAAAAGATGGGCAGTCTCTGAATGTAAATCTTTTCTACCAAACACAGGTATATAATCTATTTTCTCGCACATGATGATCCCACGCAAATATTTACTGATGTCATAAAGAAATCTTGTAGTTGAGAACAGTTCAAAATGAAGTTATTCTTGTCTGTCTTTTTTCACTTCACAGAACCAAAAGGAGGTTTGTCCACAAACAACAAGCTGAAAAGTTGTGCGGTCTGAGAAAATATTGGGTCCACTGGTGTGGTAGCCACGTAATCAATGCATTAGTCCAATCAGTGGACGACAAGTGACGCTTTGGGCCCCGCTCTGTCAGCAAGTCTATCCCCTCCCACCCCACGGACTCTGTTTTGCATTAGATTCTCTCTCCTCTTCTTGGTTCTTTCCTTCCCAGAAAATATTGGACCAGACTTAGGGCCGTTCGGTTCGTGAAAGCGTTTTCAGCTACCGTTTTCAGATAAAAACGAAACGTCTCTCGACCTTATGCACTGGCTTGTACATGCTATTAGACAGAAAGATGGATATGTTTCTCTGGTTGAGACATTCCTCTCCTCCAACCATTATAGTAAAAAAGGTGAACTGTGCGAGGCCATGGAGATTACTAGAAATAGAAAACGAAAAGGAATTTTCAGGCGTTAGAGAACCATCTGTATCTTGGCAATGCGACCTTATCTGGAGCTCGAGTGTTGCAGCCATGACGGGGTTCCAAGTTTCTTCTTTTTGCCAAATGAAGAAGTGTATTTCCCATTCAAGCTTCACTCATCTATAATCAAAATCTCTCATATCTTGGTTTTTCTGGCCGTTCAGGTCTGTTTTTAGTTCGACCAAAAAAAAGTCTGTTTTTGGTTACCCAAAGAAGTGGTGAAAGTGTTCGGCTTTTTTGCTCCCCTGGTTTCACGCAGTGCCATTAATGCTCTGCAATGCGCTTCGGTCAAAACCCATTGAAAAGAAATGGCTTTTCTTCTTCTTCTCAGAAGGGAAGAACGAAGAAGAGGAGAGAGAAGAGAGAATAAAATGCAAAGCCAAGTCCGTACGAAGGGGAGAAAGACTGCCCCTAAATAGGTGTCGACACTTGGTGACACATTTAGTTATTTATTGCGTAAAAGTCAATCCCGAACATCACTTGCGTTATTCACATTTTGCCTTTCCGAGTCATCACTTGGCTTCCCTACAATGCTACCATGGACTGATGCATGCAAGATCACTCTTTGCCGCGTGACTAGGAGGCATGTGTTAACACTCGGAAGACACACGAAGAACACTCTCAGAAAAGCTTTCGACGCAAAGCTCTCTCAAAACGGCGAAACTCCTCTCTGCGAAACTCTTCTCGGTGAAGTGGTCTCCCATGGCTCTCTGTTACCTCCGACGCTACCCTTACGGTGGCCACTAGCCTGCACAGCTTAGGGTCTCCTAGCACAGCTAGACTACGTTTGCCACCGCTCCTGGAAGTTCCCTAACTGCAGCCCAGTATGTTCCGCTGCTTTTATCGGCCGCTTTTGCCATTATCACCAAGTCCTTGCAACTCTCAAGTTACGTTTGGTTCAGCTCTTCCAAGGGGTTTTTAGCCAACAAAGCCATTTGAGGAAAAAATTTAGGTGTCAATAGTATATATAAATACTTCCATTATAGTCTCTATAAAGAATTCCCATTCAATTCAAGAACAATTGATCTTCATCTTCATCCTCAACCTATTCTAGTACCATTTACATCACCAATCGATTTTTCTTAGTGTTCGTACTTTTAAATGTCTTGCCATTTACACTTTCTGTTCAAGAATTAACAAATGACCTTTGAAACCTTTGCTGATTGAACTAGATCGTTAAAATGAAAAGTATTACGCCCTTTTGGTGGAACAATGTGGATTGATGATATAAGTTAAACAAGTGAGTAAAAGATGAAACCAAATGAGGATGCAAACAAAATAGTAGATCTATTCAATGAAATTGAATTCAGCAGAAACATTAACTTTCTACCAAAAATTGACTTCAGAATTGGTTAAGACCCCAGAAGTAGAAAAAAAAATTGGGTTAGAGTCATTTTAAGAGTTTAGGGTTTACCCCAGGAACGATGGAGATAGCTTTGATTCGATCCTCTACTTAGCATCTTCAATAGCTCCAAGTTTCGAATCCAATGACAAGCTGAATAATGAACTCGTTATGAGATTTTGAGCTATAATTTTGGGGCCATTGATGCAGAATCAGAAAAGGATCAGAGTATCACAGAACTAAGAAGAATTGTTTGGGAAAGAAAAGTTTGAGAGCTTGATGAGAGTGGAAGAGTAATTTGAAAGTTGAACAGGGTTTGAAATTGAAAGCGGCTTTCAAAATTGAAGAAGACTAACTTATTGTTAAATCAAGTGACGTCTGCTTTGATATTAAGCAAGAAAAACCCAATGGAGAAGTGGGCCAAGAAATTATACGCCCAATGTATTTTGGCTAGCGAAAAAAGAAAAATTGACAAAATATTTGGGGGCAAATGTTGGTCGTAACCTTTAGGGCAAGTAGCTTGAGGACCAAGTTAGGCAATAGATCATTCACAAACTTTAATTACACATCGCAGTTGTTTATTGGGGTTTACCATCTCAGTTCGGTCCAGGAGGAGGTGAAGATGTGTTGGCACTATTTGGTTGTCAATGAGCACAAGTGATGGGCTCTCTTGGATCTCCGTATTTAAAGGTTACTCAACTTTTCCTATGCTTTTCCCTACATATCCAAACATTTAACAGCTGAACTACTCCTCTATTTATCAGCTTAAGGCTTTATGAAATGAATTGAAATTAATTTATTTTGCTACTACTCCTGTAATATATATGCTAAAAAAAAAGAAAAGAAAGGGTTTGAAACGTCAAAAAAGGAAGCTGAAGGAGAACAGTGGAACTTTCTGCTGTTTTAAAGAGAGGAGAGGAGGCCTTCAGCAGAAATGAAAAACAGAGAAAGAAAGAAAAGGGGAGAGGAGAGAGAAGAGAAAGGAAAAAGGGAAAAAGAGGAAAAGGAAAAAATTTTGGTGCACTCGTGATTTGGACGTCTCATCAAGTCGACTCAAGTGTGTTTTGCAACACCAGTAAGAGATCGAAGCCTTTAATCTTCTACTTGAAGCAATTGTTGCAAACAGGGTTCGAAATTCAGACTTCTTGGATATTTGTGCAGCGAAGTCCAATTTTTGGGTCTTTGAGATGTACATTTTTGTATAAATTGTACTTTGGCATGTTGTGAAGCTATCACATCTTATGAATCGTGATTTGAGCTTGCGTTTATCCGTAACAAAATTTTAAAGCTGGGGGCGCATTTTGGAACTGTAACTAACAGTAACTTCGAACATATTTTTTTGTTGTTTTTGGTGCTGTTTTGGGGCGGCTGAGCTGGGTTTGTTGTAGTATGTCAAGATAGCTTTCTAAGGACTATAAGACGGCTTGAAACGGAATTTTGTGGAGGAAGTTATGGCACAACGAAGTTGGCGCATGGGCTGCGCCTAGTGGGAAACGATGGGTTTCCGCTAAATGCGAGCTTTTGTGGCGTATAGGTGTCGTTTTATCGACAAATAAGTCTAGTATAGGCGAATCGTTATAAAAATATCATTTTTACTTGGCCTTTTGGGTTAATGAATGCACCTGTGGCTTTCATGGATTTGATGAACAAGGTATTTAGGTAATTTCTTGATAGATTTATTGTGGAATTCATTGATGATATTTTTGTGTATTCGAGGAGTTTGGGAGAACATGAACGACACTTGAGAGTTGTTTTACAAACTTTGCGTGAAAAGAAGTTGTACGCTAAATTTAGTAAGTGTGCTTTCTAGCATGAAAAGAAGTTGTACGCTAAAGGATGGTGTCTCAGTTGATCTAAAGGATGGTGTCTCAGTTGATCCAAAAAAAGTTGAAACAGTTGTTCAATGGAATCGCCCTACCAATGTCACAGAGGTAAGAAGTTTTCTTGGGTTAGTAGGTTATTACAGGCGATTTATAGAAGGGCTTTCTAAAATTGTCAATCCACTTACTCGCCTAACTCAGAAGGGAGTTAAATTTGTGTGGTCAGATCAATGTGAGCGCAGTTTCCAAGAGTTGAAGAGGCGATTGGTGTCAGCTCCATATTAACTTTGCTTTCAGGAACTTGTGGCTTTACAATTTATTGCGATGCATCTAAGGAATGTTTAGGTTGTGTTCTTATGCAGGATGGTAAAGTTGTGGCTTATGCCTCTAGACAGTTGAAGGCTCATGAGAAGAATTATCCTACTCATGATCTAGAGTTGGCAGCGGTTGTGTTTGCCTTAAAAATATGGTGGCACTACTTGTATGGTGAAAAATGTGAAGTCTTTACTGATAATAAGAGTTTGAAATATATTTTTACTCGGAAAGAACTTAACATGAGGTAGAGGAGATGGCTAGAACTTCTGAAGGATTTTGACTTATCCATCAATTACCATCCAGGTAAAGCTAACGTGGTAGCTAATGCCTTGAGTCGCAAATCCTCTAGAAATATTGCAACATTGCTCACTTCTCAAAAGCTTATTCTTGAGGATATGAGAAAGCTGGACTTGGAGGTTTTGGTCAATCAGCTTGGTGCTCGATTAGCTAATCTTTGAGTATAACCGACATTGATTGATAGAATCAAGGCTAAACAAAATGAAGATCCTCAATTGGAAAAGATCAGAGAAGGTGTAGAAGCTGGGAAACAAGATGACTTTAGTATCCACGTAGATGGGTTATTGAGGTTTCGTGGTCGGTTATGTGTTCCCAATGATTTAGAATTGAAAAAGGAGATATTACAAGAAGCTCATAGCACTAGATTCTTGATTCATCTGGGGAGCACTAAGATATACATGGATTTGAGAGGAAATTTTTTGTGGATCAATATGAAGAAAGATATTGTGAAGTTTGTCGACCAATGTCTAATTTGCCAGCAAGTGAAAATTGAGCATCAGAAACTAGGTGGCCAGCTACACCCACTTGAAGTACCTAAATGGAAGTGGGAGCATATTACCATGGATTTCATCATCAATTTACCGAGGACGCCTAGTGGTAACAATGCCATATGGGTGATAGTTGATCGATTGACTAAATCTACTCACTTTTTGTCTTATCGATTTGGCCTTTCACTTGAAGACATGGCGAAGCGATATGTCAAGAGATAGTGAGACTTCATGGAATTCCAGTGAGTATTGTTTCTGACAGAGATCCCAGGCTTGTGTCCAACTTTTGGAAGAGTCTACAAGGGGCGTTAGGTACTCAACTCAATTTTAGTACAGCTTTTCACCCACAGACAGATGGTCAGTCGGAGAGAACTATTCAGACGTTAGAGGATATGCTACAATATGGTGTTATTGACTTTGGTGGTTCATGGGAAATGTTGGCAGAGCTTTCTTATAATAACAGCTATCATTCCAGCATTAAGATGGCTCCTTTTGAAGCTTTTGTATGTGCGTAAATGTAGGAAGCCTATTTGTTGGGATGATGTTGGTGAGAAAAGATTAACCGGACCTGAATACATACAGCAATCAGAAGAGAAAGTCAAGCTCATTCGGGAGCGTTTGAAAATAGCACAAAGCCGTTAGAAAAGTTATGTAGACCTTAAGAGACACAAAGTAGAATTTAATGTAGGAGACCGTGTATTCTTGAAGGTTTCTCCTATGAAAGGCGTCATGAGATTTGGCTCACATGGTAAATTAAGTCCAAGGTACGTGGGACGATTCTTGATATTAGAAAAGATTGGTGAAGTTGCTTATAAACTGGATTTACCACTAGCATTAGCTGGAGTCCATAATGTGTTCCATGTGTCCTTATTATGGAGATATGTGCCAAATCCTGATCACGTACTAGATTTTACACGATTGAAGTTGAGAGAAAACTTAAGATACGAAGAGCGGCCCATTTGTATTATCGATAAGAAGGATCAAGTGTTGCGACGATGCGCTATTCCTTATGTGAAGATCCAATGACAAAACCATACGAAGAGGGAGGCCACTTTGGAACTCGAGGAGGAGGCGAGGCCCAAATACCCTCACTTGTTTCATAATTGAGCTATCCATAAATTTCGATGACGAAATTTTTTTTAAGGAGGGGAGAATGTAATATATAGGCTAAAAAAAAAAAGAAAGGGTTTGAAAATTCAAAAAAGGAAGTTGAAGGAGAACTATGGAACCTTATGTTGTTTTAAAGAGAGGAGATGAGGCCTTAGCAGAAACAAAAAACAGAGAAAGAAAGAAACAGGGGAGAGGAGAGAAAAAAGAGAAAGGAAAAAGGGAAAAAATTTTGCACGCTCGTGATTCGGACGCCTCATCAAGCCAACTCAAGTGTGTTTTGCAACGCTAGTAAGAGATTGAAGCCTTCAATCATCTACTTGAAGCAATCGTCGCAAATAGGGCTCGGAATTCAGATATTTGTGCGGCGAAGTCCAATTTTTGGATTGTTGAGCTGTATATATATTTTTTTAGAAATGGTACTTTGGAATGTTGTGAAGCCATAGCATCTTACGGATCGTGATTTGAATTTGCGGTTTGTCCGGAACGAAATTTTAAAGATAGAGGCGCATTCTCGAACTGTAGCGAACAGTAACTTCGAACCTGTTTTTTTGTTATTTTCGGTGTTGTTTTGGGGTGGCTGAGTTGGGATTGTTGTAGTACTTCAAGAGAGCTTTTTAAGGACTATAAGACAGCTTGAAACGGAATTTTGTGGAGGAAGTTATGGTGTGACGAAGTTGGTGCATAGACTGTGCCTAGCGGAAAACTATTGGTTTCCACTAAATGCGAGCTTTTGTGGCTCATAGGTGTCGTTTTATCGACAAATAGGCCTAATATAGGCGAATCGTTATAAGAATATCATTTTTACTCGGCCTTTTGATATTGTTTTTCTTTTAATTGTTAGGGATCCGAGTACGTGGTTCGAGTGAGCATCGTAGTTGATTTTTTTGCTTTTCCCAAGTGAGTGACACTATTTCTTCTTTGTATTTTAAACTCGTGTTTTGAGAAACGTGGTGAATTATATATTCTATAAGTTGATAAAAAGCATATATTGTTGCATAAAACATGATCAAGCTATTATTGTCATTTTTGTTGTTCGAATGGAGTTATATTTCTAATTCGATTTGAATGGTTATTTGAAAAAGGATTTGTGAAATTCTTTATGAAAGAATCTTGAAACGTTTTGGAGAATGCTTTGATATTTATCTATCAAAATTTGAGTTGTGATGTGACTTTCATTTTGATGTTGGATTATTGGATATTGTGATTGATGGTTGATGCTCAATGTCTCTGTGAACCTTGAGGGGTGTGTGGGTATGCGCATGCTAGTCTATGATATCCTTGTGGGTTGAGTCACCGACTAATAATAGGTGGAGCTCGTGTGGAAGAAAGAGAGATGAGGTTTTGCCAACCAATCTTGGTAAATCTTGTCATCTTGCATTCATTCTTTACACTTGTTTTCAAGTTTTTCAGTGAGCGTTTAGGGATGACCATGACTAGACATTTAAGCATGAATTGGTCAATGGAGAGATTGAACCAATGGACAAAGCATCACGATATCACCAGTCAGTCACATGACATCATGAGTTTGGTCAATGGAATGGACCATTGATGTGTGATTTGATGAAATTAATCAATGGAATAGACCATTGATACATGTTTTATGAAATTGACTAATGAACTGGACCAATGGTGTCTTCGGTTTTTGAATTATGATTATATATTATGTTAAAATGAGTTAGGATTGTGTTTCTATCTAAATATAATTCTTAATACTATCTTTGTTTAAATTAAATTTAAAAATAAGCTTTTTTAGTTTTTTAAATATGCATAGTGATTTTTCAATCCACTTAGAAGAAATGTTAGTTTATCTGCACGTCTTTGCTTGGTTATTGCCTGGAACGCTACTAGCCTCTCAAGCAGTTTTACTAAACTCAACAAATTTCTATTCTAAAAATAGATTGAGGAGATAGCAAAAAAATTGTCAATTCTGAATGGGACTTTCTGCTATATTAATGTTAGTTTTATGGTGGGTACGCAAGCACTTTTTATGCTTACTTGATTGGAGGATACGCTATTGTTTCAAAAGGATTTCTTCCTCAAAATGTTGTCTCTAAATTCAGCAGGATGCAGACGAGGTTACAAACAAATGAGTTGCAGAATAAGTCATCAACCAAAGCCTCTCCCTCTCTAATCCAATTTGGATGGTCAACCTTCGTCCTCAGGCCAAGCTTCGAGCTCGAGCGGCCATGGTGGCACGAGTGTCGAAGCCAAATTCAACCTTAAAGCTCATGGCTGCCATGGCTAGCAGCCATGACAAATGCTCCCAAAGGTCTAGGTGGTGGTGGGTAGTGACAGATGAGTGCTGGAGGAGCCTTGGCTGAGCGAGATGATGAATAGTAACTTGAAGACGAACAACAACTCGTGATAGTACTGATTTGAATTTTAGTTTTTCACACTATGTTAGATTTTTAATAGGGATTATAACAGAATTCTAATAAAGGATAAATATGTCACTCAAATATAAGTTTTGGTTTTTTTTTATGTTACCAAAAAAAGAAATTGAGATAAATGTGACATAATAAACATAATTTAGATTTTTTTTTGTGATTTTTCCTCAATTAATTAATCCTGTTTTCATATTATAAAGACTTTTTTTTTCTTCATAAAAAAGTTAAATTCGAAAACTTCACTTAATAGATAGACGAAGACTGCAAATATAGGGCATAGGAAATTCTATGCATTTCTATTTTTCCATAATAGCCTTTCAAATTATAAAAGCTTAGCTATTATAAAAGCTGAATGGCGCTGCTAACTTCGGGCTTTCTCCTCCTCACGAAGGGAAGAAGTTCGAATCCCCAACACGCGTAGATTGAAGCTTCATGGGAGTGGTGGGTTCCTCAATGCAAAGTTTCCTAAGTCAAAAAAAAAAAAAAAATGCAAAACTATTATCATGCCAAAGAAAATTTAAACTTATTATATTCTTGAAGAAGTCATTTTTGGTAACTAACCAAGTTCTTTCTGGAATATTCACTTAATTAGGTTTTCTACACCATTAAATATATGTTAACATCTAAATTTTGACGACCCAATTATTTATTTTTTTACATTAAAAAAATTAGGGATTAATTTTTAATCCCTAAAAAAATAATATAATTAAGTTGCATAGCATATAGTTTTAGGAGCATCTTTTTTTATTTATTTGCATTGGGCTATTGACATATAGGTTTAGTTTAGTGGTTCCAAGCTTTAAATTAACAGTCGACTAAGCCCACGAAAAGAGCAAATTGGCTCAAACCTATATCCTCAAAGAGATGTTACGGACTTATCTTTGCGAGATTTCAAATTTGAAAAAAATCCTATTGCAATTTTAAAAAAATCAATGGAGAATATTCATTTTTGCAAAAGAAATCTAGAAAAGATGTGAAAAATAAAAAAGTAATGCAGAAAAGAAATCTTTGATGTTGATTTGAAAAGAAAATTAAAATCTTAATATTGATTTAAAAAAGTTGTTCGTTTAGGGTTTTTGGGATACTTTTCTCTTGGTTTCTAGGTCAAAGGTTCAATACAAATGAGAGGGTTTTTTCTTGCTTTCTTTTTTGAGGCCGAAAGTAAAAAAGAGAGAGAGAGAGAAAGGTTCAACACAAATAAGAGCCACCCGGGGAAAAACTTTTTCTGGGGGCTTTGTTTTGAAGGGGGGCGATCGAAAGTAATTAAAAAAAAAAAAAAACAGAGAGAAGAAAGAGTGAAAGAAAGAGAGACGGTTGAGTGAGACGTGAAACAGGGGGGCCAGGAAAGGCACAGAGACAGAGAGAGGGGACGCGAGAGGTGTGGCGGGCAGAGAGAAAATAAATAAATAAATAAATAAATAAAGAAACAGGAAAATGGTCTTCTTCTTCCTCAGCAGCTCTTCGCCGACCCCTGCACAGCGCCGCCCGTCTGTCTCGCTCGCAGCGCTCCGCCGGTCACCCCCCGCGCCCGTGATCTGCCCGACGCTGCTGCCGCCCACCGCCCTCCCGGGTCCTCTCAAGCGAGTCCCTGCCGCGCTTCCGCTTATCGTCCCCTGCGACGCTAGCCTCTGTTTCTGCTCGTCCCGCCGGTCGCCGCTGTTCCCGCGCCCCTGCACCGCCCGCGTCCAGTCGCTAGCCCCCGCCGCGCCTGCCTTGTCGCGTCTCCGTCCCTGATTCGTCGCGCTCTCGCTCCGCCCCAGCCGCGACGCAGCCTCTGCCAGACACCGTCGCCTCTGACCGCGTTTCTACCTGACGTCCCTGCTCGCCCCCGTCGCCGCCAGGAGCCGAAGCCCACCGTGACCTGCAGCCCAGCCCCGTCGCCGACGTCTGTGGGTCTGCTCGCCGTGTCTGCTCAGTCGTGCAGCAACCCGACCCCTCCTGCCAAACGCAGGTCACCCCCGTGCGAACACCGCCGCGCCTCCGCCGTTACTGCTCTGGCCCTCCATCCGCGTCCCCTGCCCGAGCGACGCCGCTGCAGCACCCGTGTAGCAGTTCGCCCCCGTCACCGGATCCCTCCGCCAGCCCCGGCGTTGACGCCGGCTGCCTTCCCTCGCCGCGCGTTCCCTGTACCCTCGCCGGAGCTCCGACGACCAGCCACCCTTGGCTGCCCACCACCATAGTAGCTCCTTGTCGAACCACGCCGAGCCACCATCACGAGCTGCCACCGTTTGCTAAACTTTGTTTAGAGGCCAAATTTCTAATTAGGTAGATTTTATTTTATTTTATTTTATTTTATTTTTTATACTTTGCTTCTTTAGTAGGACCATTCTTAGTATATGATTGAAATTCCCAACAAGAAATAACCTCTTAAATTAGGAATTGACACCCGAAATTTGACTCGCAATCGCCTGGAAAATCGCAAATCTGATCTCACGCTCGTGATTTATTTAAAATTGGCCGATCCGATCCCATGTGCGGGATATGATTTGTCAATTCATGGATATCGATCTTATCTTGCGTTATCATATTATTTGAATCAACTTTGTTTTTTTTTTTTTTTTTATGACCCAGGGAAGCCCTGTATCCGCGAGCGACTGGAGTAAACCATGAGGCCCCACAGGAGGACCCACCACACTTGTGGAACGGGTAAGAGACCAAGCGTCTCCGCGGCGAGTTGAACCCTCGCCCTCCGAGAAGGGGTCAGTGGGTCCCCCCACGATGGGGAAGACTTGCCAACGGAGCCACCGCGGCCGGTGGTTTGAATAAACTTTGTTTTTGTAAAAAAAAAAAAATCCAAAAAAAAAAAATCTAAGTTAGATTAGGTTCATTTTAGAATATTCATCATCTTAGGATTATCTTGCATATTTAGAATAGGAATTTTTTTCGAATTTTTAAAATAAAAAAAATCAATTTAGGATGCTAGTTTTTTTTTTTTTTAACTTAGGTTGCATGTTTAATTATTTGACAATTTTTAATTTCGAATTATATTTAAAAAAGTACAAAAATCACCATGCATATGTCATGTAGAATTAGGACATTTTTTGTATGTCATTGCATATTATGATAAAATTGCACATTTAATTTCAAGTTTAGATAGATTTTTTTTAGATAGATTGCATCTTAAGTTAGAGATTACCAAGTTAAAATAACATCCTAGTTTAAATTAAGATTTGGCTAACTCAACTCTTAATATAAGTTGGATAGAATCTTAAATAGAATCTTAATCTAGATAGAAAATTTTTACATTTTTCTTAATTTCGAATTTCATCAAAAATATCAAAAAAATTGTCTTAGAGAAAATTCATTTCATTCTCTAGGATAGATTGCATGTTTTTTTTTTTTTTTAAGAAAATTGAAAATATCATGTCCACGTCATATAAAATTAAGTTCATGAAGTGCATGTTATTTAGTGATTGTTGCTAAGTCAATTTAGTTAAAAATTGTCCATCATTAGAATTAGGTCATTTGGTTATATTGCATTGCATACAGATTGGATTTTATTAACCAAGAGAATTCTTAAAAAAAAAAAGATTGAGTGATGGCGTGTTAAATAGAAATCATATCTAGGATTGTTGATGTAAATTCTAATTAACATTGCAGAAGTTTTCGTTACCATGAGTTATGTCTTGCAATTTATTCACTGTTTTATTTGGGTGTTAAATTGGTGGTTTACGCATCCGCATGATTACCTCACATGTTAGGGAGATAAATTAAAATCAATTCAAACTACCTACAAAACATGTTTTTGAAATAAAAGAAAGATATCGAAAAGGCGTTAGTGAAAACTAGCGTAATCAAGTCTCTTAACTCATAAATCTCTGATTTGTAGGAGTAAAATAAATCTCCCGTTACTTTACTCAAGTTTATAATCAACCCATCAAAAATAAATTAGTGGCAACTCATAATTGAAAAATCATTTGTATGTTAAGAGTCACGAATTGGTGAGCCCAAGCTAAGTTTAGACTTAGTAATCCATTAGTCAAACCCTAAGTGAGTCACTCAAAATTTTTGTTATTTTAAGAATAAAGTCAACATACACATCTCCCAAAAGTCATTGAAGCATAGTACCGTTTTGTCTCCACTTCCTATTCCTATAAATCATCTTTTACATTGTTTCTCCTTTATAGTTTTCTTCAATGATCTTCTTAGATTTTTTTAATAAGTGATAATTAGGCACAAAAGCCCAGGTTTCTTAGTGAGACTAAGCTCACAGGCTTGAGGAAGAGTAGTGATGCGTAAATATGCTAGCTTATGCAGAAGATAAGGCTAGGGGTGTCAACGGTTAAGTTTTTTTGAAAAACCAAACTGAACCAAACCAAACTATTAGAAAAAACTTATGAATTGAACTGAATGAGACCCAAACCGAACCAAATTTATGTTCAGTTTGGTTCGGTTTTTTTATTTTTGGATTTCAGCTTTTAGTTTTCAATTTTTTTTTTCGCTTTTTTTAATTATTTTCAACTCAAAATAATCTAAATTCAATATGTTACTGCACTTCAAGTTTAGAGGATTTTGCAATTTAGATCATATACTTCATTATCTTTTTTAAGCATTGGCTAAGTCATTGAAGCTAGCATTATCAACAATGATAGAAAAAATACCTTTGATCCCTCAACTAATTAAGCATTTCTCAACCCCTTTCCCTATAAACTCAGCCGAATATTTTGGAATTTGACAAAAATTCAAAATTTTCTTTTATAACTTCCAATCAACATCTACAAAGCGAGCAATAAGACACATGCAAATTAGATTTTGACATGAAGTCCATGTGTCAGTCGTAAGACAAACCCCTTGAGAAGTATCGAAAAAATATTTTTTCAATTTGCTTCTTTCCTTTAGTCCTCCCTTAATGTGTTTCTTGAAGGGATGAAAAACTTTGGCTGGATTCTACTCATAAATTTTCAAAATACCTCAAGTTCCATAAACTTGAAAGGTAATTCACCAATAATAAACATCGCTGCTAAATCTTTTCGACTAGCATTTTAATCAAATTTCCAAGGACCAGCTGAAATAGAATTACCAACCCAACAAAGTCATTCGATGCACTTTTTTGCATTTTCTTCACATTCGCATATGAATAATTCTTATATCTACCTAAATGATTATGCATCCCACTAGTTCCATTTGTAGTAGAACAACTAATAATAGCCCCCACAATATAGACATTCGGCTTTATCTTGACTATTTTCTATCATTTTAAAGTGTTCCTATACAACAGATTTCAGCCTCCTTCTATTTGTACCGCTAGATTCACTAATTAAATATTCGCCCATTATATATTTGGCTTTGCAAATGATGTTATTGCCTTGATAGAGATATCTACAAATGGCTTATCATGAGTAGAAAGAAATCCTTTTTAGATTCACAAATTTGAAAAGTTGTCTAAAGTCATCAATAAAGTAGATTAAAAAAAGCCATGAGAATAAATATAAGACATTGAGCAGCCATGTTCGAGAAGTAACATACCAAAACAAATAAGAACTACAAAAAAATGTAGGACAAATAACCTTATATGAGCAAAAGAGATTGAAAAAATTAGTTGGTGAAATAGCACTCTACATTTATAATTCTCAATTCAAGTATGCTCATATGTACCTTAAAGCCCTTTTCAGCCCTTCCATTGATAACAATTTCGCTGGTTGTATTGCCTCCTAAACAGTAGAACAAGCATGATAACAAATGTGGAGAAAAGTCATAAACATTCCACATATTTTAGAGATCCCATGGGGAATTACCTTAACCACTAACTTTGCAGCTAGTTCTGTTGGTAAACCTCCATTGAATCATTCAGCCCACATATGTCTTGCTTTCAGAAATCTAAAGAAAAATATGACATGAGTCTTGATGTACAAAAAGTTAAGAACAAGATCAATCTGAAAAGGCTTGATATTGGTGAAGACAATTTTTTTTTTTTTTTTTTTTTGTAAACAATGTCAAAAAAGCCTTTAACATCATGCACTCCAACTGAAACAAAGGTTCTTACTCCATTTATGTTGTAGAGAGCCTTTAGGGCATAAATATCCGCCAAGTTAACCCAAACTCAAAAATCAAACTTTTTAACACTTCACAGCCCCTCAACTCCCGAGTCTCCACTAGGTCGAAGAAACGAAACATGGGAAGTGACTTCCCAATCAAGCTGCTTTGTACAACACCATGTACACCATCAAATCAAAAAACTTCAGAAAATATATATAATCATAGACAAATGAGCAAACTCGATCATCAAAGAGACACTGAAATTTGCACAAGAGGAGTATTAGAGGGATCCCAAGATGGGGAGAACTTGTGAAACATCGAGAATTTTCTTCTTTAAATCGGTTTGCAGAGGTGCCTTTGCAAGTTTGGATGAATTGTGCTAGAATGCAAGTCGCCAGAAGCAAGATGCCCTGTAACAACACCCAATTCATGCAGTCTTAGAGCTTCAGGTGCTCAATCAGGTACCAAAATGAGAAATGGAATAGCTTTTCCCCTGCATACCAAGAAATGTTTAATTTAAAAACTATAACTACGATCAAGGTTCTGCGAAAGATGCACACTCAACAATAATATGCATCTTTGCTTCTATTCATTGCTGAAAGAAGTACTAATGGTAAACCAGCCATAGAAAGGACAAGATAAACATAGTAAGCATAAAAAACGCTGCATTGGCAAAATGCATCATAAAGAAATGAATTACCTCAACAGGCCGAAGGTTTGAGGTAGGCCAAGGAGAATAAAGGTAAATCATGGGTGACAGGATATTTAACATATCTAGTGTCTCATTACCCTGAAAGATACCCCAAAAATAATTACCTCGGCCATCGGTCTTAAGCCAAAACCCCAAGCAATTAAACTATGATTCTCACCTACCTAATGAACGAGCTCACCAAAACAAAATGGCTCAAAAATCGCAAGTGCAGCTCTCTCCAGCTCTCTCCATTCTTAGCTTAGAGATCAGAGTAATTCAGACAAACTTTATCAGCATTAGGAAAGCCCACCTTCGTGTTGGACAGCTTAGGTTTGTGAGTCGACTCAAGTCAAAGAAACAAAACGTCATAAGTGACTCCGGATCTAGTAACCAAAACTAGAACCCATGAAGTTGTTCAAGCGCACAAATAGGAAGGATTCCCGTGGAGCACCTGAGTAAAATAAATTCACGCTCGAAATGGATTATAACCCAAAAAAAAAAAAAAACAAAAAAAAACAAACAGAAACTCTAGAACCCAAGAAAGGTCCGAACAATCGCACCCATCAATGACCACAAAAACTCCATTGTCCAAAACAAGCTCGAAACTTTCCATTCTCCCCAGTCCACAAGGCCCCCAGCTATCAAAACGACCAAGGTATGAAAGATAACAAGAATGCTCGGGGCGAAATAGCCAAACACGCGCAGACCCACCGCCCCAAAAGAAAAAAAAAAAAAAAGAAGCACACGACCAGCTGCTATCGGAGGGAGGTCAGAGCAAACGTACCGGAGGCAAACGGCGGGCGCAAGTTGTACAGGATCACCGCGAAATCGGAAATCGGTTGATACTCACCAACCCAAATCCAACCCCCAAGATTAGAGACTTGTCTGCGCAAGTGTGCAGGACATGCTCAGGCACGTCCCTCAATCAATCGCCGTCCTTGTCGCCGTTGCCGTCGCCATCCCTGTCGCTATTGCCGTCCCTGTCATTATCGCAGTCACATTTGCCGTCGCCGTCGCCGTAGCACCTTCAAGCTGACCAAGACCAGAGGAGACGGGAGAGAATTAGAAATAGGGTTTGCCCTTTGCCAGTTTAGGTAATGGTTCTATTTTTCAGTTTGTTGGTTCGGTTCGGTTCGGTTAGCCGATAAAAACCGAACCGAACGAAAAATTTCGATTTTTAATGAGAATCGAACCGAATGAAAACCGAACCGAACCGAACCGAATGAAAACCAAATGAAAAATTTCAGTTTGGTTCAGTTTGGTTTTCGGTTCGATTCCTAACACCGCTAGATGAGGCGACCTAGATCTCCATTTTTGGTGTGTCTTGGGGCTCTAGCTGTGATGAACTTAGACTTTTCTACAAATTTGGTGACACATAACATAATAAAGTAGATCGAGATAGATTCAATGGCTATAACTATAAACTTGTTAACCATAAAGGATCCCCAAACATATATGTTAATAAGATTCCAATTTTCATAATTCCTTATTTCTCTCACCACACAATACCAACATCCGCCACCGCCACCCATTGCATTCGACCACTTGCGCCAAAGCCATCTCCCACCCACCTCCGCTTGCCGTTGTCGGCTAAACAATCGGTGTTAGAATAACGGTGTAGTCACAACGAATCTCCTGTGCGGGAGGCAGCAGTGTTTATGTGGCTACGCTATTGTTGGATAGAGAGGATAAAGAATAGAAAATTAGAATAATATCTCAGGTAAGTAAGTCGAGTCTAGTGATATGTTTGAAATTTTGGACCTTTAAATTTACCCTAGAAAGGAGTAATTCAATTTTTATTCGGCGTGTGAGCTCAATACATCAATTTAAATATCAGATTAGATAATATCACGTTAACCATGCAGATGAAGTTTTTTTGTCATTGATTTTCTGACCTCCCTCACTTGATCTGTCATACTAAATCCGTCTCGGAGTGGAAAGCGGAGAGTAATTCATGAGCAAAACGCAAACCAAAGCGCGCCACCAATACGTCAAAGACAAGATAAGTATCTCTTTGTTTCTAGTATCTATTCACTGCTTCTTTTCTCTGTTGGTTGCATGATCGATCTAATCGTTCTTTCCTCAAACAAGACGCCCGTCATGTCCAAAGGGACTTCCATACTGTAGCCGAGACAATGCGTATGAGGTTCTTTGTCCAACTGATTCGATAACAGTTACTTACCCACTTTGAACTAATCCAAAGAGATTGACCATTAACCGCATGAAAATAGCACAATATCTTCGCCGCAATCTCTTCCGAGTTAGGAAAATGATGCAGAGGAAGTGCATAAAGAATTGCAATTTTTATTTTGAATAAAGAAGTACATATTACAATATCTTAGGAACCTATTTATAAGGAGGCCGCCATATAGAAAATAACCAAATAATTGAAATCTAATAACAAAATTAAGGAAAATATATTGATAAAAGGGAAAGTTATCAAAACATAACTAGAAAATCAGCAAAACGCATTTGTAATCTATGACATCTTGGAAATCAAGGAAAACTCGTGAATTAAATATTGTAACCCATTTTTAATCTCGAATATCACACAATCATCTTTGATTTGTGGGACCACATGTCCTTATAACGTTCCAATGTTTCCATAAAGACATTTGTATGTTGTTCTACATAAAAAAAAATCAACCAAGCCAGGTGGATATGACTCCAAAATGGTAAATAAAATAAATAGCCCTCGACGTTACCCCATTAGTCACATTCTTTACTTAGTAAAAACTCAATGTGTTTTACCCAAAAAAAAAAAAAAAAACTCAATGTTATTTGGTCATGCGCTTCGTAGGTCGCCATTAACGATATTACATTGCGAACCCCCTTCTTTGGCCTTATATATAACACCTCATCCTCTTCACCTTTTGCTCAAAAACCCACCTGAATTCTCGTTTCAACTCTGAAACTTAAATATATCGCCGCTCTCTCTCTCCCCCATCCACCCAATTCTTGGTGGGTGGTTTCGCTTTGTGTGGCCATGAGCAACTCTCAAGAATCGGTCCACAAGGTGAATTTCGCCCCGCCGAGAGGCTTCGCCGCCACCTTCAAGTCCCATGCAAAGGAGACCCTCTTCCCCGATGACCCGTTCAAGCAGTTCAAGAATGAGAAGCGGCCGATCAAGAAGGCGGTACAATACTTCGTCCCGATCTTCGAGTGGCTTCCCAAATACAACCTCAAGCTTTTCCGGTATGACTTGCTCGCCGGCATCACCATTACCAGCCTTGCCATACCCCAGGGCATCAGCTACGCAAAGCTTGGCGAAATTCCTCCTGTCGTTGGGCTGTGTAAGTGATATACTCTTGTATGTTCTCGACCCGGTTTGCGTCAAATAAATGATGCGTAGCTTTACACTTACAGAAGTTAATACTCCTTTACTGGCATGGTTCTTGTGACTTATTTGGCAAAGTCTAGAAGATTAACTTACCCGCTTGTGTAAAAAAAAATGTGTACTTCTTTCTTTTCTTTTTGACACGTTATGTGTTGGATTGATGATAAATGCACACTAATCAAATTTAAAACAACATTGATTAGCATACTTGCAATTTGCATGGGATATTATGTATTCTAGTGTTAGTGCATACGAAATAACTGGACTTTCTATGCGAAATGTTACGTGACCATCTTTTCGGACTAACAAAGTATCTTCAAAGGCATTATAACCATGCCATTGTTTTCTCAATTCTTCATCTTTCGACTTACGATATTGACTAATTGCAGATTCGAGCTTCGTACCACCGCTTATATACGCCATCTTTGGGAGCTCGAAGCACATAGCAATCGGGACCGTGGCTGCTCCTTCGTTGCTTCTGGCTGCGACCATTCGAGAAAAAGTGTCTCCAGACGCTGAGCCCAAATTGTATCTCAGCTTGTTCTTCACAGCCACTCTCATCGCCGGAATCTTCCAGTCAGTCTTAGGGTTTTTAAGGTATATATAGAAGTGATCGCCCAAATTTTCTCCTTTAATTCATTAATTAGCGAAGAAGCTAATCTCATCTTTTCTTCATCAAATCTGTGTGCAGACTGGGGATTGTTATGGACTTCTTGTCGCACTCAACGATCGTCGGCTTCATGAGCGGGACTGCGATTTTAATATGCCTGCAGCAGTTGAAGGGCTTCTTTGGACTGACTAAATTCACCACCAAAACGGATGTGATATCTGTTTTGCATGCCGTGTTCAAGTACCGAGAGGAGGCACGTCATAACTCATTAATTGAATAAACTCCACTCGTTGGCTTCTGTTCTACTCCTTTTCCTTTTCTTGGGTTTTAAGTGATTTTTGCCAAGGACGATGCGACAAAAAATCATGTGGCCGAGAACTGGATCTAGGGGGTAGGGGGTAGGGAACAAAGAGACGTGAAATGACCTGCAGACAGAATAGCTGGGCCGAACAAATAAAGATATACGTGTGCCGAATGATAAAGTGTGACTAGATCCAAACCTCATAAGATGGCACTTTGTTGTCAAATATAGAAGGCTAAGGGAAGACCAAAAGGAAAACGTCTTGTGGTAAAATAAGACAAAAGGCTTTGCTTGTGCTATGAAAGCGATTTTTTTTTTCGTTAAAATTTGAAGGGTACAAAGAAAATATGGACTTGTCTTCGTGTCTCTTTTCTTGGAATCTGCTGATTTAGAGAAGAAATTGTGCTTTTGTGCAGTGGAGGTGGGAATCCGCGGTTGTGGGCTTGATCTTCCTCGCTTTTCTGCTTTTCACTCGATACTTGGTGAGACTCTCTCTCTCTCTCTCTCTCTCTCTCTCTCACCAACCCACTTTGCATTCCTCGAGACTTGATAAAAGAACAATCATAATTTCCAGAACCCTCGATAGGAAATTCTAGATATATTTAGATTGGACTGTATTTCCGTATTTTTTTTCTCGGGGGCCTATAGATAATGCATAATAAAGAAAATGTTTGAGCATCATTTCACGTCACTTAACTACGTAATTCGAAAATATTTTGCATGGCCTCCTTTCACCCAATAGTTTAATTTTGACATTTTGGATTGTATTTTCTAAAGAAAAGCTTACTTTTTTGGGTTAATATCCAGAAAAACCCCAAACCGGTACACTTGTGACAAATTTTACCCTAAACTATTTTTTTGACTACCAAAAATCCAAAACTGGTATACCTTTGACAAATTTACTCTAAACTGGTACATTTGTTAGTTTTCGTTAAATTTTATTGTCAAATTATTAAGTTAAATGACACGTGACAATTGACTGGTATACCAATTTGCGATTTTACGCTTTGGTTGTCACGGTTTATAATTTTTGTGATTTTTTTGTGGTATTAATCTAATTTAGCGGAGGGTATATTAGTCACAAATTTACCAGTTTGGGATTTTTTGTAGTTGAATAAATTAGTTTGGGGTAAATTTGTCATAAATGTACCAGTTTATGGTTTTTTATAGTCAGTCGGGGTAAATTTTTCACAGTTGTACCCATGGGAATGTTACAATTTTGAAGATGCAGTACTCATTAGCGAGCGTCCTGGTATATCAAGATATTTATACTTCTTTTCACATACGGAAGAGACAATTATCTCACTTGCAAACATATCTGGGCGGGAAGTTTGGGGTTTTTCATGGTTAAAAAAATAATTTTTGATAAATTTGTCACAAGTGTACCGATTTGGAGTTTTTCAAGGTATTAACCCTACTTTTTTCTATTGAGTTTGTTAGTTAGTAATAAATCAAGTTTTATATTACGAAGTTTGTTCTCAATTATCATCTTCTCTTTGTTGCCCGAGCAATTGGTATCTGATTTGAACTCGATGGTCAAGTTTTTAATTGAATAGTATCAATTAGTCAAGTAAAATTATCTTAGGATAGTTTCAAGAGAACCTCAAACGGATGGATTCATTAATTAAGCGCTTCATTTGCCTAGCAGATCCTTTGTTCATATTACAGCGTTACCCACTCATATTAACTTTAGGTGCCGCCCTTACAACTGTAAGGGCAAAGCTCTACCTGATACACATGACCGGGATGATTTTTGTGTAATTAAAGAGATGGTCAAGTCATAAAATTCAAATACCCTATGTTTTCAAAAACAAAAAGACAAAAAAAAAAAAGGACAATTTCGACAATCTGCTCATAAATTCTGTGTCGCCGATTGCTCCATATTGGAGTAAGAACATGTGGGTTTGGCGTTAAGATGACAAAGGAGGGAACCTAGGCACTTTGAGCTGCATATAAGATTTGACGTTGATGGTAAGACCAATAAACGAAAATAAACGAAGCATATAACATGATAAAGCATGAATAAACACGCAATCATAAAAAAAACATATATCATCATGTTGCATTTGAGTGTTAGCTTTTATATAACCCGAATAAGTTCCACATCTCCATGATTTTCCACCTCTAATATCAAATTCCCCTTTTTCCCGTGATCACCAAATTTTCTTCCAGAAGAAAAGGAATCCGAAACTTTTTTGGGTATCGGCCATAGCTCCAATGGTGACCGTCGTCGTTGGCGGCCTCTTTGCTTATCTAGCACATGGGGAGAACCATGGAATCCCAATCGTAAGTACACTATTATAATTATCATCATTGTTATAATTATCATCACTATCATTATTATTTTATTGCCTAATAGTGTTAAAAATTGAGATGGCAGAGGGCCCGACAAGTGGGCTTCTTGCCCTAATGATTGTTTGCAAACTAGGCATCACGAGAGAGACCCCACTGAATTTCTGTGGATTGTTTTGTCCTGTTTTGAAGAGTTTAGGTTCGGGCCCTCTGAGGTTTCACATTTTAGATGTCTTTGTCTATGGGCTGCCTACCCCGCGCCATCACATTTTTGATGTAGACTATATATCAATAGTCAGTATAAGCCACCAATGAGGGATAATTAACAATTGTAATTCCATATTTGTTGCAATGACATATTTTCTTAATAACAATTCTTATTCTTATTTCTGAAATTATGTTCATTTAATTCTTGTCAGGTGGGTCATTTGAATAGGGGAATCAATCCTCTTTCCATTAAAGACTTGAACTTTGAATCCCAATATCTGCCAGTCACTTTAAAAGCTGGAATTCTCACTGGCATTTTGGCTATGGCTGTAAGGACACCATCTGCTATTCCCAGACATTTTTCTCTTATTTTTAAAATTCGTTTTTCCTTAGAAGAATAGGGAAATGAAAACAAGTATAGGATTTTAATTCTACAACACATTAATGCAGGAAGGAATTGCCATTGGAAGAAGCTTTGCCATCTTGAAGAATTATCAGACTGATGGAAACAAGGAGATGATTGCTTTTGGGATGATGAACATCGCAGGGTCTTTAACTTCTTGCTACCTTACAACAGGTACTTTTTAGTTTAACATAGAAACATGCAGAGCATTGGAAAATACTTGATCTTCATGTGCACTAAACTCACTGCAAAATTGGAATAAAATTTTCTTGTCGAAGGGACCAACTGACATTGGTTTCTGTATTGAAAGCGCCGTTCTCGAAGTCCGCGGTCAATTTCAATGCCGGTTGCAGGACAGCAATGTCAAACATCGTTATGGCGATAATCATGATGCTGACTTTGCTCCTTTTAGCCCCTCTTTTTAGTTATATACCTCTGGTGGCACTCTCTGCCATTATAATGACAGCCATGTTCGGGCTGATCGACTATGAGGAAGCGTATCACCTCTTCAAGGTCGACAAGTTCGATTTCTGCATTTGCATGGCTGCGTTCTTTGGTGTCACTTTCATCACCATGGACGTCGGCCTCTTGATGTCAGTAAGCTTCTGTTCTCTTATCAAACAAATCTAACTTGATCGCACATGTAAATGGAAATGTAGCATAAAGTTTGTAGTTTAATTCGCTCTTGATGCTTCATTGCAGGTCGGATTAGCAATCCTCAGGGCCCTTCTGTATGTGGCTAGGCCAGCAACATGCAAGCTCGGGAACATGCCAGATTCAAGCCTTCACCGCGACATTGAACAATATCCTGTGGCAACCGGAATTCCTGGGATCCTGATCCTGAAGCTTGGCTCTCCCATTTATTTTGCCAATTGTTCCTACTTGAAAGAAAGGTACATTTCAACGTACCTGAGAGCAGATAACATGGTCGACAAGTAACTCCATTAAATGTGATAATACCTCATTAACATCTCGAACTTTGGCTACAGGATAATGAGGTGGATCGGAGATGAAGCCGACATTACTAATGCCAATGTAAACGAGGTCGAGCATCTTCTTCTGGATATTGGAGGTAGGATTATCCGTCCTTCCTTTACTGGACCTGCAATTACAGTTCTCAATTAACTGCTACAAAGACGAGGTTACTATCAACAACCGCATTGGATGATCATCAATTTGTACAAACTCATGAGCTAATAAGATTTAGCCAACTGTAAATTGAGATTGTGACATGAAATGATTCGCCTTCTATTTGTTCCACAGGAGTTTCGACAATTGACATGACAGGCATTGAGACACTTCAAGAACTAAGAAGAACCTTGGAAATAAATGGCATCAAGGTAAGCATCTAAACATGATTTTTCTGGGCTATTCTTATAGAAGGAATGATCCTTAAGTCATTCTCGATTCGACTTTTTGCAGATGGGCATAGTGAATCCTAGGATGGCAGTGATGGAGAAGATGATCCTGTCAGAGTTTGTGGACAAAGTGGGCAGAGAGTCATTCTACATGTCCATTGACGAGGCAGTTGAGGCTTGTAGATTCTGGCTCCAAGAATCAAATGTTTCGAAGAATGACTTCTCGGTGCATCCAACCGTAGTATGATGAGAGATGTTATGTGGTGTTTCTGTTCTTGTTTCCACCATTTTTCTTACGCGTTATCCGCCATCCCGCATTTGTAAATATAATCAAAATGTTTCGATCTAGAAATTCGAAGAGTAGGGAAGAAAGAAGATATAGAGAGATGATGAGGTGTATCATATCTTGCGTGGGTGGAAATTGAAAATAATACAAGATGTTTGTGGCCCCCTTTTAAGCTACTCACGATTTGCATTATCTTCACGTAGTCGTCTTTTTTCCCACATAAATCTCAATCTGTGGAAGCTGAAGCACATGCTACTGAAATTCTAGCTTATTCAGTGATATATTCAAGAAAGAGGCTCATAACATCATGTGAAGAGCTGCAACTATGAGCTACAGAGACCTCCAACTCAGTCCATTAGCCAATTTTCAGTCAGATAGAATCTCAGATGGTCCAGTGATGATGAATCAATGTCAAAACAAAAAAAAAAAATGAAGTGGAAAATTGTTAGTTGAATTTAATTGTGAATAGTTGGGGACGATCGAAAGTACAAAAAAAGAAAAAACAATTTCAACCCCCCCCCCCCCCGCTAGCTGATTAGAAATTCCACAGAAGAGAAGGTTTTCACATGCTGCAAAACTCAACAAAATGAGTATCAAAGTTCTTAATTTGGCGCCGTATTTAGCTAATTGACTGCGTAGAAAGCTCCAGGTTTCTTCTTCTATCCCTCTTGCTTGGATGGCAGGACTTGTTTTGCTGCATTATCACAGGCCCACCATAGCTGTCTTAGAGAGACTTCCTTCTGAAGTATCCAGATGCATGAGTCCTCAACACGAGCTTGCCTTTTCACGGAGCAGAATCAAGTTTCGGTCTGATTATCATTTTGACATCCTTGAGATTCTGATACGGGAAGGGATTTCATATGTTGTCTCAGCCATCCTGGGGCTGACCAGATCAAACAGTATTTACGGTGGACTTCTGCTCACTCAATAACATCTTGAATTAACATTGTTAAACATGTGTGGTTGTGCTGATTGGGCATTCATATTGTCCTTGCAAGTGCTTCCTGAAGCACCATCCCATATACTAATCATGTTCTAATCATATTGAACTGTCAAAATCCCCACCAAGTCCTCTCCTTTTAAAATAGTTTGCTGACCTTTTATCTAACCTAGCTTGCGATAATCTCAATAATATATGTCAACTCTTCGGATTTCGTAGGAACAAGTCCTTCAGCATGTCATGAAATAGCTAGCAGTTTTGTATAGAATTCCTGCTACAAAAAGATGGGTAGTCTCTGAGTGTAAATCTTTTTGACCAAACACAAGTATAATCTACTTTCTCACACATGGTGATTCCACGCAAATATTTACCGACGTCATAAACAAATCTTGTAGTTGAGAGCAGTTGAATGTCAAGTTATTCTTGTCTGTCTTTTTTCACTTTACAGAACCAAAAGGAGGTTTGTCCCCAAAGAACAAGCTGAAAAGTTGTGCGGTCTGAGAAAATATTGGGTCCACTGGTGGTAGCCACGTAGTCAATGCATTAGTCCACTCAGTGGATGACAAGTGACGCTATGGGGCCCGCTAAGCAAGTCTATCCCCTCCCTCCCCACGGACTCTATTTTGCTTTGTGTTATTTTCTCTCCTCTGCCCCGTCCGCACACAGTTATTATATTCTCTTTCCTCTTCTAGGTTCTTCCCTTCGAGAAAATATTGGACCAGACTTAGGGCCGTTCGGTTCGCGAAAGCGTTTTCAGCTACCGTTTCCAGATAAAAACGAAACGTCTCTTGACCTTCTGCGCTGGCTTGTACATGCTGTTAGACAGAGAGAGATAGATATGTTTCTCTGGTTGAGACATCCCTCTCCTCCAAATATTATAGTAAAAAAGGTGAACTGTGCGAGGCCATGAAGATTAGTAGAAATAGAAAACTGTTGGAAGATCTTAGAGACGATTCTGATTCTATTAGATCTTTTGATTAGAACAGTAAATAGGAAATTATATTGATGTATATTGCTTTTCCTATTTTATTCTTTTTTCTTATTTTACTCTTCATTTCTTACATTATAAATGTACATTGTAATGTTATACAAAAGATATACAGTGAAACACTTTCCCAAAAGCTTTGTCCTATTTTCTGTCATGGTATCAAAGCTTTCGCTTCCTGCCCTAGCTTCTGCAACCTTCTGAATTGCCATCGATTCTTTGATTTGTTGCTGTGCATTCCTTTCTGCGGAACAAATTGAAAGAACGATTAGGAATTCATTCTCAATACCATGGCAAAGGACAAGAACGTTATGAATCCCTCAGCAGAAGATTCATCAACCCAGGATCAGCAAATTTCACCTTCTGATCAAGACGGATCGACTAGAGAAGAGCAGGTGACTAATGTCTCCGCCCCTGCCCCTGCTCCAGTACAGATTCCGGGGCCAACTTACTGGCCTCCAGTCCCATGGCATCCCGCACAGTGGGGCCAGTATCCATATGGAACCGACCCGACTGGTGAGTCGGGTCAGACGACTGCGGGTCACAGACCCGAATTCATGCCAAGACCTGGTTTCATGCCGAGTCAAGGAATGAATGGAACCCTACCCGGTTTCACACGAACCGCCGTATCTGTTTCCGTTCAACGGCGGCCGGCCGGAGCTTGAAGAATTCATCGACGGAACCATACCTTACCCGACGGATGAACGACTGCAGAAGCATTGGCGGCGCTGCAATCAGTTGGTGCGCACCTGGATCAGAAACTGCTTGGCGCCGGATGTCACCGCCGGTCTTCCTCCGATAGAAGATCCAAAGAAATACTGGATAACATACAGGAGATGTACGGGAAATCAGATAGGGCTAGGCTTTTCTCGTTGACACAAACCCTAACCGAGCTAAAATAGGGGAACCTCTCGGTCACCGCCTGTTTCAACCGGCTGTCGTCTCTGTGGAACGAAATTGAAGCAGTCGAAGACAAGTTGGAGGGGCCAAAAGCCACTCTCCAACAATTTTTTGAGATGAGAGAGAAGGAGAAAGCCACCAAATTTCTTCTTACCTTAAATGACTCGTACACCGCCTTTCGATCGCAGATTCTTGCGATGGACCCTCAACCTCCTCTCGGCCGAATCTTCCAATTGGCCGTGCAGGAGGAAAATCAAAGAGCTGCCACGATTGAACATGGTCGGATTGCTGAAGGAATGGGCTTCACGACGTTTCCCTCGGGCTTCGTCTCGACCGAAAACATCACCGGCACAGGAGGAAACCTCGGAGCCACAGGACAGTCGAGAGGAAAGGGGTTTGCAACTACGGAGGCGAGGAGTGACGAAGATTACCCTAGGTCTTCATGGATGGACAGCTGGGATCGTCTCGCTGGATCGGACGGTCTGGATAAGCTCGCTGGATTTGACGGTCGAGGGAGACACGCTGGATCGGACGGCCCGGATCAATTCTTTCCAGCGAACGGCTGGGATCATTTCGTTGGATTTGACGGTCGAGGGAGACGCGCTGGATTGGACGGCTACAGATTGATGAATTATCCGGTTGAATCAAACGGTCGATATTTCGCCACATCAGCGCCAGTATACAAAGCATCGTACGGCACACGAAATGCCACGTCAGCAGGCAAGGTCAATGGGCAAAATTCCAAATTTAAAAATAAATATTATGAATATTGCAAACGTCCACACCACACTGTCGATACATGCTGGAAATTACATGGGAAACCCGGTAACAAAAAGGAAAAGGAGTCTTCAGTCTATCAGATTTCTACACAGAGGAGTGGTGGAACATCTCATCAGACTATTACTCAAGAACAATATGAAAATATTGTGCAAGCTTTGAGTCAACTCAAGACTGGTGATAATGGTGCAGGATTTTCAGGTATTTTTTCCCATGAAAAGAATTCATTATCTATCGATGCATCGATTATCGATTCAGGCGCAAGTGACCACATAGTCTGTAATGAGTACCTAATTTCTCATGCCCAGCAAAACACACAGTCTCCTATTACGGTGCGTTTTCCAAATGGAAACATTATGAATGTTACCAAAATTAGCACCGGTCAAAACCTTGTCCTTAAAAATGTCCTATGCATTCCAGATTTTGAGTTTAATCTTATTTCTATCGCAAAAGTATGTATGGACAATTCCTGCAAAGCCATATTCAATTTCAAAAATTGTGTCTTTCAGGACCTTTCGACTGGCAGAGTGATGGGCTTGGGTAAAGAGGTACAAGGGCTTTATTTTTGGGTCAATTCTCCAAGAGATTTAGAATTATTGAATAAAGGCATTTATTGTAATGCAATTAGTTATAATAAAAATCTCCTTTTGCATCAACGATTGGGTCACAGTGCTCGATTTCCCCATCCAAAATGCCCCATATGCCCTTTGGCTAAACAAACTCGAGCATCTTTTCTTGTTAGTACATCTCGAGCTAAAAACCCTTTTTCATTGCTACACATGGATATCTGGGGTCCCTACCATACTTTTCATCGCGATGGATCTCGCTACTTCCTTACAATCGTTGATGACTATAGTCGAGCCACTTGGCTATATCTTATGCAATCCAAGAGTCAGACATTTACTCATTTATCAAATTTCCTTTCTTTCATTAGGAATCAATTTAATAAATATGTACATCGAATTCGTACAGATAATGGGCAAGAATTTTTTACTTCTGATTGCGCAACTTTGTTGTCTACTCATGGGATACTTCATGAGAGTTCTTGTACTTATACTTCACAGCAAAACAGAGTTGTAGAAAGAAAACATAGACATCTCTTAGAAGTAGCCCGTGCCCTTAAATATCAAGCCTCAGTTCCTGAAGAATTTTGGGGAGATTATGTGGTCACAGCTGCTTATTTGATTAATCGCATGCCAAGTCGAATTCTTCATGGTAAAACTCCTTTTGAGATGTTTTACAAGAGACAGCCAGATAATAGCCATCTTAGAGTATTTGGTTGTTTATGTTATGCAACGACTGTGGGTCCTCGTGATAAAATGAGCCCCCGTGCAACACAATGTGTTTTTATGGGATACCCTTCTCTTCATAAGGGTTATCGTGTCATGGATTTTTCTACAGGGAATTTCTTTACAAGTAGAGATGTGATTTTTCATGAAGACACATTCCCCTTCAAAAAGAAGCACCCTTCATCACAAGACAATTCATCAAACAACAATCGATTTCTCTTGACTGATGAAGATTTCTCATTAGCATCTGGGTTTCTTATGACACCTCCAACTCCTATGACACCGACACCACCAGAATTCTCAAATCCAGAGATGGAATTACCAGCTTCATCAGAGGAAGTTTTTTCATCTACTTCAGTAGAAGACACAACAGCAATGGCTACTGAATCATCCATTACTCCTGAGAATATGGTTGATCTACCTCGTCGTTCTGGAAGACAGACTCACCCACCTACGTGGACTAAAGACTATATCTGTTCTGCTGCAAACTCTTCAGGTACATAGTATCCTATTTCATCCTATGCTTCCTTCAATCAATTATCAGGAGAACATATGATTTGTATCAGTCAAATCTCTGAAGAACATGAGCCATCCTCATTCACCGAGGCAGCAAAAGATCCTAAGTGGCGGCGCGCAATGGAGTCAGAACTTACTGCACTCGTGGAGAATCATACTTGGGATGTTGTTCCTTTACCACCACATCGAAAACCGATCGGATGTAAATGGGTTTACAAGATCAAGTTCAAATCTGACGAATCCATAGAACACTACAAGGCTAGGTTGGTAGCCAAAGGCTTCACTCAAAGAGAAGGTTTCGATTATCACGAAACATTCTCTCCAGTTGCGAAGGAAGTTACCGTCCGGTCCTTTTTATCTGTAGCAGCTATCCGCAATTGGTCCTTGCATCAAATGGACGTCCACAATGCATTCCTTCATGATGATTTAGATGAAGAGATCTACATGGATCTTCCTCAAGGATTACGCAGACAAGGGGAGTATCGGGTATGTCGTCTTCGCAAATCCTTGTATGGATTAAAACATGCATCTAGACAATGGTATGCCAAGTTTACTGCTGCTTTAGCCAATGCAGGTTTCCAACATTCCAAGCATGATCATGCTTTATTTATACGAAATGTGGGAAAATCATCGATTTATTTGCTGATATATGTTGATGACATATTGGTCATGGGAAACAATGATTCCCATGTTTCAAGATTTAAGGAATATTTGCACTCCACTTTTCACATCAAGGATTTGGGACCTCTCAAATACTTTCTTGGGATTGAAATTGCCAGGACTGATAAAGGAATTTCTCTCAGTCAAAGGAAATTTGTCTTGGAAATCATTTCTGAGGTTGGATTATCAGGATGCAGGCCAGCAGTAATTCCTATTGAACAGAATGTCAAGTTGACGACGCATGAGTATGATCTTCATTCTTCTACATCAAACAAAGATCCGTTACTCAGGGATCCGTCAGGGTATCAGCAACTTGTTGGAAAGCTGATATATCTTACCATGACAAGACATGACATATGTTATGCGGTACAGATACTCAGCCAATTCATGCATATGCCAAAAGAGTCACACATGAATGCAACCTTAAAAGTAGTAAGATATTTGAAGGGATGTCCAGGGCTTGATATATTTTTATCTCGTGAATGTGATATGGGGATGACAGCTTATTGTGACACTGATTATGCTACCTGCCCAATGACTAAGAGATCTATCATCGGTTTTTGTGTTAAATTGGGAAAGTCGTTGATCTCATGGAAGACAAAGAAGTAGTCTACCATATCATTGTCATCAGCTGAATCAGAATATCGAGCCATGGCAAAAACTACCTGCGAAATAGTCTGGGTACGAGGACTTCTTTCGGACTTGGGAATACAGGTCAGTGGAGCAAGTGAATTATTATGTGATAACGATGCTGCACTTAAGTTAGCAGCAAATCCGGTTTTTCATGAAAGGACAAAACACATAGAAGTTGATTGTCACTTCACTCGCGACAAGATCAAGGAGGGAGTTCTTGTAACAAAGGGCATCGGAACAGTGAATCAACCTGCAGAAATTTTCACTAAGCCGTTATGTCAAAGACAACACAAGTTTCTGTTGAGCAAGCTAGGTGTCCTCAACATATATAGGCCACCAGCTTGAGGGGGAGTGTTAGAAGATCTTAGAGACGATTCTGATTCTATTAGATCTTTTGATTAGAATAGTAAATAGGAAATTATATTGATGTATATTGCTTTTCCTATTTTATTCTTTTTTCTTATTTTACTCTTCCTTTCTTACATTATAAATGTACATTGTAATGTTATACAGAAGATATACAGTGAAACACTTTCCCAAAAGCTTCGTCCTCTTTTCTGTCAAAAACGAAGAGGAATTTTCAGGCGTTAGAAAACCTTCCGTATCTTGGCAATGCGATCGTATCTGGAGCTCGAGTGTCATCGCAGCCATGATGGGGTTCCAAGTTTCTTCTGTTTGCCTGATAGAGAAGTATATCTCCCATCTGAGCTTCACTCATCTATAATCAAAACCTCCCATATCTTGATTTTCCTGGCTGTTCAAGTCTGTTTTTGGTTTGATCAAAAAAGAAAAAGGTCTGTTTTTGGTTACCCAAAGAAATGGTGAAAGTGTTCGACTTTTTTGCTCCCCGCAGTGCCGTTAGTGCTTTGCAATGCGCTTCGGTCAAAACCCTTTGAAAAGGAATGGCTTTTCTTCTTCTTCTCAGAAGGAAAGAATGAAGAAGAGGAGAGAGAAGAGAGAATATAATGCAAAGTCGAGTCCGCACGGAGGGGAGAGAGACTTCTCCTAAATAGGTGTTGACACTCGATGACCCATTTTTAGTTATTTATAGCATAGAAAGGTAAAAGTCAATCCCGAACATCACTTGCATTATTCATATTTTGCCTTTTCGAGTCGTCGCTTGACTTTCCTACAATGCTACCATAGACTGATGCATGCAAAATCACTCATTGTCGCGTGACTAGGAGGCATGTGTAAACACTCGGAAGACACACGAAGAACACTCTCAGAAAAGCTTTCAACGCAAAGCTCTCTCAAAACGGCGAAACTCCTCTCTACGATTCTCGATGAAGTGCTCTCCCATGGCTCTTTGTTACCTCCAACGCTACTCTTACGGTGGCCACTAGCTTGCACAGCTCAGGGTCCCCTAGCATAGCTAGACTAAGGGCACACATGACAAAATTTCTAGAATAAAAATCAATTTCTATTCCACTGATGAGTTTCTTAGCAAAGAAACGTGTTTGATAATGATTCAAAATTTCCATTTTTAAAGTAAAAATTCGTTTAATAAGAGAATAAAATTTCTATTTCTAGGAGTGGCAATGGATGGCATTCGGTGGCCGGAGTTTGACGTCCGGCAATTGGCATCCGACGTTCGGTGATTGACGGCGGGTGGTTGGAGTATGGCGCTCGGCGTCCGACGTCCGAAGGCCGGAGTCCGACTACTAGTGGCAGGTGGCCAACAACCGGAGTCCAGTGGCCAGAAACCGACGGTTGGCGACAGGTGGCCAATGGCCGAAGTCCGATAATCGACATCCGACGATTGATGGTGACCAACAACCGATGGGTGTCCAACATCCAACGGTCGGCAACGAGCGGCTGAAGTCCGGTGGCTGACGACCGGCGTTTGGTGGCCGGCAATCAGTGGCGAGCAACTGATGGCCGGGGACGATGGCGGGCGGTTGGTGATCGATGGCGAGCGTTCGGCATCCTATAAGCAGCGAGTGGGCGATGAGCGATGATGAGAGTGAAAGATGAAGAAAATTTTGATTTATCATTTCTATTCCAGAAATAGAAAAGCTAAAATTTCTAAATTCTGATTTCTACTCCAAATCTATTTATGGAATAGAAATTTTTTTGTTTTGGTAAAGGGTAAGAATATATAGCTTGAACCAACAATTACAAAAGATTCGGCACCACAAAACTTGTACTCAACAAGACAACAGATTAGTCAGAGTGAATGGAAGGGAGCCAAATGCAAAAGAGGACCGCAAAAGCGGGCCTGAGGAGCAGAACCAGCCAAAACAATGGCGAAAGGAAAAGGAAAGCAGCGGGAGGCCACAGAAGGCCAGATGAACCACAATCTACGCTCGCATCCACCAACGACAAAAGTGAAGAGCCATCAAGGAAGCACCCACGCGAAGGAAGAGTATCCAGATAGAAAACACCAAGTTAGGGCCCTGCTGAAGTAGAAGACTCCCCAGTTGAAAAAATGATCGGATCAAACCCTAGCTACGCTGCAATCTTCGGTTTCTATAAGTATCATCCACACTCCTGAAGGTGGTGGCCTTGTCTCTGACGACCTTGATGAGTTGATTCTATTCGTGGAATAGAAATTTGTTCCAAAAATAGAAAAATGAAATTGCATTCCCAAACGAATTTCTATTTCAAACCTGTTCCGGGGATAGAGAAACAGAAAAATAGAGAAATAGAAATGTTGTCATGTGCGCCCTAGGTTTGCCACCGCTCTTGGAAGTTCCTTGACTGCAGCCCAATATGTTCCATTGCTTTTATCAGCCGCTTTTGCCATTATTGCCGGTCCCTGCAAATCTCAAGGTGCATTTGGTTCAGCCCTTCCAAAGGATTTTCAGCCGACAAAGCCATTTGAGGAAAAAATTTAGGTGTCAATAGTATAAAGAATCTCCAATCAATTCAAGAACAATTGATCTTCATCTTCATCCTCAACCTATTCTAGTACCATTTACATCACCAATCAATTTTCCTAGTGTTCGTACTTTTAATGTCTTGCCATTTGCACTTTCTATTCAAGAATTAACAAATGACCTTTGAAACCTTTGCCGATTGAACTAGATCGTTAATATGAAAAGTATTTCGCCCTTTTGGTGGAACAATGTGGATTGTTGATATAAGTTAAACAAGTGAGTAAAAGATGAAACCAAATGAGGATGCAAACACAATAGTAGATCTATTCAATGAAATTGAATTCAGCATAAACATTAATTTTCTACCAAAAATTGAGTTCAGAATTGGTTAAGACCCCAAAAGTAGAAAAAAATTTGGGTTAGAATCATTTTAAGAGTTTAGGGTGTACCCGAGGAACGATGGAGATAGCTTTGATTCGATCCTCTACTTAGCATCTTCAATAGCTCCAAGTTTCGAATCCAATGACAAGCTGAATAATGAACTCGTTATGGGATTTTGAGCTATAATTTTGGGGCCATTGATGCAGAATCAGAAAAGGATCAAAGTATCACAAAACTAAGAAGAATTGTTTGGGAAAGAAAAGTTTGAGAGCTTGATGAGAGTGGAAGAGTAATTTGAAAGTTGAACGGGGTTTGAAATTGAAAGCGGCTTTCAATATCGAAGAAGGCTAACAGATAAATCAAGTGACGTTTGCTTTGATATTAAGCAGGAAAAACCCAACGGAGAAGTGGGCCAAGAAATTATACGCCCAATGTTTTTTGGCTAGCAAAAAAAAAAAAATTGACAAAATATTTGGGGGCAAATGTTGGTCGTAACTTTTAGGGCAAGTGGCTTGAGGACCAAGTTAGGCAATAAACCATTCACAAACTTTAATTACACATCGCAGTTGTCCACTGGGGTTTACCATCTCAGTTCAGTCCAGGAGGAGGTGAAGATGTGTTGGCACTGTTTGGTTGTCGATGAGCACAAGTGTTGGGCTCTCTTGGATCTCCATATTTAAAGGTTACTGACTTTTCCTATGCTTTTCCCTACATATCCAAACATTTAACAGGTGAACTACTCTATATATCAGCTTAAGGTTTTATGAAATGAATTGAAATTAAATTGTTTTGCTACTACTCCAGTCAAGCTGGCTACGTTTGAACATGAGTTTTAAGGCAGATGCTTGGTGTCACAGGAGAAGATGTGCCCAAGCAGACGTGTGGAAGAAAGAGAGATGAGGTTTTGCAAACCAACTTCTTCGGCTAAAGTTTCTCTTTTTCTATTAATACATTGGTTCATAGATGAAGTGTCAGATCCTGATTAGGCGATAATTAATCTGATCAAGGGGGTGAAGCTGTGATTAAGACGAAGGCTTCCCAGTGTACAAAGGATCACGATGTCACCAGTCAGTCATCAAAGTGAGTATCATGTTCATTTGCCCCCTTTCGCTGGGCCATAGGAATCTAACAATTGCTAATGTTTGGGAGCTCTTTCATTTGATTGGGACAATTGGTGTCCGATCCTATAACTTTTAGTCAAATTATGATACTAAAACATAATCTTGATTTAAGTAGGACATCCGAGTCGGATTAATGATTTGCCATAATTTACTTGCAGTGACTAGAGCTCGAAGAATCAAAATTTTATCAGGAGATTATCGCTAAGTGTTTAATCAAGCAATGGCCTTTGCAACGTATTTAACCCTTTAATTAATTAATCATGTTTTTTACTATGAAAGACCTCATTTTTCTCATTAAATTGTCCAATCCACAAACTTAAGTAAATTAATAAATAGGGGAAGACCGTATGAATATATTATATAAGGTGCGCTGAAAAACTTAAGGAATTATCCTTTCCAGCAAAAGCCTTTCAAACCCTAAAAGCAACTGCAAACAATGTAAAGCTATTATTGAGCCAAAGAAAATGTAATTTTATTTTCTTGAAGCAATCATTCTTTGTAACTAACCGATAAAATGATTTGTAACTAACCGATATTTTTACACGAATATTCACCTAACTAGGTTTTCTGCACGACCAAATATATCATAAGAATAAAATCAACATGCACATCTCCAAAAAGTCATTCGACCATAGTACTGTTTTGCCCCTACTTCCTTTTCCTAAATATCATCTTTTACATTGTTTCTGCTCTTATTTTTCTTCAATGGTCTTCGTAGATCTTTTTTTTTTTTCATAAGCGATAAGCTAGGCACGAAGGCCCAGATTTCTCGATGAGACTAAGCTCGCAAGTTTGAGGAACAGTAGTGATGCGTGTTCATGCTTGGTTATGCAAAAGATGAGGCCGTCTAGATTTCCATTTGGCATGTCTTGAAGCCTCTATACACGATCCACCTAGACTTTTCTATAAATTTGATGTACACATAACATAATAGAGTGGATTGAGATAGATCGACTGGTTATAACTATCAACTCGTTAGCCACAAAACATCTTCAAACCTATACATCTAAGAGTTTTTGATTTTCAGAGCTTTTCTAGTGGTTACATAATCCGTCTGCTCATTCCCTCTACACAAGACACACGTCATACCCAAACGGGCGTCCAAACTAAATATAGGCCCTGCGTACGAGGTTCTCTCTCGAGTTAATAACAGTAACTTAACCACTTGGAATCAACCCAAAGAGAGTAACCATCAACAGTTCTTATGTAAAAATAGCACAATTTTTGGCTGAATCTCCTCCGACTCAGGATAAATCAACAGAGCCAGATGGATATGACACCAAAATAAAAAATAAATAACCCTCGAGATTATCTCTTTAGTCAGAATTCTTTCTTAATAAAGTTATTGTTACTCTGTTACTCAGACATGCACATACTAGGCTGCCATTGACGGCATTGCAGTGAAAATGCTCTTGTTTTGCCCTGTTTACAGCACCTCACCCTCTTCACCTTGTGCTAAAAAATCCACCTGACTTCTCGCTCCACCTCTCCGAAAGTAAGATCTATATTGCCACTCTCTCTCTCCCCCCAAATCTTGGCGGGTGATTTTGCTTTATTTGGTCATGAGCAACTCTCAAGAGTCTGTCCACAAGGTGAAATTCGGCCGAGGGGCTTTGCTGCCACCTTCAAGTCCCATGCAAAGGACGCCCTATTCCCCAACGACCGGTTCAATCAGTTCGGGTGCGTTTGTTTATGTTTCTGTTCAAAAATTATTCCTAGGAACTAATTCTGTTCCGGGGAACAATTTTTTACCGAAAGATGCATTTGGTAAACTTGTTCTGAAAATAAAAAATGAATATAAACATGTTTGGTAAATTTATATTTTTTTTTGTTTCTTTTAATGTTTTAATATTTTTATTTTTTTTTTTCTTTTTCTTTTTTTCTTCTTTTGGCCGGTCACCGGCCTCGGCCATGGCCGGCGACCGGCCGACGAGGGCCTGGCGGCCTTGCCCGGCCACGGTGAGGCTCGCCGGCCCTCGACGAGGCCAAGCCTCGCCAAGGTTGGGCGACGCTCTACCTCGCCTTAGGCGGGCGAGCTCGAGCTCGCCACGCCTTGGCTAGGCGAGCTCAAATCCGGCAAGGCCGAGCTCGCCCAACCACCGGTGAGGCTCGGCCTCGCCGGATCTAGGCAAGCCCGAGCTCGCCTTGGCTAGGCGAGCTTGACCTCGCCAAATCCGGGCGAGCTCGAGCCGGCCCGGCCAAGGTGAGGTTGAGCCTCGCCGGGGCCGGCGATCCTTCGATGAGGTCGCCGGCCCTCGACCGGTCGCCGGCCATGGCCGAGGCGGCGACCCGGCCAAAGAAAAAAGAAGAAAAAAAAAAATTTGTCTATTCAATTCTTCAAAAAGTGTTTCTAGAACAAAAAAATAATTTTTTTTTTTGTTTCTTATTTCTGTTCTAATTTTGTTCCCGGAACAAAAAAAAAAAACAGATTTTGAACAAAAATGCAAACAAACGTATTTATGTTCTTTTTTTTGTTCCGGGAACTAAAAAACAGAAAATCTGTTCATGAACAAAAAAAAGAAACACAAACATGCAGGCCCTTCAAGAATGAAAAGCGGCCAGTCACGAAGGCAGTACTTCGTCCCAATCTTCGAGTGGCTTCCCAAAAACAACCTCAAGCTTTTCCCGTATGACTTGCTCGCCGGCATCACCATCACCAGCCTCGCCATACCCCAGGGCATCAGCTATGCAAAGCTTGGCGACATTTCTTCTATTATTGGGCTGTGTAAGTCATATACTTCTTTGTGTACTCGACGCAGGATTGTGTTGGATAAATGATGCATATGCACACTTACGGAAGTAAAAACCCAATTATTTGCATTGTTCTTGTGACGTATATGGCGAAGTCTGGAGGATGATAACTTGCCAGCTTGCCTAAAAATGCGTACTCTTTTATTTTTCTATTTGACGCATTATATGTTGGATTGACGACTAGTGTACACTTATCAAATTTAAAACAACATTGATTAGCATACCTGCAATTCCTATGAAAACTTCCTTGCGGATATTACCTTCTCTAGAGTCAATCTATACCGAGCCAAAAGATTTTCGCAAAAGGTTACGTGGCCACCTTTTTTTATTGACGAAGAATCTTCCAAGGCACTATAACCATGCCATCGTTTTCACAAATCTTCATGTTTTGACTTAGGATGTCGACTAACCGCAGATTCGAGCTTCGTGCCACCGATTATATATGCCATCTTTGGGAGCTCGACCATTCAAGAGAAAGTGTCGCCGGACACTGACCCCCACTTGCATCTCAGACTGGTCTTCTCAGCCACTCTGTTCACCGGAATCTACCAAGCAGTTCTAGAGTTCTTAAGGCAAATATAGGAGCGATTGCACGTATTTTCTCCTTTAATCGATTAATAACCAAAGAAAGTAATCTCCCCTGTTCTTCATCGAATTTATGAGCAGACTGGGGATTATTGTGGACTTCTTGTCCCACTCAACGATCGTGGGCTTCATGAGCGGGACTGCGACTATAATATCCCTGCAGCAGTTGAAGGGCATGTTTGGAGTGACTCACTTCACCACCAAAACGGACGTGATATCTGTCTTGCAGGCTCTGTTCAAGCACCGAGACGAGGCACGTAATAACTCATCCTTTGAATAAGCTCCATTCATCTGTTTCTAATCCGCTCCCCTTTTCTTGGGATTCAAGTGAGTTTTGCCGGGACGATGCGACAAAAAAAGTCATGTGGACAAGTAGCGGATGAATGGTTCAGGCAACAAAAGGACGTGAAATTACTTGCAGAGATATTACCTATTTCGAGCAAATAAAGATATACATGTGCCGAATGATGGTGTGACTAGATAAAAACCTCTTTAAAATGACACGTTCTTGAGCACCCGTCGGCCATAGTCGTCAAATATGGAAGGCTAAGGGAAGACCAAAAAGAAAACGTCTCGGGGAACCCAATATAAGATAAAAAGCGAAAGTTGGAATGTACACTCTTTCTAGGTTCGTTGTAAGGGAAAAGGAAAATATGGGTGTGTTTTCTTCTCTCTTTTTCTTGGAAGATGCTGATTTGGATTAGAAAAATTGTGCTTTTGTGCAGTGGAGGTGGGAGTCTGCAGTTGTTGGCTTGGTCTTCCAGGCTTTTCTGGTTTTCACTCGATACTTGGTCAGACTCTCTCTCTCTCTCTCTCTCTCTCTCTCTCTCTCTCTCAACGACCCGTCGCTACACTTGTAGAATTATTTGCACTCCTCACAACTTAATAAGAGCGCATTTGGTGACGACTCTATTCTCAGGAACAAATTCTTATCATAAAAATTTTTTTTTATTTAGTTCTTAGGAACAATTTAAAACAAAAGACGTATTTGGTAGAAGCGTACAAAATTTCGATTCGGAATAAAAAAAATAACATAAATGCATTTGGTAACTACATAAAATTTATATTTCAATTCTAAAATTTTATCAAATTATAGAAATTATATTGATTAATTATATTTATACTAAGTAATAAACATATTAACTAATCAAATTTTTATTAAATACTAAATAATAGACTATAGTACAAACTATAAATATAAATACTAAATAATAAATTAAAATGCAAAATTAAATATTGATTCTATAAATAGAAAAATTTCAATTCATCGCAAATCATTTTTTCATTTTTTAAATAATTTTATTAACTTTTTCTTTTTTTTTTTTTTTTCCTTTCTTCCTCCCCTTCTTCAAGGTGGCCGGTTGCCGGCCTTGGGATGACCGGCCACCAACTAGACGAGGGCCGGCAACCTCACTGGAGTGTCCCTGGCCCTTGGCAAGGCCAACCGTCATCGATGGCCAGGCGGCCTCGCTGGGGTTGGGCAGCCTTGCCAAGGTTGGGCGAGGCCCGCCTGGCCACCGAGCCTCGCCGATGGCTGGGCTTGCCTCTAGTGAGCTTGTTGAACCTCGTCCTGGCTTGGCAAGCCTCCAGCGAGCTCACTAAACCGATTGCCGGCAACCAGCGACAATGGGCAACAAATGACGGACGGCAACCGTGACGATGGCGGTAGATAAATAAGAAGAAGAGAAAAGAGAAGAAGAATAAGAAAATTGTTTGATTCTTAGATTTATTCCCAGGAACAAGAATCGATTTTTTTTTTTATTCTTGATTTTATTCCAAATTTACTTCCGGAAACAAAAAAATAGAAATTTGTTTCAAGAAACAAAAATTTTACCAAACACAATTATGTTCCAAAACTACTCCTAGGAACAAAGAATCAGAATCAAGACCTATTTAAATGGTTACCAAACAGGCCCTAAAGGAACAATCACAATATCTAGAACTCTAGTAGGAAATTCTAGATATGCTTGGATTGGACTAGAAAGGGGTATTTTTAAGTACTTTTTTTATTTTTATTTTGAGACCTGTAGATAATTGTATATAGCAAAGAAAATGTTTGAGCGTCACCTCAAATCACTTGAGTACTAGATTGCAAAAATGTTTTATATACACGTGACCTCCCGTTATCTTGAGAATTTGACTTTTTGAATTGTATTTTCTAACGAAAAACTTATTTTTTTCTTCTATTGAATTTGCTAGTTAGTAATCACTCAAGTCGCATTAGGTTGGTACCTAAGCAATTCGAACTTAATTTGAACCAATAGGTCAAGTCTTTCGATGAACAATATCTGTTAGCCAACTTTAAGTATCTTGGGATAGCTTTAAGAAATATCAAATAAATTGGTTAAGTGATTAAACGCTTGGTTTGTCTAGCAAATTCTATATTCATATTACTGTGTTGCCCACTATATATTAACCTTAGGTGTCACACGTTGTAACCATAAGGATGGAGCTTTACCCAATACACACAAATGGCATGATTCGCGTGTCTCAATTTTCTTGGAAAAGAGACAAGGATAGCTAAAACGATTTGATCTTAAAGTCTATGTCGCCAGATTTTTCATAATGGAGTAGAAACATGTGGGTTTGGCATTAAGATCAAAAAGTGTAGACGATGAAAAGCCAAAAAGTAGTGGGTATTTTGAGGTTGTGTGTGTTAGATTTGGCTGTGATGGTAAGACCACATAAATAAAAAGAAATGAAACACAAACCGATAAATCACTCACACACACACACACACACACACACACACACACACACACAGATATATATATTGTCATCATGTTGCATCTGAGTATTCGTTTTGTATAATTGGGATAAGTTTCCATCTCCATGATTTTCCACCTCTGATGTCAAATTCTCTTTTTTCCTTGACCACTAAATTTCTTGCAGAAGAAAAGGAATTCGAAGCTATTTTGGGTATCGGCCATAGCTCCAATGGTGACCGTTGTCATTGGAGGCCTCTTTGCTTATTTAGCACATGCAGAGAAACATGGAATCCAAATCGTAAGTCCACTATTACATCATCATCATCATTTAGAAAACTAGGCATCACGAGAGAGGCACCATGGAATTTCTGGTGGACTCCATTGTCTTACTTTGGAAAGTTTAGAACTTAGGGTTTGCATAGGTTTTGGGCCCTTTGAGGTTTCATATTTTAGAAGTTTCTGTCTTGGGGCTGACTACCCCTCTCTATCATCCAGATTTACCTATCTTAGTTTCTCACGCAAAGAAAATATATTTATATACACTTACATCAATATCAAGATCGGATAAACTGTTAATAGATCCTTGGGGTCTACTTCATTAATTATTTACAATTTGAGCTTTCCAAGGATTTATTTCGAAATGATTTTTCTTTGTTATTCACTTTCCATTAGAAGAAAGCGGAATGAAGTTGGAGGGATCAATCTAAAGGTTTTAGCTAAATCTATCAACTTTGGTTGAATAATCAAAATCTTGTTAGGTGAAATCTATTATCTTGCATATCACTAATACCCTTATATTCCCCCCAAGAAAATAATGTCTTAGCAAGTTTAATCTGGATATAATGACTCATGTAGGTATTGCTCAGATACATTTACGCCTATTTTGGTCTATAAGCAATATAAGTGATATTAATGTGTTTCTATGTATTTAAATAACTTTTGCTTGGTAGTATTTTTTGGCAAAAGAAAAATAAATCATGTTAACATAATCTATATATGATGTAGACTATATATTAAGAGTCAGTATAATCGACCAATAAGAGATGATTGCCACACGTAATTCTACATTTGTTGCAATGGCATATTTTTTTAATAAAAAAATTTATTTTCTTATTTTCTTATTTCGGTTTATTAAATTCTTGGCAGGTGGGTTACTTGAAGAGGGGAATAAAGTCCTCTTTCCATTAAAGAGTTGAACTTTGAATCCCAATATCTGCCAGTCACTCTAAAAGCTGGACTTATCACTGGCACTCTGGCTCTGGCTGTCAGGACTGTATCTGCCATTCCCAGGCATCTTTTTCTTTTACTTTTAATTCGTTTTTTTTTTCCTTAGAAGTAAAGGGAAATCTAAAAACATGTATGAGATTTTAATTCTACAACACATTGATGCAGGAAGGAATTGCCATTGGAAGAAGCTTTGCCATCTTGAGGAATTATCGGACTGATGGAAATAAGGAGATGGTTGCTTTTGGGATGATGAACATTGTGGGGTCTTTGACTTCTTGCTACCTCACAATGGGTGCATTTTAATTTGGTAACATTCAAACATGCAGAGCATTGAGAAGTGTTTGATCTTCATGTACAGTTAACTCGCCGAAAATGAATATAAACTTTCGAGTTGAACGATCTAATTGACATCAATTTCTCCATTGACAGGGCCATTCTCGAAGTCTACAGTCAATTACAATGCCGGTTGCAAGATGAGGATGTCAAACATAGTGATGGCTATAGCCATGATGTTGACTCTGCTCTTTTTAGCCCCTCTCTTTAGTTATACAGCTCGTGGCACTATCTGCCATTATAATGGACGCGATGTTTGGGCTGATCGAGTATGAGGAAGCCTATAGCCTCTTCAAGGTCGACGAGTTTGATTTCTGCATTTGCATGGCCGCATTGGTTGGTGTCGCTTTCATCGGCATGGACGTTGGCCTCCTGATGTCGGTGAGCTTCTTTTTTCTTATCAAACAGATCTATTTTGGTTGCGCATGTTATTGGAAATGTCGCTTAAGTTTGTTAGTTTAATTCGCTTTGGATGCTTCCACGCAGGTCTCATTAGCGATCCTCAGGTCGCTTCTGTACGTGGCTAGGCCTGCAACGTGCAAGCTTGGGAGCCTGCCGGATTCAGGCCTTTACTGCGACATTAAGCAATATCCGCTGGCGACCGGGATTCCCGGGATCCTGATCCTGATCCTGAAGCTGGTCTCTCCCATTTATTTTGCCAATTGTTCCTACTTAAAAGAAAGGTACATTTCAGTGTACCTAAGAGCATGTTTCATGGTTAACAAATTCTCCACTAATGCGATAGTAAACTACTAATATCTTGCGCCAAAAAAAAAAATTTAAAAAAAAAAACTACTAATATCTTGAATTTTGTCTACAAGATAATGAGGTGGATCAGAGATGAAGCCGAAATTAGCGACTCCAAAGTGAATGAGGTCGAGCATCTTCTTCTGGATATTGGAGGTAGGATTATACTTCCTTCCCTTACAGGTCATGCAATTACAGTTCTCTGCAATTACAGTTTTTGATGAGTGCTGCAAAGACGCCGTTACTGCCAGCGATTGTATTGACTAATCACTAATTTGTGCCAAACTCATAAGTATGTGTGATTTGGCCAACAACTGAGATTGCGACATGAAATGATTTGCCTTCCTTTTGTTCCACAGGAGTTTCGACGATTGACATGACCGGCGTTGTCTCCCGCATTTGTCAATGCTCCACAGCTTTGTTCCAAGAATCAAAGGTATTCGCTTCTTGTCTCCCGCATTTGTCAATGTACTCATCCAAGAAAATGGTAGGACATTTCATATAAGAAATTCGCAAAAAAGGAGGGAAGAAGGAAGATATAGAGAGATGAATGGGTGCATCATATCATGTGCGTGTTGAAATTATTGGTAATGCAACACGATGTCTGTTATCCCCTTTTCGGCTGCTCCTGATTCGCACTATCTTCACACACTGATCTTTCTTCCCACATAAATGTGCTTGCTTGCCATTTTAGCTAAGATTTCAGATAAATGTATACATTTGCAAATCTTGAACAGTGAAAGATTAATCACATGATTGTCAATCAAATTCTGAGCTTTTTCAGTGATGTATTCAAGAGAAAGGCTCTTCAATCATGTGAAGAGCTGTGACGATGAACTACTGAGACATCCAACTTTGTCCAGTTGCCAATTTTCAGTCAGATAGAATGTCGGACGGTCCTGTAATGCCAATTCAATGTCACAAAAGAGTTGAATGAAGTGGAAATTTGGATAAAATTGACACTTGAATCTCATTGTATATAGTTGGGGATGATTGGCAGCGGAGCTCAACAACACAAATGCCACACGTTCTTCATTTGGCGCCAGAATCAACCGTGTGACAGTGTTTCTTCTTCTCTCCTCTGCTTAGAAGTCAGGACTTGTCTGATGCAATATCACAAGTCCACCTAAGATCGCTTGAGCACATAGCTGTCTTAGAGAGATTTCCTTGCGAAGTACCTATATGCATGAGAGTCAGCTTGCCTCTTTTTAACACTGAATCGAGTTTCGGTTCGATTATTTTTTAACATTGTGGAGTTTTCTGATTGGAGAAGACAGTCATATGTCATCACAACCATCCTGGGACTGTTCAGATCAAACAATCTCTCTCATTGGTTTCTGCCAACTCAACAACTTCTTGGATGAATTATGTTAAACATGAGTGGTCGGTGCAGATTGGGAATACATTGTTACGGAATCGCACGTCGATTCCAGAAAAATAACGCTCGCAAGCAATTCACCAGATAGAATATAGTAATAAAATAGCAGAATCAGATGAACACGCCAGAAAATTTGTTATCGAAGTTTACCCAAACCTGGGCTACGTCTCCGCGCAAAGGCACTATGCGAATCCACTAAACTTCAGAAAAAGTTGGAATACAACGATGATCTTCTCTCAAGATCAAAGCACAAAGAGATTAAGAACCCTCATCAAGAAAAAACTCACTTTTTTCTTCTCTCTTTTTCTTGCTTCTCTATTTCCTTTTTTCAGCATCTTGACGGCTAAAGTTTTTGCCATCGCTAATATAAAGATACCACTTTTAACCTAAAAGGAAATCTAATAGAAAAGACAAAAAAAAGCCCCTAAAAACAAATATTTGACTTCATCTATAACAATCTCCCACTTGAAAACAAATATACCCAAGCACCAAGCAACTTTGCATTCATCTTCTTCAAGAAATAGTAGTTGAAAAAATTGTGCCTCTGCAATACTCCTCATAAATCAGCATGGAGTAATACCAATGATAGTAGTACAGAAAATATGCTTCTCTCTGTCTACTACCTTGGTCATCATGTCAGTTGGATTCTTCGAGCCATCAATCTTCTATAACTTTAACTCATTATCTTTCAATGCTAACCTGATAAAGTAATAACGCTTCTTGATATGTCTAGTCCTTGAGTGATAAGCTGCATTCTTTGCTAAGTGCACTTGCACTTTGACTATCACTCTAAAGTATCTTTGTTGGCATTTGTTTTCGATGTAACTCCTCCATATAATCTTGTAACCACATGATTTCCTTGGAGGCTTCTGTAATCGCTACATATTCTGCTTCTGTCGTCCATAAATCCACTACTTTTTGTAGTTGAGATACCCAACTCACTGTTGTACCTCCAATTGTAAAGACATATCCAGTGGTACTCTTACCACTATCTCGATCGCCCGAATGATCTGCATTTACATAACCCTGCAACTCTAGAGATGTACCACCATAACAAAGTGAATAATTGGAAGTACTTGTTAGATATCTCAATATCAATTTTACTGCATTCCAATGCTCTCTGCCTGAGTTCTGCATATATCGACTCACAACTCCCACTGCATGTGCAATGTCTGGTCTCGTGCTCACCATGGCATACATCAAACTCCCCAATGCTGATGCATATGGAACTACCGTCATCTCATCTTTCAAAGCCTGAGTGCTTGAACACATATCCTTAGAAAGTTTGAAGTGATTCGCTAGAGGAGTTGCAACCGGTTTCGCCTTGTCCATGTTAAATCTCTTTAACACCTTGTTCACATAGTCTTCCTGCAACAACCATAATTTCTTATTTTTCCTGTCCCTGATGATTTTCATGCCTAAAATATTCTTAGCCTCTCCAAAGTCTTTCATAGCAAACTGTGATGATAACATCTTTTTCACTTCTACGATTCTCTTCATATTGAAACTAGCCACCAGCATGTCATCCACATATAAAGATAGATACACAATGTCACCATCATCATATTTGCGAAAATAAACACAGTGATCAGACTCACAGTGTGCAAATCCTTTTTCTTGCATGAAACTATCAAATTTTAAGTACCATTGCCGCGGAGCTTGTTTCAAGCCATACAAGCTTTTCTCCGAGCGACATACCATATGCTCTTTACCTTTGACTTCAAAACCCTTAGGTTGTGCCATGTATAATTCTTCATCTAAGTCACTGTGTAAAAACGCTGTTTTTACATCTAACTGCTCAAGATGAAGATCCTCCACTGCAACTATATTCAGAAGAACTCTAATTGATGTCATTTTCACTACAGGTAAAAATATCCCGGAGTAGTCAATCCCTTCTTTTTGAGAAAAGCCACTGACTACAAGTCTCGCCTTGTATCTAATACTACCATCTGCTTCATTCTTAACCCTATACACCCATTTGTTTAATAAAGTTTTTTTACCAGTGGGCAACTTGGTCAACTCCCAAGTTTTATTCTGAAGTAACGAGCTCATCTCGTCTTTCATAGCACACTCCCATTGCAAGTGAGACGTGTCTGCCTTCGCCTCATCATAAGTCTCCGGTTCTCCCGAATCGTATATAAAACATGGCTCGAAACAGTATTAGGCGATAGATCAAAAATTACCTTTGGCTTTCTCACACGTGTAGACCTTCTCAAGACAGGTACTTCAGGGTCATTCATTTGCTCTGAATCATTGCATTCTTCTTGAACTACCTCTTCACTGATAATAAACTCATCTTGAACCTCTCTTTCAGGTGAACTTTGATCTACTGGAAACATCTTCACGGGCATTGTGTCTAATTCAACATATTCTGGTTGTACTACCTTATCATGCTATGTCTCTGTCTGACGATCCTTGTACATCTTTTCTTCTTGGAATACCACATTGCGACTGCGGATGACTTTGTTATTCTCATAATCCCAAAGCCTATAACCATACTCGTCGCCACCGTATCTGATAAAGACGCACTTCTGGGACTTAGCATCAAGCTTTTTCCTATCCTCCCTATCAATCAAAGCATATGCAATACAACCAAACATCTTTAGATGTGAATAATTAATCTTTTTACCCGACCACCGCTCTTGTGGTATTTCTCCATCCAACGCACTAGATGGACTTTTGTTAATAAGATAAACAACTGCATCAACTGTGGCAGCCCATAAGTGTAGCGGGAGACCCGCGTGTAGTCTTATGCATCTCGCACGTTCTAAAATAGTCATATCTATTCTTTCAGCTACACCGTCCTGTTGAGGAGTTATAGGGACAGTCTTTAGAACGTGTATGCCTTATCGGCCCAGATATTCTGCAATTCCTTACTTGTGTATTCTCCACCATTATCAGATTTCAGAGCTTTAATCTGATAACCTGTCTCTTTTTCTACCATGGTCTTCCACATTCTGAACATCCCGAATACTTTTTATTTTTCTTTAAGAGCATAGACCCAAGTCTTCCTTATTGCATCATCAATGAAGGTGACAAAATATCTCTTACCACCATAAAAGAGTTCTTGAGCAGGTCCCCATACATTAGTATGAACCAAGTCTAGCTTCTGGCCTTTATTTTGTCGCCCATTCAATTGAAAACTAACAGCCTTCTGTTTTTCCATAAATGCAACTCTCACAAAAATCTATCTCAACTTTTTGTAAACCCGGAAGTAATTTTCTCGAGTGTAACTGCTTTACACCTTTTTCACCAAGATGTCCCAAACGATAATGCTAAAGAGTAGATAAATTACCTGTAGCCATTGTAGTTGCAACCATATCACTGATATTGTCTCCTTGGAGAAGGTAAAATGTACCCGTATGCTTTCCATTTGCTACTACTCTTACCCCTAAGGTTATCTTCCACTCTCCACAGCCAAAAGTTATTACCAAACCTTATTGGTCAAGTTTACTAGTTGAAATCATATTTTTCTTTAATTCCGGAATATGCCTAGTTTCACGCAAAACTAGATGTCCTCCACCTGAGATGTTCACAGTCACGGTTCCTTTACCAATAATTGGACACATGTGGCCATTTCTCACTACCACTTGTCCAAAATTTCCACTGGCATAATTATCAAATATGTCTCTTTGCGAGGTACAATGAAAAGAAGCGCCAAAATCAATAAACCATTTTTTTGTTGTCAAGTCAAACCCTACAGACAAACACAAGTTATCTAGCAAAGATTCATCGCTAACTACATTAGCACCTTGATTCTCATCTTGTTGCTTCTTTTTGTAGGCTTCACACTGAAATCTCCGGTGTCCGGTTTTGTGACAAAACCAACACTCATCTTTTGCAACCTGTCTCCCACCCCTTGATTGTGACCTGCTACCCTGAATTTTCCTCTACTTTTACTTCTTCCACAGTTCTCCACTGCAAGTGCCGTTGAAGATATAGATGCAGAAAAATTATCTCCACCTAAGACTTTTCTTCGCATCTCTTCATCCATGATACTACTCACAGCATCATCAAGAGTTAAATCATCCTTCGTGGTGCTTGAAATTCCCTACACTGTGGTATTGTAACTTCTATAAGAGAACATAAAAATAATAAAGCTTGAAGCTTCATATCTAAATTTATGCTTGCGGATTCCAATTGACCCGTGACCTGCGTGAAACTATTAAAATATTTTGCCACAGAACCTCTATCAGATAACTTCATATTAACTAATTTCTTCAGCAAAAATACCTAATTTGATGTGGACGGCTTTTCAAAAATATTCGTTAGAATATCCATGGCTTCTTTTGCAGTTTTTGCTTTCGCGATGTGGTACCCTATCTTTTTCGTCAACCCTAGACGAATCGCACCTAATGCCTTTTGATCAAGAATTTTCCATCCAACTTCTGCTGTCGGATCCACTTCCGCCATCTCAGGTTTCCAACCCTCAAGTGGTGCATAGAGATCTTTTTGATAAAGATAATCCTCTATTTGTAGTTTCCACCATCCCAAGTCCTCCCAAATGAACTTATCGATTCTGATTTTATCTTCCGCCATCATGTTTGCTTTCAATTGAACATCACCGAAAAACCCTCGATGTTTTCGATTAGCCAACCCAAGCTCTGATACCAATTGTTACGGAATCGCACGTCGATTCTAGAAAAATAACGCTTGCAAACAATTCACCAAACAGAATATAGTAATAAAAGAGTAGAATCAGATGAACACGCCAGAAAATTTATTATCGAAATTCACCCAAACCTAGGCTACGTCTCCGCGCATAGGCACTTTGCGAATCCACTAGACTTCAGAAAAAGTTGGAATACAACGATAATCTTCTCTTAAGATCGAGCAAAAAGAGATTGATAACCCTCATCAAGAAAAAAATCACTTTTTTCTTCTCTTTTTCTTGCTTCTCTATTTCCTTTTTCAGCGTCTTGACGGCTAGGGTTTTTGCCATCGCTAATATAAAGATACCACTTTTAACCTAAAAGGAAATCTAATAGAAAATACAAAAAAGCCCCTAAAAACAAATATTTGACTTCATCTATAATATATGTATTGTCCTTGCAAGTGCATACTGAAGCACCCTCCCATGTTCTAATCATGTTAAGCTATCAATAATCCCTATTTAGTGTCCTCCTTTTAAATTAGTTTGCTCACCTTTTTCCTAACTCCTGCAGCTTTCTGTAATCATAATTGCCCATGGTAACTCTTGTGACGTCCTTGTACCAAGTCCTTGAGAATGTAGTGAAATAGCTGGCAATTCCTTCTACAAAGAGATGGGTTCTCTCTGAATGTACATCTTTTGACCAAACACAGGTGTCGCCATCTACCATTCATTTGGTGTTTACTATTTATGAGTTGATTAATAGATTAGAAAAGTGTTTCTTCAAAGCATACCACGCATCTACACAGGAACCTAAAGTCTTTAGGTTACTGTGCAGTAATCCAAAAGGTCCAATATGATAGCAAAATAAGTGTCGGACACCTAAAGTGTCAAAACTTGGTACATATGGACATTTAAATGTCTAAAGGTTAGGAAGGTGATACTTAAATGCCAAAATCAGAACAAAATGGATTACTTAAGTACCAACGACAAAAAAATCAGGCCAAAATGCTAACATTGCAATTTTCCGGAAATGCAAGTGTAAAATGATGTCATTTTGCACTCTGACATAGCTAGACAAATGCAAAAATAATGTCGTTTTTTTGTTGACGTAGGTAGATAATTAATATAAAATCTAATTAAATTAAATTCAAAACTAAATTTATTTTGAGAGAGAGAGAGAGAGAGAGAGAGAGAGAGAGAGAGAGAGAGAGAGATTGCAGGCGGCGGTGAGGGCTCAACCCTCACCTTCTGCCTCCTCTTCCTCCTCCCTTTTTCTAAACAATAATTAAATATATATTAAATTATTATTTAAATTAAAATGTTTTAATTTAATATATTATTTATTCCAAAAAAAAAGGAGATAGAAGAAGAAGAAGAAGATAAAATGATGTTGTTTTGATTCATCATCTTGCCATGTAGGATTTTTGACCACCTTTGTCCGATTTGGCATTCAAGTATCTCATTTTTAAAAAAATTGGTACTTGAATATCACTTTTGTAACTTTTAACACTTAAATATCTTCTCGTGAACCACTGGGGGTTCGCCCCAGTGGCCACCCTTCCAACTTGGAAGGGGGAGATGGGGGGTTCAAATCCCCACCTTCTCAGGGGTGGGTTTTCACTCCCACGCCCTGCTAGGAGGTAGGGCAAAAATCTGAAAGTGAGTGTTAGAGTAGGATTAGAGTCGGACCGACCAAAAAAAAAAATGTCTTCTCGTGTCAAGTTTTGGCACTCTAAGTATACTTTTGTCATAACAAAATAGAAGGTGCAATATCTAGTTGCCTCATTTCCCTCTCCCCTCATAATTAAGAGAAGCATTACAAAAGCGCTTAAATATTATGAATCATACTTCCATCTGGTAGGCTAAGCTTTTAGATGGAATTGGTAGTGACATCAAAAAACCTCACATTGCTTAATCTCCTAATAGTCTTGATTAAGGTGAGTTAGATCCAGGTCATCGGCTTTAACAAATTTTATGATATTGTCATCCTATTACTCATCCAGTCTGTCAAGATATCCTTTTTCTCTTTGCTTGTGATGGGTCGGTTTTACTTTCCCTCTTGCACATGGTGACCCCATGCAAGTATTTACTGACATCTTCAAAAATCTTGTACCCGAGAGCAGTTCAAAATCAAGTCATCCTTTTGTCTCTCTTTTTTTCTTACTTTACAGAACCAAAAGGAGCTTTGTTCACGGAACAAAGATTGAAGTGATGTGTCCTCCACAAACTGTAAAGTTGCAAAATCTTGAATCATTGTGTAAAGTGGCAAGAAGAATGTGATCTTGTTTGGTGCCAAAATTGAGTTGTGTTTGGAGGGAAATATAACTTCATCAAAGATTTATTAGTTTCGATACCATGAACAAAATTCGTTGGTTGTCATGGACCAAAGATTTAATTGGTAAGCCAAAAACCTCGATGAAAGTGAAAGTGGATAGAACTAGAAAAGAAGATGGTCAATGCGTATGGTTTAGGTGTCCAAGAATCAAGATGAAAAAGGAGGTTACTTCTCTTCAACTAAACAGCTTTAAAAGAGTCAGTAGCCAAAATTGCCATGATCTGCAGGTTCATTCGGAAAGAGATGTCACTTGGTACTCAAAAGTATAAAGGATAACTGCATTTATATCATAAAATTTGTCATATTTGTGCAATCAAGTAAACTCCATTCAGTTCAAAGGTATAAAAGATAACTGCATTTATATCATAAAATTTGTCATATTTGTGCAATCAAGTAAACTCCGTTCAATTTAACTAAGGGAAAATATTGACATAGTTTTTTTTTAATTTCTCTCTCCTACGTAGTTCTAAAATAGCTATAAATAATGTCATTTTGATCAAAATATGATTTAAAAATAAGCAAAATTTTATCTTAAAAAAAAAAATAGAGAGAGAAAGAGGAAGAAGCAGTTGCCATCACCGCTGCACCATCGCCGAAAGGGTCAGCGGGGGTTAGTGATTGTGGGGGAAATATCGATGAGGGTTGACGACATTAAGGGCTACAAGCCCTCGCCTACTTCTTTCCCTTTTTTCTCTTTTTGTATTTTTAAAAAAAAAAAATTCATGCTTTTTATATAATTAAAATAAAACTTTACCTAAAATTGATTTTGACCAAAACACGGTCATTTAGTCTAATTTCATATTTTAGCTATTTCATAGCCACGCAAGAGAGGGAAAAAAAAAACCACTTAGCCAAGTTGAAAATGAACTTAACGGAAGGATTTAGTTGCACCAATTTGATATTTTTATGAATTAATTGCACTTTTTAAAAATGTAATGACTCAATTACACTCTTGTAACAAGTATTAGAATCTCCAGTGCAGTTATCCCAATGCATAATCCATATCCTAAGAAAGTTATTAGAAATTACCACTCGACCTACTAAAAATATCTTGAAAATAAATAAATAAATAAATAAAGTATTCACATGTATTTGAGAGAATATTTCAAATAAGAATATGAAGTGCCCTCAATTTCTTAAATAAAAATTTAAAATGAACATTATTCTCAAATAATGACTTAAATTGCCCTCATTTTCTTAAGTAAGGGTCTGGAGTGGACCTATTTTTAAAAAAAAAAAAAAAAACCTGAAAAGCCGTGTCAATCTTAAAGAAGGACATGACCTCACTGGCTAGTCAAGGGCATTTTTGTCCTTTAATTTTTTTTCTCATTTTTTCATTTTTTTCATTTTTTTCCTTTTTTTTAAAAAATTTTCCATAAAATGGACAAAAATAAATAAATAACACACACAAGAAGCCAAGCGAGAGGGTTGGCCGAACCCCAAGCCTATGGCCGCCACCCCACTAGCAATAGGGCTGCGACCACTAGTAGGGAAGGGCTAGCCCTTCTGCATATATTTTTTCTATTTCTTTTTGTTTTAATTCTTAGCCTTTTTTTTCTTTCTTAAGTTATTTTGTGGAAATAAAAAAATAGAAAAAAGAAAAGATAAAGAAATAAAATGAAAGAAAAAAAAAGTAAATGACAAAAATGCCCTCAATTGGTAAGGTTAGGCTCTTCTTTAAGATTAACATAGTCATTTCAAATTCTTATTTAAAATAAGGTCCACTTCAAATCAGTATTTGAGAAAATGATAACATTTTAGATTCTTATTTAGAATTTTCCCCAAAATAAATGAATATAAGATAAAACTTTTTTTCTATTATCCTTTCCAAATATTATTCTCTTCCAGCTTGTCTTCTTGATTTTAAATTTGAGCCAAATAAAAATGAAGATTCTTTTAATTTTTATAATTTTTCAATTTAGTTTGCAATTAAGTCCCAATAGAAATATACCATATTACGTTAATACTTGTAATCTGGTGTATAACTTTTGTTGGATGCGTGAATAAAAGCATTATTTACAAATCAATCTAAAATTAATATAGATAATTTGAAGGGTAGCTTATTTTATTACTTATAAATATCTCTTCATATTCACTAAGTCCCCTCTGTAAGTGATACGGACTCAAGCAATTTCGGCTCCTTTATTATTTTGGGAAAAAGCCACGAAAAACCCTGAACTTTACCCAAAGTGACACATTTACCCAAACTTTTTTTTGTGACGTGAAAAACCCCAAACTTTCCGGCCGTGACACATTTACCCCATCAAGGGTATTTTTGTCTTTTTATTCTGTTTTTTCCTTCTTCTTTTTTTTCTTTTTCTTTTTCTTCCTCCGCCGGCCATGGTGGAGCCGAGAAGGAAGCCGGCGTCCGCGGGCGGGGACACCCTCGCCCGACGCGCAGCGAGGGCGGCCATCGCCGGGACGGGCGAGGGCGGGGACACCCTCGCCCGCCGACGCGCGGGGCGGCCCTCGCCGTAGTCGGGCGAGGACGGCCCTTGCGGATCTCGGGCGAGGGCACCCCTCGCCTCGGGCGAGGGTGGCCCTCGCCGACGGCGGCGGCGAGGGCCCCCTAGCCCAAGGTCGGCGAGGGCGACCCTCGCCGGACGCGGCTTCCCTCCACCCGGTGGCCGGCGGAGGGAAGAGAGAAGGAAAAATAAAATTAAAAAAAAAAAATTAAAAATATTTAAAAATGAAAAGACCAAAATGCCCTATAATTTTGGGATAAATGTGTCACATAAGGAAAGTTCAGGATTTTTGTGTGTCACAAAAAAAAGTTTGGGGTAAATGTGTCACGGTTGGCGAAGTTTGGGATTTTTCACGTCGAAAAAAAAAATTTGGGGTAAATGTGTCGCTTTTAGCGAAGTTCGGGGTTTTTCGTGGCTTTTTTATTATTTTTCTATAGCTTATTTATTATTTGAAATAGGTTTGTTTTGCGAAAGGAAAAAAAAATCTCCAAACTCCACCTCCGTAAGTGATACGGACTCAAGCAATTTCGGCTCCTGTTATGTCGGCAGAAAGCACGGGATTTGTAACTAGTTCAATCTACTCCGATGCTCAGCTCCATGCAATGCCAATTGCTTTACTCAAACAATGATATGTCACGCTAAATCATTGGATTCATTTACCCTCTCAAGCATCATTTCCGGCCAGATCAAAAGGTGGTCGGAGACTTTGAGAATAATGACAATTGGCAAGAACATGCAGAAAAAGGCATTATAGCAACAACAAAAATATAAAAATAGAGAAAAAGAATCGTTTTCATTAGTTCTTTTTTTGTCTTGCATATTATTGGTTCTAGTTTACTCTACTTAGAGTTCTTTAAAAGGAGCGTTTAGCGAATCTAAATTTGTCACTTTTGGTCCGATCATGTTATGATTTCCCCCATTTCTCATGCGCCGCTTGGTTCCCGGATTTTGAAAATGAAAAGAACCGATCTCCACATGCCCTCGCCTCATTTCTTGATCACGATCGATATGGACATTAAGCCAAAGAATATTTCGTTTAAGCAAGCAAGGAAATTATTTAATACACTTGTTTTGCTTTCAATAATTCGAGAATTAGTTTTCTTTTTCACTTTCCGCGATGCAAGGAACGGAGAAATGGCTTCCAAATTCCGTTTGGCAAGTGGAGAGAGCATAAGAAAAGTGCTTCTTACTAGGAGATGCGATATGATTTTGAAGGGGAGATCGCCGCATCCCCTACAAAATGACCCTTGCCAAGGAATAGCGAGGGCGGCAGGCCCTAAATGGCCGCTAGCTAGGGTCAAGAGGGGGACTGCTTGCCCCCATTCAAATTCCCCTAGCCATGAAGAAGGGTAGACTAACCTGTGTAGATTTGTCAAAATGGGTCATAAACTCATTTCTTAACTCATATGGGTGTTAAATTAATGTCAACTGGATTATAAATGAGTTAGTTATATTGAGTAAATGGGTTTAAACACAATATGAGTGTTACTAGGTCATAGATGGGTTTACAACTTACTTAAACCCAACCTATTTTTATAACTCTTTTTTTAGTCTATCTCGCCTTCACTCAATTTGTGCTCACTCACTTTACACTCTTTCTTCAATTTGGCTATGATTTTTCGTAAATTTAGTTAAATATGGAAGTGTTTTAACAATATGAGTTATGTTAGATATGGTCATTAAATTTGTATTGCATTGAAATGTACTAAAATGGGTTAAATAAGACAATTTAAGTCGAATTATTTATGAATAACCCGACTCAATCATTTGAAAGGTCTACTTATGCACGGTTTTTCTTTTTAACCTTTTGGTTGTCTTTTTCCTTATATTGTTTCTTCTCCTCTCTTTTTTCATACAAATTTTACTAATGTGGCCACGAGGTGTACGATCCCTTGAACGGAAGATGGGTCTCATGGATAAATTGGATCGACATGTTAGGGGTCAAATCAATCAAAGTGATTTCAAATGCTAAAAGAATTTCTATTAAAGAATGCACGACGATCCAATTGATCAAAATTAAAGTTCAAGGAAGATAGAAGAAGAGTACGAGGATGACTTCTTGATATGTTCAATTTTCTTTTTATAAACACTTAAAATACTTTTAGACTATGTTTGATCATTTGGACCTTTTTATCAAATGGAATAAGGTTGAATATGACATAAGGTGGAATGGTTAAAGATGAGACTTCTCATATCTTATATAATATTTGGTAAATAAAATATCCAAGGTGGATCGAATGTTTGACCATTTCAACAGATTTAATATGAATGTTATGGCTCGAGTCGCCAGCAATCTCGACGTAATGGTTCTCTCCGCTGGGAAATCCCACTTCACCTTCCTTCTTGTCCTGACATTCTCCTCATACTCTGCCCATTTCGGATTGAATGTTGAACATTCAGATCTTCGAAGTTTGGCGGACGTCCAAGCCGCACGGGCATCCACCACCTTGCAAAAATTTCAGCAACCACTAATCCATCCTCCATCTTCATCACTCGCAATTTTCAACGACCACCAATTCGATCGCCACCCCACCCTTGTGGCCGACATTGAGGTCGAGCCCTGGTAAATGAAGGCGCGGTGGATACAAATGCCGCTGCTTGTGCGATGAAGGTGCGTGAGACAAAAGGGGATGATAATTGTTGCTCCAAATCTGACCACGGAGCTCCTCCATGGCTTCATGGCCGTAGTTGAGTAAAGCTCATGGTCATGACTAACATCGTTGGTGACAACGAAATTGAGTTTAGTGGAATGCTGTAAATTACAGTCATAGGTGGATAGAGGAGATAAAGAAGAGAGACGAGTAAAAAGACATGTTTTATTACCAGATATGATCACATTTATCATATCCTAACTTTTTTATTCTGATTACTAAACAAAATCCTGGCACCACTCGCGAATGCAATTATGATTTTTGATAATTATGCAGGTAATATCATTTTGGTTTTGGCTCCTTTTTATGTTTCCTTCCTCGTAAAGCCGTCGGTGCGCCTCCTCCTCCGAGGAGTAAGGGGGGCCCCCCGATCCAGGAGAAGACGCGTAGGTCCCGCAAGAATCAAAAGAGACGCTCTTTCGCTGTCGTCTCGTCGCTAATTAAAGATCGGTGGGGACCACCGGCCTGTCGGCTCGTCTCAAACATCGCGCTCAATTAATCTTGCATGGTGACCCACGTCTTCACGTGCGCAATAATGCTACGCCCGTTTCCGGTCCGGATCCTTCGAACTTCAAATAAGCTTTTTCTGCTGCGGCTATTATCTAATTTTTGCCCCCCCTATTAGCATCGGATTATTCGTTTTTTTAGCTCGTTTTGTACCTCATGTTAATTTCGAATTCTATTGTCGTCGGTTTAGCAGCTTTGAGAGTGAGGACAGGTACGACGTGATCTTAAGAATTTGAGATGCTTGATAGTGATTTCGATGGGGTTCACATGTCCTTTCACTTGTGAAATAGTCGCAGCACTTTTTTTTTTTTTGGCTATGTAGAGTGAAGTAAGGACCTGAAGTTTATGGATAAGATGAGGAAACACAACGGGTTTGGAAGCCGGGCTTCATGTGATTTTTTGTCGGATCCAAAGATATCGATCATCCGTGAGGTGAGATTGGTTATGTGGATGCTGTTGTCCGCCACATGGATGGCTCGCGCTATTAAAGAAATGTAGTTTGTGTCGATCGAATACACCACTCAATGATACATGTTAAGTACAAGAAACTTCATTAAGAACAAAACATTTCTAATGTTTGAGACTATAATAAATTGACAATAAAGCCATCTAAAGTGCGTTAAAATATTAAAATATTAAATTTCGTTTTCATCTCACAACTTAAAATTTTAGAATAGTTAGTAGTTGTCCTATGAAACCTTATATGTATTATAAAAGTATGAGATTTTGAATTCAAATATTTTCAAGCTTTTATTTATCTCTCCAATTAAATATTTTTACACTTGGTTTAGGCTAAAGTCCAATCTAAACGGAAAATGTTGATGTGGATATTTTTATTTTTATTTTCTCTATCATACGTGGCCAAAACAAACAAAAAAGAAAGAAGGAGAAAAGCTAGACAAGGGTTGCAAATCCTCCCCTTTTTTTGAATTTAGCTAATTTTTCATTTAATTTGTATAAAATTTACATTAAAAAAATCAAATTTAGACCAAAATAATATCATTTTAGCGATATACTTTATGCTTTAACTATGTAGTCGTCACGTAAGAGAAATAAAATAATACAAAAGTCACGCCAGCACTTCTCGTTAGTCAAATTAATGGAGTTAACGAAAAAAATTGCACTAGTTAGATAAGTTTTAAAATACGAATGTATTTTTTTATAAGTTTTAAGCCCAATCTTAAAATATACGGAGGGATCCGACGAGGATATTAACAAGAGCCAGTGAACGAAAACCTCGTCTAGATGTCCATCTCAGGTAGGTGAGGGCAAAAGGCGATTGACTACCGGCTGGACCGGTTTCCTCCCCGCGGTCAAAGTCAAAGTCCGGCCGCGCCAGGCGCTGCCAACTACTTCCTTTGTGCTGTCCCTGTCGCGTTACAAACAAGTTGAAATTCAATAGTTCAGTTCTTATCGATGGCCCCTATTGTCTAATAATTATATACTGGCCCTCACTTACTCGACGCGTTTTTTTTTTTTTTTGGGCATTTCCATGCAAATAGATAAATATTTGACAATTCATGTGGACGCTCAAAAAGAAAGACGTCGACACATATAATTGAACGCGTCAATGTATTTTTAAGTTATAAGTTGTTGCAAATTTTTAATTACAAACCGGAGACGCTAAATTATTCAGCACGTGCTTTGAGGTAGTCGGTGCTGAAAAAGAAATTGTGGGGAAAATGCTACATGTGTGTTGGCATAACAAAAAAAAAAATAAATGTCTAAGTGTTTAGTCGCCAACTCAATCGACAGAAGCCAATTACGATGGCAACAAAAGTGGAAAATGGCCAAGCGTTAAGAACATTGGTCGATATAGTGTAGCTGTTCAAGAATGTTTAATTTTGAGTGAGAGACATGTCAAGAAAAGAAGCAAATAAGTGCTAGAGCGAAGAGCTGATAAATGAAGAATAACTTGGCTGATGAATTGGAACATAGAATGTAACTATCGAAGTAGTGGAATCGACAATTTTAGATGTTATTAATGTTTGTATATAAATGTTACTAGATAGTAGGAGGCACATAGGGCATGTTTAATTTCTATTTGCATAATTGTAAATTGTTCATTGGTATCGATATCAATTCAGGATTTAATATTGACTTTAAATACCCCCACTTATAAACTCTGTGAAGGATCCCCTGATCAATCCAAGAGCACATATTCTTCATCTTCTTGTCCAAAAATTGAGAAAGGACCTTTGAAACCTTTGTCAATTGGACTAGATCATTAATACGGAAAATAATTCACCCTTTTTGGTGGAATAATGAAGATTGCTAATATAAGTTGATCATAAGTGAGTAAAACATGAAACTTAAGTAGGATGCAAATAAAATAGTAGATCCATACAAAGAAAATGGAAATTTAAGAGTACTAAAGAAAGGTTTATGAAATCAAAGAATTTTCAACTTAAGAACTAAAGGTCGGTTGTTTGAATCATGCAAATTGCTTTTGGTTATGACTACTTTCATAGCATTAAGTCTCGAACTCAATCGGTTTATGAGCTTGTAAGGCGTTTTACGAGGCTTCCAGTAGATTATCAAAGAAAAAGAAAAGAATGATTAGTTTCTAACTAAATGCACATTCCATGGGAGTTCCTTTGCCTTTCTAAAGGAAAAGGTTTGAAGTAAATAAAGACAAGAAAGTAGCAATTTAGGAATCATAATTGCCTAAAAAGTCGTATTATCAAATATCACTCATGTTTAATCGAATTGGAAGGCTAATTCTATGAATAAACTTATAAAATGCGTGTTTCAGCAAAAGAAAAAGGTGTGGAAAAATAAACCCCCGCCCCCGATGATTAAAATACAGGATTAGGATCCTTCGAAATTAAGAAAATGATGGCACTATATAATCCAATGAGATACTGACACGTCGCCCAGTGAGTATGTTGGACGACCCCGATCTATTTTCGCCTTTTTTGACCTTTCCCTTTCTACCTTTTCGCCCCTGTGCCCCCTTATTACTTTCGAATACCCAAGAAAAGAACACTCCCACCATTGCATGTCGCCACCCAGGCCGCATGAGTCGTGGAATGTCGAGCCCCATCTCTATAGGTGACAAAATGGATCAATGAAACAAAATTTCCACTTATATTTATCAAAGAATTAATATCATGAAAAATTTCAAATTACTTCGTTTACGATAAATTTACCCAAAATTCATCAAAAACTCAAAACTAGACACATTTGTCGCCATCTATTCATTTTTATTAAATTGGATTAATAATATGAAAAATTCAAAATTAATAAACCCATAATAAATGGACTGTAAATTCTCAAAAATTCCAAACGTGATGACCATCTATTAATTTTTGTTAAATTGGATTAATAATATGAAAAATTCAAAATTAATAAACCCATATGTCAAGTGTCTTGCGTTATCAAATTCCGAAATTTGACAGTAAAATTTAATAGAAATTAATGAAATGTAAGTTTATCACAAATGTACCGGTTTGAAGATTTTCTTAGTATTGACCTTTTATCAAATTGGGTCTTCAATGGGTTGCTCCAATTCTATGAGTGGGTCCAAAAAGGGTTATAGAAAAACGAAATCCAAGTAAGAGTGGATCTAAATAAGTCTAACCCGTACCCATATTTTAACTCATTCCAATGGGGCCGCGTATCGCCTTTCACCCATTCGCGCCCATTTCCAGTACCCACTGGCAACTGCCATGCCCTACACGCCAACATGTCGACCCCTTTCAATGATGCCTTTTCAGATTTCTTTTAATTTCCTTTTCTTTCCAAATTCATTCGTACATAATTTCACATTCGCGGTTTCCTTTTCCCTTTTAATTTTTTTTGGGACTTTTATTATGGAATCATTTTACTGAATTTTGGTTTTTTTTTTTAATTTTGTAGAATTTTGCCTCTAGCATTTATCGAAGTACTTTTTTTTTTTTCTAATTTCCATACTCGGAGTATGAACAAAAAACTGTATAATAAAGCATGCATTTAGATTACATGTCATTACAACACATGCAAAGTTTTTTAGTTCTTTATAAGTATTTTAATCTTGAGGTCTTTTTACTTTTTTCTTCGATTTTATCTACTAATTTATTAATTTACTTCTTTTTAATATTATATAAAATTTAATCTAAGTAACATACACATAAATAGCTTAAGGTGGGTTAAATAGGTAGGTACGCGTTTTTATAAATTTAGTTAAATACAAATGTGTTTTAATAATATGGACTGCATCGAGTAATGTTTGATTCTAAGTTGGTCTAGATATGTGTGCTAAAATTGTAATTACATAAAAATTAGTCAATAAGGGTTAAATTGATGAATTTTGATTGGACCATTTTCAAGTCTAACTAACATGTTTGATGGATCTACTCATTCCTCAGCTCTCTCTTCGCATGCTTACACACATGGTGAATTTGGATTGAAACATCAATGATAAAAATATTTTTTTGTTCATTCAATTATTTTGAAAAGTGATACCATTGATCTTTTTTCTAAATCATTCGTCATTTGTGAAATAAATACAGTTTTATTGGGCCGTTAATTTCCATCTTAGGATACCGCTTTGTAATGTCAAGCCTAGACAAGACCCAATTAAAAAGCAAAGGCTCATGTGGCATACCTGTTGACAAGTTAAATAATTCATTAACATCTGTCCTTGTGTACTATTATCTATTTTCTCCTCTCTCCTTTCTTTTATTTATGGATATATTGGGGAAATGGATCAATGACTTCTGTTTTCCTGCTCAGAATTTGGGTAATGCAGTCGATTAGTTTGAAAAAGGTGCGAATAACGAGAAAAGAAGTTCTTTTTTTTTTCTTTCTTTTTTTAAAACCTCCATCCTTTTAACACCGACAATTTCTAGGGAGAGTTCAACAAAAAAAGGAACCGAATCACGACCTCTAGAACATAAGAAATTAACCGAAAAACCAAGGCGTTGGGAACTCCATAACCGATAAAAATTAGCCAAAAAGAAGACAGAACCACAGAGACCTGCAAAGTCAAAAATTCAACAAAATTTCAACAAAAATTCAAAGAACATGGCGGTGGCATTGAGCTGTGTTCTAGCTGTCTCGTTAACGAAGTGCATTATTTTCCCTCCCTCCTCCTCCCGACATCCCTAGAAAAAAACACCAAACCCTCCTCTCCCTCTCTCCTCAATTCAAACCGCCACCTTCTCTCTCTCTCCTCCATACTTCAGATCTCAAAGTTCCCATTTTTTCTCTTCTCAAAGAGAGAGAGAGAGAGAGATTCGTACCTCGCATGCCACGCATGCGATGAAGACCACGACGACGACGACCGCCGCCGCCGCCGCCCTCTTCGTCCTCTTCGCCTCCCTCGCCGTCCTCCGCCGCCTCCGCCGCCCATGGCGCCGCCGAGCATCGCCTCCTCCTCCACTACCTCGACGAGTTCGGCGACCGCGGCGAGCAAGTCACCGTCGACCCCTCCGCCTCCTTCGAGAACCCGCGCCTCCGCAACGCCTACGTCGCCCTCCAGGCCCTGAAGCAGGCCATCCTCTCCGACCCCAACAACTTCACCGCCAACTGGGTCGGCCCCGACGTCTGCGGCTACTCCAACGTCTACTGCTCCCCCGCCCCCGACGACCCCAGTGTCCGCACCGTCGCCGGCGTCGACCTCAACCACGGCGACATCGCCGGGTACCTCCCCGAGGAGCTCGGCCTGCTCGCCGACCTCGCGCTCTTCCACCTCAACTCCAACCGCTTCTGCGGCAGCGTGCCGCAGAAGTTCCGGAACCTGAAGCGGCTCTACGAGCTGGATCTGAGCAACAACCGGTTCGCCGGGAAGTTCCCGCGGGTCGTGCTGGAGCTCCCGGCGCTCAAGTTCTTGGACCTCCGGTTCAACGAGTTCGACGGGTCGGTCCCGCGGGAGCTCTTCGACAAGGATCTGGACGCCATTTTCATCAACGACAACCGGTTCCGGTTCGACCTGCCCGATAATCTCGGTCACTCGCCGGTGTCGGTCATCGTCCTGGCGAACAATGACTTCGGCGGGTGCCTCCCTCAGAGCATCGTCGATATGAAGAACCTGAACGAGGTCATCCTCATGAACAACGGGTTCAAATCTTGCTTGCCGTCGCAGCTGGGGAAGCTCAAGAACGTGACGGTCTTCGACGTCAGCGTCAACCAGTTGGCGGGTCCGTTGCCGGAGAGCGTGGGCAAGATGGTGAGCTTGGAGCAGTTGGATGTGGCTCACAATCGGCTGTCCGGGAAGATCCCGGCGAGCGTTTGTGGCTTGCCCAAGTTGCAGAACTTCACGTTCTCCGACAACTTCTTCACCGGCGAGCCGCCGTCTTGCCTGCGACTGCCGGCGGTGGACGACCGGAAGAACTGCTTGGCGGGCAGGCCCGGACAGAGGTCGCCGATTCAGTGTAGGGCGTCTGCGTCCAGGCCTGTGGATTGCAGTGCTTTCGGATGCTCTCGTTCCTCTGCCCCTTCTCTTTCGCCGCCGTCCCCGCCAGTCGTCTCTCCACCGGGGCCGGCAGCGCCACCGGTCGGCTCCCTAGTGGTGCTCCATCGCCAATGCCAGTAGCTCCGACTTCGCCGCCGGTTGGAGAGCCACCGCAGTCGACGCCTGGTCCTTCCACTTCGCCGTCTGGTAGCTCTCCATCGCCAATGCCGGGGGCTCCGACTTCCCCGCCGGTCGGGGAGACGCCGCAGTCGGCGCCTGGTCCTTCCACTTCGCCATCTGCTAGCTCTCCATCGCCGATGCCAGAGGCTCCGACTTCCCCGCCGGCTGGGAAGCCACCGCAGTCGGCGCCTGGTCCTTCCACTTCGCCATCTGCTAGCTCTCCATCGCCAATGCCGGGGGCTCCGACTTCCCCGCCGGTCGGAGAGACACCGCCGTCGGCGCCTGGTCCTTCCACTTCGCCATCTGCTAGCTCTCCATCGCCATCGCCTCTGTCATCGCCGCCGCAGCCGGTGGACCCTCCTGGTAGCTCTGTAACGCCATCGCCGGCGACACCTACCTCGTCCCCTCTGCCATCGCCGCCCGTTTACTCACCTCCCTCGCCCGTTTACTCAACGCCTCCACCGCCTTCTTACTCATCACCTCCACCATCTCCCCCACCACCGGCTCAATCTTCATCTTCCTCCCCTCCTCCTCCGCCGCCATACTCTCCACCCACCTATTCCTCCCATAGCTCCCCACCACCACCACCACCTCCACCTTCATCTTCACATTCTCCTCCACCGCCTCACGTAGAACATTCCCCACCATTGTCGCCGCCGTCGCCATTCACCCATTATTTGCCACCGCCTCCCGCCCACCATCATGGGTCGCCGCCTCCGCCGCCGCCGCCGCCGTCGCCGCAGCAAGGTCACGATCACTCGCCCCCTCCTCCAGAAATTCCATGTGAACAGTCGCCGCCTCCGCCATCCCCACCGCCCCCGGCCCCTGCATACAAGGGGCCAATGCCACCGATTACTTCAGTCCCATACGCTTCTCCTCCCCGCCGCCTTTCTATTAATTCTTTTTCGAGAATTTGTTTTTTCCCCCTCTTTAACCTCCTCTCCCAAATTTGCACCCAATGAGATTCCAGCAATATGGCATTTTCGGATCATGTGCAGCGTTAGATTGTTCGCCGTAATTTCTCTGAAAATCAGTCGACGACAAAACTGTTGTCAAAGCAAGAGGGAAAGAGGAGAGAAAGTCTCTACAATCTATTTATTTTTAATTTTTTTGGGAATATTATTTCTGAGTTTGTGAAATAAATTTCAAGAAGAGTAGAGCGATGTAAGGTTGTAGGATTGTATTATGTATATCGGTCATCGTTAATGGGATCAATCTCCAATCAGGGTCACTCCCTGCTGTTTGAATTGGTATGATCTTTTAGTTTTGCATCACAACCTCTCCAAATTTTCCTTTCCTCCTTGTTCCTGTTTCTTCTAGTGATCAACTTCATGGAACATTATCGTATTGATTCTACGAATTCAGACCAGCCATTCATCTTGGTCTCGCCATCACGGGTGTTTTGTCGTTTGCAACACGATCCAAACCAAATCTCTATACCCTTTGCGTCCGTGAAAACAACAGTTACTCCACTCAGTCTCTGTTTCCATCTTTCTGCACTAAAAGGGTCAAATTTCCCACATGGAGGATGTGTATAAATTGCAAAATCTTTAGCATTTCTAGATGCGAGCATGTGTAATGAGAACATGGCCCACGAACTCAAACATTATTGTCCTGCTAATCCTGCCTCAAAGATTTGAACTTTGAAACTTTGAAACTAAATCTCGATTTTGATTCCGAGTTTAGCGCAGACCCATTTGTTTCCTGCATCAGTCACGAAGAAATCTCAGCACAGTATTAGAATAAGTTCAGTTTCCAAGGTCCTTGATCGCATTGTTCACATCTATTTTAATAGATCCTCAATGTCGATCGAGTGTCCAGGTTAGAGCAAAATTTATGCACTGTCTCTTCTTTTCCGAGTTTACTCTAGTAGCCTCCAAGTTTTAAGTTAAAAAAATGCAGATTGGGAGGATCATCTTGCTTAAAGATTACTCAAATCCTCTGGCGTTTGGGAATTGAAATATTGACCTCTTTTACTTGATCTGTGTGCTCTCTTTCTCCCGGGCTTTCTCACCGAGTCAGGGTTTCACAGTCGTCCTCTGTTTGAAAAATCTTCTTTTCTTCGCATCCTAAGAGTCTCTCTCCGTTTCAGCTCTCTGTGCCCATCAGATTAGGATAAGGCCGTGAGTGACGATAGGCATCGATCGAGCAAAAAAGATATTCGATCCCGTCTTCATTCAACGCACCAATTCAATCCCTCAACAACTCTCCACCGTTTGTACATCACTAAATCTGGCAGAGCTCTTAACTGGGTACTGCTATTTCCCACCCACCAACACTTAAAATAACTCAAAAACATAGAAATTTTCAGCAGGGAAGAACTCGAAAACAAATGTGTCTATCATCCACCAATGTTCACATCTAAATCATGCTGTGCAATATTGTAGCTAAGGTACCATTTGAGTGTGTTCGATAATCTTTCTATTTTTTTCTTGGGAACAAAATATATTTTATTTTATTTATTATTTTTGTTTCAAATTTATTCATTATACTAACGAATTACCCGAAAAAGAAAAAGAAAAAATGAGTAAATTGGTTGATATTTTCTATTTTTTTTCCTATTTTGGAAAACAAAATAACAGAAAAATAAAAAAAATAGGATGGTTACTAAATAAGTTCTACACATTGCGATGAACCGTGTCCTTTGAAAAAATATTGCAAGGTTTCATAGACAATGTAATTAAGTTAATAGCGAGCACCATGATGGACTCACATATTAAACAGTTGCAGTGTTTGCAGTGATACCGATTCATATAGCTTATAGATCATTCAGTATCCGGTGCAGGTGGACGATCTTGATTTCTGTTGCTGAGCATTTGGTGCAAGCGATGGCAACGCCTGATTATCGACTGTCAATTTTTACTCCGGGAACAGGCCATTCCTGTGTGTTCACGTGCCTGATTGACGACTGTCAATTTTGGATTCAGGATGCCGAAATGACCACAAAATTTACTCATTTTTTCTTGGCTATGAATAGTATTCCCAGAAATCAACGCAAAGTCTTCTTCTTTGTTTATTCATTTTCGCCATTACAGAAGGCCTTCGATTGGTGATTCCTGTACACTTTCATCAGATTCTCTTCTGGTTTCTCTGGAGACACCCTCTCTTCCCTCTTCATGTTGTCTGGTCCCTGTCTCTGCAACGGAGCACATGCGCGAGGTTCGTCTAAATTTAGAAATTAGGCATTGGTTCTGGCGCTCGATAGAGTAAATTTTTATGCCATCTCTTGCAGGTATTTCCTAATTATTTGACCATTCATACTGTAACGATATGGAAAAAGAAATTGGGCAGCCCCCCTTTTTCCTTTTCTTTTTCGGGTAATTCGTTAGTATAATGAGGCGTTTATAAATATCCTAGACAAGGGTGTTTTACATATACAGATATTAATGTATATATAGCAAACAATTACATTTTTGTATATATTTTGTTTTGGAAGTGGAGAAAAGGAAAGAAAATTAAACGGTGGGTCAGTCAAGTTGATCCAACTGACCGTTGTAGTGAAATTGTTTATATTGCATGAAAGGATGCGATGAACATATGAAAATAATTTTATTTCAAAAGATAGAATAATACTATTTCAAAAAGCATAGTATACTAAAGATTCTACTAATGACCTATTGGGTATTTGACGAGTTACTAACTCTTCAAGATTATTACTAACTCTTTAAGATTAGTACAATTGTCCACTTTGTTGGGTCTTTTGATAGAACAAAAGAAGGCCGATAAAAATATAACGACAAATTTATATTCACGACTTTCTTCTTCCTTGCGATGCTGTATGTCCCTTGAAATTTATGGATTTGAGTTCATGGCTGAGAACATCTTGAAGTGCATCATTATTGTGTTCTTGTATCTTAGAGTTAGTGTTCCCGTTGAAGCCGTCTGCAACATACCTCATAAATTACTATCTAAAAGAGAACTTCTCGGAAACATCTTTTGTCAATCTACATTCTCCGATTTCTTCTTTCGATTGGATTTTTCTTCATTTTCTATTTTGATTTTGACGTACATTTCGAATTTGCCACCTTAGAAATGAGAGTATAAACACCCACATGAGATCTCGTCTGGTTCACCTCATGTATAGGTGATATCTTACATTCATCATGAGCGCATGCCATTCAAAATTATGAACTGGCCCTTCTCCCTTTGAACATGAAAACATCACCAATTACCATCGATCATTGCTCGTGGCTATATGAATGATCTGTGGTACGGTATGCACAAATCTAACAGTGACACAGACACATGAACTGTGATCATTCTGTCTGATTGCCATGAGCAAGAGAGGGAAGGGGCAATAAGTGATGGGAGACGCGAGATCGACATCCAGGTCGATCGATTGCATACCATTGGAAGATGCAGAGCGTTACTTGAAGTCAGACTTGACCGATGAACTGGCTCAAATCGAGTTCATTGAATAATATAGAGCTTTGTTTCGCTCCGCCGATCACTGAAAATGCCGTCTAGAACCGCCGGAACAATGGCCGGGCGCGGTGCATTGTCAGGCTTACGATCGGGTCTGCTTGGACTGGTCCATTGTTGTGGAAATGGAATCTAAGGACTACAATTTCACAAAAGATTGGGCCTTTGCTTGGGGCTTTTTTCCTCTCCCAATCCGCTTCGCATGTATATGATACTGATTGGGCTGATATAGTCCACTTGATGAGCATCTGCACATTGGGGCCGACCTACCTATTCATCAACTCCAGGACTAGGTAGGATAAGCATGCATCATATCCATTTACATGGATTTGAATACATGTCAGATCAGGTCCAATAATTTCACCTATACCTATGCTTTCCACACCAAAACCATTTTCAAAAGTTTAACCCAAGCTCATGAAACTTTCCAAAAAATAAAAAATAAAAAAATAAAGATGAAATACGTTGCATTTGATAGAAGCATATTGCAAAAAGGCTTAGTATGGATCTCATAGTTTCTTAACACGTAATTGATTTGATATCATAAATTTATTTGTGAATACTTGCTCTATCGCAAGCATGCCGTCACTAATGCCTATTCAGTCACCACGAAAGTTGAACCATTAGTTTTATGTTAGAAAGACCTTTCATCGCCCCGTCACGCTTCGATGCCCACCAATCACAACCTCATTGCCTCAGGGACCAAAGTCATGAGGTGCTAGTCCCTCTCAAACTCACCAGCGTCTGTGGATCAAATTACATGGGAGCCTAGTAGGGATATATTACATGTAGTACGCCCATCATTGCTTCGAGCATGTTACACCCAATAAAGGATATTGGCTGAGTGGTGCTTTGAATCTTTTCTTTCCGGATGCCACGGTACATGAGAATTCAATTCACATCCACCGTTCAATCAAATGACCTCGCACCTAACAACCGTACATGCTAGTGAACCTAACATGCACTTGAAACACCATTTGTTTTTTTCTTTTTGGTTAGGGCGATGATGCCATACACCTTCTAGAAGCTGGTGTGCCACTCCCACTCCAGGGGTGAATCTAGGGCATCATTTGATAGGAATCAAGAGGGTGAGGCCCGTCGTCTCGTCACTAATGCCTGCAGGGGATGGACCATTGGGGCATTATAGGCGCGCCCCTCCAACCACATTGGCATCTCGTTTCCATCTCATGGAGGTCACGATTGGGGACCATCCTGAGATTCCTGACATAAGTCTTGCTTGGGTCACTCTTAGTCCGCCATCGACGCCTGCGCCTCCAGCTCCTTTTCAAATCAAAATTTTCAAAAAACTGAAACGTTTCTGAGTTCCTTTTAATTTCTCTTCTCTAAGTTGTACACAATTGCCAGCTAGCTATAGCTTTCCATATGCCAACGACCCAGTTTGATAGTTTAGAGATGTAGGGCTTACACGGTTTCTCATAAGATCACGTGTTCGAGACATGTCACGAGCGAATCTTTGACTAATTTATGCCTTGTTACCTCATATGAAGAGATTTCATGGCTTTTGAGACATTGTTGACGCTGCAATATAAAGTTGCATGCTTATGGATAGTTTAAGTAGTTATAGATCAAATTGTACATTTGTCGTAATGGATGTAAGGCTCTTATGGCAACTCCTTTCCATTAGTTTCCTCTCTCCACCTTTTTTACCAGTTGGAAAAAAACTTCCACGCATTCCTTTTTGACCGGAAAAAGAGAGCTCCATCTGATTTCCAAGTCAACAAAGTTCACTTATACAATGTTACATGTGATACCCTAAGTACTTGGATATCTCTAATTCACGAAAGTGACTAATCAAGCTGTAGAATTATTGAGATTTTGCGACTCAAGTCTTAGGTTTAATGCAACTACTTGGTGTTAGGAGACAAGAAAGTGATTCTTCAGAAAAACCTAAATATCGACGTGGATGGCTTGCTTTTCATTAAAATTGACGAGATCAGTCATTTTTGTACGAGATAGCTAATCTAGAATACCATCAAGTGACACCAAAAACTTGAGTGATTGCTTGTTTGAAAAAAGATATGAAAATTTTATGTGTAAATATACATAACAATATTTGTATTTTGTGAAAGTTTCAAGTTTTTTGAATTTTAAGATAATTATAGTGTGCATGTCACAAAATTTTGATTAAGCAAAACACGAAAATAACGGATAGACAATCTTCAAACTCGCCCTTTTGTCAAGGTTAATATGACATTTTGAGAAAAAGATTTTCCTTCCATCCTTCCACGATTCATCTATTTCAAACAGAAGATTATTCTAATTCTCGATACTTTCTTCATCAAAATTTTCCACAAATTAAACAGTGCAAGGGAGAATATATTATTCATCATAAAGTATTAAAAGATGGTCGCATGACACTTACTGAGAATCATCAATGGTACTATGATTTTATAAATTTTCTATTAGAAGCATGATACTCTCTTGAAATATGCTCTTTTCCAAATTTTAAAATGTATTAATAAAGTTCGACGGAGATCTTAGAGAATTACACTGGTCTTATTAAGCGTTATCATTAATATTAGAGGCAAGGGGGGGCAATGGCTGACCGAGAAATTGAGGTTATGGAGTGAGACATAAAATGAATAACGTAGGTGGTTGGATGTTATCGTTTGAGCTCCATTTGGAAGTTATCTTGTGCTCATTTGAACCATGAAGTTAATTTACTATCAACTATATAATTTTGCCATGTTTACTAATTATTTTAATTTCTTTGTCCACCCAAATAATCCTTCCAAACAGTGTCATCCTAGTACTTGAGTTGGCTATCGGGGGCTACATGTCTTCTTTGGACATTGACAAACGAGGGGTGCTTCTGTCATGGTATCACAAAACATGGCATATTCATAGTACTAGAGTTGGCATTCACTGTTTTTAATGTCAGCTAATGAAGGAAACGGCAGCAAATTCAAGCAGATATTTGGAGCTGTATTGTGCAGGCTCGAGTCAGAGTGTAAATTTCGAAAAGTCCAGCATTTTACTTCAGCTCTAATGTTAGTGAAGAGGAGAAAGGGAAACTGAGTAAAATCCAGGGCATTAAACTTCGTTCAGAATCTAGGCAAGTACTCGTGCCATCCTACACCTCTGGAGAAGGTCGAAAAATGAGGCCGTTAATGCAGTTGGAGAAGACATAACCGTGAGAAAGTCAAAAGGGAGAAGTGCATCTCCTAGTCAAAAGCAGAAAATGAAGTTTTGATTAAAGTAGTTGTTGTGCCTTTTTCATGCGTTACTTTAAGGGAAGATAACATAAATAATCTCTAAACTTTGGTTCAATGTATAATGTGATTTTCGAACTTTTGATTCATCCAATGTGGTGTCTAAATTTGAGTTCTATGTGCAATGTGGTTCACGAAATTTTAATTAATTTAATGTATTCTCTAATTCTTATTTTATTTTATTTATATTCAATTTAGTCCATGGATTATATGAAATTGTTTACTATTGTTACCATGATCTTGAATTAATGAAAGGACTATATTCAACTTATTCATGTAGTTTAGAGACTATGTTGAAGTTGTAATAAAAGTTCATTAATTACATTGAACAAATTAAAAGTTTAGCATGTAGTTTAGGAACTATAATAAACACATATCAAAAGTTTAGAAACCACAGTGAACAATTAAAAAGTTTAGAGATCGTATTAAATATTTGATTAAAGTTCATGAGTCATATTGAACAAGTTAAAAGTTCAGAGATCATATTATACATTAAACCAAAGTTTGGAACCATTTGTGTGATTATCTCTTATTCTAAGTTTCTAAAGAAGTGTTACCAAGAGGCGGTTGCTGCTGTGGCTAAGTTCTGGTGAGGGCTGAAAGATGACGAAAAGAAAGTCCATCGGAAGAGTTGGGAGGCCCTAACTGCGTCCAAAGCTGCAGGTGGCTTTTGGTTAACATATTTACTGAATTTCAATGTGTCCCTTCTTGCAAAATTTTTAAAGGGGCTCTGCTTTCTTTAGTGAAAGTTCCTGGATGCAAACGATGGAGGGGCTGCCTCATGAGGGTGGACTAGAACTTGTGAAGGACCGAAGGTGCTGCAACATGGTGCTGCGTGGCAAATACAGGTCGGCAAGAGAGTCAAGAGCGTGGAAGGTTACGTGGGTCTCTAATTCACCGCTGTTCGAGCCACAGAAAATTCGTTTGAAAAATGATGCATTTGGCGATGGTGGAGAATCATCAGTGGAGCACCTCATTCTGCTGCGCGAGTGGAGCAGGATAAAGATGAGCTGGTCTTGGAGCTGGGGAGGAGGTCGGAAAGAGGGTGGATGCACTTGATGCTGAGATGACCTGAGGCTGTGGCTGGTAAGGAAAGCCCTGTTGCTGGGTAAAACGAGAGATTCGGCAGAATATTCGGGTGGAGATGGGATTGCAGCTGTCATTCTCAGCAGCCCCCCCGCAATCACTCAGCAGACCAGTAGTCGGAGTACATACTTTCCCTCTTTCCCTGTGTCTTTTCTTTTAGGGCACGAGTCAAAGTTTCTAGTCAAATTTTTTGATTTCTCTTTCTAAAAAGTATTTCCAAAACAAATATGTATTTGATAACAATAGAAAGTTTCGCCATTCCGGTCGGTAGCAAGAGACGGGCAGTGACAGTGATGGGGGCGGGAGTGAGCGGATAGTGGGCGGCTAGTAGTGAGGACAAACGATAATAAGAGTTTTATTTCTCATTATTCAGGAAATTAAAAAAAATTGGAAATTTTCACTTCTCATTTTTGTTACAAACTTATTTTTGAATTAAAAAATTATTCTGAAAATAGAAAAATGAAATTACTTACCTAATGGAAATCTATTCTAAACATGTTTCTGGAAACAAAAAATTAAATCTTGTATGGTTATCATGTATAACCTTGAGGTTGATTTGCACGAAAAGACCTCCCTTGGTACATCTAGATGTTTTTGTTAACCATCAATTTATGGGGGAGTCAATTCAAATGAAGATAATCGTGATGGATTACGAGATAGGAATCAATGATCTCAGGCTGCGTTTGGTAATCCGGATTTGAGTCTAGATAGGATAACAATTATCCTATCCAATGTTTGGGAATGTCCACCGGATCAAACAAACCTGAATACATCTGGATAAAACGCCGGATAAAAAATCCGAGGGAGGGGGTGGGATAAGCCCGGATTGAATACAAATTTTTTTTTTTAAGGAAAGAAAGAACTTAACAAAAAGAGAAGATATCATAAGCATCTTTGCAAATAGATGCCTTCGCCTCTTTGATTCATTTGTCAACCCTCTTCTTCCACTTCTTCTCCCATCTTCGCTTCTCGTACGCCAGCGATTGGGTGCTCCTTCCTTTGGATCATGGACTTGCTGAACCTGATGACCAAGTACGTTGGATGTCTCAAAGGAAGAGGGGAAGATGGTGACGGTCATGAAGTGGCTGTAAATCTTTGGTATCGTTGACAATTTGGGATCTCGATGGATTTGAGGCAATGCAAAGACTACTTCCGTGGTCAGCTAAAATTCCCCCGCCCCCTCTTTGTCGTAGTCTAAGATTTATCGATTTGTGTTGTCGTTGCACGGCGATATTGGTGCTCACCATTTTCAATGGTGGCCACAATTAATTGCAGAGGTGGTCACAATTAATCGATATAGGGCTTTTCCATGGCCTTTAATTAATTGAATTTTCTATTTTTTAATTTTATAATTTAATTAAATATCATATTTATTTTTTATCTTATCCTGAAATGCATCAAGCACTTGATAGGATTATATATGTCTGCCTTTATTATCCGGAGGATTTAATATCATACTTTATTTTATCCTATCCTGATTATTATCACGACGACCAAACGCAGCCATGATCATACAAGTACTCAAAAAATAAGGCTCCATCTCTAATGATGAAAATCTTGACTTTGGTCGTGAAATGCTAAAACTAGATCCGGAATTAAAGGAATTAACTCTATTAAGCAACGACAACCCCAATATTTATCCCCCCAAAAAGGGCGGACAATCAAGATCACAAGAAATCTGCCACTGATTTTAGGTAACAGTAATAATAATCAATAACCCGAAAAGTCGTACCTAAAGAACCCATAAACAGATTGAAAGAAACAGAAGACGGAATGCACCCAACTTTAGGCCCAAAATTCATAAGATGACAATGCTAAATAATACCCATTTCCACTCGATTTTAGCAGTTTTCTGTACCATCGTTGAGACCAATTTTCATAAAGCTTCTATTCTTCCTCATTGTAATCTAAGAAGCATTGACACATTCCGAAAGTTTTTGTGTTGTGTCTGACACTCTGATACGTGTCCGACACGTGATCAATTATTCTCAACATGCTTCCACATGCGAGTCCGAAATTCCAACACGCGATTCCAACACGCACATGATTAATTTTAAAAATTTTCAATACTTAAGGGATCAAAATATAAATTAATGAAAAATAAGGAAATTAACAAAGATAATGGGGAATGAAGAAAATTCTTATTCTCAAGTTTCTCACTTATAAGTTTTGATCTTCCCGTGAGTGACGATGGAACACATTTCTTATCGTCGGCATTGTTTTGTTACCCCAACATACTTGAAGTTATAATATTTTTTGCTTCTTTTCGCCTTTCGCAAGCATCGCTTGTGAGTTATATCTTTTGGTCTATGTTATTGGTTTGTGAGTTATCTCTCACATTTTCCGTGGGCGAATTTAGTAATTTCCTTTTCTTTTGGTCATACTTCAAGAGTTTTTGTTCTGAATTTTCATTTTTCTTGAAAATTGTTTTGCAAAAGAGCTCTAAGTTAGTTTTTATCATGAACTCCGAACTCTGTTTATGACTATAAAAAATCTCACCAATCTCCGACAAGTATAAGAAAACAAGACACCTTCCTTCAATTTTGTAATTTTTTGAATTTCTTGTTCAATCTTTTATCAAATTAAAACAATGAATGATATTAATAAATATTGGATTAATATTTTTATGATAAATTAATTTTATGCTCTTTTTTATTATTATTTATTTATTTTTGTATTTATATATAAAAAATTATTTAATATATAATGTATTGGAATGTGTTGAAATTCTATACTTTTTGAGAAATAATGTGTCGACTATCGTGTCATATTGTGTATTCGTGTCGGTGTTAGATAGGTTGTAATTAGCCTCACGACAGTTCTCAATGCGGGCTCATCTCTCGGCAGATAGAAATTCGGCCGACGTTGGGGAGGTTACATCAATCTAGTCAAGCAAAAAGAACAGAGATTATCATTTATCTCAGATGAAAATTAATCCTCAGATGGGACATCTTTCGGCGCAAATTCCTGAAGCCCGTGCCGTGCACGTGATCCCAGGATCCCTTTTTCTTGCTTATCGTCATATTCCGAGAAGTGCCTATTCTTTTCCGCTGCTCGAGAACCTAGATACAGCTGAAAAGAGAGCGGGGGTAATAGTCAAAAGTTTCAGACAAAGGGAAAGATTCCACCTTGAAGCCAGAGCTGTTCAAGAACACAGAGATGCCATGGTCGACTTTTTTCTGGGGTTTTCAATCGATTATCATCACTTTGTCCTGAGATTTCTTTGTCTTTTCATGAAAAAGGGAGAGGGAAATAGTTTTTACACGCATTGAAATTGGCCATCCTTGCAAGCTTTGCCCTGCCAAAAAGGCAGAACATGGGTTGCCCGATTTTTGGAGTTCCCCTTCCTTGCACGACATATCCCTTGAAATATGTAACTCGCCTTTTTCCTTTTTTGTCGAGTTTTCGGGATCCCAAAAAGTGATTAAGCTTAATTTAGATGATTCGAAAATTCCTTCTAAAATTAAATTTCCGCCGCACTTAATTAGAGATTCAAAAATTATAGGGAGATAGGAACTCTGATGACCGAAGACGAGAGTAAATTAATAAATAATTGGCATCATGAAAAAGAATAGCAAAATGAGGTAATTGTGATGTGGATTTGTTATGGTTGGCCAAAGAGAAAGGACTTGCATTGCTTGGGTATGCATTGTATAATGGAATCGCGCCTTTTCAAAGTGTTGATGTTGCGTTAAATAACATATTTTCAAGGAATAAATTAGGCCCACCACAAAATATCTAAAACTATATTTACTGCAACACAAATATCCTAAACTCAAATTTGTCCATTGTGATACAAATAAATCAAACTTTTTTTTTTGGTAAAAGGTAAGACAAATAAATCAAACTTTTTATTCATACTAATGTGACAGATATATTCTAGATGTAATTGAAATAAAAAGTAGATATATCATATATGTATAAGTATGATTTTTTTTTGTGACACAAAAAAAATTCGAAATATTTGTATCACATAGGGCAAGTATAAGGCTTTTGTGGAATTTGTCCTAAACTTATTTCAATATTATTCTGGGGGAAGGAGTATAGAAATGGTAGAAATAAATAGATTTTTAATATAGGTGTATTATTTTTTGGCCAAACACATTCAGTGCGGCGGAAGCAACCGAAGAAAATAGAAAAAGTGAAAGAGAAAAAGAAAAAGCAGGAGGTTGTTGGGCCGTGCCCTAAGTCATTATTGCCTCGTTCTTGGGAAATTATTGCTTATTGAAACATGCCAGACAAAAGGTTACAGGGGGAGCCGTCTGATCATTAGAAATTATTAAATTTGGCTATATGATAAATTCTAGCACTCTATAATAATTTTATTGGTAATTTCCAAGGAAATGGCATATTGAACTGCGCAGATTATTGGTGGAAAATATAATCAATGAATTAAGTGGACAATCCATATCGGTTTAGTAATCCAATATTGCCATTTTTGTCTATGAATTCCAAGCATTCAAGACATGGAAGATAGGATATGAAGTAAGCAAAATGGAAACCATTGTAACAAAATGCATCAATGAATCTCTATATTGTATTCTATATTTTTCTTGTCACTGCATACGACACCAACTCGGTAGAAGATGAACGGGGCGAGCCGGCGATTCATAAAAATCGAAATGACATGGACTTAAATGCGTAAACTCGAACCAAAACCGCCATTATTAAGGCTACCGACTGCGAGGCATGATCATTTTTAGGCATGGGTTGAGTCTAATTGGGAGAAAAGAAACCCGTAGAAGCATTGAGTAAACTGATAATTGCAGGACACCGTTTCCCTCTCTTTTTTTGCCTTGGCGTTTCATCATCTTTTGTTGGGAATGAGGGAAGCAAGCAATTATTCTTCTCGCTTCGCAGCATCAGATTGGCATATATTAAGAACGGCTGAGTGATGAAATATATTATATATATTATGCAGTTATGAGAGAGTCTCCCTCAATCACTTTCGCAAGTAAACGAGGAATTTGATTTCTTATTTCTGCAGCAATTTGTCTTGAAAGTAACCCATTGAGATTCTGAAGCGGAAGCAACGAGCAAGAAGAATAGCATACGGCGGGAAAAAAAGAAGAAAAGCAGAGGAGGAAAAAGAAGAAGCCACAAAAGCATTCCCCCTCAAGATCTGTCTCTCTCGCTCTCTCTCTTTCTACAATCGTATATAAGGTAACATAAAGAATACAGAAAGAAAGTCCCGGAACAGGAAATGGGAAAGAATGTCTCTCTGTTCTTTCCCAGGGGGTGTTGAGTGAGAAAAGAGAGCTTCTTTGTTGAAAATTTCAACACCCATTGTGGAGATCTCCCAAGCCCGGCCAACTCTCTCATGGGTACTTTCAGTTCTTTAAATCTTGACACTGTTTTCTTTGCCTTTTGCGTCGACCCAAAACTCTTTGAGATGTGAATATGCTGAGACTGCTCTGTTTCTTTTGCTTGCGATGAGGTTTTTCTGTGTATTCTCTCGGGTTTCTGGTTTCTTTAGGCGTGACTTTCACAATACGATGAACGACACATTGCACAAAGATTTGAGACTTTTGGGTGAGTATGTATGTTGGCATTGTGCTGTTCATGTTTAATAATTTGCTTTTTTCAGGTTGAGTTCTTCATCTGCCCGTCTTGTCTCATTCGTTTGTCTGATGATGAACGTACCCGCAAATTCCATACGGTGGTTACCGCTTATTAAATTGATACAGCAAAAAGTAATGAATTCGCGATTTTCATCTTCTCGTTAACCAAACAACCTAAAAGTATTTGCTTGAGAATTTCCTTTCTTGCTCGTAACTTCATTGTATTAGTCGCTGGTAGAAGGCTACCTTTTCTTTTTTCGATTCAAAGAAATGAAGTTTACGTTTTACGAAGTTGCTGGTGGAGACATAAAAACTGATGATCTATTTTCTTAGGCAAGGACAAATGCTTGACTAAAAAGTTTGAAGATGGCCTAATGAACGCTTGTACACATAGCTGGTTTTAGGCATCAACCTTGCATCAGCCAGATATTTAATACTTCAGTTTGAGGGCAGATCAATTTGTCTTTTTCTATTTTTAATTTTTTTATGTAGATATATGAAGCCTAAACTTGAAGAAGTTTTTATTTTTCAAGGTCCATCTTTTAACGCATTGTAAGGTTTCAGCAAACTCTGCAAATTTAGGATTCTCCGTTGTTTGGCAATGTGAGTGCATTCGGCTCCGAAAATTGGAACTTTCTTCCCAACCGAAACAAGTATGCTGCTGCTTTTGTCATATCCAGGAAGTTTGAAACAGCCGATCTAGTATTGGGGAAAAGGTCTTCTTTTGCACCATACGTCTCTACTGTGATTTGGTGTGTCTTATTGATTAGGTGGGAAATTGAGTTATAGGAAGTGGTATGTTGGTCCATCCCTTTTAGGTGTAGCAGTGACTTACAAGAGATGCAACTTCTTGGTTGCCTGGAATGCATGCATAATTAAGCACTTATATGTAGTTGTCCATATTGGTAGAAGAACCCAGTGAGCCTTCTCAAGCTCCCATTTCGTCATCTTCTGGGTCCGTTGTCCAATCTCATCTATTGGTGCAGGTAAAAGAGTTTCTGTTTAATCCACACATCATAGACCAAATTCTGAGACTCAGCTGGTGTTTAAGTACCTCAGAAAGTCACTGTAGCAGAACGATGTCTGGTGCATATGAACAGGGCTTCATGTGATCGAATCAATAGCTGATGAATGTGCAAGGAGAAATCATATTTTAAGTTCTTTTTGATTGCACATATTCTAAGAAATCTACATTGGTATCAGAGTTTAATGCAGACTATTTTGTTTGTGCGAAGTATGTATTTTGAATGATAAACACATTGAGTATATATCCTTACTTTTTCCATAGGTGACGCTGCAATGACACAGCCTTTCTTTACAGACATGTTGCACCTGCCTGTAGATGCAGAGGGTCTTATGGGATAAGACGCAGCAATTCTTGCTTGGTTGACCATTTGATGTGAACTAACACATCAACTTGTTGCTTGGTCAACCAGTTATCTGATCTATGACGAGCAGCGTTGAAGGAGATATGGAGAGTGGTGAAGGTGTTAGCAATTTGAGGAGCAGCGTGTTCAAGGATTGGTGCGGCCAATTTCTTAGCTGCAACCCTTGGATGGCCAGATATGTTTATGGCCTTATGTTTCTGGCTGCAAATTTGCTGGCTTGGGCTGCTCGGGATTATGGACATGGCCCCCTGACAGAATTAGAACGTAAGGTTGCTCGTCACCATATAGTGGCAAATTCTCAATTTTGAATTTTGATTACAACCGTATGTTAGTTTTTGAAGAAATTTTCAAAGCAAACCCTCATGCTGTGGCCATCATGTGTTTATGCTTCCCATTTCTTGATAAAATGTGATTTTGTAAATTTATTTCTGGACGCGTCCTTATTATCTGAAATTTCGACAAGATGGCAAACCTCTTGCTAACCTAGGATCTTGTTTTCCTGATAACCCTTTAGCAATGGTGCTTGAACCGATATTTTGTAACTGCAGGATTTAAAGGCTGTCATGGAGCGAAATATTGTTTTGGTACAGAAGGGGTTCTGCGTGTGAGCTTGGGATGCTTTGTATCCTTTGAGTATGGAATTTCAATACATCTTTTTCCCTTCAATCTTGAGTTGTCCAGGATTTTCACAAAAGTGAAAATTTAGGCTATGTAGTTCTGGTGTCATGATATTTTGCTGAAAAAACTAAAACTGCTGGATATACATTCTTCATAATCTAGAAGGAAGGGAGATGATGTCAGGATTGTTTCATCAAACTGGTGGATGACATTGTCACATGATACAAATAACATCACAATCTAATCAACCAAACAATGGAGGAGTGACGTCTTAAGTCGAGAACTTTGAGTCATTCCTAATGATACATATACATGCCTTTGTTGATTGTTATGCGTGAATTGTGTTATGTTTTATTAGCAGTTTCTCGAGCAAACTTGCAGTATGGAGCTCTACTTCGTTTCTATTTATTGTCTTTTGTCTTCAGTGCGCTGTTCAAAAGATAGTACTAAGCCTTGACATGGCAATAGACATTTTTCATCATAATGTTCCTCTCAACCATGGGCACTAAGAAGCTGCATGTGGCTAGAGATCTGTGGCACTCTGGATGGTGGTCTATCAAGATTACTCTCTTGATTTCCTTGACAGCTATCCCCTTTCTCGTCCCTTCATCTTTCATTCTGCTTTATGGTTAGTCAGTTCTTCATTCTCTCAGAAAACTACTCCTAGCACTCTTTGAGAGTAAATGATTTGCATCAATTTTTGTTGGCATTGGTTTTTCTTCTAAATATTTACTTCAATTCCTTTTCTTTTGGCAGGGGAGATTGCACATTTCGGTGCTGGGTATTCATCTAACCTTTAGAATGTTTACTGTCTTTGAAATCTGTATGCTTTCTGCGGAAATTATCTTTAGGGTTGCTTCTTGTACTAGTCGGGTTAAGATTTTACCAATCTGAAGAAATTGCGCTTTAACAACCTAAACTTCAAACCTCTCCCACCCAAAGCATGAAAAGGAACACGGCTGCATTTTGAAACAATAATGGGTAAAAGACATTTTCCTAATCTTTCCAAATCTTTGCTCTGGAAAATTTCATAGCAAACGTTTAGATATAATTATTGTATTTTGGTGCAAAAAGTTGAAAAACCAGACTTGTAGAGCAACTTTTAATCTTTCGTGTGCTTTAGCTGTTGGGATTGTGATGGGTTAGCTGGATTTAACTTGCTTCAAATCATTTGCAGGGTCTTTCTCCTTATTCAGCTTATAAGTGTGATCAGTTTCATTAACTGGCTGAACGATTGCTGTGAGTCAGATAAATACTCAGAAAAATGGTAAGGCGCTCATTCTCTCTGCACCCAGTAAAGCAAACTCACCAACTTCATTAAATTTCCATGGCAGAGAGTTCTTCAGTGCACACTCTTTTGGGAGTGTGTTGGCACAAAACTGTGCTGAAAAGGAACCAACGAGCATCCATGGGGCTTGAAGGATTTAGAATTTAACAAATTCCTTCTCATCAATGCCATTGGAACATTTATGCAGCTAGAACGCTCCTGATTCTCTAATTCCAATTGGGATTGCGCTTCACAGTTAGAAAACTGCTGCTTAATCACTATACTTCCTAGGAATTTCACAAATCAATTACATTGTTTCATTAAAAAATTTAGGAGATACTAGATTCAAGAGAATTAGTAAAGTTCGTGGACTACATGACTAGATTTCACACGATACCTTTTAAAATAACTGACATTCACTAAAGAAAAATTGCCTAATCAATAATTTATGCATGCCTTTTTATCAGCAGCATACACACGAAAGTAGGCATATATTTCTCCAAGTATGTCTTACTTGACTGGCTGAACTGTGTTCAATTGATAGACACCTTTTATGTATGATCTGTCTATTAGACACGCCCAATCATCGGCTCTATTTCATTCTAAAATGCATATGCTGCTTAAGTCATGATGCATTGATATTTCCCAGTAAAGAAACTGTCTACAACCTGGACTGGAAATGTTCATCTTTTCCCCTTCTCCCTTCTGGTCCAAATTTTACGGACTCAGTAGTTTGTCGTTTAGAGTAAAATATGAGCTGAATGACCTTGTCAAAATTTTATCGAATGTTATTATTCAGTTGATTTCCTTGTTCTTGCTGGCAATGACCTTGTCGAAATTTTTGCTGCAGTCACATTCATGTAACGCTACTGGCAATGACTGCTTATCTTGTATGCATTGTGGGGATCATTTTAATGTACATTTGGTATGTACCAGAGCCATCTTGCCTCCTCAACATCTTTTTCATCACTTGGACTCTAGTGCTCCTGCAACTGATGACCAGTGTCTCTCTTCACCCAAAAGTGAGTCATAACTGTCTTGTTTCCCCTTAATCTTTTAATTGCCATTTGAGTAGTATAATCTAATTCATCTGGTGGAAGCAGGTGAATGCTGGTTTCTTGACTCCAGGGCTCATGGGACTCTATATTGTATTCATTTGCTGGTGTGCAATCCGAAGGCATGGCTTCAGATAACCCTATCAAGTATCTTTCATTTAAGAATAAGAATATAAGTTGGTAATTCAGTAACATGCAATAATCCTTGTCACCTATATCCACACTTAAGGATGATGAAGTTATCTGCTGCCGGGTTCTTGTTTTGCATCCTAAAAATCAAAGGTCAATACAAAGGCATTGCTGAGAAAAGTTGGATAATCAGTGAACATTGCTACCCCGTTTACTTAAGTCAGACTTAAATATATGTTTAAAACTCATTTTGTTTCTTCAGCTGACAAGAAGCTCCTTTTATACTTATACATTACGTGTCATGTCATCACTATTCACAACTTCGGTTTTGTCTGTTGTCTTGATTGACAGTGAACCTGCAGGGGACCGTTGCAACAGAAAAGCTGAAGCTTCCAACCATACAGACTGGCTTACAATCATTGTAATACTCTTATCTTTATTTTCATTGATACTTGATTTTGTTAATGAACTCAGACACTGACGCTACAACAGATAACAACTTGAGAGCTATCAGCTCTTGATAATTTCGGTTTACGATGTCTTCCTATTCATCAACTTCTATAGAAACTACGCTTGTCCCATATTTGTGAAATTCATTCAGCTCAGAAACTTGTAAAATGCATATATTGGAGCCAATCGGGGTTAATTCACTTTAAAATTCGAATTATTGAAATACCTTTCCAAATGTTCTTTGTCATACTCCATAACCATAACATGTGACTATCATGACAGTCCAGATTTCAGAAATCTCTGCATTGTACAGGACACTGATTAACAATTCTTTTCTTGAGTGAATAATGTGGCAAAAACTGAGTAAGGTCCCAAATTAGTGCCAGTTGTCAAAATCCACAAAGACTTGGTTGGATGAGAATTTTATAGCACAAATGACAAAGCCTTGGGCTGAATGTTGCCGCTGCAGCTACATCTCAGAAAGCCCTCTGCATGAATCTCTTTTGCGACAATTTCCTCTTGGACATCCAGAGATCACACATTCTCTCTTGTATGGATGCAGAGCTTCGTCATTGCCCTACTTGCAATGGTGATTGCAACCTTTTCAACAGGCATTGATTCTCAATGTTTTCAGGTATGTTCCACAATCGGCAAAGCATCTCTTCACTGACTTTATTGAAATTCAAGAAAATTGATTTTCTTTTAAAATGCAGTTTAGAAAAAATGACTCAAAGAGTGAAGATGACGTTCCATATGGCTACGGCTTCTTCCATCTCGTTTTTGCCACGGGAGCCATGTACTTTGCTATGCTGCTGATTGGTTGGAATACTCATCATCCCATGAAAAAGTATGCTTCCCCTCTTGCAGATGTTTAGCTTGCATTGACTGTTTGCATTTCTATTTAATCATTTTTCTTGTCCGTCCTAATGCCACATTTCCAGCAATGGATGTGGCTATTATAGGAAAAACCCTTTCATCATTGTCATCAACATCTGTTTTGGTGGAGCTTCTTTCAAATTGTTTAATATGTGTTCCTACATTCGCTTCTTTACCACTTTTAGTAATAGTAATGGTAATCATTTTTTTTTTGGGGTCGAATATAATAATGCTAATCATTAGTGAAGAGTTATTGTATCTTCTTCACTGGCTTATACGTTTCAAGGGAAAAGCCTGAGTACCCTTGACAAGGAAGAAGTCCTTGATTAAAAAGGCAGTGATCTCATGCTCTTGCTAACGCCCTTTTGCAGGTGGACTATTGACGTGGGTTGGACAAGCACTTGGGTCAGGGTTGTGAACGAATGGCTAGCGGTTTGTGTTTATTGTAAGTACCCAAAGAAACAAAGATAAATCTAGACAGCTCAAACCTCTGATACCTCTCTTCAAGGTACTTCATCCCAAGTGAAGACTGAAAGTCGGATTTCTAATGCAATGAGTTCAATCTTAATGCAGTGTGGATGCTTGTGGCTCCAATGCTATGGAAATGCAGAGAATTTGGTGGATTTCCATGAGAAGTTTGGAATGTCTCAGAATTCTTTGGCTAGTGTCGGTTTGATTCAGTTGCCGTCCATGTGACACGAGTTCCAAGTCGCAACTAGCACAGGGAGCTGTCCTCGGAGGCTCGACTCAACCAGAAAACCAACCGTGAGTGGAGACTGGAACTTGATCCATTTGTGGGGCGAAGTCTATCTGTAGTGGAAAAAAAGCGAAAAGTAGAAAATTGAGAATGAAAGGTAGTGGTTGACCAGGCAATGCATTTTGCCCCTGTAGATATACTCACATAGGGATGAATTGGGTTTTGTACCATACGAGAGATTGACATGCCAAAGGGTTTTGTGGTGTAAAAGTTTTAGCTGATTTCAGTGCAAAGAGCATTTGTTTAGCCGAGTATGGAGTTCATTACTACTGTCTCAGTGGAATGATGCAACATTAATCCTGAAACTTTCTCAAATATGATGCTAAGTCTGTAAAATGAAAAGGTGTTCACAAGAACTTGTTCGATAATGCACCCTCTAGCCAACCAAACCTATACTTTTACAAAAGCAAGAAAGCATCAACCATCAAACTTTCTTAAAGAAAAATCACCAACCAGTAATTTTTGGATAATCCATCCGTTTAAATTACATGGAACTGGCTTTCTTGGCCCTAGTCAGCTTTGTTGCTATAGTAAGGGAGTAATCTCTGATTAAATGCTGTAAATCATGTTTAGGGGGCTGAGGATATGCTTTTGGTTGATTTGTGTGGTTATTTTAGCGCTTTAACAAGGTAAAGTCTCTTTTACCACTTTTTGGTTTTCTGTAAAATTTCCATGACATATCATGTCACATGCTATTTCATAAAGCTGAATTAGGCACTAGATGGATTGTGAAGTTGGTTGTCATTTTGGATATGCATTGAAAATGTATGTGGTAAATTAGTCAAATGATATGTTATTATGTTGAATATGATACATGGATATTAGATCGATACTCATGGTTAATCTATGTATTGGAGTATGATGTTCATTGACCGGTAATGTCATGTGACTTAATCACAATTGTTGTATTTTTTGAGGTTTAACTATAGTTGATGTAGTTTTTGAGCCTTCTCACATGGTGAAGTGTGACCTTTTTATTCCGCCATGAGCAATGAATTTGATACCTGTATGTTGATATATTAAGGTGATATATAATATTTGATGTTTCCTTATGTAAATATTTATGCTAGTCTGATGTGCTGCATAATCAACATAAAATTTGCATTAGTCATAACTTGATCTTATAGAGGTGGTGATTGTCACATACTGATCATTGATTTTGATCGCCTTCTTTCATTACCATTTCGGGGTTTGAACATGAGGAAAATTACTCAAATGCACATGGAGAGTGATTTGGGGGTGGTGCGAGAATTTATTTTAGAATATTGAGTAAAGTTTACCGAATTGGGATTGGTAAATGTCTAATTTGGTTAATTCATGATACAAGAGACATTATTATAATATCCATTAACTGAAGGGACTTACTTAGTCAATATTTTTTCGTAAAAGGACTTCTTTGGATAGAGGTTTTTTCCATTATTTACAAAGGATGGCCAGGACATTCCCTTAGTCTTGGATATCAACTTTGGGATTGTGACAAAAACATTTTTGAATGAGAAGAATGAATTTATATTCGTTTTTCTCTCCGAGGAGAATTACACAGCAGTTATGGTGGTGGGAGAAGAGGGTTATGAATATTATCATGAAGGTCTACTGATTCCTTTAGGACTTCTAATCTGGCAACAAAAGTAACAAGGGCAAAAAATCCTTAAAAGTAACATGCAACTGAGTATACACGAGAAACAAAAAAATCATTGTTTGCATGAAATTTTCCTTGAAACGACGCGGAGCAAGCTCCGCAAGCACGATGGAACCTTGCTCAATCCAACCCCCAATGCAGAATCTAGAGCAACTATTAGCACCTATTTTTCTTATAGCTCGTACAATACGACAGTAATTTTCAATGCGACCATTCCGGAAAGGTTTGCTGTCTACGTAAAGGGGACTCTTTTATCCCGGAGATTGCTGTATCCTTGCTAGTCTTGTTTTCTTTTCAGGTGTACATGCTTGGTAAGGGCATAGTCAAGATTCTGGCAGCTTTCTATTCCCAAGAAGCCGCGATTTTTTCCCTTCCGATGTGGAATTCTCTTTCCACATCGCAGCACGTTGCAACCCACGTTTCGAGTTTTTCATTGAGCAAGGACATTTGATGCTCCCTGAGCAAGAGGAATCCGGGCATATTGCTTCTATTTCTCTGTCACAAGATAGAACCTTCGAACCATACAGAGCCATGCGAATCTCAAAATTAATTCTCGCCCAACTCTTACTGCGAATTTGCATGTACTGTGGAAGCAAAGACAAGTAGTTCCTCAACATCTTCAGATAACGGTCACGGTATCCTCGACAAATAGCTTGGCTGCATCCTCTTTAATGACAAATGTGACCATCAACCCCGGATTTTTTGGGGATATGCAACAAACTTTTAAGTTGCCTACGAAAATAAATTCATTGCCATAGTTCTGTCCAACAGGGAAACAAGGCTTTTAAATCAGATATTCAAATCCTCCAGATTTTTTTATTTTTTTGTTTGGTCCTATTCTACTCTTATTCTAACTTTCGTTCTCAAACTTTTTGCCACGCCTCCTTATAAAAAAGAAAGTTTGTCCCCACCTCAACCAAGGTAAGGGTTTGAACCGACCACCTCCTCTGTCCTTATGATTAACATTGCACTCTCTTTGAATCATCCCGCACTCCATTAACAAGTCAATAGGATATTCAGAGAGTCTCAAGGAGGATCTGAGCTCCCCTTTGCTTATAATCTCGGCATATGATTCTGGTCTTTGAGCACTCAAATAACTGGTGAATCTTCCAATGTTCATTTCCAGTTTAATTCTTATGGCGCAACTGTTCATCTTTACCACCACATTTTCTAGGTTTCCAATCGATAGAGGTAGAGCTTTAATCAATGTGCCGGACAAATCCAACTCTGCCAATGATTTCAACTCCCCCATCGAGAATGGAAGCTCTTCTAGCCCTGTGCAACTCATTAAAGACAAGTACTTAAGATCCACTAGCTCCGATATTTCCTGAGGAAGTCTATCAAGTCCTAGATCTTCCATCACTAGCCTCGACAGACCTTTAAGACTACCAATCCAAGGTGGCAAATTACGAACATATTGGCACTGAATTAAGATAAGCTCTCTCAGGGAAGATAGAAGACCAATTTCCTCGGGCAAATCTTTTAGACGAGGACACCATTTGATCTTCAAGCACTTCAGCTGCTCCAGTTTTCCGATTGAGCCATCAATGTCATCCAAGTTCTCACAATCTCTGATGATCAATCTCTCTAAATTCAAGCATCCAGAGAAGTCTGGTGTTCTAGTTAGAAATTTACTGCCTTTGAGATTTAATACCTTCAGTTTACTTCTCACCTGTAAAACGATAAAATTAGTATCATCAGAACACATTGGATGGAGGAATTACGGCATCTTATCATATGATGAGACTGAGTAAATGCACGTACTGAGATCATACCATGATTTGGACCCATCTGCTCCATTTGTCTATGATAATATTACCCGAAAGCTTGAGAATAACCAGGCTCTTTAGCACAAAATTTTTTGCCCGAAGTTTCGAAGGACAATGGCGCCAACAGAGCCATCTTAACTCTGGAAATATATTCTCAAAATCTCCAGTGAAGTTTCCGCTGTCCATTTCAAGGAACCTTATTTTCGAGAGATCTGCAAAGTCTTCACGAGTAAAGTTGTGTCTAGATCCCAATAGTGCAAGCGCTACTACATTATCTGTTCCCTGATAATATAAACCAGAATTAGTGAGCACAGGCATCAAGTTATATGATGAACTTAGAAAACATGGAATATAAATCCTCTTTGATTTTTTCCTGTAGAAGAAAAGGCTGATTTTGCATTGATTCTTACCTTTCTTTTCCGCACCATGTCTAAGGCCATCTCATGTGACCACAATCGGCTCCGTCCTTCGGGATTTATAATATTCTCCCGACGAACAATTTCTCTTCCGAGATCTCTTAATTGATCATGCATCCATATTCTATCGCCATCGACAATCTTGATCAATGACTTACGAATGAGAACCTGAAATTCAGCATCTGGAAAAAGGTTGCAAGATTTCCACATATAAAATGCATTGGTTTTTCTCTTCATCACAAAGAAGCATGCGATATCCAGAAAAATTTGTTTTGTATCATCCGCCAGTGCATCGTAACTTATTATTAACTTTTCTAGAACTTCCTTTTGGGGGACTTCCTTCAACTTCTTCAATGCACCATCCCATGGTTCATTTTCGATGGTACGGAGATAAGAGCCTATCACCCCAACAGTCAAGGGGAGTCCTCCGGTTAAAGCTACAACTTCTCTTGAAAGATAATCAAAATCAGGTGGAGGTGAATCTGTGCCAAAGGCGCGCTTGCTAAAAAGTTGTAGAGCATGATCAGAATGTAACTCCTCCATTTCATAAGGGTAAATCTTTATGGGCTCCGTTAAGACACTTTCTTCTAACCCTTCCACCTTGGTTGTAGGTATTACACTAGTGTCTCTGGTCGTGATAATGATCCTACTTTTTGGACAAAACCAATCGGGTTTTGCTGCCAGTTGCATGAGTTGATCACCATCATCCACATCATCGAGAACGATCAAGACTCTTTTGTTAGGCAGTCTATATTTTATCACATTTACTCCTTCGTCTATGTCAAAGGTCTCTGGACGTGTGAGGTTGAAAAGGTCCCATCGTAGTTTCTTTTGCAATTTTTCAATGCCATCGAATCGGGATAATGATTCTCGAACATCACAAAGAAAGCTCCAACCTTGAAATAGAGGAGAGAGTTCATTATAGACTACGTTGGCAAGCGTTGTCTTCCCGATGCCACCCATACCGTAAATTATGACCACTCGGATATCATCACAAGTGGGATCTAACAACTTCTTAATTTATTCTACTCTGTCCGTTATTCCAACCAAATCATCAGGAACATTTCTCTCTCTTGTTGTCATCCCACGAGAAATCTCTTGCTTGATATCCCCAATGACTACGCTGTGGCTGCCACATTGTTGAATTTAACGCTTAAGATGACTAAAACATTTATATAAATAGAATATCCATCAGAGGCATGACTTATAGTTGGCATACCTTTAGTGTTAACCCATTAAACACCCCCCCAAAAAAAGAAAAAAGAAAAAAGAAAAAAGAAATAGTGTGCCTAAACAGAGCATAGAATGGTACAATAAGTAAATCAACATTACCGTTGGCCTCTAATCTGCCATCCCTTGATTTTAGCAACCTTTCTTAAAGCCTCCTCCCAGGGCTTCACTACATGACGGCCTTGCTCCTCCTCATGCCTCCTTAAAGCGTCTCCATACAGTTTTGTTTCAAGCTTAAGATCCTAGGGTTCCACATCATAGAATATCGGAAGTATCTCATGCCCTGTTCGTCCTCCCGAAGAATCTGGATATGCACACTCCACCATGTGTGCGAGCTCGCGGAGGCACCATCTACTCGAAGCATATCCGGTGAAGAAGATGGGTATGTAGATCTTGGAGTCCTCTATTGCTCGCATAATCTTCCACCCAATCTCTTCACCCTGTCGGATTTCTTCGTCGTCCATAAAAACCCGGAACCCTGAATTGGTCAGGGACTCATGGAGGCGATCTGCAAATCCATCCCGAGTGTCGGGACCTCGAAAACTCAAGAACATGTCGTAGTAGAAGCCTTTTGGGCAATCACTTCTACTGCTACCGGCTGTTCCTGAGTCGGCCCCTTCATCCTTCGTCATTGGAGACATGACGAAATACAGAGCGTCTCTGTTTCCTCAACCTCTGGTTTTGTAATTACTTCACGTAGACTGGCTTTTACTGTTCCCGATAGTGTAGTTGATCTGAAAAAGCTTCAACATCCAACACTACCCAAGGGCCAAAAAGTTAACAGTACTCGGGACGCAGCCATGAACCTCCCCCCCACGCACAAGGACCCAATATTTCGTATGGGCGGACGGCTCCCAAGAAACCTCCCAAAATCATGTCTTGATCACCCAACACAATCCGTCCACACAAATCCAGAACTTCCTAACTCCTATTCCACGAAACCGGCCCACCCATCCAGAACGACCGGTCCAGCTCCCCTCGCCAAAAAATGCCCACTCGCCAATAATCACAGTACCTCCGAAAGCGAAAAGTCAACCAAAAAAGGCCAAAAAATTTTTTTTTAAAAAAAAATCATCAGCTGATCGCCATTGGTAGCGGCATCCGCTCGCCTCGACGGACGCAGCCGGGAGACGGACGCCGGAGCCGCCCCGGAGCGAGGGGGAAATCACTTGCCTCGACGACGCCCGGCCGCCCCGATGCGGACCGCCGAAAAACCCCAGGCGCGGCGGGGGAGGGGATCGACGGGGGTCGGGCGCTCCCTTCGGCCGGAGGAGGAGGGCGCGCGGGGGCGGAGCGATCGAGTGTCGAGATCGCAGGAAGGGGAGCGACGGAGAGGATTCGGTATTTACAGGTTTTAGAGAGAGAAAGTTGAGAGAGAGAAGAAAGTGGAGAGAGAGAGAGAGAAGAAAGTGAGGGCCTCCTGAGAAAGACGAAAAGTACAGAAACGAAAAGGGAAAAGAGATCGAGAGAGACACCGGATGAACATGACTATATATATTATACATTTAATATATTATTTATAATTTTTTATTTTAAAAAATCCTAAGTCAATGATGTAGATAGTATTATACTGATAATTTTATATTATTTTTTAATAGCTTAGACTTTTAATATATTAACGCTATCAACAATCATAATTTATAAAAGAAGAAAATGTCTATGTGAAGAGACCGTCCAAAACAGTGTAAGTAATTTCTCACGGTATCTTTTTATATCTTCTTTATTCTCTTAGTCTTCAATTTGTCAAGAATGAAGCAAATAACTTCCCCGCTTGTCGCTCGATAGTTGCCTCGCTCGCTTTTGGTCACTTGTGCCACTCTACGCTTGCCACCCTTATTGCTCGTCGCTCGCCTTACTCAATGCTCACCCCCATTTGATGCTCTCCACTTGCCTTTCTTTGCTAACCTCGCTCATTGTCGATCCCATTAGGTCAGTTGGGTCCTTAATCAACTTTTCAAAGAATATAGAAAATGAAATAAGAAAATTATTGATTGGTCTCAAGTTAACCTTGGAACCGGACCGAATCCATTGGATTGATCTAGTCATCAGCCGTCTTTTCAAGGAGTACAAAAAATAAAAAATTATCTGTTAATTTCAAGTTGACCCTAGGACCGGACCGAATTAATCGAACCCATTGAGCTAATCCGGTCCTCAGTTGCTTTTTCAAAGAGTACAAAAAATAAAATAAAATAATTATCGATTGATTCTGGGTTAACCTTGGAACTAGACCAAATCCATGGGGTCAGTTCAGTCATCTGTATCAGACTCAATAGGATTGGTCCTCAGTCCTAAAAATTGAGGACAAACACTATGCGAGTTGGTCCTAGGGTTAGGGGGTGGATCGGTCCAACTCGGACCATGTTCACCTCTAGTTAAATTAGGTATCGCTGGGTAATTATTTAAATCCTTCATTTATCTAATCAAAATAATTTTTTGAGTTAGGACATAAATTCGAAATTATGTGAAATTTGAAATACGAGACCCGTTTTTCAGTTGTTAAGTTGAAGAATTTCGTGGAAATGATAAATTTAGAGAGTTGTGCTCGAGTTTGATGAAAATTGATTTAGATTAAAGGATTAATTGGAATGAAATTCTAAAATTTTGCGCTCAAACTTTGTATTAGAGATACCTTGGACTCATGCTTCATCACCCCTACCTGCAATAGCGATCACAACTTTTTCAAGAGGCATTGATTCTCAATGTTTTCAAGAATGCTCCTCAATCGGCAAAGCATCTCTTCACTGACTTTAGTGAACTTCAAGAAAATTGATTTTTTTTTTAAATGCAGTTTAGGAAAAATGACTCGAAGAGCGAAGATGACGTTCCATATGTTTTGGGAATGACTGATCCCCGAAAACCGGATTTGACACTAAATCGAACCCCTAAAACGAATGCGGTAGCGAAGCCTGGGAATAACACGTATCACCGATCCTAAAGCACACCATGGATTCGAGCGTACCTTGTTAGCCACAGATTAGACACCAATGCTGAAGATCGAGGAAGAAATTCTGATCCGATGATGTCAATTTGCCTTGAAGAGGGAAATGGCGTCGCCTTAAGCGTACTGTCCTTTCTTAGAGAGAGAGAGAACGTTGAAAGAGAGGGAGACGTACGTACGTTAATAATTCCAAAAGGTGCGCTCTCCCTCTCTCTCCTCCCTTTTATACCTTCCCCCATCCACGGGCCCTATTCCCGTGGGCCGGGCTTTTAAGGCCCAACTTGGGCGGACGGGCCAACTTAGGCCCATCACTAATTAAAAAACCATCATCTCCCACTCGCATATGGTGGGCTGAACGGAATTCTCTTTACCTCTCTTCAACATTCATACCGGTAAATAATCCGTGTGGACCAAAGATACTTTGAGAGCTCGTTGCCATACATCCGGTTAGGAATATATAGCAGCTCATAATGGGCATCACACTCCGAGTAGATTTAGTATGCAAGTACCCTAGATCGATTGATCACATTTATATCTCTCTTGATCTCTTTCAAACAACGATATATATATTGTATTCATAATTATGATTATCCCAAAGACAGTCATAATTGGTTAACCGGTGAATACAAAACTACAATGTGATTCTCCAAAATCAATCTTCCTCTTTCCTTCAAACTCTCAATTTCAGTTCAGCTTGCTTTTCTAGAGATGCCCCATTAGATCGAATCAAACTCATGACCATTGGCAACATCCTAAGATAGCAAACACTAAATAGAAATCTTGAGAATAAGTAAGAGTCATGAGGGGACTAAAAATTGAGGAACTCTTTTCCTCAAGAGTCTCACACGACATAAAAAGTTGAGATCAAACTTTTGCCACTCTTATTGGTCGTCTCATGCATACGTAGTATGAAATACGTATTACGGTATTAACTCCTTTCCCATGGAGCGTATGTCTACACTTTTTAATACCGTACAGATGATAGTTCAGACATACCCAATGTCTAACTTGAGTTCACGTATTTACTCATTTACTAAATTCATCAGAACTCATATCTGGCATCATAGACAGATAAAGTGAAATATGTGGGGTATTTTACTTTCGGACATAGTAAGTATTATGTCCTCATCTTAACACCTAGTTAAGGCGACATACGTGTTTTAAACTTGAGCTCTCGATTATCACATAGATAATAAGCTTAAAAACAGTCTCATCTCTATTTATCACACAGTAAATAGAGGCGATTACCCGTGTGAGTGGGCTAATCTTATATCCGTCCGACATACTTTCCTAACTTAAAGTAATGCACCGAGCATTAAGATGCATAAAGATCAAATAAAGATTCATAGGCATTAATGATGAAAAACACAAATTCATCATATGTGAACACTTAGGAAAATTACAATATTCAGTACATTAGCCTCTACGCAGTCCTAGAGATTTCATATGGCCACAAAACACATCTCTAGGTATTGGCTTTGTCATAGGATCTCGCTACCATTCTATGCGTAGTATGTACTCTAAGTTCACATCTTTTCGTGCAATCATATCTTTGACAAGATTGTATTTGGTATCTATAAGTTTGGTCTTGCCATGATATTTTGGATCTTTGGTGTACGCTTTTGCTGCTTGGCTATCATAATTAACCAATAACAAATCTGCAGCACTTCCAATAACACCTAAATGATCCAATAATCTCTTAAGCCAAATATCTTCTTATACGTGCTGCTGATAATGCCACGAACTCGTTTCCATCGTGGACAAGGCTATACACTTTTGTTTCTTACTGCTCCAACACAGGGTGCCATTATTCGGTAAGAGAACAAACTCAGAGGTAGATTTCCTTTCATTTAAATCTCCTCCCCAATCAACATCAGAATAGCCTTAGAGTCGCAGATCCTTCCCATAATAACTCAGCGTATAATTAGCAGGTCCCTTTAGATACCTTAGTATTCTTTTAACGGCTTTCCAACGTGTTTGACCTGGATTGGATTGATATCTACTCACCATTCCAACTGCATAACATATGTCAGGTCTTGTACACATCATAGCATACATCAAGCTCCCAACAAAGACTAGCATAAGGAACATGTTTCATTTGTTCATTCTCTTGTGGAGTCCTTGGACACAGTCTATGGCTCAATCCTTCACCTTTTGCAATATGAGTGTCAATGGGTTTACAATCCCATATCATTCAATTCAAAATTTGGAAGACAACCAACTTTTGACAGTATGAACAAACTCCATGTTACTTCCGGCAATTAGTATATCATTAACATATAATGATATGATCACAAATTGATCCTTGGATCTTTTGATATATACACAATGATCCTCATCTATCATTGTAAAGTCATATGCCATTATGGCATTATGAAATCGTATATACCATTGTCTTGACGACTGCTTAAGGCTATATATCGACCCCCAAAGTCGACATACCTTTTCTTCTTGGCCTTTCACTATGAAACCAGCAGGTTGTTCCATATATGTTCATTCCTCTAATTTTCCATTGAGGAAAGCAGTCTTTACATCCATTTGACGTAACTCAAGATCCATACCAAACACTATTGCCAGAATTATGCGAATCAAGGTAAATCTCACTACAAAAGAAAATGTATCTTCATAATCAATTCCTTCCTATTGATTATACCTCTTCGCCACAAGGTGAGCCTTATGCTTTTTATCGAGCCATTAGCCTTTTGCTTTATTTTGAGAACCCACTTGTTCCCAATAGCTTTGCGTCCTTTTGGAAGATCAACCAGTTCCCAGACTTGGTTTGACTTCATTGACTCCATTTCCTCTTTCATTGCATTAATCCATTTTTCCTTACTAGGGCAATTAAGAGCCTCATTAATATTTCTCGGCTCATCCTCATCTTGCGGAGCAATCATAAAAGTTTTTCCTTTGATGTCAAAATGTCGACGGGGAACACTTTGGCGACTTTTTCGCTTTATGGGAGATTGTACACTTAGCACATCATTCCCAATTATGCTCCCACTCGGATTAGATAATGATGACATCGTCTCATCATATGGTTGTAATTGAGAATGAGTTGAATTCAATTCATCACTTCTCATATTACTCCCACTTGGACGAACTCCATTAATATCATTATCTTGATCCAAGGTTTCAAATAGGAAGTAATCTTTCCCTATTTCCCCCTTCTTAGGAAATTCATCCACTAAGAATGTGACATCCCGTGATTCAAATTCAGTTATTCTCCCACTTTCCTGCTCACCTATGAACACATACCCTTTCGAGTGTTTGAAGTATCTCATTAAGATACTCTATTTTTATCTGGGACTCAATTTCCCAAACTTGTGAGAGGATTTATGAGTATAGGCAGTACAACCTCATGGCTTAAGAAAATTTAAGTCCGATTTTCTACCTGTCCATAACTCATATGGAATGGAATTAACTGATTTAGAAGGCACCCGGTTAAGTATATAGGCAGCAGTTAACAACGCATCACTCCAAAAAGTGATATGTAAGTTAGCATGCGCCATCATGGACCTAACCATTTCAAATAGGGTTCTGTTTCTTCTCTCTGCAACACCATTTTGTTGATGAGTATATTGAATAGACAACTGTATTTCTATTCCTTTTCACCACATAATTTTCTGAACTCATCAGATAAATATTCTCGATCTCGATCGGATCTAAATGCTTTTATTTTCTTGTCTAATTGATTTTCAACCAAGTTCATAAACCTTTTGAAACAACTTATATTTCAGATTTATGAGAAATCAAATAGACACCTCCGAATCGAGTATAATCATCTATTAAAAGTGATGAAATAAACAACCCATTGCCTTCCTTTCACATTCATTGAACCACAGACATCATAATGGATTAAATACAGAGGAAATTCAGCTCTTTTATCCTTTCCAAATGGCTTCCTTGCCGTTTTCCCTACTAGACAATGCTCACATATTGGCAAATCGACTTTTTCAATGTTGCCCAACAAGCCCTCTTTGGCTAGTCTATTCATATATTGTTGGCCAATATGACCAAGTCTAGCATGCCACATATTCACATCATTATCATATGAAGTAGAAGACGTGAAACAAGGGAATAACATATATTGACATCACCACAGTCAACATTTAGTACAATAAAACCATCTAGAAAGTGACCACAATCATAGTAGTTTGTATCCAAATACAAATCTACACCGTTATTACGGAAGTTCACACTAAAACCAAGCTTAATGAACACTAAAACAGACATTAAATTTCGACGAATCTCCGGAGCATTTAGAACATCATGTAGGAACAAGTTGCGTCCACCACGCATGTTCAATTGGCATGTGCCAATCCCTTTAACTTCATCTCTGGAGTTGTTTCCCACATAGATCCACTTAGTTCCAGTTGGTATTCGTCGGGATTCCACGAAGGATCCTCTATCCTTCGCTACATCGTCTCGTTGCTCCCGAATCTACAGTCCACAAAGGATTGGATTCAGCTAATAATGCAGAACTTGACACATAAGCAAAGTTCTCAAATGTACAAGAGGTGTTTACCTTATTTGGCTCACGACAGTCGTGAGCATAGTGACCCTTCTTGTCACAGTTGTAACATCTCACCCTTGACATTTTCTTCATTTGAGGACGTTTTCCTCTCTTGTGTTGGTTAACTCTTGGTCTCTTGCAATAATGACTTGATCATTTGCATTCCCACATATTTAACGAATCAATACGCTTGCGCTTAGAGCTCAAAACCCTTTCTGAGCTAGAACCAGCATTGCAAAAATCTATTTTCAGCTCACATGCCGTTAAGCGGTCCTCTACCAGCTCAAGGTGGCGCACAACATCTTCAAGATCTTCCATAACATGGTCAAGAGCTTCTAGTGCTTCTTGCTTTTCCAGCACATATTGAATCTTCATATTCAATATTTCACAATTGTTGCCGTTCATATCAGCAATTACGTTCTTAGTTGCTGAAAACATCGATCCGAACACATCGACATACATGCACGAATAATTAATGCCTATCATTTATGCATCCCTATTTGCACAGACCCATCATATCAATGAATAATTTCAAGTAAGGTTTCAGAATCAAAAGGTCACTACGTTTCCAATCATCCTCCAAAAATCCTAACTTAAAACTATTATTAATATAATTGTCTTATGCAAAATAAATTCTATGAAGTTACAAAAACTTCTATGAACTACCCACAACTAACTACCCACAAAGAATCAGCAATTAACGTAAAAAGCAAAGATAATTGACATTCAATAAAATAATAATGCTTTCAACTAATACAACAATTTATTACACTAAGTAATATGTCCAAGAAGAAATATTAACAAATAAAGAGATATTCACACAGAAAAATCTCAAACTAATCTAAGAAATAAATAGGGAAAGTCCATTATAATCTATCAGTCAAAACATCTGAGAAAACTGAAGGCACATTTGCCAACCATGGAAAAATTTTTGGAGAGCTTTCATGTCGCCACTAAGGCGCATTTACTCTACGCCATGTGGCGCTCAATCTAAGGGTTGAAGTTTTGGCCAACTCAATCCTATAGTACTCTCTTACAAAAGCTTCCACTAGACTCCTATAATTCGGGACCACGTTGACCTCCCATAGCCGATCTAACACTGCTTGCCATTCAGGTGGAAGAGTGTTCATCAAAGCCGGCACATTCTCAAAATCCGGCATAAGATAACCATTCAAGATGATTTCCTGTATCATTTGATTGACCTTGACCATGTGTGATACTAAATCACCATCAAGCCACCGATAATTAGCTAACTCTTTCATCAGCCTTTTCAATCTAGCTTTTTCTTCGTCCGTTCTCGGGATTGCAGGTATCCGTGCATAACGCATCATAGTTCCTGCAACAAATGCAGAACTAAAATGGATAACTTATAATCCACAATAAACAAAATGGAAAATACATAATTTTCCATGATTCATGCAACAAATGCAGAATAAAAAATTGATTACCTACAACCCACACAGACATAATTGAAAAAGAAACAAATTCTTTTTTTTTTTTTTGGGTCAACCGTCAAAGTCAACGGTCAACGGTCGGTCAACGGTCAACGGTCGGTCAACGGGTCAACGGTCAAGTCATCAGACCGGTCGGACCGGTCGGGCCGTCGGGCCGGTCGGGCCGGTTCGCTCAAACCGCCCGCACGTGCCGCGCGTGTGCGCGAGCTGACGTCACGCAGACGTCAGCCGGCACGTGCCACGCGCTTGCCGGGTCTCGCGCGGGTCAGGTCGGGTCGGGTCGCCGGCCGGTGACCGCCCGGCCAACCGGCGTCACTGTTGATGTCATCGATGACGTCACCCCAGCGGTTACCGACCGTTGGGTAATGTCATGCTGACGTCGCACGCGTTGGTGGTTCGCCGGCCGTCGGCGCATGGGCGCCGGTTCGCCGTCGGCGCGTGTGGCGCACGCGCTGGCCGATGCCAGCGCTTCGGGCGCGTGGCGCTCACGCGCAGCGGCTTGTGGCCGCGCGTGTGGGCGCGTGCGGCGTCGTCCGGCAACGCACGACATGTCGCCGGACTCGCCTCGACGAACCCTTTCTCCCAGTGCCTTCAGAATTTTATTTCGACTTACGAAAACTCAGAAAAATGGTCGAACAGCACTCGGGTGTCGGGATTTTCTCCCCGATCCGTACGGCCGAAGGTTTTCGCGAAAAAATCAATCAAAAAACATCAAACAAGTCGGGAAAAACGTGAACTAGGGCTCTGATACCAATGTTGGGAATGACGGATCCCCGAAAACCGGATTTGACACTAAATCGAACCCCTAAAACGAATGCGGAAGCGAAGCCCGGGAATAACACGTATCACCGATCCTAAAGACACCACGGATTCGAGCGTGCACTTGTTAAAGCCACGTTAGACACACCAATGCCGAAGAGAGAGAACGTTGAAAGAGAGGAGACGTACGTACGTTAATAATTCCAAAAGGTGCGCTCTCCCCTCTCTCCTCCCTTTTATACCTTCCCCCATCCACGGGCCCTATTCCCGTGGGCCGGGCTTTTAGGGCCCAACTTGGGCGGACGGGCCAACTTAGGCCCATCACTAATTAAAAAACCATCAATATGGCTACGGTTTCTTCCATTTCGTTTTTTGCCACGGGAGCCATTTACTTTGCTATGCTGCTAATTGGTTGGAATACTCATCATCCCATGAAAAAGCATGCTTCCCCGCTTGCAGATCTTTAGTTTGCATTTCCATTTCTTAGGATAATCATTTTTCTTGTCCGTCCTAATGCCACATTTCCAGCATTGGATGTGGCTATTATAGGAGAAACCCTTTCATCACTGTCATCAACATCTGTTTTGGTAGAGCTTCTATCAAGTTGTTTGTTATGTGTTCCTACGTTTGCTTCTTTAGCACTTTTAATAATAGTAATGCTATTCATTAGCGAAGAGTTATTGTAGCTTCTCACTCATATGTTTCAAGGGAAAAGCCCGAGTCTTCTTGACAAGGAAGAAGTCCTTGACTGAAAAGGCAATGATCTCGTGCTCTTGCTAACGCCCTTTTGCAGGTGGACTATTGATGTGGGTGGACAAGCACTTGCATCAAGGTTGTGAACAAACGGCTAGCGGTTTGTGTTTACTGTAAGTACCCAAAGAAACAAAGATAAATCTAGACTGCTCAAACCTCTGATGCCTCTTTTCAAGGTACTTCATCCCAAGTGAAGATTGTGTTAAAGTCAGATTTCTGATGCTATGAATTCAATCTTAATGGAGTGTGGATGCTTGTGGCTCAAATGCTATGGAAATGCAGAGAATTTGGTGAAGTTCCGTGAAAAGTTTGGAATGTTTTGGAATTCTTTAACTAGTGTTGGTCCGATTCAGTTGCTGTCCATGCGACGTGAGTTTGAAGTCGTAACTAGCACAGGGAGCTGTCCTCGGAGGCTCAACTCAACCAAAAAACCAACAACGATAAGAAACTGGAACTTGATCCATTTGAGGGGCAAAGTCTATCTGCAGTGGAAAAAAAGGGAAAAGTGGAAAATAGAGAATGGTAGATAGTGGTTGACAAGGCAATGCATTTTGCCCCTGTAGATATACTCGCATAGGGATGAATTTGGTTTTGTACCATACGAGAGATTGACAAGCCAAAGGATTTTATGGTTTAAAAGTTTTAGCTGATTTCAGTGCAAAGAGCATTTCTTTAGCTGAGTATGGAGTTCATTACTACTGTCTCAGTAGAAAGATGCAACATTAATCCTGAAACTTTCTCAAGGATGATGCTAAGTTTGTAAGGTGAAAAGGTGTTTGCAAGAACTTGTTCAATAATGCATTCTCTAGCCAACCAAACCTATACTTTTACAAAAGCAAGAAACATGAACTATCAGACTTTCTTAAAAATAATCACGAACTGTTAATTTTTTGATAATCCACCGGTTTAAAACCAATGGAGCATAAACAAGCGCAAGAGGGCATTTTTGTAATTTTGCATGGATCAGGCTTTTTTGGCCCAAGTCAGTTTAGCTGCTATATTAAGGGAGTAATCTCTAATTTAATGCTGTCAATCATGTTTAGGGGCCGAGGATATACGTGGTTGACTTGTCTGGCTATTTTAGCGCTTTGACAAGGTAAAGTTTCTTTTATCACTTTTATTATTATTTTTTGATAAAATTTAAATCACATGGTTACCGAGAGGAAAAAAGTACCATATTACGTCATGGCCTGTACTTAGAGCATGGATGAAAATAGATTATCTTGAGGCATGCTAATTCATAAACCTCTTGATTAGATATCTATATGTTGAGATATTAAAGTGGTATATAATATGCGATGTTGCATCATGTGATTTAAATGTGAATATTTGTGCTTTTTTGATTTGCTGCATAATCGACATAAAATCTGCAGGAGTCATAGCTTGATCCCATAGAAGTGGCGATTGTCACATACTGATCCACAGTTTTAATTACCTTCTTTTCTTACCATTTTAGGGTCTGAAAAAAAGAAAATTTACTCGAATGCACGTGGGGAGCAATTTGGGGATGGTATGAGAATTTACTTCAGAATGTTGAATAAAGATTACGGAATTGGGATTTATAAATTTATAGTTCTGGTTAATTCGTGTTACATTATAGAGGACCTTATTATAGGCATTATACAGCAATAATAGGGGAAAGAAGGAAAAGGAAAACTTGGACGATGCAGTCTCTTTGAAAATCATGTAGGTGTCTTTGTCTGGTCGGATCAGAGAATTCCTGTCTTTAAGTTCCTGTCTTCCAAATATGCCAATTCACCTTCTTTCTTGACAGAAAATGCACCATGGACAACCACACGACCCCGAGATGAAAGTTCCAAAAGATCATCTGTCCAATACCTTGTATATGGCGAGCAAGTTTTGAGCGGAAGCAGGGTAACATTGGATGACAAAAGTTAGAAAGAACAGATGCAATTACGTCATCGGCTTAGGAAAAAAAATTCCCTCTTGCCTTAGGAAAAAGGAAATTTGATTGATGTCATTGATTGTCACCAGAAATAGTTCAAAATTTTTTTAGTTAATTTTCCATTTTAAATTTCTAAAAAAATAAAGAGATTTCAATAGCTAGCATTACTGAAATGAACCCCCATGCAAGAAAATTTTAAAAACAACACGAGAATGTATTATGTATTTGGTCTTATCATTTCTTCATATCTGATAAAAACGAACAATAGTTCGTTAAAAACAACACGAGAATGTATTATGCATTTGGTCTTATCATTTAGTTATTAAATGTAATATTAATAACATTATATGATCCAAAATATTAATGACAAACTTATTTTCGTGCATTATTATCCATTGATTTCATCTCATTAACTTCATGAAGTGATAAGATATACGACATATTTCACAAAACTCCCCTAATTTATCTATCTCCCAAATAATTTTCATTCACTTTCTCTACGTTGTATATGATATTAAATTTCTTTTTTGATTTATTTTATGTTATGTGATATTAAAAGTTTAATGTACTATATTAATTTTTTTTTGTTCTTTTCGCATATATAGCACCGGCATAAGTCCAGTGATATATAAAATTCCTCTTTCTCATCAAAACATATAGTGAAAGAACACCATCATCAGATGCTTATCTTCCATTGTTAGTTCTTCAAGTAGGACAGTGGTTAAAGCCTTTGCTGACCAACAACGTTTACAACCAAAATTCCTAAAAACTTAGGGGAAAAAACTTCAGAACTTGAAACCATTACCGCTCACGTGATTGATCAATGGAGTCTATTATGGATACAAGCTCCTGGAGCACAATCTACTCCTAGATATCCAGCCAGTGGAAGGTTTTGTTTCTTGTAGGATGATTCTTCCACCATGAATGAACTCATGAAGGCACTCGATGAGTCTGGTCCACGATCTGATCCTCGAAAGTGGAAGAGAATGTTATAGTCACTCGAATTTACACCGTCACTACTTGTTGTCTCTGATGAATTGGCATCTCCATTCATTGGAGGAGCTGCACGAAGATAAATTCTTTAAGTTTCAAGTGATTCCTTCTTCTAGTTTTTCCATCAAATAGGTTTTTAAGGTCTTTGCAGTCCATGTAAGACAATTCATTAACACACTAAAATCAACCATTCTGCAGAACCAGTCCAATGGACTGATTTCAGGGATTGATCTACAAATCATCCCGAGAATGGGACTGATGTGTAGAATGAGTCCAATCGAGACTGATTGTTGACACCCAAATTTTTTTTTCGACATTTTAAAATATCCATTTATCTTGCAAATATATAAATTTATAAAATGATACAAAAAAGAAGAAAAGAAAATGAAAAAAAAAATGAAATCAAAATGAATAAAAAACGAATGGGCCGGCATGCCCGACACACTCGGCATAACCCTGGGCCCTTCCCCCTAAAATACTTCTCCTTTGGCCCATCCTTTCTTTTCTTTTTCCAGCCCATTTACTTTGTATTTTCAAAGCCCACAAGAGCTTAACAAAGCCTATAGCCCATCTCAATTCTTCCGTCTTGGGCACATAGCCTATAGCCTAACAAAGCCTATAGCCTATAGCACAACTCTCGTCTCTGATGCAAGAAGGTGAAGGCCGTTGAGAAGGAAAATCTGATCGCCGGAGCTCATCGCCGGAGCTCATCGCCGGTTTTCAGGGCTTCGACTGAGAAGAGAGAGGTCTGCACGAGAGAGAAAAACGGAGAGAAAGAAAAACCGGAGAAAAAACGCTGGGTAGAGAAAGGGCCACCGAAGGAGGAGAGACGTGCTGGAAAGGTGGAAGGCTGGACGCGCACTCAACAAAAGGGGGCGATTCTTGCTCCTTCTCGTTCTGGGGGGATAAAAAACACAGAGGAGAGCGCAGAAAAAGGGAGAGGAGCGCGGCTGGTTTTGCAGAGAAGAGGGGAGTCTTCGGCAGAAAAGAAAGAAAAAGAAAACAGGGAAAGAGAGAGCTTGAGGGTGAACAACCGAGAGAGATCGAGAGAGAGAGAGAGAGAGGGAGAGCAGCTCGAGAAAGGAATCTGGTAGAGAGCAGGAGAGAAGCTCGGCCGTGCTCGAGACCCCGTTTCCCGGTGCTCTTTTACCGGGTAAACTTTGTTTCTTTTTTTCTTTTTTTTTAAGCTCATCGGGCCGAGGCTCGCGGTTCTTCGGTTCGCTCGAATCCCGACCCCGGCCGTGCTCCATTTTGTTGCCTCTGGACCCTGCTCGGTTGTCTATATCCATCTCAGTCGCGTTTTGATGTCCCCTCGAGTTATCGTTTGCCCTCCGGTCGACGCCCACCGGATGCTCGACGAAATGTCTCTATGATACTCACGTAAGTCGTGTTTGCCTTGCTGAAACCGTAGCCCCTTGTGTTCATATTTTGTCAGTTTTTACAAGTCATTGTCACGATTCCTCGCGTCTTTCCTTCATTACGTTCACTTTCGTGTGCGTGGTGGTGTGTTTTAGGTCCATCGTTCTGGTGATGGATGGTGCCCAACCGTGACTTTCGCAGAGGGTGAGAGTGGATGGTGGGCAAATGAGGAGCGTTGGGTTCTGCATCTTCAGTAAGAACGATGAAGGTTTAGTCTTAATCTTGCTGGCTTTTGCTTAAGATGAGTGCAGGCGTTCGTGAGAAGTAAGGATGGGAGCAGTGAGGAAGATGACCCGAGTTGGGATCAGGTGGATGGGCCGAGTTGTGGAGACGGGCTGGAGGTTAGATTGGCAGAATGGGCCGGTTTAGGCTGGGATGTGGGTCAGATGTCATGGGCTTAGGAGGTTAAGAGTTATGGGGTTAGCAAACAATAGGAATTGGTTATATCTGGACTAGGCCTAGGGGCCGATCCGAATTCCCGACCCAACCCGGGCCTCCAGGGTTCGGTTCAGACCCATATCCTTTCCCGAGTCCGGTCCGGGTCCCTTTTTCGAATAAAAATTTTAGAATTATATATTTTTATAAAAAATAATGAATTAAAAATTATTATTATTAATAATTAACCATTTTTTTTTTTAAGTCAGAGAAAGCCTTAAAATAGTTTGTTTTGGGCAGTCTTCTCTCAACATTGTTGGGAAATCGTTGGTAAAGAAAATTGTACAACAAAAATTGAACAAGCCGTGAGAACTTTACTTTAGGGTTTCAATTGTCTTTAAGAACAATCGTCTTTGGTTGCATACTTATGTTGATTTCGTCTTCCTTTTAATGCATTTTATCTTTTTCTTAGTAGTAGGCCTTTGCCATCCCATGCAATTTATTTAATGATTTTCTTAATTGCTATTTGTTATGTTAATGATTGTACACGCGCATGATCACCTTACACGTTAGTGAATAGGTATAAAATCAATCCAAATTGCTAGACAAATATATATATATTATATATATATATATTTGAAAATGAATAAGATTATATATCGAAATGGCACTAATTAGTTAATTAGTGTAATCAAGTCTCCGACCTTAAGTTCTCTGGTTGTTTAGGAAGTACAATACCCTCCCACACTTTACTTGGTTCTTAGCCGACCTTAATAGTCTAGTGGCAACTCCTTTGTTAAAATTTGCATAAGCTTAATTGATTAAAATTTTGATTGCCCGAGATTGTGTGAGGTATGAGCTTGGGAGAGTTCGTGTTTCAATCAATGGGCCGTAGGCTCGTTCTTTAGGCAATACTCCTAAATCTATTGTCCTTTGTACTGAGGAGTTCGGTTGTGACACTTATTTGCTTGGACTTTTTTAGCTTTTAAATAACACTTTAAGCCTCCTTTCATCAGTTGGCTAGCTTTCAAAATCTTATTTATTTTTATTTTTTAATGGGAGTTTGTAATAATTGTAGGATAAGGCAACTACTTTACTACAAGAGCTCTTCAATCCGTAGGGTCTTTGGATTCATCTGCTGCCGAAAATAGTGTGTACAAAGAATTTTTTTTTTTTTGATCGAAAGAAAATTGTATTCATTACTCAAAATGAGGTAGAAGTACATAGTTTTCATGACAAAGCAAATCAAAATAGAACATGAATACTGAAAAATAAAGCCAAATCTAGAACACAAGAGGGATTGATGAAGCATTTGCAAAGTTAAGTACAAACTCTTTCCACATGAATAGATCTATCAAATAAAATCGGCGGCCGATTATTGGATCTCGTGTCTTTGTCAGTGATGAGCACATACTAGAAATTTCTTCTTCAATAATTACAACGTTGTCAGTTGGCGTTGTGCGCCTAAGTTCAGCTTCCTCTATACCATCGACGAATGGAAACAACTATAATAGGTTAAACAAACACAAATTTAACATGTGGAGGAACAAACCTTTGTAATTCAACGAGATGCCAAAACTCGTGCGATCATTATTGAGACTGGAGGCAAGGAACTTGTACACGAACAGAGCAGAGGGGCATCGAATCCCTAAAAGCATATTTATTAAACTCCTAAATCTAGATCGAGTGAAGATAGCACCAAATCTAGAATTAGATGGAGAGAGTCCAAACTCTCAAATCGAGAATAGACCGGGAGAAGAAAACTCCCAAATCTAAATCGGGAGAGAAGAAAAAGTAAGAAAAGAACAATAAAACACAAACAAAATCAACAAAAGAGAGAGGAAGGGTGAGACTAGCTCAAACCCTCCCCCATGGTGGAATGTCGAAGAAGACGATGGGAAAGGAGAGGGGAGAGAAAAAAGACTTTTCACCTCCACTCCGTTGTATACAAAGAGTTTTTTATTTTTTTTTTGGGACCTTTGTACAAGAGTTGATCGGTATGGAAAAGTGGCAGGTTATGGGCTTGGCGTCACTACCACACGGTTCTCACCAATGCGAACGTGAGAACAATCTAGAAACGATAATGAAGTGCGCCAAATCCAAGAGAAGTCAGCAGAGAACGAGAAAAAGATGGAAGTGAATGAGAGAAAGATGGAGGAGAGAGAGGAAAACCATAAAGTGGTGCTGTCCGCTCTACAGATGAAGCACGATTGTGAGACGTCTGCTGGGAAAGGTAAACTGGCTGCACTTCATTCTATGATACAGCAATATTTGAGTAGGATGGGAGGGATCCTCATTGGAATCACAGGTATAGGTTGCATTTTAAAAGCTTGCATTTCAAAGTAAAGTTATATATTATAGGTTAAAATAGTTGGATCTTTTACCTTCCTTAAATTGATTCATACTTTCTTGATTAGTTTAGTGGTTAACCCCAGTACTCATTTTAACATTGTTTTATGCAGTTTGATTCGTCAACTCAATCTCCAGATGATAACATTCAATGATTTTATTAGATTCATCTTTTGTTTTGATGTCATTTTGTAAAAAAATGTTAGTACTTACTGTCGTCATTGTGTTCACAATGAACTTGGACGTGTATTAATGCACCACCAATATAATAACTAATATAATTGTGCCCCAACGATTGCGAATTAATAACCGGTAACAAGTGATCCCAAAATGTGTCCGAATGGAAGTAGTGCCCGCAGTTAGCACATTATATAGTTATCTAATGTAACGATTAGTGGACCAAAAAAAAACTGTAACGATTAGTGTAAATTGGTTCCTTTTTGGGGCCATATGCATCCACAGTACAGCTATGCGTGGCATTGTAAAAGTACATAAAAACAAGTTAATATGAGAGTAGAAGTGAATTTTTGGCTGGGATGGAAATGTAGAAATAAGTTATTATTGGTAAAAAAGTACTTATGGTGACTCTTACCATCCAAATTTCGTTCATTTTCCTTTCCCTTTTCCATTTAATATTGCCTAGCAGTTAAAACATCACCGTACTTAAATCCAGGTCATGTAGGGACACCGCATAGAGCAACTAGATGTTGTTCCCAGGAAATAGCATGTGACTTACACCTGCCTAACGTGATTTTTCTGACCATTCTTCCCCTTCGGCCATTTGTACACATATGTTGTCACATGCAGTGGCTTTCTAAAGAACGAATCCACAAGATTTAAAAGTATTATCAGCTCATGGCTTCCTTGATAGGCAGACTTGTATGTATTTCCTATCGAACTGATTCGGACAAAAAATGGGGTAGACAAAGGTCAAACTTAATCTCAGGGTCTGCATGTTGTCTGTAGTGACACTTAATGCAAATGCTGTCCATTATCAACTCATCTATTCCATTCTGACAAGCAATTGTTATTATATTCCTCAAGCAGTCAAAGAAATTTATAGTCAGAGAGCCAATCTGCAATGATGACTATATAAATGGATATTTGTGGGTTGTGTGAGATTTAAGGGTTTTGGGATGCTTGCACAAGGAAGGACAATTAGCTCAATTCACTGTGACAGAGATATGTAATCTGTAATTTGGAAAATATAGGTATGCTTTTTGTCATTAGATGAAAACCTATGCATGTTTTTCTTTTCCCTAGTTAGCTATAAGGAAGGAGCTCACCGTGTCTTAAGACTATTCTGAATCTTGAGCAATTCTTCCGTAAACCTGCAGCCTAAATACCGATAAGTTGTTAGGTTATTTGAATCTTCGCATAGAGCTATCAAATTTTTTTCTTTCAGATAATTAAAGAATTTATTGATCCACAGCTATACAAATAAAAGGAACTAAATATTTGAAGAAGGATCGCATGAATCAGATACACACAAATATATGTGTTAAGTCCTATATGCGAATTGCAACATAGGTTGCAATATTACGATTTGGCTAAATAGAATGGAATCGTTGCTACACTTGTGACTTTGCCAAAATCCGAACCATGTGAGGGTACTTTCCTTTTAAACCTGAAGCGTGCGGACCAGAAAGTGCATGCGTGTTAGCTGGAGACGAAATTATTCTCTGACGTAATTATTGTCCCAATAATCGTCGCTTTGTCCGGTTTTGAGCAAGCTCTGGATGCAACCGTCAAGCAAGAGAAAGAAAGGAGTACACGCAATATTTTAAGCATTGGAAATTCAATGCGGTCTGTCTCAAATACAAGTCAAATGTCGAACCTACAAAGTACAATAAACTGAAAAAGTGGAAAATAGAAAAAACATTTCAAACTCACTAACTCCTGCGCCTGAACACACTCTAGTGGCCAAAATATAGGTAAGTCGGTGCTGAACCTAAGTCATTTATGGATGGATCCCGACTCGGGAAAGGATAGTGCCAATTATCTTAATTAGTTCAGTTTCATTATCATCTCGACCCGTGTAATTCTAACTTGTAGCAAGATAAAATCTTCTCTTTTGTCCCTAATACACGTCAATGACGTCTTCGAGCACCAAATATGCGCAGATTACAGGATTTAAAAATGATGATAAGTTCAAGTGTGCTTAAGTTCATCCAGGACTAGCACCATCTTTACCGTGATATGAGCACTGCATCTATGAACGTTGCCATTCATCTCCGAAACATGGACGATGTGACCAAGGTTCATCTTGATTGAAGGGGACATGAATCCCATGACCGGTCGACTGTTCCAACTCTGGCACCTCCTTTTTTCTTGCTTTGGACAATTATTGTTCCATGTTTCCCGCGGGAGATGCTCGCAGTGGCAACTATCAATTCTCACATGAAAGGTCTCATGTTCATCAGCCTTTCATGAATGTTGGATTGGATGGGACTTTACAAAAAGCTCGTTGTCTTTATGATTTCATCGATCATCACATGACAAATTCTGGTTGGCTAGTGGTTGCGCTAGGGTGCACCTTTCTCAGCTACCCTGCGCAGCACAATGTCTTCGCCGGTTGAATCTGCAGAGAGCTCGCGGGCCCCTTTCTGGAACAATTGTTATTTCTTTTGGCGGTTGAAATTATTTTGAAGGTATTCACCACCATTTACATATAGAACATTAAGACATCTCCGAGTCATTTTATCAACTTCTTGTTTTAAGGTGGCATAGTCAGATTAAACAAGCCATTATATATTAGCTTTTATGAATACTTTTACAATACTATGTTGTATTATGACATCATCAAACGTCAACCGTTAGATGATACTGATCAACAAAAAGGTCAACTAATTGACAAATCTCAATTGGTGGATGACAACAATGTTTGGTACATTACAATACCTTTACAAATTCCATGCATTTGTATTACCATCTTTCCTAATGTCTTGCATCACTAGGATTTTTCTTCTTCATTTCTGCCATAAAACAAGTTTAATGTCGGGTTTTGTACGCAATTGGTTGTATCTCCCAACAAACTTTTGACCACCCCATGTCTTTCTCTTTCCTCCCTGTCTGTCTGTCTGTCTCTCTTCCTCTCTCTCTTCCCGGTCCTTATAAATTGTCACTTGATGAGCGGTAGATCTGGCATTTTGATGTACATAAACATTTAGGATCATGTTTCACACTGTAGGATGAGATAAAACACCACAGCGTTTTGTCTGCTATATCTGGGTAGTGGATCAAATGGGGAAGATCAGTTTTGGCAGGGTTATGGGCTGCTTCTCTGTTTCATCTGGCTTTGACAGTTCTTGGTTCTGCATAAGTTCTGTAAAAACCCATGACGAGATGGAGCAAAAACCACTGATCACAAGTGAGCTAGATCACTTAGAGAGACTGAAGGATGTGCCCACCACTGAAAGTCAGACTTCGGGATTTCAACCCAAGCCAAAGGTGAGTTTCGCGATTTCTTGTTTTTCTTTTCTCTCCTCTTAAAGAGTAAATTGTATGGTGATTTTTCTTATCCCTCTCTGGGATTTTTTCTGAAATGTGGGGGGTGTGGAAAAATGTAGATGGTGATGCTAAGGGTGTCCATGCACTGCAATGGATGTGCAAGAAAAGTTGAGAAGCACATCTCAAAGATGGAGGGTATAAGAAATCTCCTCCTATTATGCTGCCATTCATTTTAGCACTATCATATGTTGGAATAATCTTTTCTTTTCTCAGAATTCTTGGGCCTTTGTCTTTCAATTGACAGGAGTGACTTCATACAAAGTAGACCTGGAAAGCAAGATGGTGGTTGTTATTGGAGATGTAATTCCTCTTCAAGTACTCGAGAGTGTCTCTAAGGTGAAAAATGCCGAGTTCTGGAGCGACTCTGTCAATTCAAAGCTTCCAACAGCCCAGAGTAACGTGACCACTTTCATGTAATCCATTTATTTCGTTTTGAAGACCTTTAAGGAAGAAATACATCTGAAACACATTAATAAGATCTTTGCTGCATTCTTTAAAATATTTTTGGATAATATTGATGGTCGAATCTTCAGCTTGACCAATCCCCAGTGGAGACAAGCTATATTGGCTCCAGACGTACGCCTCAATAAGATCAGAGACGTAATGTGTTCCTCGTGATAACTTTTCCAACGAAAAGCATCTCATTAGGATATAATGCTTCTTAACGTCTTGATGCCGCGTTCATTTTAGTTATTGATTGCCGATGCCCTTTTTTTTTTCCCTATCCAAATCGATGACAAGTAGGAATCGAGTAATGGAGGTTGTTTTGGCTGAACAAACTATTTGTTGGACCTAACTCAACTCCAATAGTAGTGAGATCGGACAGGTTGAAGAGGAAAGCTGGGTCTGATTACAACAGATTGAATCATTCAAGAGTAAATTACAACTAAATAAAGGATAAGTATAATAGAAGTCCTAAAAATTATTAGGAAAGTGCAATTGAGTTATAAAATTTGCAAAAAGTATAATCAAGTCCTAAAATTTGTCAAATTGATTAAATTGAGTCCTAAAATTAATACTATCAAACTTACTAACGCAAAATGCTGATGTGGCATTTTAAATGAATTTTTATTTTCCATGTGGCTTTTTTTTAAAATATTTTTTATTCAAAATTTTTAAAAATTAGATTTAAAAACTAAAAAAAAAAGCTAAAATTTATTTTAAAAAAAATTGTTTAAAAAGAATAAAGAAAATGGTATCAATGGGCACTTCCACTGTCGCCACCCATCACCAGAGGGCCCTGCGATGGTTGCTAGCGACCCTCGCCGAGCGAGGGTGAAGGCGTCGAATCTGGGCACGCCAACCCTCACGGCAGATAGACGACCATCACACGCCCTGGGTGAGGTCTCATTCGCCCCCACTCAAGGTTGGCGAGGGGCCAGTGACCATTGCTCGCTAGATTTGGGCGAGGCCTCGCCGACCCCAAGTGGGGGCCGATGAGGAATCACCTAGGGCGTGCGATGGTCGTTGGCCCCCGTGAAGGTCGGCATGCCCATATTTGGGCTCCTTTGCCCGACCTGGCGATAGTCGTCGGCACTCTCATAGAGCCGATGATGCCTTACCCTAGCCGAGCGAGGGTCGACCACCCCTGCCCAAGGCTGACAACCCAAGGCCGACAACCATCGCCAGCCTTCGGCAATGGCCAGTAGAGGCGGAGGTGTCCACTGATGCAATTTTTTTTTTTCTAAACAGTTTTGTTTAGCTTTTCTTTTTTTAGCTTTCAATTCTAATTTTTTAAAAATTGAATAAAAATACTTTTAAAAAAGCCCCATGGAAAATAGAATTTAATTTAAAAATGTCACGTGGAAAATAAAAATTTATTTAAAATGCCACGTCCGCGCCACGTCAACATTTTCCGTTAATATGACTCAATTGAACAAATTTGACAAGTTTTAGGATTTGATTATATTTTTTACAAATTTTTATGATTTAATTGCACTTTTCTAATAAGTTTTAAGACTTTCATTACACTTATTCCAATAAACAAATACAAGAGAAATTGCAGATCAAATCTACAAACGAGTTCTGGCCCAGCCCATCTTGCGAAACACGCCTCTGGATTTTGACCCAACTATGAAACTCAGGGTCTCGCCCCATCCTAGGACCCACCAATCAGAGTGGAATTTGGACCGTCATTTCCATGAAATATATGTATACACACACCCCACCAATTCAAAGCCCAAAATCACTCTTAGAGTCCCCCAAAAATTTAGAGCTCCCCCCACTAAATTCGAATTATGTCGTCGGAGTCACGTCGTCAGACGGAGAAATATTCATGGAAGATGAGGACGTGGTTTTGCAACGGCCCGTTTTACCACAAAAAGATGAAATACCTTCGAGTGGGAGAAAGCTGTTTCACTGACTTGATGTAAATTCTTTTAAAATATGAATGGATCGATATCAATTGATAAAGGTTATGATGGGTTTTTTGTTGATCATGAACAGGAAACAAATGACAAGTAATTTAAAAATATGACACTACGAATAATTGTTGCTAGAGATGTAAATTGTAGGAAAGTAAGACGATAAATTCAATGCGGAGTTCTTCCCTTGATTGTCCCGGATCTTTTTACCATAAATTCAATGTGGGTATTTATGACCCACTATCGAAGATTGCGTACAAGTAAGTTTATATTCAAACAAACAAATAACTTTCTAATTTTATATGTGATTGCGGGAAGTTAGTTTGCGATCTACTATTATTTTAGCGCACTTATCTAGAAGAGATTACATATTCAAAAGTATTGCTACTTGAAGTTTACGTATTAGTGTTGATTTATCATCATTGCTTCCGAACGCCAATGCTTAGTAAAATCTGCAACAACTCGCTGATGATAACCCTATTAATTGGTGAAACCTTTAATCGATAACTGGTAATGCCTTATTGATCACTTTATTTGCGATTATCGATTCCTTTCAAGTTGTCTACTGTTCTATTCATTAATTGACCAAACTCTGTTGTCAACAAATAAGTTTGATCCTTGTTGATAATAACTAAAAATTGATCATTTTTGGATGTCGATAAAGCCAGAAGGCACATTGTGGAGGACCTACATAGACCCAAGGACATAATCCCCTTGACTAAGGTTAATGTGCGCTGGATGATGGGTAAAATCCTTATGGCATAATGGATAATGTGTACATCAGATGTGCCACGTGGCAATGATATGTAGAGAAATAAGCAAATCGGAAATGAGACATTTCAAAATTGAAACACAAAATTGAATTGAATGCATATTAGGCGATGACTTCAACAATGTAACTGACCCCAAAAAAAAAAAAAAGCTTTCTCCTAACGATGGTTGCAATCTATAGATTGTCCTATTATGATATTGAATCAATTTAAAGTTTAGGAATGAAATGCACGTCGGAACAAAGTCCTTGAACCTAAGTAAATTTACTAAAAGTTTGATTATGATAGCGCCATAAGGCAAATATTAAGATATCAGTAGGACATTGCTACCAAGTAAGTAATTCGTGCGGATTTAATAGACCTTTGTGGGGACATTTAGCACACTGATCAGCAGTGTGCTGCCGAGCTTTGCAACTGATCGAGTGATCTTGTCGAACAACAGGTATATGTAGTAAATAATGCAACGCAGATTACACATTTACGTCAGGATGCAACACATGGACGAAATCCAAATGAACTATTATCTTGCAAGACCATATCATACAATATTCGTAAGTAGTACAAGACCTCATTGGACCGTTTCAGCTGCTTAGTTTCCTTAGGCACACACGAGTCAACTCTCTCTCTTTTCTCTCGATTGGCGAAGCTGAGGCTTGATATCCAGTTTCATCGGTGAAGCTATTTACAGAGCATTAGTCTTACACACTGCTCCAAAAATGGCGGCGCTGGAGCAAACCTTGGAGGATTGTGAAAAAGCATTACTTCTGTCGACGCTTTGGCTTGGGTAGGTGTGGTTTTTCCGAGTCAGAGGAAGTGCTTTCGCTTGACAAGTTCTAACATATTTGAAGACAATTTCTCGCGAAGACCGAATTTCTTCTGTTCTTGCCATAAATCAACTCAGGCACGTTCCTAGAAAACACAGCGAAAGACGATGGCTCTCTGGAAATGGAGGCGCGTTGAATTCCAAATGAAGAACGGTCATTGACTCGTGTAGAGTTATCATTCTTTGCATCTCCTGTCGCTCTCAGTGAGCCTGGTCAACCAAAGAGGGCGGTTGGATCGGATGAGGACCAATCCGGCGGAAGGGGGTCAATGGTTCTTGTTTTGGGACAAAAAAGTCAGTCTACCGTTTCTCTTGTAAATTGTCAACAAGCGGAAGGTAACTGGAAAGTTGCAAATTTGAATCTGTTCTATTATTTTTCATAGATTATATTGCTTGCAGGAACTTTCTGTTAATTTATCTACGTGTCTTGCTCAGTTGGAGAACCAAGTGCTTGTTAACTTCAGAAAGAACTACTTGGTAACATTCTGTTACTTAAATGTTTGATGATCAAACTAGTACAGATTGTGCAATTTCTGTGACTGTTCATTTTACGAGCCATGAGGGATCATGCTTTATATCGACTGCTATGATGCCTGCATGAGTATGAAACAGGATTACTCTTCTATATCCGAGAAGCCAGCCATACATACAAAATCAAAAGAACCTCAGTTAGATGGACGGATTCCCAAAATGTAATAGAGTCCGTGAATTTTGATTCTTTACAAGGATAAATATATCCAGAAAAAGCAATTCAACTTGGGTTTCCCATTTTATTCAAAGCTCTCTTCTAAGAATATTAGATTCAGTTATTCTAAACACGAGGTTTATAATTGCTTATTTGTCTAGGCAGGTCATTGAACAGCTATATGCATTGTATACAATTAATGAAGACGAGATTGATGTGCAGGATGATATACCAATCTTAGAAGTACAGCAATTAATTTGGTCTCTAGGCCATTTTTAGTCTGTAATTCTTGCATAGAGCTGTTACGCAAGCTCTTATGAGGTCTTTTATTTGGTCTAGTGAGTTGAACACACTCCAGATTCGACATCTGCATTCAAAATAGGTCATTGTAATGAATCACCTTTTGTCTTGATTCCTTTTACATGATATCCTTGAATCGTTCATGTGAAGGTTTGATAGATGTAGCAGGAGTTTGAACTAATGGCATGGAATGCAGGGATCCGACCGAACAATTTATGCAACTCACGGTGTTTTCCAATGATTTTGGCTGCAAGACCATATGCTCGTAGGGTTTTTCATCTTTTTTCAGCAATAGCGAGAACCTTTTTTAAAGCATTTCGTGTAGGGTCGAATATACATGAGAGCAGGTCATCCCGATGATGGAATGACTAACTAAGATGCAAATATATATATATATATATATATATATATATATATATATATATATATATATATATATATATATATATATATATATTATATGTATATATTTAAAATAAGTAGGCTCAAAAGAAGTCTTGGTCTCCTTTTACCAAAAAAAAAAAAAAAAGAAGTCTTGGTCTTTTAACCGTACCAAAAAAAAGAAAAAAAGTCTTGGTCTTTGAAAGTTAGTTCTTCACTTGACTTTAAGCGTCTCCCATCACCATCTCACCTTACCAAGATCGTGGACTTAAGGACTTGGAATGCATTTGCTGATGTTTAATTTTGCATATGACGGGTCTCGTTCCAATTGGCTGAATATTCTCTAGAGCTTTTGTTTAACAGATAAACGATGGTGAATCTTCTGTTTTGTCCCCGCTTTCTCGTGCTCGCACCTTACAAAACCTGCATCACTTGGGTTCGTTTTATACTTTAGAGAAGTTTCCTTGAGAAATAAGGAGAAGCCGAAGACTTGGGGAGTATGTCTCTTTTTCCTATTTGTCCCCGTCCTTGTTTGGCATTATCTGCATTTTCCAAGTACAGTGATTAATTACGTGTGGAACGGTACTAGATTAATATCTCTTGGTCTTTTTTATCGGCTTCACCAAATTGCTCACATGATTTCAGTTTAAAAATGAAATACACCCACCATCTTATGCGCCCACTATATCCAGACCGGTATAATGAGATTTCATTCCTAGTTTAATTGATCTTTCTACTCTTGGGAGACTTTTTTTCTACTGAATTGCATAGTTTGAATCTTGCATCAACTATTGTTGCACGGGCAAATAAACAAAACGATTCGAGCAAGGAAGGAGTATTCTAATTCTCTCTTCTTAAAAACTCTTTCTTTTTAGATTGCTAACAAGTTGTTTATCAGATATACATAAAAATAGAGGGTTGGGTGTCTGAAAAAAATAGGCCCCGACACCCGAACACTTGTTGGAAAACACTTTCAGCTCGGGAGGTTTGTCGGGTGTCCAGCAACCCAGCCATTTCTTGGCTGGGTGCTCGCCTAGTTGTCTGATTTGTTCAAGTGCTAAGGGGGGCCGGCTTCTCGCATCCTCCGGTTGTCCATCTCCATTTCCAAGCCCCCACAAACACATCGATTGTCCAGAAACATCAAACTCACGTTGATTCCAATTCAAACGAAATTAATTTCGAGCCACAATCAACAGATATCCACCTTGGCGAGAAGTCCAAATTTATCTTCATTGGTCGTTGTCTAAATCAAGCCCCCTTGGTCTCCTCACTCGCTGCAGATGCTAAGGGCCTGTTTGTTAATGGGTTAAATTGTAATTGATTCTATTTTTTTTTTGTTCCCGGATACAAATTTAGAATATAAATTAGTTTAGTAAATTTTTTGTTCCCGAGAACAAACCGGGGAATAGATTTGGAATAGGATCAAGAAGTAAAAAAAAGTTATTTTTTTGTTCCCATGAACAATTCTAGAACCAAGCCTATTTTTTCTTCTCATCTTTTCTCTTTTCATCTCTTTGCTTTTCTTCTTCCTTTTGGCCGGTCATTGACCTCGGCCATGGCTGGTGACTGGCTAGATGAGGGCCAGTGACCTCACTGGAGCATTGTTGGCCCTCGGCAACACCGAGCCATGGCGAGGCTCGTTGGCCCAAACCTCCCTATGGCTGGGCGAGGTCGACCTTGAGCAGATCTAGCGAGACCAAGCCTTGCCGTGGCTCAAGTCACTAAGGGTCGGCAGCGCTCCGACAAGGTTGTTGACCCTCATCTAGCTAGTTGCTCACCATTGTCGACAATCGGAGGAAGGAGAAGATGAAAAGGGAAAAAGAAAAGAAAAAAGAGAAAATTTTAATAAAATTATTAAAAGATTAAAAGAAAATGATTTGAACTATAAATTTTAAGGATTTTACCAAACGCATTTCTATTTCGAGAATAGAATTTTTGGGCAATTATTAAGTACCTTCAAATGCTCAGAAATTCTTCTCGGGAGCGAGAATAAAAAAGAATCATTTCTAAGCGAAAATTATTTCAGGAAACAGAATGATTAGCAAATACATCATAATATAGCAGTCTTAAAAATTTTTTACTATTGTTCGGTTACATGTTATGATGTCCCTAATCTTTCAATTTGTTTAAGTAAGTCCTTGACTTTGTCCAAGGAACACAGCCGCTCATGAAATTTTTTAATTGGTGTTAAACTAATGAGATATTCAACAGCAGAAAAATATGTTTTTCAAAGGCAAAAGTATTTTCTAGTGCACATTTTTCCATGGTAGGACAACCTAATAAAGGAAAAAAATAAAGTGACTGTGTAAAAAATAAAGTGAGACTTCGTTCAGCTTTCTATTTCAATTCCTGGTGGGCCCCATCATTTGCGTATAGAAGAATGCCTCTCGCTTTAGAAACGATGCTTTTTCTGGGAATTTGGCTCTAGTCCTAGTACATTCGAAGATTTTCCTAAGTCAACTCAGGTACGTTCTGAGAAAACACTGCAAAAACCGATGGCTCTCTTTGGTTCTCAGGAAAAGAAGGTGCGTTAAGACCACAAATGAAGAACGGTTGTCCGAGGTAGGTGATTTCGTGGAAGCCTACAGTAGTGATCTTTCTTTGCATCTTCTGTCGCTCACAGTGAGCCTGAATCAATCAATAGTTGTTTTGGGACAAAAAAAGTCAGTCTACCGCCTCTCTTATAAAATTGCCAACGGGCGCAAGGTAACTGGGAAGTTGCAATTTCGAACAAGCACAATAGTTTGATATCGCTTCTGCAGCCAAAGATCATAGGAATGGAACATCTTGAAGGAAAGTCTCTCCCGCTCGGTGGTGAATCTTCATCGTCATCAAGGAGGGATTATGAGGTGTTCTTGAGCTTCAAAGGGTCCGACACTCGCTTAACCATCACGGACTCTCTCTATGCGGCCATGATCCGGGCCAGGATTTGCGTCTTCAAAGATGACGAAGAGCTCCGTGTTGGGGAAGAGATCAGGGGTGAGCTTTTGAAAGCAATCTCCAATTCAAAAATCTACATACCGATCTTCTCTAAAAACTATGCTTCCAGTAAATGGTGTCTCCGTGAGCTTGCGTACATGGTGGAGTGTAAAAAGAGAGACGACAAAGTGATCTTGCCCATCTTCTATGGGGTGGATGCATCCAATCTTAAGCTCAGAACTGGATCGTATGGTAAGGCCCTACGAAAGCATGAGAGATAGTCAGGCAAAAATATTGTGAAGCAATGGGAGGAGGCCCTCCAAGAGATCGCTGGAGTTAAGGGATGGAACTTAAAAGATCACGGGTAATTGATGACAACTTATGTACTTTCATTTCTAAATTTAGATCATTGTTTCTTAATCATGAGATCAAACACCCCCTCCCCCCCCCCCCCAAAAAAAAATCTAAAGTCAAATGGAAGTTGAAATGGTTGTGCAAATTACCATGTTCGCTTTTTAAAGTCCATTTCATCAGCGTATAAATTTTTCAGAACTCTTAACCGATCCATTGACTGCACTTTTGCATGCAGTTTTTATCTCATCTTATGCCATTCTTCCTTGTGGTAATTCCTATTACAGTAGAATTTTACAGTAATCATTATCCACTAAAAGTTCAAAAAGCTGTGTCCCATTTGATGTGGGACTATGGTGCCACAAACTCCGCATATAAAAGGATTGACGTCCTCCTCGGTGTTGGCCCCATCCAAGAATACTCTCCCAACTTCTTGTGTGATTTGGTCCATTTTCACCCTTTGTCATACTAGAAGCGTGGCACGAACCAAAAACATTTGTCTGGTTCGCCTGCTCGGCTGTGGAGCTAGTTTTGATGGCCAAATCGCATGTTAGAACCTTCGCTGATTTGACCATCTAAAATTCTTCAGAACTACCCCCACATCAAATTCCAACCATTGTTATCTATAACTGAGATCGATCTTCTCAGTTTGGGTAGGATTGAATTTGAAATAAACAGATAATTCATGCTTGGTTTTAACAATTAAAGTTTCTAGTTTTACATATTTATGCTCCTGCACGACATATTGAGTTTGTGGTTTTTCAAATTGAGACAGTTGCATTATGTATATGGCAGCCAAGACAAACTTATAGCACTTGTTCTGGAAGAAGTTTTAAATAAGCTGAGGTCTACACAAGGAAACTGGTGTGATGGCTTGGTGGAAATTCATGATCGGATGGAAGCCATTATGGAGTTGTTAGGCTTAGGTACTTCTGGTGTACGATTTGTCGTGATTCATGGTATGGGTGGTATTGGAAAAACAACTCTTGCTAAGGCTATTTTCAAGCGCATCTCTTCCCAGTTTCAATGGTCCATCTTTCTTTCAGATATCCGTGCAAACAATACTTTAAGTTTGCAAATGAAATTATTATGCGACATTCTTCATACTCAACATCCTAAAGTTATTGATGCTGACGAGGGAAGGGACATGATCAAAAAAGGACTTGGTGATAAGAAAGTCATCCTTGTCTTAGATGATATAGACAAGAGGGATCGGCTCATGAAGCTAGCTGGTAACTCTAGTTGGTTTGGACCAGGAAGTAGAATTATTATCACAACTAGAAACACCTATTTCTTAGCTCCCCAAACCGACACCCTAGATGACAATATCATCCCACTAGGTCATCGAGATTTCTTTTTTTATGAAATGAAGGAAATGCAGTTTCACCATGCTCTTCAACTATTCAGCATGCACTCCTTTGAAAAAGACTCACCTCCACGTGATTACATCAGTATTTCAAGAGAAATTGTTAGAATTACCGGAGGACTACCATTGGCTCTCGAGATCGTAGGTTCATTACTCCATTCAAAAGGCATGAAAACATGGAAAGACATGGTGAATAAGTTGAAGAAAGTGCCCAACGAGGATGTCCAGAAAAAGTTATTGATAAGTTATGAAGAATTGGAGTACGAGCAACGACAAATTTTTCTTGACATCGCATGTCACTGCATTGGTGAAGAAAGAATCCTCACGTATTACATGTGGAAAGCTTGTCAGTTTTTTCCAAAAACTGGACTCGATGTCCTCATTCATTTATCTTTAATAAAAGTCATCAAAGATGATAGATTATGGATGCACGACCAACTCAGAGATCTTGGAAGAGAGATTGTCCGACAAGAAAGCTTTATAACTCCTGGAAAGCGCAGTAGGTTATGGTGTCCGACGATCGCCTTAGATGTGGTGCAGAATAACCTGGTATGTCTTAGCAAAGAAGTTAATTACTTATGGAAAAACTGAACATGCAGTTATGTGTATTTAAAGTTCATTCTCACCCCCAAATATTTGCTATTTTTGTACATAGGGCACTGATGATTTTGCATGATTGAGAGAAATGAACAACATTCCAAAAGAACTGATTTTTACATTACAACTCCCATGTAAGTGGGAGAGATAATGACCTCTTTGCATAACATAATATCTATGTGCCCCTTTTTTGCTAGTTCACTTATGTTTACTATTTGTTGAATTTAGATATATGCTCCTTATTTTGATATTTAGTACTTACTCTAAATTGTTTAGTCATGTTGCTATTCGTTGCTTTGGAAATATCAGGGAACAGACAACATTGTAGCACTCAAAATCACAAGACTTGCTGACAGGCATAATTTTACAAGTGGCGAATTTTCAAGACTGCCTAGTTTAAGGTTCCTCGAATTGAATGGGGGAAACTTTGTAGGAGACTTCAAAAATCTTCTCTCTAATCTAACATGGCTCTCTTGGCATCATTGCCCTTCAAACCTACATGCCGCCAATTTATGTCTAAGGAAATTGGCCATTCTCAAGCTTTTAAAGAGCAATCTTACTGAAGACTGGAATGGATGGGGAGCATGCATGGTACAATTTCATATAATGCATTCTTTTTCCTTTATGTGTGTTCGCATTTGTTACATTGAATTGACATTCACCTATGCCATTGTTTTCCTTAATAATTGGTTGTTTTGTAGGTAAATGATAACCTGAAAGTCATATATTTGGCAAGCTGCAATTATTTAAAGAGGACACCTGACTTCTCCAAGTGCATAAAATTGAAAAAACTGGTTCTAAAAAATTGTACAAGATTGGAAGAAATCGATAACTCTATTAATCAGTTAGGTCGCCTGAAGTATTTGGAAATTGATGGGAAGGATCATTTGCCGCAAAGAAATATTTTTTCAGCTGTTCGTTTATTACCAGACTCAATTGGTGGTTTGAAATCCTTGTTGATGTTGAAGGTGGAAAATCAAGATGGTGTTAGAAAACTTCCACCCTCAATAGGAGAGCTATTGGGCTTGAAGCATCTATCTCTAAGTGGGTGTTGCAACCTTAGAGAGCTTTCAGATTCCATTGGAGAGTTGAGATCGCTCCTTCGTTTGAAATTAGAATACACTGGTGTAAGTGCATTACCAGATTCTATTGGAAGACTAGAATCTCTACTCGAATTGGATGTATCTAATACACCTATTGTGGAATTACCCCCTTCTATTGGCAACCTTAGACGATTGCAGCTCATGATTTTGTCTTCTAGTAAGATAAGAGAGCTACCAAAGAGCATAGGGACTTTGGAGAATCTTGAGGAGCTACGTGCCAATGAGTGCGACAATCTCGAGGGCAAAATTCCTAATGAAATTGCAAGACTATCCCAATTGAAGGCTCTGAACTTGTCTTGGACAAAGGTTAGTAGACTGCCAATGACAATCAATCGGCTCTTTAACCTTCGACAACTTAATTTAAGCCATTGTATGGGGCTTCGGTTATTACCAAATCTCCCCACAAGCTTAACATACCTAAATATAAGGTCTTCATCATTGCAAGCAGTACCCGACCTCTCAAACCTCACTAACTTAGATCATCTAACAATAAGTGATCGTATTTATGCTGATATGTCCATAACTAAACCATTGTCCATAATTGAACGAGGACGAATTCTACATTCGAATCTAGAGTGTCTTGGAAGGCTTCATAAATTGGAGCAATTAGAGGTGGATTTATCCAATTCTGACATGCATCCAACTAACTTGAGCTCCCTTTCTCAACTTAGGTATTGTGTAATAACTTGTACCGACCCACGGTCTCTGACTGGGTTTCCATCCAATTTAGTAATACTGAGCTTAAAAGATGTGAAGATCCCGATAGAATGGTCAATGTTCTCCAACTTGGACAATTTATTTTTCTTGCAGCTCTCCAGCTGTTGGTTAGGAGAGATTGAGCTTGACAATGTGCTCGGACAGCTAAAGAAACTCCAGCAACTATTAGTGAGTGAGTGCGATGCGCTTGTGAGGATATCCAATGTATCGAGCTTAAAAGAGCACCAAGAGTTGCGGGTGGAGCACTGCCCGCAACTTATTGAGATTGAATTTGAACGGCCTTCAACTAGAGATTGCAGTTCCACAGAAAGGCCCGTCCCTGATACTCTGAAGCCAGAGAAGCTAGGGTGGTTGTCAGTAAGAGGTTGTGCATCATTGCAAAAGATACCAAATCCACGTCGTACGGATGTTTTGAGATGCCCGATGTTACATGGTTTTGATGACTTTAGGCGTCGTTTATGATAGAGAAAGGATGGGCCCAATAGAGCTTTTGAGCCTCATCGACTAACTATGGGCCTCTTCTAAAAAGGAAGGCCTCAGCCTACTACGGGCCTCTCTTGAGACAAATGCTTTCAGCCTAGGGACCTTAGCCCATCTTCTTGTTCCCTTCTTGAGTTGGTTCGTAGGGAAAATCAAGGGTAGAAACGAGAGAGGGAGGAGCGAGTCGGCAAAAGAAAGAGAAAACAAAAGAAAAGAGTGTGGAATCCGAGAGTGAGCAGAAGGGACTTTTGGCACGATTTAATTCGGAGGCCACGATGAGCTAGATTGATACTGTTTTGAAGCACTCGGTAAGAAATTTCAAACCTTGATACATCTAATCAAATCAAAGAGATTTGCTTTGTCAAGTTATAATTTTGAATCGATTCAGGTTTTAGGGTTGCTTGGTTGATTCTTGAGATAGTTGAGCCCTGAAATGATGTTGTTTTGAAACGTTAGGTCGGTCTTGGGATTGTGAGATTTTACAAATTGTCGTTTGAGAGATATTGATTCTTCAAAGTTCTTGAAAACTAATTTAGAGTGACTGCAACCAGTAGGGTTTCGTCTCGGATTTCATCAGTTGTCGGCCATATTTTGGTTCTAAGGAGTTTTGGGTCTTTTAGTAATTTGAATGAGCTTTATTTTGACTATAAACTCACTTAAAATGGAGTTCAGTAGAGATGTATGAAATGCCAAAATTTCCAGTGTAAGACGAGGTTGTTGCTCTATTTGCTATAGCAAGTTTCATGCTTGTGTGGCCTTTTTATCAACTCATAATGGACGTTTTGACTCCAAAAACTAGCATCGCCTAGCAGAATCTTAATTGAGGTTAGTGATATGTAAGTTTGACATTTGGTTATTGCATTCTTTGATAGAATTTTTAAGCTTTTTTGGGCAGTAAAGCTTTTAATTTGGCTTTTGGTTAGCAAGGAGTGGTGCTTATCTCTTCTATGATTTGTAAACTTACGGCTTGAAAATCAAAGGAATTAGATATGCGATATAAGTTATGAATGAGACATTGCACGTTATGATATTTATTTATTAAAAAAAATGGTGTTTAGAACATCTTTGTTATATAAAGCTGGATCTTGCATTTACTACCTAGTTTCGTTATTTGAAATATCATAGTAAAATATCTCGTGAAATAGTTGGAGAGTTGATTATTTATAAAATGGTTTGAGAAATTTTTCATGAATGTATGCTTCTTGTGGATGGAGTTGTAAAGGGTTGTATCGATTTGTGACTTTGGTTTATTAAATGAGTTCTGAAATGGGTTTGCTGTTTACAGGATTATGTTGATGATTTTATCCTCCTGTCATAATCATCTGAAATCATTGAAGAGTTGAGAGTAAGCATACATGTTCTCGGGATGTCTTGTCTGGCCAAAGCCACCGACTGACATTAGTGGAGACCTATGCCTAGGAAGGAATCTTGGTAAGCCTTGTCATGGGGCATTAAATGTGGTTGTAGTTTGATATGAAGTACTTGAGTGATCAACAGACTAAACCACATATGTTTTCTTAAATATTGTTAGTTGAATGAGCGTTTCTAATATGTTGAAAACATTGTTGAAGTGATGTAACTCATATTTAGACTTTTACATGTATTATATACTGGATTTGGTTATGTTTCTATTACTGTTTATAATGTGCATAGTTGATGCTCAATTTGTTGAGAAGAGATATGCACTATTTATCGAGAGGTGGTTTGCTTATACCATTCATCTCAATTCTTTTTCAGCTGCCGACAAATAAGAGGAAAGCTGCATCAGTGGAGGCATCTTAGAAATTTAATTTTGGGTATAACTTGAGATAATCATACATATAATTTGTAATGGTACTTTTTGGGTTTAGTTTGTTAGTCACTCGATATATATATATAACTCTAGTTCTATGTAACTAGCTTATTATTCTTATGAGATATTAACCAATATATATTTTGATAATAGGTTAATGTTGGTAATGCGTTGAAGACTGCATCCTTTGGCTCGAAGGGCGATTGTGCCATTTTCCCTATGTTTGTACAGTTGGGGTGTGACGGTTTTATCAATTTGTCCTTTTTAAGCTTTGTTCAGAAACATCAAGCTATGCGAGTAGTCATTGTTTGGACTTGTTATTGTGTATGGCATAAGTCAAGAGGTTGTGTGAGAGAATGATATTGCTTTCTCTTGGTGTTATTGCTTCAGCTCTTATTCTTACTTATATGGTCTATAATATATATGTGTGTATATATATGATATGGATTGTGACTCGAAATGTCCATATCTTTGGGGATTCAAATTGGGGCATAACCTTTGTGGTAGAAAGCAAAAATATTCTATTCTTACATATGATTCACTTAGTTGTCAAAGTAGATTTGCTAAAGAAAAAATGAGGAAATTAAAATGAACTTGATAGTGAAATTTATTTTTGACAGGAAACTACACCACCTTGAGAAGTATTATACGTAATTTCAACCAATTCATTTCTAGAAGTAATCGGCAATATAATCCGATACAAATATTGTAACGCTCCAAACCTCGAGAGCGCGCACATCCTTTGGTAGTCGACTAAATTGCGACATTTCCAGGACGTATTACTGACCCAATCGATTATAAACATGCGGAAGTGAATTAAACAATCTCGAGACAACAATGAAACATGGGATAGAAAAGCAAGACAACCAAGTTTCACAAAACTTATTTTATAAGCAAACCGGGTATATATACACAAGAGTCTAAACCAAAAAGGGGCTACTGAGCTATCTAAACTTCGGGCTCTACAGCCATGGGCTTCGGGTCCACCACGACACCATTAGGAGTGTCGAGATCCATGGGATGCCCTACTTCCCACTCCCTAGTCCCAACAAGGGGCCCATTGAAATCTTGTAGGGGACCCTCTCGACCCCTTTGAGGAGAGCCAATGAACCACACTATGAATTGGTGAGGTATCAATTGGGGTAGGCCCTCATCGACCCATATCGTAACTCAACTAGCTCTTGGGTTAGGGTGATCCCAGGGATAAGGAAAAATGTGTGCTCAAAATCCATCACCTGCGGGACCCCATATTGTACCTATCGCACCTCCATCTAGGGACCTAAAAATTATAAACCACGACGGGGTTAAACAATGTCTTAGCGAGTCTATACCTAAACCCCGATTAGGAGGAAATTCACCTAAAGGCAGCCTAAACACACATCATATAAGACTTATCTCACCTTAGCACCTCCCTACACATTAGTACAACTCATATAACATATGTGTACACAACAAGTGTAGATCATTAATTGGAACACCTCATCACATATATCAATCACTCACAGGGGTCCAAGGTCAAATTATTATGACATGTCTCATTCCGTGCCACACAATTTTGTCCCATAATCAGGTATAGCTATTTCAATCACTTAGGCGTTTCAATTAATTATGACCCAATGGCCACGGCCAACTCAATGGTCGGCAGTCATCTGGCATAACTGGGCGTTGTCTCGCCCCATCGAGCACGGCAACGTCTACATTTAGACGGCATTCTCAGAGGAGCATTGGTCTGGCCTCTACCGCAATTCGGCATCCGTTGTCAAGGGCATCTGAACTTAATTAGGCATCGTCCCGCGTAAATACATTAGGATGGGTTCACTACCCCGCATAAATGCATCAGGGTATTATGTGATCACGCACGCATCCAACCTCGGTCAAGAACATCGTGCTTTGCACTCAAATGCTTCAATTTCAAATAATGTACTTGGCCTATTTTTTTTATTATATTAAAAACACCCGGTAAAATAAATGTGCGTGGACACACGGTCAAATCGAATCATAAAATGTGATCCTTGCATTTAAAAATTTCACGATTTGATATAGTACTTAAAACTATTTTGGCGTAAAAAATCGACACCAAGTGTTTTTCCAATTAAATATCAAAATTCCATATTTTTGAAATAATAATTCAAAAATCATCACCAAGCACTCAATTGCATAAATTAGCAATCAATTACACAAACCAACTACATCATGACGATCAGCACGAAATTTTGACAACCGGCCATCCCGGTATAATTTTCGCTAATTAATAAATAATTAAATAAATTGCAAAATATTTAAATTAAACCACTAATTAATCTACCTAAGCTAATCTAACCACCTAATTAATCCAACTAATTAACTAAATAACTAATTATACTAACTAAATTAACCCTTAATCCTATTTAGCCTAAAACTAATCCCCATAATCTATATTTAGCCTAAACTAATCTCCCTCTAAATGCAATTAACCCCTAATTAGAGGTTAGGAGGCTAACTCACCAGTTTAGCATGAAAACCAGTTCACAGCTACGGCGGCGCGACGGCGACAACCACTTGAGTCTACGGCGACACCAAAGGAGGCCAAACCAATGTAAAAAAAGCCCACAAGGCTCACGGTGGTGGCTGGTCTTCGGTTTTGCTTTGGGTCAGGCTAGCTAGTTGCAGGGCTTAGCAGAGCTGGATGAGCGGCTGGCTGGAGCTGGGACGAGGATAGGAGGCTGGAGGTGGCGTCGGGGGAGCTGGCATGTGATAGAGGCGAGTTGACGACGGCTCGGGGACGGCTCGCGAAGGAGTTGGCGAAGTGGCTGCTGGTCCGTGGGCGAACTGGGCTCACGGCAGCTCGAACAACTGACAAGCGACTAACGGGCTGCTGGTTGGTTCGATAAGGGCTAGAAATGGTGATTCAACAATAATGAAGGGTGAGGAAGTGAGGAAGAAGAAGAAGAAGTGATTTGCAGGGGGAAGAAATGAGCTGGTCGAGTATGAGGGAGGAGGGGGAACAAAAAGGGAGAGAGACAAGCCAAGGAAGTCAAACCAAAATATCCTAGGCACTTGAGTGTTGTTCACTCTTATCTTTAGCCAACTTGAGCAAACTTGATCAATTGGTCACTGTAACATCTTGATCACTCACGGGACAACTAGCCTATCAGGTGAAGCCATTAAGGAATCTAAACGCAATAAACTTGAGAATTCGACTAGGAATCGACCGCTTGACCATGCTAATTTGCAAGGATCATTACAACACAGTTAAAAATCATTTAGAGATTAGAGATAAGTTGATTCGATAAAGATATGTGATTAGTGTGTGAGTGATTCCACCTAATTACAAAATTCATCGAACGACACTAGATTGATTTTTCTGTCATTTCTGTACCATGTGTCCGTATTTAAAATCTCAAGATTTTTATGACATCTGAGAGTCGTCAATGTGTTGAAGATGCATAATGTGGCTAAAAAATAATCGACACGGGTTAATTGCACTAAAAATTCCTAAAAGCTACAAGTAGGTTAAGTCACGCTAAAATCGCGTTAGATTGAAATTAACCACGGAATTAAAAATTCTGTCATGTCACAATTCATTTTAGGAATGTCGACTCATCCTCCAAAGAATTTTTGGCGAGCTCGGGATTTTTCCAGAAAATTAATTCGGACGATTTGGAAAAGAACGGAAATTTGAAGGGGCCAAAGTAAGTTGATTTTTGGCCTTAAAAAAGGAACTAGTTTGTAAGGACAAGTGTGTGAATGATGTGAACTTCCTCCTTAGCAAGATTGTACATCAAATTGGGGAAATTGATGAATGAATTGAAGCCCAAAGTTGTGAAATTCAGAGGTTGGCATGGGGGCTGCAACATTTGGCTTTAAATTGGATTATTTGTGGGATTATTTTGCAAGAAAGTAATGGGGGGACCAAAGGACTTTTAGGGACTTTTGACTTTTGACCTTCTCCCTCAGCTTCCCCCAACCGAACACTCCTCATGGGCACACTAGCTCCATCGACTCCTCCTCCTTCACGGCTCCTGCTTCTCCATTTTCGGTTTTTCCTTCTACCCGATCGTTTTCCCCCCGTTCCTCAGACGAACTGTCTCTACCCTCTCTTATTTTTCTTCCCTTCGAAGCCAACCCCCCACCCCGATCCAACTGTTCCACTATCTGCTACCGTTTGCCACCTCTCGTTTTTCCCTTCTCCTCCATCGAATCGACATTAGTGAAGCCCCCCCACTGAGTCAACTTCTTCATCCCATTTCCCTTAGTCGTTTGTGTTCATCTCCACTTCTCGGCTCCATCGTTTTCTCCACGAGACCAACACCCGCATGCTCCACCACGTCAACAAGCAGAACATTTTCCCCATCGAGACAACCCCACGTTCTGCCACTCCACCGACTCAGCTACTCCATCACTAGCGAAGTCAGCCTTCGTTCTCCCTTAGTTGCAGCTGCCAGCCCATCTTCAACCCACGCAAGTTCAGCCCGCCCGTAGCTACAGCCTAGTCAAGCTGAGCTTAGTAGCCAACTCATCTTATCCCAAGCCTATAATCGAGCCCAGTAGTTCGTTGTGGGCTTGCAAGGCCTTTTCGGCTTGGTCCAAGCTCCCCTTGGTGTCGCCGTAGGCTCGAGTTTCCGCTGTCATTGTGCCATCATCACGATGAATTGATTTTCGCGCTAAACCACTGAGTTTACTCGCTAAACTCTACTTAGGGAGTTAATTGTGCTAAAAGGGTGCTTATTTTAAGTTAATTATGGATTATGTGATTAGTTAGATTAGATTAATGATTTAATTATTCAATTATGCATGTTAAGTGGTTAGATTAGATTAATTAAGGCCTAGATAGGATGTGCTATTTATCTAGATAGGTTCGGGAATTTTCCCGGCCCATTTAGGCAGTTGATTTATCAATTACCACATAAGTTAGTATTTTTGGTATTTAAATTGAATTATTTAGTTAATTTTGGTAATTATTTAATTATTTATTATCTTTCCGGAAATTAGATCAGGATAGCCAGTGACTGGAATTTTGTGCTGATTGCAATGGTGTGTTCAATTTATGCAATTGGATGTTAATTTGTACAAATTAAGTGCTGATTGGAAATTTGGTCAATTATTCCAAAATTTGTGATTTTCAATATTTATTTAGATAATTCTAGGTGTCGGGTTTTAACACTAAAAATTGTTTTATATACTATATAAAATAGTGGGATTTTAAGAAGAAGGTTATGAATTTTTCGGGTTCGATTTGACTGTGTACCTACACACGACTATTTTCACCAGGTATTTTTAATACGAAAAAAATTTGCTAGGATCACCATTTTAATTAAGGTATTTGAGTGCAATGCACGGTGTCCTGAGCTGAGATTGAATGGTTGTGTGTTGGTTAAGAGAACTTGTCCCAAGCGTTTACGCGGACGTTACCCTATATGGGATTTGGGTCGCAATAGATTCTGAACCTATACTCCTTCGGGAAAGCCATCTTGGAAAGACGTAGCCTTGCTCAATGGGATGAGATAATGCCTGACTATGTCAGTAGATCGCCGAACTTGGGAGTAGGCTGTGCCTTAGAATGGCGTAATTATCAATTGAAACACATGATTGATTGAGTTAGATGTACCCGATTATGAGATAAAACTGTGTGGCATTGTATGTGATGTATCATAATGATTTGGTCTTATAATCGGAACCCTTATGATTGATTGAATTGATGAGGTGTTTCAATTGTGGTGTGTTGTGATTATATGCATTGTGTATATGAACTGTGCTGACATGTAGGAGAGAACTGAGGCGAGGTAAGTTCTTTGTATTGTGTGGTTAGGCCACCATTGAGTGTATTTTCTTCCTAATCGGGGTTTAGAGCGTGAACTCACTGAGATTTATATCTCACCCGATTGTGGGTTCAATTCTTTTCATGGCCGTAGAATGGAGGATTTGGAGTTGAGCTGAGGTGATATGATAGGACAGCTTCTTTAGAGAGTCAGTCTTATGAAATCTTTTGGGTATAGACTCTTGTATATAACTCGGTTGGTTTATAAAAGCATATTTGGTTTGTGAATTTGTTATCATGCTTTTCTATTCCAAGATGGTTACTGTTATGGGATTTATTATTTATTTCCGCATGTGCAATAAAATGAAAGGGTTAGCAATTCATCCTAAGAAGTCGCATTTTTATTATTGACCACTGAGGGATGGGCACGTGCTTGAGGATCGGGGCGTGACAGTCACCCAAGGCCAATTTCCTCACACATCTTCACCAACTAGAGTCAAATTGAAGACCAAAGTGCAACAGCTCCATAGCCCTATGAATTTGCACCCATCACCCTTCAATTTCATCACAAGTCTCTCCAATTTGATGGCCAAATTTGTTAAGGAAGAAGCCCATGCCAATTCCCACACTTGCCTTCACAAACTAGTCCCTTTTGAAGGTAAAAAATTCACTCAATTTTGCCCATCCAAATTTCCCACCCAATTAATTTGTCAAATTGATTTTTCTGCCAAAAATCTGGGCTTGTCGAAAATTCTTCAAAGGATGAGTCGACGTCCCAAAAATAAATCGTGACATACTAGAACTTTCGATTCCTGAAACCAGGTTCTATTTCATAGTTAATTTTGATCGGACGCGATTTTAACATGACCCAACCTACTGGTTAGCTTTTAGGAATTTTTAACGCGTTTGACCCATGGTCGATCATTTTGATCCATGTTTGTGCATTTTCGACTCATTGGCAATTCTCGGTTGTCGCAAAAATCTTAAGATTTCACTTACAGACACAAGGTACAGAATCGACAGAAAAAATCGGTTTAGTATCGTTTGACACAAATTCCGCAATCAGGTGGAATCACCCACCATTTAATTATGTACTTCTATCGAATCAACTTATCTCCAATCTCTAATTGATTTTAACGGTGCTATATTGACCATTGTCGATTAGCATGGTCGAAAGGTCGATTTCTAATCGAATTTTCAAGTCTGTTGCACTTATATCCCTTAACGGCTTCACCAGATAGATTAGTTATCTTATGAGTGATTAGCTTAGAGGAAAGGACCATAAGTGCGTCGATGAAAAGTCCATTTTATTTAATTGAAACATGGTAAAAAATCAGGATGTCACAAATATGCTCACTTTAGTATAACCATTGTGTATCGGGTTTATTGCACTTTAGTCAAATTTAGGCATTTACAGCTCTATAGGTTTGATGTGCTTCAATAATAAGCACAGAACAGATATTGATTGTGAGTACCTTAGCCCACTCTCTATGCACATCATTTTGCTTGCCACTTCTTTTGATTCCTATCATGAACATCCGATGTAAAACCTTACGTCTTATGTATTTTGAAAAGCTTGGGAAGTACTTCTAGGTTTAATCGCATACGTTTGCTTCCATTGCCCCTTCACGCCCAAGCAGTGCATAAATTGTGAAACAACTGAGGTATTGGTTGCTTCGATCTATATTCTAGTTGTTAAAATTTAAACACTAAGCCTTGTTTGTTGACAAATCTGAACTACTGTTCCTGCATATTTTACTCTGTTCAACAAGTATGTTCTGCTTCTAATCAATTTGTCAAAGGCCCTATTTCGCGAAAGCAATATTCTGCTGCAAGGACTCTTACATGCTTGTTTTTTTTAATTGACTTGAAGCAAGTGATATCTCTTATTGCAATTCATCTATTTGCAATTTCGTCCCCTAAAGTATACGGCAGATTGTTCTCGATTTTAATTGAAAATCTTATGCACTCCGCTTAAAGCTACTCAGTTTGCTAATGGCTGATAGTTCCTTGTTGCATGAGGATATAGCAAAAAGATTCGATCAGTAAAAAGCAAATGCTTGCGGCTGTTTAAACGGGTACGTCATATGCATCTCTCGGGGCACACACTGGCGTAAGTGTACGGGAGAGTAGACTGTATGTTAAAAATCGGACACTCCAGTGTTTTTGCTGTTCTTGATACAAAGAAAACGGTACAAGCTGATTGGGTTTGGCGAACAACCGTATTTTGCTGAGGCTCTTCTTTTGGAAAAATTATCTAAAAAGTTTTAAATCTATTGTACTTTTACCAATTTAATCCTAAATATTTTAATTTTGCTAATTCAATCATAAACTTTTTTACTTCTTGCCGATTTAGTCCATCCGGCCAATTTTGGCCGGAAATGCTGACATGGACCTCGGCGCGACGTGGACAATTTGTAATAATATTTTAATATTTTATAAATTTTTTTGAGTTATTATTATTTTTTTCTATTTTTTCCTCTATTTTTTTTTTCTTTTCTTTTTGGCTTTCTTTGCCTTTTTCGGTATCTGGCCACTAGCCACCGGCCACAGGCAATGGCCACAACCAGTCGGCTGGCCTCGCCCGCCATAGGCAAGGCCCGGCTAGGCAAGGAGGAGCCTCAGCGAGGTGAGCCCTTGGCCAAGCGCGGCCTGGCAAGGGTTGCCTGCGCCTAGGCGAGCCCAACCCTTGCCCAGGCCAGGGAGGCCTCACCAAGCATCAACCGGGGGATGGCGACGCCGAGCAAGGCCGCCCTAGCCTGGGCGAGGGCTGGCCTTGCTAGATCCGGCGAGGGGAGCCCTCTATAATATTTGGATTTCGCCGGATCTCGAATATGTAACGGTTTGTGACTGGTCGACAAGTTTGTCATCGGACTACGTCGTTAGCACCACTTACGACTCCATTTCATCACCATCCTCGCCATGACAAGACATCACATATCGTCATGTTCTCGTGATATCGTCATGTTCTCGTGATAGCATCTCATCTAGAAATTTCTTCACGTAAGGCTACTCATGAGACCAACCTCTTCCGCATTTGCACCGTACTAAGCGAGCCTCTCATGCAAGCATCCGACGTCTCCATGCACACGTTCAATGTGGTCAACTACGAAGGAAAAACGTTAATCTCGAACTGCCCATTTCCTCCTACGCATGAGGACCATGGACCCCAAATTCTCCATGCACGTTCCCTCTCTTTAGCCAGCCAACAAGGTGAAGATTTGACCATGCATGAAGGATACCCATGCATAGAGCTGTTTCCGTCCAAGCTGCCCCCGAATCTTCATTTCATTGACTAATTGAGTCAACTAACCTAAGTGCACGTCCATAGCCATGCCATGCATGCATGAAGGCCCACGACCACCGAAGGGCAGCTCCACTTCTCCCCCTCTCCTCCCAGCCGGTCAATTAAAGGAAATATTTGACCAAGCAGCCACCTTACCCTTCTTCGGTGGCCAGCAAAGGGAGCCCTTGGATGTTGCAACCACGTACGTGTATGGATGTTGCAAGTGTCATGGGCGAAGGGAAGGACTCCTCACACGAAGACACGGAGTCATGGAGTTGTCTTCGTTCCCAGCTGCCACCGAATGCATGTCGTCGACTCACGGAGTCAACAGCAAAGAAGGAACACTGCCTTGATCTCCATTCGGCGAAGGCCAAAGTTCTCTGCTTCTTCAATTTCTCTGCCCACCGACGACGGCAGCGAATTTTCAACCAAAGACCTTCCATAGCTCGACCTGTCCTTTCTTATTCATAGTCGCTGACGCCGCCCGCTATCCCCATCGCCTTCTCACTGTCCCGTAGCTCACCACCAGCCGCATCTCTGTCCGCCATTGCGTCGTCCAGCTTGCCACAACCGCACCTATAGCCTGCAGCTCACGGTTCGCTCACCGCTGACGCCACTAGACTTGAGGCAAGTTGATATCTACTAACCTATACGACGTGAAGTAAGTTGTTGCTTGGTGAAATGCATCCTGTTGGAATTCGATAAACTAGCATTTGATCCGTGATATTTGCATGAATTGATGATTTCGGTTGTCGTCGAACTAACCACGAACCTTGGATATCGAAACTTCGTGCTTTCTATGACTAAACTCGGATTGGGGGACCTGTGCGTGTATCGACGTGGGTGTTTCAAAGTTTTAAGATTTATTTCATACAAACAGTTTCAAAACTTTTCAAGTTATATTTTGAGATTTTGAACCACGGACCTACTGGCTTTGATGTTGCCAAATGTGTTTGAAGCTTTATATATATACGAGCTGTTCATGTGAGATTTCAAGTTTATGAAATGTGAGGATGTGTTAAGTTCCTGCGTGTGTATTCCGAAAATCTTCAGGGTTGAACCGTGAAATTGGATCTTGATGGATTTGGTATAAAACTCTCGATTTTATAAATTGTTTTCAATGATGCGAGCTTGACATATTTCAAAGATATATTTACACTAAAGTTTGTCTTATGATTTGAGAATTTTGGAAGCAATGTATTTCTTGTGCGTTAACCACATGAAAGATTTTTGGCATTAAATTGATTAGACTACTACACCATGGTTGAAATGTTATTGATGCTGTCGGACCCTTGGGACGACGATGCCTCGGGTGTCGGGTTGTCTGGAGGATCGTGATGGCAATGCCTCTGGATGCCTAGGGACCGGTGAGCCCCAGAGGTACCCCGGAAGGCGGGATGGTTGGGAGTGTGACGTAATGTGTAGTGGATGCCTAGGGACATCATTGACATGGTGAGCCTCAGAGGTTCCTTGTAATGCCAGGTGAGGTGCGAGATGCCTGATGGTGTAACGTAACACGCTCCAGACGCCCGGTGACTAAAATATGGAACCGGAGGTCCTTGTGATGCCAGGTAGGGTGCGAGAGCTTGGAGGAATGCAAACACTAGTCCTTCCGGAAGATGGTGGTAGTGATTTGAGATAAAATGAGTTTCTAAATTCTCATTGGTTTTGGATATGCCGTTTTGTTATGATATTCTCCTGAATTGATGTCCACTCCTTGCTCCAATTATGTGTTTTGTTTTGGATTGCATTGAATCGGGTAGTGGTAGACATACGTAATATAGTTCAGTATAACTTTGACTGCTGAGTAGTTGTACTCACCCCTTGTGGGGCTAACATATTACAGAACTATAGAGATGCCGTTGCAACGTGCGTCCTCTAGTACATTTTATGGCATCCCCATCGACTTGCGATGGGAGAAGACATAGCACCTTGACCCTGACTTGCTAGAGAATGACGATGGTGGCTCGAGCAGGGTGGAGTAGCGGAGGACATGGGAGGACGGTAGAATTTTTGGATACCAGTGCATGAAGACGGACGACGTTGTGGATAGATAGCAGAAGAGTCGGTCCAATTTTGGTATAGCCAAATATAGGAAATTTTGGCCTATGTGTACCAACGAACGTCATCTAAACAAAAATATTTGTAAATAAAAAGTATATGCTATATATATATATATATTTCAAGAGTTGAAAGGGAGTTGATGTATCCGCTTTCGCAATAAAATTGTGCATGGACCAATAAATAGAGTAACAGGCCCTAAGATTGTGGGTCGTCACACCCTCGCTAGGGCTCGCCCTCTCCCAGGCAAGTGTTGGCCTAGCCTAGACCAAATCTGGTGAGGCCAGCCCCCGCCCCTAGCCGGCCCTCACTTGGCAAGGCCGCCCTAGCCTAGGTGAGGGCTGGCCTCGATAGATCTGGTCTAGGTGAGGCCGACACTCGCCTGGGTGAGGGCTCCCCTCGCTAGATCTAGCGAGGTCGGCCCTCGACTGGCGGCCCTGGCCTAGGCGTAAGTCGGCCTCACCTAGGCAACCTTTGTCAGGCGACGCCTGGGTGAGGGCTCCCCTCGCCGAGGCTCGTCCTCGCTCGGCCGGGTCTCGCTTGTGGTGGGTGAGGCCAGTCTGCTAGCTATGGCTAGTGGCCTGCCATCGCCTGTGGCCGGTGGCCGGCCACTGAAAAAGGCAAAGAAGGCCTAAAAGAAAAGAAAAAAAAGAAAAAAAAGGGAAAAACAGAAAAAAATAATAAAACATATTAAAATATTACTAAAAATTGTCTACATTAATGCTGATGGTCATATGTGGCATCGCCGGCCTCCACATTAGCATTTTTCGGCCAAAATTGGTCAGATAGACTGAATTGGTAAGAAGTAAAAATGTTTAGGGCTGAATTGACAAACTTAAAAAGTTTAGGACTAAATTGGCAAAAGTGGAATAGACTTAAGACTTTTTGAACAATTTTCTCTTCTTCTCTTCCAAAATTATTTTTGAGTGCTGGGAACTTCAATGATGTGTTTGCTTTACCATCAAGATAGTTCTTATGGCAATGAATTTTTGCCTAAAAATGGTAGCTCCTGCCACGTAGTATTCTAGCTTAGTGCAATACCTGGAGCGAACGAAATTCCAAGTACAAGAATGACCGGGTTACTTGCAGTCGTCTTTGATGACCGGATTATTAGGAAAAGTCACTACTTGGTAGGTCTAAAATGATACTTTTGGGGAAACTGCAAAAGAAAATTTGAGTAAGTTTTAGTGACTTTAGGTTTAAGTTTTCATTTATAAACAGAATTGCTTATTTCAAAAACAAAAACTAAAGGATTCCCTTTTTGGAAACATTTTTTTTTATTAAAAAAAAAGGTGACTTAGTTGTGTCGTTTCTCTAATTCATAACTCAAGTATTTACTATAGGAATTACTCGGTCCTTCTAACTCCATATATAATGCTCATCGGGTTGATGCCCTGAAATTACTAATTAAGGTATATGATGATTTGGTATCGACGGCAATTTTTTGTTATTGACTTACCTATAGCATGGACGATAAATTTTTTTTTTTTTTATCATTTGTATAATCTCTTTTCTTACGTGGATAACCACTTATTGCCGTAACCTCCATCACAAAATTATGTTTCGATTATTTACTACTTGCTTTAGTTTTCTTCTTTTGGCTATTACAAAAATTGCTTAAAGCACCTAGACATGTTAAAACATTATTTAAAGGAGCCACATAAGCATTAGATCTTCAGTGTAACCAAAATCAGTTTTATTAAAACAAGATTTCAATTAAATAAACTGAAAAAGATTAATCTTGATTTGTTTGTAAATGAAATTATAAAAAAATATTAATCCAAACACTTTTGTTAACCGCTATTTGAGTTTACTTTATACCATATGACAATTGTGCATGTTGGATTTGAATAAGAAAATAAAAATAAAAATGATGTACTCGATTTATGACTATTGACCATTTATGGAAGGCCACTTTCGCACTTTGGAGGAAGTTTTGTTTTGCCATCCCTTTAAAAAATTTTCGTTTTTGCCCAAATTGGCAATGTCCGATCCGTTGATTTTACTTCAATAATGCAATCGATCTGTAAAATTTTTTCCCCTTAGAACATTCATTGGATCCTATTTAAAAGATGAGCTTTTTCACCCCTTTTAGTGAGAGCCCCAAGAGAGTGCGAACAAAAATTTCTTAATTCACGTTCCTATATTTGGCCAAGAAAATCATATTCCTCTATGATTTAGGAAACGGGCTTCTAACCATGTACTTAACCAATTCATTAGGCTTGGGCTTGGGCTTGGGCTTGGGCTTGGGCTTGCAGGCTGTTCCATGACTCTAGATAGTCGTATCTCCACATCTATACCATGGATCATTGATATACATATATATGTAGATTTTAATTGAATACTTCCAAAATTTTCTGATTTTTCCAATAATTCATAGTAACTCCCAATATAAACATCCTAATATTGAAATCGACTTAGTCTCAAAAAGAAAATCTTACATTACTTATTCTATTTCCCAACCTTGTTCGCATAATCGAAAACAAACAATTGATGGGAGAACTGTAACAATTCAAACAATATCGAATTAATGTAGCGAAATAAAATAATCTCTTCTTTTGTGTAAACTTAATAAGAATCGATATAGTAGAGTAAAATAAATACAGAACATAAGATGTTTTCTTTTACATGGAAAACCTCCTCGATGTGAGGAGATCAAAAATCACGAGACCGGAGTCTACTCGAAAATTCACTATCAACAAAATTGGGTGAACAATGTTCTTCTTTAGCAAATAGAGGTACATAGTAGCAAAGACCTCAAGAACATAATTACTGACAATACACATGAATTTCACAAGAGATCAATGATAAATCTGACAAAAAACGCAGGTTTTGATCAATCCGCAAAAAAAAAAAAAAAAAAAAAAAAAAAAAAAAAAAAAAAAAAAAAAAAAAAACCTGATGTAGGGAGCTTCAAACGAAAATCAAACCGTTCAAAATTGAGAAGATTGCGCCACGAACATGCTGACAAAATTTCAGCTCAATTGAACCACTGATCGATCTTCAATGCCAGCTTGATCTAAATCAGACTTTGCCCCAACTCTCATATTTTCTGCTTTCTCTTTTTCTCTTGTTACTACGTCTTTTTGCGGCTACCACTTTTAAAAATAGCGAGAAACCCTATTTCTCCATATGACTTATCATATGGGCTCAAACCCTTTTTGGGCTTCCAACTCATTGGGATTCCCCCACATAGGAGTGAACCCAATTAACAAATCTCTCCCTCATAACAATGTGGAGCGATTCACAATCCCTGTTATCAATTGGTAATGTTCAAGCTTCTCTCTTGGTAGAGTCTTCATCATCATATCAAAGCAATTATGATCCATATGAATTTTCTCAAGTTCCAACAAATTTTCATCTAGAACATTTCTTATCCAATGATATCTAACATCAATATATTTCGATCTATAATGAAAAGATGAATTCTTACCAAGATGAATTGCACTTTAATTATCACAAAATAGCACATATCTTTTTTACTTGAACCCAAGTTCTTTTAAGAACTTCATCCATAGCATATCTTTACTAGCTTTAGTCGCTGCAATAAATTCAGCTTCGATTGTAGAAAGTGCAACACACTTCTGCAATCTTGATTTCCATGACACAGCTCTACCTACAAAAGAAATCAAATAACCAGAAGTAGATTTACGAGTATCAATATCTCATGCCAAGTCGGAATTTGTGTATCCAACTAACTTAAGTTTCCCGGTCCTGAAACTGATTTTCAAATTTGAAGTTCCCCGAAGATACCTCATAATCCACTTCACTGCATTCCAGTGCTCTTTACCTAGATTTGACAAATACCGATTAACAACGCTAACTGCGTGCGCCAAGTCTGGGCGTGTACATACCATCGCATACATTAAGCTTCATACAGCTGAGGCATATGGAACACTTTCCATATCTTTCTTCTCTTTATCAGTTATAGGACTTTGCTTCATATTTAACTTAAAGTGGGTAGAATAGGAGTACTAACCTCTTTAGCCTTATTTATGTAAAATTTCTGAAGGATATTCTAGATATGTTTCTTTTGTGACAAAAACAACTTCTTAGCATCTCTGTTTCGGATAATTCTAATGCTAAGAATCTGCTTCGCCAAGCCCAAGTCTTTCATGGCAAAAGACTTACTCAACTGTTTCTTCAATAACTCAATTCTTGAAGCATTCCTGCCAACAATCAGCATATCATCAACATAAAGCAAGAGAATAATAAAGTTATCTTTAGGAAATTTTTGGACATATACACAGTTATCCGAGGAAGTCTTCTTATAGCCTGATTTGTTATAACTGACGCAAACATTTTGTACCATTGTCTCGGTGCTTGTTTTAGGCCATAGAGACTTTTCTTCAATTTGCACACATAATTCTATTTCCTTTTCATTTTATAACTATCAGGTTGTTCCATGTATATCTCTTCCTCCAAGTCACCATATAAGAAGGCTGTTTTGACATCCATTTGCTCAATTTCCAAATCTAGCGTAGCTGCCAAGCCTAGTACCACACGGATAGAACACATTTTCATTACCGGAGAAAATATATCATCAAAATCAATACACTTTTTCTAACAGAATCCCTTAACAACCAATCTAGCTTCATACCGTGGTTGTGAAGTATGTTCATCTTGCTTTAACCTATATATCCACTTGTTCTTGAAAGTTCTTTTACCTTTAAGTAACTTCACAAACTCAAAAGTATGATTATCATAAAGTGACTGCATCTCATCTCGTGGGGTAAGTACACTATTATTGCCAAAAGTTATGTACGGCGCTCACTTTTGTGCCAAAAGTTTCCGTTGGATCACTTAAGTGCCAAAAAGTTTGAAAAATGATCATTATAGTACCAACTCCGATTTGGTTGGTTGGAAATCCGATGTTGCACTTTTTTTTTTATTAATTTTTGAAGCCGATATGGCTCGTCGGAGATTACAGTAAGCATTTAAACAACAAAATGACATTGTTTGGTGTCTCTCTCCCAATTCAAAAGCCTAAATCCCCAAATTGGTTTCTCTCCCCTTCAATCGCCCACATCCCTCGCCTCCGCCTCTGCTGGCGATATGCCCGTCACCGTCCTCAACGGCCCCCACACTCGACGGTCGTAGCTCCGACCCCGACCCTAACCCCGACGACGGCCACTCGACGGCCAAGTCGAAGGCTGTGATCTGGAGGGTGCTTGGGGTGGCCGCCAACAAGTGCACCGCCCTCGATTTCTCCCTCTCCATCTCTGATCTCCCCAACGAGTGCTTGGCCTGTGTCTTCCACTACCTAGGCTTTGGTGACCGGGGCCGGTGCTCCCTCATGTGCCGTCACTAGCTCGCAATTGAAGGCCAAAGTCACTAGAGGCTCACCCTCCACGCCCACTCGAAGCTACTGGATGTGGTCTTGGCACTATTTACATGGTTTGACTTGGTCACGAAGCTCGCGCTCAAGTGCGATCGCAAGTCATTGAGCATCTGCGACAACGTGCTCGTGCTGATCTCGCTCAAGTGCAGGAACCTCATGTGCCTTAAGTTGCGGCCGAGCGACGATGGCCGAGCAAGCTAGGTCGGCGTTGGGTGAGGATCGACAAAAAACCCTAATTTTAATCCCCAAATAAATAATAATAAAATTCCTAAATGAGTTGTGCGGCGTCGTTTTTGTGAGGCCATCCATTTAGGACTGCAAAACAACGTCGTTTTCTTAAGGAAGACAGAAAACGACGTCGTTTAAGGGCCATGTCTATTTATTTATTTTTAAATATAAAAGTCACGTAATCATTTTGGTCAGAATCTCTCGCCGGTGACACTAAAGTGATCGTTTTTCCTCTGATTTGGCACTTAAGTGATCTGACAGAAACTTTTAGCACCAAAGTGAACACCGTACACAACTTTTGACACTGATAGTGTACTTATCCCTCATCTCGCATAGCATCAAACCAATTGCTTTTGTACTCATCTTCAATTGCTTCTGTATAGCACTCTAGTTCACCTGCATCAGTCAATAATACATTCTCATCTTTAAAATACCTAGTGGAAGGTCGTTGGTCTCTAACGGATCTTCGGACTAGAACATCCAGTGGAACATCTAATTGAGCCTCTAGTTCAAGAATAATATTATCTATTTCTACATATTTAGGAACATGTGCGTTATTTGGAATATTGACTTATTGCTGCTCTTCATTAATCTATGTAGGAATATTTGTAAGAGGAACTGGATCCAAATCAACCAAATTATCACTAACCTGTGGTGTTGAAATCATCTCTGCTTTATCAATATCATTTATTGTTTGATCTTCCATAAACACAACGTCTCTACTTCTTACAGTTTTCTTTTCAACCGGATCATAAAATTTGTAGCCAAGCATATCTTGTACATAACCAATAAATATGCACTGTTATGTTTTCACATCAAGTTTAGACCTTTCATTTTTGGGAATATGCACAAATGCTTTGCACCTAAAGACACGCAAATAATCATAAAAAAAAAAAAAAAATTCTTTGCCTGTCCAAACTCTATTAGGAATATCAAACTCTAAAGCAACGCATGGAGTAAGCTTTAATACATGCATAATTGTACTTAAAGCCTCACCCCAAAAGGATCAAAGTAGCTTTGACTGTGAAAGTAAGCATCATACCCTTTCAATCAATGTTCTGTTCATTCTCTCAGCTAAGCCATTTAACTGAGGCGTCTTGAGAGGTGTCTTTTGATGTCGAATACCTTGTTGACAGAAATATTCATCAAAAGGTCCAATATACTCTCCCCCGTTATTAGTTATGATGCATTTCAATTTCTTTCCAGTCTATCTCTCAACTAAAGCTTAAAATTACTTAAAAGCATATAATACTTGATCTTTAGTTTTCAATATATGAATCCAAATTTTCCTTGAAAAATCATCTATGAAGGTAATAAAATAAAGAGAGACACTAAGTGATTTTGTTTCATAGGACCGCAAACATCATAATGCACTAAATCTAGTATACCTGACTTTCTTAAAGGATGGGAGCTTTTAAATACAACTCTGTTATGTTTTCTTGCTAAACAATGAGTACACTTCTTTAGCGCCAAACTTTTTAATCCTGAAATGAGCTTCTTCTTGGCCAATATTGACAGACTTTTCTCACTAATGTAACTGAGCCTCTTATGCCATAACTCAGCTACATCTTTGCTGTTTATTGCATTAATTTTTTCTGTGGACAATTTTGCCTACATAATATACAATGAATAATATTTTTCACCTGTAACCACAACAAGAGAACCTTTGGTGAGCTTTCATTGACCATTACTGAAGGTGCTACAATACCCCTCATCATCCAACTTGCTTGTAGAAATCAAATTCAAGCGCAAATCAAGTATATGTTTAACATTATTCAATACTAATCTTATGCCATTGCTGGTTTCTTGTCACACATCACCGATGCCTACAACTTGAGCTAGCCCATTGTTTCCCATCTTCATAGATCCAAAGTCACATGACCTATATGACGTAAATAATTCCTTATGAGACATAGCATGAATAGATGCACTATTATCAATTACCCAACTAGTCTCATGAGATACAAAAGTCACCACATCACCATAAAAAAATATGAGAAAGTCTTCTTTAAGTGCAACAACACGATTGTCATCATTGTCATTATCACTTTTCTTCTCTTTACCTTTCTCCTTTTGTTTCATCCTTTTTAACTGGTGATAAAACTTCTGAATATGTCCCTTCTGATGACAATAATGACACTCAACATTAGCAAATTTATTATACTTACGTCTGCTTTTATCTCAACTTTTAATCTCTATTTCTTAGACCTTGAGACTCACTTCTTCCCATTTTCTCAACAACCAAGGCATCAAGATGTGAAGAGGACGATCCTTGTGTCTTCTTTCTCATCTCTTCATTCAAAATACTACTCTTGGCCAAATCCATGGTAATCGTATCATCCGGGACAAAATTAGATAAAGATGTTCGGAACGTCTCCCATGAGTCCGGCAAAGTACTAAGCAACCATAGTGCTTGTATCTCATTATCAAACTTGATTCCCATCGCAGCCAACTGATTTATAATTCATTGAAAAGAATTTAAATGATAAGTCAAATGAATACCATCTTGATATCTCAGAGCCATCATTTGTTTTATAAAAAATAACTTATTATTCCTAATCTTTTAAGCATATAACAGTTCGAACTTATCCCATAAATTGCATGCATGTGTTTCCTCAATAATATGATTCAAAATATTATCATCCACCCACTACCTAATATAACCATACACTTGACGATGAAATATAGACCATTTAGCATTAGTTTTATTCTTCGGTTTCTTCTTGGTAAATGCAGGCAAATAAAAATCTTTCACATATAAAAGGTCTTTCATCTTCCCTTTCCAAATATGCTAATTTGAACCATTTAGTGTAACCATTCTACTTGTATTCGTTTCCATTATTTAACACAAGGCAGAAAAATCAAGCAATTACCGGAAACTCTAATATCACTCTGATGGGAGAATGGTAACAATTTGAACAGTATCGAATTAATGCAGCGGAATAAAATAATCTCCTATTTTGTGTAAATCTAACAAGAATCGATATGGTAGAGTAAAATAAATATCAAGGATGTGAACACAAGACTTTTTTTTTTTTTTACGTTGAAAATCTCCTCGATGTGAGGAGATAAAAAACCACAGGACCGGAGTCCAACCAAAAATCTTCACTATCAACAAAATTGGGTGAACAATGTTCTTCTCTAGCAAATACTAGAGGTACATAGCAGCAAAAATCTCAAGAATATAATTCTTAGCAATACACATGAATTTCACAAGAGATCAATAATAAATTTGACTAAAAACGCAGGTTTTGATCAATTCACGAAAAACTTGATATAGGGAGCTTCAAACAAAAATCAAATCGTTTAGAATTGAGAAGATTACACCATGAACATGCTGACAAAATTTTAGCTCAATCGAACCACGAATTGATCTCTGATGCCAGTTTGATGTAAATCAGACTTTGCCCCCCAACTCCCGAATTTTCTACTTTCTCTTTTTTTTTTTTTTTTTTTGTTATTACATCTTTTTGCGGCTACCACTTTTAAAGATAATGAGAAACTCTATTTCTCCATATGCCTTATCATATGAGTTCAAGCTCTTTTTGGGCTTGCAACTTATTGGGCTTCCTCCACATAGAAGTGAACCCAGCTAACAACAATGTCATTTATAAATCCAAGGTTGGCGCCAGTTCATTAAGGCATTAGGAGGCATTTAGCTCATATTGTAGAGGCTAACGTTTGAATTCCACCAATTATATGTAAATTGTTTTAAGACAAGACTACATATAAACCAAATTCTAGACTTAATATAACTATTCATGGGGAAAAGTATTTAAAAAGTCCTAAACTTTTTGTATTTGTGCCAATTTAGTCCAGGATGATTTGCCAAAATTGGCATTCGAGTGATCAATTTTACTCCGATGTGGCACTTAAGTGAACAACATACGAAAGTTGTGGTACTCCTGCTGTTCTTCTACCTCTATTAGTTGAATATACACTCCCCATTATGATATTTAGAATTTACTTTGACTCATTCACTCGGATTGGTATATGTTGCTTCAATTATGAGGGAACGGACAACATTGTAGCACTTAGACTCTCAAGACTTGATAATGCACACAATTTTAGAAGTGGCAAATTTTCAAGGTTGCCTAGTTTAAGGTTCCTCGAATTAGAGGGGGGGGGGGAATTTTGTGGGAGACTTTAAAAATCTTCTCTCAAAGCTAACATGGCTCTCCTGGCATCATTGCCCTTCAAACCTACATGCCAACGGTTTATGTCTAAAAAACTTGGCCATTCTCAAGGTTTTAGAGAGCGACGTTATTGAAGATTGGAATGGATGGGGACCATGCATGGTATGATTTCATATAATGCATTATTTTTCCTTTGTGTGTACACATTTTTCACAGTGAGTAGACCTTCACCTATGAGATTATTTTTCTCAATAACCGTTTGTTTCACAGGTGAATGATAACCTAAAAGTCATATATTTGAGGGGTAAGTACACTATCAGTGCCAAAAGTTGTGTATGGCGTTTACTTTGGTGCCAAAAGTTTTTGTCGGATCGCTTAAGTGCCAAATCGGAGGAAAAACGATCACTTTGGTGCCACCGACGAGAGATTTCGGCCAAAATGATTACGTGGCTTTTATATAATTTTTTTTTTAAATAGACATGGCTTTTAAACGACATCTTTTTCCATCCTCCTTAAGAAACTGACGATGTTTTGTAGTCCTGAGTGGATGGCCTCACAAAAACGATGTCGTTTTTGTCTGATCCTTGCCCAATGTCGACCTAGCTCGCTCAGCCGTCGTCGCTCGACCGCAGCTTGAGGCACGTGAGGTTCTTGTATTTGAGCGAGATCAGCATGAGCTTGTCATCACCGATGCTCAACGACTTACGATCGCACTTGAACATGAGCTTCATGATCGAGTCGAACCACGCGAACAACGTCGAGACCGCATCCAGCAGCTCTGAGTGGGCATGGAGGGCGAACCTTTGGCAACTTTGGCCTTTGATAGTGAGCCAGAGGCAGCACACGAGGGAGCACAGGCCCCGGTTGTGAGAACCTAGGTACTGGAAGACGTAGGCCAGGCACTCGTCGGGGAGATCAGAGATGGAGAGAGAGAGAGATTGGGGGTGGCACATTCGTCGGCGGCCTCCCCGAGCATCGGTCAGATCACAGCCTTTGGCTTGGCTGCCGAGTGGCCATCATCGGGGTTGGGGTCGGGGTCGGAGCAGCAACCGCTGAGTGCGGGGGTTGTCGAGGACGGAGACTGGCCCATCGCCAGTGGAGGCGAAGGCGAGGGATGTGGGCGGTTGAAGGGGAGATACACCAATTTGGGGATTTAGGGTTTTGAATTGGGGGAGAGACACCAAACGGCGTCGTTTTGTTGTTTAAATGCTGACTGTACTTTCCGGCGAGCCACATCAGTTTAAAAAATTAATAAAAAAGTGCTACGTTGGATTTCCGGCTAACCAGATCGGAAATGGCACTAAAATGATCATTTTTCAAACTTTTTGGCACTTAAGTGATCCAAAATAAACTTTTGGCATCAAAGTGAGCGCTATACACAACTTTTGACATTGATAGTGTACTTATCCCTATATCTGACAAGTTGCCAACACTTGATGAGGACACCTGACTTCTCCAAGTGCATGAATTTGAAGAGATTGGTTATCAAATATTATAAATTATTGGAGGAAATCAATAGCTCCATCGGTCAACTAGGGCGCCTTAAGTACTTGGAAATCAGTGAGGAGCCCCAATGTACGAGTCTAGGTAATGGTCTAATTTTCCAAGAGATTACCGTTCCTCCTCCTTTGTTGCCAGACTCAATTGGTGATTTGAAATCCTTGTCAATGTTGAAGGTGGAAAATCTAAGTAGTGTTAAAGCACTTCCGCACTCAATAGGAGAGTTACTGAGTTTAATGCATATGTCTCTACATGGTTGTTCCACCTTGGAAAACTTCCAGATTCCATTGGAGAGTTGAGATCGCTCCTCTCTTTGGATTTGTCTTGCACTGATATAAGTGCATTACCGGATTCCATTGGACGACTGGAATCGCTAATCAAAATAGATCTATCTTGTACAAATATTGCAAAATTACCTACTTCTATTGGCAACCTTATACAGTTGAAGTTCATGTGTTTGGATTGGACGAAGATAAGAGAGCTACCGAAGAGCATATGGACTTTGGAGAATCTCAAGGAGTTGACTGCTAGAGGTTGTTATTGTCTTGAGGGTGAAATTTCAAGTGAAATCGCGGGACTATCCCAATTCACAATTCTGAATGTCCCAGAGCAAGGTTAGTGGAATGCCAATGATAATCAATCGACTTTCTAATCTCCGAGAACTTGTTTTAGCGAACTGTGATGGGCTTCAGTTGCTACCAGATCTCTTGACAAGTTTAACAAAGCTAGAGCTATCCTCTTCTTTCTCGTGCATACTCTCTCTATTGCAGGCAGTATCCAAAACTAGAGTGGCTTGGATGTCTTCATGAATTGCAGACGTTGAGACTGGTTCTTTCCGATTTCAACTTGCCTCCGACTGACTTGAGCTCTCTTTCTCAGCTCCGGTCACTCGAAATAACTTGTCGAGACCCACGTTCTCTGACTGGGCTTTCGTCCAGTTTAGAAGACTTGTGTTTAGAAGATGTCAAGGCACCAATAGAGTGGCCACTGTTCTCCAACTTGGGCAATTTATCTGAATTAAAGCTCTTCGGTTGCAGTTAAGAGAGATCGAGTTCGACAACTTGCTTGGACAGCTAGAGAATCTCCAGCGTGTGCAAGTGCGAGCGGCTTGTGAGGCTATCCAATCTAGCGAGCTTAAAGGAGCTCCCAAGTGCTGAGCGTGGAGTACTGCCCGCGACTAATTGAGATCGAATCAGAACCATCTTCACTGAAGCTGGAGAAGCTACGATCGTTGAGAGTATACTATTGTGAATCAGTGCAAAAGTTTCCTGATATACCGAATGCATGTGGAGTTGAATTTTATCCCAGGAAGTTCGAGGAAAGGTCTGGTAGCGGGCCCATTTTCGTAACACATTCCGGGAGATGATTATCTCGAAGGACTCGTGAGGCTGCCGACTTTGTCTCAATTATACTGTCAGCACGCCGGCGGTCCAATTCTTCGCCGGCCGACCGGCATGCAAGTTTCCCGCCATCGTCCGCGCCATGGAAGAAGAGTTGAAGACATATTGAAGATGAGCAATCGGCGTGGCCCGCCCCAAGCACCGAAACCGCTACGCCTGGAAGCCCCAACGCCGGCGTTAAAATCAACGAAACGGTGAGCCCCCAAAATTGAAAACCCTAGTTCGTTCGATGATTGATTCGCATCATTCGAATCCTTGGATGAATTGAATCGAAGGAGGCGAGACTCGGGATTGAGTTCTGCTTGCAATTTAGGAAGCCGGAGGGAAGTTCCGGCCGTACTCCGAGATGACTGGAGTTTGCGCTCGATCACGATGTGAAGACCAGATTTGAGTGGAAACGCCGTTCCTGCAGGCGCAAGTATAGAGCCCCTCCCTGAAGCTGCTGAGTGGTCAAAATGATTTCTTTGGCATATTTGCTTGTGTTAATTCTGGTCTTGCGTTCAAATTGGTTCTCCAAGTTAGTACAGTAATTGATTAGTGATTACTTGCGTGTTGTCGTGGTCGGAAGTGCTCGAGGACGGCCTCCAGAAGCCCGAGACTCCGTTGCCGCCGAAGCCACTGTAGTCGTTGCCGAGCTCAGCCAAGAGCTCCTACCAGAGGGTGGCATTCGGCTGCTCCTTCCCTTGGGTGCCTACTTCCCGAGCTCCTTCACCCCAGTCCAGCCCTGCCTGCTGAACTCACATGATCGAGCTGAGAAGATTAGTGCACAGAGGAGCGATCAGCCAGGTGTCTCGGCCAAGCACACTCGAGACTATTCTGATGACTGTCAGCCGTCGTGGAGGGGTCGCCCGAGGTTGTGATGCCGCATTGGAGGTCGAGATGGCTGCAGCTGGACATGTTAGCTGTGAACTAGTAAAACTCTGGGATTTGAGACACCGGTGAGCTACGGTCAATTGAGATAAAATCACACCGGTGAGCTACGGTCAATTGAGATAAAATCACCAACTTCAGGCTTCTTCCCCTATATGCTCTATATTCTACATTCGATTCTCTGTTTGTGTGGCCCAAAACACAGAAAAAATGAAAATTTCAAAGACATTCTTATATAATGGTTTTGTACTTTTTTTCTTAGCCCTTGGGAATATATATTAACTCAAAATTCCCAACCCTTTAGAAATCAAAAATGTTCTGTTCTGAGTAAGATTCACTTGGCTATTGAAGTAGATTTGCTAAAGATAAAAGGAGGATATGCAAATGAACTTCATAGTGATCTTTGTTTTTTCCTTACAAGAAAACTACAACTACCCGGAGGAGCATGGCGTGTAATTCCAGACAATTCATTTCCAGTAGCAACCCGCATTATACTCTTATATATATAACTGCTCACTTCAGTAGAATAACCATTTTGTTTTTGGTTTATTGTGCTTATGGAGGTAGAAAGCAAAGGTGCTCTATTCTAAGATTCGCTTAGCTATTGAAGTAGATCTGCTAAAGACAAAAGGAGGAAATGAAAAATGAACCTCGTGGTGATCTTTCTTTTTTCCTCACAAGAAAACTACACCACCTGCAGGAGTATGGTGTCATTTCCAAAAGCAACCCCCATTAAAATTCAATATATATATGGTCACTATAGTAGTATAGCCATTTAGTTTTAGGTTTATCATGCTTTAATGAGATTTATGCATTGACAGATCTGGAGTATCAATGTGCTTCAATAATAAGCACATGACAGATATTGATTGCGTTGATCTTCACCCACTCTTGTGAATTTCATTTTGCTAGCCACCTCTTTTGACCCCCAACAATTATAATAATTGGAAAGCTCTGTCTTCCTGTCGGGAATGCCCGATATACGATATTCATTCTAAAAGGATAGAGAAGAATTGCTAGATTTAATCACATAGGTTCGCTTCTATTACCCCTTCACACCAACGCTGAGCATAAAATTTTGAAACAACTGAGGGATTGGTTGCCTCTATCAATCTCCTGGTTGTTAAAAGTTTAAACCGCTATGCCTTGGTTGTTGAGAAATCTGAACTGCGTCTCTTGCACATTTAACAATGCTCGACAAGTACTGTTTGGTTCTAATCAATTGGTCGACAGCCCTGTTTTAGAAAGCGACATTGCACGGCTCGGACTCTTGTGCGCTTTTTCTTCATTATCTCTTCATGCAATTCATCTATTTGCAATTTCGTCTTTTAATGTATACAGCAGATTGTCCACAATTTTATCCGAAAATCTTATGCACTCAGCTTAAAGCTACTCGGTTTGGCAACAGCTGATAGTTCCTTCAAAACTCTGTTGGGTAGAGATATAGCGAGGAAAACAATCTGTTTCGAATATAAAAGCAACAAGATTCAATCCATAAAAGGCCAATGCCGTGGTGTAATCTTGGGGCACAAACTGGCATAAATGTACAGAAGAGTCGACCCTATGCAAAAGGTCGAAACACCTTAATGTATCACAATGCTTGATGCGAGTAAAAGGTATAAGCAGGTTGAGTTTAGCAAACTTTAGTAATTAATAAGACCCTTCCATTCCGAAATTCTTTTCTAGTGTTGGAAACTTCAATAATGTGTTTGCTTTACCCTTAAGGTATTCCTTATGGCTGTGAATTTCGGTGAAAAATGGAAGTGCTGTGTCATGCATTATGTTTGTTATTACTGCAATACCTGGAGCGAACTACTTTCCCACTCTAAGAATGACCAGGTTACCTGTAGTTATATTCAGTAACCTGATTATCAGGAAAGGTAACTTCATGGCATGTCTAAATACTCATAAATGCAGGACAAGCATTTTTTTACTTCAATCTCACCTCTTATATTTTCTCATGGTGGTTTAATTTGACTCTACTGGATTTCGATAATCCAAGTGTCTTGTCATCTGAATCTTGTGTATTAGTGGTAGACCTTAGTGGAGCATTGAATTTCTTCATCAAATTGCACTGATAAACGTCTATACCAGCATAGGGATTCAGAGCATATCTGCGGTTATTCTCTTGTCTAATCCATCAAAATTAGTGAAGATAAATGAGCTCCTTTAGTAGTTGAATTCAGCTGGAAAAATCCTTTTGACGTTTCTACTTATGCACATCAAGGTGATTGGACAGGGGAGCCAAAACTGCTGTATTCTGATGTTTTAATCAGGTGATTAAAGCTTTTCTTCTATGTCGCATTCAAATGAATTACGTCCCTCGTTGTCATGGTTGACCAGTAATTAGAATTGGTTCAGAAAAGTTTGTAAAGAAGGAATTTACTCGGATGACGATTTCATCAATCAACCATTGCCAATTTTTTGTATAATTAACTTCTACTGTCAGTGCAGATTGCTACGTACAATCAGTTGCAGATGATGGAGCAGCTGGTCAGTGTTCCTGCATGGTCATTACATGTTCATTCAACTACAGTAGATCAAAGTTTCAGTGAAAAGAATTGGCAAGCACTATAATTTTCTCGAGAATAGTCATCTAGATCAATTTCTCTGCGAGCCTGCCAATGGCTTTCGAGTAAAAGTAGCAGATTGGAAAGTGTGAACAGAGAGACATTCGAACTCGAAAACCCTCTATATGTGCTTGCTCTCTTCTCTTCTTTTCCATTTTCTCTTGGGCACTTTGTGTAAGAATCTCAGAATGTAAAATATTGCTGTACATTTACTTGCTTCATCTTATTAATAAGCAGTTAGGCACCGTATCTTTAATGCCCTCGTGTTTAAATCTGTCTGTATGTTATTCTTTGAAATTCAGATTCTAGTCATTGTTTTGTCAGGTTGAATGGTTGGACCACAATATAAGTGTGATAATGATACGCAAAGATTTAGCTGTATCTGACCAAAATAGGCCCGGACACTTGGGCACTATGTTGGAAAACACTTCTGATTTGGAGGCCTGCCAGGCGTCCGGCAAGCTTTCGAGTTTTCGCTCCTGAAATTCAATAGTGTCGGTTAACATGTAACGATATGCCTGGCCTTTCGATTTATCAAGTAGGTCCTACACTTTGGCGAAGGCCTCCTGAACTTTTGATTGGCTATACATTAACGAGGTTCCTAAATTATTTTGAAATATTCAGTATCATTTTAAGTATGAGAAGGGTTTCGGATTAGGATAAACCTCTCACTTGATAAAACAATGTGCCTTCTTCCTGATTCAATGGAGATCCTGTAAAATGGAGTATGGATTTGTTTGCAAATTTAATGAACGAGAATGCTTAAAGGGACTGAACAAATTTATTTGGTTAGAATGAATCGCACATAAAAAGCGAATGTGTATCATTTCTCTGTAATTTCAAATAAATATTACACATGAAATCTGTTTGTATAATTTTTTTCCTTTAGGATAATCGATGGGCATATGACATATGAAACATGCTAAAATAATTTCACAAGAACAAATAGAAGTTCCAGAGATGAATCAATTACACATACTGATCATAAGTTTAGCATTCTAGTTAAATCAATTGAAAATTCAGAAATGCGTTGCATGTTATAACAAAGTTGTTGGACCTAAGTAAATAAATTTAAAGTTCAATTATTGTTGTACTTTAGCTAGTACGTCCATGATGGGGTGCAATGAGGACGCACCGTATCATCTTGATATGTTACGATGGAAAGACACCCTTTTGAAAGGGTGTGGGTGAGTCATATAAAAGACTTCGGGATGACAACCGTTGAAACGGTTGGTAGAACGTACGCTCATAATTCTCTCATTGTCTTGTCCCATTTCCATCGAGAGAAAAAGAAAGCATTCCATTTTGACTTTACAAGAACAATTTGCATTTACGCCGTGGAAATCGGATGTTTTCCTTGTGATTACATTCAAACCAACATGAAGTATTATTGTTCGTGATTCATCCGCACTTCAGTGTTCGTTCCGGGGTTAATTGTTGTTTGTGCATCAGATAAGGGTAAGGGTGCCTTTGGGAACCACTTCCCAAAGCCCTTTGGAGGCCTAAAGGTCCTTGGGCAAATGCTAGCCTGTTTGGCAAAAAAATTTAAGCCCCTATTCCCCAAATGCTAGCTTTGCGAAGTGGAAAGCCCAAGGTAGCCTTGGGCTTTCGGCTTTTTCGGCATGCCATGTGAGTACTGTTCATTTTTTTCTTTTTTCCCAAAATTGTCCTTACGAACGTTTTATTTTCCGTTTTTTGCCCTTGTGAGGCACTGTTCATCTTCTCCGTCGAGGGTGGCCGGCGTGGTTGTGACAACCTAGTGATCGTTGTCGGAGAGTCAGGTGACCTCTGTGAGTCGCGGCGTTGCCGGCGACCGTCACCTATTGCACCGCGACCTCCGCACGGAGCTCGTCGGGGTCGCGCGACCCATTTGGTCGCAGGTCTGGTTGCGACCAGATCTGGAGTTGGAGGCTCGAGCGGCGACTGGATCTGGGTCGCACGAACTCGCCGCCCCCGGATCTGGGTCGTGGCGGTGTCGCGCGACCCAAATCCAGGGCGGCGAGGTCCTCCTGCGACCAAAGTGAGCGCCGTATATAATTTATGGCACCATTAGTGTACTTATCCTTGTAAAAAAGTATAGGAGATAATGCAGTGCACATTACACATTTTGATCATTTTGATCGAGATGCTGTCACGTCAATTGCAAGTCATAAGATCGAAATTCCTTCTTCAACCACTCAATAATGACCCGCAAGAAAATGGGGGTGCATCCTATTACGACTCCCGAACGGACATTTTCCGTGTTTCTGAAGATATTTTCGGTGCGTTGGGGCAAAAAATAGCGAAAATGACGAATGCGCCCTCGATTTTATAGAAGAAAATTTTCATTCGAATATTCTGGGCCTCCTCATTTATCTCCGACATGAATAAAAAGAAAATGCTAGAAGTGCTTCAATTTTGGCTAGAGTTGATAGCATTGTCCTCCTTGGGCTTCCCAGAAATTTCCCATGCATTGCCGTGCTAAGATGCGAGTCAAAAAGAGCGGGCATAGGCAGCCGTACAGGTAAGGGTAAAAGCAATATGAAAAAGAGACCGAATAAAATTATGCTTCACAGAAATTTTCCATGCATTGCCGTGCTAAGATGCGAGTCAAAAAGAGCGGGCATAGGCAGCCGTACAAGTAAGGGCAAAAGCAGTATGAAAGAGAGAAGGATGGAATTGTGCTTCGCAAAAATTTCTCATATATTGCTGTGCTAAGAAGGGTAAAAGCAGCATGAAAGAGAGAAGGATAGAATTATGCTTCGCAGAAATTTTCCATGTATTGCCGCGCTAAGATGCGAATCGAAAAGAGCCAGCATAGGCAGTTGTACAAGTAACGAGAAAATATTCAGTGGTATGTGCACGCCACATCATCGGATGAAATGTAAATAAGCTATCATCTCACAAATTATGTCACACATACTATTTCTAAACTGTAAAAGACCTCATTGGACTATTATAATTTGACGGACCTGGCTGCTTATTGTCCTTGGGCAGGCCCGAGCCAACTTTTTATTTTCCGTCAATTGGTGAAGCCGAGGCTTTCCAATTTCCTCAGCTAAGCTATTTATAGAGCATTAGTCTTGGACGCCGCTCCAAAACCTTGGAGGATTGTTGAAAAGCATTACTGCATATTAGGGAAAAGTACCAAAAAAGTCTTCAACATATTGCATTGATACCAATTCAGTCCTAAACTTTTCAATTAGACCAATTCAGTCATAAACCTTTTAATATTAGTACTAATTAAGTCCATCCGGCCAATTTTGGCTGGCCGGCACTAACGTGGACGTTGGCCGGTGACCGGACATTGACGTGGCAATTTTTATGATTTTTTCGAGTTTTTAAATTATTTTTAATTAATTATTATTAATTTTTTTTTTTTTTTTTTTCTTTTCGTCTTCTTCCTGGAGGTGGCCAGCGAGCCTCCGGTGAGGCTCGCCGGCCACTGGGCGAGGGCCGCGAAGCCCTCGCCTGCCGCCAGCGAGGGTCGCGGCCCTCGCTCGGCCTCTCCCAGGGCCGCCGGCGAGGCGGCTTCACCCGAATCTGGGCGAGGCCATGGCGGCCATCGCTAGGGCGGAGGCGAGGGTCGCGAAGCCCTCGCCAGCTGCCGGCGAGGCCATGGCGGCCATCGCCAGGGCGGAGGCGAGGGCCACGAAGCCCTCGCCAGCCGTCGGCGAGAGTCGCGGCCCTCGCTCGGCCTCGCCCAAGGCTGCCTCTCCCGCGGCTTAGCCCAGATCTGGGCGAGGCCAGCCTACGCCATCGGAGCAGCTGGTGGGATTGCTCGCGGCTTTCTACTCATGGAAGGAGAAGAAGAGCAAAAGTCAGCGGTGACGAAGCGGAGGAAATCGAGGTCGGGAGCTGGGCTAAGCCGTGGGCGAGGCGGCCCTAGGCGAGGCCGAGCGAGGGCTGTGACCCTCGCCGACGGCTGGCGAGGGCTTCGTGGCCCTCGCCTCCGCCCTGGCGATGGCCGCCATGGCCTCGCCAACCGCGGGCGAGGCTAGCCTCGCCTAGATCCGGCGAAGCCGCCTCGCGGCGGCCCTAGGAGAGGCCGGGGAGGGCCGCGACCCTCGCCGGCGGCGGCGAGGGCCGCGACCCCTCGCCGGCGGGCGGCGAGGGCTTTCGCCCTCGCCCGGTGGCGGCGAGCCTCACTGGAGGCTCGTCGGCCACCTCCAGGAAGAAGACGAAAAAAAAATCGAAAAAGAAAATCATAAAAATTGCCATGTCAGCGTCCAGTCACCGGCCGATGTCCACGTCAGCGCCGGCCGGCTAAAATTGGCCGGATGGACTGAATTGGTACCAAAATTAAAAGGTTTAGGATTGAATTGGTTAAATTAAAAAGTTTAGGACTAAATTGGTACCAATGCAATATGTTTAGGACTTTTTTTTGTACTTTTCCCCCGCATATTATGCTTTGACTTGGGTAGGTGTTGTTTTCCCGAGTTAGATGAAGAGCTTTCGCTTGACAAGTTCTAATATATTTGAAGACTTTTTCTAATAGCCGGCCCGCGGAGTAAGCAGGTAATTTAATGGACGCGTGTAGAAGTGATCCGTATTCGCATCTTCTGTCGGTCGGTCTCTGCGCCGGTCATTAGGGGCAAAAGACACGTATTCGCATCTTCTGTCGGTCGGTCTCCCGCCGGTCATTAGGGGCAAAAGACACCCGAAGAGGCCCGTTGGATCGTGCGACAACTCATCCGACGGATGGGAGCTGTTAGAATCAGTCAACGGCTCTTGTTTTAGGACCAAAATGCCAGTCCATTGATTCTCTTAAATTTGTGAACAGGCGCAAGCTAACTGGAAACTTGCAAATCTGAAAACAAGCAAAAAAGTTCGATACCGCTTCTGAAGCCAAAGATCGCGGGAAATGGAACGTCTCGGAGGAGAGTCTCCCCACCACGATGGTGAATCCTCATCATCATCCAGAAAGGATTACGAGGTATTTTTAAGCTTTAGAGGACCGACACTCGCTTAACCATCACCGACTCTCTGCGCAGCCATGAAACGGGCTGGGATACAAGTGTTTATAGATGATGAAGAGCTCCGTGTCGGGGAAGAGATCGAGCGAGCTTCTAGGAGCAATCTCCAATTCAAAAATTTACATACCAATTTTCTCTAAAGACTATGCTTCTAGTAAATGGTGCCTCCGTGAGCTCACGTACATGATGGAGTGTAGGAAGAGAGATGAGAAAGCCATCTTGCCCATCTTCTATGAGGTGGAAGCATCCGATGTTAAGCTCAAAACTGGATCATATGGGAAGGCCCTACAAAAACATGAGAGAGATTCTGGAGAAGATGCAGCAAAGCAATGGGAGCAGGCCCTAAGAGAGGTCGCCCAAATCAAAGGATGGAACTTAAAAGATCACGGGTAATTAATGACAAATTCTGCACTTTTATTTCAAAAATCAGATCATTATTTCTTAATCATGAAAACTCAAAATAATCAAATTAGACCAACTTGTGCAAATTACCATGTTCGATTTTGAACGTACTTCATTGCAATGACATATAATTTTTCAGAACTCTTAATTGATCCATTGATTGCCCTTTCACGTCGACATATAATTCTTAAGAGTAATCATTTGAGGATGAATCCTACCCTTGAATCATTCAAGTAGATCTATCCCATTTGATGGGGACCTAGACAGTCACAAATTCCCTATCGAAAGCATCAACATCTTGGCACAAATCAATTTCACCATCCTAGAAGCTTAGCACGAACCAAAACTATTGGGCCAATTCGAGCTCTTAGGCTAGTGCACTAGTTTGCATGACCGCGTCACCTGTTAGAATTATGCTGATTTGATCATTGAAAAACTCTTCAGAATTGTCCCTTCCACCTCAATCTCCAATCATTGTTTTAACTGAGATCAATCATCTCGGCTTCGGATTGACCAAGTATGAAATAAGTTGATAATTCATGCTCGATTTTAGCAATTGAAGTTTCTATTTTTATGCATTTATGCTACGCGCAACATATTTTGTTTGTCTCTCAAATTTAAACAGTTGCATTATGTAAATGGCAGCCAAACTAAACTTATAGCACTTGTTGTGGAAGAAGTTTTCAATAAGCTAAGGCCTACACAGAGAAACTGGCACGATGACCTAGTGGGAATTCACGATCAAATGGAAGCTGTTATGGACTTGTTAGGCCAAGGCACTTATGGTGTACGATTTGTTGTGATTCATGGTATGGGTGGTATCGGGAAAACAACTCTTGCTAAGGCTATCTTCAAACATATCTCTTCCCAATTTCAACATTCCAGTTTTCTTTCAGATATCCGTGCAAAAAATATTATTGATCTGCAAAAGAAATTGTTATTTGATATCCTCGATATCAAATATCCCATAATTTTTGATTCTGATAAGGGGATGGACATGATTAAAGAAAGACTATGGGACATGAAAGTCATCATTGTCCTTGATGACATGGACAAGAGAGAGCAGCTCATCAAATTAGCTGGTAAATCTAGTTGGTTTGGTTCAGGAAGCCGGATTATTATCACAACTAGGAACACCTATTTTTTGGATCCTGAAACCAATTCCTTAGATGACAGTGTCATCCCAATGCGTCATCAAGATTTCTTTTTCTATGAAATGAAGGAAATGCAATTTGACCATGCTCTTCAACTTTTTAGCAAGCATTCCTTCGAAAGAGACTCACCAATACATGATTACAGTAGTATTTCAAGTGAAATTGTCAAAACTACTGGAGGACTACCTTTGGCTCTTGAGGTTATAGGTTCATTACTCCATTCAAAAAGCAAGATGACATGGAAAGACACATTGAAAAAGTTGAAGAAAGTGCCGAATCAAGATGTCCAGAAAAAGTTGTTGATAAGTTATGAAGATTAGAGTGTGAGCAACAACAAATTTTTCTTGATATCGCATGTTACTGCATTGGTGAAGAAAGAATCCCCACATATTACATGTGGAAAGCTTGTGATTTTTTTCCAAAAACTGGACTCCGTGTCCTTATCCATTTGTCTTTGATAAAATTCATTGAGGATGATAGATTATGGATGCACGACCAACTCGAGAGATCTTGGAAGAGAGATTGTTCGGCAAGAATGCTTTCAATTTCCTGGAGAGCGTAGCAGGTTGTGGTGTCCTATAGTCTCCTTAGATGTGATTCGGAATAACTTGGTATGTGTTACTAAAAGTTATCTACTTATGGAAAAACTAAACATACAATAATGCGTATAGATTTCATTTTCACCCAAAATATCCGCTCAGTTTTGTACCCAGGACATTGATAAATTTTGCATACTTTGAGAAAGATAAAAAATCTTCCAAAAATAGATAATTCTTACCATCACAACTCCCATCTAAGTTGGAGAGATAATAATTCGTGGAATTTGCCCTTTTTGGTATAAGATAAGACCTGTGAGCCCTATTTTTGCTTGTTCACTTAGGTTTTCTATTGGTCAAATTAAGATATATGCTCCCTATTCTAGTATTTAGAATTTACCCTTAATCGCTCACTCGTGTTGGTATCAATTGCTTCAAATTTTCAGGGAACAAAAAACATTGTGGCACTCAAATTCACGAGACTTGCCAATGCGCATAATTTTACAAGTGGTGAATTTTCAAGGGTGCCTAATTTAAGGTTCCTTGAATTGGATGGGGGAAACTTTGTAGGAAACTTTAAAGGTCTTCTCTCAAACTTAACATGGCTCTTTTGGCATCATTGCCCTTCACAACTACATACCATTGATTTATGTCTAAGGAACTTGGCTGTTCTCAAGCTTTCAGAGAGCAACATTACTGAAGCTTGGAATGGATGGGATTCATGCATGGTACAATTCATATAGTACATTCTTTTTAGATTCTCAAGCCTTCACTTATTTCCAATGTTTTTTTTTTTTGAATTGGTTGTTCCGCAGGAGAATGATAACCTAAAAGTTATATATTTGACAAGATGCAATTATTTAAAGAGGACACCTAACTTGTCCAAGTGCATGAATTTGAAAAAATTGGTTCTCAAAGATTGCATAAGATTGGAAGAAATCAATAGCTCTATCGATCAGCTAGGCCGCCTAAAGTACTTGGAAATCAATAAGGAGATCCGCGTGTCAAGGCAGTGTCTTAAGCGTCGTTGCCTTGTGGAACTGACCATTCCTCAATTATTAGTCTCAATTGGTAGTTTGAAATCCTTGTCAATACTAAAGGTCGAAAATGAGGGTGGTGTTGAAGGACTTTCACACTCAATAGGAGAGCTATTGTGTTTAAAGCATCTTTCTTTACATGGATGTACCAAGCTTGAGCAACTTTCGAATTCCATTGGAGAGTTGAGATTGCTCCTCTATCTGGATTTATCTTGCACTCCTATAAAGGGATTACCAGATTCTATTGGAAGACTAGAATCACTACTCAAATTGGATTTATCTCATACGCTTATTGCAGAATTACCCAATTCTATTGGCAATCTTAGACAGTTGAAGTTCATGATTTTGGATGGGACCAAGATAAGAGAGCTACCGAAGAGCATATGGACTTTGGAGAATCTTGAGGAGTTGACTACAAGAGCTTGTGTAGATCTCGTGGGCGAAATTCCCAGTGAAATTGCAGGATTGCTCCAATTGAAGATTATGGACTTGTCCGAGAGCAAGGTTTGTAGATTGCCAATGACAATCAATCAGCTTTCTAGTCTTCGAGAACTTGTTTTATCAGATTGTAACCAGCTCCAGTCACTGTCAAATTTCCGGAAAAGATTGACGAGGCTAGAATTGTCCTCTTCATTATTGTGGACAGCACCCGACCTCTCGAACCTCACTAATCTGCTTAGTCTGGACATAAGTGATTACTCTCCTGACTCCGAGTCTCCCAAAATTGCACAAGGACCAATTTCCCATCCGAACCTAGAGAGGCTTGGAAGCCTTCATAAATTGCAGATGTTGAGACTGGTTCTTTCCGATTCCAATTTGCCACCGATTGACTTGAGCTCCCTTTCTCGGCTCTGGTCACTTGAAATTACTTGTGCAGACCCGCGGTCTCTGACAGCGCTTCCGTCCAATTTAGAAATCTTGAGCTTACAAGATGTGAAGACCCCAATAGAATGGCCAATGTTCTCCAACCTGGGAAACTTGTCGGAATTAATGCTCTCTCGTTGTCTGTTAAGAGAGATCGAGTTCAGCGATGTGCTTGGACAGCTAGAGAATCTCCAGCGACTGCAAGTGCGCAAGTGCGAGCCACTCGTGAGGCTATCCAATTTAGCGAGCTTAAAGGAGCTCCGACTGCTGAGCGTGGAGTACTGCCCGCAACTAACTGAGATCAAATCCCAACCATCTCCAGTTGGAGACTGCAGTTCCACGGAAAGGCCCATTCCTGATGCCCTGAAGCTAGAGAAGCTCCGGTTTTTGAGAGTCTACTACTGTGATACGTTGCGAAAGTTGCCTGCTATACCAAATGCGTGTGATGTCGACGTTATCCCTTGGAACTTTGCAGAAAGGTTTGGAATAGGTCGGTTCTCGCAGATGCGTGCTCTGTAATAAAGCACGTTGAAGATGAAGAAGAAGAAGACATATAAAAGAAGGGCAATAGGCGAGGCCCGCCCAAGCACTGGAACCGCTACGCGTGGAAGCCCAACGCCGGTGCTAAAAGCAACGAAACGGTAAGCCCCCGAAATAGAAAACCCGAGTTCATTCGATAATTGATTCGCATCATTCGAATGATTAAATGGTTGAATCGAAAGAGGCGAGATGACTAAGCTTGATTTCTGGTTGCAATTTAGGAAGTTGGAGGGAAGTTCCGGCCACACTCCGAGATAAACGCTGTTCCCGCAAGTATAAGCCCCTCAAGTGAGCCTGCCAAGTGGTCAAAATTATTTCTTTTTGCGAGTTTGCTTGTGTTAATACTGGTTTTGCGTTCGCATTGGTGCTCCAAGTCTTACAGTTATTGATTGGTGATTACTCGCATGTTGTTGTAGAAAGAAGTAATTCTGCGACGGCCTCCGGAAATCGCCGAAGCCCGAGACTCTGCAGCCGCCGCAGCCGAATCCACCGGTTGCTGTCGCCGAGCTTGGCCAAGAGCTCCTCCCAGAAGGTGGCATTCGGCCACTTCTTTGCTGCCTACTTCCCACACCCCTCCACCCCGAGTCCCACCCGGCCTGCAGGGCATCTCCGAGCAATCTGCTGGACTCAAACACGCTCGAAGGACAAAAAAGAAAATGAGCTCTTGGATGGTAAAAAATGGTGGAGCCGTAAACAGAGGTGTCTCAGCCAAATCCTCTGGACCTGAACACGCTTGAGAGACAAAACAGAGAATGAGATCTCGGATGGTAATTTGCTACAGCTTTTGTTGTTCTGCTGTATGCTCTACATTTACATTTGATTCTCCCGTACTGTATTTCGAACACCCAAAACAAATAAACAAATGAATTTTTTTTTAAAGGCATTTTCATTGAATGGTCTTTTACTTTTGTGTTCTAGTTTTTTGAGAATTTATACGATGAGGAGCGTAAATCGACATGTACATACCCTTAGGAATACAAATTGGGGTATAAACTTTGTGTTGATGGTAGAAAGCAAAGGCGTTCTAATCTAAGTAAGATTCGCTTGGCTATCGAAGTAGATCTGCTAAACACAAAAGGAGGAAATGAAAATGAGCTTTATATTGTTTTTTCTTTTTTCCTCACAGGAAAACTACACCACCTGCAGGAGTATGGTGTCATTTCCAGACAAATCATTTCCAGAAGCAGCCCACATTACAATTCAATTTATATATGGTCACTTCAGTGGTATAACCATTTAGTCTTAGGTTTATTATGCTTTAATCAAATTTAGGCATTGACAGATATATGGGCTCAATGTGCTTCAATAATAAGCACAGGACAGACATTGATTGCATGTACCTTCACCCACTCTCTGTGAATTTCATTTTGCTTGCTACCTCTTTTGCCCCAACTCTTTATAGTGCTTGGAAAGTGTTGTCTCCCTGTCAGAAATACCTGATATACAATCTTAATGCATTCATATTTATTCTAAAAGGATAGGGAAGTATTGCCAAATACAGTTGCATGAATTCTCTTCCAATACCCCCTTCACACCAGCACTGAGCTTAAATTTGAAACAACTGAGGGATTGGTTGCTTCCATCAATCTCCTGGTAGTTAAAGTTTAAACCACTGTGCCTTGGTTGTTGAGAAATCTAAACTACGTTTCTTGCACATTTAACTCTGCTTGACAAGTATTGTCTGCTTCTAAGCTTCTAATCAATTCACGGCAGCCCTAGTTTAGAAAGTGACATTGCACGGCTAGGACTCTCGTGCGCTTCTTCATTATCTCTTCATGCAATTCATCTATTTCCAATTTCGTCTTTTAATGTATACAGCAGATTGTCCACAATCTTATTCGAAAACCTTATGCACTTGGCTTAAAGCTACTCAGTTTGCCAACAGCTGATAGTTCGTTTGAAACTCTGTTGGGTAGGGATTTAGTGAGGAAAACGGACTTACTCTGTTTTGGATATAAAGCAACAAGATTCAATCCATAAAATGCAAATGCTTGTGGTATAATCTTGGGGCAAAAACTGGCATAAGTGTACAGAAGAGTTTTCCCTAAGTAAAAAGTCAGGAACACCTAACTGTTTCGCAATACTTGATACAGAGTAAAAGGTGTAAGGAGGTCGAGTTTAGTGAATTTTTGTAGTTAACAAGGCCCTTCTGTTCCGATATTCTTTTCAAGTTTTGGGAACTTCAATGATGTGTTTGCTTACCATCAAGATGGTCCTCATGGCTGTGATCCTTGCTCGACCTCTGTGATATCTACAGTGGTCTTCATATGATTTCCTTCAGGACATGATGAAACATCTCTGGAGAGCAGTATGTCGCTCACCGTCCCTATATCTAATCCATCTGATATTTGTTCCAAGCAGTTAGTGAAGGAATTTGTGCTTCGGGAATTTTTAGATTGTAAGTCCTTGGAACTGCTCTTTCCTATGGAATGACTGCTATATGAATGTTATGATTCTATGGCATCACAAAATGGATGATGCAAATCTTTGTGGAAGATTGACGTGCTTGCAAGGTGTGCTAGCGACTGTCTACCCATTTGTGGCATCAAATGTCTACTCAGACTTGAAAGTTGCCTCAGTTGTCAAGTTTGACACAATTCCCTCAACGATCCTGCTTTGAAGGTCTAGTCGAACTTCCAAGTGCACCAGCTGTGGACATACTCTTGCAATCACACACCATCGGCCATGGATGTTGGTGAATTAGTGCCCCCTAATCGATCCACCATTTGTCTCGCTAGTATGCCTGTAGCATAAGGAATGTGAGGATTAGCAAATATGGTAATTCCGATTCATTGATTATTAGGTCTCTGTTTTATTAGGGATATACCGATATGGCACTCTTTTATTTTATGTTTGGATACTTATCCGTCTGAGATATGAGAACACAGTAACTCATAACTATTTACAAGAACATACAATGAAATGTTGAAAATTTGACAGGGTGATCTTTTCGAGTGAGCACAATTGGTATGGTCCAGAGTTTTTTATTAAGCCAAATATCTCGATTTTTTTTCAATTAAACGTATCACATTAAGTTTTTCTGCAAAGCTTTCAGTGTTCAATTCTTAGTATTTCTCTGCAATTTGTTGTTTGGAGCTAATAATCTGCTAATTTTTGAGTTTTGACTTCCTAAAAATGGGTCAGGTTTTATGGTAAAATCGTTGGCTTGTGCCATCATATCAATCTGCTTCAACTAATAGATATCAGCCTCCCTGCGAAGATGATGCACATGTTCTGCAATGAAGATAATTTTGGAGGTTTATTTGGTAGGCCAAATAAAAGGGACTTGCTCTGTCCAACTATGTTCTTGGAATTGCCAAGAAACTATACATGAACAGAAAAAATTAGAGCAATGTTTGTATGCACATGCTTTTGCGCCTGTGTGTTGTACGATTGAGAAGCCCACCCAAACCAACAACTCTTGGCTACCCCTTGTCAACACAGAATTTGAATGGCCCTGACTGAGATACGGAAGGATATTAGTGCTAAAAATCTTAATTGATGAAGGGCCGAATATAATTGCCTATCCTTGGTGTGCCTCCAGTGAATGGTTAGTTGTTGCTAAGTTTTCACCCTTTTTCTCCTCTGATTTTTTCTCTTTTACTACTATAGTTGTCATCTTATAAGCTTGGCATCATTCTGTGAATCTGCTCCTTGTAGTTGTAGAGAGTAGTTCTGCAGTTTCGGCTCAGACAGCTGGAATTGATTTGCTTAAAGCCTTGTCTCAAATTATTGATCCGACTTTTTCATGTGGTTTTGTTATGGACCTCCCGACAGATGAAGCTCTTCGAGAGGTTCTTAAAGAATCAATATGGGATCTCAGTCTTTATTCATCTGTAAGGAATGACACCCTTACCCTACACATGCATGTCCAATCACAGACATGGTAAATTACCTTTGTTGCTTGATCAATCACCAAATACATGCTCAGTGCACTAGATGTTCTGACTTGTGCATTAATTACTTTTAGAAACCATTGTCACCTCGTTTTGATATCCTTCCGTAAATCTCTCTGTGCATGTACAATTTCCAAAGACCCATGGAGCTAATCTAGGCAAAAATTTTCTGCTTCATTATGGTTTCATAAGAGTCTTTGCCTGATATATGAGGTTTCTGAACCTTAAATAGTTTGACAGCATGGGCATCGCTTGACAGTTTGAGCAGCAGGCAAATGAGGTGGTGGCTTATCTTCCTTGGATCAAGAATGTTGAAGCAACCATGTCAGCAGGACCAGCAATACCTGTTTTCACAGGTCAACTTCCTCCAGGGTTACAGATGATCTCGAACATTGTAGCAGTTTCAAGTTGCAAGGTAGGGTTACATAAACTTTTGTTGGACTTCATTTTCCAGGTTGTGACTAACGACTATGCAGGTATTTTAGTGCAGACATTTGACTACAAAATTTTTGGGTTGCTTTGAGAAGGTTGACTATGATATACGGATGGCCTGCAGTTTTATTCCATTGTGGTAATTTCCCTGAATAGTGAATTTCAGAAGGGAAAAGATTTTTATTTGGGTATTTCCAAATCATGGTTTTACATGTCTTTTGGTTGCTGAAGCAGTTAGATGTGGGATCTTTATTGGAGCGGAAACATCTTGTTAGAAAGTACTATTCTTTAATTTCTTCTATCATCACTACTGTCTATCAGCTGACGGACTGTTCTGGGACGAGTGGCAAAATCAACTGTAGCTGTAAATCCTGCATATACTCCGTGTTTCGAGACTTCAGGGTGTGTTTAATTAGATTCGTGAGATCAGAACTTTCCTGGTTCATCATGGACTACTGAAATTTTAGGCTTATCTTCCCGCCCACGATAAAACTAAAGGAATAACTTTCAGAAACTATATATCATTTCAATTCTTGGCTTTCATAGTCAAATGATTTAGAGTTTCATCTTCCTTTCCACTGTCAACCGCCGTCATTATGATAAAGTCATTTAGGCAATCAAAGTGAAGGTGCTGGGGTCAGAGGAGGAGTTCTTTCTACACCCTGCGACCGTGAGAAGGAACGACCGATCAGCTCAAAGTGCGCTGTGAGGACTTTCCTTTGACCTAGGAAACTCCTCTGTTATTTTTCATTTTGTAAATGAAATGTAGGATATGTAGGTTTTTATTGCTGTGACTTCAATACAATAATGCATATCCTTGGGAAACAAATAGATGCTAATCCTATATTAAATATGTTCAGGCTTGTTACTGCATTTATTGTAGTTTGTTAAGTCTTCCTTTCAAGACTAGCGTAAGTTTGAAGCTACAATGGACCTCTAGGCTAAGCCTTTACCTTGTCCGACCCTTTAAATTGAATCTTAGGTCGAAGGGCACATTGTGAAAAAATAGATAAGTGGATTTGAGTAGCTTTCATGCCATTATCCATGATCCAAGTACTCATACATGAAGTTCAAGCATTTATTCACTTCAACCTTACTTTCTGTCTTCACGTGATGGTTTAGAATGACTTGACTGGATCTCAATGTCCAAATGTCTTATCAACTGCAACATGAATACAAATAAGCTGGCTTGATAGATTTTAGTGGAGCATTGAATTTCTTCATCAAAATCAATTCAGTCAACTAAAAGAACTTCATCGTTTCAAAAGCTTTTAACCTGATTTCCGCCTCATTCGAACATCTTTTGTCGTGCTGATAAATGTCTTAACAGCATAGGGATTCAGAGTAAAACCTTGGTTATTCTCTCGTTAAATCCCTCAAAATGAAGATAAATTAACTCCTTTTAGTGGTTGAATTTAGCTGAAAAAATCCTTTTGACATTTCTACTTGTGCGCCTCAGGGTGGTTGGACAGGGGAGCGAAAACTGCAGTATTCTGATGTACTGGAAGACATCAAACCAGAAGAAATTCGAGCAACAGGAAACTATTCCTTGTGATGGATTTAATCAGGTGATGCTTTTCTCCTGTGTTGCTTTAGAATGAATTACGTCCCTCTTTGTTGTGGTTGACCAGTAATTGGAATTGGTTCAGAGAAGTTCATAAGGGTGAAATTTACTGGATGACACGTTCATCAATCTATCCATTACCATCTTTTCTCTATTTAATTTCTATAGTCGATGCAGAGTGCTGCATATGTTCAGTTGTAGAAGCGGCCAGTCAGTGTTCCTGCATGATCTTGACATGTTCACTCAACGTGAGTAGATCAAAGCTTTGGTGAAAAGAATTGGCAAGCATCAAGATTCTCTCAAGAATACTAATCAACATCCATTTCTCTCCACCCTGCCAATGGCTTTTAAGTAAATGTGGCAGATTGGAGAGTGCGAGTAGTTCGAACAGTGAACACAGAGAGACATTCTAACACGGAGGGCTTCTATATGTGCTTCCTCTCTCCCCTCTCTGTTTTCATTTTATCTTGGGAAATTCATGTAAGAATCTCAGAATATAAGAAATTCCAGTACATGCACTTGCTTTATTTTGTTAATAAGCAGTTAGGCGTTATATATTTAATGCCCTCATGTTCAATTCCGTCTTTATGTTATGCTTGAAAGTCAGATTCTTGTCATTGTTTTATCTGACTGAGCTGTTGAACCACAATGAAAGTGTGATGGTGATGCACAGATTTGGCTATTGCTGCTTCTCTTAGTTTGTCAGTGCTAGCTTTCATCATGTATCTACAATCTTGTAGCTTCATTAATCTCTCTCTCTCAAGACTAAATTAGATGATTTCGTCCAGAATTTGCTCTGGTCTGTGCTATAAAACTTAGTCGGGCTTGCGGCATTGGAAGAGTTCTAGTGAGTGTCAAGTTATTTTGCATTGATATGGACTTACTTTTTGTGCTCGACCTTTGTAGGCAAATCAGGTAGACACGTAAGATGAGGAGGATGATGAGAGGATGACAGCAACAACTATGTCGAAGATGAAGAAGGATATTATGATGAGGAAGAAGATGAAATTTAAGAAGTTGATGAAGATGGAGCAGATGACAACGGACGTTTTGATGAAAAGTGAACAAAACAAGGTTGAGTTTGTGGTTTGAATCTGTTCTATTATTTTTCATGGATTATATTGCTTGCAGGAACTTTCTGTTAACTTCAGAAAGAACTACTTTATAACATTCTGTTACATAAGTGTTTGACGATCGAACTAGCACAGATTGTGCAATTTTAGTAACTGTTCATGTTATGTGGGATCATGTTTTATGCTGACCGCCATGATACCTGCATGAGTATGAAATAGGATTACTCTTCTATATCCGAGAAGCTGGCCTTGCCTACAAAATCAAAAGAACCACAATTAGACTGACGGATTTCCAAAATGTAATAGAGTCCGTGAATTTTGATTCTTTACAAGGATAAATATATCGAGAAAAAACCCACCAGTGGGCAGCTGAGTTGGTTCAGCTTTAGGCACTTCATCACAGAGATCCAATGGTCGAAACTCCACAACTGCTAACACGTCTTAAATGGGGGGCCATGGTGGTAGGGTCTTATGTTAGTCTCCCCCAAGGTATAGGGGCCCAGCCCTTCACTACCTGTGCCCGGGTGAAGTCCTTGGTTACCAAACTATATATATATATATATATATCGAGAAAAAGCAATTCAACTTGGGTTTCCCATCTTATTCAAAGGTCTCTTCTAAGAATATTATATTTTGTTATCATTTTGAACGTGAGGTTTATAATTGCTTATCCATCTAGGCAGTTCACTGAATAGCAATATGCATTGTATATAATTAATGAAGACGAGATTGATATCCAGGATGGTATACTAATCTTATAAGTACAGTAATCAATTTGGTCTCTAGGTCAATTTTAATCTGTAATTCTTGTATAAAGCTGTTATGCAAGCTCTTATGAGGTCTTTTATTTGGTCTAGTGTGTCGAACACACTCAGGATTCGACATCCGCATTCAAAATAGGTCATTGTAATGAATCGCCTTTTGTCCCGATTCCTTTTACATGATCTCCAGTGACTATAGAATCGTTCATGTTTGATAGATGTACCAGGAATTTGAACTAATGCCATGGAATTTGGGGATCCGCCGAACAATTTATGAAACTAACGGTGTTTTCTAATTATTTTGGCTGCAAGACCATATGCTCATAGGGTTTTTCGTCTTCTTTCAGCAATAGCGAGAACCTTTCTTGAAGCATTTCGGGCAGGGTTGAATATACATGAGAGCAGGTCATCGCAATAATGGAATGACTGAAAAAAAATCATCGTGAGGCTCAAAGAGAAGTCTTGGTCTTTTTATGTTAGTTATTCACTTAACTTTAAGCAACTCCCATCACCATCTTCCCTTACCAAGAACGTGGACTTGAGCAAAGACGGGCCTTGTTCCAAGAATATTCTCTAGAGCTTTTGTTTAACAGATTAAGCGATGGTGAATCCTCTGTTTTGTCTCCGCGTTCTCATATGCTCACTTCTTACAAAACCTACATCACTTGGGTTCGTTTCATACTTTACAGAAGTTTCCTTGAGAAATAAGGAGAAGACGAAGACTTAGGGAGTCTGTCTCTTTTCCTATTTTCTCCGAGTCCTTGTTTGGCATTATATGCATTTTCCAAGTTCAGTGATCAATTACGTGCGGAGCGGCATCAAACTAATATCTCTTCGTCTTTTTTTATCAGTTTCAACAAATTGCTCACATGATTTCAGTGTAAAAACGAAATACACCCATTATCTTATGTGCCCATTATGTCCAGAATGGTATAATGCGATTTCACTCCTAGTTTATTTAACCTTTCTACACTCGGGAGATTTTTTTTCTACCGAATTGCATAGTTTGAATCTTGCATCAATTATTGTCACGAATAACATGGGTAAATAAACGAAACGATTCGAGCAAAAAAGAGTATTCTAAAAAACTCTTTAGATTTCTAGCAAGTTGTTTATTAGATATACATAAAAATAGAGGGTCGGGTGTCTGACAAAATAGGCCCCATCACCGGTCACTATGATGGAAAACACTTTCGGCTTGGGAGGTTTGTTGGGCGTCCAGCAACCCAGCCACTTCTCGGCCTGAGTGCTTGCCTAGTTGTCTGGTTTGTCCAAGTGCCAGGGGGCCGGCTTCTTGCATCCTCCAGTCATCTATCTCCGTTTCCAAGCCCCCACAAACAAGTCGAGTCTCTAGAAACATCAACTCAAACTCATGTTGATTCCAATTCAAACGAGATTAATTTTGAGCCATAATCAACAAATCTTTGCCTTGGTGAGAAGTCCAAATTTATCTTCATTGGTTGTTGTCTATCTCAAGCCCCCTTGGTCTCCTCACTTGTTGCAGATACTAAACTAGTAGTCTTAAAAAATTCATCATTGTTCGTTTACGTGTTATGACGTCCCTAGTCTTTCAATTTGTTCAAGTCCTTGACTTTGTCCAAGGAACATTGCCCCTCTTGAACTTTTGTCATTGGTGTTAAAATAATGAGATTCTTAAATTATTTTATCAAATCACATCTGATTTGGAATTGTAATGTTTGAGTAATGTATTATTTAGTTTTGAAGATGCCAAATCAGATTGAGTTTCAAGGTAAAGTACCTCAAAATCATGCATTTTGAATGATTGACTTCTACATTTTTCTCTAGAGGCACTTATTAATAGCATAGGAGAGACTCGACCCCGATTTCTTTCAAACCCCAATAATGATGGTCTTGTGAACTCAATTGATTTGGACATAGTGGAATATGAAAAGCAAGAATCGGATCAACATCACATTCCCAATATGAACTAACTTTTGATGATCCACGCTATTCCATGTTAGAAAATCCTTTTTCCTATGATAAAAATATAGTCCAATGCACTTTAAAAAAAGCAGGAGGGCATTATAACTTTGCACAAAGGTGGTCGTTTTGCCCTGGTGGGCTCCATCATTGTGCATAGAAGAATGCCTCTCATTCTTTGATGCTCCACTAGAGATCGATGCTTTTTCGGGGAAGGCTCGAGTTCTGACATATTTGGAGACTTCTGCAAATCAACTCAAGTAAGTTATGAGAAAACACTGCGAAAAACGATGGCCTTTCGGATAAAGCAGGCGTGATGAACGGCAAATTAAGAAGGATTTGAACATCAAGTCGTCATGATGCCATCGGTTCCTGCTTCAGAGACGGTAAATGAATCAAATGCGACTTACTACACTTCTTTGCATATACAGATCAAACATCATATATAATGGACTAATTAAGACCACAAACTAATTATTCCTCCATACACCACATTCTCCAAATTCTAATATCACTGGCATAAACCTTAACAAACAAAACGATAGATTAGACACAAATGAGGAAATTTTTGACGATCAATTCGAATCAGACTCTGGTAAACTGAAGGCTTGCCCACTATGCAAGCCGAGAACTGGTCTGGATAGAGAGGCACAAACAGCACAGCGAACGAAGTGCCGCTTGCGCCAAGTCCTTGTTGATATTTCACATCATTTCCCGACAGGCAAGGGTTGCAATCAAATCATCTCACTCAAAAGGGACGAGTTATAAGGACATTCAAAACATACTCACGAGAAACGAAGAATCAAACCAAACACAAAGAGTTCTAATTCGGTTTAAATCACACAAGAAGTCATCCCATGTCCTCAATTTAGGTTGCAAATGCACTTAGGGGTAAGTTCTCGGACCAAATCACAAGTAACGCCTTATGCAAATGAATTGATCAAATAGCAGCCGGCTTTGTCGAGCAACTTGAAGAACTCTGACTAGCGACGCACACGGCAATGAAAGCTCACCGATTACTCTCCCTGCCACTCTCTATTGTTTGCTCTCTGTTTTCTGTCGGACTCCTTGAACCGAGGATAGATCAAGAAGAAGAAAAATCCAACCGTCTCTTTCTCCCTCTCTGTTCTTTCGTTTTCTGTTTTCCTTTTGTGAGCCCTCCTTCTAGACATCACATGCGCCTAACGCTCTCCTCTTCTCTCTCTTTCCCCCCGTCCTCTCTGTTTTCTCTCCTTTGGTTACCTTTTTCTTTTCCTTTCCACTTTGCCCTTATGGCGTCCTCTTCCCGCTTATGTTTTTCTTATCCGCCGAATCCTCTGCTTTCCTCTGTTTTCCCCCCTTTCTGACTTTATGTCTCTTTGGTTCTGCTGACAAAAAAAGTCAAACAAAGAAGGACAAAGCAGGGGGCGAAAGAAAGAATCACACGCGTCCCCAAAAAAGGTGCAGACACACGGGCTTCATTTGCTTTTGGGAATTTCTCGGATCCTGGAAAAACGTAGAAGGAACTGAACCCAAAGAAAGATCTTTTCCCCCAGAATACACATTGCAATCAAGACAAAGTGGCCGTGCCTCTCGCGCTATCTGTGAAGGAGTAAAGAAAAATACCGGGGCAACTGGCCGACAAGAGGATTCAGTCATTTTCCTTTTGCTGACCTGTAACCAAGACCAAGAGAGTTCGAATGAGAGAGGGAGAAGGGGAAGTTTCGGGGCAGCTCGCGCATTTGGCCGGATCGTTAAAGATTCTTGATCTCACCTAAATTACTATTTGATGTGGGCATGCTGTCCTTGAACACGAATGCAATTAAAAAAATGGACAGGTGCCAAACAAGACTACATGCTAAACAAACATTCTATTATGCAAAATCGGCAAAATACTAGATAGATGTGAAGCCAACAAATTTTGTATATGTAGTTTCGCAAAAGCTATAGATACGAGTTTGACAAGAAGGATTTTTAACTGCAGTTTTGATCGAGCAAACTTCCTCCATTAATTAATGTCTAGGATGGTATACCAATCTTATAAGTACATCAATTAATTTGGTTTATAGGCCATTCTTAGTCTGTAATTCTTGTATAAAGTTGTTCCACAAGCTCTTATGAGGTCTTTCACTTGGTCTAATGAGTTGAACATGCTCCAGATTCGACATCGGCATTCAAAACAGGTCATTGGAATGAATCACCATTTGTCCTAGTTCCTTTTACACGATACCAAAGACTATAGAATCGTTCATGTGAAGGTTTGATATGTAGCAGGAATTTGAACTAATGCCATGGAATATGCGGATCCAACTGAACAACTTTTGCAACTACCGGTGTTTTCCAATTATTTTGGCCGCAAGACCATCTACTCATAGAGTTTTTCATCTTTTTTCAGCAATAATGAGAGTCCTTTTTAAAGCATTTCTGGTAGGGCTGGATATTAGATGAGAGCAGGTCATCTCGATGATGATATGACTAAATAAGATGCAAAAAAAGATTGAGGGAAATTTTTTTTATTAGGCTTAAAAGAAGTCTTGGTCTTTTTATGTTAGTTCTTCACTTAACTTTAAAGCACTCCTGTCACCATCTCGTCTTACCAACAACGTGGACTTGAGTAAAGACTAGGAATGCATTTGCTGATGTTTAATTTTGTTAAACACATGACAGGTATTGTTCCAATTGACTCAATCTTCTCTAGAGCTTTTGTTTATCAGATTAAAAAATAATGAATCTACTGTCGGTCTCCGCGTTTCATGCTCACTTCATACAAAACCTACATCACTTGGGTTCATTTCATATTTTTCAGAAGTTTCCTTGATAAATAAAGAGAAGACGAAGACTCAGAGAGTCTGTCTCTTTTTCCTATTTTCTCTGACTCCTTGTTTGTCCAACGCACTTTATTCCATGGCATGACAACCTAATAATGGGAAAAAATAAAGTGGCTTTAGAAAAAGTGAAAGGGCATTATTATTTGCACTCACGGGTTCATTCAGTTTTTTATTTCAATTCCTACTGGGCTCCATCACTTGCTTATAGAAAAATGCCTCTCATGCTTTGATGCTCCACTGAAAATCGATGGTTTTTCAGGAAATTAGGCTCAATTTTCTAATACATTCGAAGACTTCCACAAATCAACTCCGGTAGGTTCCAAGAAAACATTGCGAAGGGCGATGGCCCTCTGGAAAAAGGAGTCGTGATTTCGTGGAAGCGTGCAAAAGTGATCTTTCTTTGCATCTCCTGTCCATCCCGAGGAGCCTGAATCAGTGAACAGTTCTTTTAGGACAAATTAAGTCAGTCGACCGTTTCTCTTAGAAATTGCCAACAGCGCGAGGTAACTGGAAAGTTGCAATTTCGAACAAGCAAAAAGCTTGAGATCGCTTCGATAGCCAAAGATCCGCAGGAATGGAATGTCTCAGAGGAAAGTCTCCCCCCATTAATGGTGAATCCTCGTCATTGTCGAGGAGGGACTACGAGGTGTTCTTGAGCTTCAGAGGGCCCGACACTCGCTTAACCATCACAGACTCTCTCTACGCGGCCATGATCCGGGCCGGGATACGTGTCTTCAAAGATGATGAAGAGCTCCGTGTCGGGGAAGAGATTGGAGGTGAGCTTTTGAGAGCAATCTCCAATTCGAAAATCTACCTACCGATCTTCTCCAAAGATTATGCTTCCAGTAAATGGTGTCTCCGTGAGCTCGCGTACATGATGGAGTGTAGGAAGAGAGAGGAGAAAGCGGTCTTGCCCATCTTCTACGAGGTGGATGCATCTGATGTTAAACTCAAAACTGGATTGTATAGTAAGGCCCTACAAAAGCATGAGAGAGAATCTGGTCAAGATACGTTGAAGCAATGGGAGGAGGCCCTCAAAGAGGTTGCCGGAATCAAGGGATGGAACTTAAAAGATCACGGGTAATTAATAACAACTTATACACTTTCATTTTTAAAATTAGATCGCGGTTTCATAACCATGAAAACTCAATATATGGATCAACCTCTCTCTCTCCCTCCCTCCCTCCCTCCCTCTCTCTCAAATCAATGGAAAATAGTTGTGCATGTTAAGAATATGTCTCTAATTTGAACAAGTTTTCTAATTTGATTATGTTTCCCATATATATATAAAGGTTTCCTATTTTGCATAATACTAGTGGGTTTGCTTTGGGCATAATTTAGGCATGAGAAATATTCGAGCATGTGAACAATTGTAACTTTGATTCTCCGAATAGTAGTGTTAATTATTGCCGGCTCTCCCTATGAATTAGATACTGATACTCAGATCGAACAAAATAAAATTTTGGTGTTCTTTATCATTCCTCATTTATTTCTATAGTAATTTCGCATTGATTTAATAGAAAGATCCATTTAGCTTCCGCGTTAGATTACAACAGTGCAAATTACTTGTTGGTTTTCAAAAGTCCTTCACCGCATCCGCATATAAATGTTTAGTAACTCTTGACCAATCCATTGACTGCACTTTTGCATATGGTTTATTACATCGTTCCTCTTAGTTGTAATTCCTATTACAATTGAATCTCAGAAATCATTTGATGAATTTTACCCGTGACTTTGGTTTCACAAACTCCCCCACTGGAGCATTAACTTCTTCTTCAAAGTTGGGCCGCGGAAGGATCCTCTTCCGATAAGATTCGTGATTTGATCAAACTTCACCGTTTGCTAAATCCTGGCACGAATAAAAAAAAATAAAAAAATTGGGGCGGTTTGGGCTCATGGGCTACTGAACTACTTTCGATGGCCACATGGCCCGTTAGAACCTTGCTGATTGACCATCTAAATACTCTTCAGAACTGGCCCTTCCACCCCAAAATCCAACCATTGTTCTCAGTAACTGAGATCAATCTTCTCGGCTTGGGGAAGACCGTATATGAAATAGACCGATAATTCATGCTTGATGTTAACAATCTAAGTTTTTAGTTGTACATATTTATACTTGTGTGAGACATATTCTGTTTGTGGTTCCTCAAATTGAGATGGTTGCGTTGTGTATATGGCAGCCTGGATAAACTTATAGCACTTGTTAGGGAAGAAGTTTTCAATAAGCTGGGATATTCACAGACAAATTGGCATGATGACTTGGTGGGAATTCACTGTCAGATGGACGCCATTATGGAGTTGTTAGGCCTAGGCACTCCCGGTGTACGATTTGTCGTGATTCACGGTATGGGTGGTATCGGGAAAACAACTCTTGCTAAAGCTATCTTCAAGCATATCTCTTCTCAGTTTCAATGGTCCCGCTTTCTTTCCGATATCCGTGCAGACAATATTTTAAGTCTGCAAAATAAATTATTATGTGACCTTCTCAATTTTACATATCCTTATGTTACTGATGCCGATGAGGGGATGCGCATCATTAATGAAAGACTCAATAATAAGAAAGTCATCATCGTTCTTGACGATTTGGACAAGAGATGCAAGTTCATGAAACTAGCTGGTAAGTCTAGTTGGTTTGGTTCAGGAAGCAGAATTATTATCACAACTAGGAACACCCATTTTTTGGCTCTTGAAACGGACACCCTAGATAACAAGATCATCCCAATGCGTTACCGAGATTTCTTTTTTTATGAAATGAAGGAAATGCAGTTTGACCATGCTCTTCAACTTTTTAGCAAGCACTCCTTCGAAAGAGACTCACCTCCACATGATTACAGCAGTATTTCAAGTGAAATCGTCAAATTTATTGGAGGACTACCTTTGGCTCTTGAGGTTATAGGTGCATCACTTCATTCAAAAAGCAAGAGAACATGGAAAGACACATCAAAGAAGTTGAAGAAAGTGCCCAATCAAGATGTGCAAAAAAAGTTGTTGATAAGTTACAAAGAATTAGAGTATGAGCAACAACAAATTTTTCTCGATATCGCATGTCACTGTGTTGGTGAAGAAAAAATCACTACATATTACATGTGGAAAGCTTGTGATTTTTTTCCAGAAACTGGACTCTGTGTCCTTATTCATTTATCTTTGATAAAGCTCATCGAGGGTGATAGATTATGGATGCACGACCAACTCAAAGATCTTGGGAGAGAGATTGTTCGGTAAGAATGCGTTCGAGTTCCTGGAAGGCGTAGTAGGTTGTGGTGTCCTACGGTCGCGTTAGAAGTGGTTCAGAATAACCTGGTACGTCTTTTTGCTTATGGAAAAACTAAACATAGTTATGCATATTAGAGTGTCCTGCGGTAACTTTAGATGTGGTTCAAAATAACCCGGTATATCTTACTAAATGTTATTTGCTTATGGAAAAACTACACATGTAGTTCTGTATATTAGAGTTCATTTTCACCCAAAATATCCGCTTCGTATTGTACCCAAGAAGGACATTGATGATTTTGCTTAATTTGAGAGAAATAAACAACATTCCAAAATAGATAATTCTTACCATTACAACTCCCATCTAAGTTGGAGAGATAAGGATTCATGGAATTCGCCCTTTTTGGTGTAAGATAAGATCTATGTGCCTCATTTTTGCTCGTTCACTTATATCTTCTATTGGTTGAAATAAGATATACACTCCCTATTATGATATTTAGAATTTACCGTGAATTGGTCATTCATACTGGTATATGTTGCTTCAAATTATCAGGGAACAGACAACATTATAGCACTCAGACTGTCAAGACTTGCCAATGCGCACTATTTTACAAGTGGCGAATTTTCAAGGTTGCCTAGTTTAAGGTTCCTTGAATTAGAGGGGGGGAATTTTGTGGGAGACTTTAAAAATCTTCTCTCAAAGCTAACATGGCTCTCTTGGCGTCATTGCCCTTCAAACCTACATGCCAATGGTTTATGTCTAAAGAACCTAGCCATTCTCAAGCTTTCAGAGAGCGACGTTACTGAAGACTGGAATGGATGGGGACCATGCATGGTATAATTTCACATAATACATTCTTTTTCCTTTGTGTGCGCTCATTTGTCACATTGAGTAGACCTTCACCTATGCCATTGTTTTCCTCAATAACTGTTTGTTTCACAGGTGAATGATAACCTGAAAGTCATATATCTGATAGGCTGCAAACGCTTAATGAGGACACCTGACTTCTCCAAGTGCATGAATTTGAAAAGATTGATTATCAAAGATTGTGAATTATTGAAGGAAATCAATATTTCTATCGGTCAACTAGGGCGCCTTAAGTACTTGGAAATCAGTGAGGATCCCCGTTGTACGACTAGAATAGAAGCTAGTACTCTAACTTTCCCCAAGATTACCCTTCCTCCTCCTTTGTTGCCGGACTCAATTGGTAGTTTGAAATCCTTGTCAATGCTGAAGGTGGAAAATCTAAGTAGTGTTAAACCACTCCCGCACTCAATAGGAGAGTTACTGAGTTTAAAGCATATGTCTCTACATGGTTGTTTCAAGCTTGGAAAGCTTCCGGATTCTGTTGGAGAGTTGATATTGCTACTCTCTTTGGATTTGTCTTGCACTTATATAAGTGCATTACCTGATTCTATTGGAAGACTAGAATCGCTAATCAAAATAGATCTATCTCAAACAAATATTGCAAAATTACCTACTTCTATTGGCAACCTTAGACAGTTGAAGTTCATGTATTTGGATTGGACGAAGATAAGAGAGCTACCGAAGAGCATATGGACTCTAGAGAATCTTGAGGAGTTGACTGCCAGAGGCTGTTATTATCTTGAGGGAGAAATTCCAAGTGAAATCGCGAGAATATCCCAATTGACGATTCTGAACTTGTCCCAAAGCAAGGTTAGTGGAGTGCCAACGACAATCAATCGGCTTTCTAATCTCCGAGAACTTGTTTTAACGAATTGTAGCGGGCTTCAGTCCATACCAGATCTCCCAATAAGTTTAACAAAGCTAGAGCTATCGTCTTTGCCGTTGCAGGCAGTACCTGACCTCCCATGCAGACTCTCTCTCTCCTCTTTTGTTTTTTGGTTTCTTTCAGTCGGACTCCGCTCTTCTTTTCCTCTTCTTTCTCTTGCATACTTTCTCTATTGTAGGCAGTATTCGAAACTAGAGTGGCTGGGAAGGCTTCATAAATTGCAAACGTTGAGACTGGTTATTTCCGATTTCAACTTGCCTCCGACAGATTTGAGCTCCCTTTCTCAGCTGCGGTCACTTGAAATAACTTGTCGAGACCCACGGTCGCTGACTGGGCTTCCGTCCAATTTGGAAGAGTTGTGTTTAGAAGATGTCAAGACACCAATAGAGTGGCCTTTGTTCTCTAACTTGGGCAAGTTGTCTGAATTAAAGCTCTGCGGTTGTCAGTTAAGAGAGATCGAGTTCGACAACGTGTTTGGACAGCTAGAGAATCTCCGGTGTTTGCAAGTGCGCAACTGCGAGTGGCTCGTGAGGCTATCCAATCTATCGAGCTTAAAGGAGCTCCGAGTGCTGAGCGTGGAGTACTGCACGCAACTGATTGAGATCAAAACCCAATCATCTTCAACTGAAGATTGCAGTTCCACGGAAAGGCCTATTCCCGATACGCTGAAGCTGGAGAAGCTACAGTCTTTGAGAGTCTACTATTGTAGATCATTGCAAAAGTTGCCTGCCATACCAAATGAGTGTAAAGTTGAAGTTATCCCATAGAAATTTGTAGAAAGGTCTGGAAGAGGGTCCGTTTCGCAGATGGGCGCTCTGTAGTTGAAGTGCCAACTCGCCGATAGACCGGTGCTTCGCCAGCTAACAAGCATGTGCCTGTCTCGCCATCATAGGCGTGGCCCGCCCAAGCAACAGAATCGCTACGCCCGAAAGCCCCAACACCGGCGCTAAAATCAACGAAACGGTGAGCCCCCAAAATAGAAAATCTAGTTCATTCGACGATTGATTCGCGTAGTTCCAATCCCCAGATAATTGAATCGAAGGAGGCGAGACTCGGGATTGAGTTCTGGTTGCAATTTAGGAAGTTGGGAGGGGAAGTTCCGGCCGTACTCCGAGATGACTGGAGTTTGCGATCGAGGTGAAGAGCAGATTGCGTGGAAACGCCATTACCGCAAGTATAGAGCCCCTCACTGAACCCGCTAAGTAATCAAAATGATTTCTTTGGCATATTTGCTTGTGTTAATTCTGGTTTTGCGTTCAAATTGGTTCTCCAAGTTAGTACAGTAATTGATTAGTGATTACTTGCGTGTTGTTGTAGTCGGAAGTGCTCGAGGAGGGCCTCCAGAAGCCCGAGACTCTGTTGCCGCCGAAGCCGCTGTAGCCGTTGCCGAGCTCAGCCAAGAGCTCCTCCCAGAAGGTGGCATTCGGCTGCTCCTCCCCTTCGGCGCCTACTTCCCAAGCTCCTTCACCTAAGTCCAGCCCTGCCTGCCGAACTCACATGATCGAGCTGAGAAGATTAATGCACAAAAGAGCAATCAGCCAGGTGTCTCGGCCAAGCACACTAGAGACTATTCCAATGACTGTCAGCCGTCGTGGAGGGGTCTCCAGAGGTTGTGATGCCGCACTGGAGGTAGAGACGGTAGCAGCTGGACATGGTAGCCGTGAACAAGTAAAACGCTGGGATTTGAGACACTGGTGAGCTACGGTCAATTGAGATGAAATCACCGACTTCGAAGCTTCTTCCCTATATGCTCTATACTTTACATGCGGTTCTCTGTTTGTGTATTTTGAACACGCGCAAAACACAGAAATGAATGAAAATTTCAAAGACGTTCTTATTATGTGAGGGCGTAACTCTGAAATTCCCAGCCCTTCAGAAAGCAAAAAGTGTTGTGTTCTGAGTAAGATTTGCTTAGCTATTGAAGTAGATTTGCTAATGATCAAAGGAGGATATGAAAATGAACTTCAGAGGGATCTTTATTTTTTCCTCACAGGAAATCTACAAACACCGGAGGAGCATGGCGTGTAATTCCAGACAATTCATTTCCAGAAGCAACACCCGCATCATACTCCTATATGTCTAAATGCTCCCTTTAGTTGAATAACCATTTTGTTTTAGCTTTATTGTTCTTTAGTCAAATATAGGCATTGACAGATCTAGACGTTCAATGTGCTCTCTGTAAATTTTATTTTGCTTGCCACCTCTTTAGACCCCCGACTTTTATCCTGCTTGGAAAGTTCTGTCTTCTTGTCAGGAATGCCTGATATACAATCTTACTGCGTACATATTCATTCTAAAAGGATAGAGAACTATTGCTACATGCGGTCGCATAGATTCTCTTCCAATGCCCTTTCACACCAATGCTTAGCATTAATTTTGGAACAACTGAGGGATTGGTCGCTTCCATCAATCTCCTGGTTGTTAAAGTTTAAACTGCTATTATTTGGTTGTTGAGAAATCTGAACTACGATTCTTGCACAATTAACTCTGCTCCACAAGTATTGGCTGCTTCTGATGATTCGTCGACGGCTCTATTTTAGGAATGCGACATTGTGCTGCTAGGACTCTTTCTTGCTTTTTCTTCATTATCTCTTCATGCAATTCATCTATTTGCATTTTCGCCTTTTAATGTATATGGCAGATTGTTCGCGATTTTATTCAAAAATCTTATGCACAAAGCTACTCAGTTTCCGACAGCTGATAGTTCCTTTGAAACTCTGTCGGGTGGGGATATAGTGAGGAAAACAGACTTAATCTGTTTCGGACATAAAAGCAACAAGATTCAATCCATAAAATGCAAATGCTTGTGGTGTAATCTTGGGGCACAAACTGGCACGAGTGTACAGAAGAGTTGACCCTAGGTAAAAAGTCAGAAACATCTTAGTGTGTTGCGATACTTGATACAGAGTAAAGGTGTAAGGAGGTCGAGTTTGGCAAACTTTTGTAATTAGCAAGGCCCTCCTGTTCCGATATTCTTTTCAAGTGTTAGGAACTTCAATGATGCGTTTGCTTACCATCAAGATGGTTCTTATGGCTGTGAAATTTTCTGGCGAAAAAAGGTAGCTCCTGTGTCATGCAGTATATTAGTTTTACTGCAATATCTGGAGCGAACTACTTTCTCACTCTAAGAATGACCGGGTTACCTGGAGTCAAATTCAGTGACCTGATCATCAGGAGAGGTCACTTCTTGGCATGTCTAAATGATACTGTTGGGGAAACTGTAAATTTTGTTCAGGAAAGCTTTAGTGACATCAGGTCGACATCCAACAGCCACATTCAGTGAAAGGATCATTCGGAGGTATGGCCCTGAATAGTTTTTTTGCAACTCATCCTTGCTCGACCTCTTTGATATCTACAGTGGTCTTACATGTGATCGTTCAGGGCATGATGAAACATCTCTGGAGAGCAGTATTTCGCTCACTCTCCTTATATCTAATCCATTCCAAGCAGTTAGTGAAAGAATCTGTGCTTCGGCAATTTTTAGATTGTAAGTCCTTGGAACTGCTCTTTCCTATGGAACGACTGCTATATGAATGTTGTGATTCTAAGGCATCGCAAAACTGGACGATGCAAATCTTTGTGGGAGATCGACATGCTTGCAAGGTGTGCGAGTGACTGTCTACCCATTTGTGGCATCAAATGTCTACTCACACTTGAAAGTTGCCTCAGTTGTCAAGTTCCACAAAATTTCCTCAACGATGCCGCTTTGACGGTCTGGTTGAACTCCCAAGTGCACCAACTGTGGACATTCTCTCGCAATCACACACCGTCGGCCATGGAAGTTGGTGAATTAGTGCCCCCTATTCAATCCACCATTCATCTCGTTACTCTATCTAGAGTATAAGCAATGTGAGAGGATTAGCAAATAGAATAATTCCAATCCATTGATTATTAGGTGCCTGTTTTATTTGGGATAAACCCCGTATGGCACTCTTTTATTTTATGTTTGGATACTTATCTATCTGAGATATGAGAACCCAGTAACTCATAAATATTTTCAAGAACATACAATGAAATGTCGAGAATTTGACAGAGTGATCTGTGGAGTGAGTGCAATTGGTACGGTCAAGAGATTTCTATTAAGCCAAATATCTTGAATTTTTTTCAATTAAATGAATCACATTAAGTTTTCTTTTTTCTTTTTTTGCAAAGCTGTCCGTGTTCAATTCTTAGTATTTCTCTACTTATTGTTGTTTGGGGATAATAATCTGCTACTTATTGAGTTGTGAGTTCCTAAAAATGGGTCAGGTTTTATGGTAAAATCGTTGGCTCGTGCCATCATATCACTCTGCTTCAACTAATAGATATCTGCCTCCCTGCGAAGATGACCAACATTTCTGCCATGAAGATAATTTTGGAGGTTTATTTGGTAGGCCAAATAAAAGGGACTTGCTCTGTCAAACTCTTTGGAATTGCCAAGAAACTAATACATGAACAGAAAGAATTAGAGCGATCGTGTGTGTGTGCACATGCTTTTGCGCACTTGCGTTGTACTATTGAGAAGCCCACCCAAATGAACAACTCTTGGCTACCCCTTGTCAAGACAGAATTTGAATGGCCGTGAGTGAGAGACAGAAGGATATTAGTGCTAAAAATCTTAATCGATGAAGAGCCAAATATGATTGCCTGTCCTGGGTGTGCCGCCAATTAATGGTTAGTTGTTGGTAAGTTTTCACCGTTTTTCTCCTCTGATTTTTTTCTCTTTTTATAATTATAGTTGTTCATCTTATAAGCTTGACATCATTCTGCGAATCTGCTCTTGTGGTTGTAGAGTACTTCTGCAGTTTCGGCTCAGACAGCTGGAGTTGATTTGCTTAAAGCCTTGTCTCAAATTATTGATCCGACCTTTTCATGTGGTTTTGTTATGGACCTCATGACAGATGAAGCTCTTGGAGAGGCTATTAAAGAATCAATATGGGATCTTAGTCTTTATATATCTGTAAGGAATGAAACCCTTACCATACAATGTCTTGGCATTGATTCTCAAGTTTTGTTCTGGTTAGAGCTCACTGCACATGCATGTCCAATCAAGGACATGGTAAATTACCTTTGTTGCTTGATCAATCACCAAATACATGCTCAGTGCACCACATGTTCTGTGTCATGCATTAATTACTTTACCATTGTCACCTCGTTTTGACATCCTTCCATAAATCTCTCTGTGAATGTACAATTTCCAAATATCCATGGAGCTAATCTAGGCAAAAATTTTCTGCTTCATTATGGTTTCATAAGAGTCTTTGCCCGATATATCAGCTTTCTGAACCTTAAATAGTTTGACAGCAATATTGTTGCTTGACAGTTTGAGCAGCGGGCGAATGAGGTGGTGGCTAATCTTCCTTGGGTCAAGAATGTTAAAGTAACCATGTTAGCAGAACCAGCAATACCTATTTTCACAGGTCAACTTACTCCAGGGTTACAGATGATCTTGAACATTATAGCAGTTTCAAGTCGCAAGGCAGGGCTACATAACCTTCTGTTGCACTTCATTTTCCAGGTTGTGACTATGCAGGTATTTCAGTGCGTGACATTTGACTACAAAATTTTTGGGTTGCTTTGAGAAGGCTGACTATGACATACGGATGGCCTGCAGTTTCATTCCATTGTGGTAATTTCCCTGAGTAGTGAATTTCATAAGGGAAAAGATTTTTCTTTGGGTATTTCCAAATCATCTTTTTACATGTCATTTGGTTGCTGGAGCAGTTAGATGTGGGATCTTTATCGGAGCAGAAATATCTCATTAGAAAGTACTATTCTTTAATTTCTTCTATCATGACTACTGTCTGTTAGCACTGTTCTGGGACAAGTGGCAAAATCAACTGTAGCGGTAAATCCTGCATATACTCTGTGTTTCGAGACTCCAGAGTGAGTGTTTAATTAGATTCGTGAGATCAGAACTTTCCTGGTTGGCCACTGAAATTTTAGGCTTATCTTCCCTCCCACGATCAAACTAAAGGAATAATTTTCAGAAACTGCATTTCTTTTCAATTCTTGGCTTTCATATTGAAATGATTTAAAGTTTCATCTTCCTTTCCACTATCAACAGCTGTCATTACGATAAAGTCATCAAGGCAATCAAAGGGAAGGTTTTGGGGTCAGAGGAGTTCTTTCTACACCCTGCGACCGTGAGAAGGAACGACCGATGCTCAAAGTGCAGTATAAGGACTTTCCTTTGGCCTAGGAAACTCCTCTGTTATTTTTCGTTTTGCAAATGGAAAGTAGGATATGTAGGTTTTTATTGCTGCGACTTCAATACAATAATGCATAGCCTTGGGAAATAAATAGAAGCTAATCCTACATTTAATATGCTCTGGCTGGTTACTGCGTTTAATGTAGCTTGTTAAGTCTTCCTTTTGAGATAAGCATAAGTTTAAAGCTACAATGGACCCCTTGGCTAAGCCTTTACCTTTTCTGACCCTTTAAATTGAATCTTAGGTCGAAGGGCACATTATGAAAAATTAGATAAATGGATTTGAGTAGCTTTCATGCCATCATACATAATCCAAGTACTCATGCATGAAGTTCAAGCATTTTTTCACTTCAATCTTACCTTTTGTCTTCACGTGATGGTTGAAATTGACTCGACTGGTCCTCAATGTCCAATTGTCTTATCAACTGCAGCACGAGTATTAGTAATCTGGCTTGATAAATTTTAGTGGAGCATTGAATTTCTTCATCAAAATCCATTCAGTCAACTAAAAAACTATGTTGTTTCAAAAGCTTTTAACCTGATTTCCCCCTCCTTCAAACATCCTTTGTCATGCTGATAAATGTCTGACAGCATAGCGATCCAGAGTATAACCTCTGTTATTCTCTCGTTAAATCCCTCAAAATCGATGAAGATAAATGAACTCCTTTAAGTGGTTGAATTTAGCTGAAAAAATCCTTTTGACGTTTCTGCTTGTGCGCATCAGGGTGGTTGGACAGGGGAGCGAAAACTGCAGTATTCTGATGTACCGGAAGACAGCAAACCAGAAGAAATTCGACCGATGGGAAACTATGCCTTGTGATGGATTTAATCAGGTGATGCTTTTCTGCTATGTTGCATTAGAATGAATTACGTCCCTCTTTGTCGTGGTTGACCAGTAATTGGAATTGGTTCAGAGAAGTTTGTAAGGGAGAAATTTACTCAGATGACACGTTCATCAGTCAACCATTGCTGCATATGTTCAGTTCCAAATGATGGAGCGGCTGGTCAGTGTTCCTGCACGGTCTTGACATATTCATTCAATGCGAGTCGATCAATCCTTTGGTGAAAAGAATTGGCAAGCATTAAAATTTTCTCAACAATAGTAATCAACATCCATTTCTCTCCACCCTGCCAATGGCTTTCAAGTAAATGTAGCAGATTGGAGAGTGCGAGTAGTTCGAACAGTGAACACAGAGACACATTCTAACACGGAGGGCTTCTATATGTGCTTCCTCTTTCCTCTCTTGTTTTTCATTTTATTCTGAGAAGAGAGGAGAGAGGAATCGCCTTTTCATTTCATTTCTTTTTCATTTCATTTCAGTAACTGTTCATGTCATGTGGGATCATGCTTTATAATGACTGCTATGATACCCGCATGAGCATGAAACAGGATTACTCTTCTATATCCGCGAAGCCGGCCTTGCATAAGAAATCAAGAGAACCTCAGTTAAACGGATGGATTCCCGAAATGTAACAGAGTTCGTGAATTTTGATTCTTTACAAGGATAATTATTGAGAAAAAGCAATTCAACTTGGTATTCTCATGTTATAAAAAAGGTCTATTTTGAGAATATTAGCTTTGGTTATCATTATGAAGGTGAGGTTTATAATTGCCGATTCATCTAGGCAGATCACTGAATAATATTTACGTTTCATATAATTAATAAAGACAAGATTAATGTCCAGGATGGTATACCAATCTTATAAGTACATCAATTTTTTTGGTTTCTAGGCCATTCTTATCCTGTAATTCTTTTATAAAGTTGTTCCACAAGCTCTTATGAGGTCTTTCACTTGGTCTAAAGCGTTGAACACGCTCTGGATTCGACATGTGCATTCACAACAGGTCATTGTAATGAATCGCCACTCTTTTACATGATATCCAGAGACAATAGAATCATTCATGTGAAGGTTTGATATGTAGCAGGAATTTGAACTAATGCCATGGGATATGTGGATCCAACTGAACAACTTTTGCAACTACCAGTGTTTTCCAATTATTTTGGCCGCAAGACCATCTGCTCATAGAGTTTTTCATCTCTTTTTCAGCAATAATGAGAGTCCTTTTTAAAGCATTTCGGGTAGGAATGGATACAGACGAGAGCAGGTCATCACGATGATGATATATGACTAAATAAGATGCAAAAAAAAGATTGAGGGAAAAAAACTTTATTAGGCTCAAAAGAAGTCTTGGTCTTTTTATGTTAGTTCTTCACTTAACTTTAAAGGACTCCTATCACCATCTCATCTTACTAAGAACGTGGACTTGAGCAAAGACTTGGAATGCATTTGTTGATCTTTAATTTTGTTGAACATATGACAGGTATTGTTCCAATTGGCTCAATCTTCTCTAGAGCTTTTGTTTATCAGATTAAAAAATAGTGAATCTACTGTCTGTCTCCGCGTTTCTTGCTCACTTTATACAAAACCTGCATCACCTGGGTTCATTTCATATTTTTCAGAAGTTTCCTTGATAAATAAAAGAGAAGACGAAGACGAAGACTGTCTCTCTTTTTCCTATTTTCTCTGACTTTTTGTTTGTCCAACGCACTTTATTCCATGACATGACAACCTAATAATGGGAAAAAATAAAGTGGCTTTAGAAAAAGTGAAAGGGCATTATTATTTGCACTCACGGGTTCATTCAGTTTTTTATTTCAATTCCTACTGGGCTCCATCACTTGCTTATAGAAAAGTGCCTCTCATGCTTTGATGCTCCACTGAAAATCAATGGTTTTTCAGGAAATTAGGCTCAATTTTCTAATACATTCGAAGACTTCCACAAATCAACTTCGGTAGGTTCCAAGAAAACACTGCAAAGAGCGATGGTCCTCTGGAAAAGGAGTCGTGATTTCGTGGAAGCGTGCAAAAGTGATCTTTCTTTGCATCTCCTGTCTATCCCGAGAAGCCTGAATCAGTGAACAAGTCAGTCGACTGTTTCTCTTAGAAATTGCAATTTCGAACAAGCAAAAAAAGCTTGAGATCGCTTCGATAGCCAAAGATCCGCAGGAATGGAACGTCTCAGAGGAAAGTCTCTCCCTATTAATGGTGAATCCTCATCGTTGTCCAGGAGGGATTACGAGGTGTTCTTGAACTTCAGAGGGCCCGATACTCGCTTAACCATCATAGATTCTCTCTACGCGGCCATGATCCGGGCTGGGATACGCGTCTTCAAAGACAACGAAGAGCTCCGTGTTGGGGAAGAGATCGGAGGCGAGCTTCTGAAAGCAATCTCCCATTCAAAAATCTACGTACCAATCTTCTCTAAAGACTATGCTTCCAGTAAATGGTGCCTCCGTGAGCTCGCGTACATGATGGAGCATAGGAAGAGAGAGGAGAAAGCAGTCTTGCCCATCTTCTATGATGTGGATGCATCTGATGTTAAACTCAAAACTGGATTGTACAGTAAGGCCCTACAAAAGCATGAGAGAGTCTCGGGAAGATACGTTGAAGCAGTGGGAGGAGGCTCTCAGAGAGGTTGCCGGAATCAAGGGATGGAACTTAAAAGATCACGGGTAATTAATAACAACATATACATTTTCATTTTTAAAATTAGATCGCGGTTTCATAACCATGAAAACTCAATATATAGATCAACCTCTCTCTCTCTCTCTCTCTCTCTCTCTCTCACACAAATCAATGGAAAACGGTTGTGCATGTTAAGAATATGTCTCTAGTTTGAATAAGTTTTCTAATTTGATTATGTTTCATATATATAAGGTTTCCTATTTTGGATAGTACTAGTGGGTTTGCTTTGGGCTTAATCTAGGTGTGCGAAATATTCGAGCATGTGAATAATTGTAATTTTGATTCTCTGATTAGTAGCTGATTAATTATTGCCGGCTCTCTCTCCATAAAGTAGATACTGATACTCAGATAGAACCAAATAAATTTTTAGTGTTCTTTATTATTCCTCATTTATTTATATAGTAATTTTGTATTGATTTAATAGAAAGATACGTTTAGCTTCCGTGTTAGATTACAACAGTGCAAATTACTTAGTTGGTTTTCAAAAGTCCTTCATCGCATCCGCATATAAATGTTTAGAACTTTTAACCAATCCATTGAATGCACTTTTGCATGCGGTTTATTACATCGTTCCTTTTAGTTATAATTCCTATTACAATTGAATTCAGAAATCATTTGATGAATTTTGCCCATGACTTTGGTTTCACAAACTCCCCCACTAGAGCATTAACTTCCTCTTCAAAGTTGGCCCGCGGAAGGATACTCTTCCTATATGACTTGTGATTTGATCAAACTTCACCGTTTGCTAAAGCCTGGCACGAATCGAAAAAAAAATTGGGGCGGTTTGTGCTCTTGGGCTACTGAACTACTTTCGATGGCCACATGGCCCGTTAGAACCTTGCTGATTGACCATCTAAATACTCTTCAGAACTGGCCCTTCCACCCCAAAATCCAACCATTGTTCTCAGTAACTGAGATCAATCTTCTGGGCTTGGGGTAGACCGAATATGAAATAGACCGATAATTCATGCTTGATGTTAAGAATCTAAGTTTTTGGTTTTACATATTTATACTTATGTGCGACATATTCTGTTTGTGGTTCCTCAAATTGAGATGGTTGCGTTGTGTCTATGGCAGCCTGGATAAACTTATAGCACTTGTTTTGGAAGAAGTTTTCAATAAGCTGACATATTCACAGACAAATTGGCATGACGACTTGGTGGGAATTCACTATCAGATGGAAGCCGTTATGGAGTTGTTAGACCAAGGCACTTCGGATGTACGATTTGTTGTGATTCACGGTATGGGTGGTATCGGGAAAACAACTCTTGCTAAGACTATCTTCAAGCATATCTCTTCTCAGTTTCAATGTTCCAGCTTTCTTTTAGATATCCGTGCGGACAATATTTTAAGTCTACAAAAGAAATTGTTACGTGAAACTCTTGATATTCGACATCCTAAAGTTTTTGACGCTAATGAGGGCACGGACGTGATTAAGGAAAGACTCAGTAACAAGAAAGTCATCCTTGTTCTTGATGATATGGACAAGAGAGACCAGCTCATGAAACTAGCTAGAAAGTCTAGCTGGTTTGGTTTGGGAAGCAGAATTATTATCACAACTAGAAACACCTATTTTTTGGCTCTGAAACCGGCAACCTAGATAACAATATCATCCCAGTGCGTTACCGAGATTTCTTTTTTTATGAAATGAAGGAAATGCAATTTGACCATGCTCTTCAACTTTTTAGCAAGCACTCATTCGAAAGAGACTCACCGCCACATGATTATATCAAGATTTCAAGTGAAATTGTCAAATTTACTGGAGGACTACCTTTGGCTCTTGAAGTTATAGGTTCATTTCTCCATTCAAAAAGCAAGAGAACATGGAAAGTCACATCAAAGAAGTTGAATAAAGTGCCCCATCAGGATGTCCAGAAAAAGTTGTTGATAAGTTACAATGAATTAGAAAATGAGCAACAACAAATTTTTCTTGATATTGCTTGTCACTGCATTGGTGAAGAAAGAATCCCTGCATATTACATGTGGAAAGCTTGTGATTTTTCTCCGGAAACTGGACTCCGTGTCCTTATTCATTTATCTTTGATCAAGTTCATCGAGGACGATAGATTATGGATGCATGACCAACTTAGAGATCTTGGAAGAGAGATTGTTCGGCAAGAATGTATTCGAGATCCTGGAAGGCAAAGTAGGTTGTGGTGTCCTACGGTCGCCTTAGATGTGGTTAAGAATAACCAGGTATGTCTTACTAAAAGTTATTTGCTTATGGAAAAATAAAACATGCCACTGGGCATGCGGCTAGTGGTAAGGGAATCGGGGGTGGGGACACTAGTATCATAGGTGCGGAATTCGACTCCGGGCTTTATAAAAAAGGCGGAATAAAAGTCCGAGAGTGAGATGAAAGTTAGAGATATGCTAGATCAAAAAAAAAAAAAAAAACTAAAATGCATTTATGCCTATTAGAGTTCATTTTCACCCAAAATATCTGCTTATTTTTGTACCCAGGAAGGACATTGATGATTTTGCTTAATTTGAGAGAAATAAACAACATTCCAAAATAGATAATTCTTACCATTACAACTCCCATATAAGTGGAGAGATAAGGATTCATGGAATTCGCCCTTTTTGGTATAAGATAATATCTATATGCCACATTTTTGCTAGTTCACTTATGTCTTCTATTGGTTGAAATAAGATGTATGCTCCCTATTATGATAGTTAGAATTTACTCTAAATCGTTCATTCATATTGGTATTTGTTGCTTCAAATTATCAGGGAACATACAACATTGTAGCACTCAAACTCCCAAAACCTGCCAATGCTCACAATTTTATGAGTGGCGAATTATCAAGGCTGCCTAGTTTAAGGTTCCTCGAATTAGAGGGGGGGAATTTTGTAGGAGACTTTAAAAATCTTCTCTCAAAGCTAACATGGCTCTCTTGGCGTCATTGCCCTTCAAACCTACATGCCAACGGTTTATGTCTAAAAAAGTTGGCTGTTCTCAAGGTTTCAGAGAGCGACGTTACTGAAGATTGGAATGGATGGGGACCATGCATGGTATAATTTCATATAATACATTCTTTTTCCTTTGTGTGTGCGCATTTGTCACATTGAGTAGACCTTCACCTATGCCATCATTTTTCTCAATAACCGTTTGTTTCACAGGTGAATGATGACCTAAAAGTCATATATTTGACAAGCTGCAAACGCTTAATGAGGACACCTGACTTCTCCAAGTGCATGAATTTGAAGAGATTGGTTATCAAAGATTGTGAATTATTGGAGGAAATCAATAGCTCTATTGGTCAGCTGGGGTGCCTGAAGTACTTGGAAATCAGTGAGGAGCCTAGGGAGGTGGCATATCTTCGAGCTTCAATAAGTGGTCCAATAAATTATGCTCCAAATTCTCCTTATTTCAACAATTTTACCATTCGTCCTTCTCTATTACCAGACTCAATTGGTGATTTGAAATCCTTGTCAATGCTGAAGGTGGAATATCTAAATAATGTTAGAGCACTTCCACACTCAATAGGAGAGTTACTGGATTTAAAGCATATGTCTCTATGTGGTTGTTATAACCTTAAAAAGCTTCCGGATTCCATTGGAGAGTTGAGATTGCTCCTCTATTTGAATTTGTCCCGCACCAATATAAGTGAATTACCAGATTCCATCGGAAGACTAGAATCGCTGATCAAAATAGATCTATCTCATACAAATATTGCAAAATTACCTACTTCTATTGGCAACCTTAGACAGTTGAAGTTCATGTGTTTGGATTGGACGAAGATAAGAGAGCTACCGAAGAGCATATGGACTCTAGAGAATCTTGAGGAGTTGACTGCCAGAGGCTGTTATTATCTCGAGGGCAAAATTCCAAGTGAAATCGCGGGATTATCCCAATTGACGATTCTGAACTTGTTTGAGAGCAAGGTTAGTGGAGTGTCAGCGACAATCAATCGGCTTTCTAATCTCCGAGAACTTGTTTTAACGAATTGTAGCGGGCTTCAGTCCATACCAGATCTCCCGATAAGTTTAACAAAGCTAGAGCTATCGTCTTTGCCGTTGCAGGCCCTCACCTCCCATGCAGACTCTCTCTCCCCTCTTTCTTTTTTTTTGTTTCTTTCAGTCGGACTCCGCTCTTCTTTTCCTCTTCTTTCTCTTGCATACTTTCTCTATTGTAGGCAGTATTCGAAACTAGAGTGGCTGGGAAGGCTTCATAAATTGCAAACGTTGAGACTGGTTATTTCCGATTTCATCTTGCCTCCGACAGATTTGAGCTCCTTCTCTCAGCTGCGGTCACTGGAAATAACTTGTCAAGACCCACGGTCGCTGACTGGGCTTCCGTCCAGTTTGGAAGAGTTGTGTTTAGAAGATGTCAAAACACCAATAGAGTGGCCTTTGTTCTCTAACTTGGGCAATTTGTCTGAATTAAAGCTCTTCGGTTGTCAGTTAAGAGAGATCGAGTTCGACAACTTGCTTGGACAGCTAGAGAATCTCCGGCGGCTGCAAGTGCGCAAGTGCGAGCGGCTTGTGAGGCTATCCAATCTAGCGAGTTTAAAGGAGCTCCGAGTGCTGAGCGTGGAGTACTGCCCGCAACTACTTGAGATGGAATCAGAACCATCTTCACCGAAGCTGGAGAAGCTACGGTCGTTGAGAGTCTACTATTGTGAATCAGTGCAAAAGCTGCCTGATATACCGACTGCATGTGAAGTTGAATTTTATCCCCAGAGATGATTTTCTCGAAGGGCTCTGTGAAGTTGCCGACTTTGTCTCAATTATACTGCCAGCTCGTCGACGGTCCAATTCTTCGATGGCCGACCGGCATGCAAGTGTCACCCCAGATTTCCCAAAAAGAGTTCATTGAAGAAGAGGAAGAAGAAGAGTCGATGACATATTGAAGATGAGCAATCGGCGTGGCCCGGACCAGAACGACTACGCCTGGAAGCCCCAACGCCGGCGCTAAAATCAACGAAACGGTGAGCCCCCAAAATCGAAAACCCTAGTTCGTTCGATGATTGATTCGCATCATTCGAATCCCTGGATAAATTGAATCGAAGGAGCGAGGCTCGGGATTGAGTTCTGGTTGCGATTTAGGAAGCCGGAGGGAAGTTCCGGCCGAACTCCGAGATGACTGGAGTTTGCGCTCGATCACGATGTGAAGAGCAGATTGCGTGGAAACGCCGTTCCCGCAAGTATAGAGACCCTCACTGAACCTGCTAAGTGGTCAAAATTATTTCTTTGGCATATTTGCTTGTGTTAATTCTGGTCTTGCGTTCAAATTGGTTCTCCAAGTTAGTACAGTTATGGATTGGTGATTACTTGCGTGTTGTTGTAGTCGGAAGTGCTCGAGGAGGGCCTCCAGAAGCCCGAGACTCTGTTGCTGCCGAAGCCGCTGTAGTCGTTGCCGAGCTCAGCCAAGAGCTCCTACCAGAGGGTGGCATTCGGCTGCTCCTTCCCTTGGGTGCCTACTTCCCGAGCTCCTTCACCCCAGTCCAGCCCTGCCTGCCGAACTCACATGATCGAGCTGAGAAGATTAGTGCGCGGAGGAGCAATCAGCCAGGTGTCTCGGCCAAGCACACTCGAGACTATTCCGATGACTGTCAGCCGTCGTGGTGGGGTCGCCCGAGGTTGTGATGCCGCATTGGAGGTCGAGATGGCTGCAGCTGGACATGTTAGCTGTGAACTAGTAAAACTCTGGGATTTGAGACACCGGTGAGCTACGGTCAATTGAGATAAAATCACCAACTTCAGGCTTCTTCCCCTATATGCTCTATATTCTACATTCGGTTCTCTGTTTGTGTGGCCCAAAACACAGAAAAAAAATGAAAATTTTAAAGACATTCTTATATAATGGTTTTGTACTTTTTTTCTTAGCCTTTGGGAATATATATTAACTCGAAATTCCCACCCCTTTAGAAAGCAAAAATGTTCTGTTCTGAGTAAGATTCACTTGGCTATTGAAGTAGATTTGCTAAAGATAAAAGGAGGATATGAAAATGAACTTCATAGTGATCTTTGTTTTTTCCTTACAAGAAAACTACAACTACCCGGAGGAGCATGGCGTGTAATTCCAGACAATTCATTTCCAGAAGCAACCCGCATTATACTCTTATATATATAACTGCTCACTTCAGTAGAATAACCATTTTGTTTTTGGTTTATTGTGCTTATGGAGGTAGAAAGCAAAGGTGTTCTATTCTAAGATTCGCTTAGCTATTGAAGTAGATCTGCTAAAGACAAAAGGAGGAAATGAAAAATGAACCTCGTGGTGATCTTTCTTTTTTCCTCACAAGAAAACTACACCACCTGCAGGAGTATGGTGTCATTTCCAAAAGCAACCCCATTAAAATTCAATATATATATGGTCACTATAGTAGTATAGCCATTTAGTTTTAGGTTTATCATGCTTTAATGAGATTTATGCATTGACAGATCTGGAGTATCAATGTGCTTCAATAATAAGCACAGGACAGATATTGATTGCGTTGACCTTCACCCACTCTTGTGAATTTCATTTTGCTAGCCACCTCTTTTGACCCCCAACAATTATAATAATTGGAAAGCTCTGTCTTCCTGTCAGGAATGCCTGATATACGATATTCATTCTAAAAGGATAGAGAAGAATTGCTAGATTTAATCACATAGGTTCGCTTCTATTACCCCTTCACACCAACGCTGAGCATAAAATTTTGAAACAACTGAGGGATTGGTTGCCTCTATCAATCTCCTGGTTGTTAAAAGTTTAAACCGCTATGCCTTGGTTGTTGAGAAATCTGAACTGCGTCTCTTGCACATTTAACAATGCTCGACAAGTACTGTTTGGTTCTAATCAATTGGTCGACAGCCCTGTTTTAGAAAGCGACATTGCACGGCTCGGACTCTTGTGCGCTTTTTCTTCATTATCTCTTCATGCAATTCATCTATTTGCAATTTCGTCTTTTAATGTATACAGCAGATTGTCCACAATTTTATCCGAAAATCTTATGCACTCAGCTTAAAGCTACTCAGTTTGGCAACAGCTGATAGTTCCTTCAAAACTCTGTTGGGTAGAGATATAGCGAGGAAAACAATCTGTTTAGAATATAAAAGCAACAAGATTCAATCCATAAAAGGCCAATGCCTGTGGTATAATCTTGGGGCACAAACTGGCATAAATGTACAGAAGAGTCGACCCTATGTAAAAGGTCAGAAACACCTTAATGTATCACAATGCTTGATGCAGAGTAAAAGGTATAAGCAGGTTGAGTTTAGCAAACTTTAGTAATTAATAAGACCCTTCCATTCCGAAATTCTTTTCTAGTGTTGGAAACTTCAATAATGTGTTTGCTTTACCATTAAGGTATTCTTATGGCTGTGAATTTCGTGAAAATGGAAGTGCTGTGTCATGCATTATGTTTGTTATTACTGCAATACCTGGAGCGAACTACTTTCCCACTCTAAGAATGACCAGGTTACCTCCGTAGTTATATTCAGTGACCCGATTATCGGAAAGGTAACTTCATGGCATGTCTAAATACTCATAAATGCAGGACAAGCATTTTTTTACTTCAATCTCACCTCTTATATTTTCTCATGGTGGTTTAATTTGACTCCTCTGGATTTCGATAATCCAAGTGTCTTGTCATCTGAATCTTGTGTATTAGTGGTAGACCTTAGTGGAGCATTGAATTTCTTCATCAAATTGCACTGATAAACGTCTATACCAGCATAGGGATTCAGAGCATATCTGCGGTTGTTCTCTTGTCTAATCCATCAAAATTAATGAAGATAAATGAGCTCCTTTAGTAGTTGAATTCAGCTGGAAAAATCCTTTTGACGTTTCTACTTATGCACATCAAGGTGATTGGACAGGGGAGCCAAAACTGCTGTATTCTGATGTTTTAATCAGGTGATTAAAGCTTTTCTTCTATGTCGCATTCAAATGAATTACGTCCCTCGTTGTCATGGTTGACCAGTAATTAGAATTGGTTCAGAAAAGTTTGTAAAGAAGGAATTTACTCGGATGACGCGTTCATCAATCAACCATTGCCAATTTTTTGTATAATTAACTTCTACTGTCAGTGCAGATTGCTACGTACAATCAGTTGCAGATGATGGAGCAGCTGGTCAGTGTTCCTGCATGGTCATTACATGTTCATTCAACTACAGTAGATCAAAGTTTCAGTGAAAAGAATTGGCAAACACTATAATTTTCTCGAGAATAGTCATCTAGATCAATTTCTCTGCGAGCCTGCCAATGGCTTTCGAGTAAAAGTAGCAGATTGGAAAGTGTGAACAGAGAGACATTCGAACTCGAAAAGCCTCTATATGTGCTTGCTCTTCTCTTCTTTTCCATTTTCCTTTGGGCACTTTATGTAAAAATCTCAGAATGTAAAAGATTGCTGTACATTTACTTGCGTCATTTCATTAATAAGCAGTTAGGCGTCCTATCTTTAATGCCCTCGTGTTTAAATATGTCTGTATGTTATGCTTCGAAATTCAGATTCTAGTCATTGTTTTGTCAGGTTGAATGGTTGGACCACAATATAAGTGTGATAGTGATACGCAAAGATTTGGCTGTTGCCGCTTCTCTTAGCTTGTCATTCCTAGCTTTCATTATATATCTACATTCGTGCAAGCTCGGTCAGTCTCTATCTCAAGACTAAATTAGATGATTTCGTCCAGAATTTGCTCTGGTGTGTGCTATAAATTTAAGTTGGGCTCTTGGCATGGGAAGAGTTTTCGTGAGTGTCAAGTTATTTTGCATTGATATGTACTTTTTGTGCTTAGACCTTTAAAGGCAAATCAGGTGGACATTTATGATGAAAATGATGATGAGGATGACAGCAACAACTATGTTAAAGAAGGAGGAGGATGTTATGATGAGGAAGGAGATGAAAGCGAAGTAATTGATGAAGATGGAGAAGAAGACGATGAAGAATGTGGGAGGAGGAGGAGCAGGATGTTATGATGAGGAAGGAGATGAAAGTGAAGTAGTTGATGAAAATGGAGAAGAAGACCGCGAAGAATGTGTTGATGAAACGTGAACATGGTTGAGTTTGTGGTTTGAATCTATTCTATTATTGTTTATTGGAAGGAGAAGAGAAGGAGAAGGAGCAGGAGGAGGAGAAGAATGTTTTGATGAGGAAGGAAAAGTGAAGTAGTTGATGAAGATGGAGAAGAAGACGACGAAGAATGTGTTAATGAAAAGTGAACATGGCTGAGTTTGTGGTTTGAATCTATTCTATTATTGTTTATAGACATATCGCTTGCAGGAACTTATTGTTAATGTATGTACATGTCTTGCTCAGTTGGAGAACCAAGCGCTTGTTAACTTGAGAAAGAACTGCTTTGTAACATTCTGTCACATAAGTGTTTGATGATCGAACTGGTATAGATTATGCAATTTCAGTAACTGTTCAAGTTATGTGGTCCTGAAGCCGACCTTGCATACAAAATCAAGAGAACCTTAGTTGGACAGATTCCTAAAATATGATAGAGTCCGTGAATTTTGATTCTTTACAAGAATATTTAATGAGAAAAAGCAGTTCAATTTGGGCTTGCTATTTTATTCAAAGCTTTCTACTAAGAGCATTAGATTCAATTATCATTCTGAACACAAGGTTTATAATTACCAACTTGTCTAGGCAGTTCATTGAACAGCAATATGCATTGTATATTATTAATGAAGACAAGATTAATATCCTGGTTGGTATACCAATATTAAAAGTATAGTATTTAATTTGGTCTCCAGGCCATTCTCAATCTGTAATTCTGGTATAAAGCTGCTATAAAAGCTCTTATGAGGTCTTTTATTTGGTCTATTGAGTTGAACACACTCCGATTGACATCCGCATTCAAAATAACTCATTGTAATGAATCGCCTTTTGTCCTGATTCCTTTTACATGATATCCAGTGACTAGAATCGTTCATGTGATGGTTTGATAAAAAAAGCAGGAATTTAAACTAATGCCATGGAATATGTGGATCCGACCGAACAACTTATGCAACTACCAGTGTTTTCCAATTATTATGGCTGCAAGACCATCTGCTCATTGGGTTTTTCATCTTTTATCAGCAATAGTGAGTCTTTTCTAGAGCACTTCGTGCCAGGTTGAATATAGATAAGAGGAGGTCATCGCAATGATGGAATGGCTAACTAAGATGCAAAAAAATTGAGCGAGAAAAACATTATTAGGCTCAAAAGAAGTCTTGGTCTTTTTATATTACTTCTTCAATTAACTTTAAGCGACTCTCATCACCATCTCACCTTTACTAAGAACGTAGACTAGAGCAAAGACATGGAATGCATTTGCTGATGTTTAATTTTGTTAAACATATGACCGGTCTTGTTCCAATTGGCGGAATATTCTCTAGAGCTTTTGTTTATCAGATTAAAAAATGGTGAATTTACTGTTTTGTCACCGCGTTCTCATGCTCACTTCTTACAAAACCTACATCACTTGGGTTCATTTCATATTTTACAGAAGTTTCCGTGATAAATAACGAAAAGACAAAGACTTAGAGAGTTTGTCTCTTCTTCCTATTTTATTTTCCCTATGGGGGAAGGAAAATCATGATCGTGAAACCTTATTTGGCATTATCTGCATTTTCCAGGTACAGTAATTAGACTAATATGTCTTGGCCTTTTTTTTTATCAGCTTAACCCAATTACTCACATGATTTCAGTGTAAAAACGAAATACATCATTTGATTTCAGTGTAGAAACGAAATATAGCATTCTCTTATGCACTTGCCATGTCCAGAAAGGTAGAATGAGATTTCACTCCTAATTTAACCGACCTTTCTATTCTTGGGAGATTTATTTCGGTTGAATTGCATAGTTTGAATTTTGCATCAACTATTATCACGACTAACACGGGTACATAAATAAAACGATTTGAACAAGAATTAAATTTTAAAACTTGAACCTAAACACATAAGTTTTACATTGTTCGGTAGTATGCCTACTCTAAATAGATATCGATGAGATAATTCTACTACAATCGGCAAAGCGAAGATTACAATCCCTTAATCACACTCACTCACAAGTTTTTCAACCCTAAATGAAACTCCATTCCTCGAGAATCAATAGTAAGAAAGGAGCTTTCTTACACTCTCTTCTTAAAAGCTCTTTAGATTTCTTTCAAGTTATTTATTAAATATACATATAGGGGCTGGGTATCTGACCAAAATAGGCCCGGACACTTGGGCACTATGTTGGAAAACACTTCTGACTTTGGAGGCCTGCCAGGCGTCCGGCAACCTCGCCTAGTTGCCTGGTTTGGGCAGTTGCCAGGGGGGCTAGCTTCTTGCATCCTCCAGTCGTCCGTCTCTATTTCCAAGCCCCTACAAACACTTTTGAGTGTCCGAAAAATGAAGCTAGCGTTGATTCCAAAACAAACAAATTTAACTTCGAGTCATAATCAACAAATCTCCACTTTGGCAAGAAGTCCAAATTTATCTCTCATCTCTCTTGAGCCCCCTTGATCTCCTCATTATCTGCAGATGCTAGCCAAGTCCAAGGACACTAAGAGTCTTAAAAATTCACTATTGTTCAATTACCTGTTATGATGTCCCCGACTTTTCGATTTGCTTAAGTAAGCCCTTAACTTTGCCCAAGAAGCGTTGTCCCTCTTGAACTTTTCATTGGTTTTAAATTAATGAGGTTTCTAAATTGTTTTCAAATATTCAATATCATTCTTAAGTTAAAAAAAAGGTTTCAGATAAAAACGCAACTTCTCCCTTAACAAAACAATGTGCTTTCTCCCTGATCCAATCGTAATATGTTAAAGGAGAATGGAATGTTTGCTATGCTTTGACAAGAACATCAAAATCCTTACTTAGCTGACATTTTGGGATAATGAATAAGAATGACAGTTTAAAGTGACCAAGCAAATTTTTTGTTTCAAATGAATTACACAAAAGAAACGAATGTGTATTATTCTTCTATCGTTTCGGATGTATATTACATATACGAAATCCATTTGTATAATTTTTTAATCCAACGGCTTCAAAAGATTATTGTCCATTGTAGCAATTTCCTTTTGATAATCAACAGGCATAAGACATATGAACGTACTAAAAAATTTCAAGAGACATAATTGAACAAACTGAAGTTCTAGAGATGGACCAATTCCATATACTAAACAAAAGTGTAGGACATCTAAACAAATCATGTTAGAGCAAGAATGTATTGCATATTAAAATAAAGTTATTGGACCTAAGTAAATCAATTTAAAGTACTATTATGATCATGCATGTAAGGCACAAATTTGAATATCGGTATCGCATTGCTACCCATTAGTAAGTCTTTCATGCGGTTCTAATAATAATTGTTGGGCATTTAGTGCATTAATCATTGAAGTGGGAATGAGCTCTGTTACTGTTAAATGGTCATGTCAAAAAGCGAAGTAAATAATGCAATGCAGTTCTGAGCCCCTTCTTCTGCGGCAACAAATTCAGCATGCCAAAGAATCCAACTTGCAGGATAAATTGGACGTGGAGAAGGCAACAAAGTCACGCGTAATTGATTCTTCTTCACGCTTTTTGAAATCTCGACCGGCTCAAATTCGAGATATAATTTATTGGAGAGCCCTATTCAGGAAAGTGATATTGTGCTGCTAGGACTCTTTTTGCCCTTTTTAATTTGGCTTGAAGTGAGCGAGTGATATTTCTTCGTGCAATTCATCTATATGCAAATACGTCTTCTGATGTATTAACAGATTGTCGACGATTTTAATAAAAAATCTCAAGCACCCTGCTCGAACCCACTCAGTTTGCCGACAGCTGATAGTTCCTTCGAAACTCTGTTACGTAGGGATATAGCGAGGAAATAAAAACCCAGTCCGTTTCCAATGTCAAGATTCGATCAATAAAAGGCAAATTCTTGTGGCTGTTCAAACGGGATGGTCATCTGCTTTTAATCTTATTATCCAATAGGAATTTCAATTTAATTGTTGAGTTTCTTTCGAAATTGCAAATCCAACAGATTTAGTCAACTAATCTATCATCAAATCTAGGGGCAGTAAGACCACTAGCTTTCGAGTTTTCGCTCCTGAAATTCAATAGTGTCGGTTAACATGTAACGATATGCCTGGCCTTTCGATTTATCAAGTAGGTCCTACACTTTGGCCAAGGCCTCCTGAACTTTTGATTGGCTATACATTAATGAGGTTCCTAAATTATTTTGAAATATTCAGCATCATTTTAAGTTTGAGAAGGGTTTCGGATTAGGATAAACCTCTCACGTGATAAAACAATGTGCCTTCTTCCTGATTCAATGGAGATCCTGTAAAATGGAGTATGGATTTGTTTGCAAATTTAATGAACGAGAATGATTAAAGGGACTGAGCAAATTTATTTGGTTAGAATGAATCACACATAAAGCGAATGTGTATCATTTCTCTGTAATTTCAAATAAATATTACACATATGAAATCTATTTGTATAAATTTTTTTTAATTTATTGGCTCTTGTAGATTGTTGTCCATTTTAGCAATTTCCTTTAGGATAATCAATGGGCATATGACATATGAAACATGCTAAAATAATTTCACAAGAACAAATAGAAGTTCCTGAGATGAATCAATTACACATACTAATCATAAGTTTAGCACTCTAGTTGAATCAATTGAAAATTCAGAAATGCGTTGCACGTTATAACAAAGTTGTTGGACCTAAGTAAATACATTTAAAGTTCAATTATGATAATGCACCTTAAGCAAGAATTCAGGTATCACTATCACATTGCTATTAATTATTGAGTATTTCATGCAGTTTTAATAACAATTGTCAAGCATTTAGAGCACTAGTCAATGATGTAGTAATGAACTCTATCATTGATTGAATGGTCATGTCAAAAAGTAGAGGAGATAATGCAATGCACATTACACATTTTGATCGAGATGCTGTCACGTCAATTGCCAGTCATAAGATCGAAATTCCTTCTTCAACCACTCAATAATGACCCGCAAGAAAATGGGGGCATCCGATTACGACTCCCGAACAGACAATTTCCGTGTTTCTGAAGATATTTTCGGTGCGTTGGGGCAAAAAAATAGCGAAAATGACGAATGCGCCCTCACTTTTATAGAAGAGAATTTTCATTCGAATATTCTGGGCCTCCTCATTTATCTCCGACATGAATAAAAAGAAAATGCTAGAAGTGCTTCAATTTTGGCTAGAGTTGATAGCATTGTCCTCCTTGGGCTTCCCAGAAATTTCCCATGCATCGCTGTGCTAACGAGTCAAAAGAGAGGGCATAGGCAGCCGTACGAGTAAGGGTTAAAGCAATATGAAAAGAGATGAATAAAATTATGCTTCACAGAAATTTCCCATGCATTGCCGTGCTAAGATGCGAGTCAAATAGAGCGGGCATAGGCAGCCGTACAAGTAAGGGCAAAAGCAGTATGAAAGAGAGAAGGATGGAATTGTGCTTCGCAGAAATTTCTCATATATTGCTGTGCTAAGAAGGGTAAAAGCAGCATGAAAGAGAGAAGAATAGAATTATGCTTCGCAGAAATTTCCCATGTATTGCCGCGCTAAGATGCGAATCGAAAAGAGCGAGCATAGGCAGCTGTACAAGTAATGGTAAAAGCAGTGTGAAAGGAGAAGAATCGATTTGTGCTTCGCAGAAATTTCCCACGTATTCCTGTGCTAAGATGCCAATCGAAAAGATCGGGCACAGGAAGCCGTACAAGCAAGGGTAAAAAGCAGTATGAAAGAGAGAAGAATAGAAGAGGGAAACTCCTGTCAAAACGAGCATTTTTGCACGAAATTAGTGCCCATGGAAACCCCATCAGGGGGTCCTTTAGACTCATTCATCGATTGCCCACCGATATATCTTGACATCTCAATCCACAAGGCAAGATGGTCAGTGAATTTGAAGGTAATTAAGAGAAAAATCGCAACTATTTCTCTGCTACAGAGCTCGATAAACTCGGAGGTCTTGGAGGATGGAATGAGCGGCCACGTCTCCCAAAATATAATTTCATGTCGAGTGAAGTTGCGGAAACGATGTAATTGCTAAATTTATGTATGTAGAACATTGGCAGATGCCGTTATCCATCAAATTGAATCGTTACTCTCAAATAAACAATTATATCACACACGCACAGTCTCTCTCTCTCTGCGCCTGCCAATGGCTTTCGAGTAAAGGTAGCAGATTGAGAGTGTGAACAGAGAGACATTCGAACTTGGAAAGCCTCTAACTAAGAAGCAAAAAATTTAGGAAAAGAAATATTATTAGGCTCGAAAGAAGTCTTCCCTTTTTATATTAGTTCTTCACTTTAAGCGACTCCCATCATCATCTCACCTTACCAAGAACGTGGACTTGAGCAAAGACTTGGAATGCATTGGCTAATGTTTAACTTGTCAAACATATGACAGGTCTTCTTCCAAATGGCTCAACGTTCTTTGGAGGTTTTATTTAACAGATTAAACAATGGTGAATCGCGTTCTCATGCTCACTGCATACAAAACCTCCATCACTTGAGTTCCTTTTCATACTTCACAGAAGTTTCCGAGATAAATAAGGAGAAGACGAAGACTTGGGGAGTCTCTTTTTCCTATTTCCTCCAAGTCCTTGTTTGGCATTATCTGCATTTCCGGGTACAGTGATCAATTATGTGTGGAATGCTATCAGACTTATATCTCTTGGTCTTTATTATCAGCTTCACCTAATTGTCACGTGATTTCAGCGTAAAGACAAAATACACTCACCATCTGATGTGCCCGCTAAGAGTATAGAACGGCAGAATGAGATTTTACTCCTAGTCTAATTGACCTTTCTACTCTTGGGAGAATTTTTTTAGCTGAATTGCATTGTTTGAATCTTGCATCAACTATTGTCATGACTAATGCAAGTAAATAAACAAAACGATTCAAGCAAGAAAAGTATAATCATTCTCTCTTCTTAAAAACTCTTTCTCTAAGTTGTTCATTAGATATACATAAACTTCGGGGTTAGGCATCTGACAAAAATAGGCCCCATCACCCGAGCACTATGTTGGAAAAGACTTTGAGCTCGGGGGGTTTGTCGGTCGTCTAGCAACCCAGCCACTTCTTGGCCGAGTGCTTGCCTAGTTGCCTGGTTTGTCCAAGCGCTAGGGGCCCGGCTTCTTGCATCCTCCAGTCGTCTATCACCGTTTCCAAGCCCCCACAAACACGTCGAGTGTTCGGAAACATCAAACTTGATTCCAAGTCAAATGAAGATTAATTTTGCTCCATAATCAATAAATCTCTGCCTTGGCAAGAAGTCCAAATTTATCTTCATTGGTCGTTGTCTATCTCAAGCCCCCTTGATCTCCTCACTTGTTGTAGATGCTAAACTAGTTGTCTTAAACAATTCACTATTATTCGTTTACATGTTATGATGTCCTAATCTTTCAATTTGTTTAAGTCATTCCTTGACTTTGCTCCTAAACTTTTTTCATTGGTGTTAAATTAATGAGATTCTTAAATTATTTATATCAAATCACTTCTAATTTGGAAGCGTAATGTTTGAGTAATGTATAATTTAGTTTTGAAGATGCCAAATCAAATCGAGTTTCAAGATAAAATACCTCAAAATCGTAATGTGTTTTGATTTTGAATGATTGACTTCTACATTTTTCTCAAGAGGCACTTATTAACAGCAGAGGAGAGATTTAATCCTAATTTCCTTTTAACCCTAATAATGATTGTCTTGTGAAATCAATTGGTCTGGACTTAGTGGAATATGAAAAGCTAGAATTAAATCAACATCACATTCCCAACATGAATTGGCTTTTTGATGACCCCCTCTATGATATTCCACGTCAGAGAATCCATTTTTTCATGGCAAAAATATTGTCCAACACACTTTATTCTATCGTAAGAGAGCCTGATAGGGAGAAAAAAAATGGCTATAGAAAAAGCAAGAGGGCATTATTACTTGCACAAAGGTCGTCGTTTAGCCCTGTTGGGCTCCGTCATTGCGTATGGGAGAATGCCTCTCATGCTTTGATGCTCCCCCCAAAAATCGATGCTTTTTGGGGAAGGCTTGAGTTTCGACACATTTGAAGACTTCCGCAAATCAGTCAAGTAGGTTCCAAGAAAATACCGCGAAAAATGATGGCCCTCTAAAAAAAAGGAGATGTATGAACAACAAATTAAGAAGGATTTGAACATCAGGTAGTCATGATACCATCAGTTCCCGCTTCTGAGATGGTAAATGAATCAAACATAGCTTACTGCACTTCTTTGCATACATAGATCAAACCATCACATATTATGAACTAATTAAGACCACATACTAATTATTCCACCATACACCACATTCTCCAAATTCTAATATCACTAGCAAAAACCTTCACAAACAAAATGGTAGATTAGACATGAACGAGGGAATTTTCGATGATCGATTCGAATCAAATTGCAGTGAACTGAAGGCTCGCCCACTGTGCAAGCTGAGAACTGGTCTGGACAGAGGCACAAGCAAGACAGTGAACGAGGTGCGACTTGCGCCAAGTCCGTGTTGATATTTCACATCTTTTCCTGACAGGCTAGGGTTGCAATCAAATCATTATCCTTTTGTGAGCCCTCCTTCTAGACATCACATGCACCTAACGCTCTCCTCTTTTCTCTCTTCCCCACCTGTCCGCTCTGTTTTCTCTCCCTTGGTCACCTTTTTCTTTTCCTTTCTGCTTGCCTTTATTGCGTCCTCTTCCCGCTTGTCTTTTTCTTGTCCGCCGAATCCTCTACTTTCACTCTGTTTTTTTTTTTTTTTTTTTTTTTTTTTTTTTAACTTTTTATATCTCTTCGGTTTTGCTGGCAAAAAAGTCAAAGAAAGATGAACAAAGCAGGGGGCGAAAGCAGAATCGCACGCGTCCCCATAAAAAAGTGCAGACACACGGGTTTCATTTGCTTTTTGGGGAATTTCTCAGATCTAAGAAAAACGGAGAAGGAATTGGACCCAAAGAAATATTCATTTTACCCAGGATACAAATTGCAATAAAGACACTGTGGGGGCGTCCCTCGCACTGTCTATGAAGGAGCAAAGAAAATACCGGGGGCAAGTGGCCGACAAAGGATTCAGTCATTTTCCTTGGCATGACCTGTAACCAAGAGAGTTCGAATGAGAGATGGAGAAGGGGAAGTTTCGGGGCAGCTCGCGCATTTGGCCGGATCGTTAAAGATTCTTGATCTCACTTAAATTACTATTTGATGTGGGCGTGCTGTCCTTGAACACGAATGCAATTAAAAAATTGGACAGGTGCCAAACAAGACTACATGCTAAACAAACATTCTGTAAAATCGGCAAAATACTAGATAGATGAAGCCAACAAATTTTGTATGGTGCGTTTGGATGGGCATTTAAAGCCCATCCAGTTCGCGCTCTTCACCCAAAAATGGGTGTTTGTGCGTTAGAAGCATTTGGGCGATTTAAAGCTGCTAGCTGAAGCTGTTTCGGCGCCGCGAGATTTGAACAGAGCCTCGAAATGGCATTTTCTAACTTTGGAGCGTCCATTTAACGAAAATATTATTTCCTATTTTACCCCAAAAATTTTTGAAAACCCACCGCGTGCCCCCGCATTTATTTATTTTTTAAATGAAAAAAAATGCCACGGACCGGCGAGTGGATTTTTTAGCGGCAACGGCGAGCCGTGGACCGCGCCGGGCGGCCGTCCGCGGAGGCCGGGCGACCTCGGCGAGGGTCGCGCGACCTAAGTAGGGGGGCGGAGGTCGCCCGACCTCCGGCGACCCGGCGAGGGTTGCGGCGACCGGCTCGAGGGTCGCCGGAGGTCGCCGACTCGGCGACTGTGGCCGCTCGACCCAGGGCCACGCGACCCAGCGACCGCCGCTTGGATCCGCGGCCGCAGCGGCTCGCGGGTCCCGCGAGGTCGCGCGACGGCGAGGGCCGCCGCGCCGCGAGACCCAGCGGCGATCGCTCGGGTCGCGCGGGCCCTCGGGTCGCGACCTCGGCGGCCCTCGGCCGGGCCGCGACCCTCGCCGAGGGTCGCCCGATCGGCGACTGGCCCGGCCCCTCGGGCCGGGTCGCGCGACCTTCGCCGAGGGTCGCCGAGGTCGGGCGGCCTCCGACGGCCCTCATTGGTCGCGCGACCCTCGCCGTGAGGTCGCGAACCTCCGGCCACGGCCGCCCGGCCAGGTCCCGGCTGGCCCGGCTTTTCGGGCTGTCCTGGGCGAAGGGTTTAGCGATTTTTCCAAAAAAAAGAAAAGAAAATATAATACCCATAAAGCCCTTTCCAAAGTTTTTACCAAACGACGTTCAACTCAAAGTCCATTTGCAAAATTTTTTACCAAAACCCGCATTTTCCCCAAATAGCTTTGGGGGCAAGATTTGCATTCGTCAAAAGCCGCATTCGTGAAAATCGCCTGAACTTTCAAACGTACTTATATGTAGTTTTAGCAAAAGGCATAGATACGAGTTTGACAAGAAGGATTTTAGCGCAGTTTTGATCGAGCAAACTTCCTCCATTAATTAATGTCTAGGATGGTATATCAATCTTATGAGTACATCAATTAATTTGGTTTATAGGCCATTCTTGATCTGTAATTCTTGTATAAAGTTGTTCCACAAGCTCTTATGAGGTCTTTCACTTGGTCTAATGAGTTGAACATGCTCCGGATTCGACATCGCATTCAAAACAGGTCATTGGAATGAATCACCATTTGTCCTAGTTCCTTTTACACGATACCAAAGACTATAGAATCGTTCATGTGAAGGTTTGATATGTAGCAGAATTTGAAACTAATGCCATGGAATATGCGGATCCAACTGAACAACTTTTGCAACTACCGGTGTTTTCCAATTATTTTGGCCACAAGACCATCTACTCAGAGTTTTCATCTTTTTCAGCAATAATGAGAGTCCTTTTTTAAAAGCATTTCTGGTAGGGCTGGATATTAGATGAGAGCAGGTCATCTCGACGATGATATGACTAAATAAGATGCAAAAAAAAGATTGAGGGAAATTTTTTTATTAGGCTTAAAAGAAGTCTTGGTCTTTTTATGTTAGTTCTTCACTTAACTTTAAAGGACTCCCATCACCATCTCGTCTTACCAACAACGTGGACTTGAGTAAAGACTAGGAATGCATTTGCTGATGTTTAATTTTGTTAAACACATGACAGGTATTGTTCCAATTGGCTCAATCTTCTCTAGAGCTTTTGTTTATCAGATTAAAAAATAATGAATCTACTGTCTGTCTCCGCGTTTCATGCTCACTTCATACAAAACCTACATCACTTGGGTTCATTTCATATTTTTCAGAAGTTTCCTTGATAAATAAAGAAGACGAAGACTCAGAGAGTCTGTCTCTTTTTTCCTATTTTCTCAGACTCCTTGTTTGTCCAACGCACTTTATTCCATGGCATGACAACCTAATAATGGGAAAAAATAAAGTGGCTTTAGAAAAATTGAAAGGGCATTATTATTTGCACTCACGGGTTCATTCAGTTTTATTTCAATTCCTACTGGGCTCCATCACTTGCTTATAGAAAAATGCCTCTCGTGCTTTGATGCTCCACTGAAAATCGATGGTTTTTCAGGAAATTCGGCTCAATTTTCTAATACATTCGAAGACTTCCACAAATCAACTCCGGTAGGTTCCAAAGAAAACACTGCGAAGAGCGATGGCGCTCTGGAAAAGGAGTCGTGATTTCGTGGAAGAGTGCAAAAGCGGATCTTTCTTTGCATCTCCTGTCTATCCCGGAGGGAGCCTGAATCAGTGAACAGTTCTTTTAGGACAAAATTAAGTCAGTCGACCGTTTCTCTTAGAAATTGCCAACGGCGTTGAGGTAGCTGGAAAGTTGCGAATTTCGAACAAAGCGTGTAGAGATCACTTTCGTAGCCAAAGATCCACAGGTATGGAACGTCCCGGAGGAAAGTCTCTACCCATTAATGGTGAATCCTCATCGTTATCGAGGAGGGACTACGAGGTGTTCTTGAGTTTCAGAGGGCCTGACACTCGCTTAACCATCACTGACTTCTCTACACAGCCATGATCCGGGCTGGGATACGTCTTCAAAGACGACGAAGAGCTCCGTGTTGGGGAAGAGATTGGAGGTGAGCTTTTGAGAGCAATCTCCAATTCAAAAATCCACGTACCTATCTTCTCTAAAGACTATGCTTCTAGTAAATGGTGCCTCCGTGAGCTCGCGTACATGATGGAGTGTAGGAAGAGAGAGGAGAAAGTGGTCTTGCCCATATTTTGATGCATCCGATGTTAAACTCAAAACTGGATTGTACAGTAAGGCCCTACAAAAGCATGGAAGAGTCTGGTGAAGATACGTTGAAGCACTGGGAGGAGGCCCTTAAAGAGGTCGCCGGAATCAAGGGATGGAACTTAAAAGATCACGGGTAATTAATGACAACCTATATACTTTCATTTTTTAAAATTAGATCGTGGTTTCCATAACCGGGAAAACTCAATATATAGATCAACCTCTCTCTCTCTCTCTCTCTCTCTCAAATCAATAAAAAATAGTTGTGCATGTTAAGAATATGTCTCTAGTTTGAACAAATTTCCTAATTTGATTATGTTTCCTATATATAAAAAAGGTTTCCTATTTTGGATAATATTGGTGGGTTTGCTTGAGGCTTAATCTAAGTGTGAGAAATATTAGAGCGTGTGAACAATTGTAACTTTGATTCTTTGATTAGTAGTGGATTAATTACCGTTGACTCTCCCCATAAAATGAGATACCGATCTTAGATCGAACCAAATAAATTTTTGATGTTCTTCATTATTCCTCATTTATTTCTATAGTGATCCATTTAGCTTCCGTGTTAGATTACAACGGTGCAAATTACGTTGTCGGTTTTCAGAAGTCCTTCATCGCATCCATATAAATGTTTAGAATTCTTAACCAATCCATTGACTGCACTTTTCATGCAGTTCATTTCATCGTTCCTCTTTGTTGTAATTCTATTACAATTGAATCTCAGAGATCATTTGATGATGAATTTTACCCATGACTTCGTGTCACAAACTCCCCCACTAAAGCATTAACTTCCTCTTCAAATTTTGGCCCTGCCGGAGGATGCTCTGTGATTTGATCACCTTCACCGTTTGGCCAAAGCCTGGCACGAATCAAAAGAATTGGGGTGTTTGTACTTCTTGCCATCGAACTACTTTTGATGGCCACATGGCTCATTATAACCTTGCTGATTGACCATCTAAATACTCTTCAGAATTCATTCCTTCCACCCCAAAATCCAACCATTGTCCTCAAGAATTCAAGATCAATCTTCTCGGTTTGGGGTAGACCGACATGAAACACCGATAATTCATGCTTGATGTTAATAATCTAAGTTTTTTGTTTTACATATTCATACTGTGGGACATATTCGCTTTTGTGGTTCCTCAAATTGAGATGGCTGGTGCTGGGTATATGGTACTCAGGATAAACTTATAGCACTTGTTCCTTGGAAGAAGTTTTCAAGAAGCTGGGATATTCACAGACAAACTGGCATGATGACTTGGTGGGAATTCACTATCGATGGACGCCGTTATGGAGTTGTTAGGCCTAGGCACTCCTGGTGTACGATTTGTCGTGATTCATGGTATGGGCGGTATTGGAAAAACAACTCTTGCTAAGGCTATCTTCAAAGCATATCTCTTCTCAGTTTCAATGTTCCTGCTTTCTTTCTTTATATCCGTGAAGACAATATTTTAAGTCTGCAAAATAAATTATTATGTGACCTTCTCAATTTTAGATATCCTTATGTTACCGATGCCGATGAGGGGATGCGCATGATTAATGAAAGACTCAATAATAAGGAAGTCATCATCGTTCTTGATGATTTGGACAAGAAGTGCAAGCTCATGAAACTAGCTCGTAAGTCTAGTTGGTTTGGTTCAAGAAGCAGAATTATTATTACAACTAGGAATACCTATTTTTGGCTCCCAAACGGACACCCTAGATAACAAGATCATCCCATGCTAGCACGAGATTTCTTTATGAAATGAAGGAAATGCAGTTTGACCATGCTCTTCAACTTTTTAGCAAGCACTCCTTCGAAAGAGACTCACCTCTGCATGATTACAGCAGTATTTCAAGTGAAATTGTCAAATTTATTGGAGGACTACCTTTAGCTCTTGAGGTTATAGGTGCATTTCTTCATTTAAAAAGCAAGAGAACATGGAAAGCCACATCGAAGAAGTTGAAGAAAGTGCCTAATCAGATGTGCAAAAAAGTTGTTGATAAGTTACGAAGAATTAGAGTATGAGCAAAAACAAATTTTTCTTGATATCGCATGTCACTGTGTTGGTAAAGAAAAAAATCCTTGCATATTACATGTGGAAAGCTTGTGATTTTTTTCCAGAAAACTGACTTCGTGTCCTTTTTCATTTATCTTTGATAAAGCTTGTCGAGGGTGATAGATTATGGATGCACGACCAACTCGTGAGAGATCTTGGAAGAGAGATTGTTCGGCAAGAATGTCAAGTTCCTAGAAGGCGTAGTAGGTTGTGGTGTCCTACGTAAGCGCTAGATGCGGTTCAAAATAACCCGGTATGTCTTTTTGCTTATGGAAAAACTAAATATAGTTATGCGTATTAGAGCAGTCCCGCGGTAGCTTTATATGTGGTTCGAATAACTCGGTCTTACTAAATGTTATTTGCTTATGGAAAAACTAAACATGCGCCTGTATATTAGAGTTCATTTTCACCCAAAATATCCGCTTTTTTAGTATTGTACCCAAGAAGGACATTGATGATTTTGCTTCCAAATCACATAGATAAATTCCTTTTATCACAATTGCATAATATCTTGATTGATGTTGACATATCACTAGATGTCAAAATTTCACAATATTTTAATTCCAGCAAGCAATCATCTCAATGTTACAGACGCAAATCACCAATTAAGTGATTGACCATCTCTTCTAGGGATAGAAAATGCTATGATAGTACACCACATGGATGAAATTCTATGATGCATACTGCACGGTCGATCCCGCTAATATACCCAAGTGGTCGCACATGAAAGATTCCGGAGATGGCTCTCATAAGTTCAAGATGTGGTTCCAACCGTATAGCACTTTACCTTTACGAGGTTCAAGATGTGGCTCTCATGCATAACACTTTGTTGCGTATGGCACCTAGTTTTATGGGTGAGTTACAAAGATTAATCTTGATTTTTCCTAGATTGGCCAATGTCAATTTTCAAGCCCAAATAGATCTGAGCTGTGATTTCAAGGTCACCAATATTTTTATTGGACCGGTTTGGACCATTTCAGGTCTCAACTTCTTCATCATAGACTGAGTCAAACAATTACTTAAAAAATATAAAAATATATAATAAATAAAAATATAAAAATAAATAGTAGAAAGTACATTATTTATACTTAAAGTGCTTCAATAAAGTCGATATAAAAAAAAAATAGAGTAATTTTTTAGTCTCAAAATATAATAACCAATCCATTAAAAAAGAAAAATCCGGCTAGGCCTGAATTGGCTTGCCAAAAAACATTGAAAACTAGCCCTCTTGATCCATGCTCACCCTTATTGAGTTCTTATAGTTCACAAATATCGATCCATAGTCGGTGCATATACTTGATATTTGACATCAAAGGTGACAAATGCATATTAACACAAGCGATTTGATTTACATATAGAATATACGATTTACAAATACTAAAGACATTAAAATCCATAAACTCGATTAATCAACATTTCACTTGTAAGACATCAATTTTTTTTTTTCACTTTAATCAGATCAATATCTCCTAGGTCTCTTTTCTCCAACTCAAAAAACACATATTGAATACCCCACTAGTTTCATTCTATACATCAAAATCTCTCTTTCGATCAAATGGACTCGTATATAATATGATATATCTCTTTATTGGTGGATTGATGCATTGATCAGTCATGAGTCATGTATCCACTAATTACAAAAACTATTCCTGACTAAGCTATTATGTAAGTGGCGTCCAAAATCTCATGATTGCAAACGATTTATATTTAAACTAAAACTGGGGACATGAGCATGAACTATTACATAGCCACTAAAATAGCATGGCGACTGGGTATAATTTGAGAGCGGATTCATTGATTACGCATTTGACGGAATGACGATTCTTCGTCTCCGTGGACTTCTTAATCTTCACGTAATTGACGGGGCATTAATAGACTAAGCAAGTCCACCACTACGTAGATATGATGGAGTAAAACCACTTTGTTTAATTGACGGAATAAGTTACTTCATTAATAATTGCTATATTGTATATCTAATATTTATATACCGAACCACATGGCAGACTTTGATTGGACAATAAGTCATATGCAACAATTAATCACAATAATTAGTGTGTTTGATATTTCTCTTTCTAGTTTTTTCTCGAAAAAGTGAAAGCGGAGAAGACGTGGAAATAGGAGTAACACCACAAGCATTACAATAATTCCTTAATGGACGAAATGGCGCACTATCTGGCAGGGGCCGAGTCATCAATTAAGTGTTGGAATTAGCGTTTGAATAAAATTTGTCAGTGGCAAAATGATAATGGGGAATGGAAATTCAGTTTTATACTGCATCATTTCTTCTCAAATTACATAAAAGTCCCTTCCAAGCATTATTGACGTTTGTCTGACAATTGTTGAAGCTTATTCAAATTGTTTTTAAATTGATATACCAAAACGTATTGTTATTATATTTTTCCTACGTTGGTTTTAATTATTTTACCTATAGTTATTTAATTTTCATTAATTTGGATTTCATCGGAGTTAATTTCCACATTGAATTAAAACTCATGAATACCGAGATTTCTCATGTAACCTCGAGAGATTGATTCTATTTAACTTTTGTATGCTCAATAGATTGTTGGGTTCCATCTGTCAGTTGTAGGAGCGACCATATGTAGATAAAAGTGAACCCTCGAATCGTTTAGGAGTTGTATGTAAATTGTCTTCAAAACTAAAATTCATTTGATCATCCTGAAGAAGTTCTGTTCACTGGAATTTGACTCTCCGACGAAATACCTTTTACCAAAAGTCTTTCTTCAGTTTTTATTTATTAGATGAGACAAGTTCTGTGGCGATTTTGGATAGAAAATATTACAGGCACACATGAAAACTAACAACTTTACTTCAAACGGAACTAAAAGTACACAAACTTTGCCAAAATATTATTGACAATAGAGTGTGAGGATATAAAGATGCAATGTCGGAATTTAATCGATGACGAAGTATCCATAAACTACAACAAAGATACACTTCATTCCACTTGGCACTTAGTCTAAGGGGTGAACAAAAAAGACTCAAAGCCCGAAAGGACGGACTAGCTCAAATTGGACATGATCGAATAGCCAAGATTTCCGACTGCCCTTTTTTCCTGTTAGGCCCAAAAACGCTTGGAATGGCTCAAACTGTGTTTTTAGAAATATGCATAAATTATAAATACATACAAAAATGATTTGAGGCAACAATATAATAACTAATCTATCTTAATTATAAAAAAAAAAAATGAGGGCAACGTCTGGACCGGCCTAGTTTATTCGGTCCAAGCCATTTTATTTAACTTCGGACCGAGCCAGCTCGTGGATCGGGACCGGAAATTCCACGGACTTGTCAATCCTTACGTAATTGATGGGTTATTACTTGACTTCTCTTTCTTTCATTTTATTGGGGAATCGTCGTCGGCTTACATGACAGATTTGATGGAATGTCCAGTCTTCGTCTCCAATCTGTTCAGTCTTCATTCTTCAGGAGAGAGAAAGCAATATTTAAGGTAATAAGCAATATTCTTATTCTGTTATTTATTCGGTATCCTCCTCCCTTTCTTCTTTGTTATTACCTTCCATATTGCTTTCTCTCTCCTCAACTTTTTAAGATGTTTCCTGTTGGATAATGCCATATTACATGATAATATTAATGTTCTAAACCATATCATGACTAACAACAGTATGTAATATCATCTATAAAACAGTTTTAGTCTGTTTGAAATATGAATAACACTACCTTCACACACAAAGAAGAGAACACTAGAAGTGCGAAAAATAATGTACGGCACTCACTTTAGTACTATTTTTTTTTTGGATCATTTAAGCGTCACTTTAAAAAAAAAAAATCACTTAAATGCCACTCTAATCTGGATCATTGAAAATCTGACGTGATCATATTTTATTAATTTCTCAGTCTTACGTGGCTCGTTGACATACCCAATCAACATATAATCCCTAGACGATGTCAAAGTTATAAATAGTGATGGTTTAAGTATAAATTTATTTAAAGTGATCATTTTAATGCCAGTCGTTGTTAAAATGCAATCATTTCGGTACTAAGCATGCCATGTGGAAATGTTTGGTGGATTGGATTTTTCAAATAATATGCCAAGTCATATAAAAATTTTATTTGTAAAAGTTACGTATTATTTTTTGCCGGCATTTCTCATCATTGGTAGTTAAGTAATCTGACGAAAACTTTTAATCCTAAAGTGAGCGTCGTACACAATTTTTGACATGTCTAGTATTCTTGTGCTATAAAATTTCTTATTAGATGAAATAACATGCCATGTGGGATGCACCATATCATCAAACAAGTGCGAAATCAGTATACAAATAAAGTTTGCCAAAAAGAGGAGATAAATGGGGCGAGATCAATTACAGGGACCTTATTTTTCTATTACACCATCATTTCTGCAAAAGCATTTAATTAATTCCGATTTAAGAGTTTCATGCTCGTGGAGCCAACCATGGGAATCAATACGATGTTATTGTATATGACTAGGAGGATGAAATTATAAACCCAAGGTTCAGAAAAGATCTAGGTATCTTGTTTGATAGGACGAATCAGTACAAGCATAATACCTTCATTTAGAAGATCACCAAAAAAGAGTTCATGTTCGAGTCCATTAATAAATACCAATTAGGATATGTTAATACGGTTCACCATACGCCACATCCCTAACGTGGGATTTCTTGTGTCAAACACCCTCAAATCTATATCCAGCACAAAATTGACAAGCAATTCTCTATGGAGACAAGCTTGAATCAAGCTAGAACTTTTTGATTCTTACCTCAATTGATGTAGTAACTCTTCATAACGCTTTATTCTTCAATTTCCTCATACCAAATGCATCTAACTTGCTCCATGAACATGACAAAATTTAGCGTCATAATCATGGAAACCCCAATATCTTCTTCTCAGTTTGTCTTTCCTCTGTCCCATTCCTTCTATCCCCCCCCCCCTTCTCTCCCTCTTCCTCTCCCTCCCTCTCCACTGTCTTGCTTATCTCAGCCTCAACAAGGAGATCCAAAATAGATTAGCCACCTTAATGAGTCATTATATCCAATCAACAGTCCCAGTGTCCACTATAGACTTTAAAATCAAGATATAATGGACTAATACATTTTCGTGCATGGCTCTTGGTTGGCCACTTTCTAGGAATCAAACAAACCATATGAAATTGTTATTTCATTATTTAGTTTATGGATTTACTTTTATTTCGTAGGCATTTACATCATTCGCACAATGTATGAGGTACTTTGCAAATGTTCATTGAACATTATATCTACATGGTGCAACCGTGAACTTAATTGTCTTCTCCCAAATCACATATATATTCCTTATTATCAGAACCTTGTAATATCTCGTATGGATGTCGACATGTCACTAGGTGTCAAAATTTTAGTCTGCAAACACTATTAGTGAGTTAACCTCAATATTGAGTAAGCAAATTATCGACCGAACAAATAATTGCCCACCTTTTCTTGGAATTGTAGATGCTAGTAATAGTAAATCACACAGATGATATTCGATGATGCAAATCATATAGCCAATCCCACCAATATACCTAGTGGTCGCACTTGAAGAATATTAAAGGTGGCTCCCATCGGTTTAAGAGGTGATCCCCATTATGTAGCACTTTGTCTTTATAAGGTTTAAGAGATGGCTCTCATGAAGTAGCGCTTTGTCTCACGTGACACTTAATTTTAGGTCTATATAGGCCCGGGCCAAGATTTCGAGCTCCCTCTTATTTATACTAAAAGTACTTTGATAAAGCCATATATAAGTTTAAAAATAAACATATAAATTTGTGATATTTTGATGCGAAAATTCTAATAACTGATTTATTTTAATATAAAAAATAAAAAATAAAAAATAAATTGGGCAACCAGCCTGGACCTCTTTTTCGGCATCTGCTGAGCCTAAAGATTTCGTGGATATGTCAATGCTCACATCATTGATGGGGATACTAAAAGATCTATCTCTTCTTCTTTTTTTTGGAATCCTCACGTTATCGATAGGGAATATGAGGCACCAATTTGTTCAACCTTAGTCTCCATGGACTTCACGGATTATGAATCTGCATCCATCATGTCATCTCCAACAACGAGTCCTATTCTCGTGTTCTCTACGACAAGGTGTGCAACTCACTCTCAAACTTTTTCCACATGATTTTGGTCCTAGGAAATATATCCTCAACAATGTCTTTCATTTCCCCTAGTTCCATTTGACCGCCTAGGAACTGGGAACTAGTCCTTTTAGTTCGGTTCTTGGTTCCTTGGTAGGACTAGATCAGATCCAAAATCGATCACCCCTATCATGACCTAGCTCTTGTCACTGGCGAGCCACATTCATCTGTAGACAGTTGTGATTATTTGACTAACGTTATTTATCGAGGTAGAAGTAAATTCCAAATATTTACTTCCTATTTCTAAAAGGAAATTTTTATCTGCATATATTGATATTTTTACATGTTATTCTTATCTGGATTAACATATAAATTTCATCACTTAAGATTTCGAAAATGTTGGCACTTATGTTATTTCCATAAATGTGTTGGACCTATATCAATGCACAAATACTTAAAAAGCACTTACCACCACTTAAAACTAGCTTCCAAAGGAGGAATTTGAGTCTAGTTCTTCAAGATACAACTCAGCAAACCCCGCCTATATCAAGAGCAACATTGACAAGCAATTCTCAATGAAAACGAGCTTGAATCAAAGCTAGAACCGCTGATTCTTCCCTCAATTGATAAACTAACTCTTCATACCACTTTATTCTTCAATTTCCTCATAGCAGAAGCATTAACTTGCTGCATAAACATGACAAATTTAGCTTTATTACCATGTAGACTCCAAAATCTTCTTCTCCGTTTGTCCCTCTTTCCTCTGTCCCCTTCTCGCTTCTTTCTATTTCTTTTCTCTTTTTCTTCTCTCTCCATTGTCTTGCTTGTCTCCACCACAGCAAAGAGACCCAGATAGATTAGCCACCTTAATGGGTCATGAAATCCACTTAACTATCCAAAGTGTCCACCATGGACCTTAAAATCATGATATAATGGACTAACACATTTTCTTGCTCTTGGTCCGCCACTTCCTAGAAATCAAAGAGACCATATAAAATTGTTATTCATTATTCAATTTTATGAATTCACAATTATTTCTTGGGCATTTACATACTTTATGTAAATACGAGGTGCTTTCCAAATTTTCGCTAAACATTATATCCATATGGTGCAATCGCGAAATCAATCTGTCTTATCACAAATCACATAAATTTCCTTATTATTAAAACCTAGCAATGTCTCATATCGACACTTAAATTTTGATTAAATATTTATAATTAAATTATATAAAAAAATTAGGGATCAATTCGGCCTTAACAAAAAAGGATTTGGAGTGTTGTGTGCCTGGCCTGAGTGTTGATGTTCTTGAATTGGCAAGCAAACCTTCGGGTGTCCTGGCCGTGCTCAAAGGAAACAACGATGAGGGCAAAAGAAAAAGGAATAGAGAAGAGTAATAAGGAGAACAGGAAAAGAAGACGGTCGCGTTGGGGGTCGAAAAGAAATAAAATAGAAGAGGGAGGGGTGACAATATTATAAAATTAAAAAGTCTACCTTTTGTCTCTTGGTCAATAGTGTACGAAAGTGTGGCTCACGTGAGAGAGCCGAGGGAGTCGACGTGGACTAACACTTGTTCAGGTGTCACGCTCTGAATGGTTCAGAGCACAGATTGCGTGGCATTGTTAGGGTACCTAATATTTTCTCCTCTTCTCTAGTCTGACCACACGTAGAGAATAGGACAAGATAAGAAAGAGAGAGAAAAAGAGTGAAGAAAGTGGAGAAAGGGAGAAAAACATCGTCCTCTTCCTTAGGTCTTCATCCCGGCGCCGCTGCTCACTCCAGGCGAGAACATGTTGGAGAAATCTTCTTGAAGTGTTTTGAAGTTGACAAAACGTTTCTATCAGTCTAGTCTGAAGGCTTGCAAACTCTACTATTTAAAGTCTGAAGACCTCCGGACAGCCAGACTCAAGACTCAAAGTCTATCCTCATTGACAGTCTCTAATCCGTTGAAGAAAGGTTATCCAGAACTGGATGTTTCGTTAAGGATTTGACCTTATCAACTGGAGAAGATCTCGTGGCTAGAGAAGACATAACGGAGTCCTTTGATTGATCGAAGATTGACTCGATAAATTGAAGATCCGGTGATTGCCTAAATATTATTGGAAGGTTCTACTTATGGAAACCGAGATCCTGATTGTATGGGCGAATAGGATTGATGGGCTATCAACACGTTCCTTTAATAGCTTGAACAATCTTCCTAATTGATTACGTCCAACGGGTAGATTGGAGGAATTCCTTTGGTAAGTGCCAACGGGTATGATGGCATAAAGGAGTATATAAGGAAGACTGTCTTAGTTGTTCAAGGTGTGCGCGATAGAAGAATTCCAAAGTCTGAAGCTCCTTTTTGTTTAGACAAATCCTTTGAGCGAACACTTGTATACGAAAGAGAGAGTCTATATTTGTGAGAAATCTTGAGGAGGTGTGGTAGAACATCTACACTGTGAAATCAAGGCAAAGCTGTGCTGTAACTTCTCGTTTGTTCATAGTGGAATCCAGCCAATAGGCTGTCAATGAAGAAGAGTGGACGTAGGCTTGATATAAGCCGAACCACTATAAACCGCATGTTCAATTTTCTCTTCTCTCAGTCTTACTTTGATTATCGTTTCCTTCAACTGTCTAGTATTGTGCAATTGTTGAAGAAAAATCCTTTATATACCTATTCACCCCCCTCTAGGTACTCATACTAGCAATATCGATTGGTATCAGAGCCTGTGTACTTACTTTATTTGAAGTGTTTTACTTCGTAGTAAAAGATCCATGGCTATTATGCTAGCACCAGAGCTGATGGAAGGGCAAAGCAATACCAGACCACCCTACTTTGATGGAAAGAATTACAACATCTGGAAGAACAAGATGAAAGCTTTCCTACGATCAAAGGATCCTCTGGAATGGGACGTTGTAGAAAAAGGAATTACTCCTACCACTGCATCAGTCTCTGAAAGAGGAAAAGAAACTGATGAAACCAGCGGAATGTCTCAGGAAGAAATAATCAAAAGACAAACACTCGATGCAAAAGCAATTTACTCCTTATATTGTGCTTTATCACCAACTAAATATAATAGAATATCTTCTTGTGGTACAGCAAAAGAAGTTTGGGACAGATTGCATATCACCTATGAAGGAACAGATCGAGTGAAGGAAACAAGAATCAACATTCTTCTTGATCAATACGAAGCCTTCAGAATGAAACCAGGAGAATCTATATCTGACATGTTTAGTCGTTTTACAGATATTGTGAATGGTCTTGAAAATCAAGGTCAACCAACTTCTGATCCCATGAAGGTAAACAAGCTACTGCGTGGACTCTCCAGGGATTGGAATCACATAAAGACTTCGATAAGAGAGACGCAAAGAATTATGCCACTGTTTGTCGACGAGCTAATTGGAACTCTTCAGTCTTATGAAGTGGAACGGATCAATGAAGATGAAGATCCAAAAGGTAAGAAATCCATTGCGTTAAAATCAAATGATGATTCTAATTATACAGATTCTGAAGATGATATGGACGATGAGGAGCTTGCTCTCATGATAAGAAAATTCAGAAAACTGAATAGAAAAGGAAGAAGGTTCAACTCAAAGAAACAAAGCTTTCAAAGATAGCAGACCAAGTCTGTTGATGATGAGGAACCAAACAAAGACGTAGTCTGCTTTGAATGTAAGAAAAATGGACACATCAGACCCAACTGTCCTCTTCTGAAGAAGAAGAGGAGGAAAAGCTGAAAAATTTCGAAAAGCTCTCAAAGTCGAAACCTGGAGTGACACAGAGTGTGAAGAAAGTGATAATGAATATGCCAATCTATGTCTGATGGCACAATCGACTCGACTGGATCGACTCGAGACAGTGAATTTGAGGCAAGTAATTTTAAAATTCCTGTCAAAGTTTCTAAATATATTGATGAACTATGTTTTAGTCTTAAGACTTCTCTCAAAAGAATTTCCGAACTGAAAAAGGAAAACTCAACTCTAAAACAAAAGGAAAATGTTTTAGCAGAAAGAGTTAAAAGTCTAGACTTGTCTGTTTCCAATCTTAAAGAAAATGAAGACAGTCTTTTAAAAGAAAATGCTTTTTTAAAAACATACTTATCAAATAAATCAAAGAAATTTTTCAATAGGGTCTGAAAACTTGAGAAAATTCTTTCAGCACAAAGACCTTACTTCAATAAGTCCGGTCTAGGTATGACAGAAGAAACAATTCCCTTAATTGATTTTCCTAAAGTGAAAGAAAGAATTAAGAAAAGACTCTCGAGTGAGGTTTATAAAAATCACTTCAAGAAAGTTTTTGTAAAATCTGTAGGTAGAAATGCTCTAAAATGTTCAAAATGCAACAGTCCGGATCACTTTGAAAAAGAGTGTCCTATGGTTTGGAAACCTGTTAAGAAAATATGGGCTAATACTGCTTATGTTACTAACTCCAAAGGACCCAAGAAAGTTTGGGTACCAAAGAAAGCTTGAGACTGTTTTTTAAATGCAGGTCACCGTCAAGAAAAAGGTAAAGTGGTATCTTGACAGTGGATGCTCAAGACACATGACAGGAGACTCAAAATGTTTCATAAAGCTTGCTCAAGTAAATGGTGGAAAAGTTTCATTTGGAGGAAACAGCAAATGAAGTATTGTGGGATTTGGAACTGTGAAAATTGGAAATCTTACAATAAGTAATGTTTCCTTAGTAGAAGGACTCAATTACAATCTTCTCAGCATTAGTCAACTGTGTGATACTGGTTTTAAGATCTTCTTTCAAGAAGGAATATGTTCTGGAATCAGTAAAGACTCTACTCAGTCTTTCATGGGTCGTAGACATGGAAACATATATCTTCTGGATGTGAAACCAAATGAATCGCAATGTTTTATCTCAATTCAAGACGAAGCAAGCTTATGGCACAGAAAGCTTGGTCATGTCAACATGAAACAATTAGCCAAAATCTCATCAAAACAGCTTGTTCAAGGACTACCCAAATTACCTTATCAAAAGACTGATCCATGCACTCCATGTATTCTGGGAAAACAGGTAAGAAATTCATTTAAGCCAATAAATCATGTCTCTACTAATCATGTACTACAGTTGCTGCATATGGATCTCTTCGGACCAACCATAACACAGAGTATTGGAGGTAAGAAATATTGCCTAGTAATTGTGGATGATTACTCCCGTTTTACTTGGGTATATTTCCTTGCAAGTAAGTCCGAAACCTTCGTATTTTGAAAAGTTTGCTAAAAAGGTTCAAAATGAAAAAGGATGTGTTATCTCAAGTATAAGAACAGATCATGGAGGTGAATTTGAAAATCAAGATTTTACAAAATTTTGTGATGAATCTAGCTTTAGTCATGTGTTCTCCTCTCCATATACTCCTCAGCAAAATGGAGTTGTGGAAAGAAAGAACAGATCTCTTCAGGAAATGGCTAGAACTCTTTTAATTGAAAGCAAGATTTCTTCACGATTTTGGGCTGAAGCTGTTTCAACAGCATGTTATATTATCAATAGAGTCTTCTTAAGACCTATTCTAGAGAAAACCCCTTATGAATTGTTCAAAGATAAGAAGCCTATTGTTTCATACTTTCATGTATTCGGTTGCAAATGTTTTATATTGAAAAATGCAAAAGATCGAGTTGGTAAGTTTGAAGAAAGATCAGATGAAGGTATCTTCCTTGGATATTCTACATCAAGCAAAGCCTTCGAGTCTATAACAAGAAGAGCCGTCGTGGAGGAGTCAATGAATGTCAAATTTCAAGACTCAACGCAAGATGAATCAAGTCAGACTCATCAAGAAGAGTCTAAACCTGCTCCAGACATTCCAAAGCTTACAACTCAAGAAGCATCTCAGACTATGGAAAACCTTCATCAGGATGTTCGTGAAGATCCAAACAAAGAGAGAGATCTTCAACCAGACAAATCAACAAGTAATTGGAAGCATAAGTCCAGTCATCCCAAAGATCTTATAATTGGCGAAATAAATGAAGGAATTCGAACCAGATCCAAAAGGCGAGAAGAGGTGCTGTGGCTCTCGTTTCTGAAATTGAACCAAAAAGAATAGAAGAAGCTTTATCTGATGAAAGTTGGATTGAAGCTATGCAAGAAGAGCTCAGACAGTTCAGCATTAATGATGTCTGGGAATTGACATCCAAACCAAAAGGTAAAACTGTTATTGGAGCTAAATGGGTGTTCAGAAACAAGATGAATGAGAAAGGAAAATTCGTACAAAACAAAGCAAGACTCGTGGCCAAGGGATATACGCAAGAAGAAGGAATAGACTATGATGAGACTTACGCTCCAGTAGCAAGGTTAGAAGCTATTCGACTATTACTTGCGTTTGCTTGTTATAAGAATTTCAGGTTATTCCAAATGGACGTCAAAAGTGCCTTCCTAAATGGATTTATCCAAGAGGAAGTTTATGTGGAACAACCACCAGGGTTTGAAGACCCAAAGAAGCGAGACTCGTCTTGACCGAAAAAGGCTTTGTATGGTTTAAAGCAAGCACCTCGAGCTTGGTACGACAGATTAAGTAAGTTTTTAATACAAAATGGTTTTGTCAAAGGTAAAGTAGATACAACTTTATTTATCAAAAAGGAGAACAAAAGTTTCTTACTTGTTCAAATATATGTGGATGACATTATTTTCGGATCTTCTAATGAAAATCTGTGCAAGAAATTTTCTAAGTCTATGCAGGATGAATTTGAAATGAGTATGATGGGAGAGTTAACATTCTTTCTTGGTCTTCAAGTAAAACAATTGAAGGAATGAACTTTTATTTATCAAGAAAAATATGTTAATGATCTTGTCAAAAGATTTGGACTGGAAAAGTGTAAAAAGACCGACATACCGATGTCAAGTTCTTTGAAGATAGACAAAGATGAAGAAGGGAAGAAAGTTGATCAAAAGCTGTACATGAGTATCATTGGTTCACTTCTTTATCTTACCGCTTCTAGACCTGATATTTTGTTGAGTGTTTGCATCTGTGCTAGGTTTCAATCAGATCTTAGAGAATCCCATCTTAGTGCTGCGAAACGCATCATTAAATATGTTGCTTCATCATCAAGCATCGGTCTTTGGTATCCTAAGAAGGGAGACTTTAATCTTCTGGGATATTCAGACGCAGATCTGGCCGGTTGCAGAGTTGATAGAAAAAGCACTTCGGGAACCTACTAGTTGCTTGGAAGCAGGACAGTGTCTTGGTTTTCAAGGAAACAAAGCACTGTGTCCCTTTCAACAACAGAAGCAGAGTATGTAGCTCTTGGAAGTTGCTGTTCGCAAATTCTATGAATAAAACAGCAGCTAAGAGACTTTGAAATTGAAGACTCATGCACGGAGATTAATTGCGACAACACCAGCGCTATCAACCTCACCAAAAATCCAATTCTCCACTCAAGAGCAAAGCATATAGAGATTCGACATCACTTTATTAGAGACCATGTTCAAAATGGAGATGTTTCAATTCAATTTGTTGACTCAAAGAATCAACTGGCGGATATATTCACAAAGCCTTTGGAGAAAAATCAATTTGAGTCTATACGTTCCAAACTCAACATTTTGAGGTATGAGGATATCAAAGTCTAAAGACTTTCAGACTCAGACTTACAAGACTTTATCTGAAAGATAGTCTTGGTACATCCGTCAGACTGTAAGTCTTTCTCTCTTGAATCCCATCTTAAAAAGGTACGATCGTCAGACTGTGTTTAAATTGTTGCTATATTTAATTGACGTAAAAATTGCATCGTTTCATTTTCAAAAAGGAAGTTATTTTTGAAATGGCTATTTTTGCGGAAAAAGACAGTTATTTTGAAAAGGCAAATTTTTATTTCCTTTATGATGGTTCGTTTATCCCTCTTTTTAACCGATCGTGAACTGTCGATTCCTTTTCACTTTTCTCTCAAAAACCCTAGAAAGCATCGATCCTCCATTCCCGTTTGTCTTCTTAGTTTAATCCTCAAAAAAAGTTGTCATCTTTCCTGGGAAAGTCAAGCAAGGAATCTTCCAAAAACTGAGAAAGATGTCATCTTCAATAAAGTCCTCAAGAATCGCAAGCAAGGGACCACAACAGATGAGTGAGGGGCCTACGCACTTCGATCTTACTGAAGAAGAAGTGACTCTAGAACAGCAAGCGAGCCCACAACATTCTCAGCAGCGTCATTCTCCTCCATCTAGTCCTAAAGGCGTTGATCAACAACAACAGGAAGAAATCATCGAGGAAGCAGACCCTGTAAGAGTTCAAAAGCCCGCTTATATTTACCAGTTATATCGTGCCTTAAAAGGAATTCGTACTCCTTTGAACTACATTGATGAGTTTCTTAAAGACAAAGGACATGGGAACGAATATATCTTTCGAAAAAAATGGAAAGTTTGGGAATTGCTCGAAAAGGGGTGGCTGAGGAAACCCTTGCAAATATCCCAAGTGATCCTCGTGACTGGGGGCCGAATCCTGCATATGGGAATGATGATGACAAATTATACAGTCAATTTCAACCAAAAATGGGTGTTGCGGTTGAAAATCAAGGAAAAATGGGAGATTTGTTCATATCTAAGGAGCAAAAGGATCTGTACTCGAATTTGCTAAAGCGTGGGGTAATAAACCCTAGGAGTGTTGATTTTGATTTTCTGGATGCTGTGAATATGAACTTGAGGGAAAAGTTCAGTTATCTTCAACTTGAAAAGTTCTGCTCTGACTCTACAGAGGCATATGCTGAATTAACTGCATATTTCTATTCAAAACTAAGCTTTTTGGATGCGAATAGATTCTCTTTCAGCGTAAAAGACCAAGACTATGTTGTGGATATGAATATGTTGGCAGATGTGTTAGAAGTCGAAAGAGGAAGATATCAATCAATCAAAGTTTCCATTGCTCGGGCCACACTTGAACTGGTGAAGGACAGGAGAACAGATGAAAAGAACACCTACCTAAGGATGGGTGCATTCAACATCTTGCTTCACAAAATTGTGATTAATTGCCTCCGACCGAAATCAACTTCCAAGACTGATGTTTCAAGTTCAGAGGCCAAGCTGATGTATGTCATTCTCTTTGGAAAAAGGTTTTCTCTCCCTCACACTGTGATGTTTCACATGTATAGAGCAATGATGAAGGACAGAGGTCAACTCTCTTACCCAAGCCTTGTTACGAAGTTATTCAGACATCTGAATATTCAGCCTCCACAAATCTTTTGTGTTCGACCTTGGGATAATATGGTGGTAGGACTGAAAATGGTAACCAAAATGCGTATGAAGGAACTGAGCAAGGAGTTGGAGAAATTCAAGGAGAAGACTCCTGCAAAATCTCATCAAATTTCTTCTGCAGCTAAAAGAAAAGGGAAGGAGCCCATGGTTGCTCCATCCAAGAGAAGAAGAGCTCTCCTCATTGAGGATGAAGATGATGAGGAAGACATCACCATCTCTGCATTGGCTTTGAAGAATTTAAGTTGTCCTATTCCACAGCAAGAATCGGAACAAATGACAAAAGAAGCAGAGGAGAAGGAAGAAGAAGAATTAGAAGCTGAAAAAGAAATAGAGGAGGAAAGACCAGAAGAAGAAAGAAGAGAAGAAGGAGAACATGAGGAACACTCTTCTCCACCGGTAGGCATGGAAACAGGGGGAGATCAGGAGAAAGGAGTGAAGTCTTCATGTCCTGATACAAGTGAATGAGTCAGTCGCTCACCAGCAGACCCAGAGGATGTTTATGCATCTCAGTTTCCAGTTGAAGGTCATGAAGTTTCATCGCCAAACCTGCGAGATTATGCTGATCTACCATCGTCTGCATTTACTCCATCAGATCGAGCCGAAGTAAGTACTCAGACTGATAATGGAGCAGATTTTCGCAGAATCATGGATATTCTCTTGGAGATGCGAGGTCAAATTTATGCCTTGGGATGCGAAGTTCAAAGCTTGAAGAATGAAGGTCAAGCTTCTTCATGTTCATTGAATGATAAAATGCAAGCCCTCTCTTCAGAATCGGCCAATGCCAAGAGTGAGGAGATTGCACAACTAAAGGAAGACTTTAAAAGGCTGGAAGGCATCGTTTAGTCTATGGAAGATTTCCAGCTTGTCCGCGTTCCCAAGCAATCTTGACTTCATCTCATCCCTTTTAATGATGACAAAAAGGGGGAGAGATGCAAGATTTGATCAAAAACTTTTCATTCATTAAACTTTTTGTTTGTTGGATTGCCTTGTGGTTTGTGGTTTGAACCTGTTTGACTTTGTTTTGTGTATGGATGAGAACTGAACCAGACTTGGACTTGACTGTTTCTATTAACCAATATTGATATCTTATGAATGGCTTCATCATATACTAGACTAACCTATTTTCTGTGGTTGCAGATTCTAGTGTTATTCTATTAGCCATTTATCTCTATAAGATATGCATATGTGTTTGAGGAATGTTTTGCAGGTCAAAGAAATCCAAATCTGCAGGAAAGTTTTGTCACCATCAAAAAGGGGGAGATTGTTGGAGAAATATTCTTGAAGTGTTTTGAAGTTGACAAAACGTTTCTATCAGTCTAGTCTGAAGGCTTGCAAACTCTACTATTTAAAGTCTGAAGACCTCCGGAGAGCTAGACTCAAGACTCAAAGTCTATCCTCATTGACAGTCTCTAATCCGTTGAAGAAAGGTTATCCAGAACTGGATGTTTCGTTAAGGATTTGACCTTATCAACTGGAGAAGATCTCATGGCTAGAGAAGACATAACAGAGTCCTTTGATTGATCGAAGATTGACTCGATAAATTGAAGATCCGGTGATTGCCTAAATATTATTGGAAGGTTCGCTTATGGAAACCGAGATCGATTGTATGGGCGAACGGGATTGATGGGCTATCAACACGTTCCTTTAATAGCTTGAACAATCTTCCTAATTGATTCCGTCCAACGGGTAGATTGGAGGAATTCCTTTGGTAAGTGCCAACGGGTATGATGGCATAAATGAGTATATAAGGAAGACTGTCTTAGTTGTTCAAGGTGTGCGCGATAGAAGAATTCCAAAGTCTGAAGCTCCTTTTTGTTTAGACAAATCCTTTGAGCGAACACTTGTATACGAAAGAGAGAGTCTATATTTGTGAGAAATCTTGAGGAGGTGTGGTAGAACATCTACACTGTGGAATCAAGGCAAAGCCGTGTCTGTAACTTCTCTTTTGTTCATAGTGGAATCCAGCCAATAGGCCGTCGGTGAAGAAGAGTAGACGTAGGCTTGATATAAGCCGAACCACTATAAACCGCGTGTTCAATTTTCTCTTCTCTCAGTCTTACTTTGATTATCGTTTCCTTCAACTGTCTAGTATTGTGCAATTGTTGAAGAAAAATCCTTTATATACCTATTCACCCCCCTCTAGGTACTCATACTAGCAATATCGAACCCACCAAGCCGAGCTATACTGACGACGAGCCGTGAGCTTCCGGCGACGGTTCTTGATACAAGCCTTCAACGACGGACCGTCCCACGAACTGTTGCTGCTTCTTGCTCGGCGACGGTGCCGCCTTCCGGTTCTCTGCCCATCGTCGCCGCGTCCTCTTTGCCCACTGCTTTCTGTCCAGCGAGCCCAGTGGCGTCCGGCCGCTGCCCGAAAAGTGCCGCTGCGTTCAACCCACCTCGTCTTTCGGTTCCCCCGCTGACGGTTTGGCCCACACACCGCCGTGGGCGTCGGCGACACCGGCACCGATGGGAAAGTTGAAACAGCAGCCTAAACGGCCGCCTAACCCCCAGCCCGGATCGGCCATAGCGTCGCCAGCAAGGGGGAGGTCGCCGGCCTGGACCGGCGGAGGACGGTTGTCCGTCACGGTCCTCCCCTCTCCTCAGATCGCGCCTCAAGCGATCTGACGGAAAGAAGGATGGAACCGGGTCGGGAAGCCTGGTTCACGGGTTTGACCGACCCGGTCTCCTCTCATTAATCTGAGATGCGGGTTGGGTCCGGAGACTCGACCCGGATCCACGCGCTTTCTTCTTTTTGCCTTTCGCCAATCCGAGCCGATCCGGACCCGAGTCGGGTCGGATCATGAGACCGGACCCTGATCCACCGGTTGGCAATTATTTATTATTATTATTTAAAAAATACAAATATAAAATATTTTCAAAAAATTCTGCAATTAGGACAAGGCTGAAAAATAGTTTTTGAGTAGTTTTCTCCAAAAAAATTGCATGAAAAATCCTTTAAAAAAAAAAACAAATCTTATCTTTAGTGAATACGGTGATCTTCTTCTCGAGCCATTTGGCTTGCATCCAATATATCTATTCATTCATCCCTCTCATTAGTTGATTAACTAGTGTAATCAAGTTTTCGATCCTAATTTCTCTAATTACAATATTTTACTTGGATTTTTAATCGATCCACTGTAAATCGAATTAGTGGTGGCTTGCAAGTTAAAAAAAAAAAAAAAAAAAACGAACTGTAAGTCATGAACTAGTAGTGGGCTTGGGAGAGTTCGGACTAAACCTAAGCTTAGAAAATCATTAGCCTCATGTGCCTACGGGAGGCTTTCAAGAGGTAATGACAAATGTGTTGCTAGGTGTCAAAATTTCAGCTTGGGAACACTATTAGTGAAGTAACCTCAATATTGAGTAAGCAAATTATCGATTGAATAAGTAATTGGCCACCTCTTCTTGCGATTATAAATGCTAATAATAGTAAACCACACATATGATATTCAATGATGCATCAAATCCCACCGATATACTTGGTTGGTTGCACTTGAAGGATATTAAAGGTAGCTTTCATTGTTTCGAGAGGTGGTTCTTACTATGTAACACTTTCCCTTTATAAGGTTCAAGAGATGGCTCTTACGATATAATACTCTGTCCCACGTGAAGCTTAGTTTTAGGAGTAAGTAAAAAAGATTAAAAGCTCAGATAAGCCATTGGATGGCCCGAATTTTCAGGTCTGGCCTGGGTCAAGATTTCGAGCTCCCGCTTATTTATACTCAAAGCACTTTGATAAAGTCATTAATAAGTTAAAAAATAAACATATAAAGAAGTGATCTTTGAGGAGAAAAATCTAGTAACGATATCTAATTTTAACACTAATAAAAAAATCGGGCTAGGGCCCAACCAGCCTTGTATTTCGACCTCTACCAAGTCTGCAAATTCCATGAAGTTGTTAATGCTCGCGTAATTGACGGGGTACTAAAAGACTTCTCTCTTCTTCTTTCTTTTTTCTTTTTGGTTGGGTTATGGTTGTCTGCTTTCACGACGACTTGATGGAATGTCGAGTCTTCGTCTCCATGGTCTTCCCAATCCTCACGTAATTGATAGTGAATGTGAGACACCAATTTGTTTAGTCTTCAGTCTTTGTCTACATGGACTTCATGGAATATGAGGCACCAATTTCTTTTATACGAAACCATGTAAATGATATTTGAGGTGAAATACCTAACAATTGATCTATTTTTGATATTTTGTCAAAAAAAAAATCTATGTTTTATACTAAAGCTAGGATTCAACCAGCCTGGACCTCTATTTCGGCCTCTACCGAGCCTGACATGGACTTGTCGATGCTCACGTAATTGATGGGGTACTAAAAGACTTGTCTCTTCATTTTTATTTTATTTTTTTGGTTGGGTTATCGTCGGCTGCTTAAACGACGCACCTGATGGAATATTCAGTCTTCATCTCCGTTGACTTCCCAGTCCTCACGTAATGGATGGGGAATATGAGGCACCAATATGAACTTCATATGGACCTTCCGCTTTTGTAATATATTTATTTTAACATGCGAAATCATATGGCATAAAATAAGTGAAGATAAGCCATACACAATAATTAATAATAGTATGCCACATCAGTTATGATACCAAATTTATAAAATAATTTTAGTGTGTTTACAATATTAATAACAATATTCATTTATACTACCACACTTTGAACCCTGTGTAGAGCGTACCTTCTTTGAAACCTCAGAGTATGTACATATTTCTTCAAAGAGATGAGGTAAAATTGAGGGCCACAAAAGTTCGGATAAGTCTACAATACTTCCCATTGTGGAATCAGTCGATAATTGAATTTTGCGCAGGATCAAGGTGTTAAATGCAGCTAAGACTGAAAGTTGGGATCACAAGAGGAGATGGGGAAACAACTGTTTCTTATTCTTAACTCTGCTCTCCTGTGGTGGTGGAGCTCCATCACAATCTCAAGAGCATACTCACAAAACCAAACGGATCAGCTCGCGTTAGTCTCCTTCAAAAATGCAATACATAAAGACCCATTTGGAGTCTTGAGCTCTTGGAATGATTCTACTCATCATTGTGAGTGGCAAGGTGTTTTGTGCAGCAAAAGACATCCTGGGAGGGTCACATCCCTGGACTTGAGATCACAAGGCTTGGAAGGCTTACTATCTTCTCATGTAGGTAACCTCTCTTTTATGAGGATCCTATTTTCGCAGAACAACAGCTTTCATGGTGAAATCCCACCACAGATCGGCAACTTGCTTTGGCTTCATGTTCTTGTTCTCAGTAACAACTCATTTGGTGGGCCAATACCCTCTAATCTTACCCATTGCTCAAACCTCAAGACCCTGAATCTCATAAATAATCAACTTGTGGGAGGAATTCATTCTGATCTTAGTTCTTTAACAAGACTCAAAGGCTTGGGCTTGGCTAGGAATAGTCTCGTAGGTCCTATTCCTCGTTCAATTGGAAACCTCTCGCTACTACAAAAGCTCTCCTTGTGTGAAAATGTATTAAGCGGAGAAATACCTGAGGAATTGTCCAGACTCAAGAGATTGACATTTTTCCAGCTATCTACCAACAAACTAATCGATGAGGTTCCAGCGGGGCTTTTAAACATCTCTGACATTGTTTTATTCGATGTTGGTAGTAACCAGTTGCGGGGAAGCTTTCTCAGTGATGTTAGCACCGCTCCTCCTTCTCTCTATCTCCTTGGCGCCTATGATAACTTGTTCACCGGGATGATTCCGTCAACGTTAACGAATTTCACAAGCCTTGAAAAGCTTATGCTTACCCAGAACAACTTCCATGGCCCAATACCCAAAAATCTAGGAAGGCTAAAGGGCCTTTATGCGATTGAATTCAGCAATAATCAATTGCAGGATGACTTGAGTTTTATCACTTCTTTAGTTAATTGTTCCAACTTAGCATATCTTGAGATAGCTATGAACTTGTTTTATGGATCGTTTCCGAGATCCTTCTCCAATCTCTCCACCATTAAATGGATTTATATGTCAGACAATCGGATCCAAGGATCTATTCCTTTAGCCATCGGAAATCTCTCAACTTGTATGTTTGGGGTTTAAGAAATAATTTTCTAACTGATTGCATTCCTCATTCCATCAGAGCACTTTCCAACTTGCATCAACTTGATTTAGGCAGGAACATGTTTACTGGAGAGATACCGTCTTCAATTAGTAACATTACGTCGTTAAATCTCCTTGACCTTTCCTCCAACATTTTCCAAGGCCACATACCACAAAGTCTCGGCAACTGCAGGCAACTAATTGTGCTTGATCTTTCCAACAATAACCTAATTGGCTCAATTCCTATTGAAATCATGGGTCTTTCTTCCTTGTCAATCATCCTTAGTTTAGCAAATAATAATTTAAGTGGATCTCTTCCATTGCAAGTTGGATCTTTAAAGAATCTTGGCATATTAGATCTATCTCACAATAGATTGACCGGCTTAATTCCAGCATCCATCAGCATGTGTTTGGTATTGGAACGACTTCACTTAGAAGCTAATTCTTTTCATGGTCAACTCCCTGAAGCTTTACGTCCATTACGGGGTCTACAAGAGTTGGACCTTTCCAATAATAACTTTTATGGTCCAATCCCGAGCTTTCTCACAGGGCTTTCACTACTCAAGTACTTGAATTTGTCCTTCAATCAACTAGAAGGACAAGTTCTAGAGGGTGGAGTTTTTCTTAATGCTAGTTCTGTATCGGTTTATGGAAATACGGAACTCTGTGGAGGTGTTCCCAGTTTGAAGCTTCCTCTTTGCAAATCATCAAGCCCTAAGAAGTCTTCTTCAACCAAGGCCAAAGTAATATACGTGGTAGCTGTCAGTTTGTTATGTTTAGCTTTGTTGCTCCTATGTCTGTCGATCTTTTATCGCAAAAAGAAGCAGACGACAACCAATGCCTCCACTTCATTATCTTTCGAGAACCAATTCTTGAGGATTTCATATGAAGAACTCTTGAGAGCGACTGATCGATTCTCTGAGACCAATTTGATTGGTAAAGGGAGATACGGCACAGTTTATAAAGGGATTCTTGATACCGGTGCCACAGTGGCGACGAAGGTGCTCAATCCAACGCAAAGAGGTGCTTCAAGGAGCTTTATCTCTGAATGTCGAACTCTAGGAACCATTAGACACCGAAACCTTGTGAAGATACTAAGTGTCTGCTCGAGTGTGGACTTTTGTGGCAATGACTTCAAAGCTCTAATATATGAGTTCATGGCTAATGAGAGCTTGGAGGAGTGGCTGCACCCTAGGACTATAGGACGACATGATGAGTGTAGCGAATCGAGAAATCTGAGACTAATGCAAAGATTAAACATTGCCATTGACATAGCTACCACGATCCAATATCTCCACGAGGGTTGCTATCTAGCCATCGTCCATGGAGATTTGAAGCCAAGTAATGTGCTTCTGGACGACAACATGATGGCTCGAGTTGGAGATTTCGGGCTTGCAAAGATCATTTCAATGGTGTCTATCGAAGCCATAGGAGTTCAAGATCAGGGTAGTTCAACTTCAACTGCAGTCAAAGGATCCATTGGCTATGTGCCTCCTGGTATGAAACAATCATTTTTTCTCAATTAGTTTTTATTTGATTGCAATAGTAATATGTGAGTTCCAAAAGTTTGACCAAACAATTATTCTTAGCATTATGTTATGATTTGTATGCTCTGACACCTCTTTTTCACAACTCAATTCCTCTTTCCACTATTAATAGCTTCCGCAGAAAAAGAAATACGTATCTTTTTGTATGAAAAGATTAATAGTAGCTTGCCCTAATCGTATTTTAAATTAAGATGAGAATAAATCATCATAATTTTTATCAATGAATGGAAAATTTTTAGACAACTTGTGAATCCATGTGAATAAATAGATTAAGCATAATGTATCATCTCATATTTATATGTTCTTTTTATAATTCATATTTTGTCTCATATCACGTTCATGCCATTAAAATAGATTGCGAATCTCTTTTGGAATGTTATGACTTAAGGTCTTAACAATAAGTAATTTTTCCTTTATGGCATACTCTTTCATGACCAATAATTTAATATTAGAAAAATATATTAGATGACATGACATTTATGCCAGAAATTGTTGGAGGATACACTAATTGACAACACGATGGGCTCTACCCAACTATCACTTTCCCTAAACTTATTGGTCAGAGCATATTAAGACAAATTTACGCATTTACAAGTATAAATCCATCACCATCAACAAATCACTCTACGTCTCTTCTTTTCCCCCCACTGTGTTTATTTTTTGCCTGTTCTTCTTGTCTTTGCATAAGAGAAAGTGCGGTATAGGTATTAAACATAATTTGTATCATGAAAATGATGAGCCTCACGTGAATCCCATATATTTCCAAGTCAAAACACCAACTATTCAAATTCAGTTAACACATAGACTTCTGCCAAGGCCTTCACCCAACATATTTTCTTCTTTTTCAATTTTCACCCGTATCCTACTAGAGGACAAAGCCACTTTTGATGTTTAGGCAATTTGTGTAGCAAACATGAGACAACTTTTGTTGCACTTAGTAGTTTTGGAGAAGAAGTTTATACATTGTTAACTGACCTTTGGTTCACTTTATGAATTCTAAAATCCTATTTCTCTACCATTAATGCATTTCTCAACGGTTGATGCACTTTATAAGAGTTCATACGACAGGCGCCAAACATCAGCCATATATAGTAAACTAAATGAAAAATTAAATGGAGATAAATGAACGCAAAAAACCAGTAGGGGGCTTTGGGACCCTTGGCCTTGCTCAAAGGATCCCTTGGCCTCTGCCATGCATAGTGGGCTCGATTGTGAAGTGAGAGAGGACTTGCAAGCCCTCACTCTATGTTGGGTGTGACAGGCATGATCCCTCACAATTTTCTTCGGCAAGCTCTTGCAAATGGACATCAAGCAAATTCCCATGAGACCTAGAAGCTTTTTCTAAACAATTGACTTCAAGAAAAAGTGTATGTTCGTTCCTATTAATGTCTTGATGAAATTTTCAGAGTATGGCATGGGACACAAGGTTTCCACACTTGGGGATGCATATAGTTACGGCATTCTATTATTGGAGATGTTCACAGGAAAGAGACCCACTGAAGAGGCTTTTGGGCACCATCTTAACCTCCACAATTTTGTCCGAATGGCTCTTCCGGATCGAGCAATGGACATTATAGACTTAAGGCTTTGGAGTGAAGCTGGTGACCGACAACAAGAGATGAAAATTAGAGATTGCATTATCTCTGTATTCGAAGTTGGAGTCGCATGTTCGATGGAATCACCGCTGGAACGGATGGGCATGACAGAGGCAATAAGGAAATTACACTTGATCAAGGTGAGTTATGAAGCCAAAGAGAGGATGATAGGTATGTAGCTAAATCAGTTTTCTAATTTTGTCTTGGAACTTTTTCACTAGTAGAGAAAATCATCGTGCAAAGGTAGTGCTAGCAAATTTATATGAATGTCTCCCTAACTAGTCTACCTACCCATACCTATTATGTGTGTTTTTTATAGTTGCATTTTATAATCGTGGAAAGTGGATGTATGGAGTTAAGTCCACTTATTTCCACCAAGTAATCATATAAAATTTGATGAATTTGCTTATTTGACCGGTTTTCTTCATTTCCGTTGCCAATGTGGATCGATGCGTTGCTTAATTATCATGGGTGGGCCATTGCCCTTACCTCTCTCTTTGTGCACGCTTGTGTATTAGAATGTGACTTCACCGTAAGGTCACGAGCTCAAGGCCAACTCTTAATGTCATACTTAAACGAGAGCCCATGGTCAATTGGAGATCAAGCTTGATCAAATCCAAAGGCAAGGAGAGGGAGGCAACCTTAAAACAAGATCATGGGGTCAAGGCTAACTCTCGATGTTGCTGTTGGGAGTGACCTCACTATCAATTGGAAGCCATGCTTGATCGAATTTGGGCGACGTTGCCGATGAAATTATGTTGCGGTCATGTTGCTAACACCAACAGCCACCGTGTGAGACCCCCTACCTTCTCTCCAAACCTCCTTTTCTTTTATCTTTTTTTCTTTGCTATGGCATCAAATTACAGACTTTCTTTTTTGGTCAATAGAGAAAGAGAGTTAACAAAGACATAAATGGGACATGATCAAAAAAGGGAACATGGATGCATATTTGTTGCACTCGTTGGTGTGCTTACTACAATATCTAATTATCCTCATCAAGTCTTCCCACTCAACCAACCCTCTCTCTTTCTTCACCATTAGCCACCGTCTCCGGCTATTGCGGCCCCCTATCATCATGGTCACCTCCTCCATGTCTCACTACTTTCTCCTTCGTGTCATCCATGACCATCTTTGCTTTCTCTATTTGTTGACCCAAAACACTCTCTCCTTCACTGTCTCTTCTCTCACCGCCAAATTTCTAAGGTCTCCAAACCACCATTGATGACCTGATTTAGCCATTATGGCCTTTAAGATCTCATGGAAATTTCAATGGACAAGCTAGATGTAGGAGGCATCCCCAAACCTTGAGATGGCCTTTTTGTCACGCCCCAAACCTCGAGCACGTGCACAACCCTCGATGGTCGATAGAATTTCGTGATATTCCCAGGACTTGTTGCCGGCCCTTTTTATCTTATTGCACATGCGAAGCGAATTAACTAATCCCCTGACAATGACATATATGGGATAGAAAAGCAGGACAACCAATTTCAAATCAAATACACTTTTATAAACACTTCAAGCTTATACAGAAGGTCCATGTCATAAAGAACTAATGAGCCACATATGCTCCTGACCCTTCCGCTTCAAGCTCCTGGCTCTTTATACTAAGAACCTGAAAATTGTTATTCAATAACTAGTGAGATACAAATCTCAGCGAGTTCCACCCCTAAGCCCCAGTTAGTACGCCAACTCAACTCAAGGTATCTATCCAGAACTACCCCACCACAAGCAACAACCAACAATCAATAGTCGGTTCACATGCAATCTTACCTAGTATGACATACCCTGCACGTTGAATCTCAGCACAACACACGCAATGCACATGGCCATTAAATGATGTAGTTCATCAATCACATACAAGTCGCATCACAAGTGATCTCACCTGGCTATTGCCACGCCCTGCACATTATCAATTCATGTGTGCGTGCCATGAACAAGGTGATCAACTCATGCATGACCGGAACCAATGATGTCATGATTCTCATGTGTTCTTGCACATTAGTGCGTCACCTATCACACATCAATATATCCCACGCGTCCCAATTATAAGGTAAAATCGTTATGACACGTCCCATACTGCACCACATAATTTTACCCCATAATGAGGCGAAACTATCTCTGTGACATCCCAAATTTACGAGGCCGTTTGGTCATGATATCCACTTAACTATCCAAAGTGTCCACTGTAGAATTTAAAACCCAAAAACGAAGATAGAACGGACTAACACCTTTTCTTGCACGGCTCTTGGTCCCACTTTCTAGAAATTAAAGAAACCATGTAAAATGATATTTGAGGTGAAAAACCTAACAATTGATCTATTTTTTATACTTTGTTAAAAAAAAATTATTTTTTATACGAAAGCTAGGATTCAACCAGCCTGGACTTCTATTTCGGCCTCGGCCGGGCCTGACATGGACTTGTCGATGCTCCCGTAATTGATGGGGTACTAAAAGACTTCTCTCTTCATTTTTTCTTTTTGGTTGGGTTATCGTCGTCTGCTTGAACGACGCGCTTAATGGAATATTCAGTCTTCGTCTCCGTTGACTTCCCAGTCCTCACGTAATGGATAGGGAATATGAGGCCCCAATTTGCTCGGTCTTCAGTCTTCGTCTGCATTGACTCCGTGGAATATGAGGCACCAATATGTCCTTCATATGGACCTTTCGCTTTTGTAATATGTTTATTTTAACATGCGAAATCATATGGCATAAAATAAGTGGAAGATAAACCAGACACAATAATTAAGAATAGTATGCCACATCAATTATGATACCAAATTTATAACCGGATAGGACTAGATTAGATAGGATATGAAATTCAAGGATTTCATCCACTGTTTAGTGATTTAAATGATAAAATCGAATATATTTACATCATATAATTTATATTGTTTGGTATAAACGGCATATTAATATAAATAAACCAAAAATTTTACAAATGGAGATAGCAAAAATCTCTCGCAACACTCTTGTTTACTTTATTTTTATTTACTTTTATTTATTTTATTTTCCTCTCTTTTTAAATTAATTTCTTTTTCTATTTCTTTATTTTCCTTCCATCATTCTCTTATAGATTTTTATTAAATAGTAAACTACACAAGGATACATAAAATACTAAATACCTAAAATATGTAATAAATGTAAATATATTTTTATATATATTGAATTTATTTTACAAAATAGAATTAAATTCGAATATATAAATAAAATAAGATTAAATTAAAATAACTAAATTTTATTTTTTGTTATTTTGAATTTCTTATATTAGAATCCAAATATTAATTTATATTGAAATATAGTTTTAATTTTGTTAATTTAAGAATATTGTCATTTAAGGAAAATAACTTTCCTATTATGAATATTAGAAATCCTATCTACCTTTACTCTACATCCCCTATGAGATAATTTTGTCCAATCTATATCACTTTTATATCCGACTTTATCTTATCTTGAGCAGCCACCAAATGTGGGATAGGATAAATTTTATCCCGACTGCTAAACGCAGCCTAGAAAGGTCATAGACTCGTCATAGTTGGAAAATTCCTCATTGAGGATTTTATGTGCTTGGATATGACCACCAAAATGGAAATTAAGACCCAAGAACACGCCAAAATTTGCGGTCAATGAAATTTGATTTACAAGTTTTACGCTTGTGGAGTTAGTCGAGGGAATCTTCCCTGAGGATTTTATGTGCTTGGATATAACCACCTAAATGAATTTTCATGTATTCTCAAATTATGATGTCTTAAAAATTAAGACCTAAGAACATGCCAAAATTTGCCGTCAATGACATCTGATTTACAAGTTTTACGCTTGTGGAATCAGTCGATGGAATCGATACGAAGTTGTTGTATATGACTAAGTGGAACCTATAATCTGGGAAAGTACTACAAAAGCTCTAGAAATCTTTATTGTTGGGATGACGTAATACAAGCCCGATACTTTCTTCTAGAGAATAGAAAAACAAAAACAGAGTTCAAGTTCGAGCCCAGAAACAAATTCCGGTGGATGATGACAACTTTTATTCATGTCATTGGCAAATCTTGGTTTTGACGTTCATCAATAGAACTGCGCATGTTAAAAAACGACTAATCACTGGCTTCGTCCTTCCTATTTTAACATTATACAATCTGTTTCAATGAAATTTTTTAATGGAAAATAATTGACAAGATTATATATATATATATATATATATATATATATATATATATATATATTGTCTGGTATATGTAGATGAGAAAATCTTGATAAATTTATTTTTTATTTTCTTGTTTATTTAGGGTCAAAGTTGGGACGTCACAACCTAGCATTAGTCATCGCTGAGCCACGTTCCTCCGCATACAGGCCAATTTCGAGGTGGAAGTAAATAATTTACTTCCTATCTCCAAGAGAAAATTATTCTCCTTACACTAGAAATTTTGATTTCTTCTGTAACATGTTACAAAATCCGAGCTTTGCATAGGCATACCTAGATGTAAATGTTTTATCTGCATATGTTGGTGTTTTTACGTGTTATTTTTATCCATGTTAAATACATAAACTTCATCGCTTAAGATCTCGAGAATGCCAGCACTTATGTTATTTCTATATATGTGCAGACCTATATCGATGCATAAATACTTAAAAAGCACTTACCACCGTTTAACCCTAGCTTCCAAAGGGAATTTGAGTCTAGTTCTTCACGATATAACTCGGCAACCCATGCCTATATCAAGCGCAATATTGCAAGCAATTCTCCATGAAATCGAGCTTGAATGAAAGTTGGAACTGCTGATTCTTCCCTTGATCGATGTACTAACTCTTCATACCCCTTTATTCTTCAATTTCCTCAGACCAGACGCATCAACTTGCTGCATAAACATGACAAAATTCCCTTGTCTTGCTTGTCTCCACCACATCACGGAGACTCAAATAAGATTAGCCAACTTAATGAGTCGTGATATCCACTTAACTATCCAAAGTTTCCACTGTAGACTTTAAAACCAAAAAGCCAAGATACAACGTACGAACACCTTTTCATGCACGGCTTTTGGTCCCACTTTCTAGATATCGAAGAAACCATATAAAATGATATTTGAGGTGAAAAACCTAACAATTGATCTATTTTTGATACTTTGTCAAAAAAATATCTATTTTTTATACGAAAGCTAGGATTCAACCAGCCTGGACCTCTATTTCGCCTCTACCGAGCCTGACATGGACTTGTCGATGCTCGCGTAATTGATGGGGGTACTAAAAGACTTGTCTCTTCATTTTTATTTTATTTTTTTGGTTGGGTTATCGTCGGCTGCTTAAACGACGCACCTAATGGAATATTCAGTCTTCATCTCCGTTGACTTCCCAGTCCTTACGTAATGGACAGGGAATATGAGGCCCCAATTAGCTCGGTCTTCAGTCTTCGTCTGCATTTTGATTCCGTGGAATATGAGGCACCAATATGAACTTCATATGGACCTTCCGCTTTTGTAATATATTTATTTTAACATGCGAAATCATATGGCATAAAATAAGTGAAGATAAGCCATACACAATAATTAATAATAGTATGCCACATCAGTTATGATACCAAATTTATAAAATAATTTTAGTGTGTTTACAATATTAATAACAATATTCATTTATACTACCACACTTTGAACCCTGTGTAGAGCGTACCTTCTTTGAAACCTCAGAGTATGTACATATTTCTTCAAGAGAGATGAGGTAAAATTGAGGACCACAAAAGTTCGGATAAGTCTACAATACTTCCCATTGTGGAATCAGTCGATAATTGAATTTTGCGCAGGATCAAGGTGTTAAATGCAGCTAAGACTGAAAGTTGGGATCACAAGAGGAGATGGGGAAACAACTGTTTCTGATTCTTAACTCTGCTCTCTTGTGGTGGTGGAGCTCAATCACAATCTCCAGAGCATACTCGCAAAACCAAACGGATCAGCTCGCATTAGCCTCCTTCAAAAATGCAATACACAAAGACCCATTTGGAGTCTTGAGCTCTTGGAATGATTCTACTCATCATTGTGAGTGGCAAGGTGTTTTGTGCAGCAAAAGACATCCTGGGAGGGTCACATCCCTGGAATTGAGATCACGAGGCTTGGAAGGCTTACTATCTTCTCATGTAGGTAACCTCTCTTTTCTAAGGATCCTAATTTTGCAGAACAACAGCTTTCATGGTGAAATCCCACCTCAAATAGGCAATGTGCTTCGGCTTCGTGTTCTTGTTCTTAGTAACAACTCATTTGGTGGGCCGATACCCTCTAATCTTTCCCGCTGCTCAAACCTCGAGATCTTGAATCTCATAAATAATCAACTTGTGGGAGGAATTCATTATGATCTTAGTTCTTTAACAAGACTCCAAGGCTTGGGCTTGGCTAAGAACAGTCTCGTAGGTCCTATTCCTCGTTCAATTGGAAACCTCTCGCTACTACATAAGCTCTCCCTGGGAACAAATGTGTTAAGCGGAGAAATACCTGAGGAATTGTCCAGACTCAAGAGATTGACATTTTTCCAGCTATCTTCCAACAAACTAATCGGTGAGGTTCCAGCGGGGCTTTTAAACATCTCTAACATTGTTTACTTCAATGTTAGTGATAACCAGTTGCGGGGAAACTTTCTCAATGATGTCAGCACCACTTCTCCTTCTCTCTATTTCCTTGGCGCCTACACTAACTTGTTCACCGGGATGATTCCGTCAACGTTAACAAATGCCACAGCCCTTGGACATATTTTGCTTAATGGCAACAATTTCCATGGGCCAATACCGAAAAATCTAGGAAGGCTAAAGGGCCTTCGCCTGATTTCATGGAGTCATAACCACTTTCAGGATGACTTGAGTTATATTTCTTCTTTAGTTAATTGTTCCCACTTAGTAACTCTCCAGATGGACAAGAACTTGTTTTACGGATCGTTTCCGAGATCCTTCTCCAATCTCTCCACCATTAAGCGGATTTCTATGTCATACAATCGGATCCAAGGATCTCTTCCTTTAGCCCTTGGACATCTCTTCAACTTGTCTTTCTTGGAATTATCGTATAATTTTCTAACTGATTGCATTCCTCATTCCATCGGAGCACTTTCCAACTTGCAGCTACTTGGTTTACGTGGGAACATGTTGATTGGAGAGATACCATCTTCGATTGGTAACATTACGTTGTTAAATCTCCTTGACCTTTCCTTTAACATTTTCCAAGGCCACATACCGCAGAGTCTCCGCAACTGCAAGCAACTAATTTATCTTGATCTTACGAAGAATAACCTAATTGGCTCAATTCCTATCGAAATTATGGATCTTTCTTCCTTGTCGATCCTCCTTAGTTTAGCAAACAATAATTTAAGTGGATCTCTTCCATTGCAAGTTGGATCTTTAAAGAATCTTGGCGAATTAGATCTATCTTACAACAGACTGACCGGCTTAATTCCAACGTCCATCAGCGAGTGCTTGGTATTGGAACGACTTCACTTAGAAGCTAATTCTTTTCATGGTCAAATCCCCGAAGCTTTACATCCATTACGGGGTCTAAAAGAGCTGGACCTTTCCAATAATAATTTTTCCGGTCCAATCCCGAGCTTTCTCGCGGGGCTCTTACTACTTGAGTACTTGAATTTGTCCTTCAATCAACTAGAAGGACAAGTTCCAGTGGGTGGAGTTTTTCTTAATGCCAGTTCTGTATCGATTTATGGAAATACGGAACTCTGTGGAGGTGTTCCCAGTCTCAAGCTTCCTCTTTGCAAATCATCAAGCTCTAAGAAGTCTTCTTCAACCAAGGCCAAAGTAATATATGTGGTAGCTGGCAGTTTGTTATGTTTAGCTTTGTTGCTCCTATGTCTATCTATCTTTTATCGCAAAAAGAAGCAGACGACAACCAATGCCACCACTTCATTATCTTTCGGGAACCAATTCTTGAGGATTTCTTATGAAGAACTCCTGAGAGCGACTAATAGATTCTCTGAGACCAATTTAATTGGTAAAGGGAGATATGGCACGGTTTATAAGGGGATTCTTGATGGAGGTGCCACGGTGGCGACAAAGGTGCTCAATCTAATGCAAAGAGGTGCTTCAAGGAGCTTTATCTCCGAATGTCGAACTCTAGGAACCATTAGACACCGAAACCTCGTGAAGATACTAAGTGTCTGTTCGAGTGTGGACTTTTGTGGCAATGACTTCAAAGCTCTAATATATGAGTTCATGGCTAATGAGAGCTTGGAGGAGTGGCTTCACCCTGGAACTATAGGACAAGATGACGAGTGTAGTGAATCGAGAAATTTGAGACTAGTGCAAAGATTAAACATTGCCATCGACATAGCTACCGCAATCGAATATCTCCACAAGGGTTGCTATCCAGCCATCGTCCATGGAGATCTAAAGCCGAGTAATGTGCTTCTGGACAACGACATGATGGCTCGAGTTGGAGATTTCGGGCTTGCAAAGATCATTTCAATGGTGTCTACCGAAGTCATAGGAGTTCAAGACCAAGGTAGTTCAACTTCAACTGCAGTCAGAGGATCCATTGGCTATGTGCCTCCTGGTATGAAACTGTCATTTTTTCTCAATTAGTTTTTATTTGATTGCGATAGTAATATGTGAGTGCCAAAAGTTTAACTAAACAATTATTCTTTAGTTATGTTATGATTCGTATGCTCTGACACCTCTTTCTCACAACTCAATTCCTCTTTCCACTATTAATAGCTTCCGCAGAAAAAGAAAATACATATCTTTTTGTACGAAAAGATTAATAGTAGCTTGCCCTAATCATATTTTAAATTAAGATGAGAATAAACCATCATAAATTTTTAGACAAAACTCGTGAATCCATGTGAATAAATAGATTAAGCATATTGTATCATCTCATATTTATATTTTCTTTCTATAATTCGTATTTTGTCTCATATCACGGTCATGCCATTAAAACAGATTGCGAATCTCTTTTGGAATGTTATGACTTAAGGTCTTAACAATAAGTAATTTTTCCTTTATGGCAGACCCTTTCATGACCAATAATTTAATATTAGAAAAATATATTAGATGACATGACATTTATGCCAGAAACCGTTGGAGGATACACTAGTTGACAACACGATGGGCTCTACCCAACTATCACTTTCCCTAAACTTATTGGTCAGAGCATATTAAGACAAATTTATGCATTTACAAGTATAAATCCATCACCGTCAACAAATCACTCTACGTCTCTTCTTTTCCCCCCACTGTGTTCATTTTTTGCCTGTTCGTCTTGGCATTTTCTTCTCGTCTTTGCATAAAAGAAAGTGTGGTATAGGTATTAAACATAATTTGTATCATGAAAATGATGAGCCTCACTTGGATCCCATATGTATGTTTCCAGTCAAAAAACCAACTATTCAAATTCAATTAACACATAGACTTCTGCCAAGGCCTTTACCCAACATATTTTCTTCTTTTTCAATTTTCACCCATATCCTACTAAGGGACAAAGCCACTTTTGATGTTTAGGCAATTTGTGTAGCAAACATGTGACAACTTTGGTCACACCTGGTAGTTTTGGAGAAGAAGAATTTATATGTTTTTAACTGATCTTTTGTGCACTTTATGAATTCTAAAATCATATTTCTCTACCTTTGATGCATTTCTCAACGGTTAATGCACTTTATAAGAGTTCACACATTAGGCGCTAAACATCAGCCATATACTGTAAACTAAACGAAAATTAAACATAGAGAAATGAAAGCAAAAAACCAGTAGGGGGCTTTGGGACCTCTGCCTTGCTCCAACAGAGGATCCCTTGGCCTCTGCCATGCACAGCGGGCCCAATTGTGAAGTGAGTGAGGGCTTGCAAGCCATCTCTCTATGTTGGGTGCGATAGGCGCGATCTCTCACAATTTTCTTTCGCAAGCTCTTGCAAATGGACATCAAGCAAAATCCCATGTGACTTAGAAGCTTTTTCTAAACAATTGACTTCAAGAAAAAGTGTATGTTCATTCCTATTAATGTCTTGATGAAATTTTCAGAGTATGGCATGGGACACAAGGTTTCCACACTTGGGGATGCATACAGTTACGGCATTCTATTATTGGAGATGTTCACAGGAAAGAGACCCACTGAAGAAGCCTTTGGGCACCATCTTAACCTCCACAACTTTGTCCGAATGGCTCTTCCGGATCGAGCAATGGACATTATAGACTTAAGGCTTTGGAGTGAAGCTGGTGATCGACAACAAGAGATGAAAATCAGAGATTGTGTTATCTCTGTATTCGAAGTTGGAGTCGCATGCTCAATGGAATCACCGCTGGAACGGATGGACATGACCGAGGCAGTAAGGAAATTACACTTGATCAAAGTGAGTTATGAAGCCAAAGTGAGGATGATAGGTATGTAGCTAAATCAATTTTCGCATTTCATCTTGGAACTTTTTCACTAGTAGAGAAACTCATCGTGCAAAGGTAGTGCTAGCAAATTTACATAAATGTCTCGCTAACTAGTCTACCTACCATGCCTATTATATGTGTTTTTTATAATTGCATTTTATAATCGTGGAAAGTGGATGTATGGAGTTAAGTCCACCTATTTCCACCAAGTAATCATGTAAAATTTGATGAATTTGCCTATTTTCCCGGTTCTCTTCATTTCCGATGCCAATGTGGATCGATGCATTGCTTAATTATCATGGGTGGGCCATTGCCCTTACCTCTCTCTCTGCGCACGCTTGTGTATTAGAATGTGACCTCACCGTGAGGTCACGAGCTCAAGGCCAACTCTTAATGTCGTGCTTAAACGAGAGCCCACGGTCAGTTGGAGATCGAGCTTGATCAAATCCAAAGGCAAGGAGAGGGAGGCAACCTTATCACAAGATCATGGAGTCAAAGGCTAACTCTCGATGTTGTTGTTGAGAGTGACCTCACTATCAATCGAAAGCCATGCTTGATCGAATTTGGGCGATGTTGCCGATGAAATTATGTTGTTGTCATGTTTGCAACACCAACAGCCACCGTGTGAGACCCCCCTACCTCCTCTCCAAACCTCCTTTTCTTTTTTCTTTTTTCTTTGTTATGGCATCAAATTACAGACTTTTTCTTTTTTCTTTTTTTTTGGTCGATAGAGATAGAGAGTTAACAAAGACATAAATGGGACATGATAAAAAAGGAAACATGGATACATATTTGTTGCACTTGTCGGTGTGCTTACTACAATGTCTAATTATCTTCATCAAGTCTTCCCACTCAACCAACCCTCTCTCTTTCTTCACCATTAGCCACCGTCTTTGGCCGTTGCGGCCACCTATCATCACGGTCGCCTCCTTCACATCTCACTACTTTCTCCTTCGTGTCATCCACGACCATCTTTGCTTTCTCTATTTCCTGACCCAAAACACTCTCTCCTTCACTGTCTCTTCTCTCACCGCCAAATTTCTAAGGTCTCCAAACCGCCATTGATGACCTGATTTAGCCATTATGGTCTTTAAGATCTCATGCAAATCTCAATGGACAGGCTAGATGTAGGAGGCATCCCCAAACCTTGAGATGGCCTTTTGATCTCATCATCGTTGACAACTTGATTGTAGATGACGAGAGGAGCTCGACGTGAGGTCTTGAGACCCACCAAAGGCATAAACTTGACATTTGGGCAAGCTTGGCTGCCCTCAAATGAGAAAGGGAGAAAGAGCTATGCGAAAGCAGGGACAAGAACCGACATTGAAGTGATATGAGAGAGAGGGTGAACGGAGCATGACACGATCCCTTGTCAACACCAACAGTAAATGGTGGAGTGAAGAAGGTCATGATTTATATTGGCAGTGGAGGCACGTTAGTGACACGAGTTGCGTGTGGTTGTAGGGCTCGGTAGGGGGCGGAGATAGACTAGAGGGAGAGAAAAGATTGGCATTGGGATTTTGAGGAGTGATTGGGGAAGGTGTACAATTAACAAGAGAGACTCATGTCTTGATCTGGCATTGGAGACAACAGATAAGTAAACCAATGGTACAACGGATCCGCATCCAATGACATAGATGTGGTGCAAAATACATAACACCACGGTATAGTGACGAAAACACTAAGCAAACAAAACTGATTCACGATATGGATGGAATAGGCTATATTAGGGCAAGTGCCCATGAAATATATACCAAACTGCAGGTCAACTATCAATAGTGTAACAACGCGCAATATAATGCCATCAAGCAGCTCAAGTTTGGCATTAGGATCAAAATCAGGGGCACGCTGAAAACATCATGAATTGAGATCATAACAGGAACAATCTAATGCTAATATCAAGTCACAATGTAAGAGACTATTGACTTTGTGTATTGCTCAATTGGACAATGTATTACACTAGAGGGATATTTGTATCCAGGATAATATACACAAGGAAGTAATCTATTATGGGTGTTTAACTCCAAACCATCCCTTCTCGTGATATCATAAAGCGTAAAAGTTGAAAGAACACTTTGTTCTCTCATGCATCCTTTCATTACAAAAGCAGATAATTAGTTGATGATCAAGAACACTTAAATCTACAAAAGCCATTTCAAACATTTGCAAAATATTGCTAATTTGCTAGTAATAATATGCTTAAGATGCTCTTATGAGCAACATGTTATACATCCATATTTTTCTAAACTTAGCTCATGAATCATATCAAGCTAGTCGTTTTTATTTTCCCTTTATTTTTTATGTCACACCCATGACGCATATAACAATAGGCCATAGGTAAGCTTGTCACTCTAAAAGCCTTTCCTAGTATGGAAGTTCTCCTTCATAGTTGCCTGGAGGATCGTAGTTGCACACAACGTACCACCACCCATTGTTACACTGAACCTTAGCACACCCGACTCGAACTGAGTCACACCAAACCATTTGAGTGTAGTGCAAGCAATCGCACCCGCTTGCGTAGGTGTTGGTGTTGTAATTGTAGTTTTGCTTCTCTGTGACCCACAAACTGACGGCGTAGGTGCCAGTGAACGTGCCAGTGCCCTTGGCAAGGTTCTCGCCATAAGGTCCATTGGAGTGCATGAGGCCGCAGTCGCTGACTCGTTGGTTCGCATAGCTTTGGGCATAGGCAGCAAGCGTGTTGTCCCATGTCATGTTCGCCATGCCAACTTGCTGTCGAGCAGCATTGTGAGAGTTGAGATAGTCTTGGGGTGTGTTTTGGGCATGAGTCGGTTGAAAGAGAGAAATAGAGACAAGAGAGATGATGATGGTTAGAGAATTCATGATGCTCAAGGAATTAGCTGATGTTGGTTCAAGGTGATATTTTTGGTGATCATTATGCTATTTATAGAGAAATATTTTCGGGGTTTCAACTTACCATGTGCAATGAACTTATCAGGGAACATCTCCTTTGGACAGCACAACCTTGCATTCAAATCTAGTTTGATCTGAAATGATAAACTAGTAACTAGTGCATGAGGAAGTAGTTTTGCATGTTCTTCCTTTCCTCAAATGGAAGTGAAGTAAAAGGCTTAAGTGAAGTTTGAAATTTCAGCAAATTGGATACATTATAATAAGAAGAATGTTAGACTTTATGTGGAGTAATGCTAAAGACATTGAGAATGGTGCATGAGATTAAATTATTAGGGGACATAAATAAAGTTTATCCGGTCGAAATGATCCAACAAGTCTTATCCAAGCCTCCAATAGGGAATGTAGATAATTTCTCCCAATTTATTTACAATACCAGTCATCGCCACTGACCATCCTCCGATGCCGCCCGTAAAGCCATTCAAAAGCCACCACCAACTTGTCATCATATCCATCGTCGTTGTTCTAAGATCCACCATCCATCTTCAACCAGACTATTTGTCTCTAGCATCCCCCACCTCATAACAGTACATTACTACCCGCGCCCATGAGAGAAGTACGTCAAATGTATAAAAAGTTATGTACAACACTCATTTAGTATTAAAAGTTTTTGCCGGATCACTTAAATGCCTCTGATGAGAAATTTTGGCCAAAATATATACGTGACAATTTATAATTAAAATTTTAATATGAGTTGACTTAAAAATAAAAATAAAAACGTTCTCTATGGAATTTCCATACGTACATTTCTCCGCCCCTCTCTCCACATCATTTCTTTCTTTTTTTCTGTCTTTGTTCTCTTTTCTCCCTTATGCACCCTCACTGCTTCACACTGTACATGGACTCCTCAGCTACAACTTCATCAACGCTCACCCATCACCAGCCAGACCTACGAGCTTCGTCACAACCTCAACAAACAACACCATGAATCGATGAACGACACCTGTGACGGGTTGGAGAGAAGGGGCGAGGAACGACATGGTTCAGATCTGTAAGAAGAGTGTTATTCAGTCAAGATTGCTTGGTTTCATCAAATTAGAAAGCCACAAAGCACGTCCCGCAATCAATGAACGCCGAGGTTGGACGGGAAACCAAGAACAAGCACGCGAACCTCACCCAAACATTTCATCGAACACCTAAGGTACAACAACCGGAAAGCATTCGGGCCGCAAATTCAGACCACAACTAACCATAACCAGAAAAAAAACACTAGGACATAGAGAAAGGAATGAGCAGGCCCAAAACGCATGCAGACCGGGGCCGGTGAGCCTCATTCCGTTGATTCGACAAGACAGGGGAAAACAAGCTTGGGCGTAACTTGTGAAAGGAAAGTTGCCGGATGCGATTGTTAGGTAGATCGGAACAAAACAGCTCCAGAAACCGCCTCGAGGGACTTGGCCGGTGAAGAAGGCAACACCAACTGCGATTCGAACTCGCCGGGAATGGATCCGACTGAGCCTCCGGTTTGCAGCTTTTCAACGGATCGACTCTGTTAATGGCGGATTTTGAGGCGGTTTTGATGAATTGCCCAGACAAGAAACCAGAGAGAAATTCCCTGCTGCATTCCTTTTCTGTCGATCGTTTAGCAAGAAATTGATTTTTCTTGCTGAACGAAGTCGTTTTGGGTCATGCAGGCAGGTGAAACTTGTTAAACCTCATCGTTTTGAGCTTTTTATGCTGAATTAGGCCGCCCGCAAGCCACGCAGTGGAAAAAATATCAAAATTTTGTCACATCAAATTTCCAGCACTCAAGATCAAAGTTGACACTTAAATAATTATTTTTTTGTTTAAGTGACATTTAAATGATCTAAAGAAAAATAAAATTAATATTGAGATGAGCGTCGTACATAAATTTTGACACTTTTAGTGTACTTCTCTCTCCTCCCACTCCTAGCAATAGATGCCATTGAGACATCGATGAGCTTTAACCAACCCTCGATGCCTTGATGCTGTTGAGATTGCGGCGAGCATCTAGATCTGGAGGTGCATCCTCCTTATCTAGAGACTCAACCCCTCCACTCCAGATCTAGAGGCAGCGAGATCCGGATCCATCGCCCTCAGCAAGCAGGTGGTTGCTGTTGCCCCATGATTTATTGCTTAACAAATCAATCTTCCATAAAAAAGATAAAATTTATGAATCATTCTTTAATGTCTCTGCCATTTTCCTTATTTTAAGCTATCTAACAAGTACATGTACTTCTCTTTTGTCTCAATTAAGTTATCATCCACTTGTTTTTAAATTAATACAAGCATGAAATCCATATTATTTGTGTTTTTAATTTTATGAGCTACTTTTACGGTTCTGCAATTGGCATGGATGCGTAGGGCATGCCCTCACATCCCCACTTAGCATTGAACGGTTGGACGTGCATCTTGTATCCGTTTATCACACCATAAATAAGTCTTATAACAAAGAAATTTTAATGAGCTCGAGATATGTAATAAATTGAATCTGAATCATAAAAAATGTTTAGATCATACGTAATTCCCACCTACATCTTATCAAATTCAACAGTCCAGATTTGGGATGTGAAATACTATGTAAAGTAAAAGTCCATTAGGAAAATGATTTGAGTAATTTGTCATTGATCGAAATATGCCCTCTCTCTCTCTCTCTCTCTCTCTCTCTCTCTCTCTCTCTCTGCGCACATGCGCTTGTGTGCTTCACCATCAAGCCGCAGTCAATTGAAGACCAAGCTTGATCGAACAGTTATGTGACTAATTCGATCAAATCTGAAGAGGACAAAGAGAGAGGCTACCTCATCGCAAGATCATGGAAAAAATGAGGTCTGACTCTTGATGTCGCAATTGAGCATAGGCTCACTATCAACTAGAAGCCAATGCTTGATTGAATTTGGGTGACGTTGCCGATGAAATTCTATTACGGTCATGTTGCCGACACTTGCGGCCATCATGTGTGTCCTTTAAGAATAAGTACACCATAAGTGCTAAAAGTTGTGTGTCGGATAAGTACACCAGAAGTGCCAAAAGTCGTGTACAGCGCTCACTTTAGTGCTAAAAGTTTTTTCGAATCACTTAAGTGCCACTTTTTCAAAAACACGATCATTTAAGTCCCAACTCCAGTTTTGATAGCTAGAAATCCAACGTAGCTATGTTTTATTAATTTCTCAATCTTACATAGTTTGTCGGCATACCTACTTAGCATATAACACCTAAACAATGTCGTCCGAAAGTTGTAAAAAATGATCATTTAAGTACAAAATTTTATTTAAAATGATCATTTAAGTGCCAAATTTTATTTAAAATGATCATTTAAGTGCTAAATTTTATTTAAAGTGATTATTTCGGTGGTAGTTGTTATTTAAAAATGATCACTTTAGTGCTAAGCATGCCATGTGGAAATGCCATATGGACTGGATTTTTTAAAAATTTGCAATATTAATTATAAATTACACGTAATCAATTTGGCCGAAATTTCTCGCCATTGACACTTAAGTGATCATTTTTTCTCCGATTTAGCACTTAAGTGAGCTGGCAAAAACTTTTGGCACTAAAGTAAATACCGTACACAACTTTTAGCACTTCTAGTGTACTTATCAAGTATCCCCTACCTACTCTTTAGACCTCCTTTTTCATTGCCATGTCATTTAATGGAGATACAAAGTTGACAAACACATAAACAAGACAAGGTCAAAAAGGAAACATGGACCTATATTTGTTGCACTTCCCAGTGTGCTCATCACATTGTCTAATAATTTTTGTCAAGTCTTCCTACTCAATCAACCCTCTCATTCTTCACCATTAGCCACCGTCTCCGACAGTTATAGCCACTTGTTAGCACCGTCACTCCTCCACATCTCGCTATTATCTACGTCGTGTCATTCACGACCATCTTTGTTTTCTCTATTTGCAAACCAAAAACACTCTCTCCCTCACTCTGTCTCTTCTCTCACCACCAAATCTCTATAAGGTCTCGGCACCACCATTGATGACCTGATCTGGCCATGGCCTTTGAGATCTCACCTCAATCTTAATGGACAAGCAGATGGATGAGGCATCCCCAAATCTTGAGATGACCTTCTGATTTCATCATTGTCGACAAAGTAATTGTAAATGATGAGGAGAGCTCAACACGAGGTCTTGAGACCAGCCAAAGGCATAAACTTGACATTCAGGTGAGCTCACATGTCCTTATCCAAGAGAGGGAGAGAGATAGCTACACGAAAGCAGAAATGACGATTGACATTGAAGCGATAGGGGAGAGAGAGCGAATGGAGCATGACATGACCCTTCATAGGCACCGGCATTGAATGGCGGAGCGAGGAAGGTCAAGATTGATGGTGGCACCAGACGCATGTCAATGACACAAGCCATGTGTGGTTGTGGGGGCTCGATAAGGGGGGAGAAAGATGGGGAGAAGAAGAGAGATTGGTGTTGGGATCTTGAGGAGTGATTGGGTAAGCTATAAAATCAAGAAGAGAGACTCGTGTTTTGATCTCGTGTTGGAGACAGCAAATAAGTAAACCAATGCATACAATGGATCTGCATCCAAGAGACATAAATAGTGATGGTGAAGGACATAAAATACAATGCCCTGGATCTAGTATAAAATAGGTAACACGATGGCATAATTGGAAAAATGAAAATCTATCATAAACTGATTCATAGCATGGTCGATCTAGGCTATATTAGAGCAATTTACCATAAAAGATATACTGCATTATTGACCAACTGTCGATGAAGTGTAACGTCTTACAATAGCATGCCATCAACAAGGTCAAGTTTGGCATTAAGATCAACAGTATCAGGGGGGCTATAGGCTTCATGGATTGAGATCAAAACAGGAACAATATAGCTATAATACCAGGTCAATATGTGAGGAAATATTGAATTGTGCATTGCTTTATTGAATCATGTTTTACATTATACGAATACTTATATCCAGAAAAATAAACACAAATAGGAAGCAATCTAATGAAGAAATTAACTAACATAGGAATTAACGATAAAACCAGAATCAATTGAAACCAATTACAATCCGCAAAACATCACATAATCTTGAACATTACCTAACGATTGAAATTCATCATAACAATCAACATGTCCTTCCAGAATTTTTCTATCAAAGTTTGAGGTTGAAATTGCTCTCGCAAGTTTGTTTGATAGATTATAAACTTTTTTTTTTTACTTTTTTGGTCAATATAGTAGAGACAGTTGAGATAAGTGGCCTTGGCTATTTGTGTTAACAAAGCAATGGAAGGATGACCACATCCTATGGTAAATCAAAAAAGAAAACAGTGCTCTCCTGCAATTAGCTTACAATTAGCCAACAACTAGCTAACAATCATCACGTGTGCCCTTCCTCTAGTGGTATGGAGCATAAAAGTCGAAAGAGCAAGAGTACTTAAAATCTGCCAAAGCCATTTCAAGCAGTTGCAGATTACTTCTAATTTGCTAGTAATAATCTGCTTAAGTTGCTTTTATGCGCAACGTGTCATGCATCCATATTTTCCAAAACTAGCTAATTCTAATACTAAAATCTAACAACATAATAAATGCCTATTTTTCCAACCAATTTCCATTTTTATTTTCCGGAATTTTTTATTTTATTATTTTCGTTTTCTTATCTTATTCTTGGTCCCTCCTCTGAATCAAATTTTCACTGAGATACTCCGTGAATTTCAGTATTACCTCAGACGAAGCAATTGGTAACAAACATGCTCAATGATGAAGAAATCATCAACATACGAACAGCAACATCATGGGTAATTAGAATAACACTTAGATGAGCTTCAGATCAATTCAATCTACACCCAAAAGAGGTGACCAGTAAAGGAATGGTGATGACAGCCAGTTCAAGGCACAGCAACATGGTTATTCGTTGAAAAATCATCACCAATTCACCATAACAATCTCCTAAATCATCATGCTGAGGTAAGAGATCGTACTGATGTAGCTTCATCACTCGCCAGAGGGGTTTTGGTAGGAAGCAAATGTTAAGCAAACCCTACTAAAAACTTAGTTTCACAAATCGCAAGCCATTATTCCCCTAAAGCAATCAATAATTCCCCAAAGAACCGCGGCTACTTCCTTTTTTTTGGGGAATTAGAAAGATACAACACCTCAAGCTTTCTATATATTGATCACATCGTAATACCTACTCAGGATAGCAACGGAAGAGAGAGAGAGACAGAGAGAGAGAGAGAGAATAGGCAAAAGAAGGATTCACCTGTACTGAATTGATCTTTCCTCACCAAATTTACATGGATATACCCGTACTCAAACCTTTCAAGTTGAAAGCAATGTGGACACGGAAAGAGCAGGAGTTTCACCCAGTGATGGATAACTTCAATTTCGTCCTCGCAGGGCCTTGAAACATAGCAACAACAAAGATGTGAATGGCGGACAGAAAAGAAGAAACGCATGTGATGAAGACAGCTAACTGCAGAGAGAAGGATAGAGAGTCCATAATTATTTTGAGAGACAAGCTCTCAGCAGCATATTCAGCGGGTTTCAGTAGACTCCACTGCTCATTCACAAGGGAGACATGTCCAGTAAACATAACATTGTAAGCACTAGCAGAAAGGATGACAAGTCTAATCCAACAAGAAGAAATTGACAAGTTTGATCCAACAATTAGCATATGAACAGCAGAATCAACACGGTTGCACTCAAATTTGGCAAACGCACTTCAATATTTATTTAGTTTCATATAGGACTCATGCGCAAGGATGGACAACAATCAATTTACAACGGGTTAAATGAGGACCGAAATATCTTTACAATCTCAAAGAATGAATAGCAAACAGAGAAGATGTTGGCATGGCACTGTGAAGATTTAGCTAAAACATACTCACTTATTTTACTCTTCACTCATTTACACATACATGCACAAGCACTCCCCAAGCAACTCACTGCTCTCTTTTTTTCTTCTTTCCTCATAATTTTTTTATGTTATTTCACGACAAAGAACTAATCCATCCAAGGTAAGACCTTCCAGGCTCTAAATAGATTCGAGAGTAAGACATCACTCCTATTTACCTCACTCAGAATTCACCATTCCATGTATTTTGCATGACAAACGGTTCTACCTTCCAGACAAAATTGCATTATGATGCAAGCCAATAGTCACATCTGCCTCTTGAGAAATTTTCTATCCTATCATATCAATATGAAATCTTCCCCGGCCACTATAACAAATAGCAATCAGCGCAATTGAGAAATCCTCGATTAGCCCACACAACAGCTCAAAGGAAACTCACGAGTGTAATCAAATTCGCAAGTGCATAATTATTAAGCATTGTTAAAGCACATACCAAATCAAGACCACAACAACAATCAGCCCGAGCAAGAGAATACACAACCAGCGAGCATAATCTCAATCCGGTGAATATAATCCGTCAGATGCCAAAACCCTTGGGTATATGTAAGTCAACATGCTTTGCTCATCTAGATATTTGATTAACATGAATCTATACTTTGCATAATATCAGAATCAGAGAGAACATATATGGATGGATTTGAACAACAATTCAAGTAGTCATGCCATACGGAGTTCTCGGCCATAGTCTAAAATCAATGGCATAATATCAGAATCAGAGGAGTTGTAAGTGAGTCGAACATTTACATTACGCAACAATCATTCCAGACGCTAAAGCATAAGAACGCTTCTCAAAATCGTATTCCGAATTCGTTCAGGCATTTTAAGGAATGTTTGGTGGTCAGTTCAAAAATTAGAACACAGAGTCATAATCGAAGAGTCATTTCCGATATATACGAATTCAATGACATCAGAACGTATTTAAACTACTAACCGATCCGCAATCATCATTCTGGTTTCACTCATAACCTCAATAACAAATCTCGGATTCAACTGAATAAAACAGAGCAATGTCGTAGACCCCTCGGAGACAGTCTTTGGCCAAGAGCAGCCATGGAATAGGGGACCGAGGTCTTCGAGGCATCGTCACAGGTGAGGTCGGGGCCATCGCGAGACATGGAACCACACATTGCTGGCATAGCATCGCGCCCTGGTGAAAATCGAGAAGTCGTCGACGGTGAAGATCATCGAGCTCTCGTCGGACAACATCAGGCACGTGCGAGGCTAAGGAGAATAGAATATCAGCAGCCGCTGGAACGGGAACGCCAGAGACGTCATCTTGTCGATGTGCTATAAAAAGAAGCTAGAATGAGTGATTCCGACTTCGTCGATGAAGATCCTAGTAGTATTATCTCTAAATGAAATCTCATTTTTCGGAAAATAACCAACCAAGGACTTGGCATCGGTTGACGAATTAGCTAGAGAAGCACCGAAATTCATTTCTTGAAGAAGAAATAATGGGTAAATCGGATGCATGCATCCCGAGTTCATCTGAACAATTGAATCTGGTAAATCACACACATGTATATATATAAACCATGTTGGACAATCTAGAAACAATTAGGTTTCCACACTCATGCATGCAATAACCTTCCTTTTCTAGAAGAGAGAATGGATCGTGCTGATAATAAACCCTCTCAATTCATGAGACAACATATTACTGGTTACTTTTTATATGCCTACCATGGTCGTCCGCTAGATGAGAAATTAGACAAAAGCTCACGTGATTAGAGCATTATTCATACGGTACTCTTACTTTTAAATGCAAAACCTTTAATATCGACAAAAAAGAAAAAAATGCAGGACATTTGAATGTTTCATATGTACAAATTTAACAATTTACATGTCATTCGACCAACTATTATATCATCACTTTGCAGGCCGCATGAGTCAAAATCTACATATAAGCTAAATCATCATCATCTCAATCCCCTCGAACCCCACGTCCCCTTCTCATGTGGGAAGGATGACCTAACACCAGTGACTATATTACCATGATTGATATACATATTTAAGCTCAGCCTAGCAGGATAGGATGGTTTGCAATTTGTATTCTATAGGCCTCACACGATGGGAGCTCGGGTGAAAATCTAGAGTTTTAGATACCCGGTCACCAACACCAAATATGAAAATAGCCACACACACACACACAAAAGTCCCTCCACACCGTTATAATGCATTATAGAATAATAATTATTGGGAGACAAAAAAAAACAAACCAATACTTTGCATTATCTATTGTTACAATTTCTTCAACTTCAAGTGAAAATACATGGCTTTTGAAGGCTCATGAGTCATGACGAAACGTACATAATTAAAGGATAAAGGAGAATTTATGCAATCATTTCGAATTTAGGGGATAGAGGGCATTTATTTTTGTCCACAAATTATCCATCTATATATGCTATCTTTGAGTTCTGATTCCGGTTAAGATAAAAGCAGACGAAGCTCTAAGGACATAACAAAGTGAAAGTTTAAGACAAATATGAGAACATTTGATAAATTGTTGTTTAGCAGATGTATAGTGTAGCAGATGATAAATTGTTGTAAGAGGAACTTTTAAATGAACATAGACTTAGGGGTGTCAAAATGGGTCATGAAGCCATTTTTTGACTCATATATTTGGGGCTAGGTTGTAAATGGGTTGTTAAGCACTTGAAGGGCCGGGTGAAAATAAGTTTAAAATATTGAAGTTCAACAACAGTGGGTCATAAATAAGTGTCTAGAGAATCACCCATTTAAGAATTAAATTTGTATCAGTTGGGTAAGGGAAATTTGGACCATACGTTCTTTTTGTTCTAGAGGTGAATTCCAATATGCAGTGCTTTGCAGTTACAAGATTCAAAAGATGACTCTCATAATGTAGAACTTTGTCCCACATGGCACTTTGCCCACCATGGACCTAATTTGACCAGCGCGAATCTTCAAGTCGAAATAGGCCCAAGCCGAGATTTCGGGCTCCCCATTTTTTCCCAGGCAATTTGCACCTTCGGGCTTGAGAGAGGCCCCAAATGGCCCAAACCGGCTGAACTCTATCTAAAAATATATATTTTAATAGTAAATATAAAGCATATATAATAGAAAATACATTATTAATAATAATAAATCTTTAATTAATTCATAAATAAGTTGAAGTTAACATGTAAAAAAGAGTATTTTTGAGGCCCAAAATTTAATAACGGATCTTTTTTTACTTTAAAAAGAAAATTTGGAGCAAGGAAAGGACTTTTGGAAGTTCTATGGACTTGTCAATCATTAGGTAATGACTTCTTTTTTATTGGGGTTCAAGTAATGGTCGTTAGCTTACATACCACATTTGATGGAATGAATGTTTAGTCTTTGTCTCCATGGGCTGCTTGATCCTCTCATGATTGATGGTGAATGTAAGGCACCAATTTGTTTAGTCTCTAGTCTTTGGTTTTCACATTCAAGGACTTCGTAGAATACAAGGCACCAATATTAATATTGCTTTCTCTCCCCTCAACTTTTTAAAGGAGGATCCTCTTGGACAATGATATCTTATATATTAGTATTAATATACCAAACCACATGGCAGACCATAAGTGAATAATAAGACACCAATTTTGCATTCATTGGTAGGCTCGAACAATACATTCTAGGGCCTCGTCACTAAGTGGGCTAGGCCAACAGCTTCAAGGCTCATTCTAGTCTGCCCATTCATTTATGCAAGTTACTTTGATAAAAACGTTGTTGATATTGGAAGAGAAATTAAGGCTTAAAACAGAAAAAAGAAAAGTATTTTATGACAAATTTAAACTAAAATACAAAAAAAAGCATAAAATTATATTCTATTTATGTTTTCCATTTTATCTAATATTTAGCTCAGCCTTTTTTTTTTCTAAAAAAAAAAAAAGACATCGTCCCTGTTATTGGGCCAATAAATTCTAGTGAGCAAGCTAGACACTTGCCAAAACTTGCCAGTTTGAATTTGTTCATGGCTCCTAAAAGTTCGAATTAAACATGTTCAGTGATCCAATCTAGTAAGTGTACCTGATCTCGCCATATTCAGATATGTTTTCCCCTACGTTTGATGATTTATCTCTTAGGGCATACGGAATGGATGGGACGAGACCTCTTGACTATTAATTAACGTGGGGATTGGGACAAGGCGCCCTTATTCCCCCCATTCCACGGCAAAGAGTGAGCTGAGCTAGTAATTAACTGCATTAATTTTTTTTTTTAAAGAAAAGATGCGGTAATACACTACGAGATAATTTTAATGGAAAAGAAAAGTGTGAGGACTCAAACAAACATGTGGGTTTCATTCAATTGACCAATGGAAACTTCACAAATCATTTAATAAAGAGGATTTAATGCTAATTATTGGTACATCTTAGCATTTCTCTAACCTCAATAAAGAAGGCGCCATATAATATTTTCGGAAGCTATCATCAAATTTCTAATCGTAACCCAAAATAAATATCTTACTCATGCATTTAATATTTTTGGAACTCGCTTTCATGCAAACATAATTTTAAAAAGTTGAGATTGCATCAAGCTTGACTACTTGAGCTTGATGTTTCAGCTTTTGGTGCTTGACTTGTAATTGACTTGGACTTTAAACCAATTTCTTTTGAAAAGCCAAAAGAAATAACCGAAAGTAGGGGAGAAAACTTTAACCCAAGACGCGGTAGATGTAAAAGGAATTTTGTGTAAAGAGAGAAGAGTTTCAAGATAACTTTACCTTTTTATGAGTCTCATGGTCATATAAAGAATCAACGGATCCACTTTTTGTCAAGGATGTGAAAGTTTCATTCCTACTGGATCCTCTCGTGATTGACGGTGAATATAAGGCACCAATTTGTTCAGTCTCCAGTCTTCAGTCTTTGTCACCATGGACTTCATAGAATACAAGGCACCAATATTAATATTGCTTTCTCTCCCCTCAACTTTTTGAAGGACTGTCCTATTGGACAATGCTATCTGATAGATTAGTATTAATATACCAAACCACATGGCGGATCGAAAGTGAATAATTAGCCATATTTGATAATTAATGATAATATGCCACGTCACTTATTACGCCAAATATATGAGACATTCTTAGTGTTTTTGACATTTCTCTGTACTGCTTTGGTTGTAAAAATGAAAACTACCGACACGTTGATATATGAATGACACCACTACATGTGCTAAGACTTTATTCAAATTTTCTAAGTGAAATGGTGTGCAGTGAGGTATGCACCCATGTCATCAAATAAGTGTGGAATTAGTATTAGAATGGAGATTGTCAAAAGGGGGAAAGAGATAAATTGAGCAAAATCAATTAAAAGAAATTTAGTTTTCTATTCCACCATAATTTCTTCTCAAAATTACACGGTACTCTCAACCATCATTAGAAGTTGCCATTCAAGTTTGTCTGACAATCGTTGAAGCAATTCGATGATGCCTTCCGTAGAGACAATCCAACAAATCTAGAGATGGCCCCATGGATTCACGACATGCTTTTCACCATTTAGCACTTTGCCTCTTTACAAGGTTCAAGAAATAGTTCCCGAGGTGTAGGACTTTGTCCCACATAACATTTAGTTCTAGGGGTGGGAAAAAAAAGATCTAAAGAACAATTTGGCCTAGATCATACGGCCGACTTTTTCGGGTTTGAAGTGGCCCAGGCTGAAATTTAGGATTCCCCCTTATTCTTTTTTGAGCCAATCCGCACCTTCATCTTTAGCATCTTCGGGATCACAGGACTAATGTGGATCGAACTGGTCAAATTATATATTAAAACTAAAAAATATAATCAAAAGATTCATAATTAATGTAGAAGATGTTTTAGTTATACTCCGAACACTTGAATAAACTCATAAGTAAGTTAAAATATGAACATATAAAAAATGATTTTTGAGGCCCAAAATATAATAACTAATCTATTTTTAATTCATAAAAAATGAAACAAAATCCACTAAAAATATTAAACTATAATTTTTTCCCAAAAAATATGCTCTCTAGTCTCTCTTCCCCTCATTGGTACCATGGATAGTGTGTCGTATTAAACAGTGACAAAGAGGTCAGATTGCTTTTCACAGAATGATTCAGAGCTTTAGCGAATCAATTAGAATATTTTAATGCAAAAATCAGTTGTAATTTTCTTGAATCTAAGTGCACGGGACGCAATCTCTTTTCACAACATGACTCGTACATTTCTTTTGAGGGGCCAAAGGAAGTTCCCACGGGCTTTGATGACTTGAGCAGGAAAAGTATTGGACTAATTGCATGATGCACCGCACTCAATAACTATAAAAATGATTTTTGTTTCAATAATGATAAAGATCCCGACACTCGCGCATCACACCAAAATTAAAGAAATTAAAAAAAAAACTTTTGCTGTAATAAAAGTGAGTTTTGCTTTCACATTTTTAGATTGAAAAGATGCCCAAAATTCATTTCATTCGACCAGAAGAAAGAATTTGCTGGGTGACTTTTTCATTCAAAAAGAGATTATGTGGAAAATCTTGGCCTTTTGGAAAAGGAGAAAAAAGAAAGTTATTATAAAAAAAGTTAGTTGATTTGTCATGTAATGATTTGATCTTTGCGTTCATATTGACCAAGTGAATATTATTAAACTGTGCTACATTGCAAACTATAAATGGACAATAAACCATATTTAATAATAATATGCCACATTACTTACTATACCAAATTTATAAAACAGTCTTAGTGTTGGACGTTCTCTTTCTTGTTTTTGTGGTCAAAGTGAAAACAAACCAAACCTTAAATTATGAATAACACTACAGGTACTAAGGCTGCGTTTAGTTCAGCATTTGCAATGGACTTTGTGTCCAATGCAAATGCTGAAAGCCCAAAGCTACTTGGAGAAAATGCAGTTGTGTTTGGTAAAAAAATTTTGCAAATGGACTTTGAGTTAAATGTGCGTTTGGTAAAAAAACTTTCGCAATGGGCTTTGATGGGTTATATATATATATATATATATATATATATATTAAATCAGCTAAACCCTTCGCCGGACCGGCGAAGGGCTGCGACCGCCGGCGAGCCAGATCTGGCACCGGCGGCCGTCGAGCCGAGGTCGCCGAGGTTGGGCGACCTCCGGCGAGGGTCGAGCGACCCAGCCGAGGGCCGCCGGAGGTCGCCCGACCTCCGCTTGGGTCTCGCGGCCCCTGGGTCGAGTGACCCTGGTCGCCCGAGGTCGAGCGACCTCCGGCGGCCCTCGGCTGGGTCGTGCGACCCTCGCCGGAGGTCTCCCGACCTCAAGTGACCTCAGCCGACGGCCGCCGGCGCCAGATCTGGCTCGCCGGCAGCCGTCGCCCTTCGCCGGTCCGACGAAGGGCGGCTCCTTTTTCATTTAAATAAATGCAGGGGCAACGGTGGATTTTCAAGAAATTTTTTAGGGTAAAATGGGGAACAATATTTTCATTAAATGGAAGCTTCAGCATTCCCAATGGGAGACTTTCACTTGAAAGCCCTTTGGGAATCTTTGCCAAACACCCAATTTTAGGGTGAAAGGGCTTTGGGGCTTGGATGGGCTTTCTAAATGCCCATCCAAACGCACCCTAAGACTTTATTAAATTAAATGGCGTGCTATCCCCGTGTGATCAATTAAGTGTGGAATCAAAATAGGAATAATATTTGTAAAAAGGGGGAAAACATAAGTTTTAGAACATGTTTACACTTTTAAAAGTCTTAGGATTCAATTGCACTTTGTTGACAAGTTTTAGAACTCAATTGCACATTTCGAAAGCTTTAGAACTTAATTGCACTTTCGTGATAAATTTTAAAACATCCAATGCACTTATCCATAATTGATCCTACCCAATTTATGTTTATTTTCGCTTTTAATATAAGCGTCAGTTTGGTCGCCGACTTCACACCAATTTGATGGTATGTCGCAAGCCACACAATCGCCTTGTCAGTTAGTAAGAACTTTCTAGTAAAGTACCTATGACATTACTCTTGAAATACTTGTATCACTATGCCCGCTAAAACATTACATCTCTATACACTTTATATGTTGAGGAAATGCAGTAGGTTCATGTCAATTAGTTCTCAATTGGGGTGGTTAATTTCCACATGGTACTTACATAATCTAAACTTAATTGGACTCACATGAGTCCAATGGACATACTACCTCGATGAACACATTGACCAAGAACTCTTGAGGTTTCCTAATCAGAATATTTCTCATTAACAAGTTCAACAGTTTGTTAGGACTGTCAATTATCTTAGAACTTTCGTCCCAAAAGTTTCTAAATTTTTGCACCCCTTGCAAAATATAAACATATAACAAAAAGAATTGAGGGCCAAAATAATTTTATTTCACAAAAACGAAAAATCCCAAAAAAATATTGGCTAAATATATTAAACTATACTTTTTTTTTCCACAAAAAATAGGCTCTCTAGTCTCATTGTCCCCTCGTCGGTACCATGGGTAGTTTGTTGTATTAAACAGAGCGAAGAGGTCAGATTACTTTTCACAGAATGATCCAAAGCATCAGCAAATCAATCAGACCATTCTAATGTGAAAATTACTTTTAGTTTTCTTGAATCCAAGTGCACGGTACGCAATCTCCTTTCATTGAGGGGCCAAAGGAAATTCCCACATGCTTTTTTGATCACTTGAGCAAGAAAAGCATTGGACTAATGGCACGATATACCGCACTTGAGAATTATAAAAATGATGTTTGCTTCAATAATGATAAAGATCACGACACTCGCACCTCCCACCGTGATTATAGAAATTAAAAAAAAAAAGACGTTTGCTGTTGTAAAAGTGACTTTTGCTTTCACATTTCTAGATTGAAAAGATTCCAAAACCCATTTCATTCGACCAGAAAAAAAAAATTGTTGGATGACTTTTCCATTCAAAAAGAGATTTGTGGAAAATCTTTGCCTTTTAGAAAAGGAAACAATGAGATTTGAACAATCTTTCAAAGAAAAAAACGAATGCGGGGTCTCACAATCTCCCGCCACACACAGCAAGCCTAGTGAAAAACTCTTTTGAAGAACAAAATACCATGTGATTTTGGAATTATTTTTATATAATTATTTATAAGAAAAAAATATATTGTGTATCCCTATTTAGTGCCTTCATGAAAATTTTCAGAGTATAGCATTATATACAAGGATTCGACACTTGGGGATGCGTAGTTACGGTATTTTGTTATTGGGGGTGTTCACCAGAAAAAGGCTGACTACAGAGGACTTTGGGCCCCATTTTAACCTTCATAGCTTTGTCTGAATGGCTCTTCCCAACTAATCAATGGATGTCGTGGACTTGAAACTTTTGAGTGAAGCTGATGATCAACATCAGGAGATTAGGATCCGAGATTGCACGGTTTCCATGTTAGAAGTTGGAGTCACATGCTCGATGAAATCACCACAAGACCGGATGGATGTGACCAAGGCAATCAAGGAATTATATTTGATCAAGCCGAGTTCTGAAACTAGACGGTGACATATAAGTATGTAGCAAAGTCAATTTGTCGCTTTATTTTGGAACTCTTTCACAATGGCATGAATATGCTCTAAGTAATCTACCTACCCATATTTATATATCATACAAAGTTGATGTAGGGAGTTAGAGGCTCCCTATTTCCACCATTTAACCATGTAAAATTTGAAGAATTTGCTTTCTAAACAGTTCTCTTCATTGGTGCCACTGTATACCATACGATCAATACACTGCCTTGCTACCCAAATTATGTGATCAATTCATTATCAGCAATTTAATGGCATGTTGCCATTTCGTTTGGAAAAATTAAATGACGGGCTAATAATCTTGGGAGGTTGTTGAGTTTGTCATAGGCTCGATATGATATAACCTTCACGGACCACTTCACTACCCAGCAAGCTCCAGCTTGAAAGCAACTTGTGCAAAAGCTGTTGCACGTTGGTGCATTCATTTTCTTGCCTGTTAGCACTAACATTTGATTGCAGTTTAGGCTTCACATAGAAAGGACTTTTCTTGCTTGTTTGAGATCAAAGTAGGCTTTATTTTGGAAAATTGTCTAAAAAGTATTAAACTTATTGCACTTTTATCAATTTAGTCTTAAAACTTTCAACTTTGCCAATTGAGTCATAAATCTTTCGACATTTTGCCAATTGAGTCTATCTAGCCAATTTTGGCTGGAATTTGTTGATGTGGACAAAATTTTTTAATATATTTTCAATTTTTTTTTATTTTTTATGTTTTTATTTTCTTTTTTTAATCTTCTCTCTCTCTCTCTCTCTCTCTCTCTCTTCCTTTTCTTCCTCTGGCAGATCACCCAGCCTCTGACGATCGACTAGACGCCATGACTAGCGAGGGTCGGTTTCGCCGAGATCTAGCTAGGGGCGACGTTGGGCAACCGAACAGAGGCCACAACCGGCAAGGGTCAACCTCGTAGAGATCGAGCAATGTTGGCCCTCGCTAGATCCGGCAAGGTCAAACCTCGCCAGAGGCCAACGAGGGCGAGCCTTGCTCGCGATCTAGTGAGGGTGAGCCTCGCTTGCGATCTGGCCAGGGACAACCTCGTCGAATTTGGCGAGGGTGAGCTTCACTCACGATCGGCAAGGCCGCCCTCACTGGCCTTCGGTGAGGTCAACCCTTGCTAGCCTTGCCCAAGGCCGGTGAGGCCAACCCTCGCTGATCGTGGCCTCTGGTTGATCACCATAGTTGGGTGACTAGCCAGAGGAAAGAAAAAAAAAGGGAAAAAATAGTAAATAAAAAAAGAGAAAAAAATAGTAAATAAAAATTAGAAAATAAATCAAATTTATCCACATCAGCGTTCACATCGGTGAATTCCGACCTAAATTTGTCAGATGAACTCAATTGGCAAAAGATAAAATTATTTATGACTCAATTGACAATGTTAAAAAGTTTATGATTAAATTAGTAAAAATATAATATATTTAGGATTTTTTGGATAATTTTCTTAATTTTTTTTTTCATTGGCAAAGAAGAGATAGATCATAAGTCTGACAAGGCTTTAAGAGATAGGGACTCCGGCAGTAACACAGTCACCCTGTGAATCGGTGGATCCCACACTTGTTGGAGACAAGGGCAGAGACGGACAGGTCTGACGCTGTTTAGAAAATATACAAGTGTCGAAAGAGTGAAGTCTGGGGACAAGGGCAAACGTGAGGAATGGGATCTCCATGCCGCATTAAATAAGTTCGCAAGCAAGGGACACGCCGAAGACCCACCTTTCCAGCTAAATCCAACACGAAAAATCGGCAAGCAATTTTACAACGGATGCCTAAAATTTAATTATTAGTGTGGAGCAGCAAATGAATGGCTTGGTTAAGTTTGGAGGATCAGTTGGAAATGGGTCAACTCATTTAGATTTATTTCTTCCACAATGACTATATTCAAGCTAACCCATCAAAATTTATACCCACCGGTTTAACGAACTTAATTATTTTAATAATAATATATGTTAGTTGAGTAAAATCTAACATCAAATCAAAAAAGAAAAATTACCAAATTGAAACCATGTTGGCAAAAAAGAAGAAGCAGATCTGAACTTCATTAAAAAAAAAAAAAATCATCTCATTTGCAAATCTGCAACAACTCTAACGTCCGACATTGAGCTGTCAGGCTCCTGGATCGTTGTTCCAGTCAAGCCGTGGCCGAGCATGCGTGCTTGTGCACTAGAGCGTACGATCATGAGCTCAAGGCCAACTCTTGGTTTCGTGCTTGACCGTGAGTTTGCAGTCAATTGAACACCAAGCTCGATCCACTAGTTACGTGACTATTTCGATCAAATCCAAAGAGCTGTAACTTCTAGCCAAGATTGCTGCGTTCACTTCAGACCACGTTGCCAACGAAGTTCATTGTTGTGGGAAATATTGCCGACACCAACAGCCATTATGCGCGGCTCCACTTTTTTTTTTTCATTTTTCAGCACTGGCCATACCATACAGGATAGTTGACGTCTACGTCAACAACTTCCAACCAACATTGGTCGGATGGACTTAATTGACAAAAGGTGGAAAGGTTTAGTACTTAATCGGTATAATTAAAATGTTTAGAACTTAATTAGAATAAACACAATAGGTGTAGGACTTTTTAGGTAATTTACCCGGATTTAATATAAATTGTTAATACATTTAGCATTTCTATAACCTCAATTAAGAGGGCACCAAATAATATTTTCGGTGGTCTAATTTTTTTATTCGTTCAAAAGTGATCAGGTCTAATTAAGTGTATTTGATCAAGTCAAATTCAAATATATATGTTTTCCCCTATATTTGATGTTTTATCTCATGAAGCATTCGCGTCATATGAAATTGCAACTACCAGCTCTAAGAATGGGATAGGACGAGGCCTTTTGACCATAATTAACGCGGGGATTGGAACTAGGCGCCCCTTATTCCCTCCATCCTAGGGCTAGGGGTGAGCTCAACTAGCAAGTAATTGCATTAAAAGTTAATTAAAAAAGAACGATGCGATAGTACATTAGGAGATAATTTGAATGGGAAATACAAGTGTGAGGACTCAAAACAAGCTTGTGGGTTTCATTCAATCGACCAATGGAAACTTCACAAATCATTTGATAAAGAGGATTTAATGCATATTCATAGCACATTTAACATTTCTTTAACCTCAATCAAGAAGGCACCATATAATATTTTCAGAAGTTTTCATCAAATTTTTAATCGTAACCCAAAATAAATATATTACTCATACATATAATATTTTTGGAACGCGCTTTCCTACAAACATAAGTTAAAAAAATTGAGATTGCATCAAGCTTGACTACTTGAGCTTGATGTTTCAGCTTTTGGTGCTTGACTTATTATTGACTTGGACTTTAAACCAATTTCGTGTGAAAAGCCAAAAGAAACGATCAAAAGCAAGGGAGAAAACTTTAACCAAAGACATGACAGATGTAAAAGGAATTTTGTGGAATGAGAGAAAAGAGTTTCAAAATAATTTCATCTTTTTATGAGTCTCGTGTTCATGTAAAGAATCGACAGAGGCACTTTTTGTCAAGGATATGAAAAGCTTCATTCCTACTCGATCCTCTCGTGATTGACGGTGAATTATAAGGCACCAATTTGTTCATTCTTCAGTCTTTGGTCTTCGTCTCCATGGACTTCATAGAATACGAGGCACCAATATTGATATTGCTTTTTCTCCCCTCAACTTTATAAAGGAGTGTCCTATTGGACAATGCTATCTTATAGATTAGTATTGATATACCAAACCACATGGCAGATCAAAAGCGAATAATAAGCCATATTCGATAATTAATGACAATATGCCACGTCACTTATACACCAATTTTATGAAACATTCTTAGTGTTTTTGACATTTCTCTTTCTTGTTTTGGTTGTAAAAGTGAAAACTAGCGAGACTTTGATAAATGAATGACACCACTACATGTACTAAGACTTTACTCGAATGTTCTAAATGAATTGGTGTGTAGGGCGGTATGCACCCATGTCACCAAATAAGTGTGGAATCAGCGTTACTATGGAGTTTGTGAAAAGGAGAAAAGAGATAAATTGAGCAAGATCAATTTAAGGAAATTGACTTTTCTATTCCGCCATCATTTCTTCTCAAAATTACACAAAGTGCTCTCACGCATTACTAGGAGCCTCCATTCAAATTTGACTAACAATCATTGAAGCAATTGAATGATGCATATAGCACTTTGCCTTTACAAGATTCAAGAAATAACTCCCAAGGGGTGGGATTTTGTCCCAAGTGACACTTAGTTCTAGAGTTGAGGAAAAAAAAAAGATCTAAGCAATGAGTTGGCTTAGATCAGATGACCAACATTTTCATTTTCAAAGAGGTCCGACATGAGATTTAGGACTCCCCTGTTATGATATAATACGCGAAAACGATAGAATCTTACAAATTACATTAACGCGAAATCGCCAGAGAAATAAACGAGAAAAATAAAGACACCAGAAATTTACGTGGTTTGGTCCGAGTATCAGTACCTACATCCACGGGGAGAGCCAGCAGCAAATAATCTACTATAATCGGAGTATCAGAGTTTACAATCGTTCAAACGCTCAAGTGTTTCCCACATTTAGATTTAATCTCAAATCCAAAATATTTATAAATAAACAATTCACTTTGGTATAAACTCACGATACAAAATTATCGCGCGTTCAAGTCATACGCCAAAAAAAAAAAAAAAAATCTTCAGCCTCCTCGTGCAGCTTCTCTCTCGGCGACGTGCGGCTTCTCGCGGATTCTTACGTAGGGCTTCGGCAGACTTTGAACGAAGAAAAAAAAGACCTGCAAGTTATTTTCCCTTTTATACGTGTGCCCAGGTCAAACTTTGACCTGGGCCCACCACGATTTGTCTTTCACGTGCAGGAGCTTCTCACCTTTTATTTTTTCTCCTTTGTTTCCATCGGCTAAAAGAAGAAAGCTTATGCCGTGGAAATCGTGTGCCCAAAGAAGAAATTCTTGTTTTGTCTTTTATTTTCTCTTTTGTAATCCTTCATCGAGTCCAACGGAATTTCTTCTACTTAGGAAATCTTTATCAACAGATTTGATTTAACAAATCGTTATCCAAATCCAAACTCGAAACATTAATTTAACATCTCCTATCATTCTTTGTTATTACTCCCAACTTTTTTTATGGTGTTTCCTATTAGATGATGTTATGCTATAAATTAATATTAGTATACTAAACCGAATAGCAGACTCTGAATGGACTATAAGTCATATTCGATAACTAATAATAATATGTCACGTCAAATTCATTAAACAATCTTACTATTTGACTTTTTTTTCTCATTTTTATCGTAAAATTGAGAGCAAGCAAGACTTTAAAATAAGAGTAACACTACATAAACTGAGACTTTACTAGAGTTTCTCGGTAAATGAAATGGGACACTATGTGCTGTGCGGCATGTCGTCAAATAAGAGTGGAATCAGCGTTAGTTTGTAAAATGGGGAAAAGTGATAAATGGGGCAAGTTCAATTAAAGGAAATTTTCTGGCAAAAAAACTGAAGGAAATCCTGCCAGCCCTCTAATATTCCGTGCAATCTGTAATATGCTTTGTTGGCTATACTTCTTGGCCATACTGATAATGAAAATGCATGTATAACCCTTAACATCAACTATATGAGGCGAGGTGACGTTTGAATAAAAGGCAAAGTTGGAAGAAGGGAAATATTCCCAAACCTCCGCTCTGTTCTCCTTGATTTCTTACAAATCTTTCTCTTCTAGGTCTAGTGACATTGGAAGGATAAAATTGCAATTTTGATCATATAGGATGAGTTGGTTCAACAAGTCTGCTCTCTATTTGTTATTCAAATCCTACGGATGAGAAAGCTTTTCCAAGGCCACGAAGCCTTTGGTTGAAGGCTAATGATATTTTGGAGACCATCAAGCGATTTCATTTAAGGACTAAAAGAGGAAAGGGCATGCGTGCTAGGACAACATACATGTCCCAAATTTCATTAGTGTTCCTCTTGTTTTATGGTTATATGCATTGTTAGCTTATTCCATTTTCTTTTTTTTTTTTTCCTATGGGGTAATTGTCGTCAATTACATGCCATTTCTGTTGAAATAAGTTACATGTCCCTATCCTATTCCTCTTCCCAATCATTATTAAATTGATGGGAAATATGAGGCACCAGTTATTAAATTATAGCTTGAGTTTGAACTATGTACGAGACCCAACTCATTTAAAGGATTCTGATTTGTTCAAAATATGGTGCTCCTTTTTAATCAGTATCATATTTTGATTTGTTGGGCGGTGCTACTTAACTATTAAATATATTGAAGGTTTGGTTCTTTTGAAGATAAATATCCAAGTTTAACCGAGGGAGCAAACATTAGTCGGACTCCACTCAACGCGTACAGTTGTAGGCCTTTTCTAATATCCTGAAGAAGACGTACTGCTGAAGTCTCTATTTTATATCCCCGCACGAGAGGACTCTCTCTTTAGCGAAGAAAAGAAGGGGACGCACCAGTAACGCTTTCTTTGATCGCACGGAGTTCTACAATCGGTGGATTTTGTGACGCGAGTCGCATAATGAGTCGTTCTATTAATAAACACTGTGAGTTTAGATGTAATCAAGGCGTGGAAAACACTCAAACTTGCAAGTAATTGTAACTGTATTTTTCTCTGATTTTTAGTGGATTATAGCTGATTACTCTTCCAGCTGCATAGATATCGATTTTCGGACTGAACCACGGAAATCTCAGGAGTTCTTCATTGTTTCTCATTTATTTTCTCGGTGATTTCGCATTTATTAATTACAAAATTTGGTTAGTTTCCACATTATTTTATAATAATTTATTCAATCTTCAGTCTTCAGTCTTCAGTCTTCAGGAGAGAGAGTTTACGGAACTTCCCATGATGGAGTTAGTCAATAATTGATTTGTGCATAGAGAGAGGAGGTTTATAAATTCAGCTCAAACTGAAAGTGGATCACTGAACGAGATGGGGAAACAACTATTTCTTATTCTCAACTCTATTCTCTTGTGGTGGTGGAGCTCAATCACAATCTCCAAAGCATACTCACAAAACCAAACGGATCGGCTCGCGTTAGCCTTCTTAAAAAACGCAATACACAAAGACCCATTTGGGGTCTTGAGCTCTTGGAATGATTCTACTCATCATTGTGAGTGGCAAGGTGTTTTGTGCAGCAAAAGACATCCTGGGAGGGTCACATCTCTGGTTCTGAGATCACAAGGCTTGGACGGCTTTCTATCTCCTCACGTAGGTAACCTCTCTTTTCTGAGGGTCATATTTCTGCAGAACAATAGCTTCCACGGTGAAATCCCACCACAGATCGGCAACTTGCTTCGGCTACGTGTTATCGTTCTTAGAAAAAACTCATTTGGTGGGCCGATACCCTCCAATATTTCCTATTGCTCGAACCTTCAGACCCTGAATCTCATAGACAACCAACTTGTGGGGGGAATTCATTCCAATCTTGGTTCTTTAACAAGACTCAAACTCTTGGGCTTGTTTCGTAACAGTCTTGTAGGTCCTATTCCTCGTTCGATTGGAAACCTCTCGCTGCTACAACAGCTCTCGCTAGGAGAAAATGCGTTAAGCGGAGAAATACCTAAGGAATTGTCCAGACTCAAGAGATTGGTTCTTTTCCAACTAACTTCCAACAAACTAACCGGTGAGGTTCCAGCAGGGATTTTAAACATCTCTGACATTATGTTATTCGATGTTAGTGAGAACCAAATCTGGGGAAGCTTTCTCAATGATGTCGGCACCGCTTCTCCTTCTCTCTTTTTCCTTGGCGCCAATGATAACTTGTTCACTGGGATGATTCCGTCAATGTTAACGAATGCCACAGGTCTTAAGACACTTAGCCTTTCCAACAACAATTTCCATGGGCCAATACCGAAAAATCTGGGAAGGCTAAAGGGCCTTTATCACATTATATTGTCTAGTAACCACTTGCAGGATGACTTGAGTTTTATTTCTTCTTTAGTTAATTGTTCCAACTTAAAATTTCTCGGGATGCCAGGGAACTTGATTCACGGATCATTGCCGAGATCCTTCTCCAATCTCTCCGCCAGCATTGAGCAAATTCATATGTCAGACAATCGGATCCAAGGATCTATTCCTTTAGCCCTTGGAAATCTTTTCAGCTTGTCTTCTTTGGGTTTACGTAATAATTTTCTAACCGATTGTATTCCTCATTCCATCGGAGCACTTTCCAACTTGCAGCGACTTTTTTTAGGCGATAACATGTTTACTGGAGAGATACCGTCTTCGATTGGTAACATTACGCTGTTAAATCTCCTGGACCTTTCCTTCAACATTTTCCAAGGCTACATACCGCAGAGTCTCAGCAACTGCAAGCAACTAATTTGGCTTGATCTTTCGAACAATAACCTAATTGGCTCAGTTCCTATCGAAATCATGGGTCTTTCTTCCTTATCGATCATCCTTGATTTAGCAAATAATAATTTAAGTGGATCTCTTCCATTGCAAGTTGGATCGTTAAAGAATCTGGGCATATTAGATCTGTCTCACAACAGACTGACCGGCTTAATTCCGACGTCCATCAGCAAGTGCTTGGTATTGGAAGGACTTTACTTAGAAGCTAATTCTTTTCGTGGTCAAATCCCCGAAGCTTTACGTCCATTACGGGGTCTACGAGAGCTGGACCTTTCCAATAATAATTTTTCTGGTCCAATCCCGAGCTTTCTCGCAGGGCTCTTCCTACTCGAGTACTTGAATTTGTCCTTCAATCAACTAGAAGGACAAGTTCCAGAGGGTGGAGTTTTTCTTAATGCAAGTTCTGTATCGGTTTATGGAAATACGGAACTCTGTGGAGGTGTTCCCAGTCTGAAGCTTCCACTTTGCAAATCACCAAGCTCTAAGAAGTCTTCTTCAACCAAGGCCAGAGTAATATATGTGGTAGCTGGCAGTTTGTTATGTTTAGCTTTGTTGTTCCTATGTCTGTCTATCTTTTATCACAAAAAGAAGCAAACGACAACCAATGCCTCATCTTCATTATCTTTCGAGAACCAATTCTTGAGGATTTCTTATGAAGAACTCCTGAGAGCAACTAACAGATTCTCCGAGACCAATTTGATTGGTAAGGGGAGATATGGCAAGGTTTATAAGGGGATTCTTGATGGAGGTGCCACGGTGGCAACAAAGGTGCTCAATCTAATGCAAAGAGGTGCTTCAAGGAGTTTTATCTCCGAATGTCGAACTCTAGGAACCATTAGACACCGAAACCTCGTGAAGATACTAAGTGTCTGTTCGAGCATGGACTTTTGTGGCAATGACTTCAAAGCTCTAATATATGAGTTCATGGCTAATGAGAGCTTGGAGGAGTGGCTGCACCCTAGAACTATAGGACAAGAAGATGAGTGTAGCGAATCGAGAAATCTGAGACTAGTGCAAAGATTAAACATCGCCATTGACATAGCTACCGCGATTGAATATCTCCACAAGGGTTGCTATCCAGCCATCGTCCATGGAGATCTGAAGCCGAGTAATGTGCTTCTGGACAACGACATGATGGCTCGAGTTGGAGATTTCGGGCTTGCAAAGATCATTTCAACGGTGTCTACCGAAGCCATAGGAGTTCAAGACCAGGGTAGTTCAACTTCAACCGCAGTCAGAGGATCCATCAGCTATGTGCCTCCTGGTATGAAATTGTCATATTTTCTCAATTAGTTTTTATTTGATTGCGATAGTAATATGTGAGTGCCAAAAGTTTGACCAAACAATTATTCTTGACGTTATGTTATGATTTGTATGCTCTAACACCTCTTTCTCACAACTCAAATCCTCTTTCCGCTATTAATAGCTTTTGTAGAAAAAGAAAATACGTATCTTTTGTACGAAAAGATTAATAGTAGCTTGCCCTAATCGTATTTTAAATTAAGATGAGAATAAACCATCGTAATTTTGATCAATGAGTGGAAAATTTTTAGACAACTTGTGAATCCATGTGAATAAATAGATTAAGCATATTGTATCATCTCATATTTATATTTTCTTTTTATAATTCGTATTTTGTCTCGTATCACGTTCATGCCATTAAAACAGATTGCGAATCTCTTTTGAAATGTTATGACTTAAGGTCTTAACAATAAGTAATTTTTCATTTATGGCAGACCCTTTCATGACCAATAATTTAATATTAGAAAAATATATTAGATGACATGACATTTATGCCAGAAACCGTTGGAGGATACACTAATTGACAACGCGATGGGCTCTTCCCAACTATCACTTTCCCTAAGCTTATTGGTCACAGCATATTAAGAGAAATTTACACATTTACAAGTATAAATCCATCACCGTCAACAAATCACCCTAAGTCTGTTCTTTTCCCCCCACTGTTTTCATTTTTTGCCTGTTCTTTTAGGCATTTTTTTTTCTCGTCTTTCCATAAAAGAAAGTGTGGTATAGGTATTAAACATAATTTGTATCATGAAAATGACGAACCTCACGAGGATTCCATATGTTTCCAGTCAAAAAACCAACTATTCAAATTTAGTTAATACATAGACTTCTGCCAAGGCCTTCACCCAACATATTTTCTTCTTTTTTCTATTTTCACCCGTATCCTACTAGAGGACAAAGCCACTTTTGATGTTTAGGCAATTTGTGTAGCAAACATGAGACAACTTTTGTTGCACTTAGTAGTTTTGGAGAAGAAGTTTATACGTTGTTAACAGACCTTTGGTGCACTTTATGAATTCTAAACTCCTATTTCTCTACAATTAATGCATTTCTCAATGGTTGATGCACTTTATGAGAGTTCATATGACAGGCGCCAAACATCAGCCATATATAGTAAACTAAATGAAAAATTAAACAGAGAAAAATGAAAGCAAAAAACCAGTAGGGGGCTTTGGGACCCTTGGCCTTGCTCAAAGGATCACTTGGCCTCTGCCATGCATAGTGGCCCGATTGTGAGTGAGTGAGGGCTTGCAAGCCATCTCACTATGTTGGATGTGACAGGCACGATCCCCCACAATTTTCTTTGGCAAGCTCTTGCAAATGGACATCAAGCAAAATCCCATGTGACTTAGAAGCTTTTTCTAAACAATTGACTTCAAGAAATAGTGTATGTTCATTCCTATTAATGTCTTGATGAAATTTTCAGAGTATGGCATGGGACACAAGGTTTCCACACTTGGGGATACATATAGTTACGGCATTCTATTATTGGAGATGTTCACAGGAAAGAGACCCACTGAAGAGGCCTTTGGGCACCATCTTAACCTCCACAACTTTGTCCGAATGGCTCTTCCGGATCGAGCAATGGACATTTTAGACTTAAGGCTTTGGAGTGAAGCTGGTGATCGACAACAAGAGATGAAAATTAGAGATTGCATTATCTCTATATTCGAAGTTGGAGTTGCATGTTCGATGGAATCACCACCGGAACGGATGGGCATGACCGAGGCAATAAGGAAATTACACTTGATCAAGGTGAGTTACGAAGCCAAAGAGAGGATGATGGGTATGTAGCTAAATTATTTTTCTTGTTTTGTCTTGGAACCTTTTCACTAGTAGAGAAAATCATCGTGCAAAGGTAGTGCTAGTAAATTTACATGAATGTCTGCCTAACTAGTCTACCTACCCATACCAATTATGTGTGTTTTTTATAATTGTATTTTATAATCGTGGAAAGTGGATGTATGGAGTTAAGTCCACCTATTTCCACCAAGTAATCATGTAAAATTTGATGAATTTGCTTATTTGCCCGGTTCTCTTCATTTCCGATGCCAATGTGGATCGATGCATTGCTTAATTATCATGATTGGGCCATTGCCCTTACCTCTCTCTCTACACACGCTTGTGTATTAGAATGTGACCTCACCATGAGGTCACGAGCTCAAGGCCAACTCTTAATGTCGTGCTTAAACGAGAGCCCACAATCAATTGGAGATCTAGCATGATCAAATCCAAACGCAGGGAGAGGGAGGCAACCTTATCACAAGATCATGGGGTCAAGGCTAACTCTCAATGTTACTGTTGAGAGTGACCTCACTATCAATTGGAAGCCATGCTTGATCAAATTTAGGCGATGTTGCCAACGAAATTATGTTGCGGTCATGTTGCCCACACAAACAGCCACCGTGTGAGACCCCCTTACCTCCTCTCCAAACCTCCTTTTCTTTTATATTTTTTCTTTGCTATGGCATCAAATTACAGACATTTTCTTTTTTCTTTTTTTTGGTCGATAGAGATAGATAGAGAGTTAACAAAGACACAAATGGGACGTGATCAAAAAGGGAACATGGATGCATATTTGTTGCACTTGTCGGTGTGCTTATTACAATGTGTAATTATCCTCATCAAGTCTTCCCACTCAACCAACCCTCTCTCTTTCTTCACCATTAGCCACCGTCTCCGGCCATTGCGGCCACCTATCATCACGGTCGCCTCCTCGATGTCTCACTACTTTCTCCTTCATGTCATCTACGACCATCTTTGCTTTCTCTATTTGCTAACCCAAAACACTCTCTCCTTCATTGTCTCTTCTCTCACCGCCAAATTTCTAAGGTCTCCAAACCACCATTGATGACTTGATTTAGCCATTATGGCCTTTAAGATCTCATGGAAATCTCAATGGACAGGGTAGATGTAGGAGGCATCCCCAAACCTTGAGATGGCCTTTTGATCTCATCATCGTCAACAACTTGATTGTAGATGACGAGAGGAGCTCGACGCGAGGTCTTGAGACCCACCAAAGGCATAAACTTGACATTCGAGCAAGCTTGGCTGCCCTCAAATGAGAAAGGGAGAATGAGCTATGCGAAAGCAAGGACATCGACCAACATTGAAGCGATATGGGAGAGAGGGTGAACGGAGCATGACACGATCCCTTGTCAACACCAACAGTAAATGGTGGAGCGAAGAAGGTCACGATTTATATTGGCAGTGGAGGCACGTACGTTAGTGACACGAGCCGCATGTGTGGTTGTAGGGCTCGGCAGGGGGCGGAGATAGACTAGAGGGAGAGAAAAGATTGGTGTTGGGATTTTGAGAAGTGATTGGGGAAGGTGTACAATTAACAAGAGAGACTCATGTCTTGATTTGGCATTGGAGATAGCAAATAAGTAAACCAATGGTACAATGGATCCGCATCCAATGCCATAGATGTGGTGCAAAATACATAACACCATGGTATAGTGACAAAAAGGCTAAGCAAACAAAACCGACTCACAGTATGGATGGAATAGGCTATATTAGGGCAAGTGCCCTGAAATATATACCAAACTGCAGATCAACTATCAATAGTGTAACAATCCACAATAGAATGCCATCAAGCAGCTCAAGTTTGGCATTAGATCAAAATCAGGGGCACGCTGAAAACATCATGAATTGAGATCAGAACAGGAACAATCTAATGCTAATATCAAGTCACAATGTGAGAGAATATTGACTTTGTGTATTGCTCAATTGGACAATGTATTACACTGAAGGGATATTTGTATCCAGGATAATATACACAAGGAAGTAATCTATTATGGGGTGTTTAACTCCAAACCATCCCTTCCCGTTATATCATGAAGCGTAAAAGTCAAAAGAACACTTTGTTCTCATGCATCCTTTCATTACAAAAGCAGATAATCAGTTGATGATCAAGAACACTTAAATCTACAAAAGCCATTTCAAACATTCGCAAAATATTGCTAATTTGCTAGTAATAATCTGCTTAAGATGCTCTTATGAGCAACATGTTATACATCCATATTTTTCTAAACTAGCTCATGAATCATATCAAGCTAGCCGTTTTTATTTTCCCTTTATTTTTTATGTCACACCCATGACGCATATAACAATAGGCCATAGGTAAGCTTGTCACTCTAAAAGCCTTTCCTAGTATGGAAGTTCTCCTTCATAGTTGCCTGGAGGATCGTAGTTGCACACAACGTACCACCATCCATTGTTACACTGAACCCTAGCGCACCCGACTCAAACCGAGTCATGCCAAACCATCTGAGTGTAGTGCAAGCAGTCACACCCGCTCGCGCAGGTGTTGGTGTTGTAATTGTAGTTATGCTTCTCTATGACCCACAAGCTAATGGCGTAGGTGCCAGTGAACGTGCCGGTGCCCTTGGCAAGGTTCTCACCGTAGGGTCCATTGGAGTGCACGAGGCCGCCGTCGCTAACCCGTTGGTTCGCATAGCTTTGGGCGTAGGCAGCAAGCGTGTTATCCCATGTCATGTTCGGCACGCCAACTTGCTTCCGAGCTGCATTGTGAGAGTCAAGATAGTCTTGGGGTGAGTTTTGGGCATGAGTAGGTTGAAAGAGAGAAATAGAGACAAGAGAAATGATGATGGTTAGAGAATTCATGATGTTCAAGGAATTAGCTGATGTTGGTTCAAGGTGATATTTTTGGTGATCGGTTATGCTATTTATAGAAAAATATTTTCGGGGCTTCAACTTACCATGTGCAATGAACTTATTAGGGAACATCTCCTTTGGACAGCACAACCTTACGTTCAAATCCAGTTTGATCTAAAATGATAAACTAGTAACTGGTGCATAAGGAAGTAGTTTTGCATGTTCTTCCTTTCCTCAAATGGAAGTAAAGTAAAAGGCTTAAGTGAAGTTTGAAATTTCAGCAAATTGGATACATTATAATAAGAAGAATGTTGGACTTTATGTCAAGTAATGCTAAAGACATTGAAAATAGTGCATGAGATTAAATTATTAGGGGACATAAATAAAGTTTATCCGGTTGTAATGAGCAAACAAGTCTTATCCAAGCCTCCAATAGGGAATGCATATAATTTCCCCAGATTTGTTTACGATACCAGCCATCGCCACTTACCATCCTCCGATGCCGCCCACTAAGCCATTCAAAAGTCACCACCAACTCGTCATCGCATCCATCGTCGTTGTTCTAAGATCCACCATCCATCTTCAACCAAACCATTTGTCACTAGCGTCCCCACCCCATAACGATACATCACTACCCTCCCACGACCAGAACTAACCATAACCAGAAAACAACACTAGGACACAGAGAAAGGAATGAGCAGGCCCAAAACACATGCAAACCGAGGCCGGTGAGCCTTGTTCCGGCGATTCGACAAGACAGGGAAAAACAAGCTTGGGCTTAACTTGTGAAAGGAAATTTGCCAGATGCGATTGCTAGGTAGAGCGGAACAAAACGGCTCCAGAAACCGCCTCGAGGGACTTGGCCGGTGAAGAAGGCAACACCAACCGCGATTAGAACTCGCCGAGAATGGATCCGATTGATCCTCCGGTTTGCAGCTTTTCAACGGATCGGCTTTGTTAATGGCGGATTTTGAGGTGGTTTTGATGAATTGCCCAGACAAGAAGCCTGAGAGCAATTCCTTGCTGTCCTTCCCCATTCCCTTCCGCATCCCCTTTCTGTCGATCGTTTAGCAAGAAATTGATTTTTCTTGCTAAACGAAGTCGTTTTGGGTCATGCAGGCAGGTGAAACTTGTTAAACTACGTCGTTTTGAGCTTTTTATGCTGAATCAGGCTGCCGGCAAGCCACATAGTGAAAAAAATATCAAAATTTTGCCCTATCAAATTTCCAGCATTTGAGATCGGAGTTAACACTTAAATGATCATTTTTTATTTAAGTGACATTTAAGTAATTTGAATAAAAAAATTACATTATAGTGAGTGTTGTACATAACTTTTGACATTGCTAATGTACTTCTCTCTCCTCCCACTCCTAGCAATGGCCACCGTGAGACATTGACGAGCTCTAACTAGCCCTTGAGGCCTTGATGCTATCAAGGTTGCGGCGACCGTCCAAATCTGGAGGTGTGTCCTTGCCTAGAGACCGAACCACTCCACTCCCAAGTCTAGAGGTAGCAAGATCCGGATTCATCGCCTTCAGCGGGCAAGTGGTGGCCGTTGCCCCTTGATTTATTGCTTAACAAATCAATCTTCCACAAAAAAAAAAAAAATAATAATAATAATAATAATAAAATAATAAAATAAAATAAGATAAGATAAAATTAATAAATCATTCTTTAATGTCTCTGCCATTTTCCTTATTTTAAGCTATCTAGCAGGTACATGTACTTCTCTTTTGTCTCAATTAAGTTATCATCCACTTGTTTTAAAATTAATACAAGCATGAAAACCATAAAATTTGCGTTTTTAATTTTATGAGCTACGTTTACGGTTCTGCAATTGGCATGGATGCGAAGGGCACGCCCTCACGTGCCCACTTCGCATTGAACGGTTGGACGTGCATCTTATAATCGTGTATCGCGCCATAAATAAGTCTTATAACAAAGAAATTATAATGAGCTCGAGATATGTAATAAATTGAATTTGAATCATAAAAAATGTTTAGATCATACATAAGTCCCACCTAGATCTTATAAAATTCAACAATCCAGATTTGGGATGTGAAATACTATGTAAAGTAGAGTAAAGGTCCATTAGGAAAATGATTTGAGTAATTTCTCATCGACAAAAATATGTGTCAATTTTTATTTAATTCTCAATTTCTCTTTGATTTAAATTAATTGTTTTATTTGACAATCAATATATTGGGCACCTTGCAACGACTTTAGAAGATCATGCGTGTTACATTGAAAATTGTCCAAGATTAGGAGGCAATTTGTAATTGCATGAAAATCTGAGGGATATATATTGCAATTCTCCCAAATTTGCTGGAAATTTTTTTCCCTTGAAATGGGCACCACCAAGTCATGTGAGAGAACATGACTAAAGTTTCTAATGAGAATTTGGCTAGAGTCCATGCAAGAGAGAACATTAGAACTAATGTCAAAATGCCATGGTTAATATTGAGATAGATATAAGGGGCAAATTGCCACGATCGCAAGAACATGGGGGCTCTAAGGCTGCGTTTGGTTCAGCATTTGCAAGGGGCTTTGAGTCTAATGCAAATGCTGAAAGCCCAAAGCTACTTGAGAAAATGCAATTGTGTCTGGTAAAAATTTTTTACAAATGGACTTTAAGTTGAATGAGCTTTTGATAAAAAAAAACTTTCGCAATGGGCTTTGATGGGTATAATATATATATAATATATATATTTATTTATTTATTTATTTATTTTGAAAATTGAACTAACCCTTCCCCGGATTGGCGAAGGGCTGCCTCATTTTTCAATTAAAAATAATAATAATTAGGGGAAAAATCAGAAATATGAAAAATTAGTGAGGATAGTTTTGGAAGGAAAAAAATAATTTCAAAGATTCGGTAGAATCTTTAAAGCCCTAAAGTTAGTAGGGCCCAAAGCTTTAGTCCCTAAAGCTTTGGGCCCTACTAGCTTTGGACTTTCAACATTTTGAAGGCAAGTTGAAAGCTGAAAGCTAGCTTGAAAGTTGAACCAAAAGGTCCAGCATTTCCCTAAGGGGCTTTCAGGGAAAATGCTGAACCAAACGCAACCTAATTATCCCAAAGAATTCTACTATCGCTTCTATAGTAGACTTGATCCCACCAAATTCCGGCCCACACAGGAAGAATTGGACTCTACAAGTACTATTAATGGAGGTGAGAACTTGAATCCTTATTGAATCCTAGTTTCCCATGGGAATAATCCAAAATGGAACGTGTTCAATCAGAACATGAAATTGGGTCCATGAATCTAAAAAATAGTGTGAATTCTTGATCTCTCTAAATATCTTTGTAAACTTGAAAATTCAAGAATTTGAATTGATGTCATTTCATTGATTCCTCCTAAACTGAATCAATTTATCCTAAAGATTTCATTTCAATTGGAATTTGATTATTCGTCATGTATAAGGATCCTAGACAAGGGCCTTTTGCTGTAAGGCCCTATCTACTATCTAGGCCCACCCAGCCTGCATAGTTATTATATTTTTTTTCTCTTGATGGGCTGGCCTGGGCCATAATGTTGGCCCAATTGAAAGGCCCGGTCTTGCTCTTGCCCGCTCATCATGTTTCCTCCAGTTTAATTGAGTCCATGACAAGTTCAAGCATAGTTCCCCCAACACATTGAGCCTAATTAAGATTAGCATATTCCAACCGAAGTTGATTCACCCCAAAAAGAAAAAACATTTGCACTCTCGAAAATATAACAAAAGAATTCTCTATCAATCATACACTACGAATCAATAATTCATGTGGCACTCAACTTATAGGATTACCTACATGCCGAAAACCTTAAGATACGATAACCATGCTATATACTCAGCAAACCAAGTTCATAAATATGTTGGGGGCACGAATTAAATCAAATGTGGATGGAAAGAAGAAGATGAGATGAAAGAATTGGAGATGATGTCTTATGGATCAGCTAGTTCAGTATTTGGGAAGAGAGCACTCCTTGGGCAGGCTATCTTGGAACCTTGCATTGTCCTGGCAATAGTCATATATCATGTGATATCTCCTGACCCATTTGAACCACCTCCTCTGTGTCGATGTTAAAGAGCTGAAATCTTCATTGTTCCACCAGTTTGTAGGGCTCTCCGCCCTGCAAAACCTCGGGTTGCCCTTCCAGACGCAGGCGTCCATCTTGTAGTCCCCGAAGGAGGCCACGAAGGGGCCCTTCGACCAGTCGATCTTGTCATGCCCGCCCCGTGTCGCCCAGCTGTCGCCGTTCCATAGGGTGGCTTTGACGCCCATCGGTTGCCACCTAGGGAACGCCACCCCCTTGTCCGCGTGATTTCGGTACGTCCGAATCGGGATTGAATCCACAAAGAAGCTGCAAAGAGGTTTCCATCCATCATTTCACTAACTTAATCAGAATGTAAGGCGCAAACGCACACCGTCTAGACATGGTGCAGTGCCTTACACAATCTGGTGGAGGTTCCACAAGATGGAGTAGCTGTGGAAATCCTCGAGTCGGATCGAACCAAAGGTAAATCCGCTCCTCGCGGTTGTCGAACCCGTCGGCGTATACATTGGTTTGAAGGATGTAAGGCTGCCCGGACACATTGCCGAGGAACTCGAAGTCTATCTCGTCCCGGTTCGGCTGATCGGATGTCAGCTGCGATTCGATCCCAGTTCAAATCAGCCATCGAGGCACAGGCCAACAAGAAGAGCAAAGAGATCCAAAACATAATAAGAATTAAAAACTGAGACATAATTTCTCACATAGAAGGCCACGACTGTGCCGGCCGAATGACCCGAAATTAGCTTTATTTTCATGTCGATTTGCCCGAACAAGAACATGTCATTGGAAGAAAAACCAGCCCCTAAAAGCAAAATTCAGATCATAGAGAGATCATCAAAAGAAAAATCCAGAAAAGATACGCAATTTTTCCACGTTACACGTACCTGATTCCTGGTCGAGAACCATGCTTCTAGTCCGACCGTCTGCCGAAGTATTCACATGGTCCGGCGACCACATCACGAAGAAGTCTTTATTGAAGTTCCCGGTCGACACAACGGAAGAAAATGAAACACGAACCAAATTCAACACCGATACGATGACAAGAAACGAGCGAGGATACTTCATCTTCGCCTTTTCAATTATGCTGAGATCAACGTGCCTTCTTGAAGGATCATTGACATGCGAGTGAAGAGTCATATATAGGTAATGCAGCGGCTATGAAGTTGGGGTTAAAGGTTTGGAAATGTTAGAAGAAGCAAAGAACGTTCTCTCAGTTTAAGATAGAATATCTTCGATGGGAAGCAAAGGGACTTAGGGTTGGTGGAATCTTGAGACAAGATTGGGAGGTTTGCTTCCCGTTTGGTAGTGTTGATCAAGGTGTACACAAGTATAAACAAATGGTAAGTCTAGACTTTCATGATCACTCGGCTTAGGCACAATGCTTTTTGAATAATTTTAGCAATTAGACTATTACATTGGTTATATCAGGGTTACACGGACTCGAACCGTAGACCCGACATATATATATTGGAAATTCATTCATAAATCACATTTAAAATTGTGCGTGCAAAACCAAAGGTTAAGCTTTTTCACCTCTGTTGCAGCTCTTTCCATGGGAAGGATTAATACGCGCACTTATCCTCGCATCCCCGCGCTCAACCTGTCTTGTTAGCTCACCGAACCGGTTGTGCCGTTCAAAACCGACCCGGTAATTCTTACGTGTTGTCGATTTCTCGAAAAGATTCCTGAATTACACATGGTCTAATGTGGTCCTTTGAGTTTTTAGCCTTTTCTCAACAAAGGAAAGAGAGCTCTCCATTTCATTTCATTCTGCAGAAAGTTTTAAGGAAAAGCTCAAAACCTGACAGATCTACCCTGACTTTTCCAGCTCTGCTGATCTTTCTGAGAATAACTTGATCTTCTAGTCTTCCTTTTCACGATCCTTATTCCTTTCTTATAAAAGACCTCAGCCTCGTGTGCCTTTCTCTCTCCATGTCAAAAAGAGAAATTGGTTACGAACTTTAATTTTTTTCTTTTTTAAATTACTGAGACAAGGTTCAGTTGTTGGATGAAGATGGTGATTACGTATTAATCATGACTACAAGATTGAAGGCAAAGCTAAGCTAAGCCATGACTTTATTTTGCTGTGATCATTCTTCCATCAAATGATTGCTAAACTTGAATAGTATTTTCTGGTCCGCCAAAGTAAAATCAGTACTTTAAAGCAATATCGTCCTTAGCAAGATATTAAAAAGCTACATCTTGGATTTGTTGACCTCAGGATTCTCATAATGTAAAACAATGAGAGGGAAAAGCCGGGGTCAGGGCTTGATAAAGATATCGACCTCTTTGAGCAGGTGCGAGGCGTGCGGACATCGGCATATTAAAAAAAAATAATACATTTAAAGCAATCATGTTTCATTGATTATGTTTTATGACTAAAATTCATTTCCCTTAAACATGAGTTCAAGAATGTCACTTATTGAAAGTTTGTTGTTCATTCCATATGTTATGACATGATCGAATACTTTATTCATTTGCAAAAGCTAAATACCTAATTAAATTTAAGGGAAAAGCACATATGAGATCTTTGAATTTTATTTTTTTTTTTGTTCAATTGGGTCGCTTAATTATATGATTTTTTGTTCGAGTTCGTCCTTCCGTCAAAATTATGGACAAAATGATGGCATGGCCATTTAGTCAACATTGAGATTGCTAATGTGGCATCCTACGTGGATTTTAGAGAGACTAAAACACAAAATAAGAAATACATAATAAAAAATTTAAAAGAAAACCAGGTGATTATTAAAAAGAACTCGTAAATAAGCACAATTTGGAAAGAAAAAAAAAGTGTATTCACTAGTCACATAAATCTATTCTAAGAGTCAAAGTGTCACTTGAGTTGTGTAATCATAACGACGAGTGGCCTACGGTCGTATGACCTTGGCAAACGAATACTGGGATTGCACGACCCCAAGAACGGACAATAAGTGCTCCGTGGCCCTTGCCATGGGCATGCCGCCGCCACCTCCCACCACCTCTCGCCTCCCTATACCTCCTCCCCCTCCAAAGCTTCGGCCCTTCCCGTGGGCGCATCTCTCTCTTAGGTTTTGACATGGACACTGAACAAGGATGAATGTCCAACCTAAGTTATCTCCTCAGTAACGATGGGCCTGTCAAATTTAAGAGAGTTATTGCCCGTACGAGCAACTTAAGAACGGACACTGGGATTGTACTGGTGTTTGAAAACCCAGCCAACTACATTAATCGATCCTTGAACTAAACAAACATGGAAGCACATAGGAGGGTAACCCTCATCTCCCTTGCACTCCATCTAATCAAACAATGCGCAATGCCCTAATATCTTATTGTATCGGTCGGTCCAATCGAGTATTGATCAAGCTTTTCGTTATAATGTCTCAACTGATTCCATCAAGGTTTGATCAATCAATTGGGTACAAAGCGATGATCCTAACCCATGCAACACTTTATTCGGTTTCTCTCCCTAGGGGAGAAAACGAGATCCGGTGGGACTCGACGAGGACATCAAACAAGCGACTTCACCTAATATCACTTAGGTCTTGTTGTATCCTCGTCCGTCCAATTGCATACATCATGAATTATATGAAATGTCAACGTCAATTCGTTCGAGAATGGATCTACCTAGTGTCATCCGAGAATGCGAGGACGGCTCATTTCTGAAACCCTACTCTTTTCAGCAAAATATCTGTCGTGTAAAATTCCAAACCTCAACCTCAATTTGAGAGGGGAAAAAAGGGAAGGACATGTGGACAACCAACAAATCGATCGTAAGCAAAAAAACAAAAAAGAAATGAAAAAAAAATAAAATAATAGTCAAAATTCAAGCCCCTTAGACACAAGAAAGAATTATGACACAAAAAAAATACTAAAAAATTTCTAAACCTATGTATTTATATCAATTCAATCATAAATCTTTCAATTAAGTTAAATTTAAGACTTGACAAAAATTTCCTGAAATGGATGTCATGCGCCTTACGCGGTACAACTAGCATTGATATTATGAAGTTTTCATTGCTTTTTCTTTTAAAAGATTTTTCTGAAGTTTTCATTGCTTTTTCTTTTTCTTTTTCTTATTCTTTCCCTTCTTTTTCTTCTTAACTGTGAGCCGACGATGTCTAAGTGAGTACTCCACCCCTTGCTGGGTACAGGCACGTGCCTAGATAAGAAATCAGACCTAAGATTTCTTAGTTTTTATTTTTTATTTTATTATGAAGTAAATCCTAATTAATAAATTATATTTTTCTTTTAATGTTGGAAAACTCTCACTTATGGAGGATATAAGAAACCAAATAGAAAAAAGAAATCATCAGTTCTAGGTCCTAGTGGGCCGATTCTTGGCTCCACAAATGAAAAGCTGACCCAACCTAAAACCGATCGCTCGTACGCAAAATGTGCTTTCACTGGGCCCGTATCACAACTTCGCCCACATCAAAACCACGTCTCAGCTTGGATCTTTTCTTTTAATCTATTTTATAATATTAAATTTCTAGAGAAATTACAATTATTTTTTTCAGTTGGTCAATATAACCTCTTCTTTATACTCTTTTTTTATTTTATTTTTTTGTAGCTTTTCTTTTAATCTATTTTATAATTTTAAACTAAAGAAATTATTTTTTAGCAGTCACAGGTAAGGGGTTCGAGAAAGATTCCCTCCCCATTGTTGACCCGGCCATGCCCCTAGTGGATTGAGGGCGGCAGCCTTGATGGCCGCGATGCCGGCCCGGTGGTCCATGCTTTGCATTCCCCGAAAGGTACAGCCAGATGATAGGTCCGAAGAGGGCAAGGACGGCAGTCTTCCAGCATATACTCTCTTTTTTTATGTTCCCCTCTCCCTTTTTTCCTGCAATTTATTTTATTATAAGTTATATTAATTTATCGATATAATCGACGAATGCTCGTTCTTGGTTTTGGATCCCCGTAAACTCTCGTTGCCTCGACAGAGCTCTCTCCTCACCTGGGACTCTCTCTCTCTCTCTTCATCTTCTTCGCCCTGCTTTGTTTTCTCTTCACTCCACTTCGCTTGCTGCTTCCTCCAGGTTACTCTCGCGTCCTTTCTCTTCTTTTATGTAGTTGCTTCTCTCTCTCTCTCTCTCTCTCTCTTCTTGGGTTTTGTTCGGCATCCCTGTAATTTGCGTGGTATTGAAGAAAGACCCTGTAGGTAGCCTTGCCTTCTGTGGAGTTTCTTTCGTAAATTCGAGGAGTCTGCATTTTGCATGGCGTAAGTTTCTGGGGATGATTTATGTTAGTGTGAGATGAGGGCACCTTGTAATCGCTGAGAAACGAAAATGGCCGCAGGTGTTCTTTTTGCCTTCTCGTACATGAATTCGTGTCGAAGGAGAAGTGTAGAATAGGTCGTTTCGTGCCGAATTACTACGAATAGGAGCTCCTCTGAGGTTCCTTTTAGCGGCTGTGTTTCTTGGCGATGGTTGTTCAGAACTTAGAAGGAACATGGAGATTTAATATTTTCGGGAAAATTACCAAAAAAGTTCTAAACCTATTACAATTGTGCCAATTCAGTCATAAACTTATTTTTTTGACCAATTGAGTTCCAAACATTTTTACAATTATTCCCAATCAGTCCATCCGACTAAAACGCCAAATGGCGTACGTGACGCCGGTGGCCGCGCCAAATAACTTTTTTAATAATATTTTATTTTTTGAAATATTTTTAATATTTCCTGTCCACTCGTTTCTGACGGTCCATGCGAAGCTATCTAAGGTGCTCTTTGAAATATGCCAAGCGTTAGCAAATTGGGACTTCATGTGGAATTAATTATATCGATTTTGTGAGGGAACAACATATAGGTCATTATGATAGGCTAATGGAGTCTATCACACAGGAGATAAGAACAGGAGTGTCATAATTTTCATACAGTGCTTACTTAAGTATCAAACTTTCTTTCCGTTCATTTGAATACCACAAATTTGAAAGATCAATCATTTGAGTGCCATTGGCTATTTGCCTCATCTAGAAAATCTAACTAAACGCCAGTTGCCCTACATGGCTTCACCGGTGCTAACGTGGAAATTTTTTAATATTTTTTAATTTTTTAAATTTTTTAAATTTTTATTTTCCTATTTTCCCTTCTTTTTTTAGGGCTGACGAGGGTCACTGGCCGAGAAACCCCCTCACCCACATTTGTGCCTCGCCCAAGGCCTTTATGGCCAAGGGCGAGGCGCCCCTCCTCTAGATTAGGTGCTTTAAAAAAAAAAAAAAAAAAAAGTCTTTGTTGAAAAAAAGGGTTTACAGAAATTATAAATAAAAAGAAAAAAAGAAGGCCATTTTGACCCTCACCAGCCTCTAAAAAAAATGTGAAAAAGCAAAAGAAAAAAAAAATTCACATAAGATGATTTGCTGGAATTGATACTCAAGTAATCGATTTTACTTCGATTTGTCACTCAAGTGAGCGGAAAAAAAATTTTAACACTAAAACGAATATCGTATGAAAATTATGGCACTCATGTTGTTCTTCTTCCATCATATTGTATTACTCTAACCTTTTTTTTCATTTATCTTGTTGTTCATCTTGTTCTGTTTTGGAAAATTGACCCACAGTGAAATCTGGACAGGCTTTGTTAAACTGACTGTGAGATTTTAGGAGGCCTCATCATGTTCAAGAAGTCGTCGAGTAGAAATGAGAGATCCAAAGGCGTGAAGATAAAACGTGGTCTTCAGATTCTACTTTTGCTCGGTATATGCTTCTGGTTGATATATCAAGTTAAGTACTCACATGATAAGAAGAGGGAACTGAATGAGAAAGATGCCAAAACATCGGTGAAAGAAGAGGTGGTGGTGCTGTGAAGTTTGGGAGAAAGGATCTTCATCCTCGTCGGGACGAAACGGCTAAAATCACGAATCATGGGGAAGATGAAGAGGAAAGGAGAGAGGAGACTGATGAATTGTAAGGAAAAGCTAAATACCTAATTTGAACTTTAAGGGAGGTCCCCGAAATTTTTTTTTTTTGGTCAATTGAGTTCTAAATTATATGAGTTTTTGTTCGAGTTCGTCCTTCTGTCGAAATTATGAATAAGACGATGGCATGGCAATTGAGCCGATATTGAAATGTTGATGTGGCATTCTACGTGGCTTTTGGAAAAACTAAGATACAAAATAAGAAATACATAATTGAAAAATTAAAAGCAAGATAATTATTAAAAAGAAATAAAAAATAAGCAAATTTAAATAATGGAAAAACGATGTTCATCAATGGTGTAAATCTCGCCCTAGTCATGTGACCTTGGCAGCGACTGGCCTGGTGTTGCGTGACCTCCACAAGCAAAAACTAGGTTTTATGTAACCCTAGGCAGGCCATAAGGGCTCCGCAGCCCTTACCGGCATGTGGGTGTGTTGCCGCCGCCGCCGCCTCCCGCCACCCATACCACCTCCCCCTTCTTCTAACTCTCTCTTAGGTTTTGACATGGACATTGAACGAGGATGAATGTCCAAACCTAAGATTCCTCCACGGTTATGATGAGCCTGTCTGGGCCTAGCACAGGGTCCAACTGTGTTTCCCAACCACATGGCCCTCCCTCCTTCAGCAAGGCCGAGCCCAGCATTGATTGAAGAGGCAGTTGGGTCCCCACTGCGTTTGTCTAATTTGAGAGAGCATTTTGACTAGCTTTTGAAAACCCAGCTTACTTACGTTAATTAAGCCTAGATCTAAACAACCACGGGAGCACATAGGAGGGTGACCTTCATCTCCTAAGGTTTGCACTCCATCTAATCAAACCATGCGCAATGTCCGAAAATCTTATTATATTAGTCATACCAATTAAGTATTAATCAGACTTTTCGCTACGATGTATCAATTGATTCCGTCAAAATTTGATCAATTGAATTGGGTACTAAGGTTGAGCATATTAGACCAATCGAATCGGAAATTGCTCAATTTTAATTTAGTGATTTTCAATTCGGTTCCCAGTTTCAAGGGGAATTGAATTTTTCCAATTTTCGAGGGAATTGAACTTTCCCAGTTTCAGGAGGAATTGAACTTACTCTTAAAAAAAATTATTTTTGAAAATAGAAATAGACATTAAGATAGTAACAATTTTAGTTTTTTTTTTAATTCTTACAATTTTTATTATTTTTTTCTACTATGTAATTGGTTTCATTGGACCAGCCCAAGCTAGTTCTCGATCCCATGACCGTTCGATCCAGTCCTCAATTCTCACAACTTAGGAGAAGTCAAATCGGAGTGAGAACCGATCACCCTTATTAAGTGCTAAGCGATGATCCCAACTCATGCGGTACTTTATTCAATTTCTCCCTATGGGGAAGAAAACAAGAGGTCCGGCCGGACTCGACTCGACGAGGGCATCAAAGAAGCAGCAACTTCACCTAATATCACTAAGGTCTTGTCGTGTCCTCGTCTGTCCGATTACGTGCATCGTGAGTGAGGATGCACAACAATGAAATGTCAACGTCCGTTCGTTCCAAAGTCGCTAATAGGTTTAATTGGCGATGTCCAAGAATGCATGGTCTTACCTACGCTGACAGCTCATTTATGGACCCCCTGCTCTTTTCAGCAACGTATCTATCGTGCAAAATTCCAAGCCACAACCTCAATTTGAGAGGAGAAAAAGGGAAAGGACACGTGAGTGACCAACAGATCGATTGTAAGCAAAAACATATATAAAAATAAAAATAAATATTAAATTCAAGACTTAGATACAAGAAAGAATTATGACATAAAAAATTATCAAAAAATTCTAAAACCTATTACATTTGCATTAATTCAATTCTAAATCTTTCAATTGTGCCAATTGAATTTTAAATTTTTTGATAATTTATTAATGTAGTATATCTAGCTAATTTTGGCCAAAAATAATCAACATAAACATCAAACGACTTAGGTGAGATGTCTAATGCTGACATTTAAAATCTTTTCGAATTTTTATTACTTTTTTCTTTTCATTTCCTTTTCTTTTTCCAACTTGTGGATCGACAAGGTTTGAGTGAGGCCTCCACCCCTTTGCCGGCCATGGGCAAGCGCCTAAATAAGAAATCTATTGGACTGATGGATCTACCAAGATTTATTAATTTTTTTATTATGAAACAAACCCTAATTATTAAATTATTTTTTCTTTTAATATTTGAAAACTCTCACTTTTAGGGATTTATAAGAAACCAAAAAACAAAAGAAATCACCGGTTCTAGGATCTGGTCGGTTTATGATTCCACAAATGTAAACCGATCCAATCTAAAATCTACCACCCCTACGCATTGCCTTCGTGGGGCCAACCCATATGACTAATTTTCCCACATCAAAACCACATTTCAGGTTGAAACCTTTTTTATTTTATTTTATTTTATAAAATTTGAATTCTCAAGAAATTATAACTCTTTTTTCAACAATCACTTTAGAAGCTCCGTCAATATCACGGCGGCGACGACGGCAGTGTCCCGACAGTTTCTCTTTTTTTGGTTTTTTTTTTTTTCCTTTTTTCCTCCCTCTCTTTTTCTGCAAATTTCATTTTATTATATGCTATATCATTTCTTTGTTTATTTTACAGTAGAATATATATATATATATATATATATGTATATTATTATTATATCGATATACTCGACGACAGTGGTCGTTCTCGGTTTTGGATCCCTGTAAACTCTCGTTACCTCACGGAGCTCTCTTCCTCTTCTTCGGCCTGCTTCGCTTTCTCTTCACTCCACTTCGCTCGCTGCCCCTCCGGCCAGGTACTCTCCTGTCCTTCCACTTCCCTTCTGCAGGCACTTCTCTCTCTCTCTCTCTCTTCTGTTCTGTCGAGGGTATTGCTCGGTTTTGTTGATGATTGTCTCTACAATTCGTTCTCGAACGAGGCAAGATTTGGGGTTCCGGGGGTCTGATGATGGGTTTTGAGTCCTGTGTCTGATCGTGGTTTGAATTCATCTTCTTGGGTTCGCTCCTTTGCCCTCCTCTCCTTTTTTTCCCTTTTTGGGTCGTAATCTTGTTGGGTTTTGGTTCGGCGTCCCTGTAGTTTGCAGGGTATTCAAGAAAGACTGTAGATGGTTGAGGTTAGTGTGAGACGAGGGCACCTTGTAATCGCTGAGAAACGAAAATGGTCGCAGTTCTTTTTTTTTTTTGCCCTCTTGTATATGAATTCAAGACGAAGGGAAGTCCCGAATAGGTCGATTCGTGCCAAATTACTGCAAATAGTAGCTCCTCTGAGGTTCTTGTTAATGGCTGAGTGTTTCTTGGAGATGATTGTTCAGGAATTGAATTAACTACCTAATAATCTTATTTATCGTGGCCAACTTTGGATTAGAACTTAGTGGGAAGATGGATGGGTAATCGTTCCTATAGACTGGTTTCTGAATGTCCGTGCGAAGCTATCTGGAGTGATCTGTGAAACATGCCAAGGGTTAGCAATTGGGACTTTATGTGGAGTTGTTATATCGACTTTGTGAGGGAACAACCTGTAGGTCGTTGTGATAGGCTGATGGAGTGTCGTATTGTATTACTCTTACCTTTTCTCATTTATCTTGTTGTTCATCTTGTTCTGTTTTGGTAAATTGACCCACTGTGAATTCTGGTCAGGCTTTGCTAAACTTACTGTAAGATTGTGAAAGGTATCATGATGTTCAAGAAGTCATCGAGTAGAAATCAGAGATCTAAAGGCGTGAAGATAAAACATGGTCTGCAGATTTTACTTTTGCTTGGTATATGCTTCTGGTTGATATATCAAGTTAAGTACTCACATGATAAGAAGAGGGAACTGAATGAGAAGGATGCCAAAACAGCAGCAAAAGAAGAAAGTGGTCGTGCTGTGAAGTTTGGGAGAAAGGATCTTCATCCTCTTAGGGATGAAATGGCTACAATCACAAATCATGTGGAAGATGAAGAGGAAAGCAGAGAGGAGATTGATGAAGCGAGTACAATAGATAAAGAGGAAAGCAGAGAAGAGAATGACGAAAACCAGCACAACGAAGAGCATGATGAAGAAACAAGTAAGCATGAGGTAGGGCTGGGAGAAGAGGGGAACAATCACGAACATGATGAAAGAGAGGATGCAAATGATAGTGTAACAGATCAAGAAGCTGCAAGGAGACATGAAGAGGAAGAAGAGCCTGAAGAAGAGGAAAATAGGATTAATGATCCGGAAGTAGTGAGAGAAGGTGGAGAGGATGAGAACGATGAGCCTGATGAAGAGAAAGTGCAGGGAGAAGTTGATCGTGAGGAGGAGTTCATAGATGAGGAGAAAGAGAGAGAAGAGGATAATGATGAGAGGGAGACTGAAGGTGATGATGGGGAGGACAAAGAGGGTCAAGCGGAGGATGAGAATGTTTCAGAGGATGAAGAACACAATGAGAGTGAGAGTGAGAGTGGTCATAGTAAGCACGAGGCACGTGAAGAAAATTACAAAGCTGATGATGCTTCCAGCGCAGTTACCCATGACACCCTAACTACATTAGTGGACTCAGAAAAGCTAGGTTTACGTGATGCCGATGACAATTCTGAGTCAAGTAAAACAGGTCAGGAAAGCAACTCAACCATCTCTGACCAAATTAATGAAGGTCAGGATAACTTGAGGTCAAATATGGAAGAAAATCAAGTTGCTGAAAAGGCTGCAAATTCCAGTGAAGTGGTAAGTCAAATTAAGGATCATGATGATACCAAGGCTGGCCCTGCAAATAGCTCACTTCTGAAACCAGCCATTACTGCTGATCCCAAGGACCAAGAAGATGCAGGAGTCAGCTCTACGGAAGTGAATATGGGATCTGTCAATAACTTGACAATGAGTGGTACGGTGGTTAATGGGACTGAGAACATCTTGGATTCACCTCAAGCTCCAAATCGAACTTGGGTTGATGCGCATGCCAGTGACGGCTCCAACCAGCAAAATATTAGAGTGGAGATGGCCAAAGTTTCTACTGAAGTGGGGAATTCGTCAAATTTCATTAGCGATCAGACATCAACAGTAAAGGATGAGAACACCAGCTCCGACATGAAAGGTGAAGCAGATAACATTTTGAAACTACCCTCGATGACGAAGGAGAATGATGATCGTACCCATAAGGAGACGTCGGATCGCCGGAGCGAGGCAGGCAGTAGTAACACCAGTTAATATGTCCACTGTCTGATCAACAAGAATCGCAAGACTCGTCTGCACTACGAAGCTGTCCTCACTGAATCTTCGGATTTTTTTTTCGGATTTGCTGGAGTAAAGATAAACAGCTGGACTTAGATACAGGTGATGTGCTTCCTGGGCTCTGAAGGATGTATGAATTTTGGTTTCTTTCTTTTCCGGGTCCTCTTTTTTCTTTTTTGCTTCTCTGTTTGGAATGTGCAAGAAGCCTTTTCTTATCAGTGCATCTGACTATAGGTAATCAATCTCTAACTACTAAACTACAGCTACCACTCTTTAGGCTGAGAATGGGCTCTCTCTCTCTCTCTCTCTCTCTCTCTCTCTCTCTGTCTGCGCACAAGTTTTTCTTTGATGTATGCACGCATGAATGTTCTTCTTCAGCTGTTTCTGAAATGTAAATTCCCTCAGATTCTCTCTGTGCTAAGAACTGCGAAAGTTGTTCTGGGTTTCTATTATGAGCAGAACATGTTGCATACGCATTTTGTGTGTTTACTGGATGATCAAACGGGCGTTATGCGATCGCTGAACAGCTGACCCGACAATTATGTTTGACTGACTGAAATCAAATCCTAAGTGGATTTCTTTTAGGACAATGACCGAGAAAATCCTAAATCTTGTCATGAAATTGAACTGAACTCCTAAAACTCTCGTTTCATGTATTCGAATCCTAAAAACTCATAACTTTGATGCGCTCGGGTTCTTTCATTAACTTTGTAAAATTTTAAACAGATGGGAAATATGTTGACTGACTGAAATCAATTCCTGAATGGATTTCTTTAAGGACAAGAACCAAGAAAATCCTAAACCTTGTCATGGAATTGAACTAAACTCCTAAAACTCCCGTTTCGTGTATTCGTATCCTAAAAACTCTCAACTTTGTTCGAGTCCTTTTATTAATTTTGTCAATTTTAAGCGGATGGAAAATATGGCATGTTATTTTATTCTTAATCACGTTGAATTTTCAATAATCTAGAACCTAACAGAGCTGAGAAGCTGACGGAAGGGATGAAGTCGACGCTGACGGAAGGGATGACGTCGACGACCGTGACAAGCTTTAGGATATAAATGTACGAAATGAAAAATTTTAGGAGTTAGGTTTATTATCTCGACAAGTTTTAAAACTCTTGGTGTAATTGTCTCGATTTAATTTTAATGGTTAACTTTAGCAAATTCTGTCTTCCATGTTATGTCTAATCAGTGAATTTTAAGTTTGAAAAGCAACTAATAATTTATGTTTAGTTAGAGTGCGTATCTAGGCGTGAGCACTGACCTAAGTATTTCCTAATGAAAAGCATATAATAACACATACGTCATTGGTGAATTTTCATGAGCATTGTAAACTATACCGAGTAAGTAAACGCACGACGGAGCCGGTGGCGCTGAGGGTCCAGTAAACAGGCGGCAGAAGTGAATGGTCCCTTGCCGGCCAAATCAAGCAAGCGACCAAAATGATCGAGCATGCCTTGAAATTTTTAAGAGTCTAGGGTTTTATGAGTACTCTATAATATGGGAAATTTGGGTAATATGGGAAATGTGCACCATTCTAGAGTATTGTTGTAATTAATATGGACAATTGGTAGATGGGGAGTTAAGATTTTCATCGTTAGGTCAAAGGAAAATCTATGCAACAATGGGGGTTTTTGAATAAATAGAGGTCTCACTTCTCATTTGCACAAAAATAATAGAAATTTAAAGCTGCTTTCCCTCCTCACCTTATTTAAATTCCGTTATTAAATGGACCAAGTAAGACGGGCGAGGAAGGTTCGTGAGAAGGTTAGCTTTGTTGTTTTTTTCCCTGTCCGATCTAAAGCTATTCATTGTCGACCGTGGCAGGATTTCGACATTGTTGGAATTCAGCATCATAAGACAACTTTTCTCCTCTCCAATTGCATTTGATATTATCTAAATAAAAATAGGGAAAAAAAAAATGTCTAACCTAAGGATAGGATAAATTCTTGGATGTCCAGACATTGCATGATCAATCAAGACCACTGAGGCACATCAGTGAATCTAAAATTTTCTTTATTTACATAAAGATGGATGATTAAAAAAAAAAAAACCTTCGAAACTATCCAAATTTAAATCATGACCAGAAGAAGAAAGGCTTCTTGCATTCATCAATAAAATCCAGGTCCTCCAATTTGGCCATAATCGTTGAATTTCCCTTCATTCTCATGCACCAAATGGTTTACCGCCATGTCGGCATCGCTGGCCTCGGCCGCATTCACCGCCGTGCCCACCGTGGCCCCATACGGCTGGAGGAGCGACCTCATCATCATGTCGTCGGCCTTCATGGCAACCTTCTGCATCAGCTCTTCGACCGCGACCACGTACTGCTCGAGCTCCTCGGCCGCCATGTCGTCGTCCAACGGCTTGTCCCACCAGAACCTCCCGCTGCCGCTGCTGCTGCCCATCCTCTCCCTCTCACCTCCCTTCAACTGCACGCCTCGCTGCTTCTCTCTCGCCAGCTCTTGCAAAACGCCGTCGTACTCCTCGTTCAGCGCATGCAGGGCTGGCACGATGTTGTCGACCGCAACAGCTCCTCCTTCTTCACCTCCATCCTGGGGGACATCGGTGCTCGTTTCACGGATGTAACGGTCGATGACGAAGTCGACATTCGGGTATCCGAAGCAGAAGATCTTGTGGACTGGAGAGAAGACGATGATGGCGATCTGCGCGCCACAGAGGATGCAGAGCTCGCTTGCCTTCTTGAAGAGGCCGGACCGACGTTTGGAGAAGGTGACTTGCTGGCTGCTCTTGTTTGTGATTTTCTTGATCTCAATCTTCTTCCTCCCTTTGCTTGGTTTGGGTGTCTTGGTGAGTTTCTTTACGACAACCATGGTGAACTTTTGGAGTTATTTATGATTGATGGGGGAAGAAAACATAACGAGAAAGGCATGTAGTTTTAATTAAGTAATGCGATTCTTGAAGTTTAATTATGGAAATGGAGATTTGGTTTATCTCGACAAAAGATAAATTTGGTAAGATGGAGATTTAGGACCAAGAGCAATCCAGAATATAAGATTGATTGGCATTTTGAATAAGTTTATGAAGTGTTTTCCCGGTGGAGTTCTTCCAAATTGAAAATTGAATTTTTAATCTTTTTAACTTTTGTCTAAAAATCCCAAAAATACTAACGCTAGCTAAATAAATAATAATGACCGATTATAAATAAACAATAAATGAAACAGTAATTTGAAAAGCTCATATTATTTCCACTTTACAAAAATCTATAGACACGCCTTAAAACGAAATAATTACCCAATTAGTTATGCCTATTCGACCCTTAACTTTTTCAAATTTCGTGAATCCTAAACTTTTCATCAAAATTTCAATATAATTTTTTCGGCCAATTGATGCGAGAAATTGCTAACATAGTGAGCTGTCTTATGTGGATTACCATGTAAGTGATTTTCAATCACAATTAGCTAGAAGGACTACATTAAAATTACAAAAGATGTTTTAAACCACATTAACAAAATTAGATTTAGCACTAAATTGGTATTGTACGATAGCATTATGACTAATTGAGTAATATTCTTCTTTTAAACCTAAATAGTCTAAAATAGCGCTCATCAAGACCTCATTAATGGTAAGATTTATGAAAAAGGAAAAACATAAATTTAACGTTGACCAATCAATCTCGTGATTTTTCCACATTTACTTAACTGTTCTTTCTTCTTCTTTTGTGTTCACATTGAAAAACTTTACATAATTGCTACCCTTTTACAATCTCTCTAATTGACTTAATGATCGGAATCTTATTCTACAATCTCTCTAGAATTCAATCCTAACAACTCTATGTCATATACAATTATTTGGTTCAAATTCTAGTGAGTGGACTTCTCTGGTTAAAGTTGTGAACCTTAAATGATTATAAGATATGTTAATTAAAAAGATTAACGATAAGGTCCAAACTCATTACCGTAAATGCACATAGAATTTAGCTTAAACACATTAGTAAGTACAAGAGAAATTAAAGTTTTATAAAGCAGACGAAAATCCCGAAAGTAGTGGACTCAAACGACACTGTTTTGACTAATATAGACAGTCTTGTTTTTTCATGAAAATGTGTAGCTTTTGCATATTTGATAATGACAACTTTCACCCTTTCCACCTTGTGATAATCAATTAGTTCTCTTGAGATGAAAAATTTAAGATCATAAATCTGCTATCCCTATTTATCACCTAATAAAATATGAGTAACTCTATTCAAGCGCTCATCAATTTCAAGATTAGCAAGCCTAATTTCAATTGCTAACAAGCTTACTATGTTGTCCAGTAAATCTCTCTTTTGTAGATTCTAAATTTGACTAAAACTCCTTTATCATCCTACAAAAACTCAAACTTTATTTCCTGAATAATATCAAATCTCTATTACAATTTTTTTCCTTATTTAGTACATACCGTACCATTTTTGCTGGCCGCAGACAAACTAGATTGAGTTTGGGAGAAGATATCAATTGGTTTTGGTTAAAAAAATTTGCAGAAAGTGTCGCTTTGATTTCTATAATCAGATCCTTAAAGATCCTAATAAATCATGTTCTGTCAAAATTTTCGCCTCTCTAAATTTTATTTTTGACTAAGCTTTGTTTAGAGATGTGGTTCTTTTCAGATCCCGGCCTAGAAAGATAGTGGTATATACGTATGTGTGTGTATATAATATATGTGCACGCGCGTGCGTGCGCAACCAAAATTAACATATTAGATAAAAATTTTGGAAGCCAAGCTTGTGAGCCGGACAAAAAACCATAGCAAATCAAATGAATTATTCTATGCTTAATTTATAAGCCAAATCCAAGGATTATTTAAACCTCAAAGATCAAGAAATTCCATGAAGTGTCCATATTTTATATTTGGATGTAATCTGGGGATATGTTGCTAGAGCATAGTCGGCGGGGGAGTTCACTAAAAAAATCCCATGAATATCATATTTTCTTTAAATGAATTTAATATTTCTTTTTGAAGATTTAGCACTTTTCCGATGAATGATTGTATCTGGATGGTCTCAAAATTTATATGTATGAAGTCCGTGATTTTTATATGAGGAGATTGATTTTTTTTTTCTTTTTCAAAGATAATGATACCAAAAGTCGTAAAATTTATCATAAAAATGCGATTGGAGTGCTAGTACTTTTAAAATGTACAATCAAGTTTTAAACTTGTCAGGTTGGTACAATTGAGTCATTATATGGACCTCATCTAATTTGGTTAACAAAAAATGATGACATGATTTTTTTTATTAAATTCTCTCCTATGTGGCATTAATGTAAACCAAAGCACGAAGCATAACACTAAAATGACGTCTATTTGGTTCAAATCCTAATTTTTTAGATTAAAAATAAAAAAGACTAAATCTTTTCTTTTTGGAAAAAAATAAAACACAAACTAAAAGAAGAAAAATAAAAAGGAAAAAACAGAGCTTGCGGGTCCTCGCTTGGTGGGGCGGCGCCATCACCATCGGTCCATCACTGGCCGTGGCCCAGATTTCGGCCAGCCTCACCGGCCCTTTTCGATGAAGCGCTACATTAGGCTTGATTGCTAGCCCTTGCCCTGTTTTTTTGTTTTTTTCTTTAAAAACAAAAAAGCCTTTCAATTATTTTTTTACTCTAATTTAATTAAGGCTTGGGGTAAAAATGAGGATCTAGACCAAAATGACGATGCTTTAGTGCTTTAGTTAATATTAACGAAGGAGAGAAAAATAAAGTCATATCAATATTTTTCACTTAGTCAAATTTGATATGGTTTTTTTGTTTTGTCAGTTGTATTCTAACTCTTAATTTATTCCCAAACATTTTCCTGTCTCTTTACAAGATATGAGAATCGAAACCCACATCTAAAACTAATTATCCCAACCTCAAGTCCTCTGAGACCGTGAGGATTCGAATCCTCCACCTCCACATTTTCATGTGCTGGGGCAAACCCTAATAGTTAAATTAGACATGTTAATAGAATGATTTCCTTGCATCTTCTAAAACTTTAGGACTTAAATGCATTTTGTAATAAGTTTAGAACTTCCGATATACTTTTCTTTTTTTATCTGATGGGGTGAGAGATTGAACGTAAATGTGTCAAATATTATACAAAAACACATATTTTTATTCTAAAGACACGTTATTATTATAGCGAAGCCTCAAAACATTACAAATTAAAATTCAACCCGACTTATTAGACTGTTCTATTCATCTTGCAGCATGCTTCAAACCTAACGGTGTCGATCCTCCAGGAGGTTTCCCTCTGTCCTTCTGTAAACTAAACAGGGAAATTCATTTTTCCTTTATGTTGGGATTTGTGATTTCCCCCTTGGCCAGTACTAATTTAGTGACTCCATAATAAGGGCTATTATGGTCGGTGTCCATTTTATCATGTGATTAATTTATACGCTGTTGATGCTACTCGCTGTAGAGACACTAAAAGTACATAAAAGTGTCTCATTGCTACTTCATTTAATCAAGTAAACATAACATTGCATCTGAGCAAAAAAAAAAAAAACATGAAATTGCACAGTTAATAAAGCCACATTTGGGAAATTGAACTGTGCCCCTCAAGGTTAAAACAATTGATTGAGATTTTGAGGATTTCCAGCTCAGTAGCTAGATGTTACGTATTCTAATCCAATCACTACATACAAATTTACTATGGGTTAAAGGCCACATACACAGGCCGAAAATTTAGACTTAATTAGTTCATGAAATTTGCAAGGTGCCTATGGGCATCCAGGTAGTTGTATCTCCCACGCACATGGTCCTAAATTATTAAAGAAAAATAAATAATTTTGATAAGATGTGAAATGCCAAGCAAATGTTGTAAATTCATATAAGTTGATAAATTTAAGATGTTTTATAATAATAATATTTAATAAAAAGAAGAAGAATCGTGAAGTTTGCTAGGTGCCTATGGGCATGTAGGTAGTTGTATCTCCCACGCTCATGGTCGAAGAAGAAGAAGAAGAAGAAGTTGGTAAACAATCACAAGATCTGGTAAACTAAAACACAAATAAAAGTCGGTCATTAACTAAAATGAGAATCGATCATCTACAACTTTCTAATAGTTTAATCGCGAAAAGTTGATAAATCATTCATATAAAGGTTAGTAAATTCACGTAATAGTTGATAAATTTGAAGCATCCATAACAAAAATAATTCTAAGTTGATAAAAGATAAAAAGTTAATGATTTGCGAACTGCCAAAAAAGTTGGTAACTTTGTAAGAAGTGTCGTTGGTAAGTTACCAACAAAGAACTAGGGAAATAAGGCGTTCACTAATTATTTTTCACTCATAATTTTTTTGAGACTTACCAACTTTTTCCAAATTTTACCGACACGAGAAAATTAATTTATTTTTTGCATTCCTCTCACCTTTTGAAAACGAAATAATATTATCTCTCTCACCTTTTTACTTTAGCTGTCTTTATGCAGTTTCGAGTAGCCAACGCAGATTTCTACGCTTGTCACTCACGTTAATGCACGATTAAACTCGTTAATGAGTGAATAGAATGGTTTTTACATGACCTGAAATTTTCTACCTTGACATGTCTACCCCAAAGATAACGAAGTTCGATTGATTTTAAAGAATAGCGCATGTTTGTTTTCTCGCTCGTCTCTTCTCGTCTTTTTTCAGAGACGTTGGACCAAAGAAAGTGGCAAAACTTCCCTGCCGGAGTTCGGTTCGACACGAGTCGACAGTGTTGCCATTACGGCTGATAATTCATATTAATTTTATTATAATGTGTGTCACTTTTTGTTGGTTTATAGCATCTTGATTATGATTCAAATTTTCGAATAGTTTTTTTTTTTTGGTCGGAAAGAAACATTGCATTATATGAACCGAAATTTACATCCTGCTTGAAAAGCGTCGAGAGCTATTAAGTCTAACAAAGGAGCAGAGGGGGACAAAGCCCAAGCGTCTGGTAAAGAGCCATTGTTTTGGGCCTTTGCGGCCCAGTTTGCTGCTGAATTAGCCTCTCTAAGGCAAAACCTAACACGCAAACGAGGAAGACGAGAGAGGAGAGCTACAGCTTCGGCGATCAAGGGTCTGATCTCCCATGGTGATGCGTCCATATCCTGAACCGCTTCAACCAGCACAAGGCAGTCAGACTCAGGAGGAAATCCCTATTCTTGTTGGAGTTGATTAGATGAGTCAGAGAAATATTCAGGGCTTGAATCTCGACCTGCAATGCCGAAGACGCAGGTACGGTCTTCGTAAACCCTTCAATCAAAGTACCGGTTTGATCGTTTGAATAGTTAAATAAGGATGAAAACATGTTGGTTCATATCAATATAATAAAAGTATGTGTGTCGCGTTGTGTACTATTGAGATTTTCTCTTTGTAATTTATGTTTTATCTAGTGTTTTCTAAACGAATCGTACCATGAATTATTTTCTTTTTTTAGAGACCATGCATGGATATCTATGCGATTCATGAAATTTGATCGGTTTTTTTTTTTTTTTTTGTCGAAAAAAATTTGTATTCATGGCTTAAAAGGGTACATGAGAAATACATACACTTTTATGGTAAAGCAAATCAAAGCAAAGCAAAAGCCAGAACACTACAAAACAAAGCCAAATCCAAAAAACAATGAGAATTAACAAAATACTGGCAGGGTTAAATACACACTCGTTTTAAAAGAACGGATCTGTCAAGAAAAATAATTGGTGGCGAATTATTGGATCTCATATCATCGTCCGTAATGAGCACATGCCAAAAATTCCTTCTCCAATAACTAAGGTGTTTCCATTTGATTGTGCGGGCTTAGGTTCGGTTTCCTCTACACTGTCGCCGTACAGAGATAACCAAAATAGGTTGAATAAACACAGATCTAACCTTTGAAAGAGCAAATCTTCATAGTTTAGTAAGATGCTAGAGTTTTTGTTATCATTATTGAAACTGGAGGTAAAGAACCTATACACGAATAGAGCATGAGAGTATCAAATTTCCAAAAACATTATTAAACTCCTAAATCTAAGTCGGTAGAGAAGAACTCCTAAGTCTAAAACTAGATTTAGAGCGTTCAAATTCTCAAATCTAGAACTAAATCAGGAGAGCATAGCTCCCAAATCTAAATCAGGAGAGAAAAAAGAGGAAAAGTACAAAAAAAGAAAAAACTCAAAGAAAATCAAAACAGATAAAGGTGAGGATGAAACTAACTTAAATTCTCCCCGTGATTGAAGGTTAAAGAAGACAATGAAAAGAGAAGAGAGGAAAAGACTTTTCGATTGCTAATCTTGAATTTAGGTTAATTGAATTTGACATTTGATTGGCTGAGTATGCATAAATTAAGTCTAGATAAAGTATCTCCCTTATGTATGAAACGATTCTCTCAAGCGATCACCTGCCGTCAATAAGGTTGTGTCTCGCGAAGTTGATTTCTATGTTTTTAATGTGAAAAGGAGGTAATTTGACGTGACCCATCTCCTCCGTTTCCAAGACATCATTGTCCGACAAAGAACGTTTCCACCTGCACATGGTTTTGGGCGAATGATTGTGTGTCGATATCAGAAGGGAGTCCAGATTCAGCTAAGTACTGTAGAGGGATCAAATCCCCAAATGGGTAGATTCAATGCCCCAATACTTTCGGGTTGGAGGGAACATTCGAATCAAATCATGGGGCTTCGACTCTTCTTCATATTATTATAGCTTTTGACTTCAAGTCGCTTGCACATTCGAATCAAATCGTGGGACTCGAGGATATCACTTATGTAGCACCAACACGCGACACGCGACACGCGACACGCGATATGTCATTTCTCAAAAAGTAGATAATTTCGACACGTTCCGACACGTTAAATATTAAATAAATATTTTTATTTTTAATTAATTTGATTTAAATTCATAAATAAATAAAGAATTTACACTAATAATATTAATAAATTAATTCATTGAAAATTCGAAAGACATATTAATTAATACGTATCTATGTTTGAAAATTAGAATCAACTTATTTAAAAAAATCTATAATTTTTTACAATGATCAAAATTTATTATCATTTAAAATTCAGTATTTTTATTTTTTAAAATTATTTATCTATTTTTTCCGATTAAAACAAAGTTTCCCCCCACTCCCAAATTTATTTCAATTTTTTCCAGCCCTCTCCCACGAGAGACTATTCCCCCCTTCCTAAATTTATTTCAATTTTTTTTCCCTACCTTCCCACGTCAGACTATTTCCCCCCATCCCAAATTTATTTCACTTTTTACCCCTCCCCACCCACGTGACAGGCTGTCCTTCTCGTCTTCACCCCCATTAACTTTCCAAAACCCTAGCTACCGAAAAACTTTTTCCCATCGCCGCACGACCTCGCAACCCCTTCCTCTCCTCACTTTTTTCCCCTCGCCGCACGGTCCTCCTCTCGATCCATCTCCATCTCCTCGCCGGACGACCTCCATAGGACCCGCTTCCTCTCCTCTTCCTCTCGATCCTTCTCCTCCTCCTCCGCCTCGCCTTCGGCCCTTCCTCACTTGCAGTTGCGGCCTTGTCGCTGACCCCGCAGCATCACTGTGCCGCCCTCGCCTCAGTCTCTACGGCGGCCCTTGCCTCGGTCTCTACTCTTTCTTTGGCGGTTTCTCGCCGTCGCTCGCGGCCTCGTCTCTCCTCCCTCGCTCTCGCTTCCATCCGACATGCGTGTTGAGACGAGTCGAAAAACTCGACACGCATTGACCGCGTGTCCCAGCGTGTCCCAGCGTGTCGACGTGTCCGACACGCTCCGACACGTGTCGGACACGACACGGAAGCAATGTGTCCGTGCTTCATAGGATATCACCATGGGGATGTCTCGTCCAGCGTCTAAAAGAAACCTATTGATTTAATTATGAAAACAGATCGTTAGAAGGTTTTACTTTGAAATCACCTCTGCCGTCGATAACACATGTTATTCACGTGGACAAGCATTTCGCGGATAGATAATATATGTGAGGTGTAGCAGTTTGGCTACGATAAATCAAGGGCCAAATAAATGATTTTCCATGTCACTTATTTACGAGGCTTATATATGCTTTATGTGGTGTAGGATTACTATTTTTAGATTAGGTTATTGTAATTTACAATGACTGTAATTAAGTATAGTTCTCTTCCCAGCCTATATTGGCCGCATTGCTCATGTTTCTCCGCCATAGTCTGTAGCTTCAATTTCTGTTCAAAACTCTTCTGCTACTCATTTCTGAGAGAAAGACACCACCACCAAACTTGCCACCACCAAACAAGTGAAATCCTAAAATTTTAATGCAAATGGTCGATGAACGCACCCTTACGTGTTGGGAGAATTACCAAAAAAGTCATAAACCTATTGTAATTGTGTCAATTCAGTTCTAAACTTTTTTTTTTGCCAATTTAATTCTAAACATTTTATAATTGTGCTAATTCAGTCCTTCCTGCTAAAATTGGCCGGCCAACCGGAGATAGCTGGCCGACGAACAATTTTTTAATAATTTTTTTAAATTTTTTTTCGAATTTTTATTTTATTTTTTACCTTCTTCTTCTTCCTTTGGCCGGCCGGCGAGGCTGACCTCACCGGCCACTGGTGAGGCTTGTCCCCGCTGGCCACTAGCGAAGGCGAGCCTTGCTCAGCGATAGTGAGGCCGCCGTCGCTAGATCTGGCAAGGCTCAATCTCGCTATGGCCGTTGCTGGGCGAGGCTCGCCTTCGCCAGTGGCTGGCGAGGTCAGCCTCACCGGCCCTCGCCTCCGGTCGGCGCCGGAGGAAGAAGAAGGTAAAATAATAATAATAATAATAATAATAATAATAATAATAATAATAATAATAAATAAATTCGAAAAAAAATTAAAATAAATTGTTATTCGACCGGGCCAACTGTCTCCGGCCGGCCAATTTTGGCCGGAATGACTGAATTGTCACAATTACAATAGGTTGAGGACTTTATTGGTAATTCTCCCCTTACGTGCCATCATGACTCAAACCCGTTAAGGCCGCAGCACTTCCGTGCTATTCTAACGCATTCCGGGGGTTATATTATGACTTGCCGCAATCAGCCGGAGCTAGTAAAGCTTCGCTACTAAACACCACACTATACGTCTGTAAGATTCATGCACCGCAAGAACGCCACGTGCCTGATGCTCCTTCCGCGTGCTGACATCATCAATGACATCATCAGCCAGGTCGGTATAGCCTCATTAGTCTCTGGTCGTTCACTAACGTGACTAGATTAGTTCGATTACTTTTCCGACCAGTTAGACCCAGTCTTGGTCGGTTTTGGCGATCTTTGACTGGTTCCTAAGGTATTTTGGCATTATGCCGAGTCCCACTTTTTACTTTATTTTCTCCATATATTCTCATTAGGTACTGTTTTCTTCACATTTCTTGTCCAATTTATTGTGTTAAAATGGTAAAGTACATATTATTGATAAATTAAAAGTTTCAATATTCATTTGCTATCAACTAAAACCTAAGTACCCTATAGGGCTGAACAACTGACCCTCGGAAAAGAAGTCCACATGCAAGTACATCAATCACTACGGCTACCAAAAATGCTTCTCCAAATGGATTGACTCCTGCTCTCTCCTTAAAAGATCTGTGATTCATCATTTGAGAATCTAGTACAACTGGCTCATATGTCCCATCAACTATGCCGCTTCAAGTACTTCTAATGTGTAGCTTTTTTACTTTTCCTGCCACAATTTTATGATTTCAAAATCAAATTTGCTTCACTCAAAATCATTCATTACATGTACCTACTATTCACACAACTGATGATTCCCGAACAAGAGTTAGCCATAAAAAAAATATTTCGATATCCACATCATCCTTATCAAATACGTTTATGGCTAACTCTCCCAAGTTTAATTTCAATAGGATAATTGTATGAGCTTAGTTTTGATGTTCACTTTTCTCCTCATGATTGTTATGCGCATGAATGGGGACTATGAACACCTATTCAAGCTCATTTCCTTGAATATTCCCAACTTTTTTGTTGGTTGTGCTGCCATGATGTCAACTCAAACATAACACTCTCGATTAGGTCATGCATCTTCCTCTAAATTAAGATCTCTAATTTTAAAATGGTTATTTAGGTTCTAATGATAATAAACGTTTTGATAACCCACCTTGTCAATTGGGAAACATCATGGCTTGTCATTAATCTTAATAAGTGTATATCTCACTCTCATTTTGATCTAATTCTTGCTGATATTTGGGGACCTTCTTCAACCACACCAAAGAATTATAGTCTTCTTCAAGTCTTTGGTAGTGCTTATTATTATACTATTCTTTCACATGATCACACAAAGTTAGAATCTTGTGCCCATTTACGTTGCTTCCTTGGGTATGGCTTTGAGTGCAAAGTGGATAGATATAGAGATCCTATTTCTTACCGTATTCATATGTCTTGTCATGTTACCTCTTGAGAACATGGGATGTTCTTATCTCTTCATCCATTCGAATCCCTTCAACCCTTCTAGTCATCGGGTCTTGTTCCTTCTTCACCAAAACTTTAGTGGATTTAATCCCAAAAGATCCCACACTTCTGTCCACTTGTAAATATTCCTCTCAGAACTTTCTTCTTCTTCTAATTATGATGCGAGTCCTTTTGTAGATACCACCTCAACAACTTTTAGCATGCCTACTCCATCTACTAATTCTCTACTAGCCAACATTCCGTCAACCTTTATCCAGTGTTCCATTAGAGTAAGTCGATCTTCTATTAGACTTCAGGATTACCATTGCTTCTCTTTTCAAACCTTGCACATATAGAAAAGCTAGTACGAATCATGTTTAGCACCTAGCAATGGCAAATAAGGTGAAAGCCTTTGATAAATATCACGTTGATTTGCCTTTGGATAAGTCCCTTGTAGGTTGTAACTGGGTCTATAAAATTAAGATAAAGATAGATGATACAATAGACCATTACAAGACTCAGTTAGTGGCGAAAGGCTTTACATAGGAATATGAAATTGACTATGAAGAGACTTTTACTCTTGTTTCGCGTCTTCCTTTTGTCTGTGGTCTTTTTGTTATTGCCTCGTTTAAGCGCCAAATTTTATTTAAATGGATATTAAAAATGCATTCCTACATGACAATCTCACTCAGGAAGTTTACATGATGCCTTCTCCTAGATATACTTATCATTCCAATAAAGTGTGTAGAGTTTGTCTAGCATTATATGGCTTGAAACAAGCTCCTCGAGCATGGTACTCTAGGTTTAGTTCAACCATGGAATCTCTTGACTTCCAATCCAGTCCTTACACCATGGTCCTTTTGTTCGAAGTGCATTTCATGGGTATATTATGCTACTCTTACATTTGAACAACATGATTTATTATGGGTGATGATCATGCTAGCATTTCAAAACTCTAGCAAAATAGTTTGAAAAGAAATATCTTGAGCAACTCAGCTACTTTTTAGACTTGGAGGGTAATTCAGATTCCTTTAATTATTATCTTTCTGAATCAATGCCAAATTTGATGACAAAGATGAGACTCCTCTTTCGAATTCTACACTATTGACAGCTAGTCGACAGTCTTATATATCTTACTATTATATGACTCGACACCACCTTTGTTGTTCTTATTATCAATTATATATGACCAAGCCCCATATGACTTATTTCATTGTAGTCCTACAAAATCTTGCTTACGTCAAGGGGACATTATTTCATGGCCTTTACTTTTTAAATTAGTCACCCTTGGAAATGACAACTTATTTTGATGATGACTAGGTTGGTGACTCATAATCATTGCTCTACTATGGGCTACTATTTCTTCTAAGGCAATTTATTTATTTCATTGCGTAGGAAGAAATATACTATTGCCACTTCATCTATTACAAAAGTAGAATGTTGAACTCTTATCGATATGACATCAAATATACTTTGGTTGCGATGGCTACTAGAAAACATGAGAGTGCATCATTATGGAAAAATTCTCTGAAAAATCCTAAATTTTTTGTACTTTTCCCAATTTAGTAAGCAATTTCACGTTTGGTCGATTGTGTCCATCTAGCCAATTTTAATCAGAATTCCTTAAGGTCAACACTGGTCGTCCTATGTGCACAACCTATGCAAGCATGAACAATTTTTATAATGTTTTAATTTTTTTTTTTTTTTTTTATTTTTTTTTCTTTGGTTTTATTTTAATTTTTTTTCAAACTCTATTGACGAGGTTGCTTGCTAACCATCATCAATCACAAGCCAAGGTGAACGACCCTTGCCAACCACAGGTGAGTGTGTCGTGACCCTTGTTGGGATTACTCTTGCCCAAATCTAGACAAGGGCCGATACCCTTGCCTATTGGCCAACTAAGGCCATGATGTTCTCGCTGGCCTACTAGAGTTATTAAAAAAACAAAATAAAATAAGAATGATAATAAAAAAATCCAAAAATTTTAAAATATTATTAAAAATTGTTCACATCAATGTTGGCCATGCCACGTAAGACAGTCAATGTCCATGTCAATAATTTCCAACTAAAATTAGCTGGATAGACTCAATTGAGAAAGCATGAAAAGGTTTAGAACTCAATTAACACGATTAAAAAGTTTAAGATAAAATGTGAAAATGCAAGAAATTTAGGGCTATATATATAGTTTTCCCGGGTCATAATAGTGGCACAATCTTCTTCTTCTTCTTTGACAATCAAAGTGCCATCCAAATAGCATACAACAATGTTTTTCATGAATGCACCAAGTAGACTGTTATTTCTTCCAATATTACGTTCTTCATAACACTATTCGACTTGTCTTCACTTCAATTTTTGAACAGAATGCTGATATCTTAACCAAAACTCATTCATCTGTGTATATTCTAGTTCTTTTCTTCAAGTAGCCTTGAGTTTGAATGGGGATCTTATATATATTTGGTTACTATGTAGGATTACTATTTCTGAGATTGGGCTAATTTTAGTTTACAAAAATTATAATTAAGTCTGTCTTTTTTAGATATTTCCCAAACTCAAGTCGACTTTTTTTTCAAGTCATCTTGAGTTTGCATGGAGACCTTAGGTATATATATATATATATATATTCGATTATTGTGTAGGATTATCATTTCTGAGATTAGGCTAATTATAGCTTTCAATAATTATAATTAAGTATAATTGTCTTCTCACCCTATTTATATGGGGCTTGTACTCTTCACTAGGATTTATACAGAATATTACACTTCTCTCTCATCATAATTCTTTTTTATTTTGTAGGCCATATCTCTAACTCTCATCTCCGTCTTGAACTTTTGTTTTGCCTCTTTGTAGATCTTAGGCGTCGACCCCACACCTATGATACTAGCATCCCCGTCCCCCGTCCCCCCCCCCACCCACTTTCCCTACCAATGGGCCGTTTGCCCAGTTCTTATCACAATTTTGAACTATATAAATGTACTGTCTTTTTATTATATTTAACTATTTTTATCATCTATGACGTTGGAATTATTTACACACAGTGTTGTTGTGACCTAAAAAATGACTGTTTAATTAGCTCGTATCAACATAAAAAAAGGGCGCTAAAACTCTTATCATTGCGAGTTAGATTGAAAATGACAGGCTCAAGTTTCCTTTTTGCTTATGTGTTTGTCTAAGGAAAGAAGACTAAAGTCCCTATTAACCCCCTCCACTGAATTTGTATAGTTGTTTGTCATGCTAGTTCTACATCACTTGTACAACTGTCAATTGAATGTACTTATTTCCATAAGTATTATTTTATGAAGCATCGATACTCTCCAAAAGTCTTCATGTCGTATCGAACATTCCAATGCATATCCAACACTATTCGACACTTTTCAACACTCTCCAATACTCAGTCAACACGTGTCGGAAAATATGATACTTGGTCAACTCTCCCGACACTCTCCAACACACGAATCAAAATTTCCAACATGCAAGTTTCAAAATACCAACACATGATTTTAATATGCACATGGTCAATTTAAAAAAAAATCAATAAATGAGGGATTAAAATGTAAATATGTAAGAAAATGAAAAATAATAAAAATAATAAAGAGGAAGGAAGAAAAGTCTAATATTCTCTTCTCGTCTAACTTTTACTTCCTACAATACACAAATCACCCCAAAAGTTGATTTTTTTCTCTTCTCTTCTAACACGCTTTAACACACGAGTCCAAAATGTGGATTGCTTATTTTTTTTCCCTCATAGTTTTATGGATTATTAGAGTGTAGTTGAATTTATCAAATTGAAACAATAAATGATATCAACAAATTGTGAATTGATATTTTAATGAAAATTCATTCTAGGCTCTTTTATTATTATTTATTTATTTGTGAATTTGAATCAAATTAATTTGATTAAAATAATCATAAAAATGATAATTGATCATGCATATATAAAATTATATATTTAATATACGACATGTCCCGACATATTGGAATTCTTTATTTTTTGAGAAAAGACTTATCGGCGTGTCATATTGTGTTATATCGGTATCGATGCTACTTAGGTTTCATCTAACTCAAACCCCAACAATCCCCCTCCTTCTCGGTTCTTTTCACACCTCACGCGAAGTCTATATAAACCAAACCCAAACATGTCTCCACCAAAACACGGCAAAACACACCTCTACTTCCTCTGCTTTCTTCACCTCTCTCTGCTTGCTCATCTCTAACAACCCTCTTGAGATTTCTCTTTCCTTTTCCTTACAGAGAGAGGACCACAGAAAATGTCCAATGCGTGCGCGACAAACAAGAGCTTGAAGAACAATTCGAAATGGAGGCTGCCTCCGAAGAGAGGACAGGTCAAAGTTGGGATCTTCAGGTGGGTTGCGAAGAAAGTGGCCAATATAGCATCGATGGCAGGGGCCGGTAGGAAGAGAAGCTGCATCGTGGACAAGCCGGCCTTGGCGACACCCCATAAATGTACGATTCAACCCTGCAATTGTCCCAGAGAATTTGATGAGGCAGACGGAGAGAATAAAAATAACTGATGATTGTTTGTGCCCTCGAGGAAAAAGATTATCATGTACTAGTAATTTACGATGACACTATGTCAGTGATGATAGATGCTTAATGTCTCTGATACAAGCACAGAGAAGGGGAACAAAATGTAGGTTTACTTCATGACCGTTCTTGGGTGTCTCTATCAATCAATATATATTCACAAAGCAAATTTGCATTTCTAGCATTTTCCTCTTTTTTTTTTTTTTTTTCCACTTCGTTTTCCTTTTATTGTTGCAATAATTAATTCTTGTGTCTTGATTTATTTGATTTGAATGCCCTTTTCCGTTGCCTACTTCTTCTTCTTCTTTTCTATGTCTTTGTTTTCTGGGGCCAAAACCTACTTCCTACTTGATGAGTATGAAGACTATGGAATTTTTGTCCCATGAGATGAAAAATGGGATAAAGACATCGCATGTATCATAATTTTTGTGCGGCTCTCACTTAAGTGCCTTAACTTTTAAAAAATGTTCATTTGAGTATTATAAATTTTCAATCAATCACTTTAGTGTCCTCACTTTTAAATAAACATTCCATATCAAATTTCATGCACTTATAGTAACCGGTTTTAAATGTTATGGCACTCAAATGATCAATTAAAAAGTTTTGGCATTTATGCAAGCATCATACAAAAATTGACACTTATGATATCGTTTCTAATATAAAAAGTTTTAAAAAAAAAAATCGAGTAGATCTACTTCATTTATAAACATATTCTCTATCAAAGTAACGTAGGCTATATCTGGTCCCGATGTCAAAATAAGTAACCTAATAACCGGGATATACTTCAACAAATTGTGACCGAAAAGTTTCCCTTTCCCTTTTTGCTGAGGTCAAAAAAACAGGGAATCGCATCGTGGATCACGTATGCTGTGATGTGTTATTTTTACTTTCATTAATCGCGTTTCAAAAGAGTTTGAGGAGGGGCACTTGTCACTTTCATGTCATTTCCTTCTAGTAAAACAAAATCCCATAAGTAGTATTTCCAATTCCCAGTCGCCTTTCTCGACTAACTTTCCAGGAGGGACAAAAGGCCAATGAGAAAAGGCCCGCGTTATTTTCACCCTTTTCTTGACTATTAACATCCATGGCCAAGATTGGGGGGTAGGGACCAATGTGTGAGATTCAACTCCTACGCTCTCCAAAAAAGCAGGGCAAAAATTTAAGAATGAGTTAAAAGTGTAGAACAAACTAAAAAAAATCCCTTATTACATTAAATTAACTATGTTACCCTTGTAGGTCCATTATTAATTAAAGATAATTTCTTACCCTTTTTTCCTTTCTTTTTCTTTTGTTTCAATTTTACAGAGACGAAACTACTCACATTTATTAAGGTTAAATGTGAGGCCCACTCTTGATTTAAGATTTCTTGCCTTCTTTTATGCTTTTCTGAATTTCTCCTTTTCTTTCTCCATTTGGAACAAAATTGGTGTCCCTATTTTTTAAAAGGTAGTTTGTTTAGCATATAGCTAACTAATTATTATGTTAATGAGTTGTATATTCTCTTTTTTGGTACTAGGAACTATTATTTCAAAAGTAAATTAAACACAAGTAAGAATATAAAGAATTATCTAATGATTTTAGTACCCATTTTATTTAATTATAACTTTAATATGTGTCATTATGTTGTAATCTGTATATCTTATCTACTAGACTTTCATTTTATTAAGTGAATCTAATAGTCTAACATTTAGTTATTCTCCAAGCCATCATTGCATGATGTTTTAAAAGATACTTTCAAAATATATATAACACAAAGTTAAGTACATAAGAAATTATAAACATCCATTATTATCATGCAAACGAAAAATAAAATGCTCCCTATAACACTATTACATACTATCTTTGTCTTGATTACATGGTATTATTAGTTGTTGACAAGAAATTATGACAATTGTAATGGCATTCTAAGACAAGCCATTTGAAAGCATATTTTTTGTCAATTTTAAATGCATTCAAATTTTCATAGAACCATCAATTATCCTCAAAATACAAATTTATTGTAACAATAACAATTAGCATATTCAACTCAACAAAAGATATTGTTCGTTCAGCTGATTGGCTCCCCAAAAACAGGTTACTCTTTTGAAAAAAAAAATTATTATCTAAATCAGACAATAGAAGTTTTTAATTACATTAATAAGAGAGACATTGTTAACTTAAAACTATATATATCAATGTTTCGAAGCTTCAAGTGACCTTGTCGACATGATTGATTGCTATTCTCTATTCGCAATTTCATCATCAATAGATACATTTAAGCAATTTGAATCATTTCCAATATTGTCTTCCATGGTGACTACACTATAGAAAACAATACAATAGAAGATGAACAAATTGTGTATAATACATTCATCAACACAATATTCAATCTTTGATTAATTTCTCAAAAATTTGTACCGCAAAATCAAAGTCAACAATCATAAGAATTATTTGTGGAAAAAAAAGTTAAAAATTGGAAGAATAAGTTTAGAAGAAGACAAGCATGAAGGAAATGTTAAAAAGTAATTGGTCTGGAGGAAGAAGTCAAGGTGAAAAAAGTCATTTAAAAGAGATGCTATTAGTTTTGTCTTTTTATAAATTTGAAACAAAAGAAGAAGAAAATAAGATAATAAATAATAGTAAGTTGAGAATGTGACCCACAAAGGACACTGAAGTCAATTTGATGTGATAATAGAGTTTCATGAACCAATAATAGGGTAGAAATAACACAATAAAAAATAAAAATAAAAAGCCAGGAACATGCACTTTTTTTCACCTCTTTAAAGTACAAGACAGTTTCCGACCAAAAAAAAGTACAAGACAGTTGACAACCTAATACCCTAAAAAAGCCTTCGATTTAGGTCCAATTTCAATTTCACACTAAACTTTTTTTGTCCCATAAAAAATCTCTAACTTTAAGTCTAGTCCCAATTCAACTCTAAAACTTTTCGTCCTATAAAAAATCTATAACTTTAAGTCCAATTCCAATTTGACCCCATTAAAAAGTCTAACCAGTCTCAATTCTACCCTAAACTTTTTGTTATTGTCTTATAAAGAACCATCAACTTTTTTTTGAGTCCCAAATTTTTCTTCATTAACTCTCCTTCCAAAAAAAATTACAATTAAGAAAAAAAAAAAAAACTCTCTAGTGAGCTGTTTAAACATCCCAAGCCAAATGTCTCGAGTGTGAGCTTTCCAACAGCAAGAGATAGAAGACTCTCAAGCATGAGAGATTGAAGACAAAGCACAAAATCAAAGATTGTTGGGCGAGATGGAAAGAAACTCTCTTAGAAGTAAGAGTGATTGAAGAAAGCCAACTCTGATTGCTCAATAAGGCATCGTTTTTTTTTAAGACAAAGCACAAAATCAAAGATTGTTTGCCCTTAATAGATCACTTACCTGCAAATCCTGATATCACAAATCCGCAAAAAAAAGAAAAAGTTTTTTACTTGTTTTTCATATATTAACATAATTGAGAGTGTTGGTGTTAAATTAGAGAAGCATGTGGGTCTACCTTGCCCTATAAATTAATCAAAAGTTCATATTTTATATTTCACTTTTTTTCTTCTTCTTTTTTTTTTTTCCTTTTTTTTGTAATATGTACCTATGTTCTTGAACACATTTGTTTTTTTAATGGGGTCAAATTGGGATTGGACAGAGACGGAGCAAGGGCGTCGGCGTCGGCGTCGGCGTCGGGGCGAGCTCGCTGGTGCAGAGGTGCGGTGGAGCGGGCAGTCGTCGGGCTTCAAACGGCGTTGATCGCACGATGGTGGTGTGGTGGCGGACGAGCAGCAACACCGTGTAGAGCATAAGCGAAATGGGGAAGAAGGTGAACAGTAGGAGTCTTGTCAACTTTTTCCTTTGTTTTTTTTTTTCTCTCTTCCTCACGTCACTTCTCTCTGCTCTCTTTTTGTACACTTTTTCTGACTTTTCCTTCAGAAGTCCCCACACTTTTTTTCTTTCTCTTTCAGTTTTCTATTTTTCTTCGACGGACAATCAAGAGAAGCCTCCATTTTATAGTGAAAGCACTCAAAGTTGTTGAAGATTTCCCAATATTCACTCAACTTCTTCAACAAAAATGCGGCTCCAAAATCACACCGCTGTCGCATTTTTGAATTCAAAGTTTTGTTTTCAAAATTTCCCTCTATAATCAAATATTATCTTTTATTTCTAAAAATGAATTTTAAATTAGGTGTCAACAACTATAACAAACTAAGGAAGGAAATAGGCCAACTATAATTTTATAGGGACAAAAACCCACTAGATACCAAATAAAGAAAAGAGTCGATACTTTCTCAAACCGGTAGACTTATGCACATCTATCCAAAGATGACTCTCTCTTTTTTTGTGACCCAAGGAACTTCCGTGCACCGCTTCGCAGTGGAGTAAACCCTGGGAGGGAGTAGAGTCACCACCACCCGCGGGTGGTTCTATCCGAAGATGACTTTTGTATTATAAAAAACTCATAACTGGTTTATCCTTACCATAATCCCAAACTGATACACTAATGTCACATTTACTTCAAATTAATTTTCGTGTCACATTCACTCAAAACTCGTACACTTGTGTCATATTTACCTCAAACTAAATGTGACATAAGATGTGGCACGGGTGTACTGGTTTTGAGTAAACGTGACACGGGTACTAGTTTGGAATAAATGTGATTTGAGTATATTAATTTGAGATTTTTTATGATATAAAAATTAATTTTGAGTAAATATAGTAGATCAGGTTGAGATTTTTTTATGACATTAAACTTATAGAACATGCATCTATTCATTTTTTGTGCTTTTCTTCCTTAGAGAGGAACAACAACTAGGGTCAAGTCGCTGACAATTTTTTCCACTTCCCCACGGTTAATTTGCCTAAGTTTTGGTAGACGTCAGCTTGACTGATATATAGTTTTGATTAAGGCTTGGAAAATTCCATGACTTCAACTTTCGCTGATGCTTTAGTTTGTTCAATCATCCTAGATGAAAGAATTAAAACCCTTCGAATATATGCTCGAGTCTTTCTTAAAGACCTTCCTAGTTATAACTATTTTAAAACTGTGGTTACTAATGGTCGTCCAATGCGTAATTCTATATCAGTCTGTTGTACATTGTACATTGGTTCATCAATTGTTCGTGGATCGAATAGAAATCCATCAATATGAGCTGAACACGATCGGAATCCACCTAACATAATGAGAATTGTCGAAGTCACCGAGTTGACTCTATTGGTTTTTCTAATTAGACAAGTATCAAGGGCTTTCGATAGACAGGTACTTTTATAAGTGTAAGTTATGAATTAAGTAAAGATTTTTACGTGGACCGACTTCTTTTGCTCTCCTTTCTGTTTCTTGGGATGATTGGTCAAATAATTTTAAACCAACAATATGGCGGCTAATTCAATATTTAACTTTTCAATTGTGCTGATTTAGTCATAAACATTTTGATAATTTGCCAATGTTGCCTTTTTAGCCAAAATTTGGTTGGAAAGTATTGCCATAGACATCAGCTATCATCAGCTATCCTATGTAACACGAATATTACTAACATGGATAATTTTTTTTTTTAGAGCTTTTCCTTTCTTTTCTTCTCTTTTTTTACAACTAAGGGCTGGTGAGGGGTGGTTGGCCATTGACCGAGGCTCAATGACCCTTGTTAGCCAACGACCCTTGCTAGCCACTAGGCGAGGGCTTGTGAGCCCTCATAGGCTACAAGTGAGAGCCACAATTCTCACTCAGTGGCTAGTAGCGCCCCACCAACCTTAATAGAAAAAAAAAAAAAAAGGAAAATAAAATATAAAATATAAAAATTTAGAAAATTATAAAAAAAATATATCAGTATTGGTCATATGCCACGTAGAACGACATAAGTCCACTTCATCGATTTCTCACCAAACTTAGCCAAAATGATTACATTGGCAAATCGTCGAAAGATTTATGACTAACCTAGTATAATTGAAAGGTTTAAGACTAAATTTTTTAAATAATTTTCTCATGTTTCTCTCTTTTATTCTCTCTCTTTTTCTGCTACCGTGGTTTCTCTGTTGATTCTACAATCTTGAATCTAATAAAATGTACGCGATTCCATTGGCCAACACAATTTTCTCATGTTTCTCTCTTTTATTCTCTATTTTTCCACTATCGCGCTTTCTCTGTCGTTTCTACAGTCTTGAATCTAACATAATTTATGTGATTCCATCGGCCAACACTAATCATCTGTCAGTTTCATGTTGAAATCATTATATTTGTAACCCCGCTTTAGGAAAAGAAAATCATGGGGAATGATAGCAAGTTGTGGGTCGCTCCAACTAAAGGTGATTGGTTCCCAAATGGTTCGATTCCCATTCAAGAGCCAAGAAACAAACCAGAGGCCAGTTCCCAGTTCTTCGAATCAAGAACCGAGCCGGTGCATCTTAGAACTAGACTGGAACGATCCGATTCAATTGTCAAGTGGGCCAATGGAACCGGTAGATAAAAACATAAAATTGCAGTTTTCCTTGGAAAACTTCTGTTGATGAACTAGCTTTGGCTGTAAGAATACCTAAATCTAATTGAATCCTTTCGTTAATGGATCATTTTGTACTTGTTCTTGTTGATCGTGTATATGTCTTTCCCCTCATTTCTTGCTGAGGGTTTGTTGTTTGGAAATTCTGGCCCGTCATCCCACCCGCATTTTGAGGCGAAGTGCCTAATGTATCTGCGCATGTTTGAATAAATAATACTCAATTTATTTGTTTAAAGTTGCCCAGTTCACCCAAAAAAGAAGAAAAAAAGTGAACGAGGGTTTATGTTGTGAAGAAAGGATTAGAACCTTTTAGCTTTTAAATTTTTTAAAGAAATTATAATGATAAAATAAAATAAAACTGATCTAGTCTGAGTTTTTCAAGTGAGCAATTCCACACATGAAACCAGAAATTGAACCAAAAACCACTGATTCTAATTTTTTAGGATTGGAAATCGCCCAAAATCAATCGATTCCAATCAAGATAGTTCTTTTTACTCAGCTTTAGCCCCAACTATAAATGGAATCGCTGGATTGGTTGTCTAGATAAACTTCCAATATGACTTTAAAATATTTGTTATAGGGGTGAGCATCGGTCCAGGGTCAACCGTGGACTGACCCTGGACCGGCCAACCCTACCGGTCTTGGTCCGGTTCTCAGAGAGATTGAGTCGATTCTTGATCCTAAAATTCCTAGACCAGCACTGTGCGGGTTGATCCTCACTCCTGAGAGTTCAATGTCGATCCAACCCTGAGCAACCTTGACTATATATATATACATAATATTTTTTATATTTTTATATAGATAAAAATTTAAAATAAACGGCGTCAACAACATTAAACAGCTCTTTAGTGAGAAGTTCAAGTAATTTTACGTTGTTATTTAATAACTTAGATTTTTAATCTCTTTTACGGCGTCAATAGTCATAATTTACGAAGGAGGAAAATGTTTTTGTGAGGAGTCCTCATAGCGTCCAAAAGGGCATAAACAACTCCTTACGGTATCCTCCTCTAGTATATGTTATCTTCTGTCTTATTTGTCGTCTTAGTCTTCAATTTGCCAAAATCGAAAGAAACAACTTCTCCACTCACCACTTGACACTCGCCTTGCTCACTTTGAGTCACTCATGCCGCTCACCGCTTGATGCTCACTTGGTTTCTTGCTCCCTGCTCGACACTCGATGCTCACTCTATTCGACACTCACCCCACTCAACTCTCACCGCTTGCCTTTCTTAGCTGACCTCACTCGTCATTGAACCCATTGAGTCAGTCTGGTCCTCAATTATCCTTTCAAGGGGTACAAAAAATGAAATAAAAAACTATTGGTTAGTCTGAGTTGACCCTGAAACCGGACCAAACCCATTGGGTCGGTCCTCAATCACTTTTTTAAGGAATATAAAAAATGAAATAAAAAATTATCGATTTGTCCCGGGTTGACCCTAGAACCAAAACAAATCCACTGGGTCGATCCAGTTCTCGGTCCCAAGCTCAATAGAGTTGGTCATTGGTCCCAAAAATTGAAGACTAACACTATGCGGGTTGATTCTAGGGTTAAAGAGTAGATCAACCCAATCCAAACCATGCTCACCCCTAATTTGTTGCCCGTCAATTGTCAAACTCCCATGTTTCTTCGTCCTATGAACGATCGTCTTATTTGGACTCTTTTGTTCCCTATGCACATGTTTTACGTGAAAGTAGCAGTCAAGGCTAGATTGAGGTAAATAGATAGTGGGAAATCTGTGCGGTTTTGTCTTTGGAATGCGGGAAAGATGGACCAAGAATCAAAGTTAAGATCTCCAAAAGGGTAAAGTAATACGACTTTTCCACGTAAAGAGTGTCGTCCCGCATGCGCCGAAAGATATTAAACTTGAGATCTTGAAAATTCACCATTGCGTATATTGAAACAAGAGACTCCAAAAAATAATATGATGTTTAAGAAACAGTTACTTAATCAATGCTAGATCTATTATATGAATTATTAATTTAGTTTTCAATTTTTCAATTTTATTGATGTAATTCTTCAGTCAATTGTTGTAGAAAATTGAACGTAACATGTCATCAATGCCAGTCATTCTATATGACACACTAATACGGACAATTTGTTTATCATTATGTTCGCAATTTCTGATAGCAATTGGCCAAAAAGACTAAATTGAAATTTCATGTGAAAATTTAGGAATATATTGGTAAAATTGAAAAGTTTATTACTAAATTAGTACATGTATGATAAATTTATGAAGGAATCGGTAAGTTTCCCAATATTAGGTCAATGTTGGAGGAGCCGGAAAAGATGTTCCAGTATAAAAAGAATTTAAATTTCCCACTCAATATTGATGCAAAGTCCCTATATCTATATATAGAGAGAGAGAGAGAGACCTACCAATACGAGTTTTCGAACAAATTGACTGAATTATTATTAATCAATTGAGACATAGATGCAAGGGATATTCTCATCACTTTGCAGCAAAGGAGATTTGCGATTCAGTCGCATATGCCCTCACATCCTCTCGTATAATGTTAAATCCATGAAATGCTCTAAAATTGGACCAACATAACAAATAAATAATTTAGGGTCTAGACACAAGGTAAGTATAATAAAGATCATCCGTAGTAAAATCGTGAAAGGATCTAACCCACGTGAGGAATGTGTCCTATCGTAATCCATGTACTTTTGTCATGTGCGCATTCATTATTTCTTTAACGACTACCCACTTTCTACCTCTTCTCTCTGTTCCCACTCGCCTTCTCTTGCCTTCTCTTTTGTCATGTGGAACAAATAAATTAATTCACTGTCTTCTTCGTGCAACTATGTCAATTAATTAAAGAGGTTCCAAAGACGTCGGTTGTAATATTTGGATTAAACAAAAATAAAAGTTAAAAGTCCAACCAAACATACGATATCATTAATGTATTACAATAGACTTTTTGTATTAAACTTCAACATTGTTGGGAATGTGTAATAGAAGCCCGATACTTTCGTTAGAAGAAATCATCAAGGAAGAGCCCAAGTCCAATACTATCAACATATTTAAAGATCAATTTTCACTCAAAAATTTAAGTAAATAAAGACTGGACTAATCACGATATATTAACAATTTCACACAATACCAACTCTTTGATGCAAGAGTTTTCAAACAATCTTAATAATCTCCCCATCATATGCGAACTTAGTATTAGGCCTGAGCCACCAATCAATCACTAACTCTTATACCAATTTATTAGGAATGCAATAGAAAGCCCAATATGTTGAGGATTACCAAGGAAGAGCTCAAGTTCAAGTCCGTCAACATATCCAGTTAGATTTACTTTCACTCAAAAGTTTAAGCTCGTGAGTTATGATACATTAATTACTCCACATCACGTCAATTATCTAATGTAGAAATTTTCTAAAGTGACTCACACATGTACATCAATAGATATTGCATTCGTCAAGATTAACATAGATTAATGAATAATAAGAGGACTAATGCCCAAGCGGCCTTGGTTTTCATTGAGCTTAATCCATTCAAATATGATAAACCCAAATATTACATCCCAAGAGAACGACACTCCAAAGATATTTTGCTATGTAATTACTTGACGGCTAGCTAACGCTTCATTTAGTTCCAACAACTTCAATTCTCATTTTGACGAACTCTTTCAGTGTATAGTGTTTTTGTATGTATACGAGGAAAAATATGAGATTCAAAATCTCTGACTAAGATACAACAATGTCATACGACATTTTTTTTCACACCATCGTGTTACAAAATTGCTACTTTTGCGGATGATTGTAAGGAGATCTTGCTTGATTCAAGTCAATGACGTCTATGACTGCAATTGAATTGAAACTATATGTTGCTCAGTCAATCTTAATCATGAAACAGTTGCATCCCACATCTCCAATCTCACCTTCAAATTGGCCTATGTTAAACCAGAATGCTCTTTGGTTATGTTAAGAAAATAATTTCTCGATATTGCCTTATTTGGGGAATAAAAAAGGCAAAAATTAAAAATGAAAGATGAGTAAATGAGCAATGGTAAAATTCCACTTTTCATCTCTAAATATATTCACTCTCTCCAATTAAATTTCGAAATTTTTAATTTATATTATCAAATCTTTGAATTTGTATAAAAAATTTAATCAAATCACACAAGTACCAATATTAGTTAATTCGAGCTAACTAAGTGTAAGCATGGCAAGTTCTAGATTCCAAGAATAAGAAACCAATTTCATTGGTAGGTTGGAGGTTCCAAGCAAGTTTCAGGTGGACCTAAAACCTGAAATAAGTCTTACTGTTTTTCATGTTCTATGTCTTTGCGCAATCATGCAATATTCCATCATGTCCTAAACTTCCATTTCTAGTAATATCCACGATTGAGACTTTTACTTGATTAATGTTTCATATTTGTATGTCTAAATATGACATTGTGCATTGGATCGATGGATAAGAGAACTTTTTTCTCATTCAGAGCGGTTAGCTATGTGCTGACAAGCAAAGCTAAGCTTCTCTCTAAAATGAGGGAGTCTTTTCACTTTAAGCAGATTAGGACAAGGGAGAAAGAGCTTGACACTCCCATGTTTTTGGACTGTTGGCTTTTTTTTTCTTAAAATAAGGCAGGTTATTCAAATTTGAACCATTAGATAGCCTCATCATCTGGGCTTTCTTGGCCAGGTATGCCTAATCCTAAAGTGGAGCTAGGGCAAGACAGGTAGCCTAAAGAACTTATAGCTCACTCAGTCAGTTCACTTACTCTTCTTTCTTTCGTAAGCCTTAGGAAAGGAGAGATTCGGTATTAGCAAGTGAATCAGAAGCGGAGACTGGAAGCTCTGCGGTTGTTCTCGAGGGTATACTTCTTACTCTTACCTCAGGGTATATACTATCTTAATCCTTACTGGGCGAGACTCCAGAGCCCGAGCGGCCAGCAAGCGAGTGGTTAGTGGCCTATAGCGCCCTAGTTGATGGCATTCCTTTCTGCGGCTGGCACTCGAGGAACCACGGGGCACTCCATACAGAGCAAGCAAGTCTTAGGGATGAGACGCCCGCGCAAGGACCTCAATTCTCATTAGGAGGTCGAACCAAGGACCTATGGAAGTCGGGGCTACCCCGTCCCCATGGGCAAGGCAACAGTGTCCTGAGGGAGGAGTTTAGAGGCCTTATAGTAGCACGGACTTCTTTTTCTTTCTAGGTCATGCTCTCTGTGATATCCTCAAAATTCAACTCTATTCAGAATACAATAAGGGATTTGCTTATATCAATGCGCAATTAGTAGAATTAGGATTTAACTTAGTTTATGAACCATTCAAGAGTGGTAAACCTATTAGGAAAGACAATTTAGGATTTCGATACCCACGACCAAAGAACTCAACCATGGATTGACGATTCGACCATAAGGATCAATGAGAGACAATCTTAAACCATTTCAGACCGATCTAGGAACGGTTATAGATCGATTCAATAATAGTATATGACCGGATTGTGGGTGATTCCGCATGATTACTATATTAACTACGAACGACCCTAAACCAATTTTAAATGATCGTATACTTCAAAGCAAGCAATTGACCCCTCACGATTACATGACAACCGAGGATCATCCATGAATTGAAAAGACTCAAACATGGATTGATATCGAATCAATCACAGGTTGAACTCGTGAAACCCCTAAATGATGTCTATTAGTTTTAATTATGATAAGTTGCTTTGATAAAATGCAACCAAAAAATCTAGTCCAGTTAAGGATAACGGACTTTAGAGGATTAAGTGACCATCATTGAACATTACTTCATCAAATTCCTTAATTATCGGTAAACCCTGAATTCTTGGATAAGTAAAATTGGGCTAGAAATTGGAAGTCCAATGGGCTATAAACCCAAGTTAGACCCAAATTAGATGAGTTATGCCCAAACCCAAGCCCTATGTGCGTAAGTAGTGTGCATGCTGCTGAATCTTCATTGTTTTCCAAATTTACAAGGCTTCCTGTGTTTCAAATCTAGCAAAACCTCCTCATGAAAGTTGTTCAAAACATCTTGATCTATAACATACTTTAATTTTAGATTTATCGGAGGTGAAATGGTTGGTATCAAAGCCTATTCTTTTACCAAGTGAAAACTACCCAATGCAGTAAAAACGGTGACCTATTTGTCTTCTTGATTTTTTATAAATTTTTTCCTTTGGAATATGAACATGTTTCCTCCAAAAAAAAAAAATGTAGAGAACATCTATATCTACAACATACGAAAATTTCAAAGTGTTTTATGAATATTTGGATGTCGAAATAAGTTTTCTTCTACAATCGTTGGAATTGTTCAACGGATGAGATTTTAGGTTGTCTTTGGTGTTTTGCTACTCTTTATACAAAATGAATTAGGCTTGGATTCCTCATGAAAAATATTATTTAAAGTCTTCTTTATAACATATTAGATTTTTATAATTTTTCGAATCTGTTTGATAAGATAATGACATTTATTTCGAAAATTGTACGAAACTATTCTTCACATTGAAAGAGGAGGGCCACACACCCAAAGAGTGGGTTGACAAGGGAGGCCCATGGACCCTCTAAGCCCATCAAGTCATCCTTTCACCAAATTTTGGCATTTAATGCAACCAAGTACGTGAATAATGCACAATCTTGGTTAAATGACCGAAATGCCCTTCCATTGGACTAAGGACAAAAGGGAAAAGTGAGAAATTGGACATGGAGGGGGCGGTACAAGCAAGAGTGGGAGTCCAAGACTCACCGGAAATCGACCACCATAACCACCACTCGTAAACCGCCCTTTGCACCATCATTCCCATCGCCGAGTCACAGCTTTAGAGCCGAGAAAGCTGCTATCCAACCCCTCACAGCAGCCCCCCCTCTCTCTCTCTCTCTCTCTCTCTCTCTCTCTCTCGGCAATTTGGACACCGCCAACCTAAGCGAGGCCGTTCGCCACTGAGTCGCTGCCGTGCCATCGCTCGAGACGTCGTTCAGCCCTCCCACATATGCTATGGAGGCATGACCAGCAACCCACAACTGTTGTTCAGCCTTGCCACTCCTCCCTCGACGTTTTTTAAAGCTTGGACTTGGGTGTGAGTGGCTTTCTAGCTCTTGATTAGGGTTGTCGTTGCATTTTGGAAGTAGTTTAGGGTGAGACTAAGGTTAAATGATGATTTATTGATGTGATAAGTAGATGTTGTGTGATAAGTGATTATTGTGCTTAAATAGGTTATCAAACGTTTACCGATCGGTAAAGTGATAGGTTATCGGACATTGATGATAGGTTATTGGATTGTGGGTGATAAGCTATCGAGCCTAGGACGATAAGTTATCATATTTGGGTAATATGCTACTATAATTTGTGAGTAATAATATGCAATAATAAAGGGATAAGTTATATTGTAATGTTATGTTGTTTCAATGTGCCTTAGTAGAATGGCATACTATTATGTAAGATATGCATTTTATGGAGAACGGATTATACATTAAGCATGTTATATGGATCATGAATTATATGTATTATATGTGTTGTATGAGTTATATGTGTTAAATGTCATACATGCAACACGTGTTAGATGTGTATTATGTGTTGAATGTGTTCGACATGTCACATGAGTTAGTGTTAAGTATGTTATTTAAATAAGTCTTGAATTGATTGTGATGGCAATGTATAATATGTGTTCATTGGAAGTAGTCATTATACATATAATATGTTCATTGTACATGGTCGATGCATGAGAACACCCTGAGCCTGCAAGACAATATATACGATGGCTCTTGGACGTGCAAGGAAACACGCCAGGTCAAGTCTCTCTCTTGGGATCGGCGATATTGAAACAAATCATTACCGAACTAAGTCTAGTACTAGATCGGTGATCATGTCACGATGAGCCAATCCTTTCTTAGTCTCGATGCATAACTAAGACGTATCATTCTCAAGCTGAGTCTAGTACTAGGTCGGTAATCATGTCACAGTGGATCGGTCCTTTCTTGGTCTCAGTGCAATATTGAAGTGTATTGTTTCCGATCCAAATTGGACTTAGGCCGGTGCTTAATAACGGGTCAAGCCATGGATTCTCATTCCGTGCTCAGCTTCCTTTATTGATATATTTTTGATAGATCATGAGACACACTTCGCTTGGCACGCCATTGAAGCATTCATACTTAGATAATGAGAAAGATAATAATAGGCATGAATGATGATGTGCTCGTGTGATCATATAAAGACCTTGATAAGTTTCACGTGGGATGTGAACTCATCTTGATGCGTTTTATGTGGGACAATACTCGATTAAGTTCGAATGCTCCCAAGTCAACAGGATATCGTACTCGATTGGGCAAGACAATGTCCAATTATGCCAAATGACTACAAACCTTCGAGTTGGCCTTAGAACCTGAGCGGCTACAATAATTTGAAAGCATGGTCTTGAGGGTTGCATGATAATATGGGATGCCATGTGATTCTCAAGACGCCACGTGTGTAAAGTACATGAATGCTAAATGTATATGAAGAAAATGACGCCATAGTCTGTGTGGCATGGATATATATGAGTTACATGAGGAAAGTGCATGAATTAAATGTCATTTCGATGACTTATATGGCACACGCATGCTTTGATCGACCTTGTTTATGAATTGAGAGGCATGAGAATATCATGTAGGTCAATGTTTAAGTTAGAAAGACATGGATAGGTTTGTGAATTTGTACGCATTTGATTAGGACTCGAGAGATTTGAGTTGTTGCATGATACCTAGAATTATTGTTATTCATGCCTAGATGATTAAATTGTGAGAGTCATATGCTTAATGGAATGGTGTATTCACATAATGATTGTTTATAAAAGAAGGTTGTAATAACGAAAGGGACATGTGAAAATTTCGTCCTAGCTAGTAGAACAAGAAAGACATAGATCTATATTCAATATGCAATCAAAGGATTTCCCCCAACGAAGAATTCCTCTTGCTTTGTTTTCGCTCCGCTCGTGCGTGGCGCTCCTTGCTCGCGGAGCGGCATACCGGAAAAAAACAGAAAGAAGCTCCTATAGGAAGAGGTTAGCCCTTGTAACTTCCCGTATTATCCTCTTATAAGGAATAGTCGAGCGCGTACCAGTTTCTTCCAGACTAGTCACGTAGTACTGGTACGTGTGTAGAGAAAGGGTCTCCCCTTGAGGAGAAAACATAATCCCTCGGATTTCATTTCGTTTGGAAATTATGTTTAGGGGGGAGAAGCCATCCTCAACTAAAGCGGCTTCCACTCTCTTTTCTATCAAGAGTTGGGCATTGATCATGCGATCTATTGATTCGACGGGTAGGTTTTTACCGATCGAAGGAACGAGCGAGCGCCTATAAAGTTCTTTTCTTCGCTCTAAATCGGATAAGTGAAGACCCACCTCAAAGGGGGCGGGCGCTGGGCCTTCTTTCTTTGAGGCTGAGCCTCACGCCAGCCGGTAAGGCCAAGCCTCGCTGTGGCTATGCGAGGCTGGGCCTCGCCTTGGCTGGGCGAGGTTAACCTCGCCCAAATCTAGCAAGGCCGAGGTCATCCAGCCACAACGAGGCTCGGGCCGACGAGCCTCATTATGGCTCGGCGTCACCAGGTTTGACAACACTCCGGCGATCGACCAAAGGAAGAAGAAGAAGAAATGGGAAGAGAATAAGAGGAAAAAAAAAGACTAGAAGAAATTTTAAAAAAAAAATAGGAATTGATTCTAGGAATTATTTTTGGAAAACAAGAAGCCACTTTTTTTACTTCTTGATTTTGTTCCAAATCTATTCCCAAGAACAAAAATTTTACAAAATGGACTTCTATTCTTTTTTCGTTTTGGGAACAAAAAAACATAATCAGACACTATTTGGAGTAAAAACAAACAGGCCCAAAGTCACCCTCAAGAGAAAGAATTTTCTTATGACAAGTAGGATATTCTTCAATCCCTATCCTCTTAGCTATTTAGATCGATAGCTACTGCCCCCATTGTGCAATCCTCAATTTCTAGAAATGCCTACTCTCTTTTTTCACTCGGAGACAAAGCCTCTTTTTGAAGACCCTTCCAAGACATGCTTACCTAATCGATCGAAATTGGTATTTTCTTTTTCTTATCTTTCTCTTTGAGTTCCTTAATCTTTTTTTCATATACAGAGATATCTTGACTATCATAATCTTTCGCTATTTTAGGTATAGTACGTATCCATATTTTCTTTTCCAGACCATACAATCAGTCCCTTTTTGTACCCTCAAGGGTTGCTAGCCTATGTAAGGTTGTTTGTTTGCTAATCACCATTTTCTTCCAATTACAATCACGCCAGCGGACGATTCTCTGCATCTGAGATGAGAAGGAATCTGTAACCCCAAACGAATGAACATACTGAGGAGGATGAAAGAATCGATTATTAGCTTATTCAAAAGGCTCGTAAACTCCCCCTACCGCTCCGTGGGCTGGGCTTCCGTGGTTGGTCTGTACAGGGGTTCGGTAGCAAGGTAGCACGTACCGCTCTCAACCGTAGCCGCCTATGCCGCTTTCCTCAAAGTAGCCGTCCCGCTCGCTTTCAGCTCTCATCTCTAACCCGTGCCCGGGGGGGTCCACCATGTCTCACCCGTGTCCCTTTCCGTGCTCTCCTCGTACTTGTCGTACTTTGTACTCCAGTTCCCGCTCTATCCGACGGGCCCGTCCTTGCTTCCTATCTCTAAAAAGGGAGTTTTGGTTTTGAGTTAATAGCCGTCTTGCATGTGGGCGTTGAGCAACTTTAAAGGACCAATGATTCCCCCGCTAAAGACGTGCCTTTGAAAAGCGCCAGGACGAAATGATAGCAAGACAAAAGACTCCCAGGGTATTTGTGTGGCGTGAGTTCCCCATGAAAATGGGTGGGCTTGGAAGTGGTGATGGTCAAGGTTCGTAAACTCACCAAGGGCTGGCCTCGGAAGCTTATTTACTAAGTAGTGCTGTGAACAAGTAAGAAAGCCTCGTCTTAGCTGATTCAAAAGGGTAAGGGCTATTATGCCTCGTTCCTGATGTTTTTTCGAAGGTTCCAGCCGCTAATCTAATGGATGCCAGGTTGCTTGCTGCAAGGCGATGGGTGGGCTTAGGTAAGCTGCTCGTCATGCTTTCAAAAGGGGTCCACGAAGGCATCATGTCGTGCTGAAAACGTACGTTTAGAGGTGGTAGGTTCTGTTCTCTAGCAGATTCAAAGGTAGGGGTAGGCCCGATCGCCTGTGATGTTTTAGCTTTTTCAATGAGATAGTTCCCGGACTTCGCTGATTGGGAGGACCCGACTTGGGGGGCCGACCGGTAGCGGTAGGTTTGAGTTTGAGCATGAAGTTGCCGAAGACGTCTGAAAGACGAGGTTCACGCCCTGCCGGTAGATCTTGTACGCGGGGCTTCACCAATTGATCATACCCGCCGGTTGGTTGACCCATGAGGAGCTTTTCCTTGCGTTTTCGAGCGGTATGGCGCTTAAACAAAGAGCCCACGGAGCGGTAGCTACAATAAGTTGTGAGGTAGCGGAAAAAGCCAAGAGGGGGAAGTGTAACGCTCTCATCAAAGGAAATCAAAAGAGTGAAAGGTAGCCAAAAAAAAAAAAAAGCAATGGCGAAAGACTGGCTTTTAGGACTAGCTGGAAAGTAAAGCTAGCTTATTGCACTCGTGTTATGGCTTGACCTATAATCAGCTTTAACTCATTTGGAAGGCAACAGGTAAGAGTAGTGCTTTAAGCCAAGAGCACGTTATACCCATGATCACTCTTATACATGCCCTAACGAACATGTGTTAAGAAAAGTGCAAAAACCAACTTCTTAACACTTAGCTTCTACCTATAAGCTTACACCTACTCTTACAATTAAAAATAAATAAATCTCATAACATAAAAAAAGGAATTGACTGTGGGCAGTGAAGGCTCGTTTAGTAGACAGCGAGCTCCGGTTGAACAGAAAGCTTTCAGGTTTGGAACCCTTGTATAGTAAAGGGGCTTGGAGATTTTTCAACCATTAGCACCCCTATAGAGTAAGGCTCTCTTCTGGATAGCTGCGAAGCCTTCCATGTTGGTATGGAGACTTTGTTTGCTTCCCGTTCGCTGAACAACCCCCCTGTTGCAACACTTAACTATGCTTCAAAGGAAAGGGCGAACTCCACCTATTTTTGAGCTATTGAATTAGGCGATCCGAAAATCAATTAAAAAATTACATAAATAGGAGATAGAGAATGGAAGAGGTAGAGGTGGGATAAAGACTACAACAAGTTCTGCTTGCTAGAGATCAGGAAGCTAACCATAGCAATCTAAGGCCAAGAAATTTACAATATCCGGCCGGGTCGAGCCAATGGGCTGGACAGAGCCTTATGTAATCAAGCCTGGAGGCTTCAGTTTCAAGAAGCTTTTGTCAAGCACCTCCCTAGAATGCATTCCGATCACCATCCAATTTTTATTTAATGTAAGGACTGTCAGTTCCACAGCGTACACTCAGACCTTGAAGAATGGAAGCGGGAGAACCCTGTAGCTAAAGTATGTATCTTCAAGACCTATGGTCCAATAACCTGTATCGAATTCTTTCGATTCGACAGAATTGGACAGATGTGTGGGGATGTTTTACTCTGAAGCTGTCTTCCGATGATGATTGGAACTTCCAGATGTCATCTTTCATCTTTGCCTTGTTTTCTTTTCCTCCCATGCAATTTCTTCATCCGATTGATACGAATAGGGGACCACACAAAGGGTCTGATTAGATTGGACCTATTTTTTGCCTTTTTGATGGCCGAATAAATACAAGGGACTTTTGCCATTCGTTTAGGATCTTTACGGCTTAACTCCTAATTTCCATTAGAAAAGAAGAGATTTAAGGTAATTCTATGCTAATAAAGTAAGTCGTTTGTTATATCCAATTCTTTAAAAGAAAGTATGTAATTGAAGTTTGGTAAGATCTTACTTCCCTTTTATGCAAGAGAGAAAGGCATTAAGACCTGCTAGAAGAGCTCTAAGGGGGAAAAACCGTCCTAGTGAGGTGCAATGCTTAAATTGTGATCGGTAAACAAACCCTACAGAAGTCGGAATGGAATACTTAATTATGAAAGTAGCACTAGCAGTTAACTATACTAATCATAGCCATTATGAGTTGCATTTGGGTATGGAATAGATAGGCCCCAAGTGGTTGCTTCTCCATTGAAGCTTCATAGGAACCATAAATGGAAACGCATGAAATATTAGCAAAAATAGATATTTTAGAAACAATAGAAAGGAATGCTATAACCGAAGTGGGTGAACCCTCATAAATAGCCGATGCCCACATAGATAGAGTCAAAAGAGATGTAGAGTCTGAAGGAGAGGGGGTTTTCTCTAGCACCAAGCGTGAGGGAATGTTAAACGTTTGGTAATCTCTCCGCTGACCAGGATAAAAGATCCCATTGAGGCGTCAACGAACCTCTATATATTAGCGGATTACCCCTATTAGCGTATTATCTGTACTCGCTTGTGCTAGTTATCGGAGGGTCCTAATGAGGCGAGGGAAGAGTCTCCATCCCTAGTCGAGTTGCTCTTGGTCCAGACCAGACGAGTTGCCATTTCCCCTAGATGTCGTACCAACCAGTGGGAGAAAGATTAGGAAAGTATCTGTGAGTAAACCTGTCTATTAGTCCCCTTTGACAGATATGAGCTTAGAAGTAATCCTACATTTGTGTTGTATCACTCTCCTTTCTTCTTCCCAAATAAGATGTTTCAATCCACCTTTTGACAAAGTCCCATTGGCCACCTTGATCCCTTCCCCATCAATAATAGGATATAGGCAGCTTGCCCCGAAGTTGACTTTGATAAGCTTTATGCCTCTAGACTTTTTCGAGCAGGTTAGTTTCCTTAGTAAGTGCTCTCTAAGCTATTTCTAGAGTGAGATTCATGTGTTTGATGAAATAGATAGGGTTGATGATCTAACTCTATGTTTATTGGTAAAACTAGTTTTTCTCTTCCATATGCAGAATTTGCCCTTCAAGCCTATGAATGCCACCAATGCCATTCAAGGTGATAAGTGAAATGTGAAATCGAAACTTTCATTTTCTCGGGTTTTCATCAAATGGCATGTTCCAAGATATAGAAAGCAAATAAGAGTAAGCCAAGCGAGTTTGGATGCGTTGGAACATGAAGGGATGATGATTTAACTCCCCCACCAAGCATCCTATAGCATCCGCAAAAAAATCATTGTTAGTAAGATCTGCCCTAGTCTCTTCATTCCTAATCCTCTTACTAGCTTACTTTCATCTCAAGCTAGTTGACAGAAATTCACTCCTTCAACCCTATCCTCCATCAGCAAGTCAATACCTAGTGAGAAGACAATAAGTCGACAATCATATAGTAGGTGTATCGTGAGTCGAAGGAATGCTGCAATAACTCTTTTTCACCTCGCTTAAGGCAATAAAGGGAGTGAGTGACCCATGAGCAAGTGATTTATGTACCTTTATTTATGGATCTGATATAAATGTCCCGAAGGTTTTGGCTAATGCATAAATGTTCTTTTTCAGAACTGGGGCTGCTAAGAAAAGGGGGCGGCGATATGCGGTATCGTTGACCTAGTGAAGATGTTGCTTCTAAGCCTAATTATACTATAGAAACTTATTTTAGTGAAGACTATATTGGATCAATAAATGGATTTGAGGATAGGAGCAGTAGAATGTTATTTCTCTTTATAAAGCGTCTAAAAACTGTTGTGAGCGGAAAAGGAAATAATCGAATTCGAATTTTCACTTACATAATTTAAGACGATTTGATGGTATTCTATTAATCAAATATTTCGTTAATAAAGGACTTCGTATCATATTAAACCAATGTTCAGGAACCATCTACTTTATAAGCTATCAGTTTATGATGGTAAAAAACTCCTCTTCACTTTCAAAGATTCTTTAAATTTGCTTCCTTGTAGCCTGATCGTCATTAGCCAAAACTTTATGTCCGGACTCTGGGTAGGGTTGCTTTTATTCGTTCAGCCATTTCCATCCCTTGAGAGAGAAATTTCTAATCTTTATGAGCCATTTCCAGGCTTTCTCGCTAGGAGTTCTTTTACATCCTGTCCACTCTCTTTAAGAGATGGTACTCTTTTTTATAGTAAAATTCTTCTAGGCATGCTCCCTCCTTTTTTAGTCTAGGCAAGAAAGAGGAAAATTTCAAAGAAATGACAAGTCAAATAGGAAAAGTGCCCCCAGTTTGATTTAGGCAGTCATCTGAAAGTGCTTAGTGGGCTTCAAAATCCATATGCTTAACACTAGGAATTCGGTTGTGCTTTAGAGGGTAGAATCTAATTAACGTATTCACCCGAGGAGAGGTGGCTTGAAGGGGGTTTTATTCTTATCAAAGGCTCCATATAAAGGGTCTAAGCATAGGTAATGCTAGGGGAACAGCAGCGCCTAGTTATCCAATAAGGCTAAGACGTGGATGCATTCTAGGGCGCGAACCTTTTCTTTGAATTTATTTAAACTAGAATGACATAAGATGCTAGGCCGAAGCGATGGTTAGTGGATTATAGCAGTAAATGGTGATTATCAGTGATAATTCATTATAATTGTTTAATATGAATACAGGTGAAATATGGATAGACACTAGAACCTATGACAGCATAATTTTCAGGTTTCAGAAAATGCAAGAGGAGTTTCAAGTTCCAAAAATATGGAAACCAATTCTAAGGAGTGGGCTTCAAAGTCGAAGTGAAACCTAGATCAATCGTAAAGCTACTTACTCCTGAAGCTAACATGGCCATCGAACCATGCTGAAATATGATGCGGCCTCTATGGACAAGCTATTGTGGAGAGATTTGCCTCCATGAAATTGCATAAATATTCATTTCGGTCCACCTCATTTCCTATTATGGGGTTATCCACGGCATCATACGCCAACATTGTTCGACGACTGCACGGCTTGAATTGATCGGAATTGTTATGGACTTCATTCGAAAACTAATCTAAGTTAAAGGGTCTGATAGAAAAGATAAAAGATTCATGGACATATTTGAAAAGGTTGGGAGTTTAGAGCAGAGAAGTAGAGTTTTACCAACGGGCAAATGATTGATATTTGTAAGGATCATATTTCGCATCCTTTTTTCTCCATTTAGTTACACTTTATCTCGCATTTTTTTAAGTGATTACAATTTACATTCTCAGTCTATGTTTTCGAGCAGGACCTCTGCAGATTCTGCCTTTGTACTTGATGTGCTAGGTTCCCCTTCTGCTGATTTGTCTCCAGCCTGCAATTCAACAAACGCAAAGGTAAGAAGCAAAGATAGAGAACCATAGAACTCAGATTAACAAGCGCAAGCATGGTTATTTTTTAGCTGTCCTCTACCCGTCAAACGCCACTCTCTTCAAACGAATACCGAAAGGTAATGATTTACCACTTCCATGATCCATATATTGTCATAAGATCGTTCGAGTTAAGCAGACAAAAGTTTGGTAAATTTGAGCAAGAGACCATTTGGATACTGATGCTGCCTAGCCAGGTACAATCCACAATTTACTGGAATACTCCTAAGTTACCAAATCTTTGCAAGGCAATTCGTGCACAAGTCAACAACGGGTATTGCTCCGAAGAGGCTAGAAGTACAACGGAATCACAACACAAGAACAAATTACATACCAACTGGAACTTTTGGCTGAACTGACAGCAATCTTGAATAGAAAATCAATTTAGCTCCTCTCTGGCCTTCTCTTCATCCTCCTCCTGCTCCCCACATGGGCGTCTTTGAAAGGGAAAAACAACAGAAACAGCAAATCTTGCCTATCCTCCACCCTCATCGTTCCATTACATCCAAAACAATAAACACCTGATATTCTCAACATGAATAGTGAAAAGAGCAAACCCAAGAGGTCTCTCATTTGTAATTTCCACAAAAACAATTGAAACCGATTGCTCTATAGCCACTGCGCAAGTTACCGTTTTTTTATACAAGCTGATGAGAAACAAATGACCTTGGCGGAGATTTTCAATTGGTCGGGTTTTGGCTGGACCAATTGCTGGAGAGATTCGACGCACTTCTCAACCTTCTCGCTGTTGCTTCTGTTTCAAATGCATAATCATCTAGATCATGAGAAGTAACCAGCCATCAAAACATGTACTTAAAATAACAGATGGCTTTTGATTTATTGATCTATCATTATGCTTACAATGATCTCATGACGATATGTTCTGCAAATTCTTGACCGCCTGCTCTCAAGAAATCAAATAGGCATAATCAATAAGGCGGGCACAAGGTCTCTCCTGCAAAAGAATTTTTTGTTGTCTTTTGCTCATTGCTCTTTTAGAGAAATTCAGATGAGAACTTGTGACTGTATTATGGACTTAATTATTCCTTCTAAAAATATCCGGAACATACCATTAACCAGTACTGCTTATTGAAGAGCAAGTTGTCTTCGCCCGTAGCAAACTGTACAAATACCAGATCAAGAACTGACAAAAGCACTGTTATAAAGAGTGCAGACCCTATCATTAGAAGTTCTGAAATACTAGACTTCTGCAAATTCAAGCGCTAAAGAAATAAACAAGGAGAAAAAAAGTATACAGCCTTTGCTAGTGAGATACTAGACTTCATTCCTTCAGATTAAACAAAAAAGAAATATTAGGAACAAAAATCAAAAAAGTCCACTTTCATGATGGAAATTGAAGATATGAGAAAAAGGGGAAGCAACATTCGAAGGATCTTGTTCTCAAAAGGGTCAGCAAGCCCTAATCAGTTATTAACCCCAGAAATACTATGGACAAAAGATGGTCGACATAGTTTTGTGGCTTTGCAAGATATGGTAGTTTGTGCTTCCCGCATCAACAATAACATTGTTAAATCATTTATGATACAAAAATACTATGGACAAAATACTTTTCAAAATACATTAAAAAGAAGTCCCCCCTTAGCACCTAATATTTCCTCCATTTAGGAAAAGTGGCATTATTAAACTCGAGTTCTGATTTGCATATACCATAATACTATTGATATAGTATTTTTATTTTGAGAAACTAAATGAAAGTAATGCTCAAATTTGATACGAATGATGCAAATAGAAGTTATAGAAAATTAACAATAGTGCAAATGCTAAATCGGCATAGTTCCCTCTTCATAAATCTGATGTCATGGAAGGTCCTACTCCTATTTCAGCTCTCTTACATGCTGCTCCAATGGCAGCAGTGGGCATTTTCTTGTAGCTCAACTTCTTCCTCTTTTTATAATCATATCTCGTCTGATGAATTTCTTATATTTAATAGGCATAGTAATGGTATTATTAAAAGCTATTTTAGTTCTTATTCAAAAAGATATCAAAAGACGTTTAGCTTATTCAACAAAGTCTCAATTGAGTTATATGATGTTAGCTCTAGGTATGGGATCTTATCAAGCCGCTTAGAAAATACTAATCAGTATGTAGGACAACAATTAATTCGAGTAAGCAAGAAAAACTTTTCCAACTTCCGATATTTTTATATTGTATAAGTCTAAGATGAGATAGAAACTTTGTATGTGGAGTTTATCTATATGAAGTTGAATTTGGCTGGTTATGATATCTTTTCCTATTAATACCATCTTATTACGCCAAGGCAACATTAAATTCCATAAGAATTCACGGTAAATTAATTCATGTAATTGCTCTAAGGAAAATTGATAAGTAGTTGACCATGGAAAGTGAAAGTCAATCCTTTTAAACGGGCTTTAACTTAAATGGCTGTCCAATTAATAAGTACTTAACCCGTTTAGATAAATTTATCCTGAATAAGATCATGTTTTAAGAGATATTTCAAGACTAGCTTCACATCAAAATCCACTTATAAATTCTTGTTGGTATTTACAACAAATAAATATGCATTTCAAGACTAGCTTCACATCCCATTTTTTTAGGGTGGCACTATTTCCACACCATTTTTCGCTAAAACACAATTTTTTATGTAACTAAACTACCAAATTACATTCATATGAATTGATTCAATATTTACAATTAACGTTGCCCCTTTCTCAACGTAGCTAATTTACTTAACATATCATATGTTGACGTATGACTTTTTTGCCGACAAATTAATATGCATTTCTTGTAAGTATAAAAAATAAAAAAAAAAAAGAGAAATAATAGCAAAAAAACAAATATGTGAACAAATAAAAAAGAAAAGGCAGACAAGAGCCTATCCACGGGTGAACCCCGCACGAGCCCCGACTACCCACTCGAGCAGCCCGCCAGTCCAATTTGCCGCCTCGCCCAACGTTATTAATTTCATCACGAGTTCATTGAAACATAATTATACTGTTTGGAAATTCTCGAACCTTGCAGTTCTTTTTCTTTTTCCAAAAACCTTACTGTTCAAGAAATACATTCGTATCTTTTGGTCACGACCTATTTGAATTTGAAATGTTTTATTTTTGTCATTCAGCTGAGTAAACTACACGACTTGATGGAAAAAACATACATATCCAGCGGCCACACAAAACAGCTCAACATTCTTCGGAAAACCCCAGATATAACAATGAAGGACGAGAATGTAAACGCAAGATAAAGCAGCATACTAGAATCACCAGTTCACTTCATATAGGAATAACAGAACACGCAGAGGTGTCTTTGAAGCCACAGGAGCAATGAAATACGAAAGAGAACACATACAAACCCAACAACATCAACAGCCAATAGAGATCATGGCGCAGACACCCTCTAATACTCGTCACCCTCATCATCCTCGCCCTCGGCCAACTCTGCACCGACCTCCTCATAATCCTTCTCGAGGGCAGCGAGATCCTCCCGAGCCTCAGAGAACTCTCCCTCCTCCATACCCTCACCCACGTACCAGTGCACAAAGGCACGCTTGGCATACATCAGATCGAACTTGTGGTCAATGCGCGAGAAGACCTCAGCAACGCTGGTTGAGTTGGAGATCATGCACACAGCCCTCTGGACCTTGGCGAGGTCGCCTCCAGGGACAACTGTGGGCGGCTGGTAGTTGATACCGCACTTGAATCCGGTGGGGCACCAGTCGACAAACTGGATGGTGCGCTTGGTCTTGATGGTTGCCACAGCTGCGTTCACGTCCTTGGGCACCACATCACCACGGTACATGAGGCAGCATGCCATGTATTTCCCATGGCGAGGGTCGCACTTGGCCATCATAGAGGATGGCTCGAAAGCGCTGTTGGTGATCTCAGCCACAGAGAGTTGCTCATGGTAGGCCTTCTCAGCCGAGATGACAGGTGCATAGGATGAAAGCATGAAGTGGATTCTGGGGTATGGGACCAAGTTGGTCTGGAATTCAGTCACATCCACATTCAGGGCACCATCAAACCTTAGAGAGGCAGTCAAGGAGGAAATGACCTGAATTCAGATATCAAAATCATGTCATTCATCACTTCAAGAGCTGAATATCAACAGAAGTCTGAACCTTTACACTGGAATGGCAACTAAAGATACCTGCGAAACGAGACGGTTCAGGTTGGTGTACGTGGGACGCTCAATGTCAAGAGAACGCCTGCAGATATCATAAATGGCCTCATTGTCCAGAAGCACAGCAACATCGGTGTGCTCCAGAAGGGAGTGGGTCGAGAGGACACTGTTGTAGGGCTCGACAACAGACGTGGACACCTGAGGGGATGGGTAGACAGTGAAACCCAACTTGGATTTCTTGCCATAATCCACAGACAGGCGCTCCAACAAAAGGGAACCAAGCCCCGAACCAGTGCCTCCACCGACAGCATTGAACACAAGGAACCCTTGAAGACCAGTGCAGTTGTCAGCAAGCTTTCTGATGCGGTCCAAGCAGAGATCGACAATTTCCTTCCCAACTGCAACAGAGAAATAGAACCATTAATTCAAATTAACTGTGACGAACATGCAAACGATGTCTACAAAAAAAAACAGAGTATAATTTACTTGTGTAGTGGCCACGAGCAAAGTTGTTGGCAGCATCTTCCTTGCCACTGATGAGTTGCTCAGGGTGGAAGAGCTGGCGGTAGGTTCCGGTCCTGACCTCATCGATGACGGTGGGCTCGAGATCTACAAAGACTGCACGAGGGACGTGCTTCCCAGCGCCAGTTTCGCTGAAGAAGGTGTTGAAGGCATCATCACCTCCGCCAACAGTCTTGTCACCCGGCATCTGGCCATCAGGCTGTAGGACAGAAGGGAAAAGCAGACATTCAGCCTATGTCACAGCAGAATTTTCATGATCACGTTCAACCTCTCATCATTGAAGCCAGACTCCACTCAAAATAAACCGATTTACAGCCAGATCTTTCTGAACATTAGTTCTGATCAGATGATACATTAGATCCCACACTCTTCGAATACAACATACGGCCACAGATCTATACATTTTACTGCAAATTCATACACGATTCAAGCTCGATAAAACGATACATCAGATCATGCAGAACCTCAGATCCAGCGCATTACAAACCTCCAGAAAATCAGATCCGACGATTAATAAACACCAGATCTGACTAAGTCGCATGATACAGACATCAAACGACAAACCGCAGAAGGAACAAGCGATTCACATCATCAACTCTACCCTCCAATCCTAACTAAACAGATCCAGCGCAGATCACAACCCAATCTACCCGCTCCGCACGTCATTTCCGATCAATCGACGGCGAGACTCGTGGATCTAGCGATTTCCGCGCGCCGGAACCTCAAATCCTGACTAAACAAGATCTGGCGCAGATCACAGCCAAATCTACCCGCTCCGCACGTCATTTCCGAACAACCGCCGGCGAGACTCGCGGATCTAGCGATTCCCGCGCGCCGGAACAACGCACATCCAGATCCGACGCGAAGCTCACAGATCCGGCGACGGGAACCTCAGAACCGAACTCGGATCTACATCGGCATTGTCGAGAAAACCACACACACGTACAACGAAAACGACGGCGGGGAGGAGGAACGAACCTGAATACCGTGCTCGAGACAGTACAGCTCCCAGCAGGCGTTCCCGACCTGGATACCGGCCTGGCCGATGTGGATGCTGATGCACTCCCTCATCTTCGTCGCCGGAAAGGGGACCGGAAGAGGCTTCGCCGGAGGGGAGATCGGAGGAAAAGGCGGTCGCCGGAAAGGAGGTCGAAGGCGTTTATGAAGACGCCTTCTTGAGAAATGTCTCTCTCTCTATCTCTAGATCTGGAGAACCGGAAACGGTGCGTGATCTTCGTCGCGATGAGGAGGGCTCGCTATATAGAGAAGGGGAGAGTGGGGGGAGGGGGTGGAGTTAACCATGGTTAGTTAGGGTGGTGAGGTTTGGACGGCGGAGATTGAGGGGAGGGGGGGGGGCGGCGGGCGCCGGGGGGCTGGCCGTTGGGGTGCCACGTGGCTTAACCGCGGTTAGCTCGAACGTCTCTTTCTGACTCTGGCCTTTTTTTGAATTTTTGAATTTTTTGAGTCGTTGCCGCTTTGTTTGGTTAAGTATTTGCAGGCTTCTTGTTGGTGCCGGATTCTCGGGTTGAGCACGTGCTGGCGGGCCCCGCTCGGCGGGCGGGCCGGGCTCCTCGGCCCGGGCCCGGCCCGGCCCGGAATATGATTATTGAAAGAGATTGTGAATTCGTTTTGTTGATAATTTTGCTTTGATATTTAATATTTGTAAGTACTACTAACATGACGTAAGCCCATATTTCAAATGAAGCAGAGAATGCTATAAAACTCGAAGGCAAAGGTGAAGTGATAAAACAACTCAAAGCCCTAAAATTATTTTTCTTTTGTTTCCTATTTCTATTTACTTTTAATTTTTAGCTGGAAATTTTGAAATTAAAAGAAAAAAAGAAAACTCGGGCTCACGGTGCCGAATCTTAGGAAGCTACCGGCCCGCTTGTGTTTTTTCGCTTGGTAAATTTTTTGCGGGCAGTTGGGAACGAGAATCAAGAATAAAAAAAATCTTAGGAAGTTTAGGCCCGAGCAAGCTCAGTTCGAGCCCAAAAAGAAGAAGAAGAAGAAGATGAGAAAAAGAAAAGAAAAAAGGAAAAATAAAAGAAAAATAAAAAAAAAAAGAAAAATAAAAGAAAAAAAGGAAAATGAAAAGAAAAAAATGAAAAAAAGAAAAGAAAACACCTACCTATCGAATAAGTCTATTCATGGATTTGTCTATTTCGTTGGGAAATAAAACATGGTAAAGTTGTCAAAAAGGTTGTCAATCCAACAATTGATGAGAATTGTGAATCACGATAAAAGTTCACAACAATTGATGAGGATTGTGAATCAAAGGCTAGCGTTTGATTTGTTAGTCCCCACAATGGATAAGTACACAACATGATTCTCGCTCATATATCAGACATGTTCCCGACACTTTTTTCAAATAGGATCTCTTATCATTTAACTTTTAAGGATTAATGATCGACACGACCAAAAAAGCATTTCATATGAGAATTATATCACATGACATTAACACGCGGTTTAAGAAAGCCAATAAAAATATGATGATTTAAAAGTTTCTAACACTATGACAAACATCTTACACGAACAGCCTAATTGATTCTATCATATCAAATCAGTCATCGAACAAACAAATGAAACACTTTCTCTCTACCCAAGAAGCATATAAATAAAATAAAATAAAAATAACACCTCATGTCGTCCTTCATTTATTTTACCAAATATCTCACCATTCAAAATTATTTAAAGCGTTGAAAGACATCCTATGATCTAAACTAAGCTAAAGGAAAAAAGAGCAACCAGTACAAGGTCACCAAAGAATTGGGCATTACCCGTGAGTCTAACCAAGAGAGCTGCTCTTTTACCTCTTATTTTCAGCAGACAATTATTAGGGAAGAGCCGTTCCGACCCGAAACTACACATGCCGGCTTTCATTCCAATCGACCGCATTGGGGTGATGATTCAAGTGCTGCTCAATCTAGAACTGTATGTGAATACGCATAGCTGCTGAGAAATGAATTGGCACGAGAATAATCAATGGCGATCTATGAATTTGCTCTTGGGAAGGATAATACTATTGCCTTCTTTGATCCTTCCTGCACAATGTCCAGTTCAGTTGTGTGTGCATGAACTACGTAACTGGCTGTGCCCCACTCCATGCACGATGATCGTCGTCGGCTTCGTTCATCTTATAAGTACGGTTTTCTTGCATGTAAGTAACCCCAGACCACACTCCACGGATCAGCAAGATGCTAACGAACACAACACTTCCAAGGGTACATACAACCTGAAAGAAAACAGATATTAGCACGCAAATTTTGGAAAACACAATGTAGGTAGAAGTACAAATGCAATCACTGGGAAAAAAAAAAAAACAGCTTTGGCCAATGGCCGGTGGAAAAGTACATATGTGCTGTGGGAGCAGTACAGTAAAACCGAGCTCCAGTGCCAACTTGAAGGAAACAAATCTAGTCTATGAAATGAGAAGAAAACCTTAAATCAGAAATCAGAAATCCTACGAACGCTTACGCTTTCCAACAGAATTTTGGGGACAATATCCACCGTTATCAAATTATTCAAGATGGCAACTTTCTTGATTAGGAATCCAAAAAACAGTCCGGCTCAACATTTATCAACTGTATATTCTCTATTAGAGCCTCAAAGGCACTTCCTATGATTGTTGAATAAAAGGCTTCAGACTCTAGACATGCAACTGATGTTCATGAAATCAAGCAGAATTTACATGATAAGTAAAATTCTTCTTACAGCATATACCATACCGATCACTGACCTATGTATCATCTTGAAATTCATGCTGTGAGAAAAACTCTTTCAACTAAGTACTTCAACTCCAATCTACTATTGATAAGTTCCAGGAAATAATGCATAAAAGACAACACAATCAATCAGGCATTATTCCTTGGCCATGTATCTCTGCAATTAATGATAGAGAAAGATATATCCCGGAAGGCACAAGGGGCCGTGGTGGAGTTCTCGGTTTTCAAAAAAAAAAAGATATATCCCGGAAGTCAAATTGATTGTACAAAAGGTGAAGACACAATAATTGATGTAGCAAAACAATTAGAAACAGAAAAGGCCAAGATATAAGGTTTGCATTGAGCATGGTTTCAAATAGATTAGACCCAAAAACTTATCTTACAACTACAAGGACTTCATGGTACACAAGAAAACATATCAGAAAAGGCTCAAAAAATAATCCTATTAAAGAAAAGCATGAAGCCCAATTGAGGACGAATAATTACCCTGTGCATATAGTAGACTCTGTATGAACTGAAATTCATGTTATTTGTAGTACTCTTCTAATCTTTGTATGCCATATAAAAGAGTATGCTGCATATTTCATCATTTTTTTGACATGAAAGCAGTGTCCTCACATAATACTCTAATCAAACACGTATTAAGCAACAAAGACACATCTGGAAAGCTATGCTCAAGTCCAAAGTGCATTGGAGAGTGAAATCTTCTGTGGTATTTTGTAGATAAATATTCTTGGAAAGCACTAGAGAGCCATCAATCAGTTCAACTTGAATATGTCTGACTATCAATTAAGGATTTTCTGGTCCTAGACTTTGCAGGGTGTCGTGATACCACGGGCTAGATGCTAGACTTCTTGATTTGGCAAAACAAGTTAACAGAAAATTCTTCTAAAATATTGTTCAAAATTATCCTATAGTTGTCTTTCTGATGATAAAAAAGCCCGATGGTCCTTCACCCTTCGAGTGCACTAGCATTTATAGTCAAGCGAGATTCTATAGGATTGATCTTCTCTCCCTCTCACTAAACTGTTCAGTGTTACTTCATTTCCTTCATTCGTAAGGTATTTTTTCACTTACTTAGATTCATGCACTTCTCAGTTTACAAAAGGAGAAAGAATTGTTCTTAACCAAAAAAAAGGAGAAAGAATTGTTGTCCAGTTTTGTGATAATATAGTGAAGTACACACAACTAGCAAGATACAGATCAGTTGCACTTTGGAAAACTTATGACTTTCTTAAGACTGTGATTTCCAAATAAAGTTGACAACACTCCTAATTATCAGAGCATTTCATTGTGATTCCCAATGTGATGTGACAACTAGATCATTATTCCAATTTAGGCATCTTGGGAAACAGTGCTAAGTACTGCAGGCATCAAAGTTCAAGCAGACACTAGCAGAGGTTTTTGCAAGAAAGTTAAAAGAAAGACTCTTTGGGACTGTGTCGTCAAAACTTCTTCTGCCTCCATTGAAGACCATAGTATCTTATCCCTTTCAAGAATTCAATTAGCTTGGAAAAGCCAAGGATCTTTGGTGGGATAAGAAGAAGATACTATGGCTCCCAAATTCTCAAAGTCCCACAAAAAAGCCACAAGTACACAGTGCAGCAATTTAAACACTTTGGAGGGGTACATTGTTACTTTGCCTGGTCATTAAGTGTTCATTCTAGAAAGAGTTCATAAATTACTTATTTTTTTTAACTTTTTTGGGTGATTTTGGTCGGATGCAGGGGGAGGGGAACATGCAAAAATGGTAAATCAGTTGAAAAGCAAAACATCCTAGGAGCAGTCACAAGGCAACGATATAGTCAGATGGCAAACAAGCGGAACATATTTGCTACTACCACATGGGCTCAAACTGAGTAAACATGTTTGGAGGCAGAATGAATTCATCTTAAGCACCAAAGTTGTATTCTTTATTCAAACTATGGCTACTCAAAGAGAGAGCATGTTACTGAATTCACTCAAAATGGTATGGAAACATGAAATTGGAAACACTGAAAATCTTAAGTTACCTCCAGAAATGCCTTCAAGACCCACAGAAATGCCAAAATCAGGACCCCATTCACGGAAAAGCTGACCTGCAAAATGGAAATGAATGATTCACCGACTGATCAGTAACCATCCAAAGACAACTGTTATTCGAAAAGTGATGTAGAGAAACTCAAATGATAATCATTCACCCCCGAGGAACTGCAACATTAGCCTTTTCCTGGATAGCTTGAGTCCTCTTCTCCACAGATCAAACATTCGAAAAGCAAAAAGAGACACTTTACCTTGAGACAAATCATACATCCAATTCAAGCCTTCTAAAATCAGCAATTGACAAGGACAAATTCACTAATAGAAAGGGACTGCAATTGAGGAGCAGCAGACAGAAATTTCAGATGAACCAGCTGACAAACACAATCATCTGAACCTATCGGGAAACCGTAAGCAATCACTCCCTCGCACTTCAAGAGAAAGTGAGAATCGACATGGAGTGAATCACCAACCGATCAACACAACAAGCCACGGACATTGGGGGACGAACACAAAGCGAGCAGCTCAAGACATCGCGGCATCGCGAAACGTTAGCGAACCAATTCCCAATCAACAGGAAAATCCTCTGCTTAACCAATTCAAGAAAAACCGAACATTCGGCTCACCAATTGGGTCGAAATCGAAACGGGCAGAACCGACCGCACGGCCTTCCTCGCCTTCCTGGAGACCTTCCGGAACACGTTCTGGACGAACCTCACCAGCAGGTCCAAGCTCCGATCCTCATCCTCATCGCTGCCGTCCTCGTGATCATCATCATCCCCGTACACCGAGTTGATGGCGCGGCTCCAGTTCCTGGCATCCCCCACCAGATTGCCCCCGCCGCCTCCCTGCACACCACACGGGCAATCAAGAAAAGACCAAAACTCGCGAACATCGCGAAGAATGTTTCCGGCGAAGGACCTGAGGGAAACCGGAGGCGCGCCGCCGGGAAGCGCGGAGGCGGGAGCGGAGAGAGGAGGGGCACGGCGGCGGAAACGGCCGGCGGGTCGTGATCGAGAAGCTGTCGGGAGTGATGGGTCGGCGAGGGAGGAGGCGGGGAGCGGCTGCAGCGAGGTGGAGCTGCTGCTGGAGCTGGAGCTTCAACATGGTTCGGGCGGCGGCGCGGCGTTCATGGAGCCTGGAGGTGGAGTGGGCGGTTCAGGAGATTCTTGCAAGAAGGAGGAGGCGACGGCGACGGGAAAAAGCCCCGAAAGTACACGTGGAGGGGGCAGAAAGATGCATGACGTAAACTGGTAAACCTCTGATGCCTTGGAACCCATCGAATCCTACATTAGATTCCACAATTGTCCTAACCTTAAAATTTGTTAAAAAAAGAAAGAAGAAAAGAAAAGAGATCAGATTAAAAAGATATAAATTTTCTTTTTTTTAAGTCTTGAAAAAAATTGTTGTAGAATTTAAGAGCACGAAATGGGCGGGTTTCAATACTTGTCTTGCAATTGTTTCTTATGGTATTGTGAAAAGGGAAAAGGCGACTTTTTCTTTGGTTTTAGTGTCGAATTTGTGAATATTATATAAGTTTCAAAATATTATTAGAGAAAATATGTATATATGAAATATTGTAAAAGAATTAGGTGCTCCGAGTTGATGAAAAGGCAAGGAATATTCAAAGCAAGATTTAGATTGAACAAAAAGTGAAATTCCATCCTACACGATGATTACCCGTATTGTTTGTGCTAGTCAACTATTAACCTTGCTTGCTCAAAAAAAAAAAAAAACTATTAACCTTGAAATATTTGCAAATTGATGGTATTTGTAAGGAGACGCCCAGTCATAAAATCATAACGGGCCAAGGTGATTTAATAATTTATAATGTTTTAGAGTTAGAAACGCACAGTAAAAGTCTAATACTTTTGGATGAGCAAAATACCAACAAGAAGCCTGAGTTCGAACTCATTAAAATTTATTCAGTTGAATCTACTTGATAAACTTAAACCAATAAGTTATATACCAATTAGAATAATATTAACTACTTTATACCGCATTAATTCACTTATGTTGGATTTTAGAACACTCCATCTATTCTAATGTTTGGTGAATATCTCAATAAATAAATAAATAAATAATTGGTGAACAAGGTGGTTTCCAGACAAACAGGCGTTGTGGCTAGTCTCAATGGCAACTTCATGGTTTGATATGCTTGCAAATGAAGGTGGGCATTGGGTATTTAAGTTGAAATGAGTTGATACAGAAAAGTACCTAAACTAAAAGGGAGCAAACCTAACATTGAGTACCTAAACTAATAGGGAGCAAACCTAACATCGAGCTTACATGTGAGGGGATTGTTACAAATCTCACGTTAGAGTATTAGTGCAATATGAAGCAGTTAATATTATCTTAATTGACCCATAACTTATTAGTTGAAACTTTCAAAAAAAAATGGATTCAACTAGATATATTGATGGACTTTGATTTAGATTCCTTCTTGGCTGTATCAATTCATTCATCAATTTGACTTTTGACGATAAGATACTAATATTGATTAGGCTATACCTCATGACCCATTTGCAAACTCCTCAAACATTGCTTTTTAATTACATATTTGCAAGGAGACGCCCAATCATAAAATCATAACAGATCGAGGTGATTTAATAATTTCTAATGTTTTAGAACTTAACTATCATTAGACATGCACGGTAAAAGTCCAATACTTTTGGATGGGCAAATTACCAACAAGAAGCCTGAGTTTGAATCCATTAAAGTTTATTTAGTTAAATCTACATTCACTCAAAAACTTAAACCAATAAGTTATACGTCAACTAGAATAATATTAATTGCTTTATACTGCACTAATTCACTTATGTTGGACTTTAGAACACTCCATCTATTCTAATGTTTGGTGAATATCTCAATAAAAAAAAAAAATGTGATCAAGGCAGTTTCCAGGCAAACAGGCGTTGTGGCTAGTCTCAATGGCAACTTCATGGTTCGATATGCTAGAGATGAAGGTAGGCATTGGGTATTTAAGTTGAAGTAAGTTGATTCATAAGAGAACCTAAACTAACAGGGAGCATACCTAACATCGAACTCACATGTGCGGAGATTGTTACAAATCTCACGTCAAAGTATTAGTGTAATATAAAGCAATTAATATTATCTTAATTAACCCATGTCTTATTAGTTGAAACTTTTCAAGTGAAAGTGAATCTAATTGGATGACTTTGACTTAGAATCCTTCTTGGCCATATCAATTCGTTCATCATTTGACTTTTACTGATAAGATACTGATATTGGTTAGCCTATACCTCATGACCCATTCGCAAATTCTTTCGACATTGCTTTTCAATTACTTATACTTTCATAAATATGAAAAAGAAAAAAAAAGGTAAACAACTCATCCACCATTCCAATTATAGTATATTTATAAAAAACCTAAACAAGTCCTTAAAAAATTTCAGCTCAATTCTCATTCGAATCTCAAGAGCATCAAGATGTAACATATCAAGAAGATATTCCTTCCTCCTAAGGGAAATTGAGAATGCGAAGGATACTGGCACCGACACTTTAAAATAAGGAATGCAATTATGGAGCTCGCATATAAAACTTCATAATCCAATTAATCAAAGAAATTGCCAACAAACTATGCTTGCACAAACTGCGACAGTTCGTATAGAAGATGAACTGTACAATTATCAGTGAGCTGCTATTACTCCTTGCCATTTCATTGACATCACAATCTACACAACACTTTAGGTCTCCTACATGATGATCCTGCATCCGTCTCTCTTAGTATCACTGTAATAATCACACACTCAATCCACTGCCTCTGGATCTATCACGACCTATTCAAAAGTCACTTCTGAAGAATGGCGACTCAAAGAACGAGCTCGAAAATGTCCCTCCGACGTTGGGGAAGAGGGTGAGGAAGCAGATGAGGCCGAGGACGATCCCCCAGGCAAACCTATCGTCTCCCAAGGGCGTGATCTCATCCTTGGCGGGTATTTCCTCTCCACCCCGGAAGAAGGTGGCAAAGAGTCCCCAGGCTAAGCACAGGACACTGCCGCTGAGTCCGCCAATGCCGAGTAAAAGTGAAGTGGCAAAGGATAGCAAAGTGGCCGTGCTTCTGCCGAACATGGCTTGAGCGATGCGGCCTCCTTCAAGTCTTCCGCATGGCAACAGGTTTAGGGAAGTCACCACCATGCCTGCAGAAGCTTTAAGTCAGCATCTGCTGCATTGGTTGCTTGCAAGATGGAAGCAAAGTGGCGATTCCACGGTCATAAGACTCAAGGAACACTATTCATCCTCAAAATATCTTCATAGTTTCAAATCAATCTAACAGATTAGGTTGATAATCCAAATGAAATCAGGCTGAATGAACTTTGATTCTGGATCTTAGGATATTCTTTCAGATCTGTTATGATCACTATGAAGCAAATTATGTGCTCAAAAAGTTATATCCTCAGCAAACAAGAACATAATTTTCTCAACATTTTGTATGTAAACAAGACAAAGCCCAAATCATGTGGATTACATGCCTGTTTCAACATAGATGAGGTGGCACGATGATATAGGAAAGGGAAGGAAAGAAAAGAAAGAAATGAAAACTAACAGAGAGAGGTGCAATGAATCAACTTCTCAATGCGCAAACACTCACCAAGAAGTCCAGCAAAAGCAAGGGGATCGACAGGAACGCCAACACCTTCCACAGCGTAGGGCAACACATTACCCAGGTCATCGGTATAAGGTCCAATGACAAATTGGATAAAAGAGAGCAACGGGTTGTTAAAGAAAAACTGTGGCCTTATGTATCTGCAAAAGATAACAGAATGGGCATGTTATCGATGAACATTTCACTCATATTTACTAAGGTCACTGCTAGAGTTTTCCAACCTGAAAAGTCTAACAGTGTTCGATAAAGCTTACAGTGCATTGTCACCACCATTGAAGCTGCCGTCAGCCACAAATGCTGCGATTGTGAGTGCTAGTGATGTCAGATAAGCGCTGGCCGTACGGGCCACCGGAATGTCGAAAAGTGCCTTTTTATTCGGTAGCAGGGACTCGTAGTTATTCATGACTCCCAAGCACCCCGTCCAATTTGATGGGACTAGAAATGACGGGCTCAGTTTCACACCATATCGAGCTGCTGTGACTCTCGTGGCTATCTGCAAGATGCACATAACCATATGGTCTTCAGTTTGATTAAAGAACCAAATGTTCACAAGAATGAATACCAGCATAGCTAGATAGCCCAGTATCGCTTAAATTCGGTATGATTAGCTCCAGAAAACAAGCATGCCTCTCACCAAACCAATGGGCTACTCAAAGACACCAGATGTAGAGATAATTAAGGCAAACAACCAATTGTCCAGAAAAGCGTCAAAGTAAAAGACAGTATAGCATACCTCAGAGACTCCCAGAATGGAAACAAAACCGCCGAAAAGAGGGACAATGTTTGAGAGGTAATCGTCAAAAGTAGCATCTGGTTTGAGGAAGAAGCCACTCATTAGAGCTATGGTCCCAAAAGTCGTTACGCACAATGCTACTGCACTAACATATCCCCAGGGAGTGCTCAGCCTGGTAGATTCAAACTGTAGGTCCATTTCTGATTTTGGTTGCACCACACAAGCCTACACACATGCATTGGAGTGATGGCAAACTTTCAGTAACATTAAATACTGTCTGACCTCAGAAAAAACTCAGAAGTATCAAAACATCTTTCAGATTAGACAATAGACATCAAAACTACAACACTACTCTTGGAAAAAATGATCAGTGATGAGGAAACATGACATTTTATCCAGATACACGATAGTAATGTAAAAGGAGATGCGGCATTTATTCTCTCAAGTGACTTATCAAGCAGATTCATTGCAAAGAACCCGGAAAGCCATTTGCTCATGGGTCAGCATCCAGGTTTTGACAATAGATGAATTCATCAACAGAGACATGGAAATATGTGTCAACCTGGCAACGGTCCTGCAAGATCATTTGCTGTTGCTGTTGTTGTTGTATGACTAATGCTTAATTTACAAATATAACCAACACTGAGGCAAGTGTATAACCAAAAATATGCATAACAGGCTTAAAAGAAATTCAAGGAAGAAATTTGTACAACATCTTAGCGAAACGATGTATAACAGGCCCTGGCTCAATGAAAAATTAAATAGTCTCTTAGGTGCTGCTACCCTACAGATGGTAAATCATCATGAAGCTCTCATTGAAGTACCTGTTTAGTAATGTCATCTGCCTTTTCCTCCATGAACCACACGACTACCTCCCGACCTGCTGCCTCGGACAGCTTGCTCTCCAGTTTGGGAATGACCTCGTCAATGGGTCTCCGTAGATTACCAATGAAAATGCCCCCATCTCCAAACCTCCGAACATCAGTTGCAAAGAACGTATCGAAGCCAAAACAGCTCCTCAACTGCAAAACAGAAATTTGAATAGTGAAACATAGAATAGGTAGTGTTGGGGCATTGCTTCCACTGAACATTCATCGAAAAAGAACCAACTATTGCAGGTCTATGAATCACCTCTCCATATTACCAAAGAAATTTTCACTAATCGACAACCAATCCTGTAATCATAATGCTATAGAACTATACCCAGGTACGAAGTCTATCCACGTGTATCTGCTTAATTTGGCAGGCGAGCCCCATCTTAATTACCCGATTAACACGACCTTATATATAACCAGTTGTCATGGATTACGAGTCTTTGCCCACAAAGGACACAAAAATCCTACAAACTAACAGAATTACAGTACATGTTCTACTTCTACACCCAAGAAGCAAGAGTTAAAAGTCAATTCTCAGGCCAAATGATTAAGAATACCACTGTAACACTCATTACTGTCCCCATATAACAAAACCAACCAATTGCATGTTCTTTGCTCACGCATGCTTAGAATTTGATGAATTTGATCCCACGCAATGCAAAGATCACGCTGTTCGATCAAGTGCTAATGAAAGTTGTATCCCTTCACTCACCTTGTTAAGATCAAGAGCTTTGAAGGTCTCCTCAGCTTTCTCCAATCTCTCCCTCTCCTTGGCCAAACTATCGCGCGCGATCCGATTGAACAGCCCCACGATCGGGTTGTCGCTGCTCTCTCTGTCCAGCTCCTTGAGCTTCCTGTCAGCCCTCTTCTTTTCCAGCTTTATCGCGGCCTCTATGGAAGGACTGCCCATGAACCTCTTGAACTCCTCGTCGCTCTTCCAGTCCATTTCCTGCTGCTTCTCCCTCTCCCTCTCCTCCTCCTCGCTCTCTCCCGACGTCTCGGTGGCCTCCGCGTCTCCATCCTCGCGCCCCGGCCTTTCGGACACCACGGCCACCGAAGAAGAGCTGGCGGGTTCGTTCTCGCGGTCTTCCCCGGCGGACGACTTGAGCGGCCGCACGGAGGAGGTGGGCCTGGACGAGAGAGAGAAGGGTATACGTGCACGCTGGCCAAATGGGTGTCCGGCGTTGCTCTTCTTGATGAGAGGCAACGACGGGGAGCACCGTGGGTTGGTGATGAACACGGTCGCCATGGCAGGAGGTGCTTGCATGGGCGGTGAGGTTTCGATGGAGAAGCCATGGCTATATAAACGGGGCGCCGATCCTGCTGCATGGACATGGCCGAGCAGGGTCTAGAAAGTTGGAGAAGAGTTCCAGAGGGACGGAGAGACAGAGGGTGGCGACAAGGAAGAAGAGACTCCACGCTCGGCTTCGGAGATAGTTGAAGGGAGGACATTTCTGTGGCTGCTAAAAATTGGCTTTGGATTTTGATTGTGACTGGGAGACGTGGATTCTTGAACAGTTGAATGACTCCCGGGACCGCGAAATAACCCGTGCGGTATCTGATCAACGGAAAACACCAAACCAACCTTCCTTCTACAGGTCTTCCTTCAAACAATGTCTTTCAACCAGGGACATCAAGCCAACAAGTCGACTGATTGAGAGATAAATGGATTCTTGAATAGTTGAATGACTTTCGAGAGTAGGATAGATAAGAGATGGTTCACTCTAGATATGTGTCATGAGCTTCCTTGACCGTGGAATAATCCGTGTGGCATTTGGTGAGGGAATAATATCAAACTAGCCTTTCTTCTATAATTGTTTCGGAGAACAATATAACCTTGCTTCGCATAATGTCTTTCAATAAGAGATATCAGGCTAACTCGATTGATGGGGAAATATATGGATTCTTGAACAATTGAATGACTTCCAAGATATATAAGTAAATGGTTCACTCTCAAACATATGTCACAGGTCGATAGTTCCTTGACCACATAATAACTCATGAGAAATCTAGTGAGCCATATTGTTGTAGAGAACAATATGACTGAATAATATGGCGAATGACTTCAATATTAGATTGTACCACGCCAAATTTAGCTCGAGTGTGTAGTCTATCAAATAAGATAGCATATCACTTTAGACATAACAATTGATTTCGATTTACCACAACATTAGCTTCCCACCAATTTGTGCAGGGGATCTTAGCACCAACTATTCTAACACCACCCTTATACATAAGTTTATATTCACCCCTCTCTATAACACCCACTTTTCACTAGATAACCCCAAACTCTATTCATGAAGATATGTGAGTACGGGAGGATCACAAACCATGACACATGCAAGAAACAACATTGCACGATTGCTTCCTTGGGTTTTCTCAAATGAGTGTTTTCTTGTGTTTAGTGGATCAAAGTAGTAAAAATACATATGTCAACATTGATCTGTGTTGTTTGACACATAATTTTTCTTTTCCAAAAGTTTTCTTAAATCATCTTGAAAAATTGGGGACATGAATACAAATGATACTTGAACTATGGTGGATCTAATATGCAATGCAATATCTAAAAATTTAATTTATTTAATGTGGTAATGTCATCTTGAACTTTTAAATTATTCAATGTGGTATTTAGACTTTTGATATATGTTCATTTTAGTTTTTAAACTATTATCCCTGAGGAATCTCAATGTAAATTACTAGCAACATTGACTAAATTGAACATATACTAAAATTTCAGAAACCACATTAAACAAATAAGAAATTTATGGACTATATTGCATATTGGGGGTAAAATTTAGGGTTCACATTAAACAAATTAAAAGTTATTAAGCCTAGATTTGAAAATTGAAATCCATATTAATCAGAAATTCATAAACCATTTATTATTATCCCTTTCTTTATAGAAAATTAATTTATTTAGCATTGTAGTACTAGTAATTTTCAAATTGTTGAGTCTTGGATTTCTCATGTAATTGAAATTTTTTTAATGAAGAATTGAAGAAGAACCACTCATTCAAAAGAATAAACAAAGTTGATTTGCTTCGAATAAAGTTATGAAAAATTAGTCTCAAATTATGCCATAAATTCATCAGGTGGCCAAGGGCACGCATGAACTCTATTTTTTTATTCTTTTATTTTCGAGAACAAGTTAAGAACAGAAATTCTATTTTTGAAATAAATTTTTAGTCCAAAAATAGGTTTGGAACATAGATGAGAGCTAAAATATATATATTTTTATTTTTTTATTTTGAAACAAAAATAAAAAATCTTTTCATTGCTTGCTTTTGTGACTAGCTAGCTGTCCACCGTTGTTAGCCGTCCGCTAGCCTCCCATCACAATTCAAGAGGGAGAATTTTGTGTTGTTAACAAATGAATTTATGTTCGAATTTAGGAATATAAATTTTATGTTGTCATCAAAAGTGTATTTTTGTTGAGGGAATAAAAATTGAAAAATATATTTCTAGCCATAAATTAATTTCTAGAACAGAATAATTCTCATTTATACCCAAAATTTTCACCGACTGACTTGCAAGTGCATCTCATTTATTTTTGGTAGCAACAATAGGGGCAATTCTGTGCGAGATATAATGATTTTATCTATTTTGAAGAAGCCCCAAATGGAAGAAGACCCAAAATGAAGTTAGGGTTCGTGCTTAAAATCCCTAATTTTGTTCATTCACCTCCAAAATCCCCAATTTCGTTCTTGTGGACTTGCGTCTCTCGACCTCTCCTTAACCGTGGAAATAATCTCAGCTTCCGCGTCCTTTTCTATGCTTCGTTTCATGCGCTGGTTTCTGCCCATCTTTGTTTCGGCAAATCCATGTTTTTCTGGTCCTAATCGATGCTGCTTCTTTTGGACCTTGCGGACAGATGCTGATCTGAATTGTAGAAAGGGATTTTGAGCAAGAACCCTAACTTCAGATTGGGTAAGATCAAAATGTCTTTGACAAAATTGCCCATGATTTTGCCTCCGGAGTAAGCAAAGCGAAATGACCAGGAATTGGCCCATCGGTGAGCTTAAGGTCTCATTTGAAATTAAATGATTACTTTGGGATCTTATTTGAAACAAAACATGTCTTGAAAACTCTTTTGAGAATAAAAGATTTTACTTTATGCTTTTCTTTGAAATTTTCTCTTACATTATTAAGTGCTTAATTTTAAGGGTGCATTTGTCATTTTCGGGCTTGAGATATTGATCCGATCAGGCAAGGCTAGCGCTAGGGCCAAACAAGCTAGGTTACTCAGTAGTCAGCATCACAATTTTAAAGGAAGTACAAGAAAAGTTCAATAATTCTTACCTTTTACCAAAAAAGAAAAGAAAAGTTCAACATATTAAATGTAAAGCTTTATAAACTGCACATCGATATCATTTACTTGATAAGTTTTGAGATTGATGATGTAACGATTAGTTAATGTGCAGTTTTTAATTCTTTCTGCAGTTTTTAATTCTTTCTAAGAATTGACTAATTAGCCGTTTCTTATTGTCGATATAAAAAGAATTTATGTATGCATCTAGCAACGGATAATTGACATTCAATATATTCAGTCATATACCATTCTCCAAAAACACATGCCAATCATAATTGCCATGTAAATTTTTTTTTATACTATGAGAGCGGGCATAATAATAATAATAATAATAATAATAATAATAATAATAATAATAATAAATGTATGGCAAAAAATGTGAAAAGGAAATAAAATAAATGTTGCAATTGTGAAATGGTAAGAAAAAGCCACTTTTGGGAAAACAGAGCATAGGGGAAAGAGCAACCCAGAATTGAAGAGGTTGCTCCAAACGCTCCCCGCATGAAGGAGGAGAGCGGAGGACGACAAACGGAGACGCAAAAGCATCGCAAACGTATTTCCCTTCAACTCGCAGAGCGCACGGATCGATCTCTTCGCTCCCGAAACCAAAGCCGGCAGCAGAAGAAGACGACCCACCAAGAGCACTCCTCAGTACTCGCTGCAGGGCTGCGAACCCAGAAGGAGCGCGGTCACCGAAGGTACGGGGCGCTCTCTGCCACCACGCTTTTTCTAAGTCGCGAATGGGAATGATTGTCGGTCGGTAGCGGCAGATTCCCGTGATGGGTTTTGCGTTTTGCTTTCGTTTGGAACGATCTTGGGTGGATTGTCGAGTCTAGAATGGCGGGTCGTGTTCTGAATCGTGAAAGAAGGTCGGGGGGGGGTTGGAAAGTTTTGATTAGGAGAGACGGTTGGTGAAGGAAATTGAAGGGAGAGGGAGAGGGAGAGCTTTCGCTTAGAGATTGACCCGCGAGTTGCTTTCCTGGACTTGGATTTCGTTGCGTAAGTGGCACCGCCGGACGTTTCTGACAATGGTTGGGTGGTTTGGGGATTCGATTTCGACCAAATTGCTGCTTAGGACCTGACTTTTTTTTTTCCCCTCCGGTGCTCATTAGACTAAGATTGTAGCAAACGGAGTGAATAGCTAAAGGAATGAAAAGAAGATGAAGTGGAGTAGGGAAAGGTCTCTGCGCATTGCAAGTCTTCAAGTTGGTGGCCACAAATAAATGTGATGGTTTTTTCAAGAGAGGCCGGGCGAGTGTTCTATGTGATTTCAAGTCAGTTCTTCTGGCTTTTAGTATGTGCAGCTGAAGAAGCACACTCTACTATCGAATATCAGATTGTGTTGAAAAAGCGAAGAGGAATTCATATTAGTCATGCCATGTTGCACTCTGCATGCTTTCTGTCCATTCTCTTTTGTCATGTCTTTCAATGCAGCGGCATCGTTGAGAACAGCTAATTAGATCCTTTCTTGCACTCCAGTCGGATGTTTGGTAGAATGTCCTTGCAGTGGAAATCTGGATTTTCAATGAGTAGATGTCTTCTATGTGTATCTGGTCATTCATACTCTACTACTCTATTACCAAGGGCTATTTAACAATGACCTAAATGATGGATACAGATCTCTCAAATGGACTTAGTACTAAATTTGTGGATAAATATATGAAGTAAAGGGGTCGTGGCCATGATGACACTTGCATTTGGACAAAAAAGCAATTTAATTTGAGTAATTGCTTTTTTGTGTCAATTTTAAATGCCTTTTCCTGGCAAATCATGTGCTCAATATATGGTGGGACCTGGCGTCTTTACGCTTAACTGAGTGAAACAAATCCTGCACCTTAAATTTTGTCCATTAAAGTAATACTTCAGCTGATATGCGGACCAAAATATAAGAATTACTTGTGCATTGATTTTAACTTTCAAGCTTGACATTGCTTTGAGGCCTTTGCATTGTCATTTGCAGTTACAAACAGAGAAGATGTTTTCCTAACTAGATTGTTTGTAACCCAAAAATAAGCCTTTTGACACTTTCTGCGTCTGGAGATTTGCCAAGTTCGCTGTCACAACCATAACTTCCATCATTAAAGAGAGTTGGGAGGGTGGAGTTTGATTCTCATCAGCACTACCACATAGCCACCATATTCGTTAAGCACTTCTTTAGAATGTTTATGCTTATGGTGATCTTAAAGTCTCTATTTTGGTATTTGAAGTGACTTGTTTCGTTAGGCACTAATAGAGGATCTGTGCAAATTCATGAATTGGAAACGTGGTTTGTGTCTATTTGTACGATAATAGCACAGAGCAAACATAATTCTGCAAGTGATTTATTATACTATGCCATATAAACCCACAGTATTGATAAAAAATGTATTTTGGACATTGATGGTAGATGATCGTGAGTATGATTTGCTTGTGTATAAGAAAATTTTGTGCTTATGTTCACAGAGTTATTGGGTTGATAGTTGTTTGCTCTTAAACTTAATTATCTTACTTACTTTTGGCCTTGAAGTTCAAACATGTTGAACGACATCTGTTTTCTTATAACAAGAATATGAAACACAAAAATATAGGCAAAATCATCAATAATTCTTTGCCATGTTAGTTGATCAGATCAAGTTTGAATAATTCAAACAGTCATGACTACTAAGACAATGGCAATGACATATTATATATAGGTATCCAATTTTTTAAAATTCTTTCCAACTTATTACAACTTCCTTTATTTGCTTGTAGTTTGGAGAGAAGCTTGTGCATTAAACTCGGATACCTCAACTTGATTTCTTAAAATAGCACCTACTATGCAGTTGCATTTGGCTCTGATTAGAGATCTGTAAATAATGCAAAAAATGTCTATAAATCTTTTTTCATAATGTCATCGTATTTTTGGGGAAGATGAATAACGAGTGAGCATATTGGAAGGATCAGCACATAATTTGCATATGTTCTCAAGGTCTTTCTTCTTGCCATGTCAAAGAACTACCTGCAAAGGGTAAGAACCAAGTTTTTTGAGTCACACATAAAACCCCACGAAGGTGTTAGAGAGCTCATTTGTGCCTGTCCTGTAAAATCAAAGCTTTATTACAAATAGCTTCGTTGAATCTCCTTTCTATATCTTCACAACGTAACAAAACTAGCATTGAAGGTTATTTGTATTGACAAAAGAAGAGCATGAAAAGAGGTTATTCATCAATTGTCCTCTTACATAATTTTTCCTTGTTTGAAGGTTATCTTAAGTTTGGTTGATTGCAATAACTTTGTACATGGAAGTTCTTTCTCTATTGATGTCATTTTGTCTAGTATAATTATTTCCTTAGTGATCTAAATATTGCGGATACCTGCTGCCTTTGTAGCGCTATCTTGATTGCAATAACTTTGTACATGGAAGTTCTTTCTCTATTGATGTCATTTTGTCTAGTATAATTATTTCCTTAGTGATCTAAATATTGCGGATACCTGCTGCCTTTGTAGCGCTATCTTGACTTTGATGACTTACTCAGTCTCTTAAAAGGGGAGTTTTGAGGATGGGAAATTTTGAAAGTTTTGTAGGAGGAATGAATTAGCAAGCCAATTGAGACATTGCTCATGATTATGAGATAATGGAACCCAGCTTGTAGTGTATGGATTGCCTGCGGTTCCTTGAATGCTGGCTTAAAAAGGGAATGCCATCAAAACTATGGCATTAATGGTCACTAATTCCTTGCCCACCGGATGTTTGGATTTTGGGTTTTGAGGAAAAACGGTGATTTGTCTCTATAAATTGAAATGTGCCTCAATGTCATTATGGCTTCTCAGGTCTCAAAGAAGAAATATCAATCAAATTGGAAAGAAATCTTGCCAAGAACTTTGTACTAGCTCAGCCAATTAACCAAATATTAGTAAGAGGGAAGTGCTAACTAGAATGGAAATAACCAAACAGAGAGTGAGTAGTGGCGAGAAATGTCTCCATTCATGTTAGTTTTGGTGATAGTTTCTGTTGTAAAGTTATTGGCTGTTTAGTTGGAAATGACAATTATTTGGGAAAAGAAAAGTTATTGATCGTAGATTACTGACTCAATGGGAAAACATTGTTGAAAAAGTTGATCAGGGGAAAGAGTAATTAGGTTGATGACTAGGCCGGATGGTCAAGTATTCATGTGGTATGGTTATATCCAGTCCTTTGTAACTGAGACTGTTACAGTAATCAATTGTTACAATACGAATACAGTGACGTATGTGGCATAACCACATGAGGGTGTAGTTACATATATATTTCTATTTTATGATATATGGAGATAAGCATGTTTTGTTGTATTTAATATCGTGCGTGTTTTCATTGTGCTGCAAAGTCCAAAAGTTCTAACATGTTCGTTTCTGGTGCAGTATTTTTTTGAAGCTGGTTACTCAGTTCCAATGGCCAATGATACTCAATTTTCAGGTTTTCAGGTACTATTATGGGACATAGTTTTATTCCTCATGCAATATTAATGTCCTCTCAAAATGACTGAATCTGTTTAGAGTCTCGAGTGGACATATAGCTCTAGTAATAACAATGTACTTTTTAAAACCTGGACTATGCCTAAGAGATATCATCTTTTCCATATCTAAATTGGTGCATGAATACCCCAGGGAGAGGTGAGGGGGTTGTTTGTGTTGTGGGGAGCTAAACATGGACACTTGTATTGCGAAGCGAAGCATCTGGGTGAAACAAATAACGTGACGCTGCAAAGATTATTATACCTTAAATCTGCAGGAAATCTGCCATACATTATGAAAAGACGTTGATTGAAGTGGTTTGATGCTGTGTCTAGGAAGACTCAGTGGAAAAGCAACCCATATAGATAGGATGTAAATTACAACCAAAAGAAAGTGTGGAAGATTTAACCATTGGACTATGAGAAAACAAGAATAGAGACAGAATGATCAACATTCAACAATTCTGTTTTAAGGATAAGATGGCTAGAAACTGTAAGAACTTGACAATTTGTAAATTGGACTCAAGAATTGAATACCATTTGATGGAAAAATGGAGTTGTGAAAAAGTAACAGGGCTTAAGTTCACTTGCAATCAATTGAGCAAGTCTACAGTAGACAAAAGAATGCCAACATATCTTCTGCTTATCTGCTGAGCAGAACTAATAACCATCTTCATGGCTTACCGGGGAATTGATTCCCGCTTTCCATGGGTGAATGGAGACCAAGGAAACCTATGAGGTCTTTTTAAAAAAAAAATAGATGTTAGGCATGGAGTGTACATATTCATTTGCCTCAGGAATAGTTTCATGACTCATTTTCATTTTCTAATGTTGGTTGTCCTATAATTCAGTGCCTGGTTCTTTCTGACTGTTTTACTACAGCCTCTACAGCCTCCTGTAGTTGGTTCTGCAGATCCTCCAAGGAATTTTACTCAGCCAGCGCCTGTTCAAGTACTGCCATTCTCCATTTTATTCATGTCTCTGCTTGTTACTGTGATTAACATCAATCTAAAACTGCTTTTAATCTAAAATTATTGCAGCCTTGGCCAGCGCTTCCGCCTCAGCAACCACAGCAGTTTGTTTCAACAGTATCTCAACATTTTCAGACTCCTAGCCATGGTACCGTACTCATGAATATTGGATTGCCTTCTGCCCCTCTGCATCCCCAATTTCCTCCACCAGTTCAACATTTGGCTCCAAGGCCTGGGCAGCCAGTTCAGAATGTCCTTCCTCCTCCTCCTCCGGGGCCATTGCCTATTTCTCAGCAAAATAAGCCCATGGCATCTGAGTCACTACGACCTCATCAGCCTAGTGGTCTTGTTTCGAATAACTTCATGCCTGCAGGGAGCGGCCTAAGAGCTCCTCTGTCATCATCATACACAGTAAGATCAGAAGTTTTATTAATTGAAAATTTCTTCTAAGCTCTTTCCTCGCATGGCTTTCATGGACTGCATTAATTGCAGTTTGCTTCTCATGGGGGACAGCAGCAAGGGAACTTTGTTTCTCCAAGGCCCCCTTCTCTCTACCATCAAATGTCTCAACCACAGGCTTCAGGAGTCCCAAGTGGAGATCAAGTCAATCTGCCATCTGAAAGCCAGAACACTACCCCTGTGACTGTGTTGCCGGTTACCAGTGAGCAGCCTGCAGTTTCTGCTGCACTAGCACTTGTATGAATTTAATGTGGTTAAGTTGTTTCACCTCATTGGCCACATAGTTTTTTCTCACTGCAACAAAACTTTGAACTTTCTCCTTTTATAGAATACTTTGAAGAACTTCTTGAAATTCTACTTTGAAATTTTCAGGAGTCAAGCGGTCAGCATAACTCTTCTGAAGTTGTCCAAAGAATTCAAACTGATTGGATAGAGCATACATCTCCTGCAGGAAGAAAGTATGTGATTTTGATGGATTCTTTTTAGAGGCACTTTCTTGAAGAGGAAAGGAATTCTCATATTGAAAATGAAAAAGAAAAAGGAAAACTAGAATTGACCATCTTGGTAGATAGAGAATGCTTATGAAGGGCAAACTTTCTTTGCCTGATGAGAACTTATAATGCTTATAGCATGCAATATGTGGCAACTGTATTGCGATTGTTATGATAACTGAAATAGTGCTGTCCTGGAAATCAATATTCTCCTGGAGGATAAATTGCAAAGAATTCCAATACACAAGATAGAAAAGATGAATTTTAAAGCACAAAGAATGATGGTGTATAGCTTGAGAAGATGGTTAATCTCAAGCTTTTGGTGGTAAATTTATTTTCAGTTCCCTTCATTACTTCATCATGAAAGTGGTTGGATTGAATTTTTCTGTCTTTAGTGTCTCCGCATTCTGCTGAATAGGCTTAATTAGAGTTGACTAGCCAAAAAAGTGGGTCAATCAAAAGAAACTGTTGCCTTTTGGAACAAAATTAAGCCTATAGGGGAGAAGTTTGTATTTGCCCCATTAAGAGTACAATGTGGGGATTCTTGTTCATGTAATATAGTGACCTGAGGAATAGGTAAGACCAATGAAGAAGATGGGTTGACAACATAAGGGAGGTTTTTGTATATTATGGAGAATATAGCACAAATGAGAGCACAGTGGAGTGATTGGGGCAAAACAGCTATGCCCACCTTTAGAGAAGCTATCCGCTTGGGTAATATTGATGTTGCTGATATGCTGAATATGGGATGGGTTTCCCTTGTTAACTGGCGATTAATTCTCAAGGTAAAGTGAGTTGCAGAGAGAAAGAAGCAGTAGCTCAAGTTGCTTTTGCAACAGGTAGGGGGTAATTTAGGATTTGAAGCACCAGATTGATGACATCTCCTGGCCCAGGCTGCTAGTTTGTGCTTTAGCTGTGTTGAGTTGTTACATTATGTTAGTCACTTTTATTGATTTTGGAGGTGATAAGAATCCAGCAAGTGCAGTACTTCAATGGGGCAATTGATGAAGGGGCCTAGCCCTTCTTTCATTTGTATGCCGCTTTCTGTGGTTGGGGATGGTTACTTGTTGTCTTCATTTGTCTTGCTCATGGATACTTTGTAGACACAAGATGTCCGCAAGTTTTGTGCAAAAGCATGAAAAGTGACTCAACTATCACTCGATGCCGTTGGAATTAATGTCAAAGTGATTTCAATTGTCTTCTGAGGCATTGTAGAGCCGGATTGCCTTCAAAGTGAGTGAGGTTGCCTTCAAAATGAGTGAGAATGGTCATGCTTCAAATTTGATTTTATTGAGTAGATCCAGATATTACAGTCGAATGACAAGTAAATGCAAAGTGGCTCTTACAGCTTTCTGTTTATTGAACTACACATGTTTTTATTGTCTACTCCTTTTCCGGTTTACATTTCATTAATTTAGCTTTTAAAGTACCTGATTTTATTCTTCTCTCTGTTGTCTGTTGTAGATATTATTACAACAAGAAGACAAAACAATCTACATGGCAGAAGCCCTTTGAGTTGATGACGGTAACTGAGGTGGGCTATACTTCACTTGATGCTTGACAGTAATCACATTCATTGTGAAACTCTACTTGTATATTGTTTATCTTGTAATATCATGATCCAGGGTAACCTTTCCTAATATAACATAAATTATTTTGTATCTGGTATGGGATTTCTTGTTATATGTGCTTTGATTACCATTCCAACTTTTGTATCTGGCATTTCATTACTCTTCCTGTTTGAGGAGAGAGGTAACACAAAAGAAGAGCTGGCTTGTAACTTGGTCAAAAAGGAAAGCGTTTCTGAGTTTTGTACCCATAGTAAAATTTTGGTGCTTTCTAAGAAGCAAATATGACTACATTTGTGCTTTTAGCGTGAGCATCCTAGTTTTTGTGGTATTCTTATTTATATAAAGATGCTTATTGATCTTTCAGAGTAGAAATTATTATGCATTATCATTAGTGTTGGAACCAAGAAATCTGTTTCTACTACTTGAGTCATCTTTTGTTGATATGATGTTGCAGAAGTTGCTGTTAATTGAACTTAAGTAGGTGTCTCAAGTTTGTTAGGAATGTGAGATTGGATGCTGACACGGTTTCTAATTTTCTGTGCACATTGTGAGACTTAAGTTGGGTAAGTGTGGTTATTTGGTGTTTGTTCAACAAAAGAGCATAGTTTGAGGTGTTTTTCCTGTAACGGGAATTTGTCATTAGGTTTCATTAAAAGGATTTTCTGTGTGAAGATGCATTCTGAAGGAGGTTTACTTCCAGGCAACACTGTTGATCCCTCTATGCCTTAACATAGTGAAATTTAAGTCCGTATGATTTGTGGACCCTCTTTTAGTAACTGATAAATTCATTTATGTCAAGATCCTTTTCCAGCTTTTAACAAGAAGAAAGGATGAGGCAATTTGTTAACCTCTTTTAATTTTTTTGGTCACTATTAGGATAAAGGAAAACATAAGACTTGCTTGGGTAGGGAAAAAATGTCAAGAATAACTCGTGTGTTTGGGTTATCTAATCTTGGTATAGGGCAGGGGGAGAACCAATACCCATTTTCTTCCATTTGTTAAAATTTGTGGTTGATATTTCTGATCCGTAAAACTATGCGTGGGTTTTGGTTTCTCACTTATCAACCAGTTTAGCAGTTCACTGATATATTCCTTTGTGTTGTTCCTTTTAATATTGAAATTTTCTATTCCTTGAATTGATTGATCTAGATCTGGTGGACTTGCATAGTTAGTGGATATCTGGTTATGTTGCCAGGCTTTTGAATTATTAGATGGCCTGCTTATTGGGAGAGAATTTTGAGGCATGTTGTCTTAGAAGTGTGATCATATATTATGTCATATAGCCCTCGATTATTTTAGGTTTCACTGATTTAGTCCCATTATTATCTCTTCTGGTATGGTCTCTGAGGTTTTATGAAGTGTGTTTACTTTCGATACTTTTTACATGGATCTTCGTGGTTTGAGAATGGAACTGTCAATTCTATTTTTTTCTGTATGCGCTTTGCATGACATCCATAGCTTCAAAGGCACTTATAGGTACATGCCCTGCTTCTCTCTTGATTGGTAATATGTGATATGCGTCTTTGCTGCTTGGCTTATCTACTAGTTAACCCTAATGTTAGTATCTTGTCATTTTACTACTTCCTTCAGTGTGACAATTCTATCTTCTTAATCATCCATTTTGAGGAATTTAGTGATGAAAAAAATACCCAAGTATGCTTGCAATTCTTCATAATCAAGTGTTGACTGAACATTTTAAACATATAGGATGGTTTCTGAGCTTTCAATTGAGCTTTTGCGATGAAGTTTCTGTTGCGTGCAAGTTCATTCACATTTTAGAGTATGTCACTCTTATAGTACTGTTTGAAAAGATCATTCTTCATCAACGTGGAGGCTTGGTAGGGATTAAAAATTTCATTACTGAGGTTTAATTGTTGATTTCATTGTGACGTCAAAATAGTATAAACAATTGGGAGTCAGCTTGGGTCCTGAAATAATGAGGAACAATTAAAAGTCATTGTGTTGTGGTTTAGAGTGGAATAAGTAAAGAGTATCCTGATTTTATGCATTTTATTGAGTTCAAAATGGGAAATGGCTCCTCCATCTCCTTCTGGCTGGGTGGTCAATGGACCTTCTTTTATTTGAGCTATCTCTGGAATTGTTCCAAATAGCTTCTCATCATTAAAACAGTGTCATTATTTCTTCTTTTAATTATTCTATATGTGGACAAGATTTTTCCATATCTTCTCCATTTCCCCCCTAAAAAAGCCATTTAGTTTTTCTATTTGACCGTGCATAGTTTTTATTTTATTTTTTATTTTGAGTGTTCTCTTTTGCTCATTGTCATTCTCTTACTGTGACAGCGTGCAGATGCTTCAACTGACTGGAAGGAATTTACAAGTTCTGACGGAAGGACGTGTGTACTTTTCAACTCAAGTTAATGTTCATCCCTATAAGCTTCTTTTTGTTTTAACTCTATCCTATTGATTGACATGTAGATACTACTACAACAAGGCTACTAAGCAGTCTAAGTGGGAAATGCCTGCTGAACTGAAGGTGCCTAATCTCATTCACTTTTGCATCTCTTTACCCTTCTATCACGCTATCCTGTTTTGACACTCTTCAATTCCAGTTGGCTCGTGAGGAAGCAAAGAGAAAATTGGCCCCAGGAACACAATCAGAGTCTTTACCTTCCTCTTCTACCTCATTGGTTCCAGTTAATGAACCTGATGGTGCAGATATATCATCTTCCACATCTCAAGGACCTACATCAAGCCCAGTTCCAGCAGCTCCTCTTAATGCCTCTGGGGACACAGAGTCAGCAGTGGTTGCTGAATCAGAAGAAATATCTGTCCCAGTGCCTACTTCAACGTTGGTGGCTGTTGTCTTGGATACATCCATGGATGATGCTGAGCAAACTGTTGTTCAACAGAGCAATGAAGTTGCTGCTGATGCGATTGATGATGGCACAACCCCAATGTAACTAATAAAGAATCTATCATGTCATAGAAAGTCAGCCAAGTAGCTTTAGATTGGATTGAACTTTCTGTACTTAAATTTGCAGGATTGATTCCAAGAAGTCCACTATTCAGGATGTTCCATGGTCAGCTGGAGTATCTGTTCAAGACAAAGTATGCCTGAAATTATCTTGTAATGGTGTTCTCTAATTTGCAGTTCCTATGCCATAAGCAATTTAACCATTTACTTTTCAGGAAGCCAAGAATATTGAAGTGAGTGCTGAAGGGGCAGAGACACTTGTTGAAGAGAAATTAACTAATAGTGAACCATCACCTTATGCCACTAAGCTGGTATGACACGTGATTTGCAATATTTTGGTCCTTTCAAGAGATATTCTGGGTACTGTAATTTGAGTTATGATGATCCTTACTTGTTTAGGAAGCTAAAGCTGCATTTAATGCACTTCTGGAGAATGCAAATATTGGTTCTGACTGGACTTGGGAGCGGGTAAGTTACTGTTCTTGAAGCTTTTGTTTGCACTCAAATAACTTCAAGTATTGATGGTAGCACTGACTTTTCAGGCAATGAGAATAATAATAAATGATAAAAGGTATGGTGCTTTAAAAACACTCGGAGAGAGGAAGGAAGCATTCAATGAGGTAAAACTTTAAATTGTCAGCTCTATAATGGTCGTTCTATCCTCCTTTCTTTTGACTAATTCACTTATATTTTATGGGACAGTTTGTTGGTCAAAGGAAAAAGCAGGATGCTGAGGGTAGACGCTTTCAACAGAAAAAAGCTAGGGATAATTTTAAGCAAATGTTAGAAGTGAGTCATTTATCGCCTCACTTTGAAAAATTTATTTTTTCCCTCTAGCTTTCTGATTTCTTCTTTACCAATTTTGACCCAGGAATGCAGAGAGCTGACATCTTCTTCAAGATGGAGGTGTGTCTTGGTGATGGTTTTCTTTTGTTCCTTTATGTTGGTGACATTATCACTAACGTTCCTATATAATTAAATATTGTTTAGCAAAGTAGTGACATTGTTTGAAGAAGATGAACGTTTCAAAGCTATTGAAAGAGACAAAGACCGGAAGGATATATTTGAGAGCTTCATAGTTGAGCTGGAAAAGAAGGTATTCTATTCCTTTTGGTCTTAGACAAGGCTTTTTGTGTACCTAAATTGTGCTACCCAATTGTCGATTGACATTATTTTTTGCAGCATATTTGATTGATTCTTTCCGGTCCACGTATACTTTTATGTTTAGTGCATAAAGAGAAATATAAAATAAAGGGTATTGTGAGGATACTGTCGTGTGAAATCAATTAGATGAGATCTGTTATGTCTAATGGTGAGGGTAAAAGCAGTGCGTTGCCACCCAGAAAATTCAAGTGGTGTAACTTCTTCTCGTGCTTTTCAAAATTACTATTTCAGTTATGTGCCTGTGTGATGTGGCAACTGGAGGCAGTTACCAAAAACATCTGATGTGCTTTTGGGCTGTGTTAAGCATACTAGTGAATCAGACCAATTTCTATGCATATGAAAAGATGCCTAATTTGGCAGCAGCTCTCTCTAATTATGAGAAGTGAATAATTTCTTTCCATGCACATGACGCTACATATTGATTATTTACTGTCATTCAAACCTATTGGACATTGATAGTTGCTCAGTGCAAAATTTCACTACGACATTTGTGGTGAACCTGAAATTTGTCATGTGGAAGCTTGAATAGGAAACTAGGTACTTGACAAGAAATTGGAATTTCCTTTTTCGAAAGCATATGGGAAAGTACCTTTTTGAAAATCTTTTTGGTTTTTGCTTGATCTGGTTGTGATTGATTGATCTATGGTTGCTTTAAACTGGTATCTAATATATCAATCTGTGGGGTAATTTCATCTACATTCTTAAACTAAGTATGTATAAACTTCTCTGTCATTAGGAGAGGGAGAGATCTTTGGAGGAGCGGAAGAAAAATATGAGGGAATACAGGCAGTTCTTGGAGTCTTGCGATTTTATTAAGGTACTTTTTGGCAAACTCCTCTTTGATAGCATATTTCCAATCCTCATCTATGTTATTGGTATGCCTTTTTTTTTTCCCCATGTCCAGTCCCTCTATTGGGGAAGTCAATCTCTCCCATCCACTGCCTTCTCTTATGTAGGCAAGCAGTCAGTGGCGCAAACTACAAGATCGCTTGGAGGCTGATGAGAGATGTTCACGCCTGGAAAAGATGGATCGGTTAGAGATATTCCAGGTTTGTACTAATTCTTTGGGGATATTTTTGGTAATTGATACTGGCCTGATGAACTTGATTTTTTTCAGGATTATCTGCATGATCTAGAGAAAGAAGAGGAGGAGCAGAGGAAGATACAGAAGGTGCTGTACTATTTATCGTCAGGCAGTTAAATGTTTTTCATCTTCATAATATTTCTTTCTTTTTTGATGAGGTGAACCGATTTGACATCTTTCTTGTGTCCATTGTTTTCCCATCATTTTTACTGATGCAGGAGGAAATGAGAAAGGCAGAACGCAAAAACCGTGATGAATTCCGCAAATTGATGGAAGAACATGTTGCTGCTGGCACTCTTACTGCTAAGACTCTTTGGCGTGATTACTACATGATGGTTAGAGTCGACTGTTTCCTCTATAGTATGAATATATTTAGTTACTAAACTACCTATCTGTTTTACTTTTGATGGTTCTAGGTTAAAGATTTGCCAGCATATATGGCAGTTGCATCAAATACGGCAGGTTCAACGCCAAAAGATTTGTTTGAAGATGTTGCCGAGGAACTACAGAAACAGGTGAAATGCGCCTTTATGTCAAGTTTTTTTGGTGTACATTGAGTTAGAATTCGAAGTCATTATCTTAATTTATTTAAGAGCTAAAATCCATGTAAGTTTTTCTTTGGACACGCTGCTGTGTAAATGATCTGTGCCTATTAATAACAGCAAAATAATTCTATCCTTCTAGAATGATTCACGTTGGAATTCTGGATCTTATATCTAATGATTCTAGGACTTGCTTGGGAAGTAAAACTGTCATTCAAGCCTTCATTGGACTTCACATGGGTGGCAGGGTCTAAGTGAATATGTCAACTCCAGTTATTAATATGAGCCTAATGGCACTTTTAGCATCTTTCGTAATACCCCTTATTGGAGTTACCTCAGCCAGCATTCTTACTTTTATCATCATGAAGTTAATAGTTCAAGTCTCTTCACTGCCTCGTATTCTCTTTTTGGTGAGGATTTATGTACTATGGGTGCTTTTGCCCTTCTATCAATATTTTCCATATTGCATAGTGCTCATGGTGGTTATTAGAAACTTTTTAACTTTTAGAAGTATTTTAAAGACTCTGGGGTTTTTGAATGATTTCTCCACTAAGGCTCCATTTATTTCGCGGAAAATAAATGATTTGGAAAACATTTTCTAGAAAACGATTGCTTATCGCACTTACAAAAGTAAATCGACGAAAGATATTTTCATTGTCCACAAAAAGGATTACACATAAATCATTGTTGATAACAAATTTTTTTTCGTTGACTAATAATTTCAAGTGATACTGGTGATCAGCAGGAAAATATTTTCCAAAACATTCATTTTTCGTTAAACAAACGGAATCTAAAATTGAACTCTAATTCTATTTATTAAATCTACTTCTTTGTATAATGAAGCCTTGTCTCAAAAATGCAAATTAGCTTGCTTCAAGGTACCATCTCTTCCCAAGGTTTACTGAGTTTTCTCCACTAAGGCCAGTTTCTGTAATGCTAGATTGTGTCTCCACCATCTTAATACATTAGTCACTCCTATCAGATTTTGGGGCATCTATCATAGATTCTAGATTTATTATGCCAGAGAAAATGTTGTGTGGCTATGACCAAAAATATTAGAGGAACCTATATAGTATGGTTAGGACATGTGAAATGATGGGTTTTAGATTTTATAGTTAAAAGCTGTCATGTTATGGTGGGGATGCTGGGGAAATGAGATAGCAGAAAGGTTAGAGATGTGAACATTACTTCAAATAAGGACCAAGGTCTCAAATTGCAGTAGATGTCTTGTCAGGTGGTATCACAGCACTAACACTGGTATTGGTTTGCATTTTTTCGTCGCAATAGTGGCCAATAGCAGTAGCTGCACGTGAGTGCTATATTGCAGCTGCTATTTACAACCAGGATAAGGACGTTAATCCATTATATTGATATTGTCAATCATGGAAGAAGATCTAAATGCTGAACTTGCATTCTTAAATTTAAGAATTTGATTCCTGATCTGTTTTACTTGTGGAAACAGATGTGTTGTGATTAACATGCATCATGGTGCCTCATTTTTCATAGTAATTTTGTAGACAAAATAGCATAAACATGTATGGTTCAACGGAACTACCTGCTTTTTGTTCACTTGTTCAATTATGCCTCTCTCTAGTTTCTTCACCTATAGCTTTAAAGTTAGCAACATGCATCGTATCAATGGTCACTCTTATATAGGGAACTCACCTGTTCCCCATCATTTCTAATTCCTCCTTTTGGGATTTACATGATAATCATTTACTATTTTTCTACTTAATGCTTTCACTCAGTACGTCAATGCCGCGGGAAGATTTGCTCTTCATTATCTTCTAGTGTTTTTTTGGTGAAACACAAGAATCTATTGCTTCTACAGTTGATTTTAAAGTTTCATTTCTTAGTTATTTTGGATAATGTCATCTCATGTCTTAGTCTCTTTCCAGATCATGCAATGATCAATTGAAGCCAATTTCACTAATTTTGTTGCTGTGGCTCTTGAAAATTTACCTTATTGAGCTGTGCCTATGATGCTGTTGTTAAACATGAAAAAATATGTGCTCGGAAAGTGGCAAATTCTGACTTATCTTCCTTTGGCAGTATGAGGAGGATAAATCTCAAGTAGATGATGCAGTAAAAATTAGAAAGGTATGATTGATTGGAGGGTTTTGCTGTTTCTTGCCTCTATCATCTCTTCTAATCTTCTGGCTTGTGTCAGATCTCCTTAACATCAACCTGGACCGTTGAAGGCCTGAAAGCATCCATTGCAGATGATATTCGTGGCACACCCATATCAGATATTAATTTTAAAGTATGTTTATTTTCTTGGCTTGTTAATTCGTTCCTCTCACCACTTGTTTCTTCCTTCCGGTTCTTCAATAATTGGTCCACAGAGTGTATTAATTTTCAGCGCAAACTATTTCAGAACAATTAGCTAGGGGCTTGTTATGTTTCATTGTTTGTTTGGCCTCTGACATCGTGCTGTTGCAAAACAGTGAAAGTTGGTTATGTGTAGCCTGTATTTTATTGGTACTATTTGGAGTAAATAGGTGGCACATGAATTGTTATTGCTATACGATTATGTGTGCTGAAAGCCAAAACGTTAAATGATTAAATATTTCTACCTGATTGAACAACTGTAGTAATCATGATCTTTTAGGCATGATATGGTAGAAAGTCGGTCAGAAACCATGTTGATTGACAAAGTGATTTTTGCTTACAAAAGCTGGTTGCTTAGATTCCCTGTGAATTACTTTGGACTATTTTAGTCAGTCAAATGGTTTTTGGCATTAAGCAATTGACAGTTCCTATGAAAACTTCATCTCACCCTGGTGAGTTTCATTTATACTGACTAAGAGATCAAGGAATTGGATGCCTGTACAAAGGAACTGTTAATTGGATAATTGCATTCTACGGACAGATGGATGCATTCAGCACTTGCAATTTCCAGCTGAACCATGATATTTAATGTTTATATGGTGAAATGGGCCAGAATTTGGCGAAATATATCTCAATTTATTAATAATTGACATACCAAACATTCTCAAGGATATGCAAGAATTTGATAGCTGTAAGTAGCAAGGTGGTGATTTTTCCACCAAGAAGTTAGGCAGGAGCTTGAGTTTAGATTTGTTCAGCTCAATTGCAAGCAAGGGAAAAAAGTGTATTTGTCAGTGAAATGTTCTTAAATACAGAAATATGATCCTGACTTCTAGAGTGGGTTGGATGAAGGAGGAGAGACTAATGAGAGAAGGAATCTAATATATAAGCTTGGCTTAAACAGTTAAGACTTTATCATGCAATAGAAACATCTGATCTGGATTTTCTTGCTTTTTGCAGTTAGTGTTCGATGACTTGCTGGAAAGAGCCCGGAAGAAAGAAGAGAGAGTTGTTAAAAAGCGTAAACGACTGGGTGATAAGTTCTTCGATTTACTTACGACTATAAGGGTATTGCGAATGGATGTCAACTATATACCTTCACACTCATCTTATGAATCTGCATATCATAAAGATATGTTTTTGCTATCTAAATTTGATCTTCTCATTTCCAGGAAATAACTCCATCTTCAACATGGGATGAGTGCAAACAATTGGTTGAAAATAGTCATGAGTACAGGTATAGCTTAAGACATCGTTAAATTTGATTATATTATTACATGTAGTTGTTTGAAGATACCAGCCATATTCCATTTTAAATTCTGCAGACTACTGTTTAAATGAGCTAAATCTGTCTATCTAAATGCTATATTATTTTAATTTAACTTTGCTGAGGGGACTTTTCTGCATATAATAAATGAACTAAGTCTGATATCTGGGTGTCTATCCACAGCATTTATCCTACCTCGATATTTGAATATCCAGCTTTAATTTACTTCTTGTCTTTCTGAGATGCTGTTACATACACTAGAATCTGACATTGCGAAAAAAATCCTTGTGCAGTTCAATTGGTGATGATATATATTGTCAGGACATTTTTGAAGAGTACATAACAAAATTGAAGGATCACGAAACAAGAAAACACAAGGAGGAAAAGGTACTTATCTGCTCTGATTCATGTTCTAGATAATATATATATATATATTCCATTTACTATAGAAGTTCCCAGGGAATTCATTAAAGGAATATATATATATAATAGTGCACACTCTCGATTGTTGCTCCTTTATTTTTGTTATTTTCAATTTGTAAATGAAAGTAAATATGTATGATAGTCTTTGCTCCATTATTTTGAGACATTTGCCAGAACACAGTGAGGCCAAAGGAACCTCGAAATTTGGTGCTATGCTGCAATTGGAGTAGCGATGCAAAAATCAGATGGAATTTAGCTAGATTTTCTTTCTTTTTAGCTCAATTTAAGGGCAGATTACTATGGCACTTGTGTTGTTTTAGCTCTAGTACTTCAAGTTTTTATTTTTAGTACCTTAACATTATGGCAAAAGAGAAGGCTACAAAAGTCAAACTTATTATGACCATGCAAAATTTCATGTGTTGGTACTCATTGCCTCAAGTTTTCATTGTCTATCACTTGTTTTGCTTCTTTGCAGGCAGAAAGGGAAAAGAAGAAGCGGGGAAAAGAAGGGAAAAGAGGGAAAGATAGGAGAGAAAAAGATAGGTATGATAGAGAGGAGGAGGAATCGAGGGACAATGGAGCAGACAGTGACCGAGAAATTTTGTCTGAGACTCGTGCATCTTATAAGAAGAAAAAATCAGGTGAAGATCGTGAAAGAAAGCGACACAGGCATATTCATAGAACATCAGATTGTATGGACATTGCTGAGGCAGAGCATTCTGAAAAATATCAGAGACACAATGGTGACCATAAGAAGGCCACACAGGTATCTAGTATTTCCTCTGTTTCTTAGCTTGAGCTAGCTGCCATTTTCCTTTGAGAGGAGATTATATGAAAAAGTTATCCAGGTGGACTTGTCTCTATGTTTCAGTTTTGGCTGGATTTCTTTATCTTGTGGGTTCATAACACAGAGAGTTGCCATGTCAGTTGTGGTTTTTGGACAGAATAGTCATGTTATAGCATTTCAGCATCATAAATAACACTGTAAGGTGCTTTTTTCTGCACCTAGAATGCTCAGTGTAATGAAACCAGGTTTCGCTCTTTTTTCCAACTTATAAGACATTTACCTTTACTTTCATTTTGAGCACATTCTCAGCCATAGCTTAGTGGGTTTGTGTGTAGAAAATCAAATCCAAAAGCATAAACTATTTTGTGAAGAGAGATTACATGTATATATGCCTATCGAAATGCCCCACTTAAGCGATGAGGGATAATACTTTAGCAACTCCTCTCACTTGCAAATCAGACTAAGATATTTAAAAAGAATGCAACTGGAACTAAAGAACGGGGAGCCACATGTGGAATAAACTTAAGTGGACATGAAGGATTTGGACCAAGGTATGATATCATGTTAGAAAGGTCGACGAATTTTTATTTATTTATTAAGTAGGTGGAGAGAGGTTACATGAATATAAAACCCATTGAAACACGAAATTCAAGTGACATGAGATGATGCTTTAACGTGAAAACATAATCATCAAAACCAAATCTTCATATAAAGTTTGCTTATCAAGTACCCTGGGAGCACTCATTAACAAGGTCCATTAGATAAATGGGTAATTACCAGTGTTTCAGGTCGTCATAAGAAGTTATCAACTGCTGCACTACTGCAGCAACATCAACAAAAATTAGATTGTTGCAGCCTTTTTCCTGTGAATGTGCAACCTTAGATTGCTTCTCTTAGTTCTTGCTCCTTTCCATAGCAGAATGGTTTCCAATGAAACCAGAAAGTTTAGTTCCAGCTCATATGTTTATGTGCAAATTTGTTTTGAGAGGGTGGTACTCCATCAGTCATTGGCTTCAAGCAGAAGCATTTATTGTCACTTTTTGGGGCCTAATGCTATGTTTGTTGAATATAGGGTGAATGGCATAGTACTTTTGAACCTGGGACGCAGCACACACTGAATGAATCTGAATCAATCTTTTTGAACTGCCTGCCACTGGCATTCATATCTGTAGAAGCAACCATAGCTAGGGGCGCTCACGAGCTGGTCTTTTGTGAAAATTATAGCCTGCATCAAACTCATTGGGCCAGATGTTTTTACACCTGAAAGCTTAGCCTGGTTTTGTAGGCTGGCTGGCCTGACCAAATCTATCCTGGTTCAGGATTAGCCTGGTTTGACAAACTGCAAATGAGGAGCAAAAAGAGACCTAAATCTAAGAAATTCCTCAGTTCCATTCAAAATCACCAAAAAAATACATAAGAGTTCCAAATGAACATCCCCACAGAAAGAATGAGAAAACATCAACCAACAAAGACACTGAGAAGGGTACAAAACCACAGTAGAAAAGGCAATAATGGGTAACCGACGCTTGAGGTTACTGGTGTCCCGTCGCTGGTTGTGATAACTTTTCATGTAGTTTTCTAGCAAGACATGGGTGAAATTGCTTGATTTGAAGTGATTAGGGTCATCACTTACCATTGTTGCTTGGCTGGAGTAGATGGTGGACATTGGTCGAACTTCATGGTTGGTCATTGTTGGATACCTAGATGCCTGATGGTGGACGTTGGAGTCATGGGGTCAATCAAGGGTGGAGATGAGAGGGAGCTGAGATAGGGGTGATCGGTTCCTGGATTGGAACTAGGAGACGATTCCATGACTTCTGGTTCCAAAAGATTAGAACCCATTTGCAGCCACCGATTCCTAAACTGTTCAGGTCCGGTTTGGTGTGTGGTCTAAATTGAGATCCGGCCCATTTTTTAATGACAGATAAGAGTTGCACCTCTCCAATACAAAAACATATGTTGGTTAGGTGGTTATGTTGTTATTTGTTGGTGTTGAAGACCATGGTTTGATCCTCAATGGGTGCAAAAGTATTCTTTTGTTTGTTTAAAGGAGACTTAAAAACTGGTTCAACTGGGAAAACGAACTGGTTAAACTGGTTCTGGGTTGAACAAGGGCAGTGCACACCCTAGTTGAGAGAGCTAGATATGAAGTTGAGAGAGCTAGAGGAGGCGTGAGAATGAGCATCAGGGTTCTTGTGTTTTAACTTTTTAATATATGTTATCTTAAATATGTATTTTCAGGCGAGGCCAGTTTTTTCGAGCCTCCGATACTGAGGCCCTAATTTTTAATAACAGAGAGCACCATTGAGGTAACATTGTTGAGATTTGGATAGGATCTTTATTATCATGAAAGCTGGTGCCCTTATTACCTTTCAGTTGCTATTCAAAGGATTCATTTATTTAATTGGGGAGATCTGTTGTAGTGAGGTTAATGTACATTATAGAGTGGTTGGTGGTGCACACTGCTGAATGCAAGGAGAGAATCAGAGGGCAAGTGAAAACGCTGTTGCTTTTGCTCTCTTTGGTGTTTTGTCTTGCTAAGTGGTATTTTCACTCCGTAAACAAGGAGGTCAAAGTAATACTTGAAGTCCTCAATTTGTACATAGCTCATACTATGGACTTACACCTCAGTCAACCACTTCCTCTTTTGTTCATCTCCGTGTTCTTTGGCTATTCCATGCTCTATTCTGTCGACTCCTTCCTGAGGTTTGTTCTTGTCCAATGGTTCCTGACAGCACTAATGTGCTGATTTTTTTTTTTTTTTTTTTTGCATAACTTATGGTATAGCATGAATCCACTCCAGAGTCTGACAGCGAAAGCCGCCATAGGAGACACAAGAGAGATCGTAGAAATGGTTCTCACAGAAGTGGTGGGTATGAGGAGGAACTTGAAGATGGGGAATTTGGCGAAGATGTAAAAAAGTAGTAGTTTGGCTCTGTTCATTTTTGAGCTGCTGTGAACCTTTATAAGCTCCCTGCGAAGTCCTGCTAAGTCAGTTAGTCATCATATCACTTTTCATATAGAGAAAAGGAGCTGTTTTGTATGTGTTTTCGGCTCCTTTAAATGCGTGCATATCTTCTATTTTCTTTAATTTATTTTTGGGTTTCCATACATCTGGCCTGGGTGGGTTTACTGCATATTAGGAAAATGTCATTTTGATACTGATGAGGTTTCACTGAAGCGTGTTGTTGTTGGTGCTTTGGGATGTTTAGAAACTAGCAATTCTTGATGGCATTTTTTGCTCTGTTTCTTGGCAAGATGACACCAACCCGTTTGATCTCTGGTCAGAGAATTTTGAACTGGCATTGAGGACTCTTGTAGAAAACCAATATCTTCTGTATGTGAAGGAACGATAAGTGGAGAGAATTATTGACCATTGCAGAAGGCATTGTTGGATATGTTTTAACAATTTGTGAGCAGATGTTTTGAGTATATTTGACATGCAGTTGCCGATGAACATCTTACCCTTCCTCAAAGTGGCACCCAAGGCAAAGCCCCTTGACTGCTAAGTAGGCTTATGAGGATTTGTTCTTCAAGATCGATCGGTACTGGCATATTTTAACTCTAAATTTCGAAAAAGTGAATTCCGGCGAATAATTCCCTGATCTATGTCTATGAAAAGTAAAATCAATAGCTGCAAGAGACTGAAGGGAGAGAAGTAAAGGATTATCTATTTTATCTAGAAAACTTTAATTGGTATCATGAGAGTGGAAGGATTCAAAGGGTGTTCTATATCGAAGTTCTGATGTATCATGGGAAAAAAGAGCTGAAAAAAGGTGAAAAAGAGCGCTAGTTTCATGATTTCAAGTTCCGCTCATTCTCAGATGAAAACCACAATTTGGGTCGATACATATAAATAGACGAAGATATCAAGCATGAGCACTGTTAACTTGTTTGTATCCGTAAATGATCGGTTGTGGTGGATTGATTTAGGAGTCTTATGAAGTATGAGTAAAAGCCCTAGAAAAGGTTTTGACTTCAGGATTGCTTTTATGGACCAAAGAATTTTGTGTCATGGGAGTCATCGTGAAGTAGATGCGTTCGGTGCCCTACAAAGGAAGTAGAATATCCTTCTACAGGATTAGGTTAATTACCCGAAATTCAGAGAGAGACAGAGAGACTTCTCTTGGGGGAAATTCCAATTTCTCTAAAGTTATAATGAGTAGAATAGTAGTTCTTTGCAGTTCTAAACAAAGGAGTAGGTTAATCTAATATCCCACAGTTTTTGAGAAACTTTGAGGATAAATCATGTGTTTTCAAGAGGGAAAGTACCAAAAAAGTTATAAATATATTATATTGGAAATTGTATAAATTTTTCAATGGATCAATGTGATATTGATATTAATTGTCCATGGCCATTTTATATCGAAATGGTTGATGTCGATGGTTGTCGTTGACGTGAATATTTTTAATAATATTTTAATATTTTTTTTTAATTTTTAATATAATTTTTTTCCCTTCCCTTTTCTTTTTGCCGTTGGTCATCGCCAGCCACGGACCACATCCATGGCCAGTGAGAGCTGGCCTTGCTTGGGTCGCCTTCGTCGGCATAGGCAAGGGTTGGCTTCACTAGGCTGTGCTTGGGCAAGGGTGAGCATCGGTGGTCCAAGTGCGACTAGGCGAGGCCCCCATCGCAAGATCTAGTTTGGGTTTTCCCTCATTGATCCTCGCTTAGGCAAGGACAAGACTGGTCAGGTCTTGTCGTCGCCTAAGCGAGCCACAATGAGGTTGCTGGCCTGGGTGAGGGTCGGCCTCGCCAAATTTGCCGTAGGGGGGGGTTGTGGGGGGTGGGGTCGCTTGGTTGTGCCTACATGGTCGACGCTCACCCTCCCCCAAGTGCAGCCCAATGAGGCCAACCCTCGCTTGTGGTCGGTGATGGCAAGGGTGACATAGGTGAGGCCAGCCCTCGCCAATCATGGATGTGGCCAATGGCTTTGCCATGGCTGGCAAAGGCCATTAGCAAAGAGAGAAGGTAGGGAAAAGAGAAGGGAAAAAAAGAAAAAAAAATCAAAAACTTATTTTTTAATTTTTTAAAAATTAAAATATCATTAAAAATGCCTACGTAACCACTAGTTGAGCTGTATAGAATGATTGGTATCCACGTCAGTAATTTCCTACTTAAATTGGCTGGATGGATTTGATTAGTATTAATGTAAAAATGTTTATGATTAAATTGATCAAATTAAAATATTTATGATTGAGTTGGTACCAATGCAATTATTTATAACTTTTTTGGTACTCTTCCCATTTTCAGGAACTAGTTTGATCATTTCTTTAGAATTTGTTGGTTCTGTGCAATTAATCCAATATGAATTTTACTTGAATAGTTGATTTGGACCAAAAACTAGTAGATCTAATCAGATGAATATGAAGTATAAAAATCCGAGTCTTGCTTTTTCTGTATGATTGTTTATATTCATTTGTTTGGGAGGACTTTAGTGCTCATCGTCTCCTCCCTGGAGTTTACAAGAGAATGTTAGGGCTACATGACCGACAGTGCCCCGCTAACTATCAGATTAATCTTACAGTCAATCGGATTCAAGAATCTGCCTAGTGGTTTCGTCTAGATGAATATGCTTATTCCCATTCTTTAGTTTGTTTATCTCCCAGCATTGTAGCGATTGACTTATCTTTCAAGATGCATTCATTCATGTAGGTTTCTCATTAAATTCAGCAAGTCACAAGATCTTCATTTGTGCATGTTCAATGCTCAGATGGTAACCTTCATCGCCTCACTTGTTTCTGCCAGTTCATGCGGCCTGTGAGAGTAGTTTAACCTAGACGATACTTCATTGTCGTGCTCGAGTTTTTCATGGTGGAATATCATAAAGAAATTCTTGTAAGTGTTATAAACAATTTCTCGTAGGGGGCAGCAATTCTGTTGTGATTTAGTTTGGGGTCCCCATTGCCATACAAATTATGATAGAGAAAGTTTAGGAGAGCTATTTTTGGGCATATAGAAGAACAAAAGAAAAATGATACAAATGGTTCTCAAACTTTTTGTACATATTCAAATTAGTTTATGGATTATATGAAAATGTTGGATGAAAAAATAACACTGGATTAGATCTACAAGTATTTATTGTCCCTGAACTTAATTTTTTGGAATGATAATATTTGATATTTTCATATAGTCCATGAATTAGGTTGAATACTTATAAAAAAATGTTAGGGATCAAATTGAACTAATTAAAATGTTTATGGACGATATTACACATTGGGTTAAAGTTCTAGGAATATATTGAACAAATTAATAGTTTAGGCACAACATGACATATGAGGTTAAAATTTATGGACTATTTGCGTAATTATTTCCCAAACAATCTCGTAGAGAGAGAGAGAGAGAGAGAGAGAGAGAGAGATGGACTATTTGTGTAATTATTCCCAAAACAATCTCGGAGAGAGACATTCCCCAAACAATCTCATAGAGAGAGAGAGAGAGAGAGAGAGAGAGAGAGAGAGAGAGAGGCATCGGCGTGGTAAGTTTGTCGTTGAAAAGCTCATCAAAACGAACCCTTCCTCATCATCAATTTGGCATGCTAAGATAGTAAGATGCTCACTTTTTCACCGTCAAAGTCCCACCCAAATCCAGCCTCACTAAATGCACAAGGGAGTGTTGCAAGCTGTTGACCCATGATTAAACATGAGTTGTGACGGAGCGCATATGATTAGGAGGGAACAGGCCGAAAGAACCATCATACGTCATGCATAGTGGAGCTCTCTCTTTTCGGACAATTCGGTGGGAATTAGATTGAGCATCATGATTGGAGATCCTTCTTCTTGTTCCTATAAAGATAATGCACCTTTATGCTGGGTGGGAACATCCTCATGCACATGTTGGTTTCTAAGCTCCTTGACTTGGACATATTCGATGTGACTACAAAAATGGGGTGAGAATTACCTAATTAGTAGATCAATTTGGCATTGTTCTCAATCTCGGTTGCCCCATCGGTTATCAAAGATGACGCCAAATTCTCCGTAGGTATGAATAGAGCGACTTACTCACAATTTCAAGTTTCATCCTGTTCGCAATTAGTATAGTCATGTACTTCTCACCCAACTAATCATGTAACTTTGACATGTGACTTACAAACCCACTTTATGGCCACTAAAAGACTCTTTTGGAACTAGGAGGATAGGGCACAAAACAATTTTCTTTTAGAAATAGCAACTTAGTAAGGCAAAATTTCTGTTTAGTAATGCAAAGAAGAAGAAAAGAAGAAAAGAAAAAGAGAAAAGAGAAAATAACTTATCTCTAGAAAATGTTTTTGGGAACAAGAAACTACTTTTATCTACTTGTTGTTTCTGTTCCAAATTTATTCATTCACCACTTTTTATTCTAGAGAATATAAAAACTTGTTGTTTCTGTTCCAAATTTATTTCTTCACCATTTTTCTATTCTAGAGAACAATTTTCTTTTAGAAATAACCACTTATCTTTTTTCTTATTAAACAAAAACATTTTTTATAATGTAGAATTTCTTTTATGTGCTTGGTATGTCCTGCATCTTTATATTATATTTTCATTTCATTTATCCCTATTCGAGGCGTCTACAACGTTAGGTCAACTTCTAACTGGAGTCGAATACCCTTAACATTCTAGAGTGGCCATTGCTAACTTCACTCGAATAATCAAACATCTAATGAAATAGGACTGGCTAATTCCTCGGTACAACATATGCACAAGCCCAATCATATTATCTTCTGTATGTACAAACCCTTCACTTTAATCCCTTCATTTTTTTTATCATTATTTAATGAAATCTCCGCTGGATCATCTTATGCAGACTCTCCATCCATTTCGTACACACATGAATAACGGTTGACTATTAAAAACAACCATCTCTTTCGTGATGAATTTTCTCCAAAAAAATATGAACAAGAGGGCGGAATAATGAGAAAATAAATCAAGAGGGTCATTTTCATGAAAGGTTTAATTCATAATGAAGGGTAGGTGTTGAATTTACAGAGTTGGGACTCGAATCATAAGATGTTGACAGACGTCTCAATCAAGGTTATCTCCTTTTAGTTTTATTTTTAGAATGGATCTTTAATGATGATTTTCAGCGTGTCCCATTGCACTATGTCTGGATTATTTGACTGAGTCAAAGGGTGGGGATGGGGAAAAAAAAAATAACGTTAACTAGTTAAAGAAAGAGAAAATGGGAAGCTCAGCTCAGTTTAAGACAGAGATCACGTCGAGGGCACGCAATGGGGAAGAAAGGGTAAGAACGGGAAAGAAAGAAAGCAGAAAGAAAAATGGAAAAGTAATGAGGGTTTTGCGTGTACACACCGCGGAAATATCACCTGGCCAAATTTACTTCTTTCGTAATGCCGGATGAGGATTTACGCCCATTCTTCTAGTCGAAATAATTTTTTTTAAATTATGCAAAAATTTGAACTGCGAGTTTTGATTTTGAAGTTATTAAACTATGAAATTACATGGAAATCATAAATTAAGGCATTGTGGAGCTGTTGAGCTTGATGAGAGTTGATTTGAAGTATCAATTTAGTCGGAGAAATGTTTTAGAATTTCACACTCAACTCCATGTTGTAGATAGTTTTAAATAATAATTTTGGATGAGTGATTTGCAAACATGTGAGAATCATTTTGTTAGGTATGAAGCTTGGTTTTGCTGTTTTAAGATGGTTGACTCGTATTGCTAAGGTATTTAATTATAGGCATTCTGACCATGTGAAAAGAAAGGTAGTAAGGAGTGACTTACCATCGGCAGCACACAAAACGAGATCCAAATTTAGATTTTTGCCAGCTGAAAACCTTAACTCAAAAGTCCATCTTATGATGATTCGACAACAAAAGGAAAAGACCTTGCACAAAAAAGAATAGCACTACGCTTTGGATGCTCATGGTCTTGTCCATTGCCTACAATCTCCAGAACAACAAACAGGCTATTCCCTTATGCCTCAGTTACACGTCATCTCAAAAACATTCTTCTCGAAGGAGTGCTGCATAGTAGATTATGTCTCATCTTAAAAGATCTTACAGCTAACACTCACTCCATCAGATATTTTGGTACTTCGCCCATGTTTCCTGGACACTCTAAATTTTTTTTTCCATGTGTAAGCCCAATATCATTTTGCATTTTAACTTTTCCATCTTGTTTCACTGAACAATGAGAAGAAGCCTACCCCAGATTAATCTCAGTAAAGTGACCTCTATGCTCTCAGCATCCGATGCGTTGGAAGTGACTGAAGCTAGAAGTTAAAAGTTAAAATTAGTTCTACAAATTTTCCTTTTCACCCATGTCGCTTGGGAGCAACAGCTCTTGGCTTTCGTCTACCTAAGCCAAGCAATAGATGAGATAGGGTTCGACTAAATTGGATGATAAGGCATGGCTCATTTAAGAAAAGAGAACGCAAGTAGAAAAGAATATGTTGTCCGGAGGATTACCACAAGATGAAAAATCACAAATTTAAGTCCTTAGATAGTTACATGCATCTTTTAAGCAGCCTTCAGCTTTCCCCATTTTCATGGATTTTCATTGTTGACTTAGGGACAGTGTGGGACCGGAGATGAAGATAATATAAGCAATAAATTATGGGAACAAAGCATGAATCCTCCGGCAAATTAAAATAAAAATAAAAAAAGAAGATTTTGCAATCCATCAACATCTCTTACTGATATCTCCAAGTTTAGGCCAAAAACTCCTAGCCATTGAACCGCTGTATCAGAGATGTCTAGACTTTTTGGCTGGCCGGCTAAAAATGCAAAACTAGACATTGCATTCTCCTAATTTTGGCATTTATATCTCAAAAATATTCTCCCCATCTTCGATACACAATCATGCTTCTTTCATTATCTTAGAAGCTTGAAAGGAGTCGCTCCATATTCCAACTCTTTGGCCTTAAGCGATCACTTCCGGCATGCATCACGATGTTCTCTCATTGTCTTTGTCGGAACGCGTCATTAGAAAATCAGAATAATTGGAGAGCTTAGATAATGTAAAAAACTTACTCAAAAGGAATAATATAGTACACAGCATTCTTCATGGCTTCACTTTTGTAATTCACTTTTGCCCCTATAAATAATTTTCATTAGCCACGCCCCCCTATATAAATACCTTGGAACCCGTTCTCCTTCTTCTCCGTGTCTCGTTCTGCGTTGTCTGACCCATCTGTAGAAAGCTCGAAACCCAAAGAGAAGAGAAGAGAAGAGAAGAGAAGAGAGAGAGAGAGATAAGATGTCTCCGAGAGTCAAATGTCTCGCCGTCTTGGCCCTCCTCGCCGTCTCCTTCGCCGCCGTGTCCTCGGCGGCGCGCCCCGAGCCAGCATCTCGCGGCGCCGCTTCGGCTACGACGACAGGCCCTCAGCCTCAGGTACACCACCTTCCTGCTTTTTTTAGCTCCTCAAACTTAGTTGTTTTCTCGAAACCCATTTCGATCCATCGCGAGATGTCCGTTCGTTTCTGATCTTTTACACCTTTGCTTGTCGTCTCTGCGCGTGTTTGTGACCGAAGGTCGGTGAGGACTGCGGCGGCGGCGGCGGAGGAGGGGCGGAGGAGTGCTTGATGCGACGAACCCTAGACGCTCACCTCGACTACATCTACACCCAGAATCACCAGCCTTGAGAAGATCATTTTCATCTTTTTTTTTTTTTACTTTATTTTAGTTTTCATTTCTCAATTTTTCATTTAGTGATACTTTTTTTTCCTTCCAAATTCATGTTTTTTTTTTTTTTTTTTTTTTGCGTGCGTTTTAAAGTAATCAAATCAATGGGAGGCTTGGGTCATGTTCTCACTGGTGGTGTCAATTTTTTTTTCTTTTAGGATTATATCGCTTATTCATGGACATTAATTAATTTTCGGGCACGAGAAAAAAGTAGCAATTATAAAAAGGTGCGAGTAAAAAAGAATTTTATTAATCTCTTACTTAAAAAAAATAAAATAAAATCTCTTCTTATTTTCATGGTAACCGTAAAAGAAAACTATTTGTGAAGAACCGTTTGCAAAGTGGCAAAAGGCCAAAAGGCCAAGACTCCTTTAATTCTATGTAACTCAGCGCTTTAAATGCTTGAAGTCGGAGCATTAAATTATGATTCTGAATCCATTTTGATTAGCGGGATATTATTCCATTGGTAGTAATTCCCCATTAGAGTTTTATTGAACTTTTTGACTAGTTCTCCGAGGTTAAGCATGTGGAAGACGGTCAAACCCATTCAGAAACCTTCTCTGCTAGTCAAAATATAGAGAGAAAAAGAAAAGCTCTCGATAAAAAGGTTTTTGTCTTTGATTGTGTATGCTCGAAAGGGGAATTTAATGTAATGCTTTTGCATGTAATTAATTATTAGGCTAAAATATAAATGACAAAACCATGGAGATTTAGAATAAATTTTAGGGGGTGTCCCTATTGACGTATGGTTTTGCATGAGTTCCCATGTGGTTTTTGCGCATGAGAGTTGGAGAACAATTGCACCTTCTCACCACACAAGCATCCTGATCCAAATCATAATATATTTGCTTGCGACTCCACCTACATTGGACTAAGTCAAAGCCTCTATCTAAGTTGAATATTATCCTCCTCTACTTCTAAGCACCACGAGGGAAACGGAATTTATATTTAAGCACCACGAGGAAAGCGGAATTTATCGCTCAAATTGAGCATTGAAAACCAACCGCCATTATAAAATGATAATTATACTTTGTTTTTAGCATAATCAGGAGTGTATTTCGGAGGGTAATTGAGCAATCAGTTGACCCTGTGTGCATCCGTCGTATCTCAATGTAATCCAGGTTTATTTTTATCTCTTAACTCCCACATAAAGTGTCATAATGCACAAACACTTTGAAATTAATAGTCATCAATGTGTTATTATGACATTCTATGTAAGTTATAATATTAATAACGACAAGGGATCATAGAAAACCCCCAGCCAAGAAATAACTTGGTTCTTTACTTTTGTAATCAAATTTAATTTGAAATTCTAGTAGACTTTATTGTTTAATCCATCCATCCGATTTCCATTAATTTCGAAGTTAAATTATACAAGATTTTTGTCTTTGTCGGCATAATCATTACTAAGCCAGCTCATTGGACTACTTTTGGGAGGGAGATATTGAGATTTACATGCACGATAAAAAGAAGGCAGAAGATATGGGATTGGATGATGCCATGACTTCAAGTTCGTTTGATTATTGAAAATTTGTTCGAACACTAAATGCACAAAGGAATGATGCAAGTCTTGCTGTTGACCCATGATTAGTCATGAGTTGTGAAGGAGCGCATATGATTAGAACAGCACAAACCGAAAGAGCCATCATGCGTGATCCGCAGCGAGCCCTCTCTTTTCGGACAATTCGGCGGGAATTAGAATAGACATCATGATTGGAGATCCTACTTGTCGTTCCTATAAAGATAATACACCTTACGTTCGGTATGAACGTCCTTATTCACATGTTGGTTTCTAAGCTCCTCCACTTAAAGACATATTTGATGTGATTACAAAAGTGGTACTGCGAATTGCATAATTAGCATTTCAATTTCGCATCATTTTCAATCCGGGTGACTCTGCCGGTTATCAAAGAAGATGCCGCATTTGACAAAGTACTACATTTTCGGTTTCAAATACGTAATTTCCCGGACTTATGAAGGACCATAGATGTTCATCACTGATTTATCGGCACTTCCAAGTTTCGTCCAATTCATAATGCATGTCGTATCTATTCCTCATCCAAGAAATCATGCATTTTCGATCGAAGTATCATCCCGACAACCCAATTTATGGTTCCTAATTAGAATCGAGCCTTTTGGAACTTGGGTGGTTGGGCACATCTAACCATGTATCTTGACGTGATAGTCGTACATATATTCAGTTCATATTATAATAGTTAAAAAAGGACAACCACCAAAAACCCTAAAAATGCCTATGGTGACAAGAATTTTTTTTGGATAAATGTGTCACAGTAGGTATACTTTAAGATTTTTTGTGACATGATGAAGGGTAAATGTGTCTTATATGTATAAATTTTTTTCCAAGAATTTTTTTTAAAAAAAATATAAATGTAATAATCATGCGTACCATATTCATATTCAACTCAGTTTCTTTCTTGCTCATTATTGAACGTTTTTCACTAACCTCTTTGATTGCACAATTGCAATTTCATATCTCATGATCTCTCTATTAAACACTCGAGATGGCTACAATTTTTTTTTTTTTGGGGTATGAAATAGGGCTAAAGCCGAATATAAAATTGTAATGTCGTAAATTTACTATCACTTTTTTATCACTTAATAAAATATGCAGTAACTCTCTAAAGGACAATGAAAAGAATTTAATAACTAGGCGCTTATCAAATTCTATATCTAGCTAGTCAATAGAATGATTTCCTTCTAAAAAATTATGTTGTACTTTAAACTTGAAGTGAGAACTCAATGGTATTTTGAGCTGTTTAAGTCCCATCACGGTTACATCAATATAAATTTTCCAAGGCAAAACCTAATGGATTTTCATTTATATGTCATGCATCTTTATGATACATTTCATTTCATATATCACTATTTGAGGCCTCTACACAATTAGGTCAACTTCTAACTTGAGTTGACCATCCTCAACATTGTTGAAAGGCCCTTGCTAACGTCACTCAAATAATCAAATGATCAACAGCCGATTATTTTGCTTGAAAGATCTGTTCTTATAGAATGAGTGTGTGCTTAAATCTACTTGTGCTTTGTTTATGTTCTTTATTTTCTTGATATGACTTTATTTTGTAGTATTCTAAGCTTTGTTCTAATTCGATCTACTTTACTTTAGAAGTCTACGTCTTTCTCAAGTATTTTTTAATAATAAATACAATTTTCTTTCTTTCGAAAGAAAGAAAAAAAAAACCTTTTAGGGCTGGCTAAATCCTTGGTTACAACACATCCACAAAACCGATTAGATTTTGTCGTCTACATGTGCAAACCCGTTGACTTTAATCCATTAATTTCTGTATCATTACAATGAAATCTCCGCTGGATCATCTTATCCAGACTCTCCATCGATCCCATTCACACACGAACAATGATTGGCTATTCATAAATCCATCGCTTTTGCAATGAAATTTCTATTAAGAAGATGAACAAGAGATGAGAAAGAAGAAGAGAGGAGAACAATGAGAAAATAAATCGAAAGGGTCATTTTCATGACAGGTTACATTCCAAATCACGGGTAGGCGCTGAATTGATAGAATTCGACTGCAATCATGAAGTGTTAATAGCTGTCTTAAACAAGGCTTTTCTCCCTTCAATTTAATTTTTAGAACTGATTCTCAATCATGATTTTGAGCCTATCCGGTGCACTATGTCAATTAGAATTTGATTATATTTATATTGAAGAGATGATAATAAAAAAAAGGAAAAAAGAAAATAGAAAAGATTTAGGCTAGTGGTATGTCTTGCTTTATTCAAATTAAAATCTCATGAAATAAATGGTTCAGCTACCACTTTTATTTAATCAAGTATAGTTTAAAATTTTTACAAGTGGCCTAGGCCGGTCGTTATACCACTCTTTTATAAGATGGATGAGGTTTAGGCATTTTTCAAGAAAAGAAAAGAAAAGAAAATAAAAGAATGTGTGATCTATTCCCTTTTGTGAATCATTTAAATTTTGTATTGCTATATACTTAGATCATGTAAAAAGAAAAAAAAAGAAAGAAGAAGGCTTGTGCTATTAGCTTATTTTCACTATTTATTGGTTCCAACACTCTCTATAACATTTAATTATCTATATTATTTTTATGGATCTCACTCTTTATTTAATTTTATTTCCTGCCTTTTTGCTAGCCAAAAAAATAAAATTGTGCACAGCAATTTGGTCGGCATAACTTTCGCAATTCTACTTTTGCCTCTTTCATCCATATCATTCCATCAGCCACTCTCCCTGTAGGTACTTCTAAATTCCTTCTGCGTTCTCGAAGAAACCTCGAAGCTCAAAGAAGAGAGAGACATGTATCCGAGAGTCAGATGTCTTGCCCTCTTGGCCCTCCTCGTCGTCTCCTTCATCGCTGTCGCTTCAGCCGCCCGTCCCGACCCGGCATTTCACGGCGATGCTTCAGCGATACTGTCTCAGTCTCAGGTACGCCCGCACGCTTCTTGTTCCTTGAATTTCGTTGCTTTCTTGGAATCACTCTATCATCGCTCAATGGTCGTTGGTTCGTTTCTGATCTTTTACCTTTTGTCGCGGTCGCCGTCATCCTCTTCTTGTGTTTGGGATCGAAGGTCAGTGAAGATTGCGGTGGCGGGGGAGAAGAGGAGTGCCTGATGCGACGAGCCCTGCGGGTTTACATCGGTTGCGACTACTCCGTGAATAAAAAGCCTTGAGAAGCCTAATTTTTTTTTAGCTTTTTTAGTTTTTCATTTTTCATTTTATGATTTTGTTGTGTTTCTTGTTTTCCAAATAGATGTGTTTTTGTGTGTATTGATCAAGTCAAATCAATGGGAGGTTTGCATCATGCAGTTATTGGTGATATCATTTTTTTTTCGGGTGTTGGGGTGGGGATGAATTAGTTTTAAGTGTGGGTTTCGACTTCCACACCATGTAAGGAGGCAAAACAAAAGTTTGAAAGTAAGAGTTAGAATAGTAGTAGAATAAGACCGACAAAAAATAATCATTTTATTTTTATTTTATTAGAATATTTAAATAATAAACTACGCTTTCATCTAATAGTTTAAATTTTTAAAATAATTGATAGTGGTCTCACAAAATCTCACAGCTTTGTTTAGAATTATATTGCTTATTCATAGACATTAATTAACCTTTGGCTACGAGAAAAATAAAGCAATTATAGAAAAAGATAAGTAAAATAGTTTTTTTATTGATTTCTTATTTTTCTTTTGCTGGTGACCGTAAAAGAATACTATTTATGACGAACGCTTGCAAAGTTACAAAAGCAAAAAGGCCAAGACTCCCCCGATTCTATTTAACTTAGCATTTTTTATGCTTTAAGTTCATTATTCGAACGAAGAGTTAAATTTATAATGTAAATCATCCATCCAACCTCATTTTGACTAGTGGGATATAATTCGATTAATAGTGATTCCTGGTTAGGATTGTGTTGGAGTTTTTCGACTAACTTTGCGAAACTAAACATCTTGCACCAAACTCGTTCTAGTGACCAGAATTGAGCCTTCTATGCTAGCCAAAAATATAAAGGAGAAAAAGAAAAGCTCGATAAAAATGTTTGTCTTTGATTGTGTACATACTCAAAGAGGAATTTTATGTATTGCTTTGCATGTTATCGTCTTCCATATTAGGCTAAAATACCAGCTCATGAAATGACAAAACCATCGAGGTTTAGGATGAATTTTAGGGAGAGTCCCAATTGACGTATGGCTTTGCATGAGTTCCCATGTGCTTTTGCACGTGAGAGTTGTGGTTGCACCTACCCACCACGCAAGCATCTTCATCCCAAATCATAATACATTTGCTTGCAACTCCACCTACCTTGGACAATTCAAAGCCTCTCTGTAAGTTGACTCTCATCCTCCTCCACCCCTAATTTCAATATTGGATTGTCATTTACAAATGATAACTATACTTTTATTTTAGCATCATTAGGAGCATAATTAGGAGGGTAATCGAGGCCAAGTAAGCCAGACTTTAGTCCTTTGAGCAACCAATCATCCATTATATCTCATTATAATCAAGGTTTATCTTTCTATAGTAACTCCCACAAAAAAGTGTCATAATGCACAAACACGTTAAAATCAGTAGTCATTGGTGTGTTGTCAGGTCACGACGTTTTACGTGGAAGTTATAATATGGCGAGGTATCATAGAAAATCCATAGCTAAGAAATTATTAACATCTTTTTAGGAATGATAAAAAAGAATATAAAATCTTTACTTTTGTAATCATGGATAAGTTGATAAATATAATTAAAATGTTATTTTCACAATCTAGTAGACTTTATTGTTTTATGCATTCATCCGATTTCCATTAATTTGAAAATTAAATTATACAAGATTTTTGTCTTTGTTAGCACGATCTAATGTAAGGCAGCTCATTGGTAGGGAGATATTGAGATATATTTCAATATATACATACAACTATTGCTCTATCACATACACTTCCTTTGACCACCTTGAAGCTTAATCAACTATGAGCTCGGAATAACTATCTATTGCAATAGAGTTTAACGACTTTGCAGACACCGTCATCTCTACCATACTCTGAATACGTCTAGGCTCTCCCTGAAGCTTCTCTAGTTTCTAAACATCGTCCAGATCTTTTTCCCCAATTGGTCTCTTACACCTATTTTTCCTTTTTATTTTTTAACATGGCAGATTTTTCAAAGGAAATATTTTTATTTAACATAAAAATAGGTGAATCTTCCTCAGTGCACCATAGCTCGTATCCCTTCAACCCATGTGTATAGTCTAAGAATAAGCACTTCCTTGCCTCGGTCCAGCATGTCATCATTCACACAAGCATAAGTAGGCAACTGAACACTCTTAGTATGATATAATCAATAAGCCTTTTTTTTTTTTTTTTTGGTTGTTGGATAATCAGCAGACTTACCTCACCATGTTTCCTGAGAAGTTTCTAATCGATTTTTGGTGATGGTGATCTATTCACTAAACAACAAGCGGTATTCACTACTTTAGTCTAGAAATCTTCACTTAATCCGATGTTGAAGAGTAAAGAGCGAGATTTCTCCAATATAATTTTATTTATCAATTATGTAACTTCATTAAGTTATAGTGTATAGGCAATAGTGCAATATTCCATTATCCCTTCCTTGTTAGTAACCAAGCTCATCATAACATAATTTGAACCCTTTTTTAGTTCTTAGGCATGTGATGTTCTTCCCATGACTTGAACCAACCAAGAACCTCGCTCTTTTGCTTAAGTAATAAATCTAGACTTTCCTTGAAACATCATTAATATAGGATAATAATACATACCTGGCACCACCCTTGGACGGAACTTGAGAAGGTCCCTCCAAGTCTGATTGTATGAAGCGTACAATCTTTGAGATCCGGTGATTTGTTGCATTGAACTTTACTCTTCGATGACTACCCATGTTGTACAGTTCACAAAAGTTCAGTTTTTCAATCGGATAGCCTCCTAGTAGACCTCTCTGACTTAGAATAATCATTTCCCTCTCACTCATGTGTCCAAGTCTCATATGCCACAACTGGTGTGTCCCGACTTGAAGCGTTAGAGAATCTAGCAAATGAGCCAATCACTATCTTCGTAGAGGTGATACAGCTATGAAAATTATCAAAAAAGTCCTAAACTAATTACAATTGTGCCAATTTAGTCATAAATATTGTTTGATCAATTCAATTCTAAATATTTTGTATTTGTACATATTTAGTATACCTAGCCAATTTTGGTTGGCCGGCACTAATGTGGCATTTTAAAAATAATATTGTAAATATTTTTGAATTTGTTATAATTTTTTCTTTTTTATTTTATTTTCTTTATATTTTTCCTTTTCCCCTTCCCTTCCCCTACCTTAGCACTGACGAGGGCCATTGGTAGTGGATGAAGGGCATCACGGCCCTCACAGGTAGTGGGCTAGGGCGTCGCAGCCCTTGCCAGATCTGGCTAGGGAGGATGTCATGGCCCTTGCCTGGTCTAGGCGAAGGCCGTGATGGCCTCACCAAATCTAGGCGAGTGAGGGCATGACGCCCTCGCCCACTACCGAGAGGGTTGGTTGGCGACCCTTGCCAGCGTTGAGGGTAGGGGAAGAGGAAGGGGAAGGAAAGAAAATAAAAAGAAAAATGCCACGTAAGTGCCAGTAGCATCATGTCAGCATTGGCCAGCAAATGCAAAAGGATTGAATTGACAAAATAAAAATTTTAGGATTGAATATGCATAATTGCAATAGGTGTAAGACTTTTTTGGAAGTTCTCCATGATATAACCTATAGTCTATCTTCCTTAGCATCATAGTAAGCACACCTCAAAAGACCTTTAAAAGTCCACCTTTAGTGGAGATTTGGTATCCAAATTTATCTAGAGCACTAAATGATATAAGATTCTTTTCTTAGCTCTCGTACACGCCTTACATCAATCAACTTTCTCACCACTTCATTGTGTATCTTAATCTGAATTGTTTCGATCAATATCACTTCAGAAGCAACATCATTTCCCAAAAGCATCTTACCACCTTCCATGCACTGATAGTTAATAAACCATTGTCTATGAGAAGTAACATGATAAGAACACCCAAAGTCAAGCACCTAATCATCACCTGATGAACTCATGGTGACTGTTAAAACAATATCAACATCACCATAACTATTATCTATTGTGGTAACAATATTACCATTGCTTGCAAACTCCATCTTAACTTCTTTACTCTTTTACTTTAGACAATCTCTCCTATAGCATTGTACCTTCTCATAGTAATAACATTGACAATTCCAAATGTTGGACCTTAATTTAGAATGACTCTTCCATATGCTACATCCTGAATCTCTACATTTGGCTTTACTCCAGATAATCAAACCTTACATCGTATTTTGCACTAAGTTATCTTCTCACAATTTCTTTGCAACTTCTTAGAAAACAAGGCAAATTTTACCTCTTCCTAGATAATCGTAGTATGTCTTTATAGCAGTGAATCCATAAATTGCTCAAAAGTACCTGATAAAAATGCCAACAACATCATACCTTGTTTCTTATTGGGTAATGCCTCACTAACATATACCTTGTTTCTCATTGGGTATTGCCTCACTAACGTGTTGATAAGTGAACAAGAGAGAATAATAATGATAAAATAAATCAAGAGGGTCATTTTCACTATAGGTTTATTCCAAATTAAGGGTCGGTGTACAATTTATAAGGATTTTTTGTAGTCATAAAGTGTTGATGGCAATCTTCAATAAGGTCTCCCTTATTGCGACTTTAATTGAGGTGAATCACTAAGATGAAAGTTAACAGATTACTAAGCCCAAAGGCTTAGGTTCCGTTTGATTCAACATTCCCAATGGACTTTGAGCCCCCAATGTCCATTGGGAAAATTTTTAGGTGTTTGGTTCAGCATTTGGAGGTCTCCTTAGACAAATGATTGTCTTTGAAATGTTGAAAGCCCAAAGCAAATTGGGACTTGCTTTGGGCTTTAAGCATTTTCGAAATACTAAAGAGGGGTTTAATGATTTTTTTCTTCCAATATTACCCTCATTGATAATTGCATTTTCCTATTTTACCCTAAAAAATTACTATTCATCATCTTCCTCATTGGACTTGTTTCTGCAAGAGTGAAGTTGAGCCGGCGGAGCTCACCCGACCAGATCTGGTCGCCCACGCACCGCCGTCACCATGCACTGCTATCGCCACACACCGCTGTCACGTGGGTCACGACCTTAGGCAGTGTTGCTTGGGTCACGCGACCCACACGATAGGCTAATTGGAGCTTAGCTAACCAGATCTAGTCGCCCATGCACCGTCGTCGCCACGCACTGTTGTCCCCATGCAGCGGAGCTCAACCGGCTAGATTTGGTCACCCATGCACCGTCATCGCCACACACTGGCGTCGCCTGGGTCGCGGCCTCAAACGGCATCACTTGGGGTGCAGCCTCAATCAACACCACCTGGGTCGCACGACCCACGCATTGCCGTCCCGTGGGTCGCGTGGCCTCAAGTGACGCCACTTGAGGCCTCGCTACCCAGGCGGTGTCGCCTGAGGCCGCGACCCATGCAACGGCGTGCGTGGGTCGCGCGACCTACCACTACAACCACCAGCTCCGACTACTCCCGATCGTTCCCCTTTACTTCAGCATCTCCTTCTCCCTTTTCCTTTTTTTTTTTCATTTTTCTTTTCACCTCAAAACTACTTTGCAAAATACACCAAAATGAGAGTACCCAAACACCTTTGCCTTCATCAAATGCCCATTCTTCTAAAGATACTTGGGGAAATGCAAAACCATTTCCCCAAAGTATGCATTTCCCCAAAGTTGAACCAAACGGGCCCTTAGTAGGCTTAGTACTTACTTTCCCAAGCCTTTAACAATCACAACTTTTGGGTTCTAATTTAATTAACTCAATATGCAAATTGGTTTATTAAAACATTATTAATAATCAGTTATTGGTAAATTGATTAGACACCTCAATGAAATGCGTGTTGAGAGCACCTTACTTCCACAAACTAAATATTCATGGATGTGGGAATTCTATTACGCTAGATAAATTTAATGCTCTTTCGGTACTTTTCTATTTTATTTTCAAAAATATTTTGCAAATAGTCTTGCCTGAATTTAAGCATAAAGACACTAAATGCAAGATTGATTAAGTGGGGAACAATCAATGATGTAACACTAAATAATCAAAGTAATTAATAAACTACTAGATATAAGGGAAAAACCTCATAGCGCCAAGCAAAGCATTGCTTCATTGTTATCAATACCCCAAATATCTACATGATGTTAACGTAAAAATATGCATTCCCTAAACATAATTTCTAATGTAATTCTAACTTTTTGTTTTTTTTTTCTTGTTATGAAAACTAAACTATATGCAATTTATATATAAGGTTAACATGCAATATCGTTCTAGGTTATGTCTACGTGATGCTAATTTAACTAATGATAAGTGACATGCAATCTAACTTCAATGATGCGCAAAGTATTGCACTAATCTAACATGAGGTGCAATCTAATTTATATAATCCTAAAAATGCAATCACTAAATGGCATGTGCATATTGGTGACATGGAAAACAATGACAGGGCAACATGATGACATGGCAATGATGCATGGCATACGATAAAGTGGCAATGTGAAGATGTGCAATTGATGCAACTGATTCTATATGATATGTATATTACTTTTTATTTATTTATTTATTTTAGTAATTAAAATAAGAAGTTAGCTACATATGTAATTACCTAATTCAAACTTGGAAATAATTTTAATTAAATATTTTTAAAAATTAGGAAATTTCCTAAATTACTATATTGCTCCTAAACATGAAATTCTAAACTAGAAAAATAATATTATCATGCTATTTTTTTTTTTTTTTTGTAATTTTCAAATGCAATATAATAAACCCTATAATCAATATATTAACCCTGACACAAAATAAAAAAGTCAAAATACTAAAAAATTCGATCTAACATCTCACACTCGAATTCTTGATTATTAAGTTTTTCAATAAGAGAATTTATTTAAGAGTTAATATTATGAAAAATCCAAAACTAGTAAACCTATTACAAGTTTACCCAAACTATTTGCTTTTGGTCACTAATAGCTCTCAGCAACAGCTTATGGTCGAATTGGCTAGATTTTACTTTTTGCTCTCCTTGTTCTCTTCCTAAGGCGTTGATCTCTTCTCTCTATTATGTGCATTCCTCAGGTGCAAGCGCTCGAAATTCGTGGAGAATAACTTGAGAGATAACTTCTCGTTTTTCTTTTTTCTTTTTCTTGAGCGTGTGGCCGTCTCTTTTTTCTTTAAAGTTGGGAATCCACCCTGAATGTGCCGTAATCCTCCTGTATTTATGATCACCAATTTAGGTTTGTCTTGCAAGAGCCCAAATTTTTTTAAATTCCTATCTTGACACAAGAAGATATGCTTTGTGGAATTGTCTACAAACCATTTTGAGAACCGAAATCTAAATTTTCAACGAGTTAGACGATGTTGTAATGGCTCGTGTTAAAGAAAACCCAATCTTGGGCATACAACAAGATGACACAAAGAGCAATGGAGAGGTTGATAATGGAGGTGATGTAGAGAGTGAGAAAGATGAAGAAAGAAAAAAGAAGAAAGAGAGAGAGAAAAAATAAACAACAATGTTCTTGGACAAAAGTACCATTGGCTGTGAATAAAATTAGAAGTTCGGGTCCTTAATTGAGAGTAAGTTAGCCACTCCAGGTCATTATTTGAGACAGTGTCCACTTGGGTCCTTTTTTGAGAAAATGGCTCAACTTCAGGTCTTTATTTGAGATTTTCCCTAATTTAAATTGTGATAACATCAGATTTAATTATTCTCCAAGTTTATCTTTAATTAATCATTGTTTACGAACTTGGCAACTCTCTTCATTAAATTTCGGCCATTGTAGGGACTGACGGGCAGCCAAATTTCCATCGATAAAGGCTTGAACTAGCTGATTCAAATTAAGCTCATAACTTTCTTGCCTTAATTCCATTGGCTATCGGGTCAATGCAAATTATATGAGCTTGACTAAAATGCTCCTAATATATGCAATCTAACTAATATTTTTGTCTAAAGGCTTAGGCGATCTCTAATTTTTCTATGCAATGAACAACTAAATGGGTTGCTAAAATTTACATGTTAACAATCCCTTTAATTTTATTCTTATAACTAATTTTTCATCATGATTTTGAGAGTGTCCGGTGCACTCTGTCGATTAGAATTTAGTAACTCACAAACAGAAGAGATGATAAAAAAGAAAATGAGAGATCTCACGAAATGAATGGTTCAGCTATTACTTTTATGTAACTTAGTATTAGTTTAAAATCTTTAGAATCGGCCTAGGCGAGTCCTTCTACACATGACGGTCAATAAACTAGGAAATTGATTGCCCCCGTTCTCATTGATAATTTAGGAAGGCTCTGATACGCGTAATTAGATGAAGTAGGAGATTTGATTATGTGAATTGAGTAAGTTGGAGGAAGGGTAAGATTGCACAAATCCAGTAAATTAGGAAATGTGGTTATCATCTTCGGATTATTAAGAGATTTATTCATAAACATTCTAACCCCGACACCATCTATCACATCTAGTTGAGTACATTATTCCTTATGATTCCCGTTCTCGATTTAAAATTATATCTTTCCAACTTTTGCAGATCCACTTTTGTCCCTTCCTTCCATATCATTCTAATCAGCCACTCTCCCTATAAATACATTCGAATTCGCTCTCTTCCTTCTCCTTGTCTTGTCCTGCGTTTTCGAAGAAACCTCGACACCCTAAGAAGAGAGAGAAGATGTCTCCGAGAGTCAAATGTCTCGCCCTTTTGGCCCTCCTCGCCGTCTCCTTCGTCGCTGTCTGTTCGGCTGCGCGTCCTGACCAGGCATCTCATGGTGCCGCTTCGACGACACAGTCTCAGCCTCAAGTACGCCGCGCTTCTTGTTCCTCGACTTTTGTGGAAGAATTTAAAAACAAGAAGAAGTCATAAACCTATTATAATTGTGCCAATTGCCGGTTTAGTCCTAAAAACGTGACTAACGTGGACACCGGTTGTCCGGCGAAAGCTGATATGAAATTTTTTAAATATTTTTAAAATATTTTTCGAATTTTTTAATTCTTTTTTTTTAACCTTCTCCTTCCGGCTAGAGGCGAGGGCTGGCCTTTGCTGTTGCTGGGTGAGGCCTCACCAGATCTAGTGAGGCTCGGCGAGGAGCCTCGCTAGCCGCCGATGAGGTCGACCGTTGCCTTGGTTGGGCGAGGCCGAGTCTCACCAGGTCTAGCAGGGCCACGCCCAACCAAGGTGGGGCTTGACCTCGCCTAGGGACGATGAGGCTCATCAGATCCAAGGCGAGGGTTGACCTTGCCGGTGGCTAGTGAGGCTCCTTGCCCAAGGACGATGAGCCGAGCCTCGCTAGATCTGGCAATAGTGGCCTCGCTAGCCACCGATGAGGTCAACCGTTGCCGGGGGCCAGCGAGGCTCCCCGCCTAGGGATGGCGAGGTTGCTGTCACCAGATGCTCGGCAAGGAGCCTTGCTAGACCTTGGCTAGGTGAAGCTGACCTCGCCAGCCAGAGGAAGGAGAAGGAGGAAAAAAAGAATTCAAAAATTCAAAAATATTTTAAAATATTTAAAATTTTTTAAAAAATTGCCATGTCAGCTTTTGTCAAATGGCCAGTGTCCATGTTAGTGCCGACCGGCCAATTTTGGTCGGATGAACTAAATTGGCATAATTGTAAAAGGTTTAAGACTAAATTGGCCCAAAAAAAAAAGTTTATGACTGAATTGGCACTAGTGTAATAGGTTTATGACTTTTTTGGTAATTCTCCCCAACTTTTGTTGCTGATCTATCGCTCAATGTTTGTTCGTTCGTTTATGATCTTTTACCTTTTGTCGTCGTCGTCGTCTTCTTTGCGGGTTAGGGATCGAAGGTCGGTGAAGGTTGCAGCGGCATGGGAGAAGAGGAGTGCCTGACGCGAAAAACCTTAGATGCCTACATCGATTACATCTACACCCAGAATCTGGAGCCTTGAGTTTTTTATTTTAACATTAATAAATGAGTTTCATATCAAATCAATAAGATGACATGCTGTTACTGGTGATTTCATTTTCTTTTCATTTTATTTGGGATTATATTGCTTATTCATGTACATGAATTAATTTTTGGGTACGGGAAAAATAAAGTAATTGTAAAGAAGATAGGTAGGAAAGGATTTTATTGATTTATTGTTTTTCTTTTGTTGGTAACCGTAAAAGAAGGCTATTTATGAAGAACGCTTGGAAAGTTACAAAAGGCAAAAAGGCCCGGACTCCTTCAATTCTATTTAACTCAGCAGTTTTACTGCTTAAATTTGTTATTTGAACGGAGTTCCGTCGGACCCCATTTTGATAAGCGGGGTATGATTCGGTTGGTAGTAATTCCCTGTTAGGCTTTTATCGGCTAGCTTTGTGAAATTAAACTTTTCGACGACAGTCGTGCCAAACCATAATAGTTTTTTATTTATGTCATCGTCGAAACAGCGTAAGGGGATTTTACAGCAATCACCTCATTTCCCAACGGATAAGGGATAACATAATAAATTCATATTGAAATCACCAAGTTATAAAATTGATAATGCAAACACTTCACAACTTACTATTCAATAACTTAGACGTCAATGAACGGTTTACAATCGATTATTGGTAGGATCTACCAGATGGTAGAATTAAAAAGTAGGTATAATCACATGTGGTATAGACAAGTAGGTATAATCGACATGTGGGTATAATTGATAAGTAGATATAATCAACAAATGGTTTATATCACTTTTAAGTCCATTTTGTGCAATTCTCGCATTTTTCATGTGTAACATGCTATTACATCTATAGGAACTCATCGAGACAAGTCAAATCATCACGATGTCACAGCATGCCATTATTGAGACTTGCTCACACTGACCATCAAAGTCGGACCAAATTAACAAACATTAATTAATCAAGTCAAGAGTATAATTTTCAACCCAAAAAAATAAAATAAAATAAAATCAAGAGTATTAAGTAGATTAATCTAACTTAGCCCCTAGAGCTTTTACTTATCTTGAACAAAAAAAAATTGGACAACTTAAAGCTTTAACCACCTCCAAGGCAATATAAATAATAACAAAAATTAGCAACTCTCAATCTTTTGACAAAACTAGTTTAATAAAAGAGAATAAAGTCCACATTTTCACATGGTAAACTCTTGAAAAGATGGAATTAGAAGCTTTAACAATACAAAAGTGGAATATTTGCTTTCACTTAAAAGATTGGAAAGTGAAACAAGAAGAGCAAAATTGAAAACTTGAAATATTTAGGTATAGAATTACATGACCAAGGGAATGTATTTAAAAGGCTACTCAAGAGTTACCAAGAGATAAGATCAAATAATCAAGGTTAAAGTAATGATCACCTTGGGTTAAAAACAATAGGTGCAAAAGAGAGATAAGCATTCCAACCCAAAAGTTACAAGTGGCTTAACATGAGTAGTTAAAAGGAAATATTTGAACGGAAAAAGGGAGAGTATCATTGGCCAAGTGAAATACATGAACAAGGACTCGAGCATATCAAGAGCATTGGCAGGTTAATGTTAAAAGAGGTGATACGATGCACGATTTCATTTGTTAGGCTAAGTTCGATGTCACAAACTTAAGAGCATGCAGGTCAAAATACTTGGTGGAGAATGAAGAGAGGTGTGCACAAATTGAAGAGTGACAATGGCTCAACTATATAATTTCAAAGTAGATATTTTGATAAGTTATCAAGATATTTTGTCTATCAGTACATAAACTAGTAAATCAGTGTCCATTCCAAATACTAAAAAATCTATAATCTTTTTATTCCACTAAAATTATTAATGAAAGATAATGGATGCTAGGAAAATCTCAACTTAGTAAACTTTAAAATTTGAAAACCATCCAATACGTATTTCATAGTGCGTCGATCCCTGTCAATAGATACTAAAGTGGTAAGATACTCACTGCCATTCTATACAATCTACCTATATATCAACATCTATCAATTTAAATCTAAAGCATCAAATTTCGGGCAATTATGGTCATGGAAAATCATCCTTTGCACCTTCTGTACCTTGCAAAATTAATGACCTACTTGAGATTTCATACATGTCATCCAAAATTCCTAATTTATTAATACTTAATGTTACATCTTAAATATTATTATTGAATATAAAAAATTCTGGATGTCACACTTACCTTGGACTAAGTCAGCGTCTCTCTAAGTTCCATCCTCCTCTACTTCTAACTTCTATATTTACTCGACATGAGAAAAACAGAATTTTTCGCTCAAATTTAGCATTGAACCACCCTTTTTTGCCATTTATCAAATGATAATTGTAGTTTTTTTTTAAACATAAATAGGAGGGTAATTGAGGCCAAGAAATACCGACTATAGTCCGTCGAGCGACCAACCACATTGTAAATAAGTTTTTTTTTTTTTTCATAACTCCCACGTAAAATTTCGTAACGCACAAACACTTTGAAACCAATAGTCATGGGTTTGTTGTTACGACATTCTACGTGGAAGCTTTCGATTATGACGATAGATCATAAAAACCCCAGCCAAGAAATTATTAAGTTCTTTTAGGAATGAGAGATAAGAATATGAAATCTTTATTTTTGTAATCATGGATAAATTTATAAATATGGCAAAAAAAAAAAGGAATTCTTGTAGACCTTATTGTTTAATCCATTCATCGAATTTCCATTAATTTGGAAGTTAAATTATGCATGACTTTTGGCAAGGCAGCTCATTGGACTAATTTTTGGGAGGGAGATATTGAGATTTACATGCATGAAAAAGAAGACATAAGATATGGGATTGGATATGCCATGACTTAAGTTCGTTTGATTATTGAAATTTTGTTCTAACAGAAAATCTAGATATTCGAACTTGACTCAATTGCAATCTAAAGGTACAAAAGCATATAAGAAGTGAGAACACAAACTATTCAAATACGATTCGACTAATTTTTAAGATAGGTTTAAATTATCAAGATACGTTTAAATTATCACATCGGCATGATTTTGCAAATCAAAGTATCTTGTCAATATATCTGTATATTTTCTTTTTCTATTGTTGACGGGGGAATATGATTTTAGGTCCGTCAATTTTATATTCACCAAATGCCCCTATGGCAAAGATATTTTCCTACCACATCCTTAGATAAAAAAATAAATTCGAAGAAATGCATTCTCTTTAAGTAGTCTTATATATCGAATAGAGAAAATGCAAATGAAAGGTGCCCGATTACTTTGATCATTGTTAATCTCAAATTCAATTAATTTTTTGAGTGCATTTGTTTGGGGAAAAATTTAACAAAAAAGGAAAACAGTTTTCAGAAAATTATCTTTCAGGAAAATGATTAATTTTTATTTGTTTGGTGGTATGTGACAAAAAATGTATTTAGTGTTTGGATCTCATTTTGAAAATGATTTAAGTCTCATTTTTATCTCATCCAAAAATAAAAACGTTTTTTAAATTTTTTATTTTCTTTCTTTTTCATTCTTTCTCCTTCGCCAATCACTAAGCCTTGGTGATGGCCGCAATAGGCCATTGGCGCAATCATCAAGGCCCGGCAAGGTTGAGCTCGCTTGAGGCCAACCCACACCTATAGTTGGTTGCTGAGGTCCATTGACAAAGGAGGAAGAATGAAAAAAAGAAAAAGAAAATTAGAAAATAGAAAATAAAAAATAAAAATATTTAAGAAATCAAATTTTGAAATAAAAAGAAAAAATAAAACATTAAAAAATTCAAAATGAGCAATTCTGAAAAGTGTTTTCACCTTTTTAGATTTAGGATTTTTTTTTTTGGTTGAATAGATTTAGGAATTTACTTTTCTAATTTCATGCATGAATATTTTCCTTAATCGAAAAATGTTTTCAATTGCTAATCATTTTTGATAAATCAAACGGGTGAAAATTCGAAAAATTAATTCAGGGTAAACACTCTCTCAAACAAATGCACCCATGCTCTCATGAGTTTTCCTTTTCCTTTTCCTTTTTTTCCTTTGGTGTGTGTGCCTTTTTTTTTTTTTTTTTTTTTTTGGGAAAAACCACTAAGATACTTTGGAGGGCCAATCATGACCACGTCCACTTAGCAACACCGAATAATCGAATATGTTTGACCTCGACATTCAATATCATTCCCGATATGCATGATAATGTTGACCGAATTCATTATGCTTGTGTCCATTACTCATGAGTTTGAATACGTACCGATTCGACATGATTAATAGGCGGGTCCAGCTTAAATTGGGTTGGGTGTTTCGGGATTGAGCGTGTCAAGTACAATGTTAGACTTTTTCTAAAAAAAAAAAAAAGTACAATGTTGGACTTGTCCATATTGACGAAATAATAAATTCATATGCACTATCCCGCTCTATAGACCTAAGATAGTGTTTCATTGTTTGAATTTCAATTAGGATTGGATATAAAATGTCATATTAAAATCTTCCAAACCCCGCTCTATAGACCTAAGATAGTGTTTCATCGTTTGAATTTCAATTAGGATTGGATATAAAATGTCATATTAAAATCTTCCAAACGTTCTTTGGATTGTGAAATATTCTTATCACATGTTTTATTCAATCCAAGATGGAATAAAAATATTTGAAAATCTCACTATCTCAATATAATCTCCCATGATATCTATATTTTACAGCTTGAGCTCCCTCAGCAGTGTCTCAAACCCGCTCTCTCAAGCTACCTTCGGTTTGTCTACTTCACCCCCGATTTTGCTAGATCCACTGCCATCTCCACCACTAGATCATAATCCTCACTTAGCTTCACCACGTATCAGAGGCGATTCAGACACGGGCGAAGACGAGCCTTCGGTTACTGAAGGCATCGTGAAGTGACTGGGAAGGTAGCGTCGTGGAAATTTGGTAGACAGCGACGGCTGATGTAGATGTGAAAGATGGCGACGAGGTGGTGGACGCCGTGTGCGAAGCTTAGGTGCCGATTGATGTCAAAGCCGACGAACTAGGGTAGTGAGGGGCGGATATGAGATGGATAGAATCCACTCGTGGATGACAATTGATGTGGTGAGTAACAAGGGCAAACACACCTCTCTTTCTTGTGAAAGACAACATCCTTCGAAAGGATTTGAATTATTCAATAACGATGGCTATATAACATATAACTTCTCATTTTCATCATAAATTATTGGAGTACGATCGATTGGACAACAATTGGTCGAAGGCAAGGACGATAAGCGGTGATTGGAAACTATGATGATTGGCTCCATCACTCCATTATTAGAAAAAAAAAATAGAAAAAAATTGTTGTGTTACTATCTTTTTAAAACTAATTTAAGTGTGTGTCTGAGTAAATTTCTGTTCTAAACATATTCTTAAATGGGTAAACTGAAAAACAGATTGATTATCAAGGCCGGCAACTTTTGTCATTTCCTCTTACAAAATGATTTTCATCAGCCACGGCCCCCCGCTATAAATACGTTGGAACTTGCTCTCCTTCTTCTCCGTGTCTTGTCCTGCGTCGTTTGACCCATTCGAAGAAAAGCTCGAAACCCGAAGAGAAGAGAGAGAGAGAGAGAGAGAGATGTCTCCGAGAGTCAGATGTCTCGCCCTCTTGGCCCTCCTCGCCGTCTCCTTCTCCTCCGCCGCCGTCTCCTCCGCCGCACGCCCCGAGCCGGCATCTCGCCGCGCCGCTTCGACTTCGACGACGCAGCCTCGGCCTCAGGTAACCACCTTCCTGTTTTTCAAGTTCTTGTTTTCTCGAAACCATGTCGATCCATCGCGAGATGTCGGTTTCTGATCTTTACCCTTTCTCGTCGTCTCTGTGTATGTTCGTGACCGAAGGTCGGTGAAGACTGCGGCGGCGGCGGCGGCGTCGGCGGCGGAGGAGGGGCGGAGGAGTGCTTGATGCGACGAACCCTAGAGGCTCACCTCGATTACATCTACACCCAGAATCACCAGCCTTGAGAAGCCTTTTTTTTCTTTTTCTTTTTTTTTGTACTTCTTTTTGTTTTAGTTTTCATTTCTCCATTTTTTTTTTGTCATTTTGTGATATTATTTTTTTTTTTCCAAATTCATGTTTTGCTTTGTGAGTATGAACGGAATCAAATCGATTGGAGGCTTGCGTCGAGTTGTTACTGGTGTAGTTGTTCCTGGTGTTGTTATTTTCTTTTCATTTTATTTTGGGATTATATTGCTTATTCATAGACATTAATTAACATATGGGTAAGAGAAAAATAAAGCAATTATAAAAAAAAAGGTATACGTAATAAAGAATTTGACTAATTTTTTATTTTCTTTTGCTGATAACCGTAAAAGAAGACTATTTGTGAACAAAGCTTGACGTTGCAAAAGTTAAAATGCCAAGACTCCTTCAATTCTATTTGACTTAACATGCTTTTAATGCTTAAACTTTGTTATTCGAATGGGGCGTTGAATCTCAACGGCATATAATTCGATTGGTAGTAATTCCTTATCAGGGTTTTATTGAATTTTTTCGACCAGCTTCGTGAAATTAAGCACTGGCCGACAGTTGCATCAAAACCCATCTTGATGACCTAAAATCGATCCTTCTATGCTGGCCAAAACATAAAGGAAAAGAAAAGCTCGATAAATTGTTTTCGTCTTTGATGGTGTATATGCTCATAGAGGAATTTGACGCATTGCTTTGCATTTAATCGATTTCCATATTAGGCTAAAATACCAGCTCATGAAATGGCAAAATCATGGAGTGTTGGGTGAATTTTTGGGAGAGTCCCTATTGACGTACGGTTTTGCATGAGTTCCCATGTGGGTTTGCACATGGGAATCGGGGACAACTGCACCTACTCATCGCACAGGCATCTTGATCCCCAATCATATTACATATGCTTGGAACTCCGCCTACCTTGTACTAGTCAAAGCCACTCTAAGTTGACCTTCATCCTCCTCTACTTCTAATTTTTAAGTATAATCGCCACGCGAAAACCGGAATTTGTCCCCCAAATTGAGCATTGAGCCCCTCCTGCCATTTATAAAATCATAGTTGTACTTTGTTTTTAGCATAATTGGGAGCGTAATTCAGAGGGCGATGAGGCCAAGAAGGCCCGATTATAGTCCCTCAAAAAATCAACAGTCCGCCGTACCTAATTGATTGTGACGCGGTTTTTTTTTTTTTTTAAAATTGTAATCCCCATACAAAGTGTCATGATATGTAGGGTTGAGCAAAATAAATCATCTTGATCGGCCAGTTTTCAACGTTTCGCAAAGACACCTATCCAGTTCTTAGTTTCATGTAATTGGAATTAGTGAATTTCGGTATAGTTCCCAATTTCATATGTGGAATTACTCACTTAGACAAAAACCATTTTTATTTTTTATTTTTATTGTAAAAAATCCCTAATAATTGAGGTTGATGTTGCTTCATGCTTCTCACCGAAGGAGGGATTGCGGCGAGGACCTTGGTCTAGGGGATATCAGAAAGGCCCTTTTCAACTATGCTTCCAATGAACCAATAGGGTTTACCCAATGGCCACCCTTTCTAACACGGAAGGGGAAGTTGGGAGGTTCGAATCCTCGTATTCTCAAGGAGGTTGGGGTGATGACGAATTAGTTTCAGGAGTGGGTTTCGACTCTCATGGCTTGCAAAGAGTTAGGGTAAAAGTCTAAAAGTGAGAGTTTGAATAAGAATAAAGTAAGACCGACCAAAAAAAAAAAACTATGCTTCTAATGAGCATCGAAGAGTTGTCTTTGTTGATTTGGAGCTTGCTGGTCCCAAATATCCTGCGGCGAGGTGGGATTTTCCGGCTTCCTAACTCACTATTCCTTCGCTTGTCCCCGGCCACCATCATCAATGTCTTCTACACTATCTTTGAGTGACTCTGATGTCTTCTTGTTGGCGCCCAAATTAGCTTATTGGGCTTACTAAGCCGAAAAGAATAAAGCATGCCCAATACACAGGAATCCATGGAGAGTGGGCCAAAATGCCAACAGTCGAGAAATAAGGGTCTTGAACAATGTGACAAAAGGCTTGTTGAAACCGACGGAATGAGAATAAAAGCAGTTCTAGCGGAAATATCAACAAGGCAGGGCGGTTATCGATAAGAAACTGAGATTTCCAGAACATTGCAGATATTGAAATGATACCTGTGGATTACCACTATAAATAGCCGAAGAGGCATCAATGTATGGACCTTTCGCGAAATCGACAATCAATCATTCAGTTTTTTCAATTGTTATTGTTATCTTTCATTTTATTGCACTTTTACATTCATTCGTACATCTACTTTTCTCCTGTTTTCTTGCATTTTACTTTTGCCAGTTGTTTAGATTAGTTGCTTCCTTTTCGGAGTCACATAGAACCCGTTATAAACAATAAAACCGAAAGTTTGCATCTTTGGCGAAAGATTTCGTGGAGGGAACATTTCCCGGTCGAACACTTCTTCAACTTCAATCCAAGCTCTAGCAGATTCTTACCAGAGGTGACGTTGACTTTGAGAGGACAGGAAGTGCAGAGCTCTTTACCTTTGGAGGCAAGATATTGAATGGTAAGCGGTCTTTTCATCTCCATCCCTATAATTTAACCTCTCTAACCTTCATCTTCCTCTTAATCTCCATCCTCTCTGTCTTGATGTTCCTTTGCGCTTCTCAATCCAAGCCCCAGAAGTTGACACAGCACAGCGTGTCCATCCCCCATTGAGCGAGAAGAAGTTTGTCTCGAGGCTCAACAGCAGCATCAGCAGCAAGGCGCTCCTTATGGTGAAGATGAGATCGTGGAAGAAGACAGCCATGCGGCTCTTTGGAGGAAGACTATCATATGAGGAAAACGGTTCTATTTATCCACCAGGAAATCAGTCTGGATCGGTCTGGCGGGATCAGATAGTCTAGTACTCGGTTCTAGAAACTAGGAACCAGTCCCTCTTATCCGGTTCCTGATTCTTGGGACGGAATTAGACCACCTAGGCATCAATTAACCCTAATAATGCACAAATACTTTGAAATTGATAGTCATCGGTGTGTTATTACAACATTTACCTAGAAATTATGATATCGATTATGACGAGGGATCCTAGAAACCCCTAGTCAAGAAACTAATAAGTTTTCTCTAAAGAACCATAATGTGCAAATGGATACAACCTTCCGCAAACAATTCATCATAAACAACAATGGACTTCATTGCAACATTCCAAAGCCATAAGTTTAACTTTGACAAGAAATATAAATGAGCTATAGTGACATCAATGATATTCATCAGCTAGTGATGCCAAAGCTAGCGAGAGAAAGAAAACATAATCATTCTTTCTTGCGATTTTGAAAAATATAGTGTTCTGACTCTCTCATTGTTTTTACGAAAAATCAATGAGTTATTAAGAAGAAAAAGTTTTGACTCTTGCTGTTTTTGTGAATCTTCGATCCGAACAAGAGAGCTATGGAATAAGAGGAGTTTTGACTCTCCCACTAAAGTTGCGGAACAGTTGCAAATTGGAAACATTTTGCTAATTCTCGAAAACGGTAAGAGAGCAGGGTTTTCTTAAAAAAATCTCATCGCCCCTCACTTTCGAGAATTAGAAAAATGTTTGTCAACTTGAATTTGATGCACTTTTACGCAGGCTTGGTGCCTCGAGATATCGGATTTTTTAAACTTCATTTATATTTACTTATTTTTTTATATTAGTTTTCCGTCTCTTCTTTTTATTCCTTTATTATTCCCTTTATTCTTTAATAAAAAATTATTAAATAATAAACTAAAATGATACGATGAATTTAGCCTTAAGGATTTTCATATCTCTCTTTAGAACCTATTAATTTTTTTTTCATGAGAAAATAGTAGATACTCGATTAGGCTTGCAAAGCTATCGAATGGACTATTAATAAGCATATTGTCGACTCAACAAGATATATAAATAACTTGAGCTCAAACTTGAAATCAGAAAAGTCATCCCCAACAATTGTCGAGCAAAGCCCATGTTATTTGTGAGTAGGTTGACTTTAATAGTCCCATTTACATTCGTAAATATCAACACCAAAATTGTAAAAATAAGGCAAATAAGCTATTCAAATCTTTACTTTACTGATTTTTCAAAATTTATGTAAACTATCGCATTCAAATCTCGATTAGGCTTGCAAAGCTTGTCGAATGGAGTACTAATAAACATATGGCCGACTCAATAAGATATATAAATAACTTGAGCTCGAACTCAAAATCAACAAAGTCAATTTCCAGCCATTGTCGAGTCAAGCCCGTGCTATTTGTGAGTAGGTTGACTCGAATAGTCCCATTGACATTTGTAAGTATCAACTCTGAAATTTTAAAAATAAAGTAAATAAGCTACTGAAATCTTTGACTCTACTAATTTTATTTTTCCCAAATGCCCCGATGGCAACAAAATTTCCTATCATATCCTTAGATTAAAGAAAATAAAAGTGATGCAATCTTCCCATTTTTATCTTTTTGGTGCTTTTTTGTAGGGGCAGAAACCGCTAAGATGCTTTGGAGGGCCAATCATGCTTACTCAAAGTTGTCGGCCCACTTAGTATGCGGAATCATTGACTACGTTTGACCTCGACATTCAAATATTCTATCTGATGTCAATGATGATGTTAACCAAATTCGTCACGCGACGGTCCTCATGACTCATGAGTTTAGGCATGTAGCACATAGACATGATTACCGCATACCACGTGTAGCGCATGATTGAGAGCCGGCACGCTCCGATTGCCGCATACCACGTGTAGCACATGATTGAGGGCTCGTGGGCCCTCGCTGCCGATCGGCCGGCGTCACCGGGCCCCTGGCCAGGGCCCGGCAACCCCGGCCGACCCTCCCCCTTCATTGCCGGCCCTTCCCGGCGGCGGTGAGGAGGTGGCGAGGGCCCGCAGCCCTCACCGGATCTGGGCGAGGGCTCGCGGGCCCTTGCCGACCTCCCGCATCCGGTGAGAGCCGCGGGCCCTCACCATGATCCGGCGAGGGCTCACGGCCCTCACCGCCGCCGGCCGGGGGGCGCCCGGCCGACCCTCCCCCTTTGTTGCCGGCCCTTCCCGCGACGGCGGGGAGGCGGCGGCGGCGAGGGCTTAGCGCCGCCCCTTCGGCCTCCCTTTTTATTTATTTATTTGTTTATTTTTAGTTTTTTTTTTTAATTTTTAGAATATTTTAAATAAAATTAAGTTTAAATTTAATTTAATTAATTTTTATATTATTATTTACACATCAGACACGAAACGGCATCGTTTTTGCATTTTCTCGCCACATCAACGTGCAAAACAACGCTGTTTTGGACCAAACTCGTCGGAAATTGCCACGTCAGCCATTTTGCCGAATTTTCACCAGAGTGGCACCTAAGTGTTCCATTTAATTTTGAAACTAGTACTTAAGTGTACATTTTCGAAATTATGGCACTTAAGTGTCATTCCGTGCCAAATTATAGCACTTGGGCTGTTCTTCTGCCACACACAAGTGTAGAACATCCAATTCAAGAGCAGGCGTATCATCTTTCACCTTGCTGAAAGTAGATGTCCAGAAGAAAGCTTAAAGAACAACAATGGAATGCTAGTAAGTAAAACTACATTATCACGACAAAAAGGCCATTCCACCACAGCACTTTAGAAGCACTGTTCTTAGATTTTGTTGAAGGCGACGATGTCACAACTCTGAACGTATTCATTGATAGGCTCAGCTTGAAGATGCTCCTTGATGAGGGTGTCCACTGAGACAAGGTCATCCACAATGGTCATCATGATCTGCAACTTCTTATCCCGTAACCCACTGGAACCAGTTTCGCTGCAAGGAAGAAAGCAAAAGAAGAAATCCTCATAAAGGGATAAACATGACATTTAGTGACAAAGCATTATGGTCATACTAGCGATATAATGAGACAGTCAAAACTTACAAGCTCCCCAGAAGAGCCCAGGCATCTCCACACTCATAACAGCCTCTTCCAGCTACTTCATGTCTGTCTCATCATCCCAAGGTTTCACATCCAAGAGGACAGATGACTTTCCACCTATAACAGGAACCAGATACACAAACAAGCCAAGATATTGAAATCACTGATGAGAATTTTATTCCAAAAAAAGAAACAAGTTCAGGCTAGCAAGCAGCCTAATCAACTCGATAAATAAGTTTCTAAGAATTAGGTTAACACCTTCAAGCAAGCAGTATACATCTATCTTTTGCTTTCTTTATCGCAGAGCAAAGTTCACTTACTGATCATATCAGGTATAAACGTAAATGAACCAGGACGCATCAGCCCTCAAGAGTCAAGATATAATAGCTGCTACTATTGTATGTATTTTTTTTCTTAACCCAGGAGAGAAGTGACTCCAAGAAAGTGGATTTAGGAGAATGATTGCAAAGTTACTTTCTTTCTTCGTTGTGAATGCCTTTTTGGCTGCTTCCCTCTCTTCTGCAGCCTTCTGGTCCTCCTCTGTCTCTTCACCAAAGAGATCCAAGTCGTCGTCATCCTCAGCAGGAGCAGCTTGGTGAAAAGAAAATGAAACATCAAATCTTGACCATTCAAAATAGAAACGTCAGCAAAAGTCAAAACTCTACCGAGTTAAAGCGAATCTTAAAGAGATGCATTTAGTTGCTTAGAGATCTAAAGGTCAACTTAACATAAGGTCCTTGTTTCGAAATTTAAGACTATCTATTTACTCATACATGTAATTCCACAGGACAAGATAAGAACAACTTTCTCCACAAAGGCAAGATAGTAGGGTCTAGTCACTTAGTCATTATTAAGTTGTTCAAACCTAGATCAAAGCAAGATCCCTACTCTGTAACATATGTAGCAGTGTGCATAAAAAGCATTCACTGAATCAAATGAAACAATGTTTCTGAGTTTTACTCGCCACTATGGTTAAAATTCCATCGGTGCTTACTGAAGATTGGAAGGGATAATTCCATTTTGGGTTACATAAAGTGTAAGAAGTTAATAGAATTAGCAAAAGAAAGGTTATATAGCTAGAAGAAGCGAGGCCTCTAGCAACAGGACCACCTCATCTGCCACAAAGGCTTTACAGACAGAACAGGCTCGCCTGATAATAGAAAAGCATACCTCGATGAAAGTAAAATTGAGATTTTTGAGGAGATTAGCCTATATAGAAAACAAGAAAATTTGTAACATCGAAAGCTTATGATGCCAAATTCTTATTAAAACAACAACAAACTGAACCTATCCCTCTGAACGGGGTGGATAAATCCTTCTACACCATTTCATTCGATTCAATTTCTCATCGAAGTCTTAAAAAAGAAGCCACTGCATCGGTACATATAACATACCCCTCAACTTCTTCAACTGGAGCACCTTTGGCACCTACTCTCTAAGTAGCGCCGACATTGACATGTGACATGGGACACAACACGACACGACACGACACGACATGACACACCGACATATCGTTTCTAAAAAAACAGAGAATTCCGACACATCATGACACGTTAGATATTAAATATATATTTTTATATATACATAATAAATTATCTTTTTTATGTTTATTTCAATCAAATTAATTTCATTCAAATTCATAAATAATTAAATAAATAAATAGCCTATAATGAATTTACACTAAAAACATTTATCCACCATTTATTAATATCATTCATTGTTTCAATTAAACAAATTCAACTCTATTCATAATTCATAAACTTGACAAAAAGACAAGTAATCTACATTTTGGACTTGCATATTAGATATGTCGGAAGAGGAGAAAAAACACTTAGGTGATGAATTGTGTATCACTAGAAGTGAGAGTCAAAATAGAAGAGAATAATAGCTTTTTTTTTTTTCTTTCTTCATTTATTATTTTTATTATTTTGTTTTTATTTTTTCACATATATACATTTTGACATCTCATTTATTATTTTTTTTTTAAATGGACCTCAATATCAGAATCACGTGTTAGAAACTTATATGTTAGAATTCGACTCGAATGTGAAGAATATCGGGAAAGTTGACCAGGTGTCAGATTTTCTGACACATGTTGACCAATGTCAGAGAGTGTCGAAGAGTGTCGGAGAGTGTTGGACACGTATCGAAGTGTCCGACACGACACATAGGCTTTTGGAGAGTGTTGGTGCTTCATAGTGTATAACTTGAGGAAAACGGCTACTCCTAGAAACTGGAAGGTCAAGCACAGATCCGCCTTTAACTATCGTCTCTTGTCATGCAAAGAGAAGACCACCAGGGAGACACATATCGAGAATGAAATGAAGAATCTACAAATAAAGCCCTAGCTCGTATAGACCGCCTTCACCTTCACATAGAACACATCGTAGATGAGGTCCAATTCAATTTCGATGACTTTAAAAACCTCTACACCGTGCTTGTCACGCACTAGCTCCCTTGAACCTTTTAAGACCTGCTCAGGTCCAACAGTATCGATAGGCAAGTGTTGCGTTCCTCCAAGCTGAACAAGTGATCTGCAAAAAGATGATGACTAGTGTCGACCAAGTTGCTGGCCACTAGTAGTGTGCACACATGGCCTTGTATTCTTGGTCCTCAGAGTCCTTCTTGGAACTTAGTTTCTGAGACAAAAGGTTTGTGATTGCATCATTGATCATAATCACTGCATCATCCCGTACCTCACTGACTTGATGAGGCACGACATTGTACCCCTCGGCCTCCTTCAACTCACATTCCTCTACAATTGAAAAAAGAGACATTTTGTTTTAACGGTCAACGGTCAAAGTCAACGTTCAATGGTCAACGGGTCACCAAAGATGGGTTGGGTCAGGCCGAATCGAGCAACCCGACACGTGGCTAGTGCGTGCGCGGGCAACCACCGGCTGACATCACGATGACATTAGTCAGCACGTGCCACGCACGTGCAACAGTTGCCGCACGCGTGCCGCACATGCGCGTGCGGTTACTGTGTGTGTGCATCGCACACGCCTGCGGTTTCCCTTGCTTGCTTGTGCCAGCAAATTATGTGTGCTCAACACGTGGCCTCCCCTGTCAATCCACGAGGAGGGCAGTTGCTGCTCACCCTTCACTTCCTTACCTGTGATTGTCTCAAGAATTAGTTCCCTCATATAGCCTATCACGTCCTCGCGGCCATGGTAGAGAAACTTCACCCCCATCTCGTCAACGTGCAATAACTTAAGGAATTTCCACCAGCAAAAGTCATTTTCTTTGAAGGAGCACCTCATTAGGTTGTATTAGCCGATGGAATTGGACCACCTGCGCCTTTTAGACTGTGGTTGGATTTGGTTGACAAAATTGAGCACAATTGATTGCTTGTTCTTTATGAGACAACATGCGAACTGGTTGGATAAAAGGATATGAGATAGTGCATATATACGTCGAGGAAAATGGCTGCTCCTAGCAATAGGAAGGTCAAGCACATATCCGCCATCAAGTATCGTCTTTTGTCATGCAAAGAGAAGACCACCAGGGAGACACATATTGAGAATGAAATTAAGAGTCTACAAATAAAGCCCCAGCTCGTATAGACCGCCTTCGCCTTCACATAGAACACATCGTAGATGAGACCTAGTTCAATTTTGATGACTTTAAAAACCTCTACATTGTGCTTGTCACGCACTAGCTCCCTTGAGCCTTTTAAAGGACCTGCTCAGGTCCAACAGTATCAACAAGCAAGTGTCGCGTTCCTCCAAGCTGAACAAGTGATTTGCGAAAAGACGCTGACTAATGTCGACCAAGCTACTGGCCTCTAGCAGTGCACACACATGGCCCTTGTATTCTTGGTCCTTAGAGTCCTTCCTCGAACTCAATTTTTGAGACAAAAGGTCTGCGATTGCATCATTGATCATAATCACTGCATCATCCTGTACCTCGACTTGGTGAGGCACGACGTTGTACCCCTCGGCCTCCTTCAACTCGCATTCCTTTGCAATTGAAAAAAGAAACACATTCTTTTTTTTTTTAACGGTCAACGGGTCACCGAAGATGGGTCGGGTCAGGCCGAACCAACCGACTCGGCACACGCCAGTAGTTGCTGCACGCTTGCAGCACCCGTGTGTGCGGTTACCGTGTGCGTGCGTTGCACGCGCTTGCAGTTTCCCCTGCTCGCACGTGCCAGCAAATTACATGTGCTCAACACGTGGCCTCCCTATCGATCCACGAGGAGGGCAGTTGTTGCTCACCCTTCGCTTCCTTACCTATGATCGTCTCAAGAATTAGTTCTCTCATATAGCCTGTCACGTCCTCACGGCCATGGTAGAGAAACTTCATCTTTATTCAAAGTTGAAGTCTTTCAGATTATCAACATTTTCAGCTAGATATGAGAATTACATGATTATACTAAATGAAATTTTAGTGTAGAAATCATAATTAAAGGATCTTAAATTGATTGTAAATTAAATATTGGACAGATATAATTTATATCAATGAATTTGAGCTAAATAATATAACATGTCATCCTTAGAATTTTGTAATCTAAATTGGCTGTCACAGTTAATCTATGGATATGAATTGATGTTGACATAGAATTTTCCATAAAATGTGGGAGCATTTGTCCATAATAGATAAAAGATTAGAATTGATCAAATCAAATATATGAAAATATGAGGACGGAAAAGAAAAGGGAGTGTCATATGTTACCTTCTTTTCCGTCAATCCTTTGGAGGCTTCCTCGTCGACCCTTAGTCTGTTATGTTTCATGAGTGGTTGGTCTTTGCAGAAAATGCTCCTTCCAAGATCCCTCAATTGATCATGTACGCTTGATTTGCCATCATCCTCAATTTTTATCAAGTACATCATATTCAACCCTTCAATTCCTTGACGGTCGTCCCATGTGTACATAGCAAATTCGGTCTTTTTGCCCATAAAGAAATAGGCAATATAGAAGAAAATCTCCTTATGTCGAACTTCTAATGCATCATAACATATCTTCAATTTCCCTAGGATGTCTCTATATGGTCGTTCTTTTAATTTGTTCAGCATATTAACCCAAACCTCTTGATTTGTTTTTTTTTTATAGGGAAACCCACCCATAGTGGACATGATGTCATGAGATATAAGTGCAAAGTCACTTGAATATTTGTTAAATAAAATGAAAGAATGCACCTCATTTATCTCGCTCATTTTATGCTTGTAGTCTACCTCAAATTTAGATCGATAAAGAATAGCTTCATTTTTAGTTGTAACAATTATAATACTTCCTGAAGCAAACCAGTAACCTCCTCCAGCCAAAGCATCTAGCTGATCCTTGTGATCTATATCATCCAAAAGAATGAGAACCTCTTTCCTTGTGAATCTAGATTTAATTAAGTTAATTCCCCGATCCATTGTAGACACTGCATTTTTTTCTTGTAGTATCTCAGATATTAGTCGACTCTGTAGATACTTACTACCATGGCACTCAGTCGCTTCTCAAATATCTGGAAGGAAGCATACATAATCAAATTTATTCGAGAGTTGATTGTAGATGCACTTGGCAAGAGTTGTCTTGCCTATCCCGCCCATGCCATAAATTCCAATCATTCGAGCATTGACGGAAGGACTATCTATGCGACTCATAATCTTCTTTAGCTGATCATCAAGTCCAACTAGTTCCTTGGGAATAAGTAGAGGAAAATCTTTTCGTAACTCTTCTAGAATAGTTTCGACAACACGATTCTATCAGTTCTCCCTCATGCCTGTCAAGCAACAAAAACAATGAGAGACGATAAACCTAGAGATGGTCCAAGCAAATCTGATCCTTATCAACTCAGCCAATCCCCGCTGGAGGTTGATTTTATTCGGTGGCGTTCAAGCTCTGGAAGATTAAGTATTGATATCCTTTGTAGGTGTATTGTTTTTTTTAGTGATCGATAGTATTGGCTGGACGGGTTGGGTCGGGCCGAACTGAGCGACCCGGCACGTGCCTGGCGCGTGCGCGGGCAACTAGCGGCTAACATCACGATGACGTCAGCTGGCACGTGCCAGCGGTTGCCGCACACGCGTGTGCGGTTACCGTGCGCCTGCGTTGCACGCGCCTGCGGTTTCCCTGCTCGCATGTGCCAGCAAATTACGTGTGCTCAAGACGTGGCCTCCCCTGTCGATCCACGAGGAGGGCAGTTGCTGCTCACCCTTCACTTCCTTACTTGTGATCGTCTCAAGAATTAGTTCCCTCATATAACCTGTCACGTCCTCGCGGCCATGGTAGAGAAACTTCATCTTTATTCAAAATTGAAGTCTTTCAGATTATCAACATTTTTAGCTAGATATGAGAATTACATGATTATAGTAAATGAAATTTTAGTGTAGAATCATAATTAAAGGATCTTAAATTGATTGTAAATTAAATATTGGACAGATGTAATTTATATCAATGAATTTGAGCTAAATAATATAACATGTCATCCTTAGAATATTTGTAATCTGAATTGGTTGTCACAGTTAATCTATGGATATTAATTGATGTTGACATAGAATTTTCCATAAAATGTGGGAGCGTTTGTCCATAATAGATAAAATATTAGAATTGATCAAATCAAATATATGAAAATATGAGGACGGAAAAGAAAAGGGAGTGTCATATGTTACCTTCTTTTCCGTCAGTCCTTTGAAGGCTTCCTCGTCGACCCATAGTCCGTTATGTTTCATGAGTGGTTGGTCTTCGCAGAAAGCCCGTGTTATTTGCGAGTAGGTTGACTTGAATAGTCCCATTTACATTCGTAAGTATCAACACCAAAATTGTAAAAATAAGGCAAATAAGCTATTCAAATCTTCAACTTTACTAATTTTTCGAAATTTATGTAAACTATCACATTCAAATCTCGATTAGGCTTGCAAAGTGTGTCAAATGGAGTATCGATAAGCATATGGTCAACTCAATAAGATTTATAAATAACTTGAGCTCGAACTCAAAATCAAAAAAGTCAATTTCCAACCATTATCGAGTCGAGCCCGTGCTATTGGTGAGTAGGTTGACTCGAATAGTCCCATTGACATTCGTAAGTATCAACACCGAAATTGTAAAAATAAAGTAAATAAGCTATTCAAATCTTTGACTCTACTAAATTTTCAAAAATTATGTAAACTATCGCATCGATGCGAAATTTGTAAATCAACTTATCTTTCAATCTACCTATTTATCTTCTATTTGTCCTTCTGATTAGGTCTATCGGTTTTATTTTTCCCCATGGCAACAATATTTCCTATCATATCCTTACATTAAAGAAAATAAAAAGCGATGCAAGCTTCCCATGTTTATTTTTTTGGTGCTTTTTTGCGGGGGCAGAAACCGCTAAGATGCTTTGGAGGGCCAATCATGCTTACTCAAAGTTGTCGGCCCAATTATTCGAACCCTTTTTGGTGGGCCAAATGTGTCATTCTCCAAGTTGGAATAGCCCTTCTTGATTAGGAAGTTCTCATAACTTTTTAGGGTTCGCCATCATAGATTAGATTTTGTATCCTTCTTCTTCAGTATTGGATCTAATTAAAAGTATACCTTAAGCACTTATTAACAATCAAATGCAGAAAGCACAATATGAAATGCACGAACAGTGTTTATGATGTACATAAGCAATGCTTCAAGAATCGAATATTTCCTTTTAAAAATATATTCAATAATTGTCTCAAGGACACTTGTAAAAAAGACCATATGACTTCACAGTTGCGACTATATTCGATAGAACTTTGGCAATTCTCATGTTCTCACGAAACTACAGAGACACCTCTTTTAAATTACTCTTAAAATTTTGAGTTAGGGTGATTTTGGTTCAACTTTGCAAATTGGCTTTGGTGTAATGTAAATGTTGAAACTTACAGCTCTTTGGAGAAATGTAAATTGTGTTTGCTAAAAACTCTTTGCAAATAGACTTTAGTTTCAAGTAGTATTTGGCAAAAAAAAAAAACTTTTAGAAGGGGCTTTGACTGTATTTTTTACATTTCTTTTCTAAAAAGAACTTAAGCCCTTCACCAACTCGAGGGAAGGGCTATGGCTGTCAATGAGCCAGATTTGGCTCCATCAACCGTTAGCTGAGGTCGCCTAACCTCAGGCGATGACTGCCTTGATCTTGTGGAGGTCACTTGACCCCAAGCAAGGGCTACCTAAGGTATCGTGGCCTCGGGGGAGGGCCGCATGAGGTCATGCAATCTTGGGTGAGGGTTACCTAAGGTTGCAAGACACAAGCGGCGGTCACGTGACCCTCACTAGCCTTCGTTAGCCGGATTTGTTCTTGGTCACTCTCGTGTGAAAAAAGATGAATAATTACAAGGAGAGGCAAAACCAAAAAATTAAAGAATTGGTGAGTGCATTTTTGGAAAGAAAAAATATTTTAATCTTAATTTTAGCATGTTGTAAGTGCTACTTTGGAATGTTGGGCGAAAGTACCGTTGGGCTTTAGCCATTCCACAAATACTTTCCAACCCTTTTTGGTGGGCCAAATGTGTCATTCTCCAAGTTGGGATAGCCCTTCTTGATTAGGAAGTTCTCATAACTTTTTGGGATTCGCCTTTATGGATTATATTTTGTATCCTTCTTCTTTAGTACTGGATCTTATTAGACGAAGTATACCTTAAGCACTTATTAATAATCAAATGAGCAAAGTACAATATGAAATGCACTAACAGTCTTTATGATGTGCATAAAGCAATGCTTCGAGAATCGAATATTTCTTTTTAAAAATATATTCAACAATTGTCTGAAGGGTACTTGTGAAAAAGACCGTATGATATCATAGTTGTGACCATATTAGATAGAAATTTGGCAATTCTCATGTTCTCGCGAAATTGCAAAGACAACCTTTTTAAATTACTCTTTGAATTTGATTTAGTTCGTTTATTTTCAATTTTTCAATTGCAGTTTAAATTTTTATTTAAACTTTGACATAAATTATGCAAACATTACAAGAATAAGTACCAACCATTTTATATTGTGAAATTCTTGAATGTCGAACATTAAAAAAAATAAAATCAAACTACATCCTCTGCAAGATTGGAAAAAAGTAAAAACTCAAAAGAAGGGTTAACCCTTCCGTTTTATTTACGTGGAACGGGGGCTCCGATAACCACGGCCTTTGTTTAAGGTCCTTAGACTGGACCAAAAGTCTCTCTAAACAGACCGTTCCATATTTGCACAAGCAAAGACGCGAGCGCTATGGTCGGCCCGCCAGATTTCATCAATTCAATCCACGCAATTTCTAAAGGGCGTCGCGTGTTAATTTTTCAGAACATGTGGGGCGCTTCCGCGATTCTACAAAAGTAGAAGGACCACCGGAGTAATTTACGCGAAAAGGGGCATCGGGCAGCCAAGGAATTAATGTTCAACTGTCTTTCGTCCGTCACGGGCATTCAATGGGCAGCGCAAGAATATGGCTTCAAAAGAATTTGACTTGAAATCTGGGTCGACCCGTCAGTCATTCCTTTTATCTAACCAAAGAATTTGACTTGCGAAAATTGATTTACACGTGCGCGAAGCTGATAAACAACATCATCTACATAAATTATGTATTAAGTCAAATTCCCTTTCTTGGGAAAGCGGTCCCACAAAATTTTATGCGAAGTCGTCTTGATCGTGCACGATGCATCCCTGACATTAGCTCACCCTATCTAAGAATGGTAATTTACATTGGTTTCCATTGCGTGACTCGGGATGTCAATTGGTGAAAAACTCCGGTCGGGGATGCAGCCTTGGCACAAGAGCATCTCAGTACTTGACCGTGAAAGGAAGAAGCTGCTCGGTGCGAGGTTCTCGCCTCCTAGGGGCGGGAGGAGGGCGGCTCTAAAAAAGTTAGGTGGGGAGTGTCACATCTACGCAAAATTAGAATGCAGACATTTCAATCCATTTTTACTAAAAATTGATGGCGTGGCGATGAATCATATAGAGCGGCTGACAATGATTGACATTGATTGGACCACGGTGATATTCAACAAAATTGGATTGAAAGGACTATTAAAATTTCATACAAAATTTAGGACTAAACTGATAAGATTGGAAGGTTTATAATTAATTTGATATAATAGATTTAGGACCAATTTGATAAATGTCCCGCTCTATCATGTATAATTTTTCAAGTGAACACCTCGAGATTGATTTGATTTGGAGGGGAAGGGGGCTCCAAAAGATTAGGTGGAGATTTTGTATCATCGTCAAAAGTTAATGGCACAATAATGTGTCATGTAAAATGGGCAGCTCTAAAAAGTTAGGTGGGGAGTGTCACATCCATGCAAAATTAAAATGCAGACATTCTAGTCAAGTTTTACTAAAATTTAACAGCACAGTGATGTGTCATGTAAAATGGCTGCTGATGACTTGACTACCACGCTAGTGATATTTAGGAAAATTGGATCGAAATGACTGCATTAAAATTTCATACAAAGTTTAAGATTAAATTAATAAGATTGGAAAGTTTATAATTGACTTGATACAATAAATTTAGGACGATTAGATAATTTTCCTGCTCTATCATGTATAATTTTCAAGTGAACACCTCAAGATTGATTTTGATTTGGAGGGGAAGGGGGCTCTGAAAGATTAGGTGGAGATTTTGTATTCTCGTCAAAAGTCACATCTATTAATGAGGTGAATTCTTATAAATCCATCCTCGAATGAACTGGACATTATAATTTTTCATCATCTGATTTGAGCAAGAATCAAATAAACCAAAAATAGAAAATAAATATATATATGTTATAAAATATTTATAGTATCCACCATTCATATAAGAGACGTGTATTTTGTAAAATATGACTATTCGTTGAAACAACAGTCTTTCAATATATTTTGAAGGGACCAGCTATGAACAAAATATTTCACGTGTCCAAATTAATATTGGTTTGATTTATATGTCCTTGCTTCTACTTAAAAAAAAAAATCACAAATCGTCCACACAACCTTAATTTTTAACTATTAGAAAAACGTCTTCCACGTATGTTACAAGAAAAGAAAACATTCATCATGTAACCTCGAATCCATACAATTTCATACACTTTTCTACATGTAAATTAAGTAAAATTAATTACACCCATTCGCGTTGACGACCTTTTAACATATATTACTTCTCAATTTCTTCCCACTATTTTTGCACTAATAATCCATGTATTCTCCTAACTAGTAGTCTTACTTCTCAAGTTTAAAGTAACCTATTATACAAATATCAATTCAATCTTAAACATTCTAATTTTACTAATTCAATTTTAAACTTTTACTCTAAATTTTAATATTAACCCAATTTCTCCAAAAATCAATTGCGTAGCATCGTGTCATGTAAGATGACTAGCGATAACTAAATCATCACACTTGCTATTTCTAGCAAATTTAGCCCAAAAGGATTGCATTAAAGTTCCGCATAAAATGGACTAAACAAGAAAAATTGGAAACTTTAATTAAATTGGCATCCGTACATTAGGTTTCAGATTGGTATAGTAATTTTCGTGATCTATTATGGATAATCGTTAAAACAGGCACCTCCAATCTTCAAATTCTTTCAAAATAGTCGCTCATCACCGAAAATTAAACTATGTCACAGAAACCACAAATCCCTGAAGTCAAAGGATCCTCTTCTTGTCTTATCCTGTTCCCCGGTGGATCTCACTGTGGTGATTTTCATTTGAAGAAACCGTCTCGAACTCGTAAGGAAGGACGTTGAACGGCCGCGCGGTGCCGCAAGCCCCAACCACCTTTCTGAGACTTGGTTTTTTTGAACAGCCAGTGCGCGCTTGTGCAGTCAAAGGTAGCCGGACGACAAGACAGTACAGAGCCCGGACATGAAGGTCCGTACCGCCCCCACAAAACGCACGACGCTCGCAGAAACCCTCGTGGGGCTCGTGCGGAATCCCTCATTTTCGGACATGGAATTGGGACGACGCGCACGTGGAAAATGCCAGACTCGACCACGTCCGTTCGGATTTCCTTGTTTTTTTTTTTTTCTTGATAGATGGGAAAAGCTGTTGGACCAACCGTTCTTGGTAAGCGGGGAGGAGATATGCGTTAGTACCATTGGTTTCTCTTATTGGAATACCCAACAAGGGGCTTTCTTCGTTCCCGTGAGTATATGAGATGGTCCCATTTTGAGGGATGGGGAATTTACAGCACCGAGAAATGGGAATAGGATTTGCTATTGGAAACATTCCACCGTACAAACCATTGTGGGTCCTCGTTCTCCGTTGCCACATCATATTGTAGAACGATTTTAGGGTGAAGTTTGGCTGCAGGCCAAATCCATGATTGGTTGATTTGGATTAGAAATTTGAACTTAAGAGAACCCTAATTTTGACTCCCCCCAAGGTGATGAGACTCGATGAATGTGATTTTGTTCTTTGTTGGGTAAAAACTATGGCATTGCAGAACTTTCAACTCAAAAAGCCAAAAATTCAATACGTGATATAAGATCATATAATGCTCATAAACAATAGAAATTGTTCAAAAAGTCTTAAACTTATTGTACGGCGGCTAATTTAATCATAAATTTGTCAATTATGTCAATTTGAGCCCAAACAATTTGATGATCTATAAGTTTAGTTACAACCCTTTTAACAATTTGTTAATGTCGTATAATAGATTTATGACTAAATTAAAAATCTTTAAATTTTAGAATTAAATTGATAAATTATCAAAATATTTAGAACTAAATTGACATAATTGAAATATTTATTACTGAATTAGCCATCATACAATAGGTTTAGGATAATTGGGATGCAATGATAACTTTAAGGGTGAATTTGATATCTTTAAGTAAAATGAGATAGACCAAAAAAAAAAAAAAAGTAGAAAGATGAGTCGTATCCTGCCCTTAGACCGAATAATCTGCATGTCTTGATTTAAAACTGGACAAGTTATTCAGGCTTTATCAGTAGGATAAGATTATCCCCCGCTGAAGAACATAAAGTACTGCGCGGTTCTGCCGTTTTCAGACGATATCGCTTACCTTCGTCCCCTGGATTAGACCGGAAGAAGCACAAGCCATGAGCAAAATTGAGCTTGGGACGTTAGATTCAAGTTTAAATTATGACAAAGATGAACTTATAAAGATAGGAAACTATATATCTTGCGCTTGCTAAGAGTCCTAAATATTTAATCAGAAAAAAAAGTCCACCACAAATTTGAAAATAATATCCAAAAATCATCAAAATAATAGAAATCACAATTGAGATGACGTATTCGCCCTTATACCTTCCAGCGTAATTCTTTTTCGATAGAAAAGTCTTGACTCTCACGAGCTTTATTTGAATGCATCATCGTTCCTAGATTGAGATGCCTCAACTTGATGATTCAATTAGTGATTCGAAAATTTCCCAAAGTGTAGATGTATTAAATCTATAATAATCGATAAATTTGGTATATTTTCTTATTTACCACGGTGTAATTGGTTGCTAGCTTGAACTTAACACTCAAAAAAAAAATTCGAAAATGGAAAGAGATTGAATGAGGGGGACCTGAGATTGGGACCAATTCACAACGTTCCAAACGCATGTAGTTGGCTTCTTCAATGATGTGGGGCTAATTCCTCCTTTGTTGGATGTAATTGACTTCATAGCCAAAAGTCACAGCGGCCACGCTCCCACGTGCTAGATGTCAATTAAATTTCTCATCCCCCACTACATGGACGATGTGTGTATATATATAATTCTAGGTATTCCTTGACAAATTTATGAATTCGGCATTGTCATTGGTTCAAAATAATAAAATATTGAAGAGAGAAAAAAAATTGAAGCCCTAACCTAACAAGAAAGACTGGCTGGTTATTGACAAATCTGGAAATGTGGTTGGCCCAACCGTATTCCCAAGTCTCTTATTCCCTCCATCTCAAGTGTCGAACGCCAGTCTACAAGTCAAATCCCATTGAATGATGAGAATATGCCGGTCTATCTTCCTTGTTATCTCCAAGGTGACATCATATGGATCAAAGATTTCAAAGTTCTAAATGGAGTAAACTTTCCCTAGAGTAGTTTGATTAGCATGATACTAAATTAGAGAAAATTACCAAATAAATAATAAACATATTGCATTTGTCCCAATTAAGTCTTAAAGCTTTTTAAAAATATGTCAATTAAGTCTTTCCGGCTAATTTTAGCCGGCGATCATTGATATGGATACCAATCATTTTATATGCACAACTGACGCTATAAGGAAATTTTTGTATTTTTCAAAATTAATTATATATTTTTTCTCTTTGCTTTCTTTTTTTCAATTGTGTCGGCGAGGGTCATTAGAAACCCTCATTGATTGCAGGAGAGGACGTGAAGGTCCTGGCAAGACCATTGAGGTTTTGTAGGCCACGATGAGGCCTTTGTAGTTGACAACTGGCACAATAAAGAAAGCATAGAGAAAAAAAATAAAAAATACAAATTTATTTTATAGAAAATATAGATATTGTCCATGCCAATGCCAATCATACCACGTAGAATGACTGGTGTTTGCTTTAATGATTTCTTGCCAAAATTATCCAAAAAGACTGAATTAACAAATTGTCAAAATGTTTAAATTTAAATTGACCAAATTGAAAAGGTTTATGATTGAATTAACATAAATACATTAGGTTTAAGACTTTTTTAATGATTTCTTTTAGTAATTTCTTAAATTGATTACATCATAGAACAAGCATAAGCCTAAATGGAAACAAAACCCCTGACAAATTAAACTATATGGGTTTTTGTATAACTATTTTGTGCAATACGCGAGGTTTGGTTCACCAAAAGAAATAACGCGAGAAAGTGATTACTATTTCATTAAAAATTAGCCAATTCATCGTAAATCTATTGTATAGATATCAATTTAGTCCGAACTTTTATGTTTTGCTTATGTTATCCTAATCCTTTGCATAAAATTCCGACGTAGTTGTTATGGTTAATTTTTGTTGGAAATCGCTAACGTAATAGTTCAGCCATCATTGGTCATCCTATGTGGTATATTGCTATGTTAGTGATTTTCGGCGACAATTGACTAGAAGAACAATACTAGAACTTTGCACAAAGATTTGGGATTTTATTGGCAAAATTGAAAAGTTTAATATTAAATTGATATTCATATAAGGTTTAGAACTAATTGGATAATTTCCCCAAACTATTCATAAGAATATGAGAGACCAAGAATGGGAACGGAATAGTTACTCTCTACTTTGGTTTGCTCGATAGAATAGTTATTCCCGAACTATTTGTTTGCATGGTTTACAACAATCATGTTTGTAATAAGTTAGGAATAATAATTAAAAAAAAAAGCCAATAATATCCACTGATGAGGTTATCAAAGCCTAACTTATCGGATAATTATATTCCTAAGATTGCGGACCAGAAATGGTTACGATTCATAGATAATTATAATCTCTTTTACATTAATGTCTGTATTTTTAGTCATAATTAGAAAAGCCATATCATTGTTTAATGATATTGGTGATTTAGATTTGTAGTTATGATTTAGATTATGCTAAATAGCACTTTATTATTTACGACAAATAATAAAGTGTCATATTTTTAGTTAACTTTTACTAAAAATGTAATTACGTCATATGATATAGTAATCATATTTAGATATTTCAGCTATCTATAATTAAAATTCATGACTACAATTTAAGCTTTAATTGCCAGAAAATTAAGCTTTGACTAGAATTAAATGAAAAGTTAAATTATCAAGGGATAAAAAGTTTCAAAGTCTATTGATGTGGCTTTATTGTTGATTAATGTTGCTTCAAATTTGACGATTATTCAAACCCATCAACCCATTTGATACTAAAATGAAAATAGCATGCATAAACAAGTGGACATTTTATGTACAATATAAAAACATCGTGGCTTCATTGACTTGATCTAAAAAAGAAGTGGCTACATTCACATCAAAGTATCACTAAGTCAATTACAACTTCAAAAAAAATCACAATCCTACTCCCCAAATCACCATAACCCAACTAGAGAACCATAAAAGACTTAAAAATCCACCAACTCTAATACTACACAAGATCAGCACAATGGTAAAACACATGCATGGAACAAATACCAATTAATACGTTTTATCTCCTTCTCACTTATGCAAACTCCCCCTTCAAATGTCAAGATCCGGCTTAGAGCAAAGGAAAAAAATCGACACTCGGACCCCTGGAGTGCCAAAAGTTGGCACAAAGAGATACTTAAGTGTCAAAAGTTATAAAAGTGACACTTAAGTGCTAAAATTGAAGTAAAATGGATCATTTAAGTGTCAATACAGCCAAAATTTGGCAAAAATGCTGATGTGTCAATTTTTTTGGCAAAGCGAGTGCAAAACGGTGTCGTTTTGGTCTGACATGGTAAAAAATTAATATAATTAAATTTTAAATTAAATTTATTAAAAACCTTTAAAAATAAAAATAAAAATATTAAAAATATTAAAAAAGTTGCTGCCTCCCTATTTTTTTTTTTTTTTTATAATTTTATAATTTTATAATTTTATAATTTTTTTAATATTTGTACTTGTATTTTTAAATGTTTAAAATAAATTTAGCTTTAAATTTAATTAAATTAATTTTTATATTAATTTTTTTACCACGTCAATACCATAACGGCATCATTTTTACATTGTCTAGCCACATCAACATTTTGGCCGGATTGACACTTAAGTGATCAATTTCTCTCCGATTTTGTCACTTAAGGGTTATTTTCGTAACTTTTGGCACTAAAGTGTCAATTTGTGCCAACTTTTGGCACAAAGAACGTACTTTTGCCGGAAAAAATCCCTTCCTCTCCTAAAAAACTCTTCCTCAAGAAAACATCTTGTGCAAACTCTTAGCTTCATTTTCTGAAGCCAAGAGCCTACTTTGCTTTGATTTTCTCTTCTAGGCCTTGATTTTCCCTTCTTCTTTTTTTTCTCTCCCAATCTAATCCAGGAGTCTTATTTTGCCTTGTTTGGCACTCACTTTTGTTGTTTTTCTTCACTTGTCATAGTGAATAAATTTGCTTGCAGTTACAAATTTTGTGAGAATGTCTTCATTAGCCTAACCAGCAGGATTCCTGAGATGTGGTTCTATGACTTCCCCAAGAGTCGGTGGAAACTCTCCTCTCCCAATCTAAATCTAGATCTAGAAGTTTCTTAAAAGTGTTTGAGATATATTGGTTTAACATGTTATTGTCGTTATTGTTGTCTCCGTATGCCGTAGTATTAAGGACGTTGAATTTAGGGTGCACATTGCAAATCATAGTTTCTAGAGGGAAAGATTTTGGTGTGTGCTCATCACTAATGATTCTGGTGATCAATGCCCATTGTTTTGTTTTGCAGCTCTTTTGGGATTTGTTTTGGCCGAAAACTTGTTATATTCCTCTCATGTTTGATTATAATAAATGAACGAAATTTTCTTTTGACCAAAAAGAAAATCCTTCAAACATCTCTCTGTCTTTTAATTCTTGATTTCAGCTAGCAATATGCTCACATCGATCTCATCATGCCTCGACTAGCTTGATTAGCAAGATGCTTCATTTCTTTCAAGAAGGTAGACTATTATATCCTTTATTCAATTTGGTATCTTCAAATTAACCCACATAAAGAAATGGCAACAATTTGTACCATTGAACTTAGCTCAACCATAAAACCCTTAATCTTGATTTTTCTTATTCCACCGTAATATTTGGTGATTGAATACCACAATAGCGTTTACTCTAAGTGTACCTCATTTGAAGCTATGCCCCTTGGTTAAGACACTGGCTCCGTAATTCTTCTACTTGCTACTCTTCGATATGAGGATTAGGGTTCCTTGTGCCAACATTAGGGATTGCAATTCAACTTGGGGCTCATTGTTTCCAAAGTTTATATTTTTGAAGAGTTAAAGTTGGAGAACTGGCATCATTTTCACCGTTGTGGACAAATCAATTAAGTAAACGACACCTAAGAGAGAGAAATCAATAAATGAAGCTGCACATCATTCCCTATCCATCAATTTGGATGGAGCTAGTGGAGGAACTTAATTGCATGAATATTGAGTTTAAGAACTTGATTGTAGACTTTGGTATATTTGTGCCCGCTTCCCACCCTTCCCTTTCTCAACACTATGTGTGGAGTGTGCCTGGGATGACCCCTCTACTATTGTGATGGGTCACGTCTGGGTGGTTCATTCATTATGGGTTGCGCTCATTCCAAGGATGGCCTTTGCATGACATGGCAAGCCGACACGACTCAATGGTTGCTCAATGGCTATTGAAGTATCCATTTATGAAGAAAGACTACTTAAATTGCCGTTGTGCTGCTTTGTTTGATTAATCTTTTTCAAAAATTATGCTAACTCCTCACACAGATAAAATTCAATTAAATCTCTTATGATTTGAAAAAAAAAAAAATACATTCTTAGATTTTGTTTGTTTTCAGGAAAATAGATGATTTGATAAATAATTTCCAAAAAAATAATCAAGTGTATTGCTTACAAAAATAAACGAACAAACAAAATTTCATTGTTTACAAAAATATTTACACGTAAATTGTTGTTGATAATGATAATAAAATATTTTTCATTAATTAATTATTTCAAGTGATACAAATAATTATTTTTAAGAAAATATTTTTAAAATCATCCATTTTTCGTGAAATAAATCCATCCTTAATCTTATACTACTTGTTTACAATATGTCATTCTCACTCTTGATCTTCTTCTAAATTTTCTACTCATTAATAAATAGAGTAATTATGACCAAAATTACTTTTTGAGAGTCCTATGGCATTTTGAATATATATTAATTACTTGTCTGTTTCTGGTGCGAGGGTTCTACTTAGTTGTGCCTATTAAAGGCAGGTTATTTTATATGGAACCAAGATTCACAGAGTGCCTTCTTGTCGTGTGACTCCAAGTGATTTTGGAATAAGAATCAACTTGAGAGTTCATGTTACTTAAGGTGTAAAATTTTCAATTATTTTACCACTCAAGCTATTCCTTGAAATTCGTTCTTTTATATTGTTAAACTAAACAAAGTCATAATTATATTCTCACTTCAAAGAGAACATCACTGTGCTTGCATTTAGAGACGTTGGATTTGAGGATGTTGTTGGGCCATATACTTCTTCCAGGGATCCAATTTGACTTTACAACTAAAATCCAAGGAGACCACGCTTCCACGTGCTACATCTCAATTATATTTTTTTATCCACCCTATTGACGATTTCTAATATTATGCAATATAAAATACTAAATTCTAGGTTGAGAAATAATAATATATTGAAGAGAGAAGGGGGGATAAAAAGGAAGCCCTAGCCTAACAAGAAAGACCGGCTGGTTATTGACAAATTGGAAATGTAGTTGGTCCACCTGTATTCATAAGTCTCTTGTCCGCTCCATCTCAACTCTCAATCGCTAATCCCCGAGCTAATTCCCATTGATTGACAGCAATTTAAAATTGTTTCTGGCCCACAAAAATATACTTGAATTTTTTATGATCACTTGTTTGTTATTCATATAGGTTAAATATTTCGAAATTCTAAAGTTTCACGATGGGAAATCTAAAAGCTCTATGGAGTGAAATTTTCTCTAGAGTAGTTTGATTAGCATGATTCTAATTTGATTAAGTGTTAGAACAAGTGTAAGCCGAAATCGAAACAAAACCATGCTACTAATGGGAGAATTATAAAAAAAAGTTACAAACTTATTGCAATCGTGTTGATTAAATTTTGAACTTATTTTTTCGGCCAATTAGGTCATAAATCTTTTATGATTGTGTTAGTTCAGTCTATCAAGCCAAATTTGACCAGTTGGGGTTGATGAGGCTGCTTGCCAACGCCGATTGTTTGACCAACGTTGATGCAAACAATTTTTTAATAATATTTTATTTTATTTTTTTATTTTCATAATTATTTTTTTTTTTTTTTTTCCTTTTTTCCCCCTCCTTTCTCCCTCTTCCTCTAGTTGGTTGCTAGACTAAGGCGGTTGGCCAGTGGCGAGCTGGAGAAGGGCTAGCTTGCCTTACTGTTACTAGGTGAGGGTGAGCCTTGCTAGTGGCATGGCGAGCCCCCATCAACTTTGGCGCGGGCTTGCCTTGCTAGTAGCTCACCCTCACCTAGTGATAGTGAGGTTGAGCTTACCAAGGGCTTGCCTCACCAATGATTGGGCGAGCTTGCCCTTGCCTAGCTTGCCACTGGTCAATTGCCTCAGTTCGGCAACCAGCCAAAGGAAGAAGGAGGAACGAGGAAAAAAGAGAGAAAAAAAAGAAAAAAGAAAAAAAAAACATAATATTATTAAAAAAAATGTCCAAGTTAGTGTTGGCCGAATAAACTAAATTGGTACAATTACAAGAGCTTTAAGACTCAATCAACCAAAAAAATAAGTTTAGGATTGAACACAATTGCAATAGGTTTAAAACTTTTTTAGTAATTCTTCTCATTGCTAATTGAACTATGTAGGTTTTCATGAAATTATTTTGTGTAATACGCAATGTTTGGTTCGCTAAATGAAATAAAGTAGGAACACAATCATTATTTCGAGAAAAATATTCAATCAATCACAAACCAATTGTGCATATGTCGATTTAGTTGTAAACTCTTCAATTTTACCAATTTACTCTTAAACCTTTGTTTGAAATTCTAATATAGTTCTTCCAATTAATTTTTTGTCAAAAATTGCTAATATAGTGATCCAATCATCATCAATAGCTCCACATGATATATCACCACATTGAAAATTTAAGGGCAGTATATGTTGAAAATTTAAAAATTGTAGCTCCATTGACTTGATCTCAAATATAAGTGGCGACATTCATATCAAAGTATCACTAAGTCAATTACACCTCCAAAAACATATCTCAATCCTACTCCCCAAATCACCACAATACAAATAGAGAACCATGAAAGACTTAGAAAACTTCCTACCAACTCTAACACTACAAAAAACTAGGACAACGATGCAACGTATGCATGAACTAATAAATACCAATTGATACATCTTATCTTTTTTCACTTGTGCAAACTTCTCTTTCAAACTTCTCTTTTTGCCTTTTAAGTCTTGATTTCAACTAGTAGTGCGTTCTTGTCAATCTCGTCATGTCTTAACTGACTTGATTAGCGAGATGCTTGATTCCTTTTAAGGAGGTTGGCTATTATGTCCTTTGCCCGATCTTGTATCTTCAAAATAACTCACTTGAAGAAATGACAACAACTTGTACCATCAAACTTAGCTCAACCATAAAATCTTCTTCTTCTATTTTCACATATTCCGTCGTGAGAATTAGTGATTGAAAACCACAATAATAGATTACTCCATGTTAACCTCATTAAGAGTTACGCTGCTTAATTAAGATGTTGGCCCCCATTCTTCCACTTGCCATTCTTCGATTTGGGGATTAGGGTTCCATGTGCCAATATTAGGGATTGCAATTCAATATGAGGCTAATTGTTTATAGAGTTTTATATTTTTGAAGGGTTAAAGGGGAGAAGCGGCATCATTCTGACCACTATGGACAACTCAATCCATTTTTAATCTTCTTCTACTTGTTTCCAATCTCTCATTCTCACTCCGGATCTTCTTCCCAATTATCTACTCATGAATAAATAGTTTAATTAACAAAATTACATTGGGAGAGCCACATGGCACTTTGAATATTTATTCATCACTTCCTTTGTTTTTGGTGCAAGGGTTCGACTTAGGTGCTCTTATTAAAGGCAGGTCATTTATATCGGAATTAGATTCACAATACATGCTTTCTTGTCGCACGACTACAAGCAATTGCGAATGAGAATTAAATTCAAGAACTCATACTCCTTAAAGTGTAAAATGTTCAAACCGCTCGATCTATTCATCGGAATCCGTTTTATAATTCTTTCCATTGTCAAGCTAAACAAACTCAAAAGTCATAACTTATTGCGCGCGCATTCCATTGAAGATGTCCCTGGCAAAGTCGAACTTTCCGAAATCAGACGAGGTTGAACAATGTTCTTGGTAACTCTTGAGCCCTATCTCGGTCGAAGGCAAATTAGGATTTGGGAAGCGGAGACGAGAGCGTCAGATGTTGACAGCCCAAAAGGCGATTCTGCCGTAATCCCGCCTCTAGATTTCCTTTGACCAACTGTGCTTCAAACCCTCCGTTCCAAATCTGTCTTCTTCTTCTCAGATACAACACAGTCTGCACAACCGAACTTCAAAGTCCAGCCCCCCGTCACTTCCTGGTCTTTACCAACACTTCCATCCTGCCATCCATATCAAATTTCAAGAAGAAATACCCTTCGCAACAAACTCACTGTCCCACCCCTTGAGACCACGTCGACATATATATGATTCCATCTGTTTCTGCATACACAATCATCATAAGGAGCTTGCGGAAAGATTTGAGAGGTCCCCAAAAGAGGAAAGGAGAAGGGTCAATAATTGCACAAAGTTGCTGCTGAAGCAGCAACTGCGTGAAGCGGCGCCAAGAAAATGACCAAGATTTTCTTGCATTTGCTGCTTCTTGTGGCCTTCTCGGCCAATGCAGCTTTGGGAGGCCAGATCGTCAAGACTCTTCCTGGTTATGATGGTGAACTTCCCTTTACGCTTGAGACTGGGTAGGTGTTTCTTTCTTGTTCTTGTTCGCTTTCCTTCAGGGTAAACAGAGAGAATTGTGATGTTGGGTTTGTCTTGATTGTTTAGGTACATCTCTGTTGCGGATGCGGAGATGTTCTACTACTTCATTGAATCAGAGGGAAACCCTAAAGAAGACCCTCTTTTGCTCTGGTACAGTGGAGGCCCTGGTTGCTCTGCTTTTAATGGCCTCATTTTTGAAAATGGTCAGTCTTTTCTCAATTGTCATTTCATGGTTTGTTGTGCAAGGGGGCGTTTTTGAATGCGAGTCCATCCCAGTCACTATGGACACATTTGCCCTATCGGCATGACTATATTCACTATTCCGAGATTCAATTTTGATCGCCTCCCCTGCTGGGATTGGAAACCCTGTATTTTACCTTCCCAGAAAACTTGGGTTTTACTTTAGGCAGTTGTATTTATGGTAGAAACAGGCACAATGACGTTATAGGGGCCACAGGATAACATGGTTTGTTGTTTCTGTTGTTGTTGTGTTCATGGTGCAAACTTATATATATATTTCCTTAACGTATAGGGGCCACAGGTCAGTTTTCTAAAATTGACAGTTAATATTAATAAGTTGACTATTTAAAGAGAAACTTTTTTATTTTCAGACAAGAAACTAATGTTTATTGAATGAGGACAATGGCAGACAGATGCTTTTGTCACTCTGCACTATCTGTAATGAATTTCTGTTTCGTCAAGGGGTGAAAGGATGAAAAGAAATAGCAGAAGTAATATGTTGTTTAGTGGGTTATGAACCAACAAATAACCTGGATGATAGATGCAGTTGCAGTACTCAAGTTCTTTTGTGATTGAATTTGTGGTAGGAAGCACCAATATTGAATACTAATTCTTGAGACACGGCAAATCGTACTTGTATATACTGAGCACCAGCCCAAGAGACTGATGGGCAAGGCTTGTCTGTCATGTCTTGCTCTTCTATATACTAAGACTGGTATGCAAAGTTAGTATACTAAGTGGAAGTGGCAGATTGTAACTCAGAATATAAACAAAGTGGACCAGTGTCACCTCGTTATTTAGTATATTGCTTTTGTATTTAATTCTAATATACCTTGAATTATTTTTCTATAGTCCTGTTTGATATCTGTAGCCCAAAGGATCGGTTGATGCTGATATTATGTGGTGCAACTAGTCTCACTTATTGCTCTCAGTCTGAACTATAGCAAGAAGCAGCTATATACCAAACAGTCAAATATTTTTCCAGTTACTCATGGTTGCATATTTAGTATCAAGTCCCATCTTGTGCTTTGGTCTCTCTTAGAGGAGAAAAAGCTCACTCAATATTGTTTTCGAGTTTAGAGATAATTGTAAAAGCTTGGCTTCTTATAGGGAATGCGAAATTGACAATGGTTTCATGGAAGTTTAATCACTTTTATGAGAATCCCATTTTGAAATTGTCAGTCGTTTTCTAGCTGTTCCAAGTCGGAAAGTCTATAGAGAATTGAAAATTTATGAAATGCTTAACTCTAAAGTAGGACCCAAATGATTGCAGAGTGTCCATCCCAACCCATGTTGTTGAATTGATGCATATTAGCATTGCAAATTTGGAGACACTTTATGTTTTTCATCTTCCCTCAGTGATTGGAAATTGATCTGGCTCGGTTTTCTAGTATAATTACAGCCTGAAGAAGTAGAATCGTTGGTGAAAGTTATTATTGGCAAAATTTTGGCACTGACTTTTAAATTTTTTTAGGTCCGTTACAATTCAACATCACTGATTATGAAGGAGGTGTGCCTCAGCTGGAGTACTATCCATACTCTTGGACAAAGGTATTCTGTTTAGGAAAATTTCTCCGTATGTTACTTTACCTATTAAACATGTATATTGTTTTTCTTAGTCTTGAAAGCTTTGTTGACACCTGAAACTGTTGCGTTTATTGAATGTATGAATTCTTGGTTCTCCTTTCATTTTTGAGCATGCCAAATGACTGCCTAGTTCTGTGATGTTTTATGTGCTTATAGCCCCAAAATCACATGTTTTTATCTCTCGATTTTTGTCATTTTTTTCCCTTTCTTCCTTCTGGTGCTTTTGCGTAATGAGAGTGATAAATTTCAGACAGCAAGCATTTTGTTCGTTGATGCACCAGTTGGTACTGGCTTCTCTTATTCCACAACTGCCTCTGGTTGGTACACCTCAGACACACAAGCTGGCTGGCAAACCTATAAGTTCTTGAGAAAAGTGAGTAAAATTCATCAAAGTGATGTTGTATTTCGGTTTTCACTTCTGAGAATGCAATTGAGTAAATTGTTTTTTTTTCCCCTTAAGAAGCATCAATTAGAAGGTCAATCTGCTTATTTGATGAGATTTTGTTCTTTGTTTGGAATGCAGTGGCTGATTCAACACCCACAGTATTTGAAACTCCAATTATTTATTGGCGTTGATTCTTATTCGGGCATTTCTGGCAGTCTTCTAGTCAATCATATTGTAAATGGTAAGTAGCCATGATCTTTGATACTAGGTTACATTTTTCTTTTCAGCTTTCTGTTTTTGAACATTCTGAAAATGGCTTGCAATGCTCAAACTCTGCTGATTGCACTTTTCAGAAAATGAAGCTGGTTCTGTCCCGCGCTTGAATCTCAAGGTATAAGGGAAATCTAAGCTCGGCTTCAAGTAATAATTCAGACTAGCCTAATAATTGCAATCCCTAATTTGTGCTTTTTACATTGTTGCAGGGTTACATTCTTGGATGCCCACGAATTGATGCAGACATTAACGACAACTCAAAAATTATATTTTCTCATCGGATTGGCCTTATAAATGATGAGCTCTATGAGGTATTTTGCTTTGTGAAATAGCCAACTTGATGTATTGAATTCTTGGGAAAATCGTATTTCAAGCAATAAATAGAATTATAGTCAGCCAACTCTTCTTACGCTGAATGTCTTGATTTGAACCCACAAGGATGCTGCTAGGGTCACACGTTTTCTTAATGGATCATCTTTTATGTCAACATTATATGAGCCCATCATGAAGTTCTAGCTTTAGTTGGTTTTGTCACGATGTGGCAATATCATTTTCCTGGGATTGCTGAATTTGATGTCGATCATGTAATGTTCTCGTGCAGACGTTGAAGGAGAGTTGCAATGCTAGTTACACTGACATCGATGAAAGCACATCCTCCCCTGAATGCTATGAGGCATATGAATTTTATTCTCGGGTAAGTGATATAAACCTTGTTCTTATGCATACTACATGCAGTACATGACATTATATCATTGTGGAGATTCTTGTTATTGAATTTGCATTTTCTGTGCAGCTTATCAAAGACATAAACAAAAACGACATTTTGGAGCCTAAATGCGTCTGGGCATCCCCTAAATCCGGTGGAGAGCTCAGTTATAGATCTCTCGAAGAGAACCCCGATAACTTCATTCTCTCGCCTCCCAAGATCCCTGAATTTTGGTGCCACGTGAGTCTCTTCTCTCTCTGCAGACTTGTTTTGTCTCAGCAATAAGTACTAAATCTGCAATGAAATTACACTCAAGACTTGTAGATCAAGCAATCTAGTATGGTATCATCGTTCATTTCAGCATGACCAACCATGTTGCTTTGAGTCTCACATACAAATCTCCAATTTGTGCAAATTTTAGTGAAAAATTGATGTCTGACATTGGTCTTGATTAGCTTCACGGTGTATGAAGAGTACTAACATGCATTGACTTTGTCTGCAGAACTTCAACTATGCCATGTCCTACTGGTGGGCAAATGATCAAGGCGTTCAGGAAGCTCTTGGCGTGCGGCTGGTACACTCCCAGTGCTCACGTCATTCTCAAAGAAGCTCATAATCTTAAAGTTGTTACTTAATTTCGTTGTTTTGATCTCTATAACCAGGGAACAGTTGGCGACTGGGTTAGATGTAACAAGTCACTGCAGTACACAATGGATGTAAGCAGTGTCCTCGATGTTCACCAGAACCTCAGCACCAAAGGATTGCAAGTTCTCGTATACAAGTAAATTCAAACATTCTTGTTCAATGTCCTACCTCATAGTTCCTCTATCTAGATCCACACCGATCGAGGCATAAGTCAAACTTTCTCATGGTCGAGACGAGAAAAATCCACTGCTTTTCAGCTGATTACCGTTTCACTCTTAATTGAAGTGGTTTTGCTCTCTTGCTGAACTGTTGTGAAACTTTCTTGTTTTCACAGTGGCGATCACGACCTCACCATCCCAAGCACTGGAACGCAACAGTGGGTCAAGGTGCTTGACTTGACGATTGTGAATAATTGGCGACCGTGGCTTGTCGATGGCCAGATTGCCGGGTCAGTATTCTCGAGCAGACGTTCTCATCTCTTTAATCCTTTATGGTTTAGTTCTTTCTTTTCTGTTTTGTGATTACAGAGTCCTGAATCCTTTCTGAATTATTTGACGTATGCAGTTATACCATCAAGTATTCAGAACACGGTTACAGACTGACCTATGTTAGTCTCAAGGCAAGATCGATATTTCTCTCTGAATCTTTCGTCTTTACGAATTACATGCTTTCTTCTCGGAAGTTAACTCATTTGTCTGCGCACGCGCGCGCGTGTTTTTCGTGCATGTACTGCAGGGGGCTGGTCATTCGCCTCAAGAGTACAAGCGACGAGAGTGTTACGAGATGTTCCGAAGGTTCATCCATTACTATCCAATCTAACTTGCGACCGGAGAACTGAGGAGACTGGCTTGATATGCAATAGTTTCGGATTCTTTTCTCCTTGCTTTGTCATAAATTTTGTATCCGTAAAACCGGTGTAATCAGTAAAATAATGCAAGTTTTCAATTGGGGAATTTGGGATCACAGTGTCGATGCCGATGCCGATGCGATGGTGCCGATGGTCATGGATCGACGGCCTGAAGAATTTGTTAAATGATTTGAAGAGAGATGCCTGTACATGATCCTTCCGCATATTATGCAATTGATCGTCATCACTTCTCTTTCTGTTGGGAGTTGATCATGACCCCTCGTACTAAACCTTCCAAAGTGAGACTTGATGAATGATTTTGATTGTTATGCAGTGAAAATACGGTGCTATAGACGGAATATCCGTGAACTTGGATAGCATAAATCTAAATATGACTCCCTTACATTTTACCAAAAAAAAAAAAAAAAAAAAAAATATATATATATATATATATATAAAAAAAAAAAAATATATATATATATATATATATATTTGACTCACTTACATATCAGATAAGTTATCTGGGCTGAATCGGTAGGATTAGATTATGCCACTCGAATAACATAAAATAAAAGTGATTTGTCCCTCTCTCGCTCTTGCTCACACGAGTAGTGGCGCACCCAAATAGGTTTCAAATGGCTATCACAATAAGGCAACTAGCTAGGCTACGGTTATAAGTTGACACATGTCTGGTTTTTTCCACAATCTATATATTTGATGTTTTTAGCCCTATTATGGTAAGTCTATCAAAACACTACAAAAAATTGTGTATGTTAAGCCATCATATCGCACTGCATCCAATCTTGTTAATTTAATATTTCATCGATCAAATCAAGTTCAAGAGACGTAATAAACGGTTAGATAAGGCATCAAATTTCTAATGGATAAATGTGATCCAAATTTGGACAATGAATCAAACTCTCCTAAACCTAATAGTAAATATAGATAATCCTAATCCTATGTTTATTTCTATTCTAGTCCTGCTCTGTACCATCACACCCCTCGTGGAGTCCTTATCCATCTTTGAACCCCTTTTAAGTTTCCAAGAATTTTCCAACTCGAGTGCGGAAAGCATTGACTCATCAGGTTTCCATCTCGTGATCCCTATATTTTTGAATTAATTTTTTTTTCCTCTCTCCTCTTTAATTTTCTAATTTCTGTGATGCACATAATCATTTTTTATTTATCTTTTTTTAAGCCCATTAGTTTCGCGACTTCCGATGATAAGTCAAACAGATACGATGTTTTATCTTTATCTTTCCAACAATTATCGTCGTCATCGTCGTCATCACTTACGCCAGTAAAGCGCGACGGATTTGGCACGAAACTAGCTTCCAGATAGGCCCCACGGCAGCAAATCCCCACGCTTTTCGAAAATCTCTCCCGACCCACTTCGATTTCGGGTTGGATTTCTCCTGGGTTCCTGTCGTTTTCTTATAAAGAAGTCGTCTTGGCCACTGCCCGCATAAGCAGTCTTCGTCTGTCGAGAGAGGCTTTGATCGGCTCTGCAGCTTTCGCACGCCCACGGCTGTCTCGGGTGAAGCTCTAGTTTTCTGTGGACGTTCTTGGGTTGATTTTTCGCTGCTTTCTTTGGTCTTTCCTGGGGTATTGGGTTCCTTTGCATACGTGAGAAGTTAGATACTGTGTTTCCCCGAGTGATCAGTGGGATTGCTGCTGCTTGTTTGTGTCGATGATGATGTGAATGTGTTTGCTTACGTGTCTGATGATTTTGGGGGTGTCACTTGCCTGGTTGGTTGTGTCGGTGATGATGTCTCTGCCGACCCAATTCGATTTCGGGTAGGATTTTTCCTGGGTTTATGGTATTTTCTTATAAATATGTCAGTCTTCTCCGCTGTCGCATAAGCAGTCTTCGTCTGTCGAGGGGGCTTTGATCGACTCTGTAGCTTTCGCAAGGCCACGGCTGTTTCGGGTGAATCTTTAGTTTCTTGTAGAAGTTCTGCGGTTGATTTTCCACTGCTTCTTTTTTTTTCTGGGTTTTGATTTGCTTTGCATGCTTGAAACGTTAGATGCTGTGCTTCCCGAGTGATCAGTGGAGTTGCTGCTGCTTGTTTGCGTCGATGATGATGTAAACGTGTTTGCTTACATGTCTGGTGATTTGGGGGCGGTTACACACTGATTTTGGAATTTGGGTTGATGGGTGATTTCGATTTTTTTCTTTTGTTCTTTTTTGTTTGTTTGTTTCGATTTGAATTGATTGTAATGTAATCGGTACTGCTGTTTGTGTTGCAGAGATAGATTGCGCGCATGAAAGAATGGAGTTGGGGAAGATTTTGTTTGTTCTTCTCTGTGCTAGTCTGGCTATAGCTGGAGTGGTAAAGTTCCCCCTTTTTTTTTCCTCTCTCCCGTAGTCTTGTGTTTTTGATTTTTCAAATTTGAATTTGAAACCGATGCAATTCGGGTTGAATTATGTAAACAGGTTGCCGCTCCGCCGACATGCCCTGCCAATGACCTTGGCGGTGAATGTGGTGATGCTGATGATTGGAAAGGAGAATTTTTCCCGGGCATTCCTAACATTAAGTATGAGGTGAGGCTTTTTGGAGAAGGGTCTGTTTAGCTTCGATTTCGTTGCAATTTTACTTCTTTGACTTTGTGTTAGGGCCTCCAAAAGTTTGCACAGCAGATCGTGTTTTGTTTTAGCTGCTGCATGCAGGTTAAAGTAGTAAACAAGATTTTGTTGTATGTACTGAAAGAAAATTCAATAATTTTGCTTGAGAACTCAAAAGTCTAATTTTGAACTTTGTTATATACTGTTGGAAGTGCCTGCTGGTTGAGATTCTCAATTAAAACAATGTGCTTCTCATTTAGGGTCCTTCAAGCAAGAACCCACTGGCATATAAGTGGTATAATGCTGAAGAGGAGATACTAGGCAAGAAAATGAAGGTGGGTTCTGTTTCCTTCCTTGGTGATTTTTTCTTTTTGCTTTGCCGATCAGTTGGGCAGGTTATAAATATTGATAGCTGGCTGATGTTGCAGGATTGGCTTAGATTTAGCGTTGCCTTTTGGCACACATTCAGGGGAACAGGAGGTGACCCGTTTGGTTCTGCCACGAAGTTTTGGCCCTGGGAGGATGGCACAAATTCTTTAGATATGGCCAAAAGGAGAAGTAAGAACTGTTTATCTAGGAAGTCAACAATAACTGTGTTCCAGTTTGGAAAATACCTCAGTTTGGATTGTATATAGGAATCAGTGCTAATAACTTTTTATTTTATTCTGCATTCGATGAACAAAACAGTGAGGGCCAACTTTGAGTTCTTGAAGAAACTTGGAGTTGATCGATGGTGCTTCCATGACAGGGATATAGCTCCTGATGGCAAGACATTGGAGGTGAGTAAATAGTCGAAGTCAGTTTTGGTATTACAAGTTCATATGTAGATTTTGGTTGCTCAGGACAATGATCTTAGAAAAAAGTTTGAAATGCCCGTTCTTAACTTGTTCTGATGCAGCTGCCCATGAAAATTCTTAATCCAGCAGTTGAGTTTAAGTTTGCTCTTTGTTGTTACTGTCACAGGAATCTAATGCAAACTTGGATGAAGTAGTGGCCCTTGCGAAGGAGCTGCAGGTAGACTCCTGGACAAACAAAATAATGATTGGTTTTGTTACAGCTGTAGCACTTCTATGATGCCTTCTTTACGCAATTAATGAAGTCCTCTAGCCCATTGCTTGAACACATGAAAATCCTTAACCAGACTCTGAATTTTCTATATTAGAAGCATTGGCTCAGCGTTGATTGATGGAGTGTTTGGATGGATGCTGATTTCGTATTATTTCTGAGAGTCCTTTATTCATAAAGCGTATTCTTAAGCTGTGAGGGTCTTTTGCTCCTACTTTCTAAAATATGATCAAACTTGATGTTGGGACTTGAAAGCATGGTTTCTAATTCATGTTTCCATGTTCTTGATATTCTGAGCTTAATTTGTTGAATGCAATAGAATTTCGGAGGGAAGTCTCACGACTTGTATAGGTTCCATCAAGGAAGTTCTTTTTATTTCTGCTCTAGACTATCTGTTATGTCTCGAGTAAGATGACATCTAGCAATTGTTTGTTATAATTTTATTGGATGTCCATGTTATCTTGTTAAGCATCAGCCATTATTGGTCAATATGCTATAGAATGATACAAGTGAATGCAGGTAAGACTCCCTTTTTTGGTTGGCTTGAACAGGAATGCATCAAATTAAAAAATAGTTTATGTCTCCAATGACACAAGTGAATTAAGCTCCCAGTAGGTCCACAAATACTCTGGCCTTATAGTTGAGTTCTCTTTGGCATACAGGGAACTGAAATCCGTCCTTTGTGGGGTACAGCTCAATTGTTCGTGCATCCCCGATACATGCATGGAGGTGCCACCAGGTAATATACATGACTATGCATACTTATCTATAGAATGACAGTATTTATAAACTTAGCGTGTATATAACCATATAATGCATGGAGGTGCCACCAGGTAATATACATGACTATGCATACTTATCTATAGAATGACGGTATTTATAAACTTAGCGTGTATATAACCATATAATGCATTTGTTTTCAATAGCCCTGAAGTTGAGGTATATGCATATGCTGCTGCTCAAGTCAAGAAAGCCATTGAGGTAAACATTTTTTGGAAGCTGTTGTATCTTTTTTTTCTGTCGCAACTTCTGGTTAATACTATATCTTATTGCTTTACGTGGACAGGTCACCCACTATTTAGGAGGAGAAAACTATGTCTTCTGGGGTGGTCGTGAAGGATATCAAACTTTATTGAATACTAACATGGGACGAGAGCTGGATCACATGGTGTGTTTGATAGCCTGCGCTTATGTTACTCTTTGAACTTTTGCCTTCTAAGCTTGCTTGATACTGGCCGCATCACCTTAATCATCTAGTATTTTACATTTTCCTTCAACTCAGCTTAACATCCTATCCTTAAAATACCTTTCATCATAATTGACAGGCAAGGTTCCTTGAAGCAGCTGTTGCCTATAAGAAGAAGATTGGATTCACGGTAACGTCTTTCTTGACATTTAAATGGAGCAGTTCTAATAGAATTAATGTTCTATTGGATTGGGATTATTTGGATTTGTGTTTGGACTCTTTTATATTTAGCATCCGTTAGCTCTGCCACTGAAATTCTTCCATTTAAGTGTTTATTTTGCCTGCCATATCAGCTTTGCCTGATTTTCCTTTTCCATGTGCTTAACCAGGGACTTTATTGCTTGAACCTAAGCCTCAAGAGCCAACAAAGCATCAGTATGATTCTGCATCTGTGTAAATTGGTAAAGCAGCTTCCATGAATCACCTTTACTTATGGGAGTCTTATTACAGGTATGACTGGGATGTTGCTACAACTGCCAGTTTTCTGAGGAAGTATGGCCTTTTAGGTGAGTATCAAATGACTTGCCACGTAGGAATATTGAATTAATGAATTGCTGTGTTGTTCTTTTCCTTTACTCATGTAAGTTATTTGGTGTTGGTGTACCTGCAATCCAAGGAATTTTTTTTTTTTAACTTTTTAGTTCTTCTGCCTATTTTAAAACCATGTCTTGATGTTGCTCTGTCCATCCCCTTGCAGGAGAATTTAAAATTAATGTTGAGTGTAACCATGCAACTTTATCCGGCCACAGGTATTTCATGCTATGTGATGCTAAAACTGAATGCTGATTTGCTGCGAATAAGTTCTTGAACTTGGATTGTGTACCTGAAGATCTCATTGCTTCGGTGAAACTTGACTTCTTTTTTCATTTCTGTAGTTGTCATCACGAGCTAGAAACTGCTAGACTTAATGGTCTATTTGGAAACTTAGATGCCAACACTGGCGATCCACAGATTGGTACTTTTCTATATCCAAATCTGGAATATGCACAATTAAAACATCTTAATAGTATTAGTAATTATGTAATGCAATCGTTGACAGGATGGGACACCGATCAGTTCCTCACTGATATTGGAGAGGCGACTTTGGTCATGCTCAGTGTGGTCAGAAATGTAAGTCAAAAATTAATTTTGCTTTTGGATAGTTAAAAAGTCTTGTTGGGAACTTTATAACTATGTTCTTCATCCTTGCCTTTCATAGGGAGGATTGGCACCAGGGGGCATCAATTTTGATGCCAAACTGTAAGCATCCTTTTCTTCTCTTCTCAATGGGTCTTTTCTCTTTTTTGGATTAATACTGATTATAGAGGCTATGAGTCATAATATGGATTTGGCCTAGTATTGTTTTTAATGCTTCATTTCACTGAAGTATAAATGTTGTTTGTGTGATATTGTAGACGAAGAGAAAGCACAGACGTTGAAGACTTGTTCATTGCTCATATTGGTGGAATGGACACCTTGGCTCGTGGGCTCCGAAATGTTGCCAAGCTGATTGAGGTGAACTAATTACTTTTGTTCAACTCATTGATGTTCCTAGTCCCGACAGTTTAGATACTTCTCCTCAATCAACATGACTAATTATGCTCACTTTTCAAACATAGGATGGTTCTCTGGACGAACTTGTCAGGAAGCGATATGAGAGCTTTGATACCGAATTCGGGGCACAAATTGAGGTACTTCTTCAGAGCAAGCATGTCCTCTTACTATTCCCTTTAAATATGCACCGATTCTTCACTCTCTTTAATTTTTAATTTTTATCTTGTTTTATTTTATTTTTTTATGATTGATCCTGAACTTTCTTCGTCAGGCTGGTAAGGTGGATTTTGAAACACTTGAAAAGAAGGCTATGGAATGGGGTGAGCCCAAGGTTCCTTCAGCCAAGCAGGTAATATAGAATGACTTAATGAGGACCTTACATCCTTCACTTTATAATTCTGTTCTTAGGTTCTGTGCTTGGCTTATGTTTCTAGTCTTCTAATCTTCCTTTTTAAGTTAATACAGATGCTTTAATTACTAGGAAAACTCTAGAATGTGTTACTACATGACTTGGCTAGTGGTTGCTTGATCTTAAGTTGTAGGTCCTAAGAGTGCTAAATACAACACTGTTAATCAAATGATGCCACATTTGCATGTCTCAATGAAGATTTAGTCCTAATCAAATAATGTCACATGTTTCATGTAACCAAGGACTTAACTAACTGGCTGTGGCAATGGACCAAAGTGCTTTTAAGTAATGCGTTTTCTTTTGTGTGTGAGTTATTAGGACAAATATAGGAGATATAACTGTCAAATATTGATATATTCATTGCCTCGATAAGTTGTTTCTGAAACATTGAATTGGAGCTACAATGTTTGCTATTAATTACAAATTATGAACTTCTCTAGTATGCTATCCCTTTCTTGGCTACAATTTTGCACTGAGCTACTCTTGATTATCTTGGGTGCTTTCCACACCAAGTACTTGAAACGTCATATGTCCTTATACTATAACCTCAGAATACACTCACATCACCATCTGATATGTAGATGACGAGCACCATCTACTTCTATATCATAGCATATTGACAGAGTCTTGATCTTGGAGTTTTTTTTTCCCCTAGCAAGCATTATCCTTTTTCACGTGTTGGTATGGCTTGATCTGATGTACCTGTTTGCCATATTTTCAGGAACTTGCGGAGATGATTTTCCAGACTGCATTGTAAATAAAGCAAGGGTGCCTTCTTTTTTTGTTAACTTAGAAAGATTGTATGGTTCTCTGAGATATAATGCTAGTTTCACAATAACACTCTAGTTTCCTTGAACTCAGATGGTTTTAGTAAATCAAATTCAACCTTTATGTTCTTGGAGCAGTATCATTGCATCTTTATCCTAATTCTGCACTTGCACGTGGTATTTTCTAACGCTCTTTCTGATACGAAAGAGGTAGCTACATCTTTTCGCTTCTGGGTTTATGAACTGTTACGTTCATGCATGAATTTTTCATGTTTAGGGAAAAATATGATGTTGCCGGATATCTGATTGATTTGATTTGACCGATCAATGGCCATATGAGATGCGTTTCAGTGTGAAAGTTAAGAAGTTATATAGTTTATAGTTTATGATTGATTTGTTTTGCCACATGCTAATCGTTACTCCACTTTATGCACCCACAGTACAAATTACATTGGCAAGACTAGTCGACATCTAGCGCCCATTGGCAGTGAGCTGGTTTTGATGCTTGTTCAATAGAATCGATCATATTGCGATAAATTTGTCCAAAGAGTGCAGGTTTTAGTGATTTTCGGCCCTAATGATACGATCGGCATGATGTTAGATGAGTTTCCTTGCGTTTGATATGGAATAGCTGTATCTACGCGTCTCGTATGCAAATACAAATTTAAACAAGTGATAATCGCAAAGGCTCTGAAGGCACACGCGCACGTGTTCAGTCTCATCCGAAAGCTTAGATGTCGAGTTTTACTTTACTGAGAAGTTCAAAATGTGGCTTATTTTATGGATTGAATCCATCAAAAAGCTCATCCAAAAAAACCTAACCCTGAGGAACCACTCAAGAGGAGCCTTCTATCAAATCTGAGAAACAAGTGCACTTGCTGATATTGACCTCTTTTAGTGCGATCGTGATGTTGGCCTCTCCTGGTAAAATCCTGCAACTGCTCACTGCACACTCTCATGACTCACATGGGTCCTAAAAGAACCAAATCCTTTGCTCGAGGAAGACGGAATTGGGACCGTGGCAACGAGTGCCGCGTCATTGGGAAATCACTTGGAACATGAGATATGAGTCCGACCAAGCGTTTTACTGCGTCGGTTGTGAATCGCAGTTATGCGGAATGAGCATTAGAATAGAGCCGGCAAGGAGATCTTCATAAATTCTAAAAAAACATGAAGTTTGTTGGTTGTTTCGTGGTCTGGCTTTGTCTTCTTTCTCACTCTAGACTCTCTCACAGATAGGTATCTAGACTCTCTCAAGATTCCCTGGTGAACTTACTTTCAATCTTGAAACAGAGCGAGCAATATATTAACTCTCTCTCTCTCTCTCTCTCTCTCTCTCTCACTCACTCACTCAAAAGATTGGGGTAATGTCATAGCTCTCTCTCTCTCAAAAGATAGGGTAATGCCATAGCTGTCCTTTCACCTAAAGACAGTTGCAAATTATACCTAAAAGTCTAGCTCCCAAAAGCACTTTTGTATTATCAGTCATTAACCGAGGAACCTGAAAAGATAGGGAAGGAAATGAGTGAACAATCACAGTTTTGTGAGTAGTGCATATTTCTTCTAAATAAATCGAATATCTACTATACACTTTACAAAATAATGTTCAAAACTCATTTTATTTCTTAGTATGATACATATAAGATATAAGAATAATTATATTGCTTTAACATTACCATATACATATAAGAGAATATTTGTTTAATTAACAATATTATAACAAATATCAATGGTCTAGTCTTTTGATAAATCTTATCAAATTATATATTAATGGTTTAAACCATTGATTAATCTCATCAAATCCACGCTAATAGTCCATTCCATGAACCATCTCAAATTGCATGTAAGTGGTTCATTCCATTGATCAAATTCGTGTTTAAATATTAACCATAATTCTGCGTAACGCCCTATGATAAGATAACTAAACTCGTTTCTTGGCAATGTCTCCACTTATATTGCTAGTGCTTGGCCCTTAAGGATATTTTAAACTAACATGCACGTACCTACAAACCTCTCAATAAGCTAACAGATATTAAGCACCAGCACAAACTCATACTAGTATCCTTTACAATTCACAAGCCAATTCAAAATCAAATTATAAACAGTTTCACAAACCAAACATATTATCTTTCTCAACCCATTCATCAAACTAAATACATTTCTCAGACCATTTCAAAATCCATTTCATAAACTAGGTTCACAATGTACATATAACATTTCGCAACATGTTTCATAATCCATTCTCAACTACCTAGTAAATGCTTGATCTAGAACTCATAATATATAGAATCTCTATAACTTTCAAGACATAAATTTACAAATTCATAAAATAAATATCACCACTTACTTGGAAATGCCCACAAAGTGTTATTTGGTATCAGAACTCCCTTTTGGTTGCTCCAATCACATCAACTTTGTCCCAATTTTCCCTCCTAAACGGAGATCTTGAATTCGCCCCCACGGGAAGGCAGCATGTAGTCTCGAGTAAGTGTATGTCGGCATTGATTCTTCCAACTAGTTATCTATGGTGTTAAAGTCTTCTAGTGTTTCCTCTTCTTCTTGCGAGTAGTCAATATGCCTGCAAGTCTTGCAAGTGGTGTCAGTTTAGGAAAGCCTTCTTATGCCATTTGATTAATTTAAGTTCGTAATCTTAACAATTAGATGAAAATCAACTCCAAAACTAGTAAGACTACCTTAACTACAAATTAGTTAAACTATGACTACTATGAGCTAACAAACAATGTACTATTCGTGCCGACGGTTTGTAACCCTAAAAATTAAACGAGAATCAATTTTAAAACCCAGTAAAACTTCACTCTAACTACGAATCGCCTAAACTATGCCTAAATTCTAACAAAATAACTTCTATGCGCTAATAAAGCACTCACTTGAAGTGATTATTCACACTTAAACGTAATGCGGAACTTGCATGTGAAACCTTAAAATTCCGCTCCTACAAAACCATTGCTCCAAATTGACTCCGGTCAAAACTGACAGCTCAAAGACACTATAATCTATTATTTCTATAAAATCTCATAACTCAATAACTCAAAAATTGGACTTTGTAGTTCAATTTGCTAAACTTTGAATTTGTGCCTAACCCAAAAAGTTACTCCGATTGAATGAATAAAAGACTTGAATCCTTATTGGGCATTGCAATTCGGGGTTGAATCGGTGTGTCATGGTGTCTACATCGCATACATGGAATCTCTCCTTTTTATTCTTCTTCCCTTATTTTCTCTCTCCCGTTTTGTTTTTTCTTTCCCGTGCATTGCTTTCGGTCCTCTCTCTCTCTAAAATCAATTTCCTAATGCACAATATTCTAGTTTCCCAACTAATCAGGTTAAATTAGGATCAATTAGGACAACAGTATCTTCTGCACCATTTCTTCTTCTCATTTTTCTTGTGGGCCCCCACCCTTTGACAGGTCAAGATATTAACATTATATATCTTCATGAAGTCTGAGAGACCGACCAAAAAAAAAAAGAAGTCTGAGAGGCGTCCATTTGGATCACTGGATGCCCCGGTGCCTTCACTCTCTTGGCAATCTTGTAAGAGAACGGTAAGGCTTAAACATACAATGACGACGATGAAAATCCCCTCGGGGGGGAGGTCAAAATCTTTGGACGAGACTGTTCCCCTCGCACCTTGTCAAATGCACGCCGTACGATTCAGCAACATTACATTTAAGACCGACCTATAGCAGGGATCGAAGTGCTCGGGGAGCACCTGGTTAGTGTCAGGAGATTTTCCTGTCTAATCTTTGGAAGGACGTGGCTATCGCGTTTCTAGCTTGGGAAGTTCCAATGAATATCTTGCGCCTTTTTTTTTTTTTTTTATGCCACTCTTATCTCTCCTTTTTTCTGGATCTAATGTCAGAGCTTCAATCCTAACCCTCATTCAACACCGTTCGGCGGGCCTCCCCTTCAACGGTGAGAAAGGGCGCTGGACACCCACCAACTTTTGGCAAGCTGGACATAGGATCCATCCTCTCCGATTGTCGCACGAAATCTCAGATCACGATCAAACGCCTCCAAATGCCGGTCCTAAACGACCAAATCTCGTCTCGACATATGCCCTAAGAGTCTATTAAGCGGCGCAACCTCTTTTTGGATTAATCTGCTAACCTAGCCAATCACATGACAAGAAAAATCGCGATAGAGATCCACGCCTGATCCCGGGGCGAAGCATGGATTTCCGCGCGAGTTCTAGATTTCACCTAGGCCTCATCTACCCGTACCATCCGAACGGTAAGCCTTGGCGGAATTTAGGCCTGTTAGGTAGCTATCGCCACGATTTGGTAGACCCCGGAGCCTTCATTAGAATCGTGGGCATGCACGGCGAGCATATAGCCTTTCCTAGTGTCGCAAAAGGAGCGTGTAGAAAGCACAGCTCCATCATCACCTTAGGAAAACCTCCCCTCTCCATTCTCCGTTAAAAGCATGAAGCCGCGGGCCCTTCACGGTCCTGCTCTCTGTCTTCTCCTCTGCCTTCTCTTCCAGTCTGGACTGTCCCAAACGGTGGTCAAGTCGCTTCCCGGATTGCCTGGAGACCTCCCTTTTTATCTCGAAACCGGGTCTGTGACATTCCCTTTCACTGATTTGTACTGTTGTCCTTCTCTCTGTTTCTCTCTGTCTCTCTGTCTCTCTTTCTCTGCGTACTCGTTTGAATCTTTGTACGTTGTGACTGATCCTTTCCCCCCTTTTTTTTTCTTGTTTTAGATACATTGGAGTTGGGGAGTTGGATGATGTTCAACTTTTTTATTACTTTGTCGAGTCGGAGAGGAGCCCGAGAGATGACCCTCTGGTGCTATGGCTCACTGGCGGCCCCGGTTGCTCTGCTCTCTCCGGACTGATTTATGAGATCGGTGAGTCCTCCTCTAAACCTTTGCCTTTGCCAAAACACAGGTCAAGAGAAACCAAGCTGAGCCTGTCAGATGTGGTGGTCAACCACCGACAGTGAAATCTAAGATTCCTAATTTTCATGATCACTGTCTTACTGTCTTAATCAACTAATACCCTTTTGTTTGCAAATCGAACTCCATACTCGTGGGAGGTTGATTTCGAGGCTTCATGCCCAACAAGATTGTAGCTGACAACCAACCTTTAGAAATCAATCACTACTTTCCTAGGCAAATAGTTACTATATTATGTCTCTTATGTCAATGCCACAAAAGGGGATATTAAATAAATGGAATTAGGAGACAATGACATTTCTTCTTGGTTCAAAAAGTAAGTTCATGTGGCACTTGATTTTTGCAGCCGTCGCATGCAATAAGTTGATTATGGCATGATAAATGGACATGTCATTAAATTTTGAAATTTTATGTATTCTAATACGGATGTTCATTACATGTAATGCAGGTCCATTTACGTTCAATTATGAGAAATCTACTAGATTCAGACCAGCACTCAAATTGAATGATTATTCATGGACAAAGGTAACAAGAATTCATTTATGCTACATGAACCTCTTAGTTTGATTGGACAACCGTTGAGTATACCATATTTATAGTCTTATATGTTAGCAAGCCGTTCATGACTAGCTCTGCTCACTACACAGGTGGCAAATATTATATTCTTAGATCAGCCTGTTGGGACTGGATTTTCTTATGCTAATAGCTGGGAAAGTTATAATATGAACGACAACATTTCGGTCGCAGAATCTTACGAATTTCTAAGGAAGGTAAAGTCAAAAAGAGAATTTTTATATAAAGGAGAGTCTCTACATAATTAATACTATTAATCTCTTTTTAATCTTTTGGCCTTGTTGCTCAATTTAGTGGCTTAAGCTCCATCCCCAGTTTTTGAGCAACCCACTCTACATTGTTGGGGACTCTTACTCGGGTGTCACTGTTCCAATGGTCGCTTTAGAAGTTGATAAAGGTATCATTATTTATTCATTTTTTATATTCTACTTCCTCGTGAGTAACCATTTTATATTTGCAATTCTACATGTCGATATTTTTATATTTCAAAAAGTTTCAAATAAAAAAGCCCAAGTGTGTAGTCCCCAAATTCAAATTAACCAAAAAATAAGAAAAATATAAGTCAATTCAAACGCGTCCTAAAAGACAATTCTGTTTGTTTCTTTGGGGGATCATGGTCCATTATGATTTATACCAGGAAATGAAGCCGGTTTGGAGCCTAAGATGAATCTTAAGGTAACTATCGCTATCATCACATTAGTACACTCATTATTTTGCATTTCCTTTTTAAAAGAATGAAACTTATCGGTTCAATTTGATTCAGGGCTACGTACTCGGAAACCCTATAACAAATTATAATAGTGACCTCAATTCAAGAGTCCCATTTGCTCATCTAAAGGGTCTTATATCAAATGAGCTATATGAGGTAAAGACTTATGCTTTTTCTACAGCATATCACGTGACAAATTTTTTCATGTTTTTTGTTATTGCCTGGTGCGTGAAAAGATTGATTGAGACGCATACTAAATGTATTAGATGTAGATGTGCATCGTTATTTTTAGAATAAAATACAAATTCATAAAATTTTCTTAATTATCAAGACTAATATCATAAAAAGCGAGAAAACAAAAGGTAAAAGTATGTGTTCTGAGATTTTTGCCCACACCAAATATTTCTCCACGAATCACTTATTTTTATTTAATATTTGATTCTAAAATTAATGTCCATCTTATTTATGTATTCCAGTCAGCTAAAACAGATTGTAACAGCAAGTACTTAAACATCAACGAAAGCAATGCTAATTGCGTCGACGATATTAAAGCTGTGAACCTGGTTAGTTGGCATTCATTCTTTTTTTTTTTTTTGCCTCCTCTTTATTTCCTTATTATTTCTTTCTATCTTTTTCCCCTTTTTGACAATATTTTATTATTATTGGAAATTCCATGTATTGAACCTAGACTTTTTGCTAACTATAGTGCGTGGAGAATATAGATCCGGCAAACATACTGGAACCGAACTGTGCGACTCAGGCTCGCAAATCGACGGTGAGTGATAGGTGGGACCCGACCTTAATAAATCGAGACCGTTCACCTCTCCTTTTGCCGACACAGAGAGCTTCCCGGGTTTGGTGCCGGGTAAGTGTCAGCTATTTAGCATCATAATGTAATCTATAATTAGAAACATCTCGATTATTTTTCTTTTTACCTTTTAACTAATTTAATTTTAGGAAAAATGACATAAACAGTCCCTACATTTTGACTCGATATGTAATTTGGTTATTGAATTTTTAATTTGTTTGATATAATCTCTAAACTTTCACCTAATGTGCAATTTAATTCGTTTAATATAATCTTTGAGCTTTTGATTCATATTCAATACGGTCCTTGAACTATATGAAAATATTTAGTATAGTCATTCCAATAATTTGAGACCAGGAATTCTTTAAACATTTTCATACAATTCAAGAACTATATTGAACATATATTTAAAGTTCAGGATTACATTGAATAAATTAAAATTTTATGAACCACTTACAAATTGAGCTAAAGTCAAGGATCATATTGAACAAATTAAAAGTTCAAGGACCAATTTGTATGTTGTGCTAAAGTTCAGGGACTGTTCCTTTAATTTTAGCCACATTTGCACTTTGACTTTTCTATACTTAAAATACCTAAAACTTCCATAATATATAAACATTAACACATAGATTCGAGTATAAGGTTTTCATAATTTATCAGAATTTGAATAATATATATATTTTATTTTGACGAGAAAACAAGATGTCATTTTTTGTTTTGTTGAAGTAGACGTGACTTAATTAATTAGATCTTTGGTGGACCATCATCTTCATTGGTCAAATTACTACTTTTTCGGATTAGTTGGATCCTCTACTTCATCATCCATTCTCTACTCAAGAATATCAAATACACGTTAACATTTACGTTCAAGAGAAACGGGAAAGAAAAGAGTAATGTTCACATCATTGATTATTAGCCACACCATAGTAATTATGTACAAAACAAATTTGTTACGCTGTAATTAGTATCCATTTATATCAAAATTCGATAATTAATATATCATTAAAGAACAAGGCTAGAAATTAGAAATGAAAAATCTCGAAATCTGATGATCTACCTATTTTCTTGATAATAACAAAAATTAAAGAATGTCTTGTAAAATATTCCTAATATAAAGAATCATGATCAAATTGCAAAGTTCCCAGCTCAATTTAGTAACCTTGTTTTTCAATGTAGAATTATAACTATCTCTATTCCTATATCTGGGCTAGCGATGGAGCAGTCCAAGATGCTCTTCATATCCGAGAGGTATATCAATTTGTAATGATGATATAGTAAAATCACTCTTTAATCTTTTTGCTCCTTTTTTTTATTATCTATTTTTGGTCTATGTTTTGTGATGTGTTTAATGATAAGCCAGGGGACAATTGAGGAGTGGGTAAGGTGCAATAAGACTTTATCTTACACATCCAATGTCCTAGTTGTCATTGACATACACAAAGAGCTCATAAAAAGGGGATTTCGAGCGCTTATTTATAGGTAATTACGCACCACTTTGCAATGTGATTTATGGCTCATAGTTGACCTACTTCCTTAATTTAATATTACTCTTTCTTAACGTGTAGTGGTGATCACGACATGGTCATCCCGTACGTGGGAACTCAAGCCTCGATCGACACACTGAATCTGACGATTTCTACAAATTGGCACGCGTGGTTTGTTGATGGACAAGTTGCCGGGTCTGGTTTCGATAACAACCTCCTAACTATTGCATAGTTCACTTTCTATATAAATTGTCCTGACATTGCGGTACTTATGCCGATTTTATTGAATGAGGCTCCTGCATGTTCGATACTCGGTGAAAGTAAAAGTCTGTCCATCCGAGTTCTCTAGGACAATATCGCAAAGAGCATGTATAGTATCTAGACAATTTATCCTTTATTTTTATTATACCTTCTATTGGGTATCTCAATTGTTTGTGCATGCTTTGCTCTCTTTTCTTTCTTGTAGGTATGCTACGCTATACTCTTCCTTTCCATCCCTATTAACATTTGCAACCGTCAAGGTAAAGAAATTCATGTCCTGTATTTTCTTCCTTACAAGCCCTTTTTTCTTAGCTTTTTCACATTTTCATATCTTAATTTCAACGAAATTGGCTCCTTAGAAGCCGTGAACCGTACGTTGAAAGTGGTGTTATATGAACTCTTCGTGTAGGGAGCGGGACACACGGCTCCAGAATACAAGCCCAAGGAATGTTTTGCGCTGATTAGTAGGTGGTTCGATTATTTTTACATTTAACTTGCCCTTGTATCTCCCTTTTAGTTCGACGATTTATATAATAAACACATCGTTGATGTAATAATTTTCCGGTGCTATGATTTGAGAATGATGCTGAAATGGATGTCCTTGCTCATCTCTACGAATTCCGGATTAGATTGAGCTCCTCAGACATCTAACATTGTGACACCTCAAAGAGTTTTTTTTTTTGCACAAATGTTGTTGATGAGTGGTAACACTACACTCAATAAGTAATTGATGGGGCATACATACTTTACATTTTTTTTAATGTATTGATCTATCTCATATCATATGCGTTCAATACCTCAATAGTCAAACTGTTCCATGTGGAGTATGTTTAATTGGGGCCCCAAAGGCACCATTGACACTATCCTCGATAAGTAATTGGGAGCATCGCTCCCTTATGCACCTCCTCGGTCATGGAGTGATCGATGGAAATGCAACTTGCAATGGCTCAACAACGGTACATTTGTAAGGCTGATTATTGCTACTGGTTGTTTGTAAAAAGAAAATTTGGTTTCGCATAAAAAAGTCTGGAGGGATGTTGGCCACTCTATAAGTGTGGGCGTATTCTTACTTGTGGGCTAGACCGATAGCAGGGATCGAATTGTTTGAGTAGCACCTAGTTAGTGTTAGGAGATTTTCCTGTCTAATCTTTGGAAGGACGTGGCTATCGCGTTTCTAGCTCGGGAAGTTCCAATGAATAACTTGTGACTTTTTTTATGCCACTCTTATCTCTCCTTTTTTCTGGATGTCAGAGCTTCAATCCTAACCCTCATTCAACACCCTTCGGCGGGCCTCCCCTTCAACGGTGAGAAAGGGCGCTGGACACCCACCAACTTTTGGCAAGCTGGACATAGGATCCATCCTCTCCGATTGTCGCACGAAATCTCAGATCACGATCAAACGCCTCCAAATGCCGGTCCTAAACGACCAAATCTCGTCTCGACATATGGCCCAAGAGTCTATTAAGCGGCGCAACCTCTTTTGGATTAATCTGCTAACCTAGCCAATCACATGACAAGAAAAATCGCGATAGAGATCCACGCCTGATCCCGGGGCGAAGCACGGATTTCCGCGCGAGTTCTAGATTTCACCTAGGCCTCATCTACCTGTACCATCCGAACGGTAAGCCTTGGCGGAATTTAGGCCTGTTAGGTAGCTATCGCCACGATTTGGTAGACCCCGGAGCCTTCATTAGAATCGTGGGCATGCACGGTGAGGATATAGCCTTTCCAAGTGTCGCAAAAGGAGCGTGTAGAAAGCACAGCTCCATCATCACCTTAGGAAAACCTCCCCTCTCCATTCTCCCGAAAAAGCATGAAGCTGCGGGCGCTTTGCGGTCCTCCTCTGTGTCTTCTCCTCTGCCTTCTCTTCCAGTCTGGGCTGTCCCAAACGGTGGTCAAGTCGCTTCCCGGATTGCCTGGAGACCTCCCTTTTTATCTCGAAACCGGGTCTGTGACATTCCCTTCCACTGATTTGTACTGTTATCCTTCTCTCTGTTTCTCTCTGTCTCTCTGTCTCTCTTTCTCTGCGTACTCCTTTGAATCTTTGTATGTTGTGACTGATCCTTTCCCCCCTTTTTTTTTTCTTGTTTTAGATACATTGGAGTTGGGGAGTTGGATGATGTTCAACTTTTTTATTACTTTGTCGAGTCGGAGAGGAGCCCGAGAGATGACCCTCTGGTGCTATGGCTCACTGGCGGCCCCGGTTGCTCTGCTCTCTCCGGACTGATTTATGAGATCGGTGAGTCCTCCTCTAAACCTTTGCCTTTGCCAAAACATGGGTCAAGAGAAACCGAGCCGAGCCTGTCGGATGTGGTGGTCAACTGCCGAGAATGAAATCTAACATTCCCAATTTTCATGGTCACCGTCTTACTGTCTTAATCGACGAATACCCTTTTGTTTGCAAATCGAACTCCATACTCGTGGTAGGTTGATTTCGAGGCTTCATGCCAAACAAGATTGTAGCTAACAACCAACCTTTAGAAATCAATTACTATTTTCCTAGGCGAATAGTTACTATATTATGTCTCTTATGTCAATGCCACAAAAGGGGATATTAAATAAATGGAAAAATGACATTTCTTCTCGGTTCAAAAAGTAAGTTCATGTGGCACTTGAATTTTGCAGGCCGTCGCATGCAATAAGCTGATTACGGCATGATAAATTGTCATTAAATTTTGAAATTTTATGTATTCTAAATTTCTAATACGGATGTTCATTACATGTAATGCAGGTCCATTTACGTTCAATTACGAGAAATCTACTAGATTCAAACCAGCACTCAAAGTGAATGATTATTCATGGACAAAGGTAACAAGAATTCATTTATGCTACATGAACCATTTAATTTGATTGGACAACCGTTGAGTATACCATATTTCTAGTCTTATATGTTAGGAAGCCATTCATGATTAGCTCTGTTCACTACACAGGTGGCGAATATTATATTTTTAGATCAGCCTGTTGGAACTGGATTTTCTTATGCTAATAGCTGGGAAAGTTATAATATGAATGCCAACATTTCGGTCGCAGAATCTTACGAATTTCTAAGAAAGGTAAAGCCAAAAAGAGAATTTTTATATAAAGGAGAGTCTCTACGTAATCAATACTATTAATCTCTTTTTAATCTTTTGGCCTTGTTGCTTGATTTAGTGGCTTAAGCTCCATCCCCAGTTTTTGAGCAACCCCTCTACATTGCTGGGGACTCTTACTCGGGTGTCACTGTTCCAATGGTCGCTTTAGAAGTTGATAAAGGTATCATTATTTATTCATTTTTTATATTCTGCTTCCTCGTGAGTAACCATTTTATATTTGCAATTCTACGTGTCGATATTTTTATATTCCAAAAAGTTTCAAATAAAAAAGCCCTGGTGTGTACTCCCCAAATTCAAATTAACCAAAAAATAAGAAAAATATAAGTCAATTCAAACGCGTCCTAAAAGACGATTCTGTTTGTTTCTTTTGGGGATCATGGTCCATTATGATTTATACCAGGAAATGAAGCCGGTTTGGAGCCTAAGATGAATCTTAAGGTAACTATCGCTATCATCACTTTAGTACACTCATTATTTTGCATTTCCTTTTTGAAAGAATGAAACTTATCGGTTCAATTTGATTCAGGGCTACGTACTCGGAAACCCTATAACAAATTATAATAGTGACCTCAATTCAAGAGTCCCATTTGCTCATCTAAAGGGTCTTATATCAAATGAGCTATATGAGGTAAAGACTTCTGCTTTTTCTACAGCATATCACGTGACAATTTTTTTTCACGTTTTTCGTCTTTGCCTGGTGCGTGAAAAGATTGATTGAGATGCATACTAAACGTATTAAATGTAGATGTGCATCGTTATTTTTAGAACGAAATACAGATTCAGAAAATTTTCTTAATTATCGAGACTAATATCATAAAACGAGAGAAATCAAAAGGTAAAAGTATGTGTACTGGGATTTTTGCCCACACCAAATATTTCTCCACTAGTCACTTATTTTTATTTAATATTTGATTCCAAAATTAATGTCCATCTTATTTATGTATTCCAGTCAGCTAAAACAGATTGTAACGGCAAGTACTTAAACGTCAACGAAAGCAATGCTGATTGCGTCGACGATATTAAAGCTGTGAACCTGGTTAGTTGGCATTCGTTCTTTTTTTTTTTTTTTTTTTTGCCTCCTCTTTATTTCCTTATTATTTCTTTCTGTCTTTTTCCCCTTTTTGACAATTTTTTTTTTTTTTAATTATTATTGCAAATTCCACGTATTGAACCTAGACTTTTTGCTAACTATAGTGCTTGGAGAATATATTTACGGCAAACATACTGGAACCGAACTGCGTGACTCAGTCTCCCAAATTGACGGTGAGTGATAGGTGGGACCCGACCTTAATAAATCGAGACCGTTCACCTCTCCTTTTGCCGACGCACAGAGCTCCCCGGGTTTGGTGCCGGGTAAGTGTCAACTATTTAGCATCATAATGTAATCTATAATTAGAAACATCGCTTATTTTTCTTTTTACCTTTTAAGTAATTTAATATTAGGAAAAATGACGTAAACAGTCCCTGCATTTTGGCTCAACATGTAATTTGGTCATTGAATTTTTAATTTGTTCAATATAATCTCTAAACTTTCACCTACTTTGCAATTTAATTCGTTTAATATAGTCCTTGAGCTTTTGATTCATATTCAATATAGTCCTTGAACTATATGAAAATATTTGATATAGTCCTTCCAGTAATTTGAGACCAGGGATTACTTGAACATTTTATACAATTGAATAAATTAAAAGTTTATGGACCACTTACAAATTGAGCTAAAGTCAGGGATCATATTGAACAAATTAAAAGTTTAAGGACCAAATTGTATGTTGGGCTAAAGTTAAGGGATTGTTTGTGTTATTTTCCTTTAATTTTAGCCACATATGCACTTTGACTTTTCTATACTCAAAATACCTAAAACTTCCATAATATATAAATATTAACACATAGATTCGAGTATAAGGTTTTCATAAATTATTGGAATTTGAATAATATATATATATATATATTAATTATGACGAGAAAACAAGATGTCATTTTTTTGTTTTTGTTTTGTTAAAGTAGACGTGACTTAATTAATTAGATCTTTGCTGGACCATCATCTTCATTGGTCAAATTACTACTTTTTCGGATTAGTTTGATCCTCTACTTCATCATCCATTCTCTACTCAAGAAAATCAAATACACGTTAACATTTACGTTCAAGAGAAACGGGAAAGAAAAGAGTAATGTTCACATCATTGATTATTAGCCACACCATACAATACAAATTTGTTACGCTGTAATTAGTATCCATTTATATCAAAATTCGATAATTAATATATCATTAAAGAACAAGGCTAGAAATTAGAAATGGAAAATCTTGAAATCTGATGATCTACCTATTTTCTTGATAATAACAAAAATTAAAGAATGTCTTGTAAAATATTCCTAATACAACGAATCATGATCAAATTGCAAAGTTCCCAGCTCAATTTAGTAACCTTGGTTTTCAATGTAGAATTATAATTATCTCTATTCCTATATCTGGGCTAGCGATAAAGCGGTTCAAGATGCTCTTCATATCCGAGAGGTATGTCAATTTGTGATGATATAGTAAAATCACTCTTTAATCTTTTTGCTCTTTTTTTTTTTTTATTATCTATTTTTGGTCTATGTTTTGTGATGTGTTTAATGATAAGCCAGGGGACAATTGAGGAGTGGGTAAGGTGCAATAAGACTTTATCTTACACGTCCAATGTCCTAGTTGTCATTGACATACATAAAGAGCTCATTAAAAGGGGATTTCGAGCGCTTATTTATAGGTAATGAAGCACCACTTTGCAATGTGATTTATGGCTCATAGTCGACCTACTTACTTCATTTAATATTACTCTTTCTTAACGTGTAGTGGTGATCACGACATGGTCATCCCATACGTGGGAACTCAAGCCTCGATCGACACACTGAATCTGACGATTTCTACAGATTGGCACGCGTGGTTCGTTGACGGACAAGTTGCCGGGTCTGGTTTCATAACAACCTTCTAACTATTGCATAGTTCACTTTCTATATAACTTGTCCTGACATTGCAATACTTATGCTGATTTTATTGAATGAGGCTCCTGCATGTTCAATACTCGGTGAAAGTAATATGATGTCCATCCGAGTTCCTTAGGATAATATCGCAAAGTGCATGTATAGCATCTACACAATTTATCCTTTTTTATTTTATTTTTATTATACCTTCTATTGGGTATCTCAATTGTTTGTGCATGCTTTGCTCTCTTTTCTTTCTTGTAGGTATGCTACACTATACTCTTCCTTTCCATCCCTGTTAACATTTGCAACCGTCAAGGTAAAGAAATTCATATCGTATATTTTCTTCCTTACAAGCCCTTTTTTCTTAGCTTTTTCACATTTTCATATCTTAATTTCAACGAAAATGGCTCCTTAGAAGTCGCAAACCATACGTTGAAAGTGGTGTTATATGAACTCTTCATGCAGGGAGCGGGACACACGGCTCCAGAATACAAGCCCGAGGAATGTTTTGCGCTGATTAGTAGGTGGTTCGATTATTTTTACATTTAACTTGCACTTGTAGCTCCCTTGTAGTTCGACTATTTATATGATAAAAAAATTGTCGATGTAATAATTTTCCGGTGCTCCAATTTGGGAACGATGCTGAAATGGATATCCTTGTCATCTCTACGAATTCCGGATTTGATTGAGCTCCCGAGACATCTAACATTGTGACACCTCAAAGAGTTTTTTCTTGCAGGAATGTTGTTGATGAGTGGTAACACCGCTCTCAATAAGTAACTCATGGAGCATACATACTTTACATTTTTTTAATACATTGATCTATCTCATATCATATGCGTTCAATACCTTGATAGTCCAATTGTTTAAGAGGGGCCCCAAAGGCACCGTTGACATGATCCTCAATAAGTAATTGGGAGCATCGCTCTATTATACACCTCTGTGACAGCCTGAATTTTTAGATTTCGTTTTCGATTAAATAAATCGGGCATTTTATTGACGCGCCAATAGTGTTATTCTCTAAGCTGATCATTCACGAGATAACTGGACTATCTGGGGAAATAATTAAGGAATCTAAATGCAATTGGACTTGAGAATTCGACCAAGAGTTGACTGCTCGACCGTGGAGAGAATTACCAAAAAAGTCCTAAACCTATTGCAATTGTACCAATTCAGTCTTAAACTTTTTATTTTGGTCGATTTAGTCATAAACCTTTTATAATTGTGCCAATTCAGTCTATCCGGCCAAAATTGACCGGCCGACGCTGACGTAGACACCAGCTATCCAGCGAATGCTGACGTGGCATTTTTAATTTTTTTTAATTTTTAAATATTTTTTTTTTAATTTTTTAATTCTTTTTTAAATGATTTTCTTAATTTCTTTCATTCTTTCCCCTTTGTCTTCTTCCTTGTTTTGTCTTTTTCCCCTGCACCTTCTTCTTCAACCTTGCGCCTTCTTCTTCCCCGAATCTCTCTATTCCTTCTGCAACATAATCGAACCAGAATTTTTGGTGACAAATCAACCTCTATATGCGTCGTATCCAGCATACACATTGCCACCGAACCAACACCAACCGGAGGTCACCTGCTCCAATCGACGGTCACCAACTCCGGACACTTTGGCAATCGCAACAATCAACGGAAAATCTTTACACGAGATTAATTTCTTCCATGCTTGGCTTTCTAGCAAGCATATAATCACTAGTGAACTACAAATCACAGAGACGAACTGACTAGGGTGGCCTTGAACCACATGGCACGCCGGCGGGGGGAAGATTTCCGGTGGAGAGGAGGATTTACGGCCGAGGATTGAACCCGAGAGAACGTTCTTCAGGGCGGCCGCACTGAGAGTGGTGAGAGATGGGAAGAAGGATGGAGATGGTCGAGGTGGCTTGGTCGAGTCTATCTGAGGAGAAGGAGCGGCGCTCCCAGAAAAAGAAAAGCCCCCGCTCTCTTTCTTTCCTTTCGCCTCTCCTCTTCTCCCTCTGAAGTCTCTCTTCCTCAAAGCGTTCCTTTCTCTCCCCCTTGCGATATGGTTTTAGCCAAGAAAGAAAAGATGCCCCACCCGTCTCTGTGTGAGGAGAGCTTCCAAAGAACCCCAGAACGTTTTGATGCAGCCTTCTGTGATTCCCCAAAAAACCAGTGAGCCCCCTTTTGCTTTCCCTCAGTGAGCGCTCCCTGTATTTCCTTCAACCTTTCCCTCTTCTGTGAAAGTTCCAGGCGGTGCAAGCAAGAAGAATGTTCTACTCTCACCAGCTTCTCACCCCCAAAGGTCTCCTCGGCCAGAAATCATCATCCTCTCGTTTGTCTCCGGTTTCTCTCAGCAAGCAACCTCTCTCTCTCTCCAATGGCCGGCCGGGGAAGGAGAAGATGGAAAAAAAAAAGAATTAAAAAATTCGAAAAAATATTTAAAAATTCGAAAAAATAAAAAATTATATTTAAAAAATGCCACATCAGTGTTCGTCGGACGGCCGGCATCCACGTCAGCGCCAGCCGGCCAATTTTGGCCGGATGGACTGAATTGACACAATTGTAAAATGTTTATGACTAAATTGGCAAAAAAAAAAAAAGTTTATGACTGAATTTGCACAATTATAATAGGTTTAGGACTTTTTTGGTAATTCTCCCCTCGATCGTGTTGGTCTGCAAGGGTCATTACGGCATCGTCAGAGATCGATAAGAGATTAGAGATAGGTTGACTCAACTGAGATATGTGATCAAATTGTAGGTCGACTCAACTGAGATATGTGAACAAATTGTAGGTGATTCCACTTGGTTGCAAAATTCTCATCGATTGGCACTAAATTGATTTTATGTCATTTTGATACTCGGTGCCCGTAATTGAAATCTCGAGATTTTTACGACAATCGAGAGTTGCCAATGTGTCGGAGATGTACATTGTGACTTGAGATCAATTTTATCACGGGTCAATTGCACCAAAAATTCCTTAAAAGTTATCTGGTAGACTAAGTCACGCTAAAAGCGCGTTGGATTGAAAATAACCGCGAATTTGAACCCAATTTCAGAAATTGAAAGTTCTATGGTGTCACGAACTATTTTTTAGAAATGTCGACTCATCGTTCGAAGATTTTTCAGAGATTCCGAGATTTTTATAGAAAATCGTTTCGGACGTTGCAGAAATTAGTGGAAAAATTCAAATTGGCCAAATTAAAGGAAATTTGGACTTGTAAGCCGAGCTATTTGATAAGGGGCACTTGTAGGAATTCTACGGGCTTTTTCTTCATTCAAATTGGGACTTCAATTTGGGAAATTGAAGTTTAATTTGAGCTAAATTCGGAACTTAGGATGAGGGGTGCATTATTTGCTTCAAAATGGATTTATTTTGGATTTATGCTTGTTGGAAAGTATTATTGGACAAGTGGATAAGTATGAAGACAATTGGGGGGACAAGCATTTATGAAAATTGGACCTTTCTCTTAATTTTTCTACCCTTTCTACCCTTATCCCTGCCGGTCTCCCTCTTTTCTATAAACGACATCATCTCTCTCTCGGTTCGATTCACTCGCGCCAGCATCTCCGGCAGAACTCCTCCCCATCGTGACTCTTCTTCGTGCGCCTCTCCACGCGGCATTGAAGCTGCTGCTATTTGTTGCTCCACCAGTGAATACTTCCCCGAATTCCACCGAACGTCCATCTTCCACTGAAAACAACCCAGCCCCTGCCGCGTCATCGTGCGCTGCGCGTCCACAGCCCAGCCCTCCTTGGTCAACAGCCTCCACCGAGTTGAAGCCCACGAAGACCGAAGCCAGCGAAGCCCACGTTTCACCGAGTCTTCGTTTCGTCCGCAATGCCAGTGCCACACATCTGAGTCTCCTCCAACAGCAACGCGCCTGCACCATCTTTGGTCGGCCATCTCCACGGTTCTTCATCTCCTGCGTATCTTCATTCCAGCGGACCATCGGCACGTTGGCTTCTCCAGCTGCCGTGAATTCCAGCAAAGTCAGCCCACGGTTGGGCCCTCCTTCAGCCCACGTGATAGCAGCTCCTTTGGGCCGTGTCTTCAGCCTAGCAAAGAAGTCAGGCCAGCCATGTGAATGTAATCTTCAGCCCTTGAAGCCCAGCCATGGCAGGCCCAATTCTGTAGCCCAGTAGTGCAGCCAGCCCACCTTCAGTTCGATTTGAAGCCCAACCCAATTCAAAAGCAAATCTCAGATTTGGGCTGTGATTTGCTAGGCTGATTTCAGGCCCGGTCCAAGCCCTTGGGTGTCGTCGTGAGCCCAGGTTCGGCCGCCGTCATGGTGAACCGGTTTCCGCAATTAACCGGTCAGTTTATACTCTAAACTCTACTTAGTAGGCTAATAACGTTTAATGGGTGTTTAGATTTATTTTATTAGGAATTAGGTGGTTAGTTAGATTGAATTAGAAATTTAATTATTTAATTGAGCATGTTAGGTGGTTAGCATGGCTTAGCTAAGGCCTAAATAAATTGTACTGTTTATCTAGAAGGGTTCAGGAATTTTCCGAGTTCGTATTGGTATTTAATTTAATAATTTTGGCCTAGCTTAGTATTTTTCTAAATTGAATTGAATTAATTAATTAAATTTTGAAATTAGTTAATTATTAATTATTTTTTCCGGAAATTAGGTCATGATAGCGGTGACTGGAATTTCATGCTGATTACAGTGGTGTGGTTAAATTCTAAAATTGAGTGTTAAATTATGCAAATTGAGTGCTGATTGGATTATTAGTATTTAATTCCAAAAATTGTGAATTTCCAATATTTATTCAAAAAATCGCGGGTGTCGGGTTTTGACACCGAAAATAGTTTTTAGTATTATATGAAATAGTAGGATTTCTAAAAGGAAGAATATCAATTTTTTTTTTGGGTCAAGTTGACCGTGTACCCACACACGAGTAATTTCATGTGAATTTCTAATACGAAGAAAAATGTCAGGCTCATCATTTTAATTAAAGCAATTGAGTGCAATGCACGATGCCTTGGGTCATATTTGAGTGATCGTGTGATGGTTGAGAGAAATCTTCCCGGGCTGTTAAGTTGGACATTATCCCTATTTGGGATACCCCTGGATAACGGGAAGCCGGTCACAGTAGATTCTGGACCCTATACTCCTTCCGGAAAGTTGTCTAAAAGAGATGTGTTGTGCTCAATGGGGTGAGACGAAGCCTGGCAATGCCAAAAGACCGCTGAATAGAGAGTAGGCTGTGCTATATGCCGAGATTTAGCAAAAGGATCTACCTCGTCGGGGGAATTTGTGCAGTGAGAACACTAACAAGCCTTTCCAGTCCATGCAAAATGACCAGGTAATGAAGATGCCCTGTTCATCTCCATGCAAAATGACCAGGCATCCTGTATTCATGTTCCTAGACAGATCCCAAAGGATACGTTGGCCAAGCTTCTTCCAGAGACCTGGATTACCAACTACGAAAAGCTACATCAGCACAACAAGCCTTTCCAGTCCACGGACTCAGAGTTCGTAAGGAAAAAAGATGGAACCGTTTCCATCAAATTTGGCAAGGAAAAGGAAGAAAGTCCTTCTATCTTCCAAACCCTCTTTATGATTGAACCATGTGTTCCTCAATCTATTTCCGAGCCATATCCAAAGAAGCATGTTAGACACTTTGATAGTGATGGACATCCTGTTCATTACTATAAAGATGATTATGGTCATTGTTTTTGGGACCCCTTTTGTCGGTGTTCTCACTTTGTACAAATTCCCCGACGAGGTAGATCCTTTTGCTAAATCTCCACCTCAAAGGAAAAAGCCAAATGATAAGATGTTCCAAAGGTACTTAGACGGAGATTCCTCCGTTGATACTCTTGGTGAATGCAACAAATACCAGTTCATGGTTTCTTATGCACCACCTCCTCCACCACCAGAGTTTAGTACTACATCCCAGGCCTCACCAGATCCACCAAAAACACCACCACCATCTCCTCCCCAGAAAAAACAAGTCCTCTCTCCATTCTATAAGCCAATCCTTAAGTGGGCTAAGAAGCATTCTTACCCCCTCGAAATTCCAGAAGAAGCACCATCTACTTCTTCTATCGCTATGTTTCAAGATCGACTTTCCTCCACTTGTCAAGGAAAGTTCTAAACTCTCATTCCCGCGCGAGAAGAGTTTATTGATCCTCATGGCGAGATATCGCCATATTCCTAAAATTCCTACTCCCACTGATGTGGATGAACATGGGAAACAGAAAAAAACCTCTGCCGCTGAAGCTGTCCTAAATTGGCAATCAGAGACTATGTTAGCACAGAACAATGCCTTCAAGGCAATTGACTCCAAAATTGGAAGTGTGCAACAAGATCTCCGAAGATATGATGAAAGTACCAAGAAGATACTTTCTGAGTTCCAGAAAAGGCTTCACGCCTTGGAATCAGGACAACATCTTGGGTACCATTATCTCGAAAATCCACGACGAAATAGAAAAGCTCAAAACCCAAATCTAGCTTCTCGAAGAAGGAAGGTTCGAGACCATTTGACCCATTCGCACCTCTCCCGTCAAACCGGGTATTTACCCCGCCACCTCAAACATCCATTTTTGCCACTATTCCAACAGATCCTTACGAAGAGAACCGGATATGGCGGACTTACGAAATCGTATCAAAACCCCGAAAGAAAAGGGGAAAGAAAAAGCATCACCCGAAAAGGCATCACCAACAAGATCAAGTTCCATTGTCATAAGAGAAAGGCCGGAGCGAGATGATGCTATCAAATCCATTAGAATCTTTTCTAAAGGATTTAGGCACCCAGGAACCTGATCCTGTTATCCAACAGCCTGAACAACCTGATCCTCCCAAGACTTTGCTCCCAGTGGAGCAAACTTCCCATGATACTGAAATAGAATCTTTAGTATCCCTTTCCTCCTCCTCATCCTTCTCAATTCCTACAGTCGAAACCCTCCCCTTTGCACCAGTCACTTCATCAGTATTCATGGTGACCCACCGAGATATTGACATGGAATCGATTATTCGATACAAAAATGGGTCAGACAAGTAATCCTACTCGCAATCCTACTCAGCATGTGTCTATCGCATCAAAACAATTCTTCACCATTGATGATATTCCTTATCAGAAATGGTCGATAAGACTTGAAGAATTTCATACATGGCTGAAGACCCAGTCTATCACCAATCATGATATGAATGATGTCTTGTACAATTTCGTTACAAGATTCACAGGAAGCTTGAAGTTCGGTGGCAATCACTCTCGAACAGGACGATTCATTCATTTTCGATGTCACCTAATTTCAGCCATGCCCTCACTCTCTTATATCATGTTTTTGTGGGAAAACCCGGTGATCTCATAGAGATAAAAAGAAGAGAGTTTTTTGAAAGACGATGTTGCTCCCTCCAGAAGAAACATCTTGATAAGCATTTTAAATTAATGCTTCAAACCTTTTATCAAACCGGAGAGCGAACCAAATTTGAAGCATGTCTTTCTTACTTCCATCCCGAAGGAACTATCCCAGATGGTTGAAAGATCATTCTTTGGAAAACAAAGGCGGATACAAGATATTCCCTTGGGAGAAATACAGCAAGAAATCCATCTATGCCTAGAAGAATTATGCTTAAAACGCAAGATGGTACAAACATACATCACAGATGACAAACGCCTTGAATCAGCCTGCTCCCGTCAGGAGCTGAAAATTAAATGCTCCAAGAAAGACTGTGATGGTACATGTGGCAAGTATTCTCGGAAGAAGAAACACTACAAGAAGTTTTGGATAAAGAAATCCAAACATGGCTCCAAGCATTTCCGGAAAAAGAAGAAATGGCGATACCTACGCAAAAGAAAGGATCGCACAAGCCACAAGAAATCAAATCGTTGCTACATTTGCAATCAGAAAGGACATTTTGCTAAAAATTGTCCTCAAGCGAGAAAAGGTCAGAATCATCTAATCCATCATATTGAGAACGAAATAGGTATTTCTCTCGAAAATGATGATATTGAATCCTTATTCTCTGCGATGAAGAACCATCGAACAAACTCTTTGTGCCATTCACTCTTACCAAACTTCCAGTGAAACTGAGTCAGATTCAGAGTCTGAAGAAATTTTCCATATATCACCATCATCTCTAGAACCAAACCTTGACATATTTTCAAGTCAAACTCACCGTCCACACTTTCCGGTAAAAATCCTCACATCAAAGTTTGCCAAACCTATCACCGTTATTGCTCTCATTGACACGGGAGCAAGTTGTTCTATCCTAGATACCAAAATTCTTCCGAAGAATTCTGGACTCCTTACCTCCGATACTTCAATTCGCGTCGGGAGATACTTTCTCTACAAATGTCGAACCACTCCTCAGAATCGTCCAGTTCTTCCCGCAGTGTTCCATAACTGCAAAATTTTTTGGATCTAACCTTCCCAATAAAGATTTGATAATTGGGTGGGACATTATGACTCAAATCTCTAAGCTTCGCATCATTCCTAGAAAATGTCTTAGATATAAAGATCAATTCTCTGAATTTGTTAATATCCAGAGACTATTTTCCATTGAAATGAGTCTACTAGATCCAATTATGCAAAAGCTGTTAGAATCTTGTTCAGAATCCCATGCAGAATTCGCCCAAAAGTGCTCTCATCCTTTATGGGAAAATCCAGAGTTCTTTGTTCAACTTCCTTTCAAGAAAAATGAAGACATAAACCCAACCAGGGCGAGCCACATGGGAATGAAGCCAGAACATTTAGTTCTAGCTCAAAGGAAATGCTCGAAACTTTTGCAACAAGGCCTTATTGAAGTTTCCAATTCACAATGGGCTTGTGAAGCCTTTTATGTCAATAAGCGCGCCGAGCAAAACAGAGGAAAAATGAGACTGGTAATTAACTATCAACCTCTCAATCTTTTCCTCCAAGATGATAAATTCCCTTTACCATCTAGAGATTCTCTCTTTAGTGGTTTAACCAAAGCCCACATCTATTCCAAATTCGACCTCAAAGCCGGATTTTGGCAATTGGGCATCCATCCGAAGACAGATCCAAAACAGGATTTCGTATCCCGAACCAAAGCACTTCTAGTGGAAGGTTCTTCCTTTTGGCCTAAAGGTAGCACTTTCTCTTTTCCAAAAGGCCATGTGCCGCATCTTCCAACCGATTCTATCAAGTGCAATTTGTATACATTGATGGTATTACGCTCTACTGATCCGATGAGCAATCACACCTGTCAACTTCTTGAGCGGTTGCGAGAAATTGTAAAGAAGCATGGTATTATGCTTTCACAAAGAAAGATGAATATTGCCCCAGACGTAAATCGAATTTCTTGGTATGCACCTTAACAAAGGTACATATTACCCGGGCCACATATCGCTCAAGAATTATTGAAGTTTCCTCGGGACAACTTCACAACAAAGCAAGTTCAACAATTTCTTGGGATAATTAACTATCTCGGGGTTTTTGTCCCAAACATTGCAAAGCTTCTAATTCCTTTGCGAGTCCATGTTAAAAAAGAATTCCCACCTTGGGGAAAAGCTCGAGACCAAAGCGTCGTTGAACTCAAAGAGATTATGCAGAATCTCCCACCATTACAAATACCATCAACAGGCAAACGAATTCTCCAAACTGACGCCAGTGATGAATACTGGGCAGCTGTTCTTTTTGAAGAAATTGATGGTAAGAGACTCCTCTGTGCTCATAAAAGTGGAAAGTTTTCCCAAGTTGAAATGCATTACCATTCCACTTTCAAAGAAATCTTAGCAGTCAAAAATGGAATAAAAAAGTTTGAGTTTCATCTCATCGGCCACCACTTCCTGGTGGAATTAGACATGGCATCTTTCCTCGATGACCAAGTTTAAACAAAAACAGATTCCAAACTCCCAACCGCTTCGATGGGCTGAATGGTTTTCAAAATACTCCTTTGAAACTAAGCATATTCCGGAAGAAGAATGTACTTGCCGACTTCTTATCAAGGCCAAAAGCACCAGCCGAGATCAACATGTATATCAAAAGGCCTGCTTTCCATATGCTTAACCATGGAGTAAAATACAAAATCGAGAACATCAAAGATTCACAAAGCTGGAAATACCCCCAGGAGATTATTCAAAGCAAATCCGTAACGACAACCTTTGCGAGAACCCGGAGAACCTTATGTGGCAAAGCCACACAGACCTATTCGAGATTCAATGGAGGTTCGATTCTTTATCCTTTTGGGTTAAATATGAATTATCCATTCATTCATCCTCTTATCTCGGAAGGAAGATGATTTCCCGAACAAATGCTCAAAACGTTATTATGGTACTTAACCAATAAGTATCGATAGCTTTTGAAATCCCAACTAGAAGATTCATTGCTAACCTCACAAGGATATTTCGCTCGGAAGAAACATTGAAAATGAGTGTGATAGAAATCTTTTAGAATTTCTAAATTGGTTCTATCATCCTACATGTTGGAAACAAGACTTGGAAAAGGAACTAAGATCTATGACGCCAAATCCCGAGGTCCATACCATCCTGTTTTTTCGACGTCCTTGGAATTTTTGCGGGAATAATGGCGTATTCTCGATGCACCACCTTTGGAAATAGGAACCACATCCTATAAACCTAACTTGAACAATGAGAAGCCCGAATTTACAAATCTTATCCTAGATCTGTTCGACTTTGTGAACGTGAATATCGAGAACTCCAGAGAATTCTTTGCCGGGAAAACAAGACCATTCTCGAAGATGTTTGGAATAATGCACCACTACGTGGGATCATTATGACCTAGCACCGAAGCTAATGAAGCACTCGGACAATATAGACAAAGCCTCATCGTCCCAAGAGCCCGAAATGACAAGCGAAGATGACATTGTCCAATCCACCCGGGACCCCTATGCACGCTTTGGAGGACCTCGTCCCGGGATCCTACGAACAATTCCAAAGCATGGACACATCCTTCTATGCGAGCCATCCAACCGGCCTCGCCAAGAATTCCCGACACCCGAGAAGATGAAAATACAAACCGGGTGAAGAAGAAGAATCACATTGGGCTCATGAACAAGCATCCTCATCACGAAGGTGAATCAAATCCTCTCACCGAGGACCTTGAAGCCCTTGAACGAAATACGAAGCACATCTCCTAGAAGACAGACTCGGATGACTCGGTTTGTAGCTACAATGCTCGAGACGGACGAGACCATTGAGTCCGTACAATTTTACCGTAGCAAGTCACTTTGTTCACTTTTACCGTAGCACTAGGCTAGGGAATGTACCGTTCACGATACGATCCTTTGTTCATAGTGTGCGAATAATTCCCTTTCGGTGCCCCTGTTTGTATCCGGACCCGTGAGCTAGGTCCCTGTGTGTGTCCTTGTGACCTCTTATTGCCTATATAAGGCAAGGAGGGTGTAATGTTTTGGGCAGAGTCCCCTGAAGTAAAGTGTGTCCTTTGAGAAAATCTCTCTATGACTTTCTAAACTCCCTCTTCTTCTCCAGCCTGGTAGGATCCTTCAAGAAATGCAGCTTGGGTAGGTTAGAAACGTTACCATCCTGGCATCTTTGAGTGTCTCTAGGCTTCGAACTAAAAGGTTGCGTGGTTTCCTGCTAAAAGGCTGTCCCTGAAGGGCTTGAACAGGGTTGTTCGCCCACTGTGGGATGCATACCTGCAGGAAATTTACTCTCCTTCCCTGGTTCTGAGTCTAGGTCCATTCATGGTATCATATGGCTTCACCAGATATGTCAGTTATCTCATGAGTGGTCACCTCAGAGAAAAACACTATAATCACGTTGATGAAAGGCTCGACTTATCCAATTGAAATCAGAATCTGAAAATCAGGATGTCACACTATACAAATTAGATTTTGCGAGACTAGGTCAGCTCTGCTCAAGTGTTATATGCTCAAGTCTTCTTACAAGACTAGTTGACATCGAGCTTCCATTGACAGTGAGCTGGTTTTGATCCGTGTTCAATAGAATCAACATACTGCGATAAATTTGTCCAAAAAGCACGGTTTTAGTGATGTTCGGCCCTAATGAAACGAATTGCCTTGCAATTTATACGGAATATCGCTGTATCCATGCGTCTCATATGCAAGTACAAATTCAAACTAGTGATCATGGCAAAGGCTTTGAATGTACACAAGCACGTGACCTTCGGGAGCGCACGTGCGCTCACGTGCGTGCTTAGCACCATCCAAAATCTTAAATGTTGAATTTTCTTTATTGAGAAGTTCAAAATGTGGCTTATTTTATGGATTGAATCCATCAAAAAGCTCATCCAAAAACCTAACCGTGAGGAACCAATCAAGAGGAGCCTTTGATCAAATCTGAGAAACAAGTACTCCTTTTTGGTTAGACCTCTTTTAGTGCGATCGTGGTGTTGGCCCCTCTTAGTAAATCCTGCACCTGCTCGCTGCACTCTCATAACTCATATATGTCCCAAAAGAACCAAATCCTTCGCTCGAGGAAGACGGAATTGTGACCCCGGCAACGAGTGCCGCATCTTTGAGAAATCGTTTGGAACACGGGATATGAGTCCGACCAAGCGTTTTACTGCGTCGATGAGCAAACTGTGTCGGGTTGTTAATCGCGGACATGCACAATGAGCATTAGAATAGAAGCAGCAAGGAGATCTTCCTGAATTCTCAAAAAACATGAAATTTGTTGGTGTTTCGTGGTCTGGCTGTCTTTTTTTTTTTTTTTTTCACCCAGGACTCTCTCACAGACAGCGATCTAGGCTCTCTTAGGATTCCCTAGTGAACTTACTTTCTATCTTGAAACAGGGTCGGCGATATATTAACTTTCTCTCTCTCTCTCTCTCTATCTCTCTGTCATAAACTTCCTAGAAGATGTTAAAATGTCCTATGTAACATCCCGAATTCCACAAAGGTAGGGGTAACGACAAAACCGTCCTTTCACCAAAAGATAGGATCTCAAACTATACCTAAAAGTCAAGATCCCAAAAGTGCTATCGTATTATCGGTTGCTAATTGAGGAACCCGAAAAAATAAGGAAGAAAATGAGTGTACAATCCCAGTTTAGTAAGTAGTGCATATTTCTTCTAAACAAATTGAATACCAACTATGCACTTTACAAAACAATGTTCAAAGCTCACTTATCTTAATCCTAGTATAATACACATACAATAAAAGAATAATTATATTGCTTTAACATCTACATATCAGAAAACATTTGTTTAATCAATAATATCATAACAAACAACAATGATCTAATCCTTTAATCAATCTTATCAATTCACATGTCAATGATTTAAACCATTGATTAATCTCATCAAATCACACATCAATGATCAATTTCATCCACTAATCTCAAATTGCATGTAAATGGTCCATTTCGTTGACTGAATTCGTGCTCAAATATTAGCTATGATTATGCATAACACCTCGTGACAAGGTAACCAAACTCATTTCTTGGCAATGTCACCACCTATATTGTCACTGCTTGGCCCATTAGGATATATTAAACTAACATGCACATACCCATAAGCCCCACAATGAGCTCATACATATTAAGCACCAACACAAACTAGTAATAGGATCCTTTACAATTTGCAAGCAAATTCGGAATCAAATTTCAAATGGTTTCACAAACCAAGCATATTATCTTTCTCATAGAATACATTTCACAAGGCATTTCTTAGACTATTTCAAAATCCATTTCATTAACTAGGTTCACAATGTATATATATATATATATAACATTTCGCAACATGTTTCATAATCATTCTCAACTGCCTAGTAAATGCCTGATCTAGATTTTTATGTAACAAACATGCTTTTTCATAACTCGTAATATATTGAATCTCTATAACTTTCAAGACATAAGTTCACAAATTCATAAAATAGATATCATCACTTAACCCACAACAAACTATTCGCATCAATGATCATGTAATCTTAACAATTAGACAAAATAAACATTGAAACCAGTAAGATTACCTCAACTACAAATTGGTTAAATTATGACTCCTATGCGCTAACAAACAACATACTATTCACGTTGAGGTTCTCATAATCCTAAAAATTAAACAAGAATCAAGTTTAAACCTAGTAAAACTCTACCTTAACTACTAATTGGCTAAATTATTCTTAAATGCTAACAAAATGACTTCTATGTACTAACAAATCGCTCACTTGAACGGATTATTCACGCTTAAATGTAATGCGAAACAAAACCCTAAAATTCCGCTCCTACAAAACTGTTGCTCCAAATTGACTCCTATCAAAACCCACAACTCTATGACACTATAGTCCACTATTTCCATAAAATCTCATAACTTGACAACTTAAAAATTGGACTTCATAGTTTGATTCCCTAAACTTTGAATTTGTGCCTAACCCGAAAGTTACTCCGATTGAATGAATACAAGACATGAATCCTTACTGGGCATTGCAATTTGGGGTTGAATCGATGTGTTATGGTGTCTGCATTGCATACGTGGAATCCCTTTTCTTTCTATTTTTCTTCCCTTATTTTCTTTCTTTCCCTTTTTTTGCATTGCTTTCAGTCCTCTCTCTAAAATCAATTTCCTAACACACAATGTTCTAGTTTCCCAACTAATCAGGTCAAATTGGAATCAATCTTGTAAGAGATTGGTAGGGTTTAAACATTCACTGACGACGATGAAAAGTGGGGAAAGAGAGAGGTCAAAATCTCAATCATTGATCGACGGATCGAAATGCACGCCATACGATTCAGCAACATTAAGTTTAAGGCCAACCGATAGCAGGATCGAATTGCTTGGGGAGCACCTAGTTAGTGTTAGGAGATTTTCCTGTCTAATCTTTGGAAGGACATGGTTGTCCTGTTTCTAGCTCGGGAAGTTTGGTACCATCTTCAATTGAGGGAATTGGGTTAACTTGTGGTTGAGGACAGTGCCGTAAGGCGTGTTAACCGAACTATGGGCATTTAACCCACTCTCACTCACTCCGTCTACCCGGTAGTAGCCAAAATTGAAGTCCTGATGTGGTGTTTACCTTCACTACCGTAAGGCATGTTAACCCAACTGTGGGCACTTAACCCACCCTTACTCACTCTGTCTACCCGGTAGTAGCCAAAACCGAAGTCCTGATGTGGTGTTTACCTTCATCACCGTGAGGCCTCCTAATTGTTTGTCTGCATTTGTCTTCCCGACAGAGAGGGAATAGGAGGACAACGTGGGGTCTCTCATCCCAGAGTGGTTCTCCTGCCCTGTTTCCTCCGCGAGCCTTTTGAGGACCTGCTCAGGTCCAATGTACCTAATCTCTTGCGGTGCTCTTTATGCCACTCTTATCTCTCTCTCTTTTTTTTTTTTTTCTGAATCTAATGTCAGAGCTTCAATCCTAACCCTCATTCAACGCTGTTCGGTGGACCTCCCCTTCAACGGTAAGAAAGGTCGCTGGACCCCCGCCAAGTTTTGCCAGCTGGACATAGGGTCGATCCTCCAATTGTTGCACAAAATCTCAGGTCGCGATCAAACGACGCCGACTGCTGGTCCTAAACGAACAAATCTTGTCTCAACACATGCCCAAGAGTTCGTTAAGCTGTGCAACCTCTTTTTGGATTAATCTGCTAGAACTAGCTAATCACGTAACAAGAAAGAACACGATAGCGATCCACGCCTGATCCCGGGGCGAAGCACGGATTTCTGAGCGAGTTCTAGATTTCACCTAGGCCTCATCTACCCGTATTATTCGAACCCTAAGCCTTGGCGGTATTTTGGTCTGTTAGGTAACTATCACCATCGATTTGGCAGACCCCGGAGCCTTCACTAGAATCGTGGGCATGCACGGTGAGGATATAGCCTTTCCAAGTGTCGCAAAAGGAGCGTGTAGAAAGCACAGCTCCATCATCACCTTAGGAAAACCTCCCATCTCCATTCTCCCGAAAAAGCATGAAGCTGCGGGCGCTTTGCGGTCCTCCTCTGTGTCTTCTCCTCTGCCTTCTCTTCCAGTCTGGACTGTCCCAAACGGTGGTCAAGTCGCTTCCCGGATTGCCTGGAGACCTCCCTTTTTACCTCGAAACCGGGTCAGTGACATTCCCTTTCACTTTTTTTGTGCTGTTGTCCTCATCTCTCTCTTCTCTCTCTATCTCTCTCGGTACTTGTTTGAATCTTTGCATGTTATGACTGATTCTCTCCCCCATTTTTTTATAATTGTTTTAGATACATTGGAGTTGGGGAGTTGGATGATGTTCAACTTTTTTATTACTTTGTCGAGTCGGAGAGGAGCCCAAGAGACGACCCTCTGGTGCTATGGCTCACCGGCGGCCCCGGTTGCTCTGCTCTCTCCGGACTGATTTACGAGATTGGTGAGTCCTCCTCTGAACCTTTGCCTTTGCCAAAACATGGGTCAAGAGAAACCGAGTCGAGCTTGTCAGATGTGGTGGTCAACCACCGAGAGTGAAATCTAACATTCCCAATTTTCATGGTCACTGTCTTACTGTCTTAATCGACTAATACCCTTTTGTTTGCAAATCGAACTCCATACTCGTGAGAGGTTGATTTCAAGGCTTCATGCCAAACAAGATTGTAGCTGACAACCAAGCGTTAGAAATCAATTACTACTTTCCTAGGTGAATAGTTACTATATGAGTCTCTTATGTCAATGACACAAATGGGATATTAAATAAATGGAATTAAGAGACAATCACATTTCTTCTTGGTTCAAAAAGTAAGTTCATGTGGCACTTGAATTTTGCATGCCGTCACATGCAATAAGCTGATTACGGCATGATAAATGGACATGTCATTTTGAAATTTTATGTATTCTAATGTGGATGTTCATTACATGTATTGCAGGTCCATTTACATTCAATTATGAGAAATCTTCTAGATTCAGACCAGCACTCAAATTGAATGATTATTCATGGACAAAGGTAACAAAAAATGATTTATGCTACATGAACCTCTTAATTTGATTGGACAACCATTGAGTATCCCATATTTCTAGTCTTATATGTTAGCAAGTCATTCACGATTAGCTCTGCTCACTATGCAGGTGGCGAATATTATATTCTTAGATCAGCCTGTTGGAACTGGATTTTCTTATGCTAATAACTGGGAAAGCTATAATATAGACGACAACATTTCGGTCGCAAAATCTTACGAATTTCTAAGGAAGGTAAAGTCAAAAGGAGAATTTTTATATAAAGGAAAGTCTCTACATAATCAATATATTAATCTCTTTTTAATCTTTTGGTCTTGTTGCTTGATTTAGTGGCTTAAGCTCCATCCCCAGTTTTTGAGCAACCCACTCTACATTGCTGGGGACTCTTACTCGGGTGTCACTGTTCCAAGGGTCGCTTTAGAAGTTGATAAAGGTATCATTATTTATTCATTTTTTATATTCTGCTTCCTTGTGAGTAACCATTTTATATTTGCAATTCTACTCGTCAATATTTTTATATTCCAAAAAGTTTCGAATAAAGAAGCCCAAGTGTGTACTCTCCAAATTTAAATTAACCAAAAAATATGAAAAATATAAGTCAATTCAGATGCATCCTAAAAGACGATTTTGTTTGTTTCTTTCTGGGATCATGGTCCATTATGATTTATACCAGGAAATGAAGTTGGTTTGGAGCCTAAGATGAATCTTGAGGTAACTATCGCTATCATCACATTAGTACACTCATTATTTTGCATTTCCTTTTTGAAAAAAATGAAACTTATTAGTTCAATTTGATTCAGGGCTACGTACTTGGAAACCCCCTAACAAGTTATGATAGTGATCTCAATTCAAGAGTCCCATTTGCTCATCTGAAGGGTCTTATACCAAATGAGCTATATGAGGTAAAGACTTTCGAATTTTCTACGGCATGTCACGCCACATAAAATTTTCACGTTTTTTGTTATTGCCTGGTGCATGAAAAGATTGATTGAGGTGCATACTAAATATATTAGATGTAGAATGTGTATCATTATTTTAAGAATAAAATACAAATTCAGGAAATTTTCTTAATTATCAATATTAATATCATAAAAAGCGAGAAAACAAAAGGCAAAAATATGTGTTCTGAGATTTTTGCCACACCGAATATTTCTCCACGAGTCACTGATTTTTATTTAATATTTGATTAAAAAATTAATGTCCATCTTTTTGTGTATTTCAGTCAGCTAAAACTGATTGTAACGGTGAGTACATAAACGTCAACGAAAGCAATGCTGATTGCGTTGACGATCTTAAAGCTGTGAACCTGGTTAGTTGGCAATCATTTTTCCCCCTCCTCTTTATTTCTTTATTATTTCTTTCTGTCTTTTTCCCCTTTTTGACCAAAATTTTATTATTATTATTATTATTGGAAATTCCATGCATTGAACCTTGACTTTTGGCTAACTACAGTGCGTGGAGAATATACGTACGGGAAACATACTGGAACCGAACTGCGTGACTCAGTCTCCCAAATCGACGGTCAGTGATAGGTGGGACCCAACCTTAATAAATCGAGACCCTTCACCTCTCCTTTTGCCGACGGAGAGAGCTTCCAGGGTTTGGTGCCGGGTAAGAATCGGTTTTTTTTTTTCTTCTTCTTTTGGACCACCGTTTTGCCACATATTTTCAGAAAAAAAGGAATCAATTTGTTAATCAATTTGTTAATTGAATTTTTCCTTTTACCTTTTAATTAATTTAATTTTAGCCGCGTATGCACTTTGACTTCTCCGTACTCGAAATACCAAGAGCTTCCATGATATATAAGTATTGACATGTAAATTCGAGTATAAAGTTCTCATAAATTATTGAAATTTAAATAATATTTTTTATTCTGACATTTCGTTTGGTTAAAGCTGATGTGACTTAATTAATTAGATATTTGGTGGATCATCATCTTCGTTGGTCAATTACAGTTTTCTCAGATTATTTTGATTCTCTACTTCTCATCCGTTCTCTAGTCAAGAATGTCAAATACATGTTAACATAACATTTACGTTCAAGAGAAAAAAGGGGAAAAAGAGAGTAATATTCATGTTTTTGATTAGTAGTCACACCATGGTAATTATGTACAAATACAACTTTGTTACGCTGTAATTAGTATTCATTTACATTGAAGTTTGATTATTAATATATCAAATTAAAGGTCAAGGTGAAAAATTAGAAATGACAAATCTCGAAATTTGATGACTTACCTATTTTCCTGACCATAAAAAAATTAAGTTCTTATGTGAGTAGTTGCCAATGATGTGTAAAATATTTTTAATTTCTCCAGGGTTGAATTTGACGACCAATTAAGTTGGCTTAAGGATGATTCCCTTAAGCTCTCTAATCAAATAATTGGTGACTCATTTTTTTAATCATCGAGTGGCTAAATACACCCTCAACCATTCTGACCCGAAATTCTTGACCAAAAAAATAATAATTTGGCAGGAAATTTGTGTCGAATCAGTCATTTTCAGCTTAAATAAAAAGGATCATGATCAAATTGCAAAGTTCCCAGCTCAATTTAGTAACCTTGTTTTTCAATGTAGGAGTATAACTATCTCTATTCCTATATCTGGGCTAGCGATAAAGCGGTTCAAGATGCTCTTCATATCCGAGAGGTATGTCTATTAACAATGTTAATTACATAATATCACCTTTTATTTATTTATTATCTTTTTCTTCTTTTTCTTACATCTATTGTTGGTCTATGTTTTGTGATGTGTTTAATGATAAGCCAGGGGACAATTGAGAAATGGGTAAGGTGCAATAAGACTTTATCTTACACATCCAATGTCCTAGTTGTCATTGACATACACAAAGAGCTCATAAAAAGGGGACTTCGAGCGCTTATTTATAGGTAATTAAGCACCACATTGCAATGTGATTTATGGCTCATAGTTGACCTACTTACTTCACTTAATGTTTCTCTTTCTTAACGTGTAGTGGTGATCACGACATGGTCATCCCGTACGTGGGAACTCAAGCTTGGATCGATACACTGAATCTAACGATTTCTGAAGATTGGCACGCATGGTTTGTGGACGGACAAGTTGCCGGGTTTGGTTTCGATAACAACCTCTTAACCACTATATAGTCCAATTTCTAGATGAATTCTCCCGACATCACGGTACTTATATCAATTTATTAAATGAGGCTCCTGCATTTTCGATACTCGGTGAAAGTAAAAGTCTGTCCATCCGAGTTCCCTCAGGATACTATCGCAAAATGCATATACAACAGCTAGACAACTGATCCCTTTCTATTTTTATTATATCTTCTATTGGGTATCTCAATCGTTTGTGCTTACTTTGCTCTCTTTTCTCTCTTACAGGTATGCTACGCTATATTCTTCCTTTCCATCCCTTTTTACATTTGTAACCGTGAAGGTAAAGAGATTCATATCCTATACTTTCTCTGTTACAAGCCCTTTTTTCTTAGCTTTTCACATTTTCATATCTTAATTTCAACGAAATTGGCTCCTTAGAATTCGCAAACCGTACGTTGAAAGTGGTGTTATATGAACTCCTTCGTGCAGGGAGCGGGACACACGGCTCCAGAATACAAGCCCAAGGAATGTTTTGCACTAATTAGTAGGTGGTTCGATTATTTTTACATTTAACTTGCACTTGTAGCTCCCTTTTAGTTCGACGATTTATATAATAAACATATCGTCGATGTAATAATTTTCCGGTGCTCCGATTCGGGAACAATGCTGAAATGGATATCCTTGTTCATCTCTACGAATTTTGGATTAGATTGAGCTCCTCAGACATCTAAGGGCCTGTTTGTTTATTTTTGTTTCTGTTCCTTGGTACAAAAATTTATGTTCTTTTGTTCTGGAGAACAAAAAAATAACAGAAATGCGTTTGGTAAAATTTTGTTCTCGGGAACAGATTTGGAACAAACACAAGAAGTAGAAAAAAATTGTTTCTTGTTTCAGGAACAATTCCGAGAAACAAATTTTCTCTCTCCTCTTTTTTTCTTCTTCTTTTCTCTTATTCTTCTTCTTCCTTTTGCTGGTCACCGGCCTTGGCCATAGTCGGTGCTGACGATCGGCCAGACGAGAGTTGGTAACCTCACCGAAGCGTCGCTAGCCCCTGGAGAAGCTGAGCCATGGTGAGGCTCGACCTCGCTAGGCCAGGGCGAGGCCGACCTCGCGCTACTTTGGCGAGGTCGACCTCGCCTCGCCATCGCGCCGCCTGGGCGAGGTTGAGCCTCGTCGGTGGCCTCAGTGGCCAGGTGAGCCTCACAAGGCCATCGGCAAGGCTCGACCTCGCCCAGGCAGCGTGTGGCTCGCCTGGCCACCGAGGCCATCGGCGAGGCTCAGCCTTGCCTAGATCTAGCGAGGCCGAGCCTCGTGGTAGCCTAGTGAGGCTTCGGCGAGCTCGCCGGCCCTCGTGGTGGCTTGTTGAGGCTTTGGTGGAGCTCGCCCAGCGGGTTGCCGGCCGCCGCTGTGGCTAGTGACCAGCCACAAAGAGAAAGAAGGAAAAAAAAAAAAAAAAAAAGAAGAAAGAAGAAAGAAGAAAAAAAGAATAAAAAGAAAGGAGAAAAAAGGAAAAATATAATAAAAATATTGAAAAACTAAAAGAAACAATAAAATTATATAAATTTACCAAACATATTTCTATTTCCGGAGTAGAAATTTTTTGGAGTTACTAATAACGTGCATGACAAAATTTTTGGAATGGAAATCAATTTTCTGGGCGAAATTGATTTCTCAATTTTCTATTCCATGGACGAGTTTAAGTAAACACGTTTAATAACAATTCAAAATTTTTATTTATGAAATAAAAATTTGTTTGATAACAAAATAAAATTTCTATTTCTAGGAGCGACAATGACCGGCGTTTGGTAGCCGGAGTCCAACATTCGAAGACTGGCGGCGAGCGATCGAAGTCTGAAATCCAATGTTTGGCGTCTGGTGGCGGGCGGCCAAAGTCCGGAGTCCGACGACCAGCAACCGGCGTCCAACGTCCAAAGTTCGACGTCTAACATCCAACATCTAGAGTTCAGCGACAAGAGGCCGGTGGCGGGTGGCCAGTGGCTGAAGTTTGGTAGTGGGTGACGGCCAGCCGGCATCTGGTGGCTAGTGGTGAGCAACAAACGGTCGCCGGCAAACATCCGGTGGTTGGTTATTGTTGACATCTAAATTTTGCTATTTTACTTAAAACTTAATCACATACAAAATTAGGAATTAGTCGAAAAACAAAACAAAAATTATTATTAAAAAAAAAAATGCTTAAGGGTGGTTAGGTCGGGCTTGATCTGACCTTGGCCCGACTCGGCCCGCCCCCCTTTCTTTTCTTCTCTCTCGCGTGAGGGCCCGGCCCAACTAGTTTTTCCCCCAAGGCATCCTTCGCACGCGACTTGCGAGAAAAGGGAAAAAGAAAAAACCCTAGAAACAGAGGGGAGGGGGGAATGAGCAAGAAGGAGAGAACGAGAGGACATAGAGCTGGAGGAGGAGACCGAATTGGAGAGAGAGAAAAAGAGAGAAGAAACGGAGGGGAGGAGCGCAGCGGCGGTGCTGCCCGACGCCATCCGAGCCACCGCACTCCTCCTCGCCACCGTGTCCGAAGCTGTTTGAGCTACCCCGCGTTTGTGACCGCCTAGCGCCGACCTGCTTTTGCTCTGCCTCGCCTTTGACTTGCAGATCCTGCGTTCGCCAAGCCCCTCACCGCGCCGCCGAGACTCTTGCAAGCCTGAAGCCCCGCCTCCCGTCGAGCCCCCCTGTTGCTGGGTCTTCCTCTGCTTTGACGCCCAGCAGATCTGCTTTGAGCCTCCTCTGAGCGAAGCTGCCTTCTACTCCCTACCTGCTGCTCCTCCAGTATTCTGCTCACCCAACGTCGCTCCTTCACCTGCGACGACCGCGCGCCATTCGCTGCCGTAGCCGTCGCCGCCACCCATTGTGTCGCCGCCGCCGTCCACGCTACCGTTCGTCGCCGCCGTTGCCAACGCCGCCAAGAAACCCTAGGGTTTCGGCCATGAAATCGGGTATGAACTGGGTCCAAGAGATGAGTAGGGTTTTGGACGAGTATGGGTCGGTTTTGGGCCTTTGGGCTTTTGGGCCTGTTTGTTTTAAAAAGAGAGGGGGTAGCCTCACTTGCGAAAGGGGGGTTGGGCTCGTCTGTGGGCCCAACCCCAATTTGAGAAATGGCCCGACCACATCTGGTCGGGCCAAATCTCTTTTTGGAGCTAGCCAATCGGCCCGCCCCCAGTCGGGCCAAGCCTAGGTCCGGTCTCCGACCGAACTTGACTTCCGCAGACTAGGCCGAACCAAGTCGGGTTTGACCCGACCTAGCCTTGTATTGGCCAAAAAAATAAAAAAATAATATTTTTTGAAAAATAATTAAAAATTTCGAAAATCCAAAAAAATGTAGGTTTTGATTAGGAATGGCCACGCATTGCCTATATAGTGTAATTAGGCATTTATTTGCCCGTATATTGATTATATTGCATGTTTAATTTACCTGTTTAATTATATTTGCAATTGCTTAGTTGCATGTGCTTAATTTTACTGCAATTAGGATTTTGGTAGTTATGATTGTTACTTTAATGATTGCGCACCCGCATGATCACCTTACATGTTAGTGGATAGGTATAAAATAAACCAAAATTGCTTGCCAAAAATCATTTTGTTAAAGTGAACAAGATTAGGTACCGAAAGGGCACTAATTGGTCAATTAGTATAATCTAGTCCCCGACCCTAGATTCTTTGGTTGTGTAGGAAGTGAGGTATACTCCTATGTCTCACTTGGTTTCTGGCCGACCCCAATAGGCTAGTGGCGACTTTTTTTTGTGCAAAATTTCTTATGAATATCTCAACGTCACGCGGGGTATGGGCTTGGGAGAGCTCGTGCCTAATCATGGGCATTAGGCCCATCCTTTATGCAGTATTCCTAAACCTCTTCCCTCCCCCTGAGGGTAGGTCGTGACAGTGATGAGCCTCCGGCATCCAATGATTGGTGATGAGCAACCAACGACCAGTGGGTGTTCGGCATCCGGCAACCGGTGGTTGGTGACGGGCGGCCGGAGTGCGGTGGCCGGGGCCGGCGGCGGGCGTCCGGCATCCCACAGGTGGCAAGTGGGCAATGGGCGGTGATGAGAGTGAACGATAAAAAAAATTTTGACTTTTCATTTCTGTTCCAGAAATAGAAGAGCTAAAAATTTTAACTTTTGATTTATGCTCCCAATCTATTTTTGGAATAGAAATTTGTTCTAGAAATAGAAAAATGAAATTGCATTACTAAATGGATTTCTATTACAAACCCGTTTCGAGGAATAGAAAAACAGAGAAATAGAGAAACAAAAATTTCGTCATCCGCATCCCAAGCGTGTTCTTATATTCAGAAATTGTTTTCGGGAAAAAAAAAATCTATGTATGTTCAAAAATTGTTCCCCGTAACATAAACGTTACCAAACACGCCCTAACATTGCGACATCTCAAAGTGTTTTTTCTTTCATGAATGTTACTGATGAGTGATAACACCACACTTGATAAGTAACTGATGAAGCATACATACTTTACATTTTTTTTAATGCACTGATCTATCTGATATCATATGTGATCAATACCTCGATAGTCAAACCGTTCCATGTGGAGTATGTTTAATAGGGGCCCCAAAGGCACTGTTGACATGATCCTCAATAGTAATCGGGAGCATTGCTCCCTTATGCACCTCCTTGGTCATTGAATGATTGATGGAAACATAACCCGCAATAGTTCAACAACAGTAATTTTTTAAGGCCGATTATTGCTATTGGTTGTTTGCAAACAAACAAAATTATTATTATTTTTTTTTCACATAGGAAAGTTTGGAAGGATGTGAGCCATTCTATAAGCATGAGCATCTTTTAGTGTGTGGGCTAGAGCTCATAACACCCGTGTGCAAGTGTGCCATTTTAGTGCAATTATCAGACGTAGTTAGCACTTTGTGTGCTCATGGATTTAGCAATAATCTTCTGTTATTATTATTATTATTATTATTATTATTTTGTTTCGTGTTGCTATTTTGCTAATCTTTCTTAGTCATGTCTCAACCTTTGGAAGGTTATATTTGTTCAACCGATATTTTTCAAAAGTTATGAAATTTAGAATTTAAAAAACTATTTCATTGTTATTGTTGTTGTTGTTATTACTGTAATTTATTTACTTATTAATTTTTCCGAATTGTAATATGTCTTTTCAATGTAATATTTGAGAATGTACCTATTCACTTTGCAACCTTTTTTGAAGGGTTGCAGAGGACTGAAATAAATACAACGGTTTCGAAATCAATGAAAAATTCTGGTCGAAGTTTCTTTCCAAAAAAAAGTTACAACTATTATTTCAATTGTTTCCCTGGAGAGATTCTAAAGAAATATTAGAATTACTATATGATATTCTCAATCTAGATTTTGTTATATTCTGGAGGATTTTCGTCGGTAACCATTCGTAACATAGTTAAGCAAATAATTCCTTAAAAAAAACAGTGTTATTATGCTTCAAAATCTGATTTCGTTCTACAATTGCAAGGGGGATCAAATGCTTTGTTAACTACTTAATGTCTTTTTCTGAAGTTGGTATCGAACGCTTCAATCCTCGTTTTCCCTTATTCAAACTAGGGTTGGTGTACCTCCCCTTCAACGGTGAGAAGGGGCGATGATGAGCCCCTCCTTGTTTTGCAGCTTAACATATGATCCATCCTCTAATTCCCAAATTCGTAATAGGATTAGAATAAAAGATACAGACACAACTTTCACTTTCTAGCTCATTACACTTCACGAGCGACCAAAATTCCTGGACAAATCTCGGTCGTTTACCAAATGACGCGAAAATACCATTTTATATGGATAAATCTCGGGGTCCATACCGCATGAGTCCATTAAGCGGGGCACGAGCCAAGCCGATTTCATGACATTGCATTTTACGAGAAATCTTTCCGTGGCCATAGTTTGGAAATTCAACTAGAAGCAGACCAACTATAAAAGTGCGTCCATATTCATGGACAAAACAAAAGTAACAAGAATTTGGTTCACTCCTCTGCTGGGACTTTTGCTGCATCAGTTCCCATCATTTAATTGGTTAATTTTTGCAGGTCGCAAATATTATATTCTTGGATGATCCTGTTGGAACCGGATTCTCTAAATGACAAATTTTCAATATTCAAGATATTTATATTCAAGATGTTTCAAGGAATCATTTTGAAAAATATTTTTCTATAATAATTGTTTATATCATGCAAAAGAATTAGTCAATGAAAATCTTTTTTCTTTTTTAATTATCAACAACAATTTATATCTCTCTTTACCAAAAAAAAAAAAAACAACAATTTATATCTCAATAGTTTTTTGATGATGAAGTTGACTATTTTTTTCTTAATAATATGAGCAATCATTTTTAGGAAAAATATTATCCAATCTTTATATTTCCGTGAACCAAGTACTCTCTTAATTTTACTATGATATTTTGCTGCTTGAGCTTTGATTCAGTGGCTTACATTGATCGACTTTGTAGCTTTCGCAAGCCCACGGCTGTTTTGGGTGAAGCTTTAGTTTCTTGTAGAAGTTCGGCGGTTGATTTTCCGCTGCTTTCTTTTTTCTTTTCCGGGTTTTGATTTCCCTTTCATGCGTGAAACGTTAGATGATGTGCCTCCCGAGTGATCAGTGGAGTTGCTGCTGCTTGTTTGTGTCGATGATGATGTAAACGTGTTTGCTTAGGGGTGAGCATGGTCCGGGTTGAGCCAGCTCACCCCCTAACCCTAAGACCAACCCATATAGTATTGATCCTTGATTTTTGGAACCGATGACTGATTCTATTGAGCTTGGGACCGAGAACCAGACCGACCCAATGGGTTTGGTCCGGTTTCAGGGTCAACCTGGGACCAACTGATAATTTATTTATTTCATTTTTTGTACTCTCTGAAAAGGCAACCAAGGATTGGACTGACCCAATGGATTTGGTCCGGTTCTAGGGTCAATCCGGGACCAACCGCTAATGTGGGATGAGCGTCGAGTGTTGAGTAGGGAGTAATAAGCCAGGCGAGCATCGAACAGCAAGCGGCACGAGTGACCCAAAGTGAGCGAAGTAAGTGTCGAGTGGCGAGTGGCGAGTGGCGAGCAGAGAAGTTGTTTATTTCGATTTTGACAAATTAAAGATTAAGAGAACAAATAAGACATAAGAGAACAAGTACTAGATGAGGATGCCGTGAAGAGCTATTTATGTCATTTTGAATGCAGTGAGGACTTCTCACAAAAACATTATCCTCCTTTATAAATTATAGTTGTTGATGCCGTAAAAGACATTAAAAGATCTAAGTTATTAAAAAATAGTGTAAAATTACTTGAACCCCTTACTAAGGAGTTATTTAATGTTGTCAACGCTATTTATTTTAGGGTTTTCTCTATATAAAAAAATTATAAATATTATATTAGATATATAATATATATAGAATGAGGATTGATCCGGGTTGAACCGACTCTAAACTCTCGGGACTGAGAACCAACCCGCACAGTGCTAATTTTGGAGGTCGATGACTGAATTCTTTTTTTTCTTTTTTTGTTCTTTTTTGTTTTGTTTGCTTCGATTTGGATTGATTGAAAATGTGATTGGTATGGCTTTTTGTGTTGCAGAGATAGATTGCGCGCATGAAAAGGATGGAGTTGGGCAAGATTTTGTTGTGCTAGTCTGGCTGTAGCTGGAGTGGTAAAGCAAAGTTCCCTCCCTTTTTTCCATAGTCTTGTGTTTTTTAATTTTTCAAATTTGAATTTGAAACCGAAGTGCTGTCTGATTATGTGTTTGCGATTTGGGCTGAACTATGCAAACAGGTTGCTGCTCCGCTGACATACCCTGCCAATGACCTTGGTGGTGAATGTGATGATGCTGATGATTGGAAAGGAGAATTTTTCCCAGGCATTCCGAACATCAAGTATGAGGTGAGGCTTTCCAGAGAAAGGGTCTGTTTAGCTTCGATTTCATTGCAATTTTACTTCTTCAACTTTGTGTTAGGGCCTGCAAAATTTCATAGCAGATCGTGTTTTGTTTAGCTACTACATGCAGATTAAAGTAGTAAACATGATTTTTTTGTATGTACTGAAAGAAAATTCAATAATTTCGTTTGAGAACTCAAAGTCTAATTTTGAACTTTGTTATATACTATTGGAAGTGCCTGCTGGTTGAGATTCTCAATTTAAACAACGTGCTTCTCATTTAGGGTCCTTCAAGCAAGAACCTGCTGGCATATAAGTGGTATAACGCCGAAGAGGAGATACTAGGCAAGAAAATGAAGGTGGGTTCTTTTTCTTTCCCTTGGTGATTTTTCTTTTTACTTTGCCGATCAGTTGTGCGGGTTATAAATATTGATAGCGGGCTGATGCTTGCAGCATTGGCTAAGATTTAGCGTTGCCTTTTGGCACACATTCAGGGGAACCGCAGGTGATCCTTTTTTCTGCCACGAAGTTTTGGCCCTGGGAGGATGGCACGAATTCTTTAGCTATGGCCAAAAGGAGAAGTAAGAAATGTTTACCTAGGAAGTGAACAATAACTGTGTTTCAGTTTGGAAAATACCTCAGTTTGGAATGTATATAGGAATCAGTGCTAATAACTTTTTATTTCATTCTGCATTCGATGAACAAAACAATGAGGGCCAAAATTGAATTCCTGAAGAAACTTGGAGTTGATCAATGGTGCTTCCATGACAGGGATATAGCTCCTGATGGCTAGACATTGGAGGAGAGTAAATAGTCGAAGTCAGTTTTGGTATTTCAAGTTCATATGTAGATTTTGGTTGCTCAGGACAATGATCTTAGACAAAACTTTGAAACACCCCTTCTTAACTTGTGCTGACGCAGCTGCTCATGAAAATTCTTAATCCAGCAGTCGAGTTAAAGTTTGCTCTTTGTCGTTACTGTCACAGGAATCTAATGCGAACTTGGATGAAGTAGTGGCCCTTGCGAAGGAGCTGCAGGTAGACTCCTGGACAAACAAAATATGATTGTTTTTGTTACGGCTGTAGCACTCTTGGAATGTAATTCTTTATGATGCCTTCTTTACTCAATTAATGAAGTCTTCTAGGCTATTGCTTGAACACATGAAAATCCTTAACCTGACTCTGAATTTTCTATATTAGAAGCATTGGCTCAGCGTTGATTGATGGAGTGTTTGGATGGATGATGATTCCATGTTATTGCTGAGAGTACCATCATTCATAAAGCATATTCCTAAGCTGTGAGGATCTTTTGCTCTTACTTTCTAAATTATGATCAAACCTGATGTCGGGACTTGAAAGCATGGTTTCTAATTCATGTTTCCATGTTCATGTTATTCTGAGCTTAATTTGTTGAATGCAATAAAATTTTGGAGGGAAGTCTCTCAACTTGTATATTTCCATTATTCCATTATTCATTTTAATCATTTTAAGGAAGTTCTTTCTATTGCCGCTCTAGACTATCTGTTATGATCTCAAGTAAGATGAGATCTTGCAATTGTTTGTTACAATTTTATTGGATGCCCATTTTATCTTGTTAAGCATCAGCCATTATTGGTCAATATGCTATAGAATGACACAAGCGAACGCAGGTTGACTCCCTTTTTTTGGTGGCTTGAACAGGAATGCATCAAATTAAAAATAGTTTATATGTCTCCCACGACACAAGTGAACTAAGTTTGCTTGATACTGGTCGCATCGCCTAAATCATCTAGTATTTTACATTTTCGTTCCACTCAACTTAACGTCCTATCCTTAAAATACCTTTTATCATAATTGACAGGCAAGCTTCCTCGAAGCAGCTGTTGCCTATAAGGAGAAGATTGGATTCAACGGTAATGTCTTTCTTGACATTTAAATGGAACACTTTTAATAGAAGTAGTGTTCTATTAGATTGGGGATTACCTGGATTTGTGCTCAGACTGTTTTATATTTAGCATCCGTTAGCTCTGCCACTGAAATTCTTTCACTAATTGTTTATTTTGCCTGCCATATCGGCTTTGCCTGATTTTCCTTTTCCATGTGCTTAACCAGGGACTTTATTGCTTGAACCTAAGCCTCAAGAGCCAATGAAGCATCAGTATGATTATGCATTTGTGTAAATTGGTGAAACAGCTTCCATGAATCACCTTTACTTATGGGAATCTTGTTACAGGTATGACTGGGATGTTGCTACAACTGCCAGTTTTCTGCGGAAGTATGGCCTTTTAGCTGAGTACAAATGATTTGCCGGTCTGTGTAGGAATATTGAATTAATGATTTGCCGGGTTGTTCTTTTCCTTCACTCATATGAGGTATCTGGCGTTAGCGTACCTGCAAGTCTTGAGGAACTTTTTAACTTTGAGTTCTGCCTATTTTAAAACCTTGTCTTGATGTTGCTCTGTCCATCCCCTTGCAGGAGAATTTAAAATTATTGTTGAGTATAACCATGCAACTTTATCCGGGCGCAGGTATTTCATGCTATGTGATGCTAAAACTGAATGCTGATTTGCTGCGACTAAGTTCTTGAATTTGGATTGTGGACCCGAAGATCTCATTGCTTCGGTGAAACTTTACTTCTTTTTTCATTTTTGTAGTTGTCACCACGAGCTAGAAACCGGTAGACTTAATGGTCGATTTGGAAACTTAGATGCCAACACCGGCGATACACAGATTGGTACTTTTCTATATCCAAATCCGGAATATGCGCAATTAAAACATCTTAATAGTATTAATAATTATGTAATGTAATCGTTGATAGGATGGGACACTGATCAGTTCCAAACTGATATTGGAGAGGCGACTTTGGTCATGCTCAGTGTAGTCAGAAATGTATGTCAAAAATTAATTTTGCTTTTGGATAAATAAAAAGTATTTTTGTGACAAGCCTATGTAAATGCAACTTTATAATTATGTTCTTCATTCTTACCTTTCATAGGGAGGATTGGCACCAGGGGCATCAATATGTAAGCATACTTTTCTTCTCTTCTCGATGCATCTTTTTTCTATTTCAGATTAATACTGATTATAGAGGTTATGAGGCATAATATGGATTTGGCCTAGTATTGTTTTCAATGCTTCATTTCATATGTCCTTTGCTGTAGTATAAATATTGTTTGTGTGATGCTGTAGACGAAGAGAGTATGGACATTGAAGACTTGTTCATCGCTCATATTAGCGGAATGGACACCTTGGCTCGTGGGTTCCGAAATGTCGCCAAGCTGATCGAGGTGAACTAATTACTTCCGTTCAACTCATTGATGTTCCTAGTCCTGACAGTTTAGACACTCCTTCTCTATCAACATGACTAATTATGTTCACTTTTCAAACACAGGACGGTTCACTGGACGAACTCGTCAGGAAGCGATATGAGAGCTTTGATGCCGAATGCGGGGCTCAAATTGAGCTACTTCCTCAGAGCAAGCATCGCTTCTTACTATTCCCTTTAAATATGCACCGCTTCTTCACCATGTCTACTCTTTTTTTTTTTTTTAATGATAGATCCTGAACTTTCTTGGTCAGGCTGGTGAGGTGGATTTTGAAACGCTTGAAAAGAAGGCTACCGAATGGGGTGAGCCCCAGGTTCCTTCAGAAGGACTTAATGAGGACCTTACATCCTTCACTTTATAATTCTGTTCTTGGGTTCTGTGCTTGGCTTATGTTTCTAATCTTTTAATCTTCCTTTTTCAGTTAATACAGATGCTTTAAATACTAGGGAAACTCTAGAATGTGTTACCACATGACTTGGCTAGCGGTTGCTTGATCTTAAGTTGTAGGTCCTAAGAGTGCTAAATACAACACTGTTAATCAAATGATGCCACATGAGCATGTCTCAATGAAGATTTAGTCCTAATCAAATAATGCCACATGTTTCATGAAGCAAAGGAATTAACTAACTGGCTATGGCAATGGACCAAAGTGCTTTCAAGTACTGCGTTTTCTTTTGTTTGTGTTACTAGGATAAATATAAGAGATATAACTGTCCAACATTGACATATTCATTGGCTCAATAAGTTGTGCCTGAAACATTAAAAGAATTGGAGCTACAATGTTCGTTATTAGTCACAAATTATGAACTTCTTTAGTGCTGTCCCTTTGATGCCAAGTTATTTCCTCTGGTTTCTTTCTTGAATGCTTTGCCTTTCTCGACTATGATTTTGCACTGAGCTACTCTTGATCATCTTTGGTGCTTTCTTGGAGCTTTATCATTGCATCTTTATCCTTCTTTTGCACTTGCATGTGGTTTTTTCTAACGCTCTTTCTCATGCGAAGGAGGTAGCTATATCTTTTTGCTTCTGGGTGTATGAACTGTTAGGGTTGTAGTAGCGAAAGGCGTGAATTTTTTATGTTTAGGGAAAAATCTGATGTTGCTAGTTATCTGATTGATTTGATGTGACTGATCAATGACCATATGACATGCGTCTCAATGTGAAAGTCAAGAAGTTATAGTTCATAGTTTACGACTGACTTATTTTGCCACGTGCTAGTCGTTACTCCACTTTATGCACCCGCTATACAAATTACATTTTGCGAGACTAGGTCAGCTCTGCTCAAGTGTTATCTGCTCAAGTCTTCTTACAAGACTAGTTGACATCGAGCGCCCATTGACAGTGAGCTGGTTTTGATCCGTGTTCGATAGAATCAACATACTGCGATAAATTTGTCCAAAGAGCACGGTTTTAGTGATGTTTGGCCCTAATGAAACGATCAGCATGCTGTTGGATGAGTTGCCTTGCGATTTATATGGAATATCGCTGTATCTATCCGTCTCATATGCAAGTACAAATCCAAACAAGTGATAATGGCAAAGGCTTTGAATGTACACAAGCACGTGACCTTCGGGAGCACACGTGCTTAGCACCATCCAAAATCTTAAATGTTGAATTTTCTTTATTGAGAAGTTCAAATGTGGCTTATTTGATGGATTGAATCCATCAAAAAGCTCATCCAAAAACCTAACCGTGAGGAACCACTCAAGAGGAGCCTTTTATCAAATCTGAGAAACAAGTGCGCTGGTATTGACCTCTTTTAGTGTGATCGTGGTGTTGACCCCTCTTAGTAAATCCTGCACCTGCTCACTGCACACTCTCATAACTCATATATGTCCCAAAAGAACCAAATCCTTTGCTCGAGGAAGATGGAATTGGGACCCCGGCAACGAGTGCCGCATCATTGGGAAGTCGTTAGGAACACGGGATATGAGTCCGACCAAGCGTTTTACTGTGTCGATGAGCAAACTGTGTCGGGTTGTTAATCGTGGACATGCACAATGAGCATTAGAATAGAAGCAGCAAGGAGATCTTCCCAAATTCTCAAAAAAAACATGAAATTTGTTGGTGTTTCGTGGTCTGGCTGTCTTTTTTTTTTCACTTTGCACTCTCTCACAGACAGCGATCTAGGCTCTCTTAGGATTCCCTAGTGAACTTACTTTCTATCTTGAAACAGGGTCGGCGATATATTAACTCTCTCTCTCTCTCTCTCTCTCTCTCCCTCCTCTCTCTCTCTCTGTCATAAACTTCCTAGAAGATGTTAAAATGTCCTATGTCACGTCCGAATGCCACAAAGGTAGGTAGGAGTAATGACATAACCGTCCTTTCACCAAAAGATAGGATCTCAAACTATACCTAAAAGTCAAGCTCCAAAAAGTGATCTCATATTATCGGTTGCTAATTGAGGAACTCGGTCAATGAAATGGATCATTTACATGCAATTTGAGATTAGTTGATGAAATGGATCATTGACGTGTGATTTGATGAGATTAATCAATGGATTAAACCATTGACATGTGAATTGATAAGATTGGTTAAAGGATTAGATCATTGTGTTTGTAATGATATTATTGATTAAACAAATGTTTTCTGATATGTAGATGTTAAAGAAATATAATTATTCTTAAATTGTATGTGTATTATCCTAGGATTAAGATAAGTGAGCTTTGAACATTGTTTTGTAAAGTGCATAGTTGATATTAAATTTGTTTAGAAGAAATATGCACTACTTACTAAACTGTGATTGTTCACTCATTTCCTTCCTTATTTTTTCGGGTTCCTCAATTAGCAACCGATAATACGAGATCACTTTTTGGAGCTTGACATTTAGGTATAGTTCGATTTGGCAGACCCCAGAGCCTTCACTAGAATCGTGGGCATGCACGGTGAGGATATAGCCTTTCCAAGTGTCGCAAAAGGAGCCTGTAGAAAGCACAGCTCCATCATCACCTTAGGAAAACCTCCCCTCGCCATTCTCCCGAAAAAGCATGAAGCTGCGGGCGCTTTGCGGTCCTCCTCTGTGTCTTCTCCTCTGCCTTCTCTTCCAGTCTGGACTGTCCCAAACGGTGGTCAAGTCTCTTCCCGGATTGCCTGGAGACCTCCCTTTTCATCTCGAAACCGGGTTAGTGACATTCCCTTTCACTGATTTGTACTGTTGTCCTTCTCTCTGTTTCTCTCTGTCTCTCTGTCTCTCTTTCTCTGCGTACTCCTTTGAATCTTTGTATGTTGCGACTGATCCTTTCCCCCCCCCCCCCCCCCCCCCCCCCCCCCCCCCCTTTTTTTTTTTTCTTGTTTTAGATACATTGGAGTTGGGGAGTTGGATGATGTTCAACTTTTTTATTACTTTGTCGAGTCGGAGAGGAGCCCGAGAGATGACCCTCTGGTGCTATGGCTCACTGGCGGCCCCGGTTGCTCTGCTCTCTCCGGACTGATTTATGAGATCGGTGAGTCCTCCTCTAAACCTTTGCCTTTGCCAAAACATGAGTCAAGAGAAACCGAGCCGAGCCTGTCGGATGTGGTGGTCAACCGCCGAGAGTGAAATCTAACATTCCCAATTTTCATGGTCACCGTCTTACTGTCTTAATCGACGAATACCCTTTTGTTTGCAAATCGAACTCCATACTCGTGGGAGGTTGATTTCGAGGCTTCATGCCAAACAAGATTGTAGCTAACAACCAACCTTTAGAAATCAATTACTATTTCCCTAGGCGAATAGTTACTATATTATGTCTCTTATGTCAATGACACAAAAGGGGATATTAAATAAATGGAAAAATGACATTTCTTCTCGGTTCAAAAAGTAAGTTCATGTGGCACTTGAATTTTGCAGGCCATCGCATGCAATAAGCTGATTACGGCATGATAAATGGACATGTCATTAAATTTTGAAATTTTATGTATTCTAAATTTCTAATACGGATGTTCATTACATGTAATGCAGGTCCATTTACGTTCAATTACGAGAAATCTACTAGATTCAGACCAGCACTCAAATTGAATGATTATTCATGGACAAAGGTAACAAGAATTGATTTATGCTACATGAACCATTTAATTTGATTGGACAACCGTTGAGTATACCATATTTCTAGTCTTATATGTTAGCAAGCCATTCATGATTAGCTCTGTTCACTACACAGGTGGCGAATATTATATTTTTAGATCAGCCTGTTGGAACTGGATTTTCTTATGCTAATAGCTGGGAAAGTTATAATATGAACGCCAACATTTCGGTCGCAGAATCTTACGAATTTCTAAGAAAGGTAAAGTCAAAAAGAGAATTTTTATATAAAGGAGAGTCTCTACGTAATCAATACTATTAATCTCTTTTTAATCTTTTGGCCTTGTTGCTTGATTTAGTGGCTTAAGCTCCATCCCCAGTTTTTGAGCAACCCACTCTACATTGCTTGGGACTCTTACTCGGGTGTCAATGTTCCAATGGTCGCTTTAAAAGTTGATAAATGTATCATTATTTATTCATTTTTTATATTCTGCTTCCTCGTGAGTAACCATTTTATATTTGCAATTCTACGCGTCGATATTTTTATATTCCAAAAAGTTTCGAATAAAAAAGCCCAAGTGTATAGTCCCCAAATTCAAATTAACCAAAAAATAAGAAAAATATAAGTCAATTCAAACGCGTCCTAAAAGACGATTTAGGTGCAGTTAGCCTTTTGTACACTCGTGGATAAAAAGTAGCACTAACCGTCTATTAATTGTTATTTTTTTGTTTCGTGCTGCTATTTTGCTAATCTTTCTTAGTCATGCCTCAACTTTGAAAATTTGTATTTATTCAATCGATATTTTTCAGAAGTTATGAAATTCAGAATTAAAAAAAAAAACTATTTCGTTATTATTTTTATTATTTATTACTATTACAATTTTTATTCCAAATTGTGATAGGTCTTTTCAATGTAATCTTAGAATGTACCTGTTCACTTTGCAACCTTTCTTGTTCATTAAGACCGAGACAGTACAACGGTTTTGGAATCAATGAAAAAGTCTGGTTGAAGTTTTTTTCCATAAAAATTATAACTATCTTTTCAATTGTTTCCCTTGACAGATTATGAAAAAAATACTAGAATTACTATATGATATTCTCGATTGAGACTTTGTTTTATCGTTGAGGATTTTTGCCAATGACCATTAACAATATAATGGGGCAAATAATTCCTTAAAGACAGTGTTATCACGCTTCAAAGTTTGATTTCATTCTATCCAATCCAAAGCATTTTGCCAACAATTGCAAGGGAGGTCAAATGTTTTGTTAACTACTTAATGTCTTTTTTCTGAAGTTGGCGTCAAATGCTTCAATCCTCATTTTCCCTTATTCAAACTGGGGTTGGTGTACCTCCCCTTCAACGGTGAGAAGGGGCGATGATGAGCCCCTTCTCGTTTTGCAGCTAAACACATGATCCATCCTCTAATTCCAAAACTCGTAATAGGATTAGAATAAAAGACACAGACACAACTTTCACTTTCTAGCTCATTACACTTCACGAGCGACCAAAATTCCTGGACAAATCTCGGTCGTTTATTAAATGACGCGAAAATACCATTTTATATGGATAAATCTCGGGGTCCATACCACATGAGTCCATTAAGCGGGGCACGAGCCAAGCCGATTTCATGACATTGCATTTTACGAGAAATCTTTCCGTGGCCATTGTTTGGGAATTCAACTAGAAGCAGACCAACTATAAAAGTGCATCCATATTCATGGACAAAGGTAACAAGAATTTGATTCACTCCTCTGCTGGAGGACTTTCGCTGCATCAGTTCCCATCATTAAAATTGGTTAATTTTTGCAGGTCGCAAATATTATATTCTTGGATGATCCTGTCGGAACCGGATTCTCTAAATGACAAATGTTCAATATCCAAGATATTTATATTCAAGATGTTTCAACGAACCATTTTTAAAAAATATTTTTCTAAAAATAATTGTTTATTAATACAAAAAGAATAAGTCAATGAAACTATATATATTTTTAATTATCAACTACAATTTATATCTCAATATTTTTTTGATGAAGAAGTTGACTATTTTTTTCTTAACAATATGAACAATCATTTTTAGGAAAATTATTAGCCAAATCGTTACATTTCCATGAATCAAATACTCTCTTAATTTTACTATGATATTTTGTTGCTTGAACTTTGATTCAGGGGCTTACATTGCTGCCCTTTGAGTATCCAAGCAACCCCCTCAACTTATGTGCAATGCTCCTTTGAGCGTCATAACTTTTTCTCCGATCACTTAAATGTTATATAACTTTTGAATTAATCAGTTGAGTGCCATAATAAATTGAAACCGTTCATCACAGGTGCCATGCCACTCTGGATTTTTGGCACTTAAGTGACGTTTTTTATCATTCTATTTTTATAATTTTTGGTTGCCCATGGTAAACCCAACAGGAGGGCAAGAAAGTGTATATTCTGAGACTATGCACAAGGTGACTGTGGCTAACGGTTGTGGTACCCATAATTAATTCACCTTTTGTTAGTAGAGAAGTTGTATTTGATGAGTCCCTAAAACTAATGGGCAAGAGTGATTGTGTTAGTGTTTATATGGATAGGGAGATGTTCGATTTAAGTTGGAGTTGAAACCCTAGCATGTTAATAAACACAAATAATTCTTATAAAGAGGTAGAGCTTATAGAACTAATGGTTGCCGTAATTGTTGGGTTTAACAAGGTGCATGTTTGATCTCTTGATAGGTATGCATGCGATGATTTGCTTTATTTACGGTTGAGGAAGTTGTGTAGGAAAATCTTTGTGGAGAAGTTAATAAATGCAAGTGGAGTTGGGATTCTAATGAGGTCCAAGGTTATGGCGAAGTTCATGTGTAACTTGGATTTCAAGGATATTGGTGGTGGTCGAGCCCATAAGGGGCTATGGGAGAGTAGCAGTGAAGTTCGGAATCAAACAAAACGATTATGACTTGACTCAAATATCAAGCCAAGGTAAATATTGTTGAAAATATATTTTGAGTTTGAGCTTGAAAAGGAACATGTTTCATAATTTGAGTTGGTTTCTACTTTAAGTAGTTTCCTATTTTTTCTAGGTTTTCTAAAAGGGATTTCCTATTTTGGATCTAACCTTGTCTATGTATAAGAAGTGTTGCTTTGTGAAGAGCATCCAAAAGGTTGCTTCTTTGTGAATCACACCTTGACACAATCCAAGTGTATTAAAGCCAATAAATTATGTGGTAACTATTATACCCCTAGATCAGCTCATTAAATTTTTGTCCGCTTTGGCCCATCTCATATGAAACCTCAAGATTTTGTTCTTCGGCATGCAAGTGAACATTTTCTTAGAAGATCACTCATCTTAATAGTGCTATCCCTTAAGCATGCTTAATGTTACGTTATGTCACAGCTATCTTATGAGTTAATTCCAATTTTACATATATCCCAAGAACACTCTCCCCCTATTCAGGGCGCAATCCGGTTCACTTTTGTGTCATTTTCCATACTAAAAGCTTATCAAGAGCCATTTATTTTCTGGGCCCCTTGACATCAGTAATCACTCTTTGCTTCATCGGATTGGGTTGTTACAATAATATTTTAGTGAGGAATTGTTAGTGCTAAACAACATGAGGATTATTTGGTGCAATTGGGGATGGTAAACACTAAGAGCGGTAGGGTGACTCAAATATGATTGGAATCTACATTATATCATTTAATCTTCAATGGAATTTCATGTTACTCTCCCTACGGATGTTGGTTACATTGTCCGAACTATCCAAATCAATGGCCGATTTATTATTTTATGTTGTTTATTTTGCTGTTCGATTTTTATTTTATTTTTATTTTCTACAACCACAATTTGTCCAACGGGTATGTTTTTCTAGAGGTTCAGTCGTTTTTATGAAAATGATCAGCATAATGTTAGTTAGAAGAGTTCTTCTACAATCTATGTGAAATACTAATGGATCTATGCATCTTGTGTGCAAGTAAAAATTCTAATAAAGTAATAATTGCATTGACCAGTTTAGGGATTGTTTGGTAACATTTCCGTTTCGAAAAATACATATATATATTTTCAGAATTAGTCCTTTTTTTTTTAATTTCTACTCCCTAAAACAATTTCTGAAAAAAAAAAAAAAAGAGAAACGTTGCCATGTGCGTCCTTAATGTTCTGATTTCCTCTGGAGTATAATAATGTCAATGACAATCGCTGCATTCACACAAGTCTTCAGCTCATGTAGGTGCTAGCGCTATTGGTGTTTGTTTGATTTCTGTCGTTTGACTTCAATTTTTTTTTTCCCTAAATGTGAAAAGATGGTCTTTGTCTCCACTATCTTTAAATATTCGCACATTAGGGATTGACCCCATCGAAAAACTTATCCAAAACCCTCACTATGAGGTACTAGTACTCCTCAAAGAGGGGAGGGAGTCTTTAGTCAAATCAAGAAACAAAGATGAAACACTTATTTCTTCGTATCTTTTTCTATTTCTACTCTTGCACTAGTCTTTAGTGCTCCTAGCCTGTTTCTCATCTTGTTCCTCATCCTTGCATTAGAACATCTTGTACCAGCTATCGTACTCTCTCATAACTCGTCATGTCCTACATTAACCAATCGCTCACTCAAGTAAAAAGATAGGACCTAGACCCTGGAAAGTGATCTTTTGTTGGATTAGATTATCCGACTCGAATAACATAAAAAGAGTGATTCGTCCCTCTCTTACTCTTACTCTCGCTCTTGCTCTCACTCACATAAGCTGCGACACGCCCCAGCGGCTTCAAACGGCGATCATAGTAAGGTGACTAGCTTGGCTATGTCTACAACCGCTGGCCTCATGATTGAGCTTTTGTTTCTAGCTATATATTTGATGTTACTATAAAAAATTGTGAATGTTGAGCCTTTATATCATACCGCATCCAATTCTGTGCAATTTCTTATTCCATTGACCAAATGAAGCTTGAAAGACATAATACAAAAATCATATAATGCATTGAATTTCTACCAGATAAATGTGATTTTGGGTAGGACTTTTCCTGGGTTTATGGTATTTTCTTGTAAATATGTCATTCTTTTCCTTTGCCATATAAGTAGGCGTTTGGTAACGTTTGTTAAAAAATAATAGGAACAATTTTTGAACGAGAAGAACGCATTTAAGAAACTTATATAATTTATATTCTTGAAATAGAAAAAGAACATAAACACATTTGATAAATTTGTATAATTTTTTAATATTTTTTAATTAATTAATTAATTTATTTATTTTTTTTCGTTTTGGCGGTCACCAACCTCGGCCAAGGTTGGCGATCGGCCGACGAGCCGATAACCTCGCCCAGCCACGGCGAGGCTCGTTAGCCCCATCAAGGTGGCCGGCCCTCGGCAATGCCCGGTCTCGGTTATGGGCGAGGTCGACTTCACCGACCAAAAAAAAAAAAGAAAGAGAATGAAAAAATAGAAAAGAAAAAAATTGTTTTTTGGGAAAAAAAATGAGTTTTTCTTGTTTATTATTTTTATTTTCAGGAACAAAAATATAAATAAAAACGATTCTATTTTTTTTTTTTCCTCAAAATAAAAGAACTGAAATTGTGTTCCGGAAAAAAAAAAAAAAAAAAAAAAGGAACCGAGCAAACAGCCCCTGTCGAGGGGCTTTGATCGACTCTGTAGCTTTCGCAAGCCCACGGCTGCTTCGGGTGAAGCTTTAGTTTCTTGTAGAAGTTCTGCGGTTGATTTTCCGCTGCTTTCTTTTTTCTTTTCTGGGTTTCGATTTCCTTCGCATGCGAGAAACGTTAGATGCTGTGCCTCCCGAGTGATCAGTGGAGCTGCTGCAGCTTGTTTGTGTCGATGATGATGTAAACGTGTTTGCTTACATGTCTGATGATTTTTTTTTTTTTTTTTTTTTTTTGGGGGAGAGAGAAGGAATTTTTTGGGGGCCCGGGGGGGGGGGGGGGTGGCGGGAGGGATTTACACGCTGATTTTGGGGGTCGATGGGTGAATTCTTTTTTTCTTTTTTTGTTCATTTTTGTTTTGTTTGTTTTGATTTGGATTGATTGAAAATGTGATTGGTACGGCTGTCTGTGTTGCAGAGATAGATTGGGCGCATGAAAAGAATGGAGTTGGGGAAGATTTCGTTTGTTCTTCTCTGTGCTAGTCTGGCTATAGCTGGAGTGGTAAAGCAAAGATCCCTCCCTTTTTTCCATAGTCTTGTGTTTTTTGATTTTTCAAATTTGAATGTGAAACTGAAGTGCTGTCTGATTATGTGTTTGCGATTTGGGATGAACTATGCAAACAGGTTGCCACTCCGCCGACATGCCCTGCCAATGACCTTGGTGGTGAATGTGGTGATGCTGATGATTGGGAAGTGAGTTCTTTTTCTTTCCCTTGGTGATTTTTCCTCTTTACTTTGCTGATCAGTTGTGTCAGTTATAAATATCGATAGCGGGCTGATGCATGCAGCATTGGCTAAGATTTAGCGTTGCCTTTTGGCACACATTCAGGGGGACAGAAGGTGATCCATTTTTCTGCCACGAAGTTTTGGCCCTGGGAGGATGGCACGAATTCTTTAGCTATGGCAAAAAGAAGTAAGAAATGTTTACCTAGGAAGTGAACAATAACTGTGTTTCAGTTTGGAAAATACCTCAGTTTGGAATGTATATAGGAATCAGTGCTAATAACTTTTTATTTCATTCTGCATTCGATGAACAAAACAGTGAGGGCCCACATTGCGTTCCTGAAGAAACTTGGAGTTGATCAATGGTGCTTCCATGACAGGAATATAGCTCCTGATGGCAAGACATTGGAGGAAAGTAAATAGTCGAAGTCAGTTTTGGTATTACAAGTTCATATGTAGCTTTTGGTTGCTCAGGACAATGATCTTAGAAAAAACTTTGAAACACCCATTCTTAACTTGTGCTGACGCAGCTGCTCATGAAAATTCTTAATCCAGCAGTCGAGTTTAGGTTTGCTCTTTGTCGTTACTGTTGCAGGAATCTAATGCGAACTTGGATGAAGTAGTGGCCCCTGTGAAGGAGCTGCAGGTAGACTCCTGGACAAACAAAATATGATTGTTTTTGTTACGGCTGTAGCACTCTTGAAATGTGATTCTTTATCATGCCTTCTTTACTCAATTAATGAAGTCTTCTAGGCTATAGCTTGAACACATGAAAATCCTTAACCTGACTCTGAATTTTCTATATTAGAAGCATTGTCTCAGCGTTGATTGATGGAGTGTTTGGATGTATGATGATTCCATGTTATTGCTGAGAGTACCATCATTCGTAAAGCATATTCCTAAGCTGTGAGGATCTTTTGCTCCTACTTTCTAAAATATGATCAAACTAGATGTTGGGACTTGAAAGCATGGTTTCTAATTCGTGTATCCACGTTCTTGTTATTCTGAGCTTAATTTGTTGAATGCAATAGAATTTCGGAGGGAAGTCTCTCAACTTGTATATTTCCATTATTCAATTATTCATTTTAATCATTTTAAGGAAGTTCTTTCTATTGCTGCTCTAGACTATCTGTTATGATCTCAAGTAAGATGAGTTCTTGCAATTGTTCGTTATAATTTTTGTTGGATGCCCATGTTATCTTGTTAAGCATCAGCCATTATTGGTCAATATGCTATAGAATGACGCAAGTGAACGCAGGTAGACTCCCTTTTTTTGGTGGCTTGAACGGGAATGCATCAAATTAAAAATAGTTTATATGTCTCCTACGACACAAGTAAATTAAGCTCCCTGTAGGTCCACAAATACTCTGGCCTCATATTTGAGTTCTCTTTTGCATACAGGGAACTGAAATCCATCCCAAGGGTACCGCTCAATTGTTCGTGCATCCCCGATACATGCATGGAGGTGCCACCAGGTAATATACATGACTATTCATAGTTATCTATAGAATGACGGTATTTGTTAACTTAGTGTGTATATAACCATGTAATGCATCTGTTTTCAACAGCTCCGAAGTTGGGGCATATGCATATGCTGCTGCTCAAGTCAAGAAAGCCATGGAGGTAAACATTTTTTGGAGGCTGTTGTATCTTTTATCTGTCGCGAGTTCTGGTTAATACTATATCTTATGGCTGTATGTGGACAGGTCACTCACTAATTAGGAGGAGAAAACTATGTCTTCTGGGGTGGTCATGAAGGATATCAAACTTTATTGAACACAGACATGGGACAAGAGCTGGATCACATGGTGTGTTTGATAGCATGCGCTTACGTTACTCTTTCAAATTTTGCCTTTTAAGCCTTCTTGATACTGGCCGCATTGCCTAAATCATCTAGTATTTTACATTTTCGTTCCACTCAACTTAACATCCTATCCTTAAAATACCTTTTATCATAATTGACAGGCAAGGTTCCTCGAAGCAGCTGTTGCCTATAAGGAGAAGATTGGATTCAACGGTAATGTCTTTCTTGACATTTTAATGGAGCACTTTTAATAGAAGTAGTGTTCTATTAGATTGGGGATTATCTGGATGTGTTCAGACTGTTTTATATTTAGCATCCGCTAGCTCTGCCACTGAAATTCTTTCACTAATTGTTTATTTTGCCTGCCATATCGGCTTTGCCTGATTTTCCTTTTCCATGTGCTTAACCGGGGGCTTTATTGCTTGAACCTAAGCCTCAAGAGCCAACGAAGCATCAGTATGATTCTGCATTTGTGTAAATTGGTGAAACAGCTTCCATGAATCACCTTTACTTATGGGAATCTTGTTACAGGTATGACTGGGATGTTGCTACAGCTGCCAGTTTTCTGCGGAAGTATGGCCTTTTAGCTGAGTATCAAATGATTTTCCAGTCTGTGTAGGAATATTGAATTAATGATTTGCTGTGTTGTTCTTTTCCTTTACTCATGTGAGGTATCTGGTGTTAGTGTACCTGCAAGTCTTGAGGAACTTTTTTAACTTTGAGTTCTTCTGCCTATTTTAAAACCATGTCTTGATGTTGCTCTGTCCATACCCTTGCAGGAGCATTTAAAATTAATGTTGAGTGTAACCATGCAACTTTATCCGGGCACAAGTTTTTCATGCTATGTGATGCTAAAACTGAATGCTGATTTGCTGCGACTAAGTTCTTGAATTTGGATTGTGTACCTGAAGATCTCATTGCTTCGGTGAAACTTTACTTCTTTTTTCATTTTTGTAGTTGTCACCATGAGCTAGAAACTGGTAGACTTAATGGTCTATTTGGAAACTTAGATGCCAACACTGGTGATACGCAGATTGGTACTTTTCTATATCCAAATCCGGAATATGCTCAATTAAAACATCTTAATAGTATTAGTAATTATGTAATGCAATCGTTGACAAAATGGGACACTGATCAGTTCCTAACTGATATTGGAGAGGCGACTTTGGTCATGCTCAGTGTAGTCAGAAATGTATATCGAAAATTAATTTTGCTTTTGGATAGTTAAAAAGTCTTTTTTGGGACAAGCCTATGTAAATGCAACTTTATAATTATGTTCTTCATTCTTACCTTTCATAGGGAGGATTGGCACCGGGGGGCATCAATTTTGATGCCAAACTGTAAGCATCCTTTTCTTCTCTTCTCAATGCATCTTTTTTCTTTTTAAGATTAATACTGATTATAGAGGCTATGAGGCATAATATGGATTTGGCCTAGTATTGTTTTCAATGCTTCATTTCATATGTCCTTTGCTGTAGTATAAATATTGTTTGTGTGATGCTGTAGACGAAGGGAAAGCATGGATGTTGAAGACTTGTTCATCGCTCATATTTGCGGAATGGACACCTTGGCTTGTGGGCTCCAAAATGTCGCCAAGCTGACAGTTTAGATTCTCATTGTAGCTTTTGGTTGCTGTTCAACTCATTGATGTTCCTAGTCCTGACAGTTTAGATTCTCCTTCTCGATCAACATGACTAATTATGTTCACTTTTCAAACACAGGATGGTTCGCTGGATGAACTCGTCAGGAAGTGATATGAGAGCTTTGATGCCGAATACGGGGCTCAAATTGAGGTACTTCCTCGGAGCAAGCATCTCCTCTTACTATTCCCTTTAAATATGCACCGCTTCTTCACTATGTCTACTTTTTTTTTTTTTTTTTTGCTTTTTTTATGATTGATCCTGAACTTTCTTTGTCAGGCTGGTGAGGTGGATTTTGAAAAGGCTACGGAATGGGGTGAGCCCCAGGTTCCTTCAGCTAAGCAGATAATACAGAAGGACCTAATGAGGACCTTACATCCTTCACTTTATAATTCTGTTCTTGGGTTCTGTGCTTGGCTTATGTTTCTAATCTTTTAATCTTCCTTTTTCAGTTAATACAGATGCTTTATATACTAGGGAAACTTTAGAATGTGCTACCAGATGACTTGGCTAGCGGTTGCTTGATCTTAAGTTGTAGGTCCTAAGAGTGCTAAATACAACACCGTTAATCAAATGATGCCACATGAGCATGTCTCAATGAAGATTTAGTCCTAATCAAATAATGCCACATGTTTCATGAAGCAAAGGAATTAACTAACTGGCTATGGCAATGGACCAAAGTGCTTTCAAGTACTGCGTTTTCTTTTGGTTGCGTGTTATTAGGATAAATATAGGAGATATAACTGTCCAACATTGACATATTCATTGCCTCGATAAGTTGTGTCTGAAACATTAAAAGAATTGGAGCTACAACTTTCGTTATTAGTCACAAATTATGAACTTCTTAGTACTGTCCCTTTGATGCTAAGTTATTTCCTCTTGTTTCTTTCTTGAATGCTTTGCCTTTTTCGACTATGATTTTGCACTGAGCTACTCTTGATTATCTTTGGTGCTTTCCACACCTAGTACTCGAAATGTCATATGTCCTTATGCTGTGACCTCAGAATATACCCACATCACCATCTGATATGTAGATGACTAGCACTATCTACTTCTATATCATAGTATATTGACGGCGTCTTGATCTTCGATTTTTTTTTTTCCCTAACAAGCATTATCCTTTTTCAGGTGTTGGTATGGCTTGAGCTGATGATTTACCTGTTTGCCATGTTTTTAGAAACTCGTGGAGATGATTTTCCAGTCTGCATTGTAAATAAACCCAAGGTTTTTTGTTTACTGAGAAAGATTGTTTGGTTCTCTGAGATATAATGCTAGTTTCGAAATAACACTCTAGTTTCCTTGAACTCAGATGGTTTTAGCAAATCAAATTCAACCTTTATTTTCTTGGAGCTTTATCATTGCATCTTATTCCTACTTTTGCACTTGCATGTGGTTTTTTCTAACGCTCTTTCTCATGCGAAGGAGGTAGCTATATCTTTTTGCTTCTGGGTTTATGAACTGTTAGGGTTGTAGTATCGAAAGGCGTGAATTTTTTATGTTTAGGGAAAAATATGATGTTGCTGGTTATCTGATTGATTTGATGTGACTGATCAATGACTGTATGATATGCGTCTCAGTGTGAAAGTCAATAACTTATATAGTTTACGACTGACTTATTTTGCCACATGCTAGTCGTTACTCCACTTATGCACCCGCTATATGTCACGTTCCGATTCTCCGAGCATGTGCTCATCTCTCATTGGTTGATTAAATAACGACGTCCCAGAACACATCACTGACCCATTCATTTTTAATTGCACATGCGAAAGCAAATAAATAATCTCCAGACAATAAAACAATGTGATAGAAAAGTAGGACTCTAAATTTACACTTTAAAAGCAACCACACTTATATACATTGCAAATCATAGTATAAATATATAGTATAAATATATACAAGCCGGATTGTCAAGTTAGGTTTTAAACCGCAAGTTCATAAGATAAAGTTTGCAACAAGGACTCGACTCCCATCAAAAGAGAATTGCCCTATGACTAACTAGTCCAATAGGATCGTCAATTCTTCAGACTTCACCTTCTTCACTTTGGGCCTATGGTTCTTCACCAATGCTATCTAAGGACCTGAAAATGGTTATTCAATAACCAGTGAGTCTCAGCGAGTTTTACTTCCTAAGACTCGATTAGGAAGTCAATATGCCCTAAGGGCTGCTTAAGCATAACACGGGTCAGAAGATTTACTTTAGCCTCTGTTCCTTCCCACACGTTAGTTCAAATAATAAATATTGACAATCACATCAACCCATCAATTCAACCAACAGGATCAACTTAGCGATCAATTGACTCAGTCGATTACATGTTATCGAGATCACCACACGATCATTCCGACTATTCAATCTCGACTCTTGATCACGGCCTTACAGGCAAAGTCTAAATTTAGTGGTCATCACGGCTCCACCGGCATAATTTGTACTTAGTGGTATCAATTTTAGACTTAGTGGTATTATGGCCTCACTCGGCAATTTTCTAAATTTGGTGGTAATCACGGCCCCACTTGATAAATTTATATTTAGTGGTATCACGGCCCCACTCGGCAATTTTATATGTAGTGGCTTCACGACCCCACTTGGCAATTTTATATGTAGTGGCATCACGGCCACACTCGGCAATTTTATATATAGTGGCATTACAGCCCCACTCAGCAAGTTTTAGAGTTAGTGGAATCACGGCCCCACTCAGCATTATTAAGACTTAGTGACTTTCTAGGTTCAACTCATAACCTTTTACGGCCATTTTCCTATCAAATAACGACATTCTCCCATTTTTGGATAATTTTCCCATAACCATCAATTTAATTTACTCAATTTTCACAAACCGGTACTCAATTAAATAAATAGAAAGCACCATATCAATCAACATAAAATTTCGGTTGTCAACTAAATCGTCTAATTTTTTGGAAAATAAATAAACAATTAAATAATTACGAAAATTATTAAATAAATGCAATAAATCCAATTTAGGCCCGTAATGCCTAATTGGAAGCCGAGATGAGCTCGAAAAATTACCAAGACTCATTCAATAAATAATATAACATATTTCCTTGCTAACTACACTAATCATTTGCCTAACATGCATCAATAAGTCTATAATTTAATTACTTTAATCTAATCTATTCACTTAATTACATTTAATTAAATCTAATTAACCCTTAAGCATCATTAGCATACTAATAAGGGATTAGTGAGCAAAACTCACTTGTTAAAAGTGAAGACTGGAACATTGAGACGATGGTGCAACAGTGGCTGAAATCCGAATTGTGGCGGAATGACGCCAACTGGATCGGACGCTTAAAACTCACTAACAAATCTAAACCCAATCTAAGACTTGTTTCTGAATTGGGTTGGGCTTGCTTCGTGGGCCGATGGGCTGACTTTGGTGGGCTTCTAGTGGGCTGATTCTGGCTGAAATCTTGGGCCGAATTGTGGCCAAACTTGCGGGCTGAAGAACTCAATTAATGGGCTGTCCTCTTGGGCTGAAATAAGCTGAATTTCACGGGCTGCTGCTGGGCTTTGAACGGATTGGATTGCTGGGCTTGCGAGCTGAGAAATTCTGAAGCAGCGAAAGAGAGGAAGTAGTGACGTCAACGCGGGGCTTCGGTTTGTGGGAAGCTGCTCGATCGTCGATGCTGGGCTGGCGTCGGACGCGTGCGGCTTCACTGACTAAAAGGAGAAGCAGCTGCTGGCGTCCACGGAGTCAACAAGGAAGGAGGAGCTTGCTAATGTTGACCGAGCAACATGGGGCGCGGACAAGTGGCGTGAAAGGGAGAGATCGGTGCTGGTGGGGCGGTAAACATGCAGGGAAAATGCAGAAAAATGAAGGAGCAGAAGACTTAGCAGGTGGGGGCTGCGATCGTTGAAGGGAAAATCGAAGCAGCTGGGGGAGGAAATGATAAAAACAAAAGAAGAGGACAAAAAGGAGTCATGGGTCAATGAAATTGAGGTGGGACCGAGTGTTGCCGAAGAAGAAAGAAAGGGATAAGACCGCAGGAGGGTGTGTCGGCTGAAGGAATAAGGAACGTGCGAAGCATTGAGAAAAAGAGAGGGAGAGATGTGATCGTAAATGGATAGGAAGGAGGGGGGCCCCATTGGTCAACATTTAAACAAATGAAAGACCAAAGCAAAGGGAAATGAAAGCAACGTGAGGACTGCAGGGGTTGCGTGCGTGTAGGCGTGGGTCCAAGAATAAGAAAGAGAAAATAAAACAAAACCAATCTATAATTTTGCTCAACTTCATCACTTTGTCAATTGGTCGTCCCGGGGTCCAATTCTTTACCAATTGCACAATTTGAAGTCTCAATGAAGACCGAGATGAGTCGGTTCTTTCATCTCACAAATTTCCTTCAAAATCGAATTCTCTTTCATTTTTTTTCGAAATCCGATTTCTGAACAAATTTCTCCGATTGAGGTTCGATTTGTTACAGAAAAAGCCTACGAAATTTCCTTTCACCTATTCACTCACACCAAATGCCAAAAATCCATTCAAATAGGCCGGTTCGAATTTTCGTTAGTTTTCAGAATTGTCCATTCGATTTTCCGTAAAAATCCCGAACTCTCCAGAAATTCCTTGAAAGGTGAGTTAGATTAGAATGACTCATGACACAACAAGACTTTCAATTTCTGAAATCAAATTTAAATTTGCGGTTATTTTCAATCAAACGCGTTTTTAATATGACTTTACTTACTAGGTAGTTTTTAGGAATTTTTGGTGCAATTGACCCGTGGTCGATTTTCTTCGAACCACGATGAACCCATCCGACACATTGGCGACTTTTGGTGGTCATGAAAATCTCGAGATTTTAAATACGGACACAGGGTACCCAAAATGACAGAAAATCGGTTTAGTGCCAATCGACGAGAATTTTGCAATCAGTTGGAATCACCCACACGTTGATCGCCATCTCAATCGAATCAACCTATCCCCGGTCTCCAATCGATTTTTAATTGTGTTGTAATGATCATTGCAAACTAACATGATCGAAATGCTGATCACGGTTGAATTCTCAAGTTTATTGTATTTAAAATCCTTTAATGGCTTCACCAGATAGGTCAGTTATCTCATGAGTGGTCACCTCAGAGAAAAACACTATAATCACGTTGATGAAAGGCTCGACTTATCCAATCGAAATCAGAACCTGAAAATCAGGACGTCACACTATACAAATTACATTTTGCGAGACTAGGTCAGCTCTGCTCAAGTGTTATCTGCTCAAGTCTTCTTACAAGACTAGTTGACATCGAGCGCCCATTGACAGTGAGCTGGTTTTGATCCGTGTTCAATAGAATCAACATACTGCGATAAATTTGTCCAAAAAGCACGGTTTTAGTGATGTTCGGCCCTAATGAAACGATCAGCATGCTGTTAGATGAATTGCCTTGCAATTTATATGGAATATCGCTGTATCCATGCGTCTCATATGCAAGTACAAATTCAAACTAGCGATCATGGCAAAGGCTTTGAATGTACACAAGCACGTGACCTTCGGGAGCGCACGTGCGCTCACGTGCGTGCTTAGCACCATCCAAAATCTTAAATGTTGAATTTTCTTTATTGAGAAGTTCAAAATGTGGCTTATTTTATGGATTGAATCCATCAAAAAGCTCATCCAAAAACCTAACCGTGAGGAACCAATCAAGAGGAGCCTTTGATCAAATCTGAGAAACAAGTACTCCTTTTTGGTTAGACCTCTTTTAGTGCGATCGTGGTGTTGGCCCCTCTTAGTAAATCCTGCACCTGCTCGCTGCACTCTCATAACTCACATAGGTCCCAAAAGAACCAAATCCTTCGCTCGAGGAAGACGGAATTGTGACCCCGGCAACGAGTGCCGCATCATTGAGAAATCGTTTGGAACACGGGATATGAGTCCGACCAAGCGTTTTACTGCGTCGATGAGTAAACTGTGTCGGGTTGTTAATCGCGGACATGCACAATGAGCATTAGAATAGAAGCAGCAAGGAGATCTTCCTGAATTCTCAAAAAACATGAAATTTGTTGGTGTTTCGTGGTCTGGCTGTCTTTTTTTTTCTTTTTTTTTTTCACCCTGGACTCTCTCACAGACAGCGATCTAGGCTCTCTTAGGATTCCCTAGTGAACTTACTTTCTATCTTGAAACAGGTTCGGCGATATATTAACTTCCTCTCTCTCTCTCTCTCTCTATCTCTCTGTCATAAACTTCCTAGAAGATGTTAAAATGTCCTATGTCACGTCCCGAATTCCACAAAGGTAGGGGTAACGACAAAACCGTCCTTTCACCAAAAGATAGGATCTCAAACTATACCTAAAAGTCAAGATCCCAAAAGTGCTATCGTATTACCGGTTGCTAATTGAGGAACCCGAAAAAATAAGGAAGAAAATGAGTGAACAATCACAGTTTAGTAAGTAGTGCATATTTCTTCTAAACAAATTGAATACCAACTATGCACTTTACAAAACAATGTTCAAAGCTCACTTATCTTAATCCTAGTATAATACACATACAATAAAAGAATAATTATATTGTTTTAACATCTACATATCAGAAAACATTTGTTTAATCAATAATATCATAACAAACAACAATGATCTAATCCTTTAATCAATCTTATCAATTCACATGTCAATGATTTAAACCATTGATTAATCTCATCAAATCACACATCAATGATCAATTTCATCCACTAATCTCAAATTGCATGTAAATGGTCCATTTCGTTGACCGAATTCGTGCTCAAATATTAGCCATGATTATGCATAACACCTCGTGACAAGGTAACCAAACTCATTTCTTGGCAATGTCACCACCTATATTGTCACAGCTTGGCCCATTAGGATATATTAAACTAACATGCACATACCCATAAGCCCCACAATGAGCTCATACATATTAAGCACCAACACAAACTAGTAACAGGATCCTTTACAATTTGCAAGCAAATTCGGAATCAAATTTCAAATGGTTTCACAAACCAAGCATATTATCTTTCTCATAGAATACATTTCACAAGGCATTTCTTAGACTATTTCAAAATCCATTTCATTAACTAGGTTCACAATGTATATATATAACATTTCGCAACATGTTTCATAATCATTCTCAACTGCCTAGTAAATGCCTGATCTAGATTTTTATGCAACAAACATGCTTTTTCATAACTCGTAATATATTGAATCTCTATAACTTTCAAGACATAAGTTCACAAATTCATAAAATAGATATCATCATTTAACCCACAACAAACTATTCGCATCGATGATCATGTAATCTTAACAATTAGACAAAAATAAACATTGAAACCAGTAAGATTACCTAAACTACAAATTGGTTAAACTATGACTCCTATGCGCTAACAAACAACATACTATTCACGTTGAGGTTCTCATAATCCTAAAAATTAAACAAGAATCAAGTTTAAAACCTAGTAAAACTCTACCTTAACTACGAATTGGCTAAATTATTCTTAAATGCTAACAAAATGACTTCTATGCGCTAACTAATCACTCACTTGAATTGATTATTCAGGCTTAAACGTACTGCGAAACAAAACCCTAAAATTCCGCTCCTACAAAACCGTTGCTCCAAATTGACTCCTATCAAAACCCACAACTCTATGACACTATAGTCCACTATTTCCATAAAATCTCATAACTTGACAACTTAAAAATTGGACTTCATAGTTTGATTCCCTAAACTTTGAATTTGTGCCTAACCCCGAAAGTTACTCCGATTGAATGAATACAAGACATGAATCCTTAATGGGCATTGCAATTTGGGGTTGAATCGATGTGTTATGGTGTCTGCATTGCGTACGTGGAATCCCTTTTCTTTCTATTCTTCTTCCCTTACTTTCTTTCTCTCCCTTTTTTTGCATTGCTTTCAGTCCTCTCTCTAAAATCAATTTCCTAACACACAATGTTCTAGTTTCCCAACTAATCAGGTCAAATTGGAATCAATCTTGTAAGAGATTGGTAGGGTTTAAACATTCATTGACGACAATGAAAAGTGGGGAGAGAGAGGGGTCAAAATCTCAATCATTGATCGACGGATCGAAATGCACACCATACGATTCAGCAACATTAAGTTTAAGGCCAACCAATAGCAAGGATCGAATTGCTTGGGGAGCACCTAGTTAGTGTTAGGAGATTTTCCTGTCTAATCTTTGGAAGGACATGGTTGTCCTGTTTCTAGCTTGGGAAGTTCGGTACTGTCTTCAATCGAGGAAATTGGGTTAACTTGTGGTTGAGGACAGTGCCGTAAGGCGTGTTAACCCAACTGTGGGCATTTAACCCACCATCACTCACTCTGTCTACCCGGTAGTAGCCACAACCGAAGTCCTGATGTGGTGTTTACCTTCAACACCGTAAGGCGTGTTAACCCAACTGTGGGCATTTAACCCACCCTTACTCACTGTTTCACCCTGTAGTAGCCAAAACCGAAGTCCCGATGTGGTATTTACCTTCACCACCGTGAGCCTCCTAATTGCCTGTCTACATTTGTCTTCCTGACGGAGAGGGAATAGAAGGACAGCGCGGGGTCTCTCATCCCAGGGTGGTTCTCCCCGCCTGTTTCCTCCGTGAGCCTTTTGAGGACCTGCTCATGCCCAGTATACCTAATCTCTTGCGGTGCTCTTTATGCCACTCTTATCTCTCTCTCTGTTTTTTTATTTATTTATTTATCTGAACCTAATGTCAGAGCTTCAATCCTAACCCTCATTCAACGCTGTTCGGCGGACCTCCCCTTCAACGGTAAGAAAGGTCGCTGGACCCCCGCCAAGTTTTGCCAGCTGGACATAGGGTCGATCCTCCAATTGTTGCACAAAATCTCAGGTCGCGATCAAACGACGCCGACTGCTGGTCCTAAACGAACAAATCTTGTCTCAACACATGCCCAAGAGTTCGTTAAGCTGTGGAACCTCTTTTTGGATTAATCTGCTAGAACTAGCTAATCACGTAAAAGAAAGAACACGATAGCGATCCACGCCTGATTCCGGGGCGAAGCACGGATTTCTGCGCGAGTTCTAGATTTCACCTAGGCCTCATCTACCCGCATTATTCGAACCCTAAGCCTTGGCGGTATTTTGGCCTGTTAGGTAACTATCACCATCGATTTGGCAGACCCCGGAGCCTTCACTAGAATCGTGGGCATGCACGGTGAGGATATAGCCTTTCCAAGTGTCGCAAAAGGAGCGTTTAGAAAGCACAGCTCCATAATCACCTTTGGAAAACCTCCCCTCTCCATTCTCCCGAAAAAGCATGAAGCTGCGGGCGCTTTGCGGTCCTCCTCTGTGTCTTCTCCTCTGCCTTCTCTTCCAGTCTGGACTGTCCCAAACGGTGGTCAAGTCTCTTCCCGGACTGCCTGGAGACCTCCCTTTTCATCTCGAAACCGGGTCAGTGACATTCCCTTTCACTTTTTTGTGCTGTTGTCCTTATCTCTCTCTTCTCTCTCTATCTCTCTCGGTACTTGTTTGAATCTTTGCATGTTATGACTGATTCTCTCCCCCATTTTTTTTTATAATTGTTTTAGATACATTGGAGTTGGGGAGTTGGATGATGTTCAACTTTTTTATTACTTTGTGGAGTCGGAGAGGAGCCCAAGAGACGACCCTCTGGTGCTATGGCTCACCGGCGGCCCCGGTTGCTCTTCTCTCTCCGGACTGATTTACGAGATTGGTGAGTCCTCTTCTGAACCTTTGCCTTTGCCAAAACATGGGTCAAGAGAAACCGAGTCGAGCTTGTCAGATGTGGTGGTCAACCGCCGAGATTGAAATCTAACATTGCCAATTTTCATGGTCACTGTCTTACTGTCTTAATTGACTAATACCCTTTTGTTTGCAAATTGAACTCCATACTCGTGAGAGGTTGATTTCGAGACTTCATGCCAAACAAGATTGTAGCTGACAACCAAGCGTTGGAAATCAATTACTACTTTCCTAGGTGAATAGTTACTATATTAGTCTCTTATGTCAATGACACAAAGGGGATATTAAATAAATGGAATTAAGAGACAATGACATTTCTTCTTGGTTCAAAAAGTAAGTTCATGTGGCACTTGAATTTTGCATGCCGTCACATGCAATAAGCTGATTACGGCATGATAAATGGACATGTCATTTTGAAATTTTATGTATTCTAATGTGGATGTTCATTACATGTAATGTAGGTCCATTTACGTTCAATTACGAGAAATCTTCTAGATTCAGACCAACACTCAAATTAAATGATTATTCATGGACGAAGGTAACAAAAAATGATTTATGCTACATGAACCTCTTAATTTGATTGGACAACTGTTGAGTATACCATATTTCTAGTCTTATATGTTAGCAAGTCATTCACGATTAGCTTTGCTCACTATACAGGTGGCGAATATTATATTCTTAGATCAGCCTGTTGGAACTGGATTTTCTTATGCTAATAATTGGGAAAGCTATAATATAAATGACAACATTTCGGTTGCAGAATCTTACGAATTTCTAAGGAAGGTAAAGTCAAAAAGAGAATTTTTATATAAAGGAGAGTCTCTACATAATTAATACTATTAATCTCTTATTAATCTTTTGGCGTTGTTGCTTGATTTAGTGGCTTAAGTTCCATCCCCAGTTTTTGAGCAATCCACTCTACATTGCTGGGGACTCTTACTCGGGTGTCACTGTTCCAAGGGTCGCTTTAGAAGTTGATAAAGGTATCATTATTTATTCATTTTTTATATTCTACTTCCTTGTGAGTAACCATTTTATATTTGCAATTCTACACGTCAATATTTTTATATTCCAAAAATTTTCGAATAAAAAAGCCCAAGTGTGTACTCCCCAAATTTAAATTAACCAAAAAATAAGAAAAATATAAGTCAATTCAGATGCATCCTAAAAGACGATTTTGTTTGTTTCTTTCGGGGATCATGGTCCATTATGATTTATACCAGGAAATGAAGCTGGTTTGGAGCCTAAGATGAATCTTGAGGTAACTATTGCTATCATCACATTAGTACACTCATTATTTTGCATTTCCATTTTGAAAAAAAATGAAACTTATTAGTTCAATTTGATTCAGGGCTACTTACTTGGAAACCCCCTAACAAGTTATGATAGTGACCTCAATTCAAGGGTCCCATTTGCTCATCTGAAGGGTCTTATACCAAATGAGCTATATGAGGTAAAGACTTCCGCATTTTTTACGGCATGTCACGCCACATAAAATTTTCACGTTTTTCGTTATTGCCTGGTGCATGAAAAGATTGATTGAGACGCATACTAAATGTATTACATGTAGAATGTGTATCATTATTTTTAGAATAAAATACAAATTCAGGAAATTTTCTTAATTATCAATACTAATATCATAAAAAGCGAGAAAACAAAAGGCAAAAATATGTGTTCTGAGATTTTTGCCACAGCGAATATTTCTCCACGAGTCACTGATTTTTATTTAATATTTGATTGAAAAATTAATGTCCATCTTTTTTGTGTATTTCAGTCAGCTAAAACTGATTGTAACAGTGAGTACATAAACGTCAACGAAAGCAATGCTGATTGCGTTGATGATCTTAAAGCTGTGAACCTGGTTAGTTGGCAATCATTTTTCCCCCTCCTCTTTATTTCTTTATTATTTCTTTCTGTCTTTTTCCCCTTTTTGACCAAAATTTTATTATTATTAGGGAAAAAGCCAAAAAACCCCATACTTCGCCAAAGCCGACACATTTACCCCAAACTTTTTTTTTTTTGTGACGTAAAAAACCCCAAACTTTCCAAACCGTGACACATTTACCCCAAACTTTTTTTTGCGACACAAAAATCCCGAACTTTGTTATGTGACACATTTACCCCAAAATTAAAGGGCATTTTGGTCTTTTCATTTTTTAAAATTTTTTAATTTTTTTTTACTTTTTAAAAAAAATTAAATTTTCTTTTCTTTTCTCTTCCCTCCGCCGGCGTCCGGCGAGGGCTGCCCTCGCCGGCGTCGGGCGAGGGTCACCTTCGCCGGCCTAGGGCTAGGGCGGCCCTCGCCGACGTAGGCAAGGGCGGCCCTCACCGGCGTCGGGTGAGGACGGCCCTCCCCAGATCTGGCGAGGGCACCCCTCACCTGATGCGACGGTTTGGAAAGTTTGGGGTTTTTCACGTCACAAAAAAAAGTTTGAGGTAAATGTGTCATTTTGGGTAAAGTTCAGGGTTTTTCGTGGCTTTTTCCCTTATTATTATTGGAAATTCCATGCATTGAACCTTGACTTTTGGCTAACTACAGTGCGTGGAGAATATACGTACGGGAAACATACTAGAACCGAACTGCGTGCCTCAGTCTCCCAAATCGACGGTCAGTGATAGGTGGGACCCAACCTTAATAAATCGAGACCCTTCACCTCTCCTTTTGCCGACGGAGAGAGCTTCCCGGGTTTGGTGCCGGGTAAGAATCGGTTTTTTTTTTCCTTCTTTTGGACCACCGTTTTGCCACATATTTTCAGAAAAAAAGGAATCAATTTGTTAATTGAATTTTTCCTTTTACCTTTTAATTAATTTAATTTTAGCCGCGTATGCACTTTGACTTCTCCGTACTCGAAATACCAAGAGCTTCCATGATATATAAGTATTGACATGTAAATTCGAGTATAAAGTTCTCATAAATTATTGAAATTTAAATAATATTTTTTTATTCTGACATTTCGTTTGGTTAAAGCTGATGTGACTTAATTAATTAGATATTTGGTGGATCATCATCTTCGTTGGTCAATTACAGTTTTCTCAGATTATTTTGATTCTCTACTTCTCATCCGTTCTCTAGTCAAGAATATCAAATACATGTTAACATAACATTTACGTTCAAGAGAAAAAAAGGGGAAAAAGAGAGTAATATTCATGTTTTTGATTAGTAGTCACTCCATGGTAATTATGTACAAATACAACTTTGTTACGCTGTAATTAGTATTCATTTACATTGAAGTTTGATTATTAATATATCAAATTAAAGGTCAAGGTGAAAAATTAGAAATGACAAATCTCGAAATATGATGACTTACCTATTTTCCTGACCATAAAAAATTTAAGTTCTTATGTGAGTAGTTGCCAATGATGTGTAAAATATTTTTAATTTCTCCAGGGTTGAATTTGACGACCAATGAAGTCGGCTTAAGGATGATTCCCTTAAGCTCTCTAATCAAATAATTGGTGACTCATTTTTTTAATCATTGAGTGGCTAAATACACCCTCAACCAGTCTGACCCGAAATTCTTGACCAAAAAAATAATAATTTGGCAGGAAAATTGTGTCGAATCAGTCATTTTCAGCTTAAATAAAAAGGATCATGATCAAATTGCAAAGTTCCCAGCTCAATTTAGTAACCTTGTTTTTCAATGTAGGAGTATAACTATCTCTATTCCTATATCTGGGCTAGCGATAAAGTGGTTCAAGATGCTCTTCATATCCGAGAGGTATGTCTATTAACAATGTTAATTACATAATATCACCTTTTATTTATTTATTATCTTTTTCTTCTTTTTCTTACATCTATTGTTGGTCTATGTTTTGTGATGTGTTTAATGATAAGCCAGGGGACAATTGAGAAGTGGGTAAGGTGCAATAAGACTTTATCTTACACATCCAATGTCCTAGTTGTCATTGACATACACAAAGAGCTCATAAAAAGGGGACTTCGAGCGCTTATTTATAGGTAATTAAGCACCACATTGCAATGTGATTTATGGCTCATGACCTACTTACTTCACTTAATGTTACTCTTTCTTAACGTGTAGTGGTGATCACGACATGGTCATCCCGTACGTGGGAACTCAAGCTTGGATCGATACACTGAATCTAACGATTTCTGAAGATTGGCACGCGTGGTTTGTGGACGGACAAGTTGCCGGGTTTGGTTTCGATAACAACCTCTTAACTACTATATAGTTCAATTTCTAGATGAATTCTCCCGACATCACGGTACTTATATCGATTTATTAAATGAGGCTCCTGCATTTTCGATACTCGGTGAAAGTAAAAGTCTGTCCATCCGAGTTCCCTCAGGATACTATCGCAAAATGCATATACAACAGCTAGACAACTGATCCCTTTTTATTTTTATTATATCTTCTATTGGGTATCTCAATCGTTTGTGCTTACTTTGCTCTCTTTTCTCTCTTACAGGTATGCTACGCTATATTCTTCCTTTCCATCCCTTTTTACATTTGTAACCGTGAAGGTAAAGAGATTCATATCCTATACTTTCTTCTTTACAAGCCCTTTTTTCTTAGCTTTTTCACATTTTCATATCTTAATTTCAACGAAATTGGTTCCTTAGAATTCGCGAACCGTATGTTGAAAGTGGTGTTATATGAACTCCTTCGTGTAGGGAGCGGGACACACGGCTCCAGAATACAAGCCCAAGGAATGTTTTGCGCTGATTAGTAGGTGGTTCGATTATTTATACATTTAACTTGCACTTGTAGCTCCCTTTTAGTTCGACGATTTATATAATAAACATATTGTTGATGTAGTAATTTTCCGGCGCAAAACATCTAACATTGCGACTCAGAAACAATGCTGAAATAGATATCCTTGCTCATCTCTACGAATTCCAAATTAGGAATTGGACTTCGTAGTTTGATTCCCTAAACTTTGAATTTGTGCCTAACCTCAAAAGTTACTCCGATTAAACGAATACAAGGCTTGAATCCTTACTGGGCATTGCAATTTGGGGTTGAATCAATGTGTTATGGTGTCTGCATTGCGTACATGGAATCCCTTTTCTTTTTATTCTTCTTCCCTTATTTTCTTTCTCTCCCTTTTTTTTGGCATTGCTTTCAGTCCTCTCTCTAAAATCAATTTCCTAACGCACAATGTTCTAGTTTCCCAACTAATCAGGTCAAATTGGAATCAATTAGGACAACAGTATCTTCTACACTTTTTATTCTTCTTATTTTTTGTTGTGGGACCCTCCCTTTGACGGGTCAAGATATTACATTTTGTATCTTTATGAAGTCCAAGAGACGTCTAAAAGACGACCCTTTAGGGCTTTTTGGATCACCGGATGCCCCAATGCCTTCACTCTATTGGCAATCTTGTAAGAGATTGGTAGGGATTAAACATTCACTGACGACGATGAAAAGCGGGGGGAGAGAGAGGTCAAAATCTCAATCATTGATCGACGGATCGAAATGCACGTCATACGATTCAGCAACATTAAGTTTAAGGCCGATCGATATCAGGGATCGAATTGCTTGGGTTGCACCTAGTTAGTGTTAGGAGATTGTCCTGTCTAATCTTCGGAAGGACGTGGCTGTCCCGTTTCTAGCTCGGGAAGTTCCAATGAATGTATACCTGATCTCTTGCGGTGCTCTTTATGCCACTCTTATCTCTCCTTTTTTCCGAATCTAATGTCAGAGCTTCAATCCTAACCCTCATTCAACGCTGTTCGGCGGACCTCCCCTTCAACAGTAAGAAAGGTCGCTAGACCCCCGCCAAGTTTTGCCAGCTAGACATAGGGTCGATCCTCCAATTGTTGCACAAAATCTCAGGTCGCGGTCAAACGACGCTGACTGCCGGTCCTAAACGAACAAATCTTGTCTCAACACATGCCCAAGAGTTCATTAAGCTGTGCAACCTCTTTTTTGGATTAATCTGCTAGAACTAGCTAATCACGTAACAAGAAAAAACACGATAGCGATCCACGCCTGATCCCGGGGCGAAGCACGGATTTCTGCACGAGTTCTAGATTTCACCTAGGCCTCATCAACCCGCATCATCCGAACGCTAAGCCTTGGCGGTATTTAGGCCTGTTAGGTAGCTATCACCATCGATTTGGCAGAACCAGGAGACTTCACTGGAAAATGGGCATGCGCGGTGAGGATATAGCCTTTCCAAGTGTCGCAAAAGGAGCGTGTAGAAAGCACAGCTCCATCATCACCTTAGGAAAACCTCCCCTCTCCATTCTCCCGAAAAAGCATGAAGCTGCGGGCGCTTTGCGGTCCTCCTCTGTGTCTTCTCCTCTGCCTTCTCTTCCAGTCTGGACTGCCCCAAACGGTGGTCAAGTCGCTTCCCGGATTGCCTGGAGACCTCCCTTTTACCTCGAAACCGGGTCAGTGACATTCCCTTTCACTTTTTTTGTGCTGTTGTCCTCATCTCTCTCTTCTCTCTCTATCTCTCTCGGTACTTGTTTGAATCTTTGCATGTTATGACTGATTCTCTCCCCCATTTTTTTATAATTGTTTTAGATACATTGGAGTTGGGGAGTTGGATGATGTTCAACTTTTTTATTACTTTGTCGAGTCGGAGAGGAGCCCAAGAGACGACCCTCTGGTGCTATGGCTCACCGGCGGCCCCGGTTGCTCTGCTCTCTCCGGACTGATTTACGAGATCGGTGAGTCCTCCTCTGAACCTTTGCCTTTGCCAAAACACGGGTCAAGAGAAACCGAGCCAAGCTTGTCGGATGTGGTGGTCAACCGCCGAGAGTGAAATCTAACTTTCCCAATTTTCTAGTATTGATGAGTGAAAATGACTTTAACTCATTTATGCATCTTCTTACATGTATAAGATGTGTTTGGTTGATTTTCCATGAAGTTTGGTAGCATGCTAGATGTGAAAAGTGTGAAAATGATGAAATTGGACTTGAAAATATTATTTACGTAATTATATCCACTTGTTGGTCATACTCACTTACCTCTTATATACAATTGTCGGTTATACTCACTTGTTGCTTATACCCATTTGCCGATTATATCCACTTACCAAGTATACCTACTTGTCAATCATATCCACTTGTCAAGTATGCTCACTTGCTGAATATGCCCTCTTGCCTAGTATACTCACTTCCCATAGCCTCATCGGAGGCTTGCCGGCCACCGTTGGAACAGTCCAAGGAGGAAGAAGAGAAAAGGAAAGGAAAAGATTAATAAAAATTTTAAAAAAAATCATAAAAAAAATTGTCACGTTAGCATCCGGCCACCGGCCGACGTCCACGTCAGCGCCGGCAGGCCAAAATTGGCTGGATGGACTAAATTGATATCAATATTAAAAGGTTTAGGATTAAATTGGTCAAATTGAAAAGTTTAGGATTGAATTGGTACCAATGCAATAAGTTTAAGACTTTTTTGATACTTTTCCCAAACTTGGGTGCTGTATCACGCAGTGCATCATCATAATTTTGGTGGTTAACAAGAGTCGATCTAGCTTTTGGAAAGTGAATTCCAAAAAACATTTTCGGTCAACATATATATTTATGTATAATATTAGGAAAGTGAATTCCTAAATATAAAGAAGTGAAGACACTTCCAGAATTGCTCCTTTCAAATTATATAATTTTTATTATATTTAATTTTTCTTTTTTCTTTTCTCTATTTTTTTTCACTCTCCCTCTACTGGTTGTCGGGCCTCAACGATGACCAACGACTTGCCACGGATGTGGCTAGCAAGGCTTGACCTGGCTAGATCTCGGCAAGGTCAAGCCTTGCTTATGGCTTGTCGCTAATCGTTGTCAAGGCGTGCCGACCAATAGAGGAAGAGGGGAAAAGGAAAAAGAAAAAAATATTTAAAAATTCAATTTTTTTTGCTTGAAATAAAGTCATAAGATTGAAATTATATTCCAAAAGAAATCCAAACACCGCAAAATGTTTTTTTGTTCAAATATCACTAAACAAAAGAAAACTATCTATCTTTTTAAAAAATAATTTCTCAAGAAGTATTTTTATTTATCATGAAAATTTCCCCCCAACAAATGCACCTTGAGGTCATGACTACTTCTTTAAAGTACTTAGCTAACATTGATTCTAGGTCATTCCATCATCGTGTGTTTGTACTTCTCCTATTAAATATAATGGGATAGCTGCTGCGCCCAAGTGCAACGTGTAAAGCATGACCATAATATGGTGAATCTGGGCCTAATCATAAGGGGGGTCATAGTTAAAGGGAGAAATAGAAAAATTAAGGGGAATTACACATTGAACAATTGGCAATAGTTGAATCGCCGCATCAATGATTTTGGTTGAAAATTGACTAAAAGAATTATATTGAAATTTCATGTAAAAATTTAGAACTAAATTAACATAAAAAGAAAAGTTAGTATTAAATTGTCATTCTTACAATAAATTTATGACCGATTGGCTAATTTTTCATTGAGAATGTTTCCACATTAATCATGAGTCTTGTGACCCAATCTGCCTGTGCAATAAACTAAAACCTCCTGTGGCCCATAAAACATCAAACAGAATAAAAGCTTCTTCAATGCGTGCAAATCATTCCTCTGCTAATGAAGTTCATCAATGTTTATGCGCAACGAAATGCAAAAGGTGTGACCATCCTTTCGTTTTTGAGTAGGCAAGTGATCACAAACCGCACGTGGGATGGAGATTCTTTGCTCCCTCATGTCTTTTGGTCCCATCACTAATGAGCGTCCTGTACATATATCTTTATTTAATTTTAGTTATACGTGTAACGTATGTATTTCATTCTTTTTTTTTTGTCACACTAGGAAAACTCACCATTAATTGTTTGGCATGGCATTTCCATGTCAGTAATAAATCCACATCAGCAAGATGACATGTAAAATTATATCCAAAAATAAATCATTCTTTGAAAAAAAAATTAGGGAAATTAGGAATTATTCGTGTCGATTTTTGGATGTAGGGCTTACGAAGGCAAATTTAAGACTAGAGTTAAAGTTGGTGTTTTCTTTAGAAAAAAATAGTTCAGGTAGATTTAGAATTGAACCTTATGTTGGGGCTTTTTCTTTTTTAGAAAAAGTAAGTTTGGGCTAGACTTATGGTGCATTTGGTCATCACATCATCATTTACTGAAACTTCCGCTTTTGTGTATAATGGCATAGCTACTGCACCCACATGTAACATGCAAAGCATGACCATAATATAGTGATTCTCGGCCTAATCACAAGTGGGGTCATTACCAACAAAAGAAATAGAAAAATTAGGAGAAAATTGCAAGACAAGTCTTAAATCTTCTGTATAAAATGTTGTTGAGTCCTAAACGTTTCATTTGGTTCAATCGAGTCCTAACCTTTAATTAAAAAGTATAATTAAGTTATAAACTTTTCAATTAGTTTAATTAAATTCAAAGCCTCCTAAAAAGGTGCATTCAAGTCATTTCGAAGAATAATACTGGAAATTGCCTACTATCACTTAAAAAGTGCTTACATGGAGTCTTTAAATTGCACTTTGTAAAGTACTATTAGGACTTCATTACATTTTTCGATAAAAGTTGAGAATTTAACTTAACAAATTGAATGAATTTAGGGCTCAATTGTATTTCATACACAAGATTTAAGAATTCTCGTGCAATTTTTCCAAAGATTAAAGAGAAAGATCTACCTACGAATTGGGGAAAATCTGCATCTCTATCTATATAAAACACTCCCAAAAGACGAACGGCATGTGAAGTCCAGCTTTCTGTACACGTGGGATTGCTTTAGGAGTGGAGACCATATGGGCAATTAACATGAAAAGCATCAAAATTTAATTACATTCTTTGTCCTAATGTTTTGCTTACAATGGCAGGGAAAAAAAAACAGAAAGAAGCGGCCAACCATGGAAAAGGAAATTATTATTTATTTCAAGCAAAACACGGGGATCATGTTTGTTGATAAGACAAGAAAAGCTAAGTAGCAACAGGCACCACAGATGAGAAATGTCGCACCTTTCTTGTGCACTGATTAGTGGCCTACCAGTTACCATACGAAAAGTTGTACCTTTTGCAATTTGTCTAGCGCTAATCACTAACTTCAAAATTTTTATTAATCTTTTCCTTTCCTTTTCTCTTCTTCCTCCTTGGACTGTTCCAACGGTGGCCGGCAAGCCTCCGATGAGGCTATGGGAAGTGAGTATACTAGGCAAGAGGGCATATTCAGCAAGTAAGCATACTTGACAAGTGGATATGATTGACAAGTAGGTATACTTGGTAAGTGGATATAATCGGCAAATGGGTATAAGCAACAAGTGAGTATAACCGACAATTGTATATAAGAGGTAAGTGAGTATGACCAACAAGTGGATATAATTACGTAAATAATATTTTCAAGTCCAATTTCATCATTTTCACACTTTTCACATCTAGCATGCTACCAAACTTCATGGAAAATCAACCAAACACATCTTATACATGTAAGAAGATGCATAAATGAGTTAATTTGATTGGACAACAATTGAGTATACCATATTTCTAGTCTTATATGTTAGCAAGTCATTCACAATTAGCTTTGCTCACTATACAGGTGGCGAATATTATATTCTTAGATCAGCCTGTTGGAACTGGATTTTCTTATGCTAATAATTGGGAAAGCTATAATATAAACGACAACATTTCGGTTGCAGAATCTTACGAATTTCTAAGGAAGGTAAAGTCAAAAAGAGAATTTTTATATAAAGGAGAGTCTCTACATAATTAATACTATTAATCTCTTTTTAATCTTTTGGCCTTGTTGCTTGATTTAGTGGCTTAAGCTCCATCCCCAGTTTTTGAGCAACCCACTCTACATTGTTGGGGACTCTTACTCGGGTGTCACTGTTCCAAGGGTCGCTTTAGAAGTTGATAAAGGTATCATTATTTATTCATTTTTTATATTCTGCTTCCTTGTGATTAACCATTTTATATTTGTAATTATACACGTCAATAATTTTATATTCAAAAAAGTTTCGAATAAAAAAGCCCAAGTGTGTACTCCCCAAATTCAAATTAACCAAAAAATAAGAAAAATATAAGTCAATTCAGATGCATCCTAAAAAGCAATTTTGTTTGTTTCTTTCGGGGATCATGGTTCATTATGATTTATACCAGGAAATGAAGCTGGTTTGGAGCCTAAGATGAATCTTGAGGTAACAATTGCTATCATCACATTAGTACACTCATTATTTTGCATTTCCTTTTTGAAAGAATGAAACTTATTAGTTCAATTTGATTCAGGGCTACGTACTCGGAAACCCCCTAACAAATTATGATAGTGACCTCAATTCAAGAGTCCCATTTGCTCATCTGAAGGGTCTTATACCAAATGAGCTATATGAGGTAAAGACTTCCGCTTTTTCTATGGCATGTCATGCCACAAAATTTTCACGTTTTTCGTTATTGCTTGGTGCATGAAAAGATTGATTGAGACGCATACTAAATGTATTAGATGTAGAATGTGTATCATTATTTTTAGAATGAAATACAAATTCAGGAAATTTTCTTAATTATCAATACTAATATCATAAAAAGTGAGAAAACAAAAGGAAAAAATATGCGTTCTGAGATTTTTGCCCACACTGAATATTTCTCCACGAGTCACTTATTTTTAATTAATATTTGATTCGAAAATTAATGTCCATCTTTTTTGTGTGTTTCAGTCAGCTAAAACTGATTGTAACGGTGAGTACATAAACGTCAACGAAAGCAATGCTGATTGCGTTGACGATCTTAAAGCTGTGAACCTGGTTAGTTGGCAACCATGTTTTTTCCCTCCTCTTTATTTCTTTATTATTTTTTTCTGTCTTTTTTCCTTTTTTGACCAATATGTTTTTGTATTATTGGAAATTCCATGCATTGAACCTTGACTTTTTGCTAACTACAGTGCGTGGAGAATATAAATACGGCAAACATATTGGAACCGACCTGCGTGTCAGTCTCCCAAATCGACGGTCAGTGATAGGTGGGACCCAACCTTAATAAATCGAGACCCTTCACCTCTCCTTTTGTCGACGGAGAGAGCTTCCCGGGTTTGGTGCCGGGTAAGAATCAGTTTTTGTTTATTTTTAACCACCGTTTTGCCACATATTTTCAGAAAAGAAGAAGAAGAAAGAATCAATTTGTTAATTGAAATTTGCCTTTTACCTTTTAATTAATTTAATTTTAGCCGCGTAGGCACTTTGACTTCTCCATACTCGAAATACCAAGAACTTCCTTGATATATAAGTATTGACATGTAAATTCGAGTATAAAGTTCTCATAAATTATTGGAATTTAAATAATATTTTTTTATTCTGACAAGAAAACTAGATGTCGTTTTTCGTTTGGTTGAAGCGGATGTGACTTAATTAATTAGATCATTGGTGGATCATCATCTTCGTTGGTCAATTACAGTTTTTCAGATTATTTTGATTCTCTACTTCTCATCCATTCTCTAGTCAAGAATATCAAATACATGTTAACATAACATTTACGTTCGAGAGAAAAAAGGGGAAAAAAGAATAATATTCATGTTTTTGATTAGTAGTCACAACATGGTCATTATGTACAAATACAACTTCGTTACGCTGTAATTAGTATTCATTTACATTGAAATTTGATGATTAATACATCAAATTAAAGGGTCAAGGTTAAAAATTAGAAATGACAAGTCTCGAAATTTAATGACGAACCTTTTTGCTGGGTTTGGTTTCGATAACCTCTTAACTATTGTATAGTTCAATTTCTAGACGAATTTGTTCCGATGGAGAGAATAACCTCTCTCAACATCGCGGTACTTTTGTTGATTTATGAAATGAGGCTCCTGCATTTTCGATACTCGGTGAAAGCAAAAGTCTGTCCATCCGAGTTCCCCGGATAATATCGCAAAATGCATGTATAGCAGCTAGACAACTGATCCTTTTTTATTTTTATTAAATCTTCTCTTGGGTATCTCGATCTTTGTGGTTACTTTTCTCTCTTTTCTCTCTTATAGGTATGCTACGCTATATTCTTCCTTTCCATCCCTTTTTACATTTGTAACCGTCAAGGTAAAGAGATTCATATCATATACTTTCTTCTTTACAAGCCCTTTTTTCTTAGCTTTTCACATTTTCATATCTTAATTTCAACGAAATTGGCTCCTTAGAATTCGCAAACCGTACGTTGAAAGTGGTGTTATATGAACTCCTTCGTGCAGGGAGCGGGACACACGGCTCCAGAATACAAGCCCAAGGAATGTTTTGCACTAATTAGTAGGTGGTTCGATTATTTTTACATTTAACTTGCACTTGTAGCTCCCTTTTAGTTCGACGATTTATATAATAAACATATCGTCGATGTAATAATTTTCTGGTGCTCCGATTCGGGAACAATGCTGAAATGGATATCCTTGTTCATCTCTACGAATTTCGGATTAGATTGAGCTCCTCAGACATCTAAGGGCCTGTTTGTTTATTTTTGTTTCTGTTCCTTGGAACAAAAAATTAAGTTCTTTTGTTCTGGAGAACAAAAAAGAATAGAAATGCGTTTGGTAAAATTTTGTTCTCGGGAACAGATTTGGAACAAAAACAAGAAGTAGAAAAAATTGTTTCTTGTTTCAGGAACAATTCCGAGAAACAAATTTTCTCTCTCCTCTTTTTTTCTTCTTCTTTTCTCTTATTCTTCTTCTTCCTTTTGCTGGTCACCAGCCTTGGCCATAGTCGGTGTTGACGACCGGCTAGACGAGGGTTGGTAACCTCACCGAAGCGTCGCTAGCCCCTGGAGAAGTTGAGCCATGGTGAGGCTCGACCTCGCTAGGCCGGGGCGAGGCCGACCTTGTGCCGCCTGGGCGAGGTTGAGCCTCGTCGGTGGCCTCAGTGGCCAGGTGAGCCTCACGAGGCCATCGGCAAGGCTCGACCTCGCCCAGGCGGCGCGAGGCTAGCCTGGCCACCGAGGCCATCGGCGAGGCTCAGCCTCGCCTAGATCTAGTGAGGCCGAGCCTCGTGGTAGCCTAGTGGGGCTTCGGCAAGCTCGCCGGCCCTCGTGGTGGCCTGGTGAGGCTTCGGTGGAGCTCGCCCAGTGGGTTGCCGGTCGTCGGCGTGGCTGGTGACTAGCCACAAAGAGAAAGAAGGAAAAAAAAAAGAAAAAAAGAAAGAAGAAAGAAGAAAAAAGAAAAAAAAAGAAAGGAGAAAAAAAGGAAAAATATAATAAAAATATTGAAAAACTAAAAGAAACAACAAAATTATATAAATTTACCAAACATATTTCTATTTCGGAGTAAATTTTTTGCGAGTTACTAATAACGTGCATGACAACATTTTTGGAATGGAAATCAATTTACGAGCAGAAATTGATTTCTCAATTTTCTATTCCATGGATGAGTTTAAGTAAAGAAACGCGTTTGATAACAATTCAAAATTTTTATTTATGAAATAAAAATTTGTTTGATAATAAAATAAAATTTCTATTTCTAGGAGCGGCAACGACCGTCGTTTGGTAGCCGGAGTCCAACATTCGAAGAGGGCGGCGAGCGATCGAAGTTTGAAATCCAACGTTTGGCGTCCAGTTGCGGGCGGCCAAAGTCCAGAGTCCAACATTGGAGTTCGACGACCAGCAACTGGCATCCAACGTCCAAAGTTCGACGTCTAACATCCAACATCTAGAGTACAGCGACAAGAGGCCGGCGGCTTGAAGTTTGGTAGCGGGTGAAGGCCGGTCGGCATCTGGCGGCCAGTGGCGAGCAACAAACGGTCACCGGCAAACATCCGGTGGTTGGTGATTGTTGGCACCTAAATTTTGCTATTTTACTTAAAACTTAATCACATACAAAATTAGAAATTAGTCGAAAAACAAAACAAAAATTATTATTAAAAAAACAAAAAAAAAAACAAAATGCTTAAGGGTGGTTAGGACGGGCTTGATCTGACCTTGGCCCGACTCGGCCCGCCCCCCTTTCTTTTCTTCTCTCTCTTGCACAAGGGCCCGGCCCAACTAGTTTTTCCCCCCAAGGCATCCTTCGCACGCGACTTGCGAGAAAAGGGAAAAAGAAAAAACCCTAGAAAGAGAGGGGAGGGGGGAATGAGCAGGAAGGAGAGAACGAGAGGACATAGAGCTGGAGGAGGAGACCGAATTGGAGAGAGAGAAAAAGAGAGAAGAAACGGAGGGGAGGAGCGTAGCGGCAGTGCTGGCCGACGCCATCCGAGCCGCCGCACTCCTCCTCGCCGCCGTGTCCGAAGCTGTTCGAGCTGCCCCGCGTTTGTGACCGCCCAGCGCCAACCTACTTCTGCTCTGCCTCGCCTTCGACTTGCAGATCCTGCATTCGCCAAGCCCCTCACCGCGCCGCCGAGACTCCTGCAAGCTTGAAGCCCCACCTCCCGTCGAGACCCCCTGTTGCTGAGTCCTCCTCTGCTTTGACGCCCAGCAGATCTGCTTTGAGCCTCCTCTGAGCGAAGTTGCCTTCTACTCCCTACTTGCTGCTTCGCCAGTATTCTGCTCACCCAACGTCGCTCCTCCGCCCGCGACGACCTGCCAGCGCTGCTGCCCGTAGCCGTCGCTGCCACCCATTGTGTCACCGCCGCCGTCCAAGCTACCGTTCGTCGCTGCCGTTGCCAACGCTGCCAAGAAACCCTAGGGTTTCGGCCATGAAATCAGGTATGAACTGGGTCCAAGAGATAAGTAGGGTTTTGGACGAGTGTGGGCCGGTTTTGGGTCTTTGGGCTTTTAGACCTGTTTGTTTTAAAAAGAGAGGGGGTAGCCTCACTTGCGAAAGGGGGGTTGGGCCCGTCTGTGGGCCCAACCCCAATTTGAGAAATGGCCCGACGACATCTAGTCGGGCCAAATCTCTTTTCGGAGCCGGCCAATCGGCCCCCCCCCAGCCGGGCCAAACCCAGGTCCGGTCTCCGACCGAACTTGACTTCCGCAGACTAGGCCGAACCAAGTCGGGTTTGACCCGACCTAGCCTTGTACAGCCCAAAAAAATAATTTTTTTTTTGAAAAATAATTAAAAATTTTGAAAATCCAAAAAAATGTAGGTTTTGATTAGGAATGGCCATGTATTGCCTATATAGTGTAATTAGGCATTTATTTTCCCGTATATTGATTATATTGCATGTTTAATTTACTTGTTTAATTATGTTTGCAATTGCTTAGTTGCATGTGTTTAATTTTACTGCAATTAATATTTTGGTAGTTATGATTGTTACTTTAATGATTGCGCACCCGCATGATCACCTTACATGTTAGTGGATAGGTATAAAATCAACCAAAACTGCTTGCCAAAATCATTTTGTTAAAGTGAACAAGATTAGGTACCGAAAGGGCACTAATTGGTCAATTAGTATAATCAAGTCCCCGACCCTAGATTCTCTGGTTGCGTAGGAAGTGAGGTATACTCCCATGTCTCACTTGGTTTCTGGTCGACCCCAATAGGTTAGTGGCGACTTTTTTTGTGCAAAATTTCTTATGAATATCCCAACGTCACGCGGGGTATGGGCTTGGGAGAGCTCGTGCCTAATTATGGGCCTTAGGCCCATCCTTTATGCAGTATTCCTAAACCTACTCCCTCCCCCTAAGGGTAGGTCGTGACAGTGATGAGCCTCCGGCATCCAATGATTGGTGATGAGCAACCAATGACCGAGTGGGTGTTCGGCATCCAACAAGCGGTGGTTGGTGACGGGCAGCCGGAGTGCGGTGGCGGCCGGCGGCGGGCGTCCGGCATCCCACAGGTGGCAAGTGGGCAATGGGCGGTGATGAGAGTGAACGATAAAAAAATTTCATTTCTGTTCCAGAAATAGAAGAGCTAAAAATTTTAACTTTTGATTTCTGCTCCCAATCTATTTTTGGAATAGAAATCTGTTCTAAAAATAGAAAAATGAAATTGCATTACTAAATGGATTTCTATTACAAACCCGTTTCGAGGAATAGAAAAACAGAGAAATAGAGAAACAAAAATTTCGTCACCCGCATTCCAAGCGTGTTCTTATATTCAGAAATTGTTTTCGGGAAAAAAAAAAATCTATGTATGTTCAAAAATTGTTCCCCGTAACATAAACATTACCAAACACGCCCTAACATTGCGACATCTCAAAGTGTTTTTTCTTTCATGAATGTTATTGATGAGTGATAACACCACACTTGATAAGTAACTGATGAAGCATACATACTTTACATTTTTTTTTTTAATGCATTGATCTATCTGATATCATATGTGATCAATACCTCGATAGTCAAACCGTTCCATGTGGAGTATGTTTAATAGGGGCCCCAAAGGCACTGTTGACATGATCCTCAATAGTAATCGGGAGCATTGCTCCCTTATGCACCTCCTTGGTCATTGAATGATTGATGGAAACACAACCCGCAACAGTTCAACAACAGTTTTTTTAAGGCCGATTATCGCTATTGGTTGTTTGCAAACAAACAAAATTATTATTATTATTTTTTTTCAAATAGGAAAGTTTGGAAGGATGCGAGCCACTCTATAAGCATGAGCATCTTCTAGTGTGTGGGCTAGAGCTCATAACACCCGTGTGCAGGTGTGCCATTTTAGTGCAATTATTAGACGTATTTAGCACTTTGTGTGCTCATGGATTTAGCAATAATCCTCTATTATTATTATTTTTTTGTTTCGTGTTGCTATTTTGCTAATTTTTCTTAGTCATGTCTCAACCTTTGGAAGGTTATATTTGTCCAATCGATATTTTTCAAAAGTTATGAAATTTAGAATTTAAAAAACTATTTCATTGTTATTGTTGTTGTTGTTGTTATTACTATAATTTATTTACTTATTAATTTTTCCGAATTGTAATATGTCTTTTCAATGTAATCTTTGAGAATGTACCTGTTCACTTTGCAACCTTTTTTGAAGGGTTGCAGAGGACTGAAATAAATACAACGGTTTCGAAATCAATGAAAAATTCTGGTCGAAGTTTCTTTCCCAAAAAAAGTTACAACTATTATTTCAATTGTTTCCCTGGAGAGATTCTAAAGAAATACTAGAAATACTATATGATATTCTCAATCTAGATTTTGTTGTATTCCGGAGGATTTTCGTCGGTAACCATTAGTAACATAGTTAAGCAAATAATTCCTTAAAAAAAACAGTGTTATTATGCTTCAAAATCTGATTTCGTTATACAATTGCAAGGGGGATCAAATGCTTTGTTAACTACTTAATGTCTTTTTCTGAAGTTGGTATCGAACGCTTCAATCCTCGTTTTCCCTTATTCAAACTAGGGTTGGTGTACCTCCCCTTCAACGGTGAGAAGGAGCGATGATGAGCCCCTCCTTGTTTTGCAGCTTAATATATGATCCATCCTCTAATTCCCAAACTCGTAATAGGATTAGAATAAAAGACACAGACACAACTTTCACTTTCTAGCTCATTACACTTCACGAGCGACCAAAATTCCTGGACAAATCTCGGTCGTTTACCAAATGACGCGAAAATACCATTTTATATGGATAAATCTCGGGGTCCATACCGCATGAGTCCATTAAGCGGGGCACGAGCCAAGCCGATTTCATGACATTGCATTTTACGAGAAATCTTTCCGTGGCCATAGTTTGGGAATTCAACTAGAAGCAGACCAACTATAAAAGTGCGTCCATGTTCATGGACAAAACAAAAGTACAAGAATTTGGTTCACTCCTCTGCTGGGACTTTTGCTGCATCAGTTCCCATCATTTAATTGGTTAATTTTTGCAGGTCGCAAATATTATATTCTTGGATGATCCTGTTGGAACCGGATTCTCTAAATGACAAATTTTCAATATTCAAGATATTTATATTCAAGATGTTTCAAGGAACCATTTTGAAAAATATTTTTCTATAATAATTGTTTATATCATGCAAAAGAATTAGTCAATGAAAATCTTTTTTTCTTTTTTAATTATCAACAACAATTTATATCTCTCTTTACCAAAAAAAAAAAAAAAACAACAATTTATATCTCAATATTTTTTTGATGATGAAGTTGACTATTTTTTTCTTAATAATATGAGCAATCATTTTTAGGAAAAGTATTATCCGAATCGTTATATTTCCGTGAACCAAGTACTCTCTTAATTTTACTATGATATTTTGCTGCTTGAGCTTTGATTCAGTGGCTTACATTGATCGACTTTGTAGCTTTCGCAAGCCCACGGCTGTTTTGGGTGAAGCTTTAGTTTCTTGTAGAAGTTCGGCGGTTGATTTTCCGCTGCTTTCTTTTTTCTTTTCCGGGTTTTGATTTCCCTTTCATGCGTGAAACGTTAGATGATGTGCCTCCCGAGTGATCAGTGGAGTTGCTGCTGCTTGTTTGTGTCGATGATGATGTAAACGTGTTTGCTTAGGGGTGAGCATGGTTCGGGTTGGGCCGGCCCACCCCCTAACCCTAAGACCAACCCATATAGTATTGATTCTCGATTTTTGGAACCGATGACTGATTCTATTGAGCTTGGGACCGAGAATTAGACCAACCCAATGGGTTTGGTCCAGTTTCAGGGTCAACCTAGGACCAACTGATAATTTATTTATTTCATTTTTTGTACTCTCTAAAAAGGTAACCAAGGATTGGACCAACCCAATGGATTTGGTCCGGTTCTAGGGTCAATCCGGGACCAACCGATAATGTGGGATGAGCGTCGAGTGTTGAGTAGGGAGTAACAAGCTAGGTGAGCATCGAACAGCAAGCGGCACGAGTGACCCAAAGTGAGCGAAGTAAGTGTTGAGTGGCGAGTGGCGAGCAGAGAAGTTGTTTATTTCGATTTTGGCAAATTAAAGATTAAGAGAACAAATAAGACATAAGAGAACAAGTACTAGATGAGGATGCTGTGAAGAGCTATTTATGTCATTTTGAACGCAGTGATGACTTCTCACAAAAACATTATCCTCCTTTATAAATTATGGTTGTTGATGCCGTAAAAGACATTAAAAGATCTGAGTTATTAAAAAATAGTGTAAAATTACTTGAACCCCTCACTAAGGAGTTATTTAATGTTGTTAACGCTATTTATTTTAGGGTTTTCTCTATATAGAGAAATTATAAATAATATATTAGATATATAATATATATAGAATGAGGATTGATCCGGATTGGACCGACCCTAAACTCTCGGGACTGAGAACCAACCCGCACAGTGCTAATTTTGGAGGTCGATGAGTGAATTCTTTTTTTTTTCTTTTTTTGTTCTTTTTTGTTTTGTTTGCTTCGATTTGGATTGATTGAAAATGTGATTGGTATGGCTTTTTGTGTTGCAGAGATAGATTGCGCGCATGAAAAGGATGGAGTTGGGCAAGATTTTGTTGTGCTAGTCTGGCTGTAGCTGGAGTGGTAAAGCAAAGTTCCCTCCCTTTTTTCCATAGTCTTGTGTTTTTTTATTTTTCAAATTTGAATTTGAAACCGAAGTGCTGTCTGATTATGTGTTTGCGATTTGGGCTGAACTATGCAAACAGGTTGCTGCTCCGCTGACATACCCTGCCAATGACCTTGGTGGTGAATGTGATGATGCTGATGATTGGAAAGGAGAATTTTTCCCAGGCATTCCGAACATCAAGTATGAGGTGAGGCTTTCCAGAGAAAGGGTCTGTTTAGCTTCGATTTCATTGCAATTTTACTTCTTCAACTTTGTGTTAGGGCCTGCAAAATTTCATAGCAGATCGTGTTTTGTTTAGCTACTACATGCAGATTAAAGTAGTAAACATGATTTTTTTTGTATGTACTGAAAGAAAATTCAATAATTTCGTTTGAGAACTCAAAGTCTAATTTTGAACTTTGTTATATACTATTGGAAGTGCCTGCTGGTTGAGATTCTCAATTTAAACAACGTGCTTCTCATTTAGGGTCCTTCAAGCAAGAACCTGCTGGCATATAAGTGGTATAACGCCGAAGAGGAGATACTAGGCAAGAAAATGAAGGTGGGTTCTTTTTCTTTCCCTTGGTGATTTTTTCTTTTTACTTTGCCGATCAGTTGTGCGGGTTATAAATATTGATAGCGGGCTGATGCTTGCAGCATTGGCTAAGATTTAGCGTTGCCTTTTGGCACACATTCAGGGGAACAGCAGGTGATCCTTTTTTCTGCCACGAAGTTTTGGCCCTGGGAGGATGGCACGAATTCTTTAGCTATGGCCAAAAGGAGAAGTAAGAAATGTTTACCTAGGAAGTGAACAATAACTGTGTTTCAGTTTTGGAATGTATATAGGAATCAGTGCTAATAACTTTTTATTTCATTCTGCATTCGATGAACAAAACAATGAGGGCCAACATTGAATTCCTGAAGAAACTTGGAGTTGATCAATGGTGCTTCCATGACAGGGATATAGCTCCTGATGGCTAGACATTGGAGGAGAGTAAATAGTCGAAGTCAGTTTTGGTATTTCAAGTTCATATGCAGGACAATGATCTTAGAAAAAACTTCGAAACACCCCTTCTTAACTTGTGCTGACGCAGCTGCTCATGAAAATTCTTAATCCAGCAGTCGAGTTTAAGTTTGCTCTTTGTCGTTACTGTCACAGGAATCTAATGCGAACTTGGATGAAGTAGTGGCCCTTGCGAAGGAGCTGCAGGTAGATTCCTGGACAAACAAAATATGATTGTTTTTGTTACGGCTGTAGCACTCTTGGAATGTAATTCTTTATGATGCCTTCTTTACTCAATTAATGAAGTCTTCTAGGCTATTGCTTGAACACATGAAAATCCTTAACCTGACTCTGAATTTTCTATATTAGAAGCATTGGCTCAGCGTTGATTGATGGAGTGTTTGGATGGATGATGATTCCATGTTATTGCTGAGAGTACCATCATTCATAAAGCATATTCCTAAGCTGTGAGGATCTTTTGCTCTTACTTTCTAAATTATGATCAAACTTGATGTCAGGACTTGAAAGCATGGTTTCTAATTCATGTTTCCATGTTCATGTTATTCTGAGCTTAATTTGTTGAATGCAATAAAATTTTGGAGGGAAGTCTCTCAACTTGTATATTTCCATTATTCCATTATCCATTTTAATCATTTTAAGGAAGTTCTTTCTATTGCCGCTCTAGACTATCCGTTATGATCTCAAGTAAGATGAGATCTTGCAATTGTTTGTTACAATTTTATTGGATGCCCATTTTATCTTGTTAAGCATCAGCCATTATTGGTCAATATGCTATAGAATGACACAAGCGAACGCAGGTTGACTCCCTTTTTTTGGTGGCTTGAACAGGAATGCATCATGCATCAAATTAAAAATAGTTTATATGTCTCCCACGACACAAGTGAACTAAGCTTGCTTGATACTGGTCGCATCGCCTAAATCATCTAGTATTTTACATTTTCGTTCCACTCAACTTAACGTCCTATCCTTAAAATACCTTTTATCATAATTGACAGGCAAGCTTCCTCGAAGCAGCTGTTGCCTATAAGGAGAAGATTGGATTCAACGGTAATGTCTTTCTTGACATTTAAATGGAACACTTTTAATAGAAGTAGTGTTCTATTAGATTGGGGATTACCTGGATTTGTGTTCAGACTGTTTTATATTTAGCATCCGTTAGCTCTGCCACTGAAATTCTTTCACTAATTGTTTATTTTGCCTGCCATATCGGCTTTGCCTGATTTTCCTTTTCCATGTGCTTAACCAGGGACTTTATTGCTTGAACCTAAGCCTCAAGAGCCAATGAAGCATCAGTATGATTACGCATTTGTGTAAATTGGTGAAACAGCATCCATGAATCACCTTTACTTATGGGAATCTTGTTACAGGTATGACTGGGATGTTGCTACAACTGCCAGTTTTCTGCGGAAGTATGGCCTTTTAGCTGAGTACAAATGATTTGCCGGTCTGTGTAGGAATATTGAATTACTGATTTGCCGCGTTGTTCTTTTCCTTTACTCATATGAGGTATCTGGTGTTGGCGTACCTGCAAGTCTTGAGGAACTTTTTAACTTTGAGTGCTGCCTATTTTAAAACCTTGTCTTGATGTTGCTCTGTCCATCCCCTTGCAGGAGAATTTAAAATTAATGTTGAGTATAACCATGCAACTTTATCCGGGCGCAGGTATTTCATGCTATGTGATGCTAAAACTGAATGCGGATTTGCTGCGACTAAGTTCTTGAATTTGGATTGTGGACCCGAAGATCTCATTGCTTCGGTGAAACTTTACTTCTTTTTTAATTTTGTAGTTGTCACCACGAGCTAGAAACCGGTAGACTTAATGGTCGATTTGGAAACTTAGATGCCAACACCGGCGATACACAGATTGGTACTTTTCTATATCCAAATCCGGAATATGCGCAATTAAAACATCTTAATAGTATTAATAATTATGTAATGTAATCGTTGATAGGATGGGACACTGATCAGTTCCAAACTGATATTGGAGAGGCGACTTTGGTCATGCTCAGTGTAGTCAGAAATGTATGTCAAAAATTAATTTTGCTTTTGGATAAATAAAAAGTATTTTTGTGACAAGCCTATGTAACTGCAACTTTATAATTATGTTCTTCATTCTTACCTTTCATAGGGAGGATTGGTACCAGGGGCATCAATATGTAAGTATACTTTTCTTCTCTTCTCGATGCATCTTTTTTCTATTTCAGATTAATACTGATTATAGAGGTTATGAGGCATAATATGGATTTGGCCTAGTATTGTTTTCAATGCTTCATTTCATATGTCCTTTGCTGTAGTATAAATATTGTTTGTGTGATGCTGTAGACGAAGAGAGTATGGACATTGAAGACTTGTTCATCGCTCATATTAGCGGAATGGACACCTTGGCTCGTGGGTTCCGAAATGTCGCCAAGCTGATTGAGGTGAACTAATTACTTCCGTTCGACTCATTGATGTTCCTAGTCCTGACAGTTTAGATACTCCTTCTCTATCAACATGACTAATTATGTTCACTTTTCAAACACAGGACGGTTCACTGGACGAACTCGTCAGGAAGCGATATGAGAGCTTTGATGCCGAATACGGGGCTCAAATTGAGCTACTTCCTCAGAGCAAGCATCGCTTCTTACTATTCCCTTTAAATATGCACCGCTTCTTCACCATGTCTACTCTTTTTTTTTTTTTTTTTTTTAATGATAGATCCTTAACTTTCTTGGTCAGGCTGGTGAGGTGGATTTTGAAATTCTTGAAAAGAAGGCTACCGAATGGGGTGAGCCCCAGGTTCCTTCAGCTAAGCAGGTAATACAGAAGGACTTAATGAGGACCTTACATCCTTCACTTTATAATTCTGTTCTTGGGTTCTGTGCTTGGCTTATGTTTCTAATCTTTTAATCTTCCTTCTTCAGTTAATACAGATGCTTTAAATACTAGGGAAACTCTAGAATGTGTTACCACATGACTTGGCTAGCGGTTGCTTGATCTTAAGTTGTAGGTCCTAAGAGTGCTAAATACAACACTGTTAATCAAATGATGCCACATGAGCATGTCTCAATGAAGATTTAGTCCTAATCAAATAAAGCCACATGTTTCATGAACCAAAGGAATTAACTAACTGGCTATGGCAATGGACCAAAGTGCTTTCAAGTACTGCGTTTTCTTTTGTTTGTGTGTTACTAGGATAAATATAAGAGATATAACTGTCCAACATTGACATATTCATTGGCTCAATAAGTTGTGCCTGAAACATTAAAAGAATTGGAGCTACAATGTTCGTTATTAGTCACAAATTATGAACTTCTTTAGTACTGTCCCTTTGATGCCAAGTTATTTCCTCTTGTTTTTTTTCTTGAATGCTTTGCCTTTCTCGACTATGATTTTGCACTGAGCTACTCTTGATCATCTTTGGTGCTTTCTTGGAGCTTTATCATTGCATCTTTATCCTTCTTTTGCACTTGCATGTGGTTTCTTCTAACGCTCTTTCTCATGCGAAGGAGGTAGCTATATCTTTTTGCTTCTGGGTGTATGAACTGTTAGGGTTGTAGTAGCCAAAGGCGTGAATTTTTTATGTTTAGGGAAAAATCTGATGTTGCTAGTTATCTGATTGATTTGATGTGACTGATCAATGACCATATGACATGCGTCTCAATGTGAAAGTCAAGAAGTTATAGTTCATAGTTTACGACTGACTTATTTTGCCACGTGCTAGTCGTTACTCCACTTTATGCACCCGCTATACAAATTACATTTTGCGAGACTAGGTCAGCTCTGCTCAAGTGTTATCTGCTCAAGTCTTCTTACAAGACTAGTTGACATCGAGCGCCCATTGACAGTGAGCTGGTTTTGATCCGTGTTCGATAGAATCAACATACTGCGATAAATTTGTCCAAAGAGCACGGTTTTCGTGATGTTTGGCCCTAATGAAACGATCAGCATGCTGTTGGATGAGTTGCCTTGCGATTTATATGGAATATCGCTGTATCTATCCGTCTCATATGCAAGTACAAATTCAAACAAGTGATAATGGCAAAGGCTTTGAATGTACACAAGCACGTGACCTTCGGGAGCACACGTGCTTAGCACCATCCAAAATCTTAAATGTTGAATTTTCTTTATTGAGAAGTTCAAATGTGGCTTATTTGATGGATTGAATCCATCAAAAAGCTCATCCAAAAACCTAACCGTGAGGAACCACTCAAAAGGAGACTTTTATCAAATCTGAGAAACAAGTGCGCTGGTATTGACCTCTTTTAGTGTGATCGTGGTGTTGACCCCTCTTAGTAAATCCTGCACCTGCTCACTGCACACTCTCATAACTCATATATGTCCCAAAAGAACCAAATCCTTTGCTCGAGGAAGATGGAATTGGGACCCCGGCAACGAGTGCCGCATCATTGGGAAGTCGTTAGGAACACGGGATATGAGTCCGACCAAGCGTTTTACTGTGTCGATGAGCAAACTGTGCCGGGTTGTTAATCGTGGACATGCACAATGAGCATTAGAATAGAAGCAGCAAGGAGATCTTCCCAAATTCTCAAAAAAACATGAAATTTGTTGATGTTTCGTGGTCTGGCTGTCTTTTTTTTTTTTTTTGTTTTTCACTTTGCACTCTCTCACAGACAGCGATCTAGGCTCTCTTAGGATTCCCTAGTGAACTTACTTTCTATCTTTAAACAGGGTCGGCTATATATTAACTCTCTCTCTCTCTCTCTCTCCCTCCCTCCCTCTCTCTGTCTCTCTGTCATAAACTTCCGAGAAGATGTTAAAATGTCCTATGTCACGTCCGAATGCCACAAAGGTAGGTAGGAGTAATGACATAACCGTCCTTTCACCAAAAGATAGGATCTCAAACTATACCTAAAAGTCAAGCTCCAAAAAGTGATCTTGTATTATCGGTTGCTAATTGAGGAACCCGAAAAAATAAGGAAGGAAATGAGTGAACAATCACAGTTTAGTAAGTAGTGCATATTTCTTCTAAACAAATTGAATATCAACTATGCACTTTACAAAACAATGTTCAAAGCTCACTTATCTTAATCCTAGGATAATACACATACAATTTAAGAATAATTATATTGCTTTAACATCTACATATCAGAAAACATTTGTTTAATCAATAATATCATTACAAACAACAATGATCTAATCCTTTAATCAATCTTATCAATTCACATGTCAATGGTTTAATCCATTAATTAATCTCATCAAATCACACGTCAATGATCCATTTCATCAACTAATCTCAAACTGTATGTAAATGATCCATTTCATTGACCGAATTCGTGCTCAAATATTAGTCATAATTATGCATAACACCTCGTGACAAGGTAACCAAACTCGTTTCTTGGCAATGTCACCACCTATGTAGATGTTAAAGCAATATAATTATTCTTAAATTGTATGTGTATTATCCTAGGATTAAGATAAGTGAGCTTTGAACAATGTTTTGTAAAGTGCATAGTTGATATTCAATTTGTTTAGAAGAAATATGCACTACTTACTAAACTGTGATTGTTCACTCATTTCCTTCCTTATTTTTTCGGGTTCCTCAATTAGCAACCGATAATACGAGATCACTTTTTGGAGCTTGACTTTTAGGTATAGTTCGATTTGGCAGACCCCAGAGCCTTCACTAGAATCGTGGGCATGCACGGTGAGGATATAGCCTTTCCAAGTGTCGCAAAAGGAGCCAGTAGAAAGCACAGCTCCATCATCACCTTAGGAAAACCTCCCCTCGCCATTCTCCCGAAAAAGCATGAAGCTGCGGGCGCTTTGCGGTCCTCCTCTGTGTCTTCTCCTCTGCCTTCTCTTCCAGTCTGGACTGTCCCAAACGGTGGTCAAGTCTCTTCCCGGATTGCCTGGAGACCTCCCTTTTCATCTCGAAACCGGGTTAGTGACATTCCCTTTCACTTTTTTGTGCTGTTGTCCTTATCTCTCTCTTCTCTCTCTCTCTCCCTCGGTACTTGTTTGAATCTTTGCATGTTATGACTGATTCTCTCCCCCTTTTTTTTTTTTTTTTTATTTATTGTTTTAGATACATTGGAGCTGGGGAGTTGGATGATGTTCAACTTTTTTATTACTTTGTCGAGTCGGAGAGGAGCCCAAGAGACGACCCTCTGGTGCTATGGCTCACCGGTGGCCCCGGTTGCTCTGCTCTCTCCGGACTGATTTACGAGATTGGTGAGTCCTCCTCTGAATCTTTGCCTTTGCCCAAAACACGGGTCAAGAGAAACCGAGTCGAGCTTGTCGGATGTGGTGGTCAACCGCCGAGAGTGAAATCTAACATTCCCAATTTTCATGGTCACCATCTTACTGTCTTAATCGACTAATACCATTTTCTTTGCAAATCGAACTTCATACTCATGAGAGGTTGATTTTGAGGCTTCATGCCAAACAAGATTGTAGCTGACAACCAAGCGTCAGAAATCAATTACTACTTTCCTAGGTGAATAGTTACTATATTACGTCTCTTATGTCAATGACTCAAAGGGGATATTAAATAAATGGAATTAAGAGACAATGACATTTCTTCTTGGTTCAAAAAGCAAGTTCATGTGGCACTTGAATTTTGCATGCCGTCACATGCAATAAGCTGATTACGGCATGATAAATGGACATGTCATTTTGAAATTTTATGTATTCTAATGTGGATGTTCATTACATGTATTGCAGGTCCATTTACGTTCAATTATGAGAAATCTTCTAGATTCAGACCAGCACTCAAATTGAATGATTATTCATGGACAAAGGTAACAAAAAATGATTTATGCTACATGAACCTCTTAATTTGATTGGACAACCGTTGAGTATACCATATTTCTAGTCTTATATGTTAGCAAGTCATTCACGATTAGCTCTGCTCATTATACAGGTGGCGAATATTATATTCTTAGATCAGCCTGTTGGAACTGGATTTTCTTATGCTAATAACTGGGAAAGCTATAATGTAGATGACAACATTTCGGTCGCAGAATCTTACGAATTTCTAAGGAAGGTAAATTCAAAAAGAGAATTTTTATATAAAGGAAAGTGCCTACATAATTAACACTATAAATCTCTTTTTAATCTTTTGGCCTTATTGCTTGATTTAGTGGCTTAAGCTCCATCCCCAGTTTTTGAGCAACCCACTCTACATTGCTGGGGACTCTTACTCGGGTGTCATTGTTCCAAGGGTCGCTTTAGAAGTTGATAAAGGTATCATTAGTTATTCATTTTTTATATTCTGCTTCCTTGTGAGTAACCATTTTATATTTGCAATTCTACGCGTCGATATTTTTATATTCCAAAAAGTTTCGAATAAAGAAGCCCAAGTGTGTACTTCCCAAATTTAAATTAACCAAAAAATAAGAAAAATATAAGTCAATTCAGATGCGTCCTAAAAGACGATTTTGTTTGTTTCTTTCGGGGATCATGGTCCATTATGATTTATACCAGGAAATGAAGCCGGTTTGGAGCCTAAGATGAATCTTGAGGTAACTATTGCTATCATCACATTAGTACACTCATTATTTTGCATTTCCTTTTTGAATGAATGAAACTTATCAGCTCAATTTGATTCAGGGCTACGTACTCGGAAACCCCCTAACAAGTTATGATAGTGACCTCAATTCAAGAGTCCCATTTGCTCATCTGAAGGGTCTTATATCAAATGAGCTATATCAGGTAAAGATTTCCGCTTTTTCTACAACATGTCATGCCACAAAAAATTTTCGCGTTTTTCGTTATTGCTTGGTGCATGAAAAAGATTGATTGAGACGCATACTAAGGATGTGCAGCATCTTAAATTGATTTCTAGCCAGAAATTGATTTTTCAATTTCTATTTTAGAAATTGAGAAGTTAAAAATTTTAGCTTATGATTTATTCTTCAAATCTATTTCTAAACTAGAAATCTATTCCAGAAATAGAAAAATCAAATTGCATTATCAAACGGATTTCTATTCCAAACCTGCTCCGGGGAACAGAGACACAGAGAAATAGAGAAGTATAAATTTTATCATGTGCGCCCTAAATGTATTAGATGTAGAATGTGTATCATTATTTTTAGAATGAAATACAAATTCAGGAAATTTTCTTAATTATCAATACTAATATCATAAAAAGCAAGAAAACAAAAGGCAAAAATATGTGTTCTGAGATTTTTGCCCACACCGAATATTTCTCCACGAATCACTTATTTTTATTTAATATTTGATTCGAACCTTAATGTCCCTCTTTTTTGTGTGTTTCAGTCAGCTAAAACTGATTGTAACGGTGAGTACATAAACATCAAGGAAAGCAATGCTGATTGCGTTGACGATCTTAAAGCTGTGAACCTGGTTAGTTGACAATCAGTTTTTTTTTCCCTCCTCCTTATTTCTTTATTATTTCTTTCTGTCTTTTCCCTTTTTGACCAATATATATATATATAATATATATATTTTTATTATATTTTTTTTATTATTGGAAATTCCATGCATTGAACCTTGACTTTTTGCTACCTACAGTGCGTGGAGAATATATATACGGGAAACATACTGGAACCGAACTGCGTGACTCAGTCTCCCAAATCGACGGTCAGTGATAGGTGGGACCCAACCTTAATAAATCGAGACCCTTCACCTCTCCTTTTGCCGACGGAGAGAGCTTCCCGGGTTTGGTGCCGGGTAAGAATCAATTTTTGTTTATTTTTAACCACCGTTTTGCCACATATTTTCAGAAAAAAAAAAATCAATTTGTTAATTGAATTTTTCCTCTTACCTTTTAATTAATTTAATTTTAGCCGCGTAGGCACTTTGACTTCTCCATACTCGAAATACCAAGAACTTCCATGATATATAAGTATTGACATGTAAATTCGAGTATAAAGTTCTCATAAATTTTGGAATTTAAATAATATTTTCTTATTCTGACATTTCGTTTGGTTGAAGCTGATGTGACTTAATTAATTAGATATTTGGTGGATCATCATCTTTGTTGGTCAATTACAGTTTTCTCATATTATTTTGATTCTCTACTTCTCATCCATTCTCTAGTCAAGTATATCAAATACATGTTAACATAACATTTACGTTCAAGAGAAAAAAGGGGAAAAAGAGAGTAATATTCATGTTTTTGATTAGTAGTCACACCATGGTAATTATGTACAAATACAACTTCATTACGCTGTAATTAGTATTCATTTACATTGAAGTTTGATTATTAATATATCAAATTAAGTAAAGGTTAAAAATTAGAAATGACAAATCTCGAAATTTGATGACTTGCCTATTTTCCTGACCATAAAAAATTTAAGCTCTTATGTGAGTAGTTGCCAATGATGTGTAAAATATTTTTAATTTCTCTAGGGTTGAATTTTACGACCAATGAAGTCGGCGTAAGGATGAGTCCCTTAAGCTCTCTAATCAAATAATTGGTGACTCATTTTTTTAATCATTGAGTGGCTAAATACACCCTCAAGCAGTCTGACCCGAAATTCTTGAGCAAAAAAAAAAAAATTTGACAGGAAATTTGTGTCGAATTAGTCATTTTCAGCTTCAATAAAAAGGATCATGATCAAATTGCAAAGTTCCCAGCTCAATTTAGTAACCTTGTTTTTCAATGTAGGAGTATAACTATCTCTATTCCTATATCTGGGCTAGCGATAGAGCAGTTCAAGATGCTCTTCATATCCGAGAGGTATGTCTACCAATAATGTTAATTACATAATATCACTTTTATTTATTTATTATCTTTTTATTCTTTTTCTTACATCTATTTTTGGTCTATGTTTTGTGATGTGCTTAATGATAAGCCAGGGGACAGTTGAGAAGTGGGTAAGGTGCAATAAGACTTTATCTTACACATCCAATGTCCTAGTTGTCATTGACATACACAAAAAGCTCATAAAAAGGGGATTTCGAGCGCTTATTTATAGGTAATTAAGCACCACTTTGCAATGTGATTTATGGCTCATAGTTGACCTACTCACTTCACTTAATGTTACTCTTTCTTAACGTGCAGTGGTGATCACGACATGGTCTTCCCGTACGTGGGAACTCAAGCTTGGATCGATACACTGAATCTAACGATTTCCGAAGATTGGCACGCGTGGTTTGTCGATGGACAAGTTGCCGGGTTTGGTTTCGATAACAACTTCTTAACTACTATATAGTTCAATTTCTAGTCGAATTCTCCCGACATCGTGGTACTTATGTCGATTTATTAAATGAGGCTCCTGCATTTTCGATACACGGTGAAAGTAAAAGTCTGTCCATCCGAGTTCCCTCAGGATAATATCGCAAAATGCATATACAGCAGCTAGACAACTGATCCCTTTTTATTTTTATTATACCTTCTATTGGGTATCTCAATCGTTTGTGCTTACTTTGCTCTCTTCTCTCTTATAGGTATGCTACGCTATATTCTTCCTTTCCATCCCTTTTTACATTTGTAACCATCAAGGTTATCCTATACTTTCTTCTTTACAAGCCCTTTTTTCTTAGCTTTTTCACATTTTCATATCTTAATTTCAATGAATTTGGCTCCTTAGAATTCGCGAACCGTATGTTGAAAGTGGTGTTATATGAACTCCTTCGTGCAGGGGGCGGGACACACGGCTCCAGAATACAAGCCCAAGGAATGTTTTGCGCTGATTAGTAGGTGGTTCGATTATTTTTACATATAACTTGCACTTGTAGCTCCCTTTTAGTTCGACGATTTATATAATAAACATATTGTTGATGTAATAATTTTCCGGTGCTCCGATTTGGGAACAATGCTGAAATGGATATCCTTGCTCATCTTTACGAATTCCGGATTAGATTGAGCTCCTCAGACATCTAACATTGCGACATCTCAAAGTATTTTTTCTTTCACATCTCAAAGTGTTTTTTCTTTCACAAATGTTATTTTTTTTTTTTGGTAAAGGTAATAAATATATAAATAAAGCTAAGGCAATATACAAAAGATCGGCACCAAAAACCTACACTCATTCCTTAGAAGGAGACAGAGTGGGGGAGCCAATGTAAGATGCCACATAGGCAAACAAGAAAGCGACAAGGGCACAGCAACAAAACAAACAAGCGGGAAAGAGATAACAACAAGGCTGACCAACCCTCAACCCCCCAAGGAAGCGGCTAAGAACGGAGAGCCAAGAATGATAGGAGCAACTCGCGCAAAGCAGCAACTAAGGAGTAGTAGTCAAACGAGAGAACACCGCAGGGTCGAACCCCCAACCACGCTGAAGCCTCTTATTCCTCGGGGTAGGAGGAACATCTTTGAATGTTATAGATTTATCCCTCACAACCTTAATAAGGTGGTTTTTTAGAGCCGAGACCACTAAGGATTCGCCCTGAAATATAATCGCATTCCTCTTTTTCCAAATAAGGTGACACATAGCTCCAAATGAGACCGCGCAATGCAATGGAAGAAGTCCTTACCAAATAAGAACTTTAAGGCCCAACTGAGGATATCTTTCCAACATCTATTTCGCCACGGGAGGTTACACCTGGCGGCCCAAAAGTAGGCCAGAGAAGCCGAGGTGCGACACCCGAAGAATAAATGTTCGACAGAATTTGGAACATCATTGTAGAAGGCACAAACATTATAGTCAATCCTTCCATGAGAAAGAAGTAGCATTTGGGTCGGCAGGCGATTTTTGGTTATAAGCCATAAATTAAACTGGAACCGTGGGGCTACAGCATTGTCCCAAACAAAAGACGCCTAATCAACACGATCCTTCTTGACTCTAATGGAATTCCATGCTGAAGTTACAGAGAAGGATCCAGAAGCATCACAGCACTAGGTAAACCTATCACGAGCTGAATAGAGGACTGGGAGAGAGATCCCCCATCTTTCCAAAAAGGATTTAAATAAACAACCCATAGAGGTAAACAGATCCGCAACAATAGCATTGTGAGGAAGACATAAGCCTTCACGGAATGAGCAAGGGATAAAGGCATCAAGTGGGCCACAAGAAAGCCAGTGATCATGCCAAAGAGACACTGATAGGCCATTTCCAATCTTCCACACAAAGGATAAGCGAAAGTAATTCCTCAGTTGAAGGATTTTTTTCCATGCCCAAGAACAACAACGAGGCTGGGAAGAAATCCAAAAGTTTCTTTTCTTTAAGAAGTTAAAGTGTACCCACCGACACCACAACGATTTTTTATCAGTGAAAAGAATCCAAATAAATTTAAGCATGGAGGCTTTGTTGCAATCTTTAAGTTTCTGAATGCCTACACCGCCCTCAACCTTTGGGAGACAGACATCGTCCCAAGAAACTTTGGCCCCACCCCGGCCAAGGGTCGTGCCATTCCATAAAAATTGTCTGAAAATGCACTCAATATTATCTATAACCAAGGACGGAAGGTTGAAGACACTAGTCCAATATGTTTGAATTGAAAGGAGTACTGACCTTATAAGTTGCAGCCTCCCAGCAAAGGACAGAAAGCGTTGTGCCCAAGATTGAACCCTGGCAGTAATACGATCAGTCAGTGCAACCCAGTATGCTTTGCCCAATCTAGTAGTGATAATCGAAACACCAAATAGTGAACCGGCAGTTTCCCTTCCTGAAAACCGAAGGCCCTTAACATCATATTACGAAGAGATGAATCCCCTCCTGAGATGAAGATCTCACTTTTGTTTTTATTTAGGTAGAGGCCGCTCCAAGAGGAGAAAATATCCAAACCCTTTTTTTAACAACGTCACCGACGCCCAATCAGCTTGACAGAAAAGGAATACGTCATCGAAGAAAAAGAGGTGAGTCAGCTGCATAGATTTGCATCTCCAGAAATATTTGAAGTCATTGCTAGCAGTACAGGAGAGCAAGACTCCAGAGAAAATTTCCATGACTAAGGTAAATAGGTAAGGTGACATAGGATCACTTTGCCTAAGTCCTCTTCCAGCAGGGAAAAAACCATGCAAATCACCATTGATAGAGATGGAATATTTTGGCGTACGTAGGCAAACCATAATTAGCGAAATAATCCACTTAAGAAAACCGAAGGCACGGAGAGCAAGCTCCAAGAAATCCCAATCAACCGTGTCATAGGCCTTATGGAAATCAACTTTAATAGCACATTTGGGCAGATAAGGCTCTAAGTGAAATCCAGCAAACAACTCTTGAGTGATGAGGATATGATCTCTAATCCTCCTACCCTTTACAAAAGCATTTTGTGAAGGGCTTATCAAATCATTTAAGACAGCAGCAATGCGATTAGCAAGGATTTTCGTAATGACTTTATAAATGGTATTACAACATGCGATAAGCCTAAAATCAGTGATTGCACTTGCGTTAGGGACTTTAGGAACTAGGGCGAGGATAGTGGTATTATTTAGGAGCAGTCCCGAAGAGAAGAAATCCTGGATTGCTTCCACCACCAATGGCCCAACTAAGTCCCAATTAGTCTTGTAGAACTCTATCGAGAATCCATCAGGACCTGGGGCCTTGCCTTTGGCAAGGGAGAATAGAGTATTCTTAATCTCAGAGGGAGAAACCGGCTCACAGAGGGACCGCACCTGAGCATTAGAAAGTGGGTGACGAACAAACGTTTTCAACTCTTGAAGCGAAGGTTTAGATAAAGCCTCATGATAAGAGAGCAGGTTCAAGAAAAAACGGACAAAAACTTGGGCACAAGAACAGGATCAGTGATAATAGCCCCTGACTGATCCTTAACGGAAATGATCCTATTAGTAAGCTGCCTCCTCTTCACCGAATGGTGGAAAAACTTAGTATTCCTGTCACCTTCTTTTAGCCATCTCACTCTCGACTTTTGTCTGAAGAAGGATTCTTCTTGATTCCTCAGATCAATAAAAACACGACGCTGAGATTTTTCCAACTCAACAAGAGAAAGGTTGTAAGGGTCCAATTGAAGGCTAACCTGAGTGCTTCGAAGGGCCTCTCTTGCTTCGGCCGCCCTCACAGAGATATCCGAGAAGGCGTCTTGGTTAAGTAACTTAAGTTGAGCTTTCACAATTTTCAGCTTGGAAACAAGAATGTACATTGGAACGCCTATGATGGAGGAGTCCCAAGTCTGACGAACAATTGAGTTAAAGTCCGGGTGGTTAGCCCAAAATTCAAAATACTTAAACGGCTTCCTCCTCTGGATCGGCTGAAGAACTCTGACAATTATAGGAGTATGGTCCGAGATACCGGGGTTCAAAAACGAAGCCTCAAAGAATGAGAAAAGAAGGTTCCAATTGTTGTTAAACAGAACACGGTCGATCTTCCTCATCTTCCTGGCGTCTCCTGCCAAGGTAGACCAAGAATAACGGATGCCAACATATCTGAGATCCATCAGTTCTGTTTGTGCTAAGCATTGGGCAAACTCATCAAAAAATAAGGGATCCAGTCGTTGGAACCTCCAACTCGATCGGATGGGTCTTTAATGGCGTTGAAATCACCAGCAACAAGCCAAGCCGAATCCTGCATCAAGTCATTAAAGTGGAGGAGGTCCTCCCACAAAGGTCTACGATGCAGAAAAGTATGTTCTCCATAAATAGCAGAGATGCAACAGCTCACACTAGACATATTATGCTTCAGACTACCATGCACAGCCTGGTCATTGATAGAGATAGGCACAAAAGAAACAAAATCCGTGTTCCAACCCACTCATATTCTACCACGAGAAGAATACTCATAGTTTGCAATCCAATTCCAACCATTAATTAAGGAAGCCGAGATAGAATCAAAATGTTCCTCAGGAACTTTAGTCTCAAAAAGGCCAATCAGGCAGAGTTTATTAACAGTAGCGAATCTCCTGATCTCTGCCCGCCTAAGAGGGTTGACCATGCCTCTAATGTTCCAAAAGCCAAAAAGCATATCAAAAAAGGATAGAGGGTAGAATTACCTCTTCTTAGCCCTGCGACTTGTGGCAGGCGCTTTTGAAGCCACCGAGGGTGGTGGATTAGGAAAAAGCAAGAGGAGCTGTTCTTGCATACTTCTAGCACCATCCGGAGCCGGGCCCTTTGGCGAAGGGGAACCCACAGACAAAACATCTTCATCATTTACTTCCATTTGAGTACTAGAGTTGAATATTTCATCCGAGCTTCCACCCTGAAGTGAAGAGGAGGGAGCTTCCTTCTCAGCATGCTTTTTCTTTTTCCTACCTTTCCTCTTCATCTGCTTCAATTCTGGATCGGTAGTAGGAGTTGAGGACATAGCCACCAATTCACCACCATCCTCAGATGTAGAAACCTTAGCAGCAGAGATCTTCAAAGGCTTAGGAGGAACAAGTGCGGTTGCCTCCAGTTGCAGCTGAGAATCAATCTCAGGATCGATCATGTCCATGCTTGGGGTAGTAAGTGGAACTTGTATGTCCACCATAACCTGTTTTTGACAATTCTGAGAGAGAGCAGGACCATCTGGACAAGTAGGGGAAGACTTGTCTTGAGCAGGATGGATTCCAACACTAGCATTGAAGACCTGATTAGCTTCTGCAGAAGGAGCAGCAGAGTTTGTAGGAGCAGCTGTTTTACAGTTGTGACCAAAGATACCGCACACAGGGCAAGCACGTGGTTTCCATTCATACTCAACTTCCACTTCCACTGATTTACCATCAAGGAACAGCTCAATCGATTCACGAGTTGGTTGCTGGGCTGTTATTTCAACACAAACCCTGGCGAACGTTAGCATTGTCATTTGCTCGTCCACGATCCACATAGAGTGGTTTACCCACTGCACTGGCCACCTTTCCAATAGATTGAGCTGACCAAAATGAAAAAAGGTAAGTTCCGAAGTCTCACCCAAACCGGAACTGAACGATGGATGTCTTTACTGAGTTCCAAACTTGGTTTCCATTGCTGCAGAACCAGAGTAATCCTTGCAATTATTATATGGCCTCCTTCAAGGATTTTCCTTCGGAACTCCCTATCTGGTATGCGCAAAACAAACAGTCCCCGCCCATTAGACATGACTTCAAGCAGATTCGGACCCCAGGCTTTTTAAATAGCCTCTTCAATAACTTTAAACGGCAATCACCTTCCAATGAAATACCCCACAAGACACTCAAAGAGCTTGGGATCAGCAGCTTCAAGATCAGATTCTGTCATATGTATAATTGGTTTATTGTTCACAAAGGTCGGAGGAGTATATTCAAGATCATATCCTTTATGCACTCCACTAGCAACAGCAGCCCAAGACCGAGTTACCGGGTTTTCCGACTCACCCCTGCGTTGAGGGCGCTTGGATGTCGATCTACCTCTACTCTTTCCACGCGCCTTAACAGGAGCAAGAGGAGGTCGCGAGTCATTGTTCTCAATTGCAGCAGATGGGGACGAAGGATTCGGCCTTTGTTTGCTCAAAGAAGAAGCAGCCAACGAGGGTTGTCAATGAACAGGATGAACAAGAGGGGAAGGGCTTCGATTACTCGGCCCCTCATCATCAAAACGGGCCCGGAAGGGTCCGGACTCCATCAATTCAGCAGACTAGAAACAGCAGAACCGCGAACCAAAAATACCCTAACCCATCGCAACCAAATTAAACCCGCAGGAGAGCACGTACCAAACAGCACTTAGAGGGTTTGAAGAGCAGTCGATGGTGCCCAAGATCCCCGAAGAACAGCTCCCTCCCGGCGGTAGACGAACGGAGCTCCAGGGCCTCGCCGCTTGTTGTTTCCCACCCCAACGCTGGTCCTCCGTCTCTCCCTCCTCCTCGTCTTTGAGGCTCAGGCCGTGGAGTGGCGTGGGTGGTTTCAGTTGCGAACGTGAGGGGAGGAATCGTTCTCTTGAGGCTCGGGCGACGTCGGTCTCGGAGAGCCGCCGGCGACGGCGAGAAGTTCGGGAGCGGGCGAGGACTCCTTCGACGAGAGGGTTTTTTTTCCCCAGCTAATAAGTTTTCACAAATGTTGTTGATGAGTGATAACACCGCACTTAATAAGTAACTGATGAAGCATACATACTTTACATTTTTTTTAATGCATTGATCTATCTCATATCATATGTGATCAATACCTCCATAGTCAAACCATTCCGTGTGGAGTATGTTTAATAGGGGGCCCAAAGGCATTGTTGACATGATCCTCAATACGTAATCAGAGCATTGCTCCCTTATGCACCTCCTTAGTCATTGAATGATTGATGGAAATGCAACCCTCAACAGTTCAACAACAGTAATTTTTTAGGACCGGTTATTGCTATTGGTTGTTTGCAAACAAACTAAATAGTATTTTTTTTTTGGTTTCACATAGGAAAGTTTGGAAGGATGTCAGCCACTCTATAAGCATGGGCATCTTCTAGCGTGTGGGCTAGAGCTCATAACACCTGCATGTAGGTGCGCCATTTTGGTGCAATTATTAGATGTAGTTAGCACTTTGTGTGCTCATGGATAATAAATTAGCAATAATCTACTGTTATTATCTTCTTTTTTTGTTTCGTGCTGCTATTTTGCTAATCTTTCTTAGTCATGTCTTAACCTTTGGAAGGTTATATTTGTTCAATCGATATTTTCAAAAATTATGAAATTCAGATATTTGTTCAATCGATACTACTATTACTACTATGGTAACAAGAATTTGGTTTCACTAACTACTACTACTACTACTACTACTACTACTACTACTATATTACTACTACTACTACTACTGCTGCTGCTACTACTACTGCTACTCCTACTACTACTACTACTAACAAGAATTTGATTCACTCCCTTGTTGGGACTACTACTGCTACTACTAACAAGAACTTGATTCACTCCCTTGCTAGGACTTTTGCTACATCAATTCCCATCATTAATTGGGTAGATATTCGCAAGTCGCAAATATTATATTCCTAGACGATCCAGTTGGAATTGGATTCTCTAAATGAAATTTTTTGATATCCAAGATATTTATATTCAAGATGGCACTTAAATGAACAATTAAAAGTCATGGTAGTGAACATTTTTTTTAAAATTGTGACACTGAATTAGTCGAAGGAAAACAAAAGTTATTGTACTCAAATGAGATCTGTATAGAAGTTAAAGCACATGAGGTTTTCTTTTGTTGGAAATTATATCCAGAGAAAGCACATTGTTTGTTGCAATCAGAACATGAAAGTAAAGAAGATGATAACAACTTTATAATTTCATTCCCTTTACAAATCTTGGAGAAGAAGAAAATAAGATATAACATAAAATTGGATGTGAGGTACGGATAACCGAATCTCCTTAAGGTGATTAGTTCCTGCCAAAGGTGCCCCGCAGATTCACGAACTATGCCTCCCAAGATACAACACCTCGAACCTATTTGGATTAGCACTATGCAAACAGGACTCCGTTGAACCGTTCAATTGAACTAGCACACCCAGATAAAACAGAAGAGTAGAAAAGTATATCAAAGCCTTTTTGGAATCGAGTTGGAAAAACCAAAACCAAAAAACTCTTATGAAGCTCTATGCTCATATCTATTTATAGAGCTTTTTAGTTCATGTATTAAAGAGATACATGAATTAAATAGACGCGTGTATCCACGAGATTCATGAATAAAGAGATACATGAATCCAAGAGATTCATGTATCCAAAGATACGTGAATTCAAGAGATTCAATAAATACATGAACTAAACGATACATGAATTTAGGAAATTCATGAATTCAATATATACGTGAACATAAAAGTATAGGAAATTCATGAATCCAAAAAGAGATACGTGAACAAAAAAAACGCATATTAATTTATTAGCTTCCGTTGATCCATTAACCATAATTATAATCATAATTATAACAATCCCCCACATTAATGGATCAACAAAACATTTTTGACTCGAAGGAATCTGAGTATACCTGTTGAAATACACTGCATCAAGATAGGTAGCTTTCGCTTTGAATCTTCTTTAGTGAAAGCCTATTTGACTTACTTAACTAGTCGATGGACTAAGCCTTGAATCGCCAGTTGTTTGTGTAAGCCTAGACAATAAACCTCACACGGAGTATTTCCAATTCAAGATTGGTTCTCGGTTGTGTTCGTTCTTTCGGCCCTAAACCTCTCGGGATTCATGCGTGTTTTAGAAAATCTAGCCTTTAAAGATTTTCATAGAGTCGGCCAGCTCCACACATATAGGTGCATTCCTATTAAAGATATTCTACCATATCTCACTTGGATGTTATATTCCAAGTTATAGGAATCATTAAACGCATAGCGTACCCTTAATAACGCTATAGGAAAGCACTGTTACATCATAGGAATAGGAGACAGTGCTTACACTAGAGTTTCCAAAATTTGCGTTGTCCTATTGAACCTAGTCCATGGGATCTCCAATCGCATAGGTTAGGTTTCCACCCTGGAATCTCTTTATTGGGTTAAGGCTCTTAAACCCATTCCCCTCGATGCGCAGTTTATATGCTCTTTCGCAAACCTTTTGTCAGCGGATCCGCAATATTTTCCTTTGACTTTACAAAGTCTAAAGAAATTATTCCATTTGAGAGCAACTGCCTTACGGTGTTATGTCTACGACGAATATGTCTAGACTTACCGTTATAAATCACATTATGTGCCCTTGCAATTGCCGCTTGATTGTCACAGTGTATGCAAATTGCAGGCATAGGTTTTGGCCACATTGGAACATCTTCTAAAAAATGTCGAAGCCATTCTGCTTCTTCAACAGCTTTATCCAAAGCAACAAACTCTGATTCCATTGTAGAGCGTGTTATTATAGTTTGTTTAGAGGATTTCCATGACACTGCAGCACCTCCTAGTGTGAACACATATCCGCTAGTCGATTTCGATTCATCAGAATCTGAAATCCAGTTTGCATCACAATAACCTTCCAAAACAGCTGGATATTTGCCATATTGTAGAACATAGTCTTTTGTCCTTTTCAAATATCCTAATACTCTCATCAAAGCATTCCAATGCTCGTGACCTGGGTTACTGGTATATCTACTCAGTTTGCTTACTGAGTACGCAATATTAGGTCTAGTGCAATTCATGATATACATGATGCTGCCGATTACTTGAGAGTATTCTAGCTGTCTAACACTATTTCCAGTGTTCTTTCTTAAAGTTAGGCGTGGAAGAAAAGGATTGTTTGCATCTTTAATGCCGAATCCTTTAAATCTCTCAAATACATTTTCAATGTAATGAGATTGTGTTAAACCTAAGCCATCAGAATTCCTTAGAATTTTGATGCCGAGTATAACATCTGCAACACCTAAATCTTTCATCTCAAAGTTCTTCTTGAGAATGTTCTTGGTGATTTTGATGACCCCAATGTTATCTCCAAAAATTAATAAGTCATCAACATATAGACAAATAAGTACATATCCAACTGTAGTGGATTTAGTGTACACACATTTGTCACACTCATTGATTCTATACCCATTTTGAATCATTACCCGGTCAAATTTCTCATGCCATTGCTTCGGAGCTTGTTTAAGTCCATACAATGATTTGACAAGTCTACACACTTTGTGTTCTTGTCCTTTGACCTTGAACCCTTCAAGTTGTTCCATATAAATCTCCTCGTCGAGATCACCATTTAAGAATGCAGTTTTCACATCCATTTGATGTATTTGCAAATTGTATAGCGAAGCTATAGCAATCAACATCCTTACGATGTTATTCTTGTGACAGGTGAATAAGTATCAAAGTAGTCAAGACCCTCTTTTTGTCTAAACCCTTTGGCTACAAGCCGAGCTTTGTACTTATCAATGGAACCATCAGCTTTTAGTTTTTTCTTGAAAATCCATTTACATCCAATTGGTTTATTTCCAGGTGGAAGATCAACCAATTCCCAAGTATGGTTACTTAGGATAGAATGGATTTCATTGTCACAAAGCTTCTTTCCAGATTGGAGCATCGGAGATGACATTGCCTCTTTATATGTTTGGGGCTCACCTTCTAACATGTATGTTAGAAAATCAGGTCCGAAAGATTTTTCGATTTGAGATCTTTTACTCCTTCGAAGTTCGGCTTCTTTGGCCACAACTTCATCATTCTCGATTCTCCGATTCTCTAAGCATTTTCTCGAGAAAGTTCTCCTTGATTTCTTTTTGCAGGATATATATCCTCAAAAAATTCAGCATCCCTTGATTCTAGGATGGTATTGACATGAATTTCCGCATTTTCAAATTTATGAACCAAAAATCTATATGCGCTACTATTTTGAGCATAACCGATGAATATGCAATCCACCGTTTTAGGTCCCAACCGAGTTTGTTTCGGAGGAGGAATCGCCACCTTAGCCAAGCACCCCCACACTTTTAGAAAATTGTAGGATGGCAACTTTCCATTCCATAACTCGTACGGAGTTTTACCTGTCTTTTTGTGGGGTATTTTATTAAGAATATAATTTGCAGTTAAAACTGCTTCCCCCCCAAAAGTTCTGAGGTAAACCTGAACTCAAAAGCATGGCGTTAGCCATCTCCTTTAGTGTCCTGTTCAATTGTTCAGCAACTCCATTTTGTTGTGGAGTATAAGTGCAATCGTTTGGAGTATTATTCCAAAACTAGCACAAAACTCTTTGAAATTGATTGAACTGTATTCTCCTCCTCTATCAAACTTAAGCACTTTAATTCGTTTATCAAGTTGGTTTTCAACTTCATTTTTATACTTGACAAACATGCTCATAGTCTCATCTTTGCTAGTTAGTAAATAAACATAGCAAAATCTAGTACAGTCATCCATAAATGTGATGAAGTACTTATTTCCACCTCTACTTTCTACAAACTTTAAATCACATAGATCACTATGGATTAATTGTAGAGGTTCACTTGTTCTTTCAATGGATTTGAAAGGTTTCTTGGCAAACTTGGCCTCAACACAAGTCTCACACTTGTAACGGGCATCCAACTTAAATCTTGGAATTAACCCCAAGTTTGCTATTATCTTCATTGTACCATAGTTTACATGTCCTAATCTACTATGCCATAGATAAGGAGACACAACAGTGTAAACTGAAGACTTTTCTTTATTAATAGTCTTTAGGTACACATACTTTGAGTTTACATCAATGACAGCCACATTGGCCTTAAACAGGTCATTACACAAGTACCATTTCCCCACATACATCCCTCCTTTTGAAAGTACAACCTTGTCAGATTCAAATACAACTTTGAAACCCTTCTTGACAAGTATAGGGCCAGAAATTAGATTTTTCCGAATCTCCGGTACATGCAGCACATTCAGTAGGGACCTCCTTGCCAAATGTAAACTTCAGGATCACCTTTCCTCTTCCGGCGATCTTTGCTGATGCAGAGTTAGCCATATAAAGCTTCTCATTTTCTTCAGCCTTCTCACAAGATGAGAACATGTGTTTATCTACACAGATGTGATTCGTGGCACCCGTGTCTAGCCACCAGCCACTAGTGTTCGACAGCTTTGGACATCACCACAACAGACAATCTCTCATTAGCTGTAACTAGATGTGTTGTCATCACAGTAGGCAAGGTTCGTTGAACCATCCCTCCAGAAATAGAGCCAAAAGCCATTTGGCCTACACTGTTATGAAAAACAGTCTCGGGCATACCAATCGTATGACTTGTACCCGCACCACCAAAGTTGGTGTTAGCCTAAGGGCCCGTAGCATTGACTGCTACAAATTCAGACTCCGAGGGTTGAACATCTTCCATAACAATGGTTGAATCGACCATAGGAACGTCTCCAAAAACATTCGGGACATTGAAGGGCACTTGGTTGTTTCCAGCCATCTCAATAATCTGACAAGAACAACAAACAGTGAGTGAATAATCGCCTTAAGATTGTTGGAAATTATATCCAGAGAAAGCACATTGTTTGTTGCAATCAGAACATGAAAGTAAAGAATATGATAACAACTTTATAATTTCATTCCCTTTACAAATCTTGGAGAAGAAGAAAATAAGATATAACATAAAATTGGAGGTGAGGTACGGATAACCGAATCTCCTTAAGGCGATTAGTTCCTACCAAAGGTGCCCCGCAGATTCACGAACTATGCCTCCCAAGATACAACACCTCGAATCTGTTTGGATTAGCACTATGCAAACAGGACTCTGTCGAACCGTTCAATTGAACCAACACACCCAGATAAAACAGAAGAGTAGAAAAGTATATCAAAGCCTTTTTGGAATCGAGTTGGAAAAACCAAAACCAAAAAACTCTTATGAAGCTCTATGCTCATATCTATTTATAGAACTTTTTAGTTCATGTATTAAAGAGATACATGAATTAAATAGACGCGTGTATCCACGAGATTCATGAATAAAGAGATACATGAATCCAAGAGATTCATGTATCCAAAGATACGTGAATTCAAGAGATTCATGAACTCAATAAATACATGAACTAAACGATACATGAATCTAGGAAATTCATGAATTCAATAGATACGTGAACATAAAAGTATAGGAAATTCACGAATCCAAAAAGAGATACGTGAACAGAAAAAACGTATCTTAATTAATTGGCTTCCGTTAATCCATTAACCATAATTATAATCATAATTATAACATCTTGTTCCCATGTATTTGGTATCATTCAAAGGCCCCGGTACTTATTTGAAATTCAAATGATAAGTTGACTTTGCCTAAAATACCCGATCGTTGGTTTGAGCAAAGACACGAGGGGACTGTCACGCTGTGTTCGGATTGGAAAAAGTACTTCTAATTGAATTTGAATGAAGAAGGTCGTTTGGGTTTCGATTTCAAAGTCACGTCGTGCTCGGATTCTTCTGACGAATTCTTCCCCACTCGGGCCATGCACCCACTTTGCAATTGCAAGTGCCCGCCCCGCAAGAAAGAGGCATTTTCTTACGACAACACCGTACTTCCAGAACTTTCCACCCTATTAATTCGAAAATATTATCCAATTAATCTTAATTTTTTTAAATTTTATTAATATAATTCTAAAAATTTACGTGAAATTCTAATATAATCCTTTAACCCGATTTTCATCAGAAAATGCTGACGTGGCATTCGGTCATCAGCGGCCGTCCGCAGCATCTGACTTGAATAACTTCTAGTAGACCAACATCGGTTTGCTTAATTTTTATTTTTTTTCCTTTTCTTTTCTTTTTGTATATTGTTCCTTTTTTCCAAGTATTAGGTCATTCCCAGTAACCTGGAGACCGGATGCAACAACGAGAAACTTTACCCAGCTGACCATGTAACACCAAAACCAAAAAGTGAGTACGGAATTTTAGTCCAAACAATGCATTTTACTAAGTCAATGAGATAATTGTGTTTGCTATAAATTAGGGGCATGCACAATTAGCATCAGCACCAGCAGAGATGTAATATGAAATTCTCAAAACACAAAGTATGGTTGAGTAACATTTTTTATCATTCTTTTTTTATATATAATTTTCAGTTGCCCATGGTAAACTCAATAGAAAGGCAAGAAAGTGTATATTCCAAAGTTATGCACAATGTGACTACGGCTAATGGTTGTGGTACCCAAAATTAATTTACCTTTTATTAGTAGAGAAGTTATATTTGATGAGTTCCCAAGACTAATCGATAAGAGTGATTGTGGCAATGTTTATATGGATAGGGTGATGTTCAATTTATGTCAGAGTTGAAACCACAAACTCCCAAACCAGATGGTGCTAGCATGTTAATAAACACAAACGGTGCTTATAGCAAGGCAGAGCCTATAGAACTAATGATTGCTATAACTGTTGGGTTTAATAATGTTCGTGTTGGATTTCTTGATAGATATGCATGCGATGATTTTGCTTTATCCATGGTTGAGGAGGTTGTGTAGAAAAATCCTTTTGGAGCATTTAATAAATGCAAGTAGAGTTGGGATTTTAATGAGGTCCAAGGTTAGGGCAAAGTTCATGTGTAACTTGGATTTCCAAGATCTCGGTGGTGGTCGAGCTCATGAGGGGCTATGGAAGAGTAGCAGTGAAGTTCAGAATCAAACAAAATGATTGTGACTTGACTCAAACGTCAAGCCGTGATAAGTATTGTTGAAAATATATCTTGAGTTTGAGTTAGAAAAAGAACGTGTTTCATAATTTGAGTTGGTTTCTACTTTAAGTAGTTTCCTATTTTGACTAGGTTTTCTAAAATGGATTTCCTATTTTGGATCTAACCTTGTCTATGTAGAAGAAGTGTTGCTTCGTGAAGAGCACCCAAAAGGCTGCTTCTTTGTGAATTACACCCTGAAACTATTCAAGAGTATTGAAGCCAATAAATTTTGTGGTAAGTGTTATACCCCTAGATCAACTCATTAAATTTTTGTCTGCTTTAGCTCATCTCATACTGAACATCACAATTTTATTCTTCGGTGTATAGGTGGACATTTTCCTAGGAGATCCCCATCTTAGTAGTGCTATCCCTCGAGCATGATTAATGTTACATTATGTCAAAGATATCTTGTTAGTTAATTCCAATTTCACATATATCCCAAGAACGCTCCATACTAACAGCTTCTCAAGAGCCATTGTTTGGGCCCTTTGACATCAACAATCACTCTTCGCTCTCGTTGGACTGGGTTGTTACAATAATATTTTAATGAGGAATTATAAGTGCCGAACAATGTGTGAATTATTTGGTGTAATTGGGGATGATAAACATTGAGAGTGGTTGGGTGACTCAAATATGGTTGTAATCTACATTATATCCCTTGATTTACAATAGAATTCCATGCTGCTCTCCCTATGGCCGTAAGTTACACCGTTCGAACCATGTAAATTCAACGTCTGATTTATTAAATTTTGTATATTTTATCATTCGATTTTTATTTTATTTTTTGTTTTCCACAACAACAAATTTGTCTGAAGTGTATGTTTTCATAGAGGTTCAGCCCCTTTTTTATGAAAATGATTAGCCTAATGTTAGTTAGAAGAGTTCTTCTACAATGTACGTGAAATACTAATGGATCTATGCATCTTGTGTGCAAGTACAAATTCTAACAAAGTGATAATCGCATCAGCCGGCTTAAGGTATGTTTGGTAGTCATTCTATTACTAGGAACAATTTCAGTTTAGAAATGATTCTTTTTAATTATGTTCTTGGAGCAATTTCTGAGCTTTTGAGGGCGTTTGATAACTGCCCAAAATTTTTATTTTCCGAATAGAAATATGTTTGGTAGGACTCCTAAATTTTTCTATTTCTTTTAATTTTAAATATTTTTCTTATATATTTTTCTTATATATTTTTCTTTTTTATTTTTCCTTTTTCCTTTTTCCTTTTCTCTTCTTCTTCTTCCTCCTTCTTTATGGATGGTCACCAATGATGGTAGTGGCCAATGCCTGGCTGCGCAATGTTTGGTGAGCTCAATGGAGCCTTGCCAAGCTAGGGTGAGATCCAGCGAGCTCGCTAGAGGCTTGTCTAGCCACCGTGAGCCTTGACCTCACCAAATCTAGGTGAGGTCAACGATCCTTGCTTGGCCATCAGCAAGGCTCAACCTTGCCTAGGTGGCAAGAGGTCAACCTTGCCCTAGCCTGGTGAGGCCAAGTCTTGCCGATGGTTGGGTGAGGCTTTCCTCACCAAATCTGGAGAGGTTGACCCCGCATCACCTGAGTGAGGTCAAGGCTCGCCGGTGGCCGGGCAAAGCTCGTGATGGCTAGGTGAGCCTTCAATGAGCTCGTCAAATCTTGTCTAGATAATCGTTGGCAACTGTCAGGGGCGGTTGTTGGGACCAATTTGGGGGGAAGAAGAAAAGAAAAGGAGAGAGAAGGAGAAGAGAAGAAAAAAAAAAAGAAATATAGTTTTGGATTTGATTCTGGAATTGTTCCCTAGAATAAAGAAGTAACTTTTTTCTACTTTTTGATTTTGTTCTAAATCTATTCCCGGTAACAAAAATATAGATTTTCGTTCTTGGGAACAAAAAAAATTAATCAAATAGATTTATATTCCAAATCTATTCTCAGGAACAAAAATAAAATAAAATCAATTACTATTAGGTAAGTTACGAACTGTGCCCTTAATGTCCTAACTTTCCTCCATAGTACCATAATGTCAATGACGATCCTTGCATTCACACAAATCTTCAACTCATGTGGATGCTAGTGCTATTGGTGTTTGTTTGATTTTTGTAGTTTGACTTCAATTTTTTTTTTTTTTAAATGTTAAAAGATGGTCTTTGTCTACACTAATCTTTAAATATTCACACATTAAGGATTGACCCCATCGAAAAGTTTATCCAAAATCCTTATTATTGTGAAATTTTGTGAGACCAATACTAACTGTTCTAAAAGTTTAAATTATTATATAAAAGTTTGGTTTATAATTTCAATATTTCAACACTCTCCTTCATGCTTAGCCTAATTTTTTGGCCTGGTAGTAAACGTGAAAATTTGATTGGGAGATAAAAAGAGGCGGGAAAGATTCGAATTTAAAATCTCTATCTCTAATACCATGTGAGATCTCATGAGATCACAATCAATTTCTCTAAAAAATTTGAAATTGTATGAAATCATAATTAACTATTTTAAAAGTTTAAAATGTTAGATAGAGTCTTGATTATATTTTAATAATTATGAGGTACAAGTACTACTCAAGAGGGGAGGGAGTCTTTAGTCAAATCGAGAAACAAAGAGGAAACAACTAGTGCTTCTAGCCTGTTCCTCAATCTTCACTTTTTGGTGGATATACCTAACTTTCCACGGAGGGTAGATATATACCTTGCGTTAGAACATCTTGTACCAAGCCATCGTACTCTCTCGTAACAAGCATGTCCCACAAGAACCAATCGCTCGCTCGAGTAAAAAGACAGGACCCGGACTCCGGAAAAGGGACCATCGTAGGATTGTCGGCAATGCGTGCCGCGTTGCCACATTCCCGTCCACTAATTTCTGCATATCTGTCGCGCCGTTACCAAACCGTCTCGGTGCGACCGAAAGAGCGCTCCTCGTTGAAAATGGGTAAAGAAATGGGTCGATTCCGAGTTGAGTCATGTGATAGTCTGATTTCTCTGAACGAATTCTTCTGCGATCGAGTCACGTTTGGAATTACCCACCCTACGAAAAAGGCATTAATTTCAAAAACTCGTCGCAATTATTGTTTTATAATAGCACGGTGCGTTCAAACCTTTTGACTCTGTAAATTTTCGCTAATTATCATTTTTGTGTGCATCTGATAAGATTCAAACCACGCGGGGTTGGTGAGCAGTAACGGCTAATGCTACTTTGAGGGCACATGAGACACTGCGATTCAAACACTTAATTTAAGACCGAGCCAGCGTTTTACCACGGCAACGAGAACTGACAGAAAGATATTCCTAAATTCTGAAAGACATGAAGTGGTCATTGGCGCTTCTTGGCCTTGCTCTGTGTCTCCTGTCTCGCTCTGCACTCTCGCAGACAGTGATCAAGACCCTCCCAGGATTTCCCGGTGAACTTCCTTTCTATCTTGAAACTGGGTCAGCGAAACATCAACTCTCTCTGTTTCTCTCTCTCTCTCTCATTTTTCTCTTTATCTTTTCTTGCTAAGATTTCATGTTTTTAACTGTTGGCTTGCTTTTTGGTGTTGTGATTAGGTATGTTGGGGTGGGCGATTTGGAAGATGTGCAGATGTTCTACTACTTCGTCAAGTCGGAGAGGAGTCCATAAGATGATCCTCTGGTGCTCTGGATCACTGGAGGCCCCGGTTGCTCCACTCTCTCTGCAATTCTGTACGAGATTGGTAAGTCTAAACGTACACTGACATGTCATGTAATGTCAGTGTTATGAGGAAAAGAAATGAAACTTGAGTTCCGTTTATTTCATACAAAATATTAACTTTGAAAAAGTATTTTTTAGAAAGTTAATTTTTAGGAAAATAAAAATATTTTCCATTGGGCTGAAACATAAAAATGAACTAAATTTGTTTTCACTGTTTGGAATGAAAATTTTGATTTGGTTTCTTGGAAATAATTACCAAAAGATTGAATTTCTTAATTTTATTTTTTGCTTTTTCCTTCGTCACCAACCTTACCCTCCAACGTCCCCTCCGAATCTAGTGTGACTCCACCCACGGCACCCACTTGGCCGACCTTGCCACGGAGCCGCCCTTGCCCTCCCTCCCGTGACAGCACCCTCGCGGCGACTGCGTCGATGAGTGCCTGGATTCGCCGTCCAGGATTCTGCAGATCACGAGAGTTGGAGGAGAAATGCGATTTCCTCATGAGGATTGAGGGCATCTTGAGCTCGAGTATTGCTGGCCTTTGGCGAGGTCGAGCTCACCCGAAGCTGACGAGTAAAGAAGAGAGAAGAGAGAAGAGAGAAGGGAAAGTGATTTCCTCTTGTCAAAGTGAGGAAATCATTTTCCCCGCCTTAGAAGGTGTTTTTTTTTTTAGTGATTGAAAATATTTTCCTTAATTAGTTTAGTTACTGCATTTCATACCAAGAATTTGGAAATTCTTTTTTTTTTGTTTCAATTTTTTCTTTCCTTTATTTTGTTTCATTTTTAGTTAAGTAATACGAAAGTGAATGCAATAATAAAAATCCTTATTTGTCAATAGCAATGATCTATAGAAGATGAACTGTCAAATAAAATAAATAATAAAAAGTTCAAAATACATGACGATGATCCATTAGTTCCTGATTTGTTTTTACTAGGGAACGAGGAACCGGACTGGTTCCTATGGCCGGTTCAGTCTGATTTTCAATTTTACCTTGAACCGTTGCTCACCTTTAGTTCAGACAGAGGTTAGTTTCTGGTTGCATTCAGGTCCATTCACGTTCAACTACAAGAATTTAACTCCGAGCAGACCGACTCTGAAAGTGCATGAATACTCATGGACAAAGGTAACAATAATTTGATTCTTTCCCCTGCTGTGACTTTGGTTGCATCGCCCCGATCATTTAATTGGCAAATTTGCAGGTTGCAAACATCATATTCGTAGATGAGCCTGTCGGAACTGGGTTCTCTTACGCGAATAATTGGGAAAGCTACAATGTGAATGACAATATTTCGGCCACGGATACTTATGAGTTTCTTAGGAAGGTAAAGTAAAAAAAAAGTTGAGAAATTTTCTATTTTCAAGATATATATTTATATATTTCTCACTGTTACTATATTAGGCCCGAGACATTATAATTTAGTTTAATTTCACTCTGATTTTTCTGTCGCTTGAGGTGTGATTCAGTGGCTCACGTTGCATCCTGAGTTTCTGAGCAACCCACTCTACATCGGTGGTGATTCTTATGGCGGCTTTATCAATCCGATTGTCACTCTGAAAGTTGCTGAAGGTATGCATATTTATTCATTTATTTATCTTCATTTAAATACCATTCACCAAGGATTTTTCTTTTTATTAATGCCGTTGACATACTATTAACAATTCGTGTTTGTATTGACAATTCATGTCACTACAGAAATATTTCAACGTGAGCATGCGATGTCTTTATTAAAAACGAGAAAAAAAATGTCTCGAATTGTGTCAATTTAGATTTGTTTTTTTTTTTTTTTTTGGGTCGAAGGAAAGAGCTTTCATTATTGAATTGCAGAGGAAGCATAAATAGGTCTAGAATTAGATCATAAATTGCTCGCAATCTTCTATGATAGACTTTCACTTGATATGAGCTCTACAGCTGATAAGCTATCAATGACTACATCAACTTGCAGCTTCGACGACTTCAGTTTAGAATTAAGTTCTGTTCAGTCGAGATGGCTTCGGATTCTTTTTCTTTTAACAAATTCGTGTTGAGAATCATCGGCCCTACGTCAATCTATAGGATGTGCACATGAATCATTCTCTTCTCAATAATCCGTGCATATTAAGATGGGAAAGGGAAACAAAAACTAGGATTTGGTCTACTGCATCAAATTGAGGTACCAGAGAAATCAGCTTGAGAATAGTTTCTCTAATATTAACCAGTTTATCTCATTTTTTCCATCCTTCCAATTTTTTTCTAGAATAAAACTTCTCTTGCTCACATAACAAATTGTCTTAGTATTATCTGGACAATCGAATTAAAAAAAATCATTAAGTTTGTTCAATTCTATATAAAAATATAAGTTAATTTATAAAGTTCACATGAATATAAGTATAACAAATATGAAAACACGACTTTCTGCGCAATTCTAAATTCGAGATTCCTGCTTCATCCCCTAGTCACCATTCGCATGGTGCAGACCGGAGTCTTCAACTTATATGTATGATGGCCATGCATGATGAGCGAAATCGTCGCAAGAGTCGCGAAAGGAGCGTGAATTGGAAAGGCAGATCCACTAGCACCTAAGGAAATCTCCCTCCATTCTCCAAAAAGTATGAAGTCGTGGGCGCTTCGTTGTCTTGCTCTTTGTCTTCTCTTCCTATCTGGACTCCCCCAGACAGTGGTCAAGTCTCTTGCCGGATTGCCCGGCGACCGCGATAGGACAAGCGATCAAACAATAATATAGACAAAAGAAAATAAATAAATCGGATCTGTGATTTACGTGGTTGATCGTAAAGGCTACATGTCGCGAGGAGAAGCGATGGCGAATTTAACATAGATCAAGCGTCTGAGGAGATTACACACTCAAGTCACTCAAACACTTTCTCGGTGTTTCCCAAACCCCAATTTAACCCCAAACCCAACTCACGGCACAAAATTACCATGCGTTCAAGCTCAAAATACGACGCTCTACGTACGCCTGGTTTGCGTACACACAAAATCGCGTATCTCTTCGAGCTTCGCACGACTTCGTTGATCGGTGAATGTGCGGCTTCTTGGATCGTCGAACATCTGCAGCTTCGTAGGGTTTATTTCCACAGAGACTTCGGCCGCCTCTTCACATAGGGTTCCTTTTATTAAAAATTAGACAAAAATAAACATTGAAACCAATAAGTTTACCTCAACTACAAATTGGTTAAACTATGACTCCTATGCACTAACAAACAACATACTATTCACGTTGAGGTTCTCATAATCCTAAAAATTAAACAAGAATCAAGTTTAAAACCTAGTAGAACTCTGCCTTAACTACGAATTGGCTAAATTATTCTTAAATGCTAACAAAATGACTTCCATGTGCTAACAAATCACTCACTTGAATTGATTATTCACGCTTACACGTAATGCGAAACAAAACCCTAAAATTCCGCTCCTACAAAACTGTGGCTCCAAATTGACTCCTATCAAAACCCACAACTCTATGACACTATAGTCCACTATTTCCATAAAATCTCATAACTTGACAACTTAAAAATTGGACTTCGTAGTTTGATTCCCTAAACTTTGAATTTGTGCCTAACCCCGAAAGTTACTCCGATTGAACGAATACAAGACTTGAATCCTTACTGGGCATTGCAATTTGGGGTTGAATCGATGTGTTATGGTGTCTGCATTGCGTACGAGGAATCCCTTTTCTTTTTATTCTTCTTCCCTTATTTTCTTTCTCTCCCTTTTTTTGCATTGCTTTCAGTCCTCTCTTTAAAATCAATTTCCTAACACACAATGTTCTAGTTTCCCAACTAATCAGGTCAAATTGGAATCAATCTTGTAAGAGATTGGTAGGGTTTTAACATTCACTGACGACGATGAAAAGCGGGGAGAGAGAGAGGTCAAAATCTCAATCATTGATCAATGGATCGAAATGCACGCCATATGATTCAGCAACATTAAGTTTAAGGCCGACCGATAGCAGGGATCGAAATGCTTGGGGAGCACCTAATTAGTGTTAGGAGATTTTCCTGTAATGAATGTATACCTGATCTCTTGCTGTGCTCTTTATGCCACTCTTATCTCTCCTTTTTTCCGAATATAATGTCAGAGCTTCAATCCTAACTCATTCAATGCTATTCGGCGGACCTCCCCTTCAACGGTAAGAAAGGTCGCTGGACCCCCGCCAAGTTTTGCCAGCTGGACATAGGGTCGATCCTCCAATTGTTGCACAAAATCTCATGTCGCGATCAAATGATGCCGACTGCCGGTCCTAAACGAACAAATCTTGTCTCAACACATGCCCAAGAGTTCATTAAGCTGTGCAACCTCTTTTTGGATTAATCTGCTAGAACTAGCTAATCACGTAACAAGAAAAAACACGATAGCGATCCACGCCTGATCCCGGGGCGAAGCACGGATTTCTGCGCGAGTTCTAGATTTCACCTAGGCCTCATCTACCCGCATCATCCGAACGCTAAGCCCTGGCGGTATTAAGGCCTGTTAGGTAGCTATCACCATCGATTTGGCAGACCCCGGAGCCTTCACTAGAATCGTGGGCATGCACGGTGAGGATATAGCCTTTCCAAGTGTCGCAATAGGAGCGTGTAGAAAGCACAGCTCCATCATCACCTTAGGAAAACCTCCCTCTCCATTCTCCCGAAAAAGCATGAAGCTGCGGGCGCTTTGCGGTCCTCCTCTGTGTCTTCTCCTCTGCCTTCTCTTCCAGTCTGGACTGTCCCAAACGGTGGTCAAGTCGCTTCCCGGATTGCCTGGAGACCTCCCTTTTTATCTCGAAACCGGGTCAGTGACATTCCCTTTCACTTTTTTGTGCTGTTGTCCTTATCTCTCTCTTCTCTCTCTATCTCTCTCGGTACTTGTTTGAATCTTTGCATGTTATGACTGATTATCTCCCCCATTTTTCTTTTAATTGTTTTAGATACATTGGAGTTGGGGAGTTGGATGATGTTCAACTTTTTTATTACTTTGTCGAGTCGGAGAGGAGCCCAAGAGACGACCCTCTGGTGCTATGGCTCACCGGCGGCCCCGGTTGCTCTGCTCTCTCCGGACTGATTTACGAGATCGGTGAGTCTTCCTTTGAACCTTTGCCTTTGCCAAAACACGGGTCAAGAGAAACGAGCCAAGCTTGTCGGATGTGGTGGACAACCGCCGAGAGTGAAATCTAACATTCCCAATTTTCATGGTCACTGTCTTACTGTCTTAATCGACTAATACCCTTTTGTTTGCAAATCGAACTCCATACTCGTGAGAGGTTGATTTCGAGGCTTCATGCCAAACAAGATTGTAGCTGACAACCAAGCGTTAGAAATCAATTACTACTTTCCTAGGTGAATAGTTACTATATCACGTCTCTTAAACAAATGTAATTAAGAGACAATGACATTTCTTCTCGGTTCAAAAAGTAAGTTCATGTGGCACTTGAATTTTGCAAGCCGTCGCATACAATAAGCTGATTACAGGATGATAAATGGACATGTCATTAAATTTTGAAATTTTATGTATTCTAATGCGGATGTTCATTACATGTAATGCAGGTCCATTTACGTTCAATTACGAGAAATCTTCTAGATTCAGACCAGCACTCAAATTGAATGATTATTCATGGACAAAGGTAACAAAAAATGATTTATGCTACATGAACCTCTTAATTTGATTGGACAACTGTTGAGTATACCATATTTCTAGTCTTATATGTTAGCAAGTCATTCACAATTAGCTTTGCTCACTATACAGGTGGCGAATATTATATTCTTAGATCAGCCTGTTGGAACTGGATTTTCTTATGCTAATAACTGGGACAGCTATAATATAAACGACAACATTTCGATTGCAGAATCTTACGAATTTCTAAGGAAGGTAAAGTCAAAAAGAGAATTTTTATATAAAGGAGAGTCTCTACATAATTAATACTATTAATCTCTTTTTAATCTTTTGGCCTTGTTGCTTGATTTAGTGGCTTAAGCTCCATCCCCAGTTTTTGAGCAACCCACTCTACATTGCTGGGGACTCTTACTCGGGTGTCACTGTTCCAAATATCGCTTTAGAAGTTGATAAAGGTATCATTATTTATTCATTTGTTATATTATGCTTCCTCGTGAGTAACCATTTTATGTTTGCAATTCTACGCGTCGATATTTTTATATTCCAAAAAGTTTCAAATAAAAAAGCACAAGTGTGTATTCCCCAAATTCAAATTAACCAAAAAATAAGAAAAATATAAATCAATTCAAACGCGTCCTAAAAGACGATTCTGTTTGTTTCTTTTGGGAATCATGGTCCATTATGATTTATACCAGGAAATGAAGCTGGTTTGGAGCCTAAGATGAATCTTGAGGTAACTATCACTATCATCATATTAGTACACTCATTATTTTTCATTTCCTTTTTGAATGAATGAAACTTATCAGTTCAATTTGATTCAGGGTTACGTAATCGGAAACCCCCTAACAAGTTATGATAGTGACCTCAATTCAAGAGTCCCATTTGCTCATCTGAAGGGTCTTATACCAAATGAGCTGTATGAGGTAAAGACTTCCGCTTTTTCTACGGCATGTCATGCCACAAAATTTTTTTCACGTTTTTCGTTATTTCCCGGCGCATGAAAAGATTGATTGAGACGCATACTAAATGTATTAGATGTAGAATGTGTATCATTATTTTTAGAATGAAATACAAATTCAGGAAATTTTCTTAATTATCAATACCAATATCATAAAAAGCGAGAAAGCAAAAGGCAAAAATATGTGTTCTGAGATTTTTGCCCACACCGAATATTTCTCCACGAGTCACTTATTTTTATTTAATATTTGATTCGAAAATTAATGTCCATCTTTTTTGTGTATTTCAGTCAGCTAAAACTGATTGTAACAGTGAGTACATAAACGTCAATGAACGCAATGCTGATTGCGTTGACGATCTTAAAGCTGTGAACCTGGTTAGTTGGCAATCATTTTTTTTCCCTCGTCTTTATTTCTTTATTATTTCTTTCTGTCTTTTTCCCCTTTTTGACCAATATATATATATGTATATATTTATATATATATATTTATTATTAGAAATTCCATGCATTGAACCTTGACTTTTTGCTAACTACAGTGCGTGGAGAATATAGATACGGCAAACATACTGGAACCGAACTGCGTGATTCAGTCTCCCAAATCGACGGTCAGTGATAGGTGGGACCCAACCTTAATAAATCGAGACCCTTCACCTCTCCTTTTGCCGACGGAGAGAGCTTCCCGGGTTTGGTGCCGGGTAGGAATCAGTTTTTGTTTATTTTTAACCACCGTTTTGCCACATATTTTCAGAAAATGATAGGAATCAATTTGTTAATTGAATTTTCCTTTTTACCTTTTAATTAATTTAATTTTAGCCGCGTATGCACTTTGACTTCTCCGTACTCGAAATACCAAGAACTTCCATGATATATAAGTATTTACGTATAAATTCGAGTATAAAGTTCTAATAAATTATCAGAATTTAAATAACACTTTTTTTTATTCTGACAAGAAAACTAGATGTCGTTTTTCGTCTGGTTAAAGCGATGTGACTTTAATTAGATATTTGGTGGATCATCATCTTTGTTGGTCAATTACAGTTTTCTCATATTATTTTGATTCTCTACTTCTCATCCATTCTCTAGTCAAGAATATCAAATACATGTTAACATAACATTTACGTTCAAGAGAAAAAAAGGGGAAAAAGAGTAATATTCATGTTTTTGATTAGTAGTCGCACCATGGTAATTATGTACAAATACAACTTCATTACGCTGTAATTAGTATTTATTTACATTGAAATTTGATGATTAATGTATCAATTTAAAGGACAAGGTTAAAAATTAGAAATGCCGAATCTCGAAATTTGATGACTTACCCATTTTCCTGACCATAAAAAAATTTAAGTTCTTATGTGAGTAGTTGCCAATGACGTGTAAATATTTTTAATTTCTCCAGGGTTGAAATTTTACGACCAATGAAGTCGGCTTAAGGATGATTCCCTTAAGCTCTCTAATCAAATAATTGGTGACTCATTTTTTTTTTTTTTATCGCGTGGCTAAATACACCCTCAAGCAGTCTGACCGGAAATTCCTAACCAAAAAAATAATAATTTGACAGGAAATTTGTGTCGAATTAGTCATTTTCAGCTTAAATAAAAAGCATCATGATCAAATTGCAAAGTTCCCAGCTCAATTTTGTAACCTCATTTTTTCAATGTAGACATATAACTATCTCTACATCTATATCTGGGCTAGCGCTAAAGCAGTTCAAGATGCTCTTCATATCCGAGAGGTATATCTACCAGTAATGTTAATTACATAATATCACTTTTATTTATTTATTATCTTTTTGTTCTTTTTCTTACATCTATTTTTGGTCTATATTTTGTGATGTGTTTGATGATAAGCTAGGGGACAGTTGAGAAGTGGGTAAGGTGCAATAGGACTTTATCTTACACATCCAATGTCCTAGTTGTCATTGACATACACAGAGCTCATAAAAAGGGGATTTCGAGCGCTTATTTATAGGTAATTAAGCATCACTTTGCAATGTGATTTATGGCTCATAGTTGACCTACTTACTTCACTTAATGTTACTCTTTCTTAACGTGCAGTGGTGATCACGACATGGTCATCCTGTATGTGGGAACTCAAGCTTGGATCGATACACTGAATCTAACAATTTCTGAAGATTGGCACGCGTGGTTCGTCGATGGACAAGTTGCCGGGTTTGGTTTCGATAACAACCTCTTAACTACTGTATAGTTCAATTTTTAGAAGAATTCTCCCGACATCGCGGTACTTATATCGATTTATTAAATGAGGCTCCTGCATTTTCGATACTCGGTGAAAGTAAAAGTCTGTCCATCCGAGTTCCCTCAAGATAATATCGCAAAATGCATATACAGCAGCTAGACAACTGATTCCTTTTTATTTTTATTATACCTTCAATTGGGTTTCTCAATCTTTTGTGCCTACTTTGCTCTCTTTTCTCTCTTACAGGTATGCTACGCTATATTCTTCCTTTCCATCCCTTTTTACATTTGTAACCGTGAAGGTAAAGAGATTCATATCCTATACTTTCTTCTTTACAAGCCCTTTTTTCTTAGCTTTTTCACATTTTCATATCTTAATTTCAACGAAATTGGCTCAGAATTCGCGAACCGTATGTTGAAAGTGGTGTTATATGAACTCCTTCGTGCAGGGAGCGGGACACACGGCTCCAGAATACAAGCCCAAGGAATGTTTTGCGCTGATTAGTAGGTGGTTCGATTATTTTTACATTTAACTTGCACTTGTAGCTCCCTTTTAGTTTGACGATTTATATAATAAACATATTGTCGATGTAATAATTTTCCGGTGCTCCGATTCGGGAAAAATGCTAAAATGGATATCCTTGCTCATTTCTACAAATTCCGGATTAGATTGAGCTCCTCAAACATCTAACATTGCGACATCTCAAAGTGTTTTTTCTTTCACGAATGTTGTTGATGAGTGATAACACCACACTCAATAAGTAACTTATGAAGCATACATACTTCACATTTTTTTAATGCATTGATCTATCTCATATCATATGTGATCAATACCTCCATAGTCGAGCCATTCCACGTGGAGTATGTTTAATAGGGGCCCCAAAGGCACTGTTGACATGATCCTCAATACGTAATCAGGAGCATTGCTCCCTTATGCACCTCCTGAGTCATTGAATGATTGATGGAAATGCAACCCGCAACGGTTCAACAATAATAATTTTTTAAGGCCGGTTATTGCTATTGGTTGTTTGCAAACAAACAAAATAGTGTTTTTTTTTTTTTTTTGTTTCACATAGGAAAGTTTGGAAGGATGTCAGCCACTCTATAAGCATGGGCATCTTCCAGCATGTGGGCTAGAGCTCATAACACCTGCGTGCAGGTGTGCCATTTTGGTGCAATTATTAGAGGTAGTTAGCATTTTGGTGCAATTATTAGACGTAGTTAGCACTTTGTGCGCTCATGGATAATAATTAGCAATAATCCTCTGTTATTATCTTTTTTTTGTTTTTTGTTTTTTGTTTTATCTTTTTTTGTTTCGTGCTGCTATTTCGCTAATCTTTCTTAGTCATGTCTCAACCTTTTGAAGGTTATATTTGTTCAATCGATATTTTCAGAAGTTATGAAATTCAGATATTTGTTCAATCAATACTACTACTACTACTACTATGGTAACAAGAATGTGATTTACTCCCTTGCTGGGACCTTTACTACTACCATACCAACTATAAATTGAAAAATATTTTTCTAAAAATAATTGTTTATATCATTGCAAAAGAATTAGTCAATGATTTTTTTTTTAATTATCAACGACAATTTATATCTCAACATATTGTTGATGATGAAGTTGACTATTTTTTTTTTAATGATATGAGCAATCATTTTTAAGAAAAATATTATCCAAATCGTTACCTTTCCATGAACCAAATACTCTCTTAATTATACTCTGATATTTTGTTGCTTGAGCTTTGATTCAGTGGCTTACATTGTTGTGCCTTGAGTATCCAAGCAACCCACTCAACTTATGTACAATGCTCTCTTGAATGTCATAAACTTTTCTTTGATTACTTAAATGTCATTTAACTTTTGAATCAATCAATTGAGTGCCATAATATATTAAAATTGTTCATCACAAATGCCATGCCACTCTGGATTTTTGACACTTACCTGAACGTTTTTAAAGAATTACGGCACTCAAGGGAACAATTGAAAGTCATAGCACTCAAATGAATAATTAAAAGTCATGGTAGTGAACATTTTTTAAAAGTTGTGACACTGAATTAGTCGAAGGAAAACAAAAGTTATTGTACTCAAATGAGATCCGTACGGAGGTTAAAGCACATGAGGTTTTCTTATTCCCACGTATTTGGTATCATTCAAAGGCCCCGGTCCTTATTTGAAATTCAAATGATAAGTTGACTTTGCCTAAAAGACCCAATCGTTGGCTTGAGCAAAGACACGAGGGGGACTGTCACGTTGTGTTCGGATTGGAAAAAGTACTTCTAATTGAATTTGAATGAAGAAGGTTGTTTGGGTTTCGATTTCAACGTCACGTCGTGCTCGGATTCTTCTGACGAATTCTTCCCCACTTGGGCCATGCACCCACTTTGCAATTGCAAGTGCCCGTCCCGCAAGAAAGAGGCACTATTTTGTAAAGCCCGTCGCATTTTTCTTACGACAACACCGTACTTCCAGAACTTTCCACACTATTAATTCAAAAATATTATCCAATTAATCTTAAATTCTTTTAATTTTAGTAATATAATTCTAAAACTTTACATGAAATTATAATACAATCCTTCGACCCGATTTTCATTGGAAAATGCTGACGTGGTGTTCGGTCATCACCTGCCGTCCCCAGCATCTGACTTGAATAACTTCTAGTAAACCAACATCGGTTTGCTTAATTTTTTTTACTTTTCTTTTCTTTTTGTACATTGTTCGTTTTTTCCAAGTATTAGGTCATTCCCAGTAACCTTGGAGACCGGATGCAGCAATGAGAAACTTCACCCAGCTCACAATGTAACACCAAAATCAAAAAGCGAGTACGGAATTTTAGTCCATACAATGCATTTTACTAAGTCAATGAGATAATTGTGTTTGCTATAAATTAGGGGCACGCGCGATTAGCATTAGCACCAGCATAGACGTAATATGAAATTCTCAAAACACAAAGTATGGTCGAGTAACATTTTTTATCATTCTTTTTTTTTTTATAATTTTCGGTTGCCCATGGTAAACTCAATAGAAAGGCAAGAAAGTGTATATTCCAAAGTTATGCACAATGTGACTGTGGCTAACGGTTGTGGTACCCAAAATTAATTTACCTTTTGTTAGTAGAGAAGTTATATTTGACGAGTTCCTAGGACTAATCGATAAGAGTGATTGTGGCAATGTTTATATGGACAGGGTGATGTTCAACTTAAGTTGGAGTTGAAACCACAAACTCCTAAACTAGATGGTGCTAGCATGTCAACAAATACAAACAATGCTTATAGCAATGCAAAGCCTATAGAACTAATGATTGCTATAATTGTTGGGTTTAACAATATGCGTGTTGGATTTCTTGATAGATATGCATGCAATGATTTTGCTTTATCCTCGGTTGAGGAGGTTGTGTAGTAAAATTCTTTTGGAGCATTTAATAAATGCAAGTGGAGTTGGGATTCTAATGAGGTCCAAGGTTAGGGCAAAGTTCATGTGTAACTCGGATTTCCAAGATCTCGATGGTGGTTGAGCTCATGAGAAGCTGTGGAAGAGTAGCAATGAAGTTTAGAATCAAAACAAATGATTGTCACTTGGCTCAAACGTCAAGCCATGATAAGTATCGTTGAAAATATATCTTGTGTTTGAGTTAGAAAAAGAACACGTTTCATAGTTTGAGTTGGTTTACTTTAAGTAGTTTCCTATTTTGACTAGGTTTTCTAAAATGGATTTCCTATTTTGGATCTAACCTTGTCTATGTATAAGAAGTGTTGCTTCATGAAGAGCACCCAAAAGGCTGCTGCTCTGTGAATTACACCCTGAAACTATTCAAGAGTATTGAAGCCAATAAATTTTGTGGTAAGTGTTATACCCCTAGATCAACTCATTAAATTTTGGTCCGCTTTAGCTCATCTCATACTGAACATCAAGATTTTATTCTTTGGCATATAGGTGGACATTTTCCTAGGAGATCCTCATCTTAGTAGTGCTATCCCTTGAGCATGCTTAATGTTACATTATGTCAGAGATATATTGTTAGTTAATTTCAATTTCACATATATGCCAAGAATGCTCCATACTAATAGCTTCTCAAGAGCCATTTATTGTCTGGGCCCTTTGACATCAACAATTACTCTCCGCTCTCTTCAGATTACGTTGTTACAATAAGATTTTAATGAGGAATTATAAGTGCCAAACAATGTGTGAATTATTTGGTGTAATTGGGGATGATAAACATTGGGAGTGGTTGGGTGACTCAATATATGGTTGTAATCTAAATTATATCCCTTGATTTACAATAGAATTCCATGTTGCTCTCCCTATGGACGTAAGTTACACCGTTCAAACCATGTAAATTCAACGTCCAATTTATTAAATTTTGTTTATTTTATCATTCGACTGTTATTTTATTTTTTGTTTTCCACAACAACAAATTTGTTCAAAGTGTATGTTTTCATAGAGGTTCAGCCCTTTTTATGAAAATGATCAACCTAATGTTAGTTAGAAGAGTTCTTCTACAATTTATGTGAAATACTTATGAATCTATGCATTTTGTGTGCAAGTACAAATTCTAACAAAGTGATAATTGCATCGGTTAGCTTAAGGTATGTTTGGTAGTCATTCTATTACTAGGAACAATTTTCGTTTAGAAATTATTCTTTTTTATTCTGTTCCCGTGAGCAATTTCTGAGCTTTTGAGGATGTTTGATAACTATCCAAAATTTGTATTCTCGGAATAGAAATGTGTTTGGTAGGACTCCTAAATTTTTCTATTTCTTTTAATTTTAAATGCTTTTATTATATTTTTCTTATATTTTTTCTTTTTTCTTTTTCTTTTTTCCTTTTCTCTTCTTTTTCTTCCTCCTTCTTTATGGATGGTCACCAATGACAGTAGTGACCGACGATCGATTGCACAATGTTCGGTGAGCTCAATGGAGCCTTGCCAAACTAGGGCGAGATCCAACGAGCTCGCTGGAGGCTCGCCTAGCCACTGTGAGCCTCGGCCTCACCAAATTTGGGCGAAGTCGATGAGCCTTGCTTGGCCATCAGCGAGGCTCGACCTTGCCCTAGGTGGCAAGAGGTCAACCTTGCCCTAGCCTGGTGAGGCCAAGTCTTGCTGGTGGTTTGGTGAGGCTTTCCTCGCCAAATCTGGAGAGGTTGACCTCGCGTCGCCTGAGTGAGGTCAAGGTTCGCCGGTGGCTTGGCAAAGCTCGTGATAGCTAGGTGAGTCTTCGATGAGCTCGTCAAATCTTGTCTAGATAATCATCGGCAACCATCAGGGGCGGTTGCTGGGACCAATTTGGGGGGAAGAAGAAAAGAAAAGGAGAGAGAAGCAGAAGAGAAGAAAAGAAAAAAGAAATAGTTTTGGATTTGATTTTGGAATTGTTCCCTGGAATAAAGAAGCAACTTTTTTCTACTTCTTGATTTTGTTCTAAATCTATTCCTGGTAACAAAAATACGGATTTTTTTCTTGGGAACAAAAAAATTTAATCAAATAGATTTATATTCCAAATCTATTCTCAGGAACAAAAAATAAATAAATAATAGAATCAGTTACTATTAGGTAAGTTACGAACTGTGCCCTTAATGTCCTAACTTTCCTCCGTAGTACCATAATGTCAATGACAATCCTTGCATTCACACAAATCTTCAGCTCATGTAGATGCTAGTGCTAGTGGTGTTTGTTTGATTTCTGTCGTTTGACTTCATTTTTTTTTTGTTTTTAATGTTAAAAGATGGTCTTTGTCTGCACTAATCTTTAAATATTCACACATTAAGGATTGACCCCATGGAAAAGTTTATCCAAAATCCTTATTATTGTGAAATTTTGTGAGACCAATATCAATTGTTCTAAAAATTTAAATTATTAGGTGAAAGTTTGGTTTATGATTTAAATATTTCAACACTCTTCTTCACGCTTAGCCTAATTTTTTTGGCCTGGTTGTAAATGTGAAAATTTGGTTGGGGAGATAGACGGAGGCGGGAAAGATTCGAATTTAAAATCTCTATCTCTAATACCATGTGAGATCTCATGAAATCACAATCAATTACTCTAAAAATTTGAAATTGTATGAGATCATAATCAATTATTTCAAAAGTTTAAACCGTTAGATAGGGTCTTGATTTATTATTTAAATATTTTAATAATTATGAGGTACAATTACTACTCAAGAGGAGAGGGAGTCTTTAGTCAAATCGAGAAACAAAGAGGAAAGTCTGTTCCTCATTCTTCACTTTTTGGTTGATATACCTAACTTTCCACGGAGGGTAGATATATACCTTGCGTTAGAACATCTTGTACCAAGCCATCGTATTCTCTCATAAAAAGACAAGACCCGGACTCCGGAATGGGGCCATCGTAGGAGGGCGGCAATGCGTGCCGCGTTGCTACATTCCTGTCCACTATTTTCTGCATATCTATCGCACCGTTACCAAACCGTGTCCGTGCGACCGAAAGAGCACTCCTCGTTCAAAATGGGCAAAGAAATGGGTCGATTCCGAATTATGCCATGTCATATTCGGATCTCTCTGAACGAATTCTTCTGTGCTCGGGTCATGTTTGGAATGACCCACCCTACGAAACAGGCATTAATTTCAAGAACTCGTCGCAATTATTGTTTTATAATAGCATGGGGCGTTCAAACCTTTTGACTCTCTAAATTTTCGCTAATTATCATTTTTGTGTGCATCTGATAAGATTCCAACCACGCGGGGTTGGTGAGCAATACCGGCTAATGCTACTTTGAGGGCACGCGAGACGCGGCGATTCAAACACTTAATTTAAGACCGAGCCAAGCGTTTTGCCACGGCAACGAGAACTGTGTCTGTTATAAATCGGTGGCATGTACGTTGAGCATTAGATCTGACGGAAAGATATTCCTAAATTTGGAAAGACATGAAGTGGTCATTGGCGTTTCTCGGCCTTGCTCTGTGTCTTCTGTCTCGCTCTGTACTGTCGCAGACAGTGATCAAGACTCTCCCAGGATTTCCCGGTGAACTTCCTTTCTATCTTGAAACTGGGTCAGCGAAACATCATCAACTCTCTCTTTCTCTCTCTCTCTCTCTCTCATTTTTCTCTTTATCTTTTCTTGCTGAGATTTCATGTTTTTAACTGTTGCATTGCTTTTTGGTGGTGATTAGGTATGTTGGGGTGGGCGATTTGGAAGATGTGCAGATGTTCTACTACTTCGTCAAGTCGGAGAGGAGTCCAAAAGATGATCCTCTGGTGCTCTGGATCACCGGAGGCCCCGGTTGCTCCACTCTCTCTGCAATTCTTTACGAGATTGGTAAGTATAAACGTACACTGACCATGTAGTGTACTGTTAGTGTTATGGGGGCAAAAAAAATGAATCTTGAGTTCCGTTTATTTCATACAAAATATTAACTTCTGAAAAATATTTTCTAGAAGGTTAATTTTTAGGAAGATAAAAATATGTTCCATTGGGCTGAAATATAAAAATGAACTAAAATTTTTTTCACTATTTGATATGAAAAATTTGATTTGATTTCCTAAAAATAATTACCAAAAAATTAAATTTCTTAATTTTATTTTTTTCTTTTTCCTTGGTCACCAACCTTACCCTCCAACGCCCCCACCGAATCTAGTGTGACTCCACCCACGGCACCCACTTGGCCGACCTTTCCATGGCCGGTTCGGTCTGATTTTCAATTTTACCTTGAACGGTTAGTTAGTTTCTGGTTGCATTCAGGTCCATTCACGTTCAACTACGAGAATTTAACTCCGAGCAGACCGACTCTGAAAGTGCATGAATACTCATGGACAAAGGTAACAATAATTTGATTCTTTCCCCTGCTGTGACTTTGGTTGCATCGCCCCGATCATTTAATTGGCAAATTTGCAGGTTGCAAACATCATATTCGTAGATGAGCCTGTCGGAACTGGGTTCTCTTACGCGAATAATTGGGAAAGCTACAATATGAATGACAATATTTCGGCCACGGATACTTATGAGTTTCTTAGGAAGGTAAAGTAAAAAAAAAAAAGTTGAGAAATTTTCTATTTTCAAGATATATATTTATATATTTCACTGTAACTATATTAGGCCCAAGACATTATAATTTAGTTTAATTTTACTCTGATTTTTCTGTCGCCTGAGGTGTGATTTAGTGGCTCATGTTGCATCCTGAGTTTCTGAGCAACCCACTCTACATCGGTGGTGATTCTTATGGCGGCTTTATCAATCCGATTGTCACTCTGAAAGTTGCTGAAGGTATGCTTATTTATTCATTTATTTATCTTCATTTAAATACCATTCACCGAGGATTTTTCTTTTTATTAATGCCGTTGACATACGATTAACAATTTGTGTTTGTATTGACAATTCATATCACTACAGAAATATTTCAACGTGAGTATGTGATGTCTTTATTAACAACGAGAAAAAAAATGTCTCGAATTGTGTCAATTTAGATTTTTTTTTTATTGGGTCGAAGGAAAGATCTTTCATTATAGAATTGCTGAGGAAGCATAAATAGGTCTAAAATTAGATCATATTCAGGGAGTAGGTTTCTTCGATGGGTTTTAACTATCTAATGCACAGTCTGGTTTGCTTCGTGGGGTTCATAAGTGATTGAAACTCCTCTTAGCCGGGCCAGAAATTGCTTGCAATCTTCTATGATAGACTTTCACTTGATATGAGCTCTACAGCTGATAAGCTATCAGTGACTACATCAACTTGCAGCTTCGAAGACTTCAGTTTAGAATTAAGTACTGTTCAGTCGAGATGGGTTTGGATTCTTTTTCTTTTAACAAATTCGTGTTGAGAATCATCGGCCCTACGTCGATCTATAGGATGTGCACATGAATCATTCTCTTCTCAATAATCCATGCATATTAAGATGTGAAAGGGAAACAAAAACTAGGATTTGGCCTACTTGATCAAATTGAGGTACCAAAGAAATCGGCTTGAGAATAGTTTCTCTAATATTAACCAGTTTATCTCATTTTTTCCATCCTTCCAATTTTTCTAGAATAAAAGTTTTCTTGCTCACATAACAAATTGTCTTAGTATTATCTGGACAATCGAATTAAATAAATGATTAGGTTTGTTCAATTCTATGTAAAAATATAAGTTAATTTATAAAGTTCACATGAATATAAGTATAACAAATATGAAAACTCGGCTGTCATCCAATTAATTATCACAAGAACAACTTCCTTTACCAAACCTTATAAATTTTTGTTTCATGGAAAACAACAATCTATGACTGTAGTCGAATATTATAACTTGTTGCAGGAATTGAAGCGGGCCTTGAGCCAATAATGAATCTGAAGGTAAATATCATCAACCATACTAAATACCATGTTTCTTATATCCATTTTTCCATCGAAAATGCCAACATTTATCGGTCGAACTCGATTTAGGGGTACTTGCTTGGAAACCCTGTAACAAATACGCAAAGTGACGAGAATTCAAGGGTCCGATTTGCTTATTTGAAGGCTCTTATATCTGAAGAGTTGTACAAGGTAACAATTCCAACATATCTATGGTATTATTATTTTTCTTTTCGAGATGTTTTGTCAAATGATTGGTTTTAAGAAGCTATGCCAAATCGTAGCAGAAAGCTTCGGAATTCTCATTGGCTCTTCCCGAAAATTGTTTTCTCTGAATTTCAGTCGGTGGACAAAAATTGTAATGGAGATTTCATAAACGTGAATGAAAGCAATGCTGCTTGCGTCGATGACCTCAAAATCGTGACTATGGTTAGTGGGCATTCATTTTTATTTAATTTTTTTTTTAAAAATATGGATCATATCATTTCCTGTGGAGAATTTCGCGTATTATACCTTTGCTTTTATTTAAATTGACTTTAGTGCCTGGAGAAATTAGACAGAGCAAACATATTAGAACCAAGTTGCTTCTATTCGACTCCAAAATCAACGGTGGATGGTAAGTGGGACCAGAGCGTAGTCAATCGAGACCCTACATTTCTTGCCTCACCGCAGCTTCCTGGGGTCTGGTGCCGGGTAAGTATAAGAAATGTTTTGTTTTTCTATTTCATTTTGCAGGTGAATAATACACTTTTATCGTGACCTTACTAAACAAAACAAAATAAGAAAACTTAGACTAATGCACCTAATAATGGAGACTTTGACATTCAATACTCATGTATAGAATAATTTATATCACAATGGCATTAATTTAATCTTTGACTTCATCGTGATATTATTGTATTGTCATTCATTTTCTATCATGTCATCGTAACTAAATGATAACCATCTCTTAGTAATTTTGATATTTAATATCAAAAGAACATAAAACGAGTTTAAACATACGGCAATTGAATTGGAAATAATTGCTGATCCTGAAATTTAATAATTCTTTTTTTTTTTTTTTTTTTTAGATTCAATTTGCAGGTATATCAGATTGCCTTTCAAAATTTAACGGGTGTTCTTTTTTTTTTTTTTTTTTTTCCATGTAGGTCTATAACTACATGCTTTCCTATACTTGGGCTAACGATAGAGCCGTTCAAGAGGCTCTTCACGTCCGACCGGTATGTAATTGCTGATACTACAACGAAATGCAATTGTATCTACAAAGTAATAGAATTTCCTCCTAATTAAATTGTTAATTTCTGTTTATTTTCATCTTGTTTCGGGTAAAAAATGATATGCCAGGGAACAATTAGGAAGTGGGCAAGGTGCAACGAGAGTTTATCTTACGAATACAGTATTAGAGAAGTGATTGACTATCACAAAGAGCTCTTGAAAAGGGGATATAGAGCACTTATTTATAGGTAATTAAATTAACCAATTTCCTTCTTCTTCTTTTTTTTGGCTATTACCCAATTTACTTAAACTTTCTCGAAATGTAGTGGTGACCATGACATGACCATCCCGTATGTGGGAACACTCGCATGGATTGAGACTTTGAATTTAACAGTATCTAAAGATTGGCAAGCGTGGTTCGTCGATGGACAAGTTGCGGGGTTGGTTTCAATAATAACCGTTTTCTTAGTCTTTACATTTTGTTTCATAGGTTGATGAAAAGAATCACTCTTAATATATGATGTCTACGTTTGCATTGGGCTTTTTATTAGATACACTACGGTATACTCTAACGGAGAAGCCTATCTTACATATGCAACCGTCAAGGCAAGCGCAATGACCTCCCTTTTTTAATATTTATTTTAAGGATCATAGCTTTCACAATTTCAAAGTTGCTAATTATTTGTGAGAACATCATTAAACTGTCCACTCGTTTTGCACAGGGAGGAGGACACACAGCTCCAGAGTACAAGCCCAAAGAATGTTTTGCCATGATTGATAGGTGGTTTGCTTATTATTACCTCTAATCTGGTGGAGATCGAGATGAATGCTATCATTGCCAAAGCCAAAGGTCCTTAATTTGCATGAATATTATGCAATTCGAATTTGTGTTTTGGTATATCTAACCCGCGTCGATGTTCAAATAAATATCTTCTCTCATCTCTATAAATCCCGTATCCGCCGAGGGATTTAATTTTTTAACTCTTAATGTGTTTTTATTGCATGAACTTTGTTAATGAGTGATAAAACGGCACTTGATGAGTAACTGAATAAGTGTACTTCAAAATTCTCCAATGTACCGACATATCTCGTATTATGTGCAATGAATGCTTTGAAAGTCGAAGTATTCCATTTGGAATATGTCTGACAAGAGCCGACGATGCTTCATGCCAAGATGATCCATAATACGCACTAGGGAAGCACCTCTCCCGCATGCACCTCATCAATCATTGGGCGACGGATCGGGATACACCGAGGCTTGCAGGGAGCGAATGCTTTGGGAGCACCTAATATATGTTTTAAAAGTTCTCTTTCTAATCTAGGATAAACGCACAGCATTGTACCAAATAATTAATGTAGATCAGTGGAAGCGCGTAGTTGTCTTGTTTGGCTTAATTTCCTTTTCGGGAGCTAATGTCAAAGCTTCAATCCTGAGAACGAACCGACGTAGCCGGCACGTTCTAGCTCATCGCACTCCACGAGTGACCATAAATGTTGCACATATCTCGATTCGTTATTCACGGTGCGAAATGCAATTTTAAATGGACGAATCTCTTCTCGTCATGACATGAGTCCATTAAGTGGCGCCTAAGCCAAGTCAAACTTGTAATATCGCATGTCGTATGCCCGCCGCAAAGCACGACTTTCTGCGCAATTCTGAATTCGGATTCCTGCTTCATCCCCTAGTCACCATTCGCATTGTGCAAACCGGAGTCTTCAACTTATATATGATGGCCATGCATGATGAGCAAAATCGTCGCAAGAGTTGCGAAAGGAGGGTGAATGGAAAGGCAGCTCCACTCGTGACATCCCGAATTTTCAGATATGTTTTCTATTAAATTGATCGGACATTTCATTGACGCGCTTATAGGGTTGTTCTCAAAGCTAATCACTATCGAGATAAGTAGAATATTCTGGGAAGCTATTAAGGACTTTAAGGCAAATAGACTAGAGAATTCGATCAAGAATCGGCTTCTTGACCGTGCTTGTCTTTAAAGGCCATTACGGTACAGTTAAAAATCGATATGAAATCAGAGATAGGTCTGTCTGACTAAGATGTGTGGCTGATCATGGGTGACTCCATTAAATTGGGAAATTCTCATCGACCGACACTAATTTGATTTTACTGTCATTTTGGTACTTTGTGCCTGTAATTGAATCCTCGAGATTGTCATGACAACTGAGAGTCGTCAATGAGTCGAGTGGGTTCATAGTGGCTTGAAGAAAATCAACCACGGGTCATTTGCACTTAAAAATTTCTGAAAGTTACCTAGTAGTCTAGGTCATACTAAAAACGCGCCAAGTGAAATTAACTATGAATTCAAGTCCGATTTAAGAAATTGAGGTTTCTGTCACGTCACAATAAATTCTAGGAGTGTCGACTCAGTCTTAAAAGATTTTTCTGACACCTGACACTTTTTGGGAAAAAGTCGTCGCTGGGTTGTTTTTGTGCAAAAAAAGCTGATGATTGTTTTTGGTCACCAATTCGAGGTACATAATGGATGCACGAGTGAGGAAAATGGTCGAGATGGTTGATGGATGACCGAATGATTTTATGGAGTCCAATTGAGATGGATTTGATGTGGATCAAGTGGCCAATTGAAGCCAATTCTTGTAAAAATTTGTAACATCCCCTCACCCTAGCAAGAATGGACCACTTAAGAGGTTATGAGGGACTTTTTGATGGCCTAATGAAGGCCAAGTGTTTATATATGGCCAAGATTGAATCTTGGATGATATTTTTGCAAAATATCAAGTCAATGCCCCACCTCTCCCTCATCCTCTCCCTCTAGTTGCCGTGGATTGTTTCTCCTCCATCCTCCCCATTTCGTGCGACGCCACAGCTGAAGAAAAATCGAGCAGTTCACTGAAGACTACCCCTCCTTGGTTCTACTTCATCCACCGTTTCGTTTCCTCGCACGAAGCCAGCAATGAAGAAGTCTCCACCAGCAACCGCGCATCCCCTCCCCCACTGAGTGAACCCTCCTCTGCCCATCTCCACTACTGTTTGTCTCCCAAGAGTCAAACTTCCCCTGCTACCTTCAATCATTGACTCTCCTTCACGCTGCCAGCACGCCAACCAACTCCAGCAGTCATTGAAGACCACCGAGAGAGCTTCAATCCTAGACCGTCCACGCGTCTTCCCTCAGCTCTAGCACCGTTAAAGCTCCGCCAGCAGCTGCTTCTCCACGTTCGTGTTTCCTCGGTCAGCCCACGGTTTGGGCGAGCAAAATCCAGCAGCATTCGGTTTATCGGCCTTCAAGTTGTGGCCCAGCTCGTACGAGGCAACTCCTTTGGGCCACCGAACCCACAACTGCAGCAACCCATCGAGCCCAACAAGCCAGCCTAGATCTACAGCCTTGCAAGCCAGCGAAATTGGTCCATTTGAAGCCCAAAAGTCCAGTAAATTGAAGCCCATTCTCGGCTAAATTGAAGTCTTCAAGCCCAGCGAAGTCAGCCCATTTTCAAAATAGAAAGGCCTAAGGCCAAGAGCGAGCCCGGTCCAATGCAAGAACAAATCTTAGTTGGGCTAAGATTTGTTGGGCCCGTTCTAGGCCCGGTCCAAGTCCACCGGTGTCGTCGAAAGCCCGATTTTGGCCCTCGTCGCGTCGCCGTTGCGGTGATTCGGTCTCCTTTTAACCAAGTGAGTTTTACTCACTAATGTTTTCTTAGTTTGCTAATTATTCTTAAGGGTTAATTAGATTTAATTAAGTGCAATTAGGTGGTTAGATTAGATTAGAATAATTAAATTAGGGATTTACCTATGCATGTTAGGCAAATGGTTAGTGTTCTTAGCAAGTAGACAAGTCTTATTATTTATTGAACGAGTCTTGGTAATTTTCCAGGTTCGTATCGACTTCTAATCAGGCATTTCGAGCCTAAATTGGATTTATCGTATTTATTTATTAATTTTCGAAATTAATTTAATTATTTATTTATTTTCCGGAAATTAGGCAAGAAAGCCGACGACCGAATTTTATGCAGATTGTCGTAGTGCAGTCCGTTTATTTAATTGAGCTTTATTTTGTACTGAAATGAATTAATTGTAATTATATGATTATTTTCCTGAATTAATTAAATTGAATAATTAATTGGAAAATAACCGGGTGTCGGTTGACAGCACCCAAAATTTATTGGTGGACTATTGATAAGAGTGGGATTTGTGGAAAGAAAATCTTAATATTTTGGCTAAGGCCGACCGTGTGCCTACGCACGTGTACTTTTGTCAAAAAAGAATAAAAAGGGACAAATTGATTATACGTTTGAAGTATCATGCGAAATACCAACTCGGTGACCTTATAGATCATTTTGTAGATAGACGGTATTCATTATCGGCTCGGTGACCCTATATGTCATTTTGTAGACAGACGGTATCCAATATCGACTCGGTGACCCTATAGGTAATTTTGTAGATGGACGATATGCCATAACGGCTTGGTAACCCGATGTGTTATTTTGTAGATGGAACTTATGATGAATATACTTGGTGACTTATATGTCATTTTGAAGAATGAATCGTATAAAATACTGACTCGGTAACCCGATAGGTTATTTTGAAGAATGGACAGTATTGATTGAAATGACCAAGTGATGTTTTGTTTGACATGTAAATTGACTAGGTCGATTGACTGATGCTTTGATCGGTAGCATTTGATTGGGTGCTTGTTTGAACTATACTGATTTGCAGGTGGAATCTGAGGCCAAGGTAAGCCTTCTCATCCGTGTGTGCTTAGGCAACCCATAGTGTATTGGTTTACTAATCGGGTCTTAGGGGTTAGAACTTGCTGAGACGTTGTCTCACTGGTTATTGAATAACCATTTTCAGGTCCTTAGATGGCATTGGTGAAGGATTGGAGACCCAAAGTGTGGAAGGGGAAACCTAAAGAATTGACTACCCTATTGGACTAGCTAGTCATAGGGCAATTCTCTTTTGTTAGAAGTCAATTACATTTTGCATACTCTGTTTTAGAAACTTGTGATTTAAACCTAGGTTAACAATTCAACTTGTATATATTTGCACTATGTTTGGCAATGTATATAAGTGTGGATGCTTTTAAAGTGAAATTTTAGAATCTTACTTTTCTGTCCCATTGTTTTATTATCTGGGGATTTATAATTCCTTCCGCATGTGCATATTAAAATTAAAGGGTTGGCGATACATAGTTTTGTGATATTGCATTTTTAAATTCGACCAAAGTAAGGGATGTGCGCATGCCCGAGGATCGGGGCGTGACATCCCCTTTTTGTGGTATCAGAGCATGGTCGTATGAAATGGAGTGATAAGGTGCGATGACCTATAGGATAGTAGTAGGAAAGACCTTTAACTTTCTGACTAGTGTATGTAGGTGGTATTTGATTGGTAAATTGTTTGTTGTTAAGATCACTATGTTTCTAATTTGGTGTGGAATTGGAAGCAAGCGTTAGTAGTTAAAGACTGAGCCATGAGTGATCTGGAGCCTAGAACTCCTAGCAAAAGGGCCGGTAGGTCCGTGACTCGGGGTAGAGCATCGACCGGGATCTGTACCCGAGGTCGAGGTAGGGCACAAGCACAGGTCAATGCTAGTGGTGTAGCACCACTTCCGGTTAATGCTAGGGAAGCAGCCCCAGGTGTTCAGGAAACCATCAAGATTGATCAAGCTTTGGATGCCATGAGAGAACTAATGGCGCAGTAAGCCCGGGATCAAGCTGCTGCTTTTACTATTGCTGTTCCAGCTATCACTCAAGCCGCCGCTACTACTACTGTTACCGTCGCTGCTAAGGCCACCCCCACTGCAGCACCTGCCGTTGCCCCCGCTGAAGTTCTGCCAGTAGTTGTGGCTACTGGGAGGCCAATCCACCAGCTAGTGGAACAGTTTTTGAAATTGAAACCGCCGAGATTCATTGGTACCAAAGACCATGAAGCCGCGTCCTTGTGGATACAAGATTTGGAGAAGGCATTTGCACTTTTAATGTGCAATGAAGAGGAAAATGTGGCATTGGCTGTGTATCAACTTCAAGGTAACGCCAATATTTGGTGGAGAACCGCCAAGGATACTATGTTCCCGGAAGGTGTGGTCCAAGCGTGGGACACTTTCCTCAGAGCCTTTAATGATCAGTACTTTTCGGGTACTGCTCGGGAACAAAACATAGAAGAGTTCCATCATCTCCGCTAGGGGAGTATGACAGTTGACCAATATGGGGTCAAGTTTGCAGAGCTGTCACAATATGCTCGTAGATTGATAGAAGACCCTGAAGAGAAAGCCAGGAAATTCAAAAGTGGTCTTTGTACTGAATTGAAGCAACATTTGCTACCTTTGGACTTGAAAGATTACAGAGAGGTCTATTGTCAAGCTCAGATGATAGAGCGAGGTTTAAATGAAGAAGCTGCCTCATCTGGACCGAGGTTCAGCTCCTATCGAGATGGGATTCGTCAAGAAAAAAGACCCATGCCTAGAAATAGATTCCAAGTTCCACCTAACAGGAAGGGCAGAATTGGAAAATCAGGATCAAACATGAATGGTTTGTTTCGTCTGTGCGGAAGACGGTGTGGTGCGAATTTGTGCCCAGCTAGGACAGGAGCATATTTCAAATGTGGCCAACAGGGCCACATAGCCAAGAATTGTCCAAGGAAATCAAGAGGGCAACCTCAATTGCCACCATTGCCACCGATAAGACATATAAGAGGGTATGCCTCTTAGAACTTGCCACAAGGAGGACAGCTGAGGCCTTCAGTTCAGGGCACCATGTATGCAATTACACAGGGTCAGGCAGAAGTTGTGCTTGACATGATCACAGGTATGGTTTTTCCCAACGAACCAACCTACTTATGCTTTGTTTGATTCAGGAGCAACCCATTCCTTTATTGTCAAGCAATATGTTAGGATGCTAGGGTTGAGTCTTGTGTTGTTGGAGTTGGCAGTCCGCATATCTATACCCTTAAAAGATAAAGTTATTGCTACTTTGGGATGTTCAGGGTGCAAGTTAGAGATTGGTGAGCGAGTGGGGAAATTGATTTGTTAGTCCTAGTCATTTATGACTTTGATTTGATAATTGGCATGGACTAGCTCACCAAGCAACAAGCTGTAATGGACTGCTATCGTAAAACGATTCAGTTTGACCCATTAAAGGGTAAGAGCTTTGAGTTTGTCAGGAATCGAGGAGGACCCTCAATTGTCCTGATCTCAACGCAAGAAACAACTCGTCTGTTAGACAAGGGTTGTCAAGGTTACCTAGCAACTATCATGGATACGACAGTTGTGGAGTTGAAGGTAGAGGACATTTCAGTGGTACAGGAGTTTCCAGATGTCTTTCCAAAAGAATTGTTGGGGTTACCATCAGAAAGAGAGATTGAATTTGTAATTGAACTAGCACCGAGGATAGAACCGATCTCAAAGGCACCTTACCAGATGGCATTATCTGAGTTGAATGAACTGAAGGTATAGATGCAAGAGTTACTGGATAAAAGATTTATTCATCCTAGTGCATCACCTTGGGGAGCACTAGTTATATTTATTAAGAAGAAAGATGGTTCGTTGTGCCTATGCATCGACTATTGGCAACTCAACCAAGTAACAATCAAGAACAAATATCCGCTGCCAAGGATTGATGATTTGTTTGATCAGTTGCAAGAAGTGTCAATTTTCTCAAAGATCAACTTGAGGACAAGATATCATTAGCTGTTGATTAGGAAGGAAGACATTCCTAAGTCAACATTTTGTATTCGGTATGGTCATTATGAGTTACAGTGATTCTATTCAGGCTGACGAATGCTCCAGCTGCATTCATGGATTTGATGAATAGAGTGTTCAAGGAATACTTAGATCAGTTTGTAAACGTGTTCATCGATGATATCTTGGTCTATTTGAGAAGTGATGAAGAGCATGAGAATCATCTTGAGATTAGTGCTTCAAACCTTAAGAACTCATTAACTGTATGCTAAGTTTAGCAAATGCGAGTTTTGGTTGACTCATGTTGCGTTCTCAAATCATGTGATTTCCGGAGAAGAAACCTCTATCGACTCGAGCAAGATAGAAGTAGTGATCAACTGGCCAAGATTGACATCAATGACAAAAATTAGAAGTTTTCTGGGTTTAGCAGGGTATTACAGATAATTTGTGGAAGGTTTCTCATCATTAGCATCACCTTTGACAAAACTCTTGAAGAGAGAAGAGAAATTTGTGTGGTCAGACAAGTGCGAGCGTAGTTTCCAAAAGCTGAATGAAAAGATGACTATCGCACTGGTGCTAACAATTCCATTTAGTCACGGAGGATTCAGAGACCTATAGTGATATGTCATTCAAGGGATTGGGTTGCGTGTTGATCCAACATGGTAGAGTGGTTGCATACGCGTCCCGTCAATTGAGGCCCCATGAGCAAAATTATCCAACGCATGACTTAGAACTTGCGGCGATTATCTTTGCATTGAAGATTTGGAGACATTATTTGTGCGGGAAAAGTTTTAGATCTTCACGGACCATAAGAGTCTCAAGTCCCTGTTCTCTCAGAAGGAGTTGAACATTAAGTAGCACCGATGGATGGAATTGCTGAAGGACTACGACTGTGATATTCTATATCACCTAGGAAACGCGAACAAGGTCGCCGATGCTTTGAGTTGAAAGTCTTCAGTTGCTCATATATTGATTAAGGAGTGGAACTTAATCGAGAGAGCTCGAGATTCGGTATTCAAGTTTGAGGTAGACCACCTTTCGAGTCTAATGGTCGCCCTCAAAATTGAACCAGATGTCTAAGTTAGAATCAAGACGCTCTAAACGACAAATCTTGATGTACAGAAGATACTTCAAGAAGACACGGAGAAAAGAAAGGCTGACTTTCAGGTTTCTGATGATGGAATACTAAGGTTCCGAGGACATTTGGTTGTACCTGATAATGTGGAACTTAGAGAAGATATTTTATCTGAAGGACATCGTAACAGCTACAGCATTCATCCTAGAAGTACTAAGATGTATCAGAATTTGCGTCAACACTATTGGTGGTCATGTATGAAGGCAGACATCGTCACTAAGTATGTCGCCAAGTGAAAGCCCAGCATTGCAAGCTGAGAGGACTGCTGCAACCTCTAGCGATCTCAGAATGGAAATTGGAGCATATCACGATGGTTTGAACTTTTGACTAGAGTTTGCAAAGTGAGTCTTGGTACAAATGATTCAATTTGGACATATCATAGACGGATGACAGATTGACAAAGGTCAATTCAAACTCTCGAGGACATGTTGAGAGCTTGTGTAATAGATTTCAAAGGAAGTTGGGAAGATCGGCTTCATCTAGTGGAATTCGCCTACAATAACAGTTATCAGCAAAGTATTCAGATGGCTCCATTTGAAGCATTGTATGGTAGAGCGTGCAGAACACCAGTGTGTTAGGATGAAGTTGGGGAAAGGAAGATAACAGACCTAGAGTTGGTTCAGTAATCAGTGGATGCCGTGGCATCGATTAGAAGCGGATTGAAAACCGCGTAAAGTAGATAGAAAAGTTACGTAGATAAGCACCAGGAGATCTTTGGAATTCCAAGTTGGTGATCACGTTTTCCTGAAAGTGTCACCAATAAGGGGAACTTCGTGCCTTGGAAAAAAAAGGCAAACTGAGTCCGAGGTATGTAGGTCCATTTGAGATTCTTGAGAGAATCGAGACTTGAGTGTATCATCTTGTGTTGCCGCCGAGATTGGCACAAATGCAGGATGTCTTTCACGTGTCGATGTTAAGGAAGTATGAGCTGACTCGACCCACGTGCTCAATTTCGAGGAATTGGACGTGGATGACCATGTGTCATACATTGAATGCCCGGTTTAGATTGTGGATCGCAAAGAGCAAGTTTTGCGTACAAAGACCATCCCGTTGGTCAAAGTGGTATGGCAATACCACGGAACTAAAGGAGTAACATGGGAGACTGAAGAGTTGATGAGAGAATTGTACCCCCACCTTTTTGGCTTAAGTGTGTAAGGTTTAAATTTTGAGGAAGAAATTTTTATAAGAGGGGAAGAGTTGTAACATCTTGAAGTAATCGATCATTTCATTGACGTGTCTATAGGGTTGTTCTCAGAACCAATCACTCTTGACATAATTAGACTATTTGGGGAAGCCATTAGGGAAATTTAAGACAATAGACTTGAGAATTCTACCATAAACCGACTTCTCGACTGTGCTTATCTTTAGAGGCCATTTCGACACAGTTAAAAATCGATTTGAAATTACAGATATGTCTGTTCGACTGAGATATGTGGCTAATCATGGGTGACACCACTAAATTGGAAAATTCTGATCGACCGATACTAATTTGATTTTTCAGTCGTTTTGGTACCCAGTATCCGTAAATGAATCCTTGAGATCTCATGACAATCGAGAGTCGCCAATGAGTTGAGTGGGTTCATTGTGGCTCGAAGAAAATCGACCATGGGTCATTTGCTCTAAAAAGTTCCGAAAACTACTCGGTAGCCTAGGTCACGCAAAAACACGCCGAATGGAAATTAACCTCCAATTTAAGTCTGATTTTAGAAATTGAAGATTCCATCATGTCACAATAAATTCTAGGATGCACGATTTAGTCTTAGAAGATTTTTCTGACACTCGACACTTTTTGGGAAAAAGTCATCATTGGGTTGTTTTTGTGTAGAAAAAGGCAATGATTGTTTTTGGTTGCAAATTCGAAGTGCATAATGGATGCACGAGTGAGGAAAATGGTCGAGATGGTCAATGGATGACCAAATGATTTTACGGAGGCCAATTGAGATGGATTTGATGTGGATCAAGTGGCCAGTTGAAGCCAATTCTTATAAAAATTCGTAACATCCCCTCACCCTAGCAAGAATGGACCACTTGAGAGGTTATGAGGGACTTTTTGATGGCCTAACGAAGGCCAAGTGTTAATACATGGTCAAGATTGAATGTTGGATGATATTTTTGCAAAATATCAAGTCAATGCCCCACCTCTCCCTCATCCTCTCCCTCTAGTTGCCGTGGATTGTTTCTTCTCCATCCTCCCCATTTCATGCGACGCCACAGCTGAAGAAAAATCGAGCAGTTCATTGAAGACTACCCCTCCTCGGTTCTGCTTCGTCCACCGTTCCGTTTCCTTCCACGAAGCCATCAGCAAAGAAGTCTCTACCAGCAGCCGCGCATCCCTTCCTCCACTGAGCGAAGCCTCCTCTACCCATCTCCACTACCATTTGTCTCCCAAGAGTCAAACGTCCCTTACTGCCTTCAATCGTTGACTCTCCTTCATGCTGCCAGCACGCCAACCAACTCTAGCCCTCATTGAAGACCACCGAGAGAGCTTCAATCCTGGACCATCTCTCTCCATCCACATGTCTTCCCTCAACTCCAGCATCGTTGAAGCTCCCCAGCAGCTGCTTCTTCACGTTCGTGTTTCCTTGGTCAGCCCACGGTTTGGGCGAGCAAAACCCAGTAGCATTCGGTCCTACGGCCTTCAAGTTGTGGCCCAGCTCGTGTGAAGCAACTTCTTTGGGCCACCGAACCCACAACTGCAGCAACCCATCGAGCCCAACAAACCGGCCCAGATCTACAGCCTAGCAAACCAGCGAAATTGGTCCATTTGAAGCCCAAAAGTCCAGCAAATTGAAGCCCATCCTCAGCCCAATTGAAGTCTTCAAGCCTTGCGAAGTCAGCCCATTTTCAAAACATAAAAGCCTAAGCCCAAGAGCGAGCCCGGTCCAGTGCAAGAACAAGTCTTAGTTGGGCTGAGATTTGTTGGCCCATTCTAGGCCCGATCCAAGTCCGCCGATGTCGTCGAAAGCCCGATTTCGGCCGCCGTCTAGTCACCGTCGCAGTGATTTGGTCTCCCCTTTTAACCAAGTGAGTTTTACTCACTAATGCTTTCTTAGTTTGCTAATTATGCTTAAGGATTGATTAGATTTAATTAAGTGCAATTATGTGGTTATATTATATTAGAATAATTAAATTAGGGATTTACCTATGCATGTTAGGCAAATGGTTAGTGTACTTAGCAAGTAGACAAGTCTTATTTTTTATTGAGCAAGTTTCGGTAATTTTCCGGGCTCGTATTGACTTCTAATCAGGCATTTCGGTACTAAATTGGATTTATCATATTTATTTGTGACAGTCTGATTTTTCGCTTCTGTTTTCAATTAAATAATTCGGGCTTTTCGTCAACGTGCCTATAGCTTATTCTCCGAGCGATCACTCATGAGATAACTTGACTAATCGGGAAAGTTATTAAAGAATTTTGATGCTGCAGACTTGAGAATTCGATCAGGAATCGATTATTTCGACCGTGTTAGTCTACAAGGATCAGTTCGCACGCGATCGAAAATCTATCGAAATCGGAAATAGGTCGATTCGATAGAAATAAAATTAGGCTTGGGTGATTCCAGCTAATTACAAACTTCGTCGATCGGCACTAAATCGATTTTTCTGTTGTTTTGGTACCCTGTGCTCGTAATTGAAAACCTCGAGATTTTTCACGACAATCGAAGTCGTCAATGTCGAAGATGTACATCATGGCTCGGGAATACTTCGACACCGGGTCAGTGCACCAAAAGTTCCCAAAAACTAACCGATAGTTTGAGTTGTGCTAAAAATCACATTTTGACTGAAATTAACGAGGAAATGATGTCGATTACAGAAATTAAGAATTGTCACGTGTCACAATTCATCCCAAGGACATTGTTGCGTCTTCTCAAAATTTATGGATGATGGGAATTGTTCATGAAATGTGCAAGATCAATAAATTAAAAGAGCAAGGGAATTGCCACATTTTAAGTAGGATTTTAAGACCTCTAATGTGCAGCAATTTAAGAAGTATTATAGATGGTTACTAAAGGGCTTGACCCTATTGAATTAGATGTTAGATGGGTAATTAAATAAAGAAGAGAAGTCTTCTCAAAAAAGGAAATTCGTAGGAATCCCTCTCTCCTACAATTTCACTTCAATTTCCTTGGCATTTAATGGAGATTGACTTGGAAAAGATAGGGGATCACTTGATAGGAAAGGACTCAATCTCCATGGGAAAAAGCTACGAGAATCCACTTCAAAATTCGGATTCAGCAGTTCACATGGAGTCCAACCTTTTCTTTCATATCAATTGGAAGAAACAACGTTGGAAAAACTTTGTGGGGCCTATGAGGGTGATGGGTGGCCAAAGTTTCCATGGAAAATTAGGCCAAAGGTTGAAGGAAACTTCAATGAAACTTCCCGGCAACTTTCACTCTCCTTCCTCACCCTTTTTCTCACGCATGGAAGTTTGTTTGCTGTATTTTACACGGCAACTTCCATCTTTCCCTTTCTTCCTCTTAGTTTATTCTTTTCCTTTGTCTCTTTCAACGTACAAACCGTTGCTTTCTCTTCCCTTGAACGTGATACTTCCATTTCTGCTCCCTCTTGAACGACCAAACTCCATACTTAGTTTCCTCTACCGAAAAATTTATAAGTTTGTGTGTTGTTGTTGCCCTCATACCACAGCACAATCTTCTGCGGTTTCGCTCAACACCATCACCAAGAGGATCAAGGCTGATCTCTGTGTTGCTGTCCAAGCACCAACGAGAGCCAGCCATTAGCTGTGATTAGGTGAGTTGTCCTCTAAATCTGGACTAGGGGTTGAGTACCTCTACTAGGAATTTGTACAAGTTAAAAATATGTAGATGACGTTATATATGGATAGATGTTGGTTAGGGACGTTATGATAGACATAGAAAAGCTTAGATAAGGCTTAGAGAGCAAAACAAAAGTCATGGTGGAAGATTCGGACTAGAACAGTAGTTGATTACTGAAACAGTTTCTAGAACGTGTATGTTTTGCAAATTTTGTAGACAACTTTGTGTTGCGATTTTGAAATGATTTTGTTCTGAAGAAACGTTGTGAACATCTTAAATAATAACATATATTTTTCTCTTAATTTTTAGAAATTAAAAAGATGACGATTTTAATGACGTCATCCTCGGAACAGTAATCGGACAGTTTTGTAATCCAAGATCTGTTATGATTCCGAAGGCTGTTAATGACCTTTAGAGGTTGAATTTTCAATCGGTTTCTTCACGAAAGTTGTTCATTATAACTTTTAGTTTAACATACTTAAATTTCAAGTCAAACGAAGCATGTTTCGACCCAAAAACGAACTGATTTCGATGGGTTTGGCTCTCTGGAACTGGACCCGATTTTTGTGCTGGATAGAAAGAATTTCTGGGCCGAATCCAGAGATATTTGGATCTCGGTGTCTTCATGAAAAATGTTTGTTTTTGTGTTTTCCAACACGTGTCCAAATTTGATAATTTTTCGAGCTTATATGAGTGGGTTTCTGACTTTGAAATTGGGAGAACGTAATTGGACAGTTTTCTGTGAATTTGGGCTAGTAAGAATGTATGGTTGTTTTGAAGTGTTCTTGCTACGAAATTGCTCAATTGATACTGTGAATGCTGTATATAATTGATTATTGAAATGTGACATCGATCATATGCATTCACGACATGATTCCGTCACGTGCCTTTGGGCCGGACGATGCTCCTTTGGGAATGCCCCACGTCAACGGATGCCGGTCGTAGTGGAGGCTGGACCGATGCTCCTATATGGAATGCCGTCTAGATGTAGACGATGCCGCGCTCGATGGTGCGAGGCGATGCCCGGTGATGCCGGAAGACTGTTATCTGTGCATTGAAATCAATTGTGACACATGAATGGGTGAAAGTGAGGGACCTAATTAAAAGACGGAAGCTGTGTGGTGCGGTATGGGACGTACTACAATGGTTTAGTCTGTAATTGGGGCCCGTGCAATTATGTGGCATATATGTTCTTACATATGTATTTGTTAAAAATATTCTGATGATATATGATCTCGATATCTTATGCATGATTTGATTTACACTAATATGCAGGAAAGCACTAGTATTAAGAAAATATGAGAAACGTGATTAGATTGCATGCAGGATGTACCCTTCTCCTAATCTGGAATTAGGGGGATTTACTCGTTGAGATGTGATCTCACCCCTTAGTGGGCTAACATTTTCGGTCCCTAAATGGAGGAAGGCTGGATCGTGTACAGTCGGTCGCAATAAAGGAGGAATAGGATTCTCGCTATCTCCTTCCAAGTGATGACGGGTTTTCCGTCAAGATGGATGTAGGGTGACAGCTCACCCCGAGATATTGAGAAGTATGGTATTGTAGTAGTAAACCCAGTTTTATAAATAGAAGCTTAATTAGTGGGTAATCGAACAGTTTCACTTTTGTATCAAACCTTGGGGTGTTAAACTGGTGTATTTACATAAATACGATAATGTGGTAGGTGTGGTTTGTGAAAAATAATATCCTACGTTTCTATCCCACTGTTTTGTTGTATGGAGATTGTTTTACGTTTCCGCATGTGCAAAATAAATGAATGGGTCGGCAACAATTCCTGGGATGTTGCAAATTTAAAATCGACCATTGAGGGATGTGCATGTGCCCGGGGTTCGGGTCGTGACATTATTTATTAATTTTCGAAATTAGTTTAATTAATTATTTATTTTTGGAAAATTAGGCAGGAATAGCCGACGATCGGAATTTTATGCGGATTGTTGTGGTGCAGTCCGTTTATTTAATTGAGCTTTATTTTGTGCTAAAATGAATTAATTGTGATTATATGATTATTTTCCTGAATTAATTAAATTGAATAATTAATTGGAAAATAACCGGGTGTCGGTTAACAGTACTAAAAATAATTTGGTGGACTATTGATAAGAGTGTGATTTGTGGAAAGAAAATCTTAATATTTTGATTAAGGTCGACCGTGTGTCCACACATGTGTACTTTTATCATAAAAGAATAAAAATGGACAAATCAATTATACGTTCGAAGTATCATGCAAAATACCGGCTTGGTGACCCTATAGGTCATTTTGCAGACAAACAGTATCCAATACCGGCTTGGTGACCCTATAGGTCATTTTGTAGATAGACGATATCCAATATTGGCTTGGTGACCTTATAGGTCATTTTGTAAATGGACGATATGCCATAACAGCTCGGTAACTCAATGTGTTATTTTGTAGATGGACATTATGATGAATATACTCGGTGACTTATATGTCATTTTGAAGAATGAATCGTATAAATTAGTTTTGGATTTGATTATGAAATTATTCCTAGGAATAAAGAAGTAACTTTTTTATACTTCTTAATTCTATTCTAAATCTATTATTGGGAACAAAAATACGGATTTTTGTTCTTGAGAAAAAAAAATTTATCAAATAGATTTATGTTCCAAATTTATTTTGAGAAACAAAAAAATAGAGTCGGTTACTATTGGACAAGTTACCAAACGCGCCCTTATTGTCCTAACTTTCCTCCATAGTACAGTAATGTCAATCTTGCATTCACACAAATCTCCAGCTTATGTAGGTGCCTAAGTAGCACCGACACCCATATGTAACATGTAACATGACGCGACGTAATGACGTGTCGTTTCTTAAAAAATAGAGAATTCTGACATGTTACGACACGTTGTATATTACATGTATATTTTATATATAAATAATAATTTTTTATGATTATTTTAATCAAATTAATTTGATTCAAATTCACAAATAAATAAATAAATAAAATTATATAATAAATTTACACTAAAAATATTAATCCACCATTTATTAATATATTTCATTGTTTTAATTTGATAAATTTAACTCTATTTCAATAAATCCATAAAACTTGAAAAGAAAAAAAAAAGTAATTTACATCTTAGACTTGCATGTCAGGCGTGTCGAAAGAAAAAAGAAAAAACTTGAGGATAAATTGTGTATCACGAAAAAATGAGAGTCAAAAGAAAAGAGAATAAAATATTAGATTTTTCTTCTTTCTTAATTTGTTATATTTATTATTGATTTTTATTCTTTTCACATAAATATATTTTGATCCTTCATTTATTAAAAATTTTTAAAATTGACCTCGCTTGTAGGAATCGCGTGTCCGAAATTCACATGTCGAAATTCTGACTCGAGTATTGAAGAGTATCGAAAACATTGACCACGTGTCGGACTTTCTGACATATGTTGACCAAGGGTCGGAAAGTATCCGAGAGTGTCGAACACATGTTGAAGTGTCCGACACGACATGAAGTCTCTTGAAAAGTATTGATGCTTCTTAGGTAGGTGCTAGCGCTATTGGTGTTTGTTTGATTTATGTCGTTTGACTTCTTTTTTTTAATGTTAAAAGATGGTCTTTGTCTGCACTAGTCTTTAAATATTCACACGTTAAGGATTGACCCCACCAAAAAGCTTATAAAAAATCCTTATTATTATGAAATTTTGTGGGATTAATACCAACTTTTCTAAAAGTTTAAGCTATTAGATAAAAGTTATATTTTAATACTCCCCTTCATGCTTAACCCAGTTTTTTTGCCTGGTACTAAGCGTGAAAATTTGATTGGGTAGATAAATGGAGGCTGGAAAAATTCGAACTGAAGACTTTTAATTCTCATACCATGTGGGATCTTGTGGGGTCACAACCAACTGTTCTAAAATTATATGGATTATTAGTAATTATTTTAAAATTTTAAGCTGTTAGATAAAGTCTTAATTTATTATTTAAATATTTTAATAATTATGAGGTACGAGTACTGCTCAAGAGGGGAGGGAGGCTTTAGTCAAATCGAGAAACAAAGAGTAAACACGTAGTGCTTCTAGCCTGTTCCTCATTCTTCACTTTTTGGTTGATATACCTAACTTTCCACGGAGGGTAGACATATACCTTGCATTAGAACGTCTTGTACCAGCCATCGTACTCTCTCATAACAAGCATGTCCCACAAGAACCAATCGCTCGCTGGAGTAAATGCGTGCCGCGTTGCCACATTCCCGTCCACTATTTTCTGCATATCTATCGCTCCGTTACCAAACCGTCTCGGTGCGACCGAAAGAGCACTCCTCGTTGAAAATGGGTAAAGAAATGTGTCGATTCCGAGTTAAGTCATGTCATATTTGGATCTCTCTGAACGAATTTTTCCGTGCTCGGGTCATGTTTAGAACTACCCGCCCTATAAAAAAGACACTGATTTCAAAAACTCCTCATAATTATTATTTTATAATAATATGGTGCGTTCAAACCTTTTGACTCTGTAAATTTTCGCTAAACACCATTTTTGTGTGCGTCTGATAAGATTCCAACCACGCGGGGTTGGTGAGCAATACCGGCTAATGCTACTTTGAGGGCACGTGAGACGCGGCGATTCAAACACTTAATTTAAGACCGAGCCAAGCGTTTTACCACGGCAACGAGAACTGTGTCTGTTATAAATCGGTGGCATGTACGTTGAGCATTAGAACTGACGGAAAGATATTCCTAAATTCTGAAAGACATGAAGTGGTCATTGGCGTTTCTTGGCCTTGCTCTGTGTCTTCTGTCTCGCTCTGCACTCTCGCAGACAGTGATCAAGACTCTCCCAGGATTTCCCGGTGAACTTCCTTTCTATCTTGAAACTGGGTCAGCGAAACATCATCAACTCTCTCTCACACACACAGATATTTTCTCTTTATATTTTCTTGCTGAGATTTCATGTTTTTAAATGTTGCATTGCTTTTGGTGTTGTGATTAGGTATGTTGGGGTGGGCGATTTGGAAGATGTGCAGATGTTCTACTACTTCGTCAAGTCGGAGAGGAGTCCAAAAGATGATCCTCTGGTGCTCTGGATCACCGGAGGCCCCGGTTGCTCCACTCTCTCTGCAATTCTGTACGAGATTGGTAAGTCTAAACGTACACTCACCATGTAGTGTACTGTTAGTGTTATGGGGGAAAAAAAGAATCTTGAGTTCCATTTCTGAAAAGTATTTCCTAGAAAATTGATTTTTAGGAAAATAAAAATATTTTCCATTGGGCTGAAACATAAAAATGAACTAAAAAAATTTTCACTGTTTGATATGAAAAATTTGATTTGATTTCTTGGAAATAATTACCAAAAAATTGAATTTCTATATTTTATTTTTTTTCTTTTTTCTTCGTCACCAACCTTACCCTCCAACGCCCCATCCGAATCTAGTGTGACTCCACCCACGGCACCCACTTGGCCGACCTTGCCATGGAGCCGCCCTTGCCCTCCCTCCCGTGACCGCACCCTCGCGGCGACTGCGTCGGTGAGTGCGTGGATTCGCTGTCCATGATTCTGCAGATCACGAGGGAGTCGGAGGGGAAATGCGATTTCCTTGTGAAGATTGAAGGCATCTTGAGCTCGAGTATTGCTGGTCTTTGGCGAGGTCGAGCTCACCCGACGCTGGCGAGTAAAGATGAAAAGAAAAGAAGGCGAGGGAGTCATCTATGAAGAGACAGCAATCGGATGCGGGAGGGGGTGGGCTCTATGGGCGTGACGGAGAGAAACATAGGGAAGAGATCGGTGAGGTAGTTGGATTTCACACGGGGCGGAGGCAATATGGAGAGAAGACGAAGATGGCGCGATCTGAGTGAGAAGCATTGAGATAGAGAGAAGAAAGAAGAGAGAGAGAGAGAGAGAGTGACCTCAAGAAGGGAAAAGATTTCCTCTTGTCAAAATGAGGAAATCGTTTTCCCTGCCTTAGAAGGTGTTTTTTTTTTTTTAGTGATTGAAAATATTTTCCTTAATTAGTTTATTTACTGCATTTCATACCAAGAATTTGGAAATTCTTTTTGCTTTGTTTCAATTTTTTCTTTCCTTTATTTTGTTTCATTTTTAGTTAAGTAATATGAAAGTGAATGCAACAATAAAAATCCTCATTTGTCAATAGCAAAGATCTATAGAAGATGAACTGTAAATTAAAAAAATAAAAAATAAAAAGTTCAAAATATGACCATGATCCATTAGTTCCCGATTTGTTTTACTCGGGAATGAGGAACTGGACTGGTTCCTATGGCCGGTTCGGTCTGATTTTCAAAAACCGTTGCTCACCTTTAGTTCGGACAAAGGTTACTTAGTTTTTGGTTGCATTCAGGTCCATTCACGTTCAACTACAAGAATTTAACTCCGAGCAGACCGACTCTGAAAGTGCATGAATACTCATGGACAAAGGTAACAATAATTTGATTATTTCCCCTGCTGTGACTTTGGTTGCATCGCCCGATTATTTAATTGGCAAATTTGCAGGTTGCAAACATCATATTCGTAGATGAGCCTATCGGACTGGGTTCTCTTACGCGAATAATTGGGAAAGCTACAATATGAATGACAATATTTCGCCACGGATACTTATGAGTTTCTTAAGAAGGTAAAGTAAAAAAAAAAGTTGAGAAATTTTATATTTTCAAGATATATATTTATTTATTTCACTGTAACTATATTAGGCCTAAGACATTATAATTTAGTTTAATTTTACTCTGATTTTTCTGTCGCCTGAGGTGTGATTCAGTGGCTCACGTTGCATCCTGAGTTTCTGAGCAACCCACTCTACATCGGTGGTGATTCTTATGGCGGCTTTATCAATCCGATTGTCACTCTGAAAGTTGCTGAAGGTATGCTTATTTATTCATTTATTTATCTTCATTTAAATACCATTCACCAAGGATTTTTCTTTCTATTAATGCCGTTGACATACGATTAACAATTCGTGTTTGTATTGACAAATTCATGTCACTGCAGAAATTTATTTCAACGTGAGTATGTGATGTCTTTATTAAAAACGAGAAAAAAAAATGTCTCAAATTGTGCCAATTTAGATTTTTTTTTTTTTTTTTTTTTTTTTTTTTTTGGGTCGAAGGAAAGAGCTTTCATTATTGAATTGCTGATGAAGCATAAATAGGTCTAGAATTAGATCATAATGAAACTTAAAGTGAGCGAGGGGGCTTAGACGGCCAATTATCAGGGAGTAGGTTTCTTCGATGGGTTTTAACTCTCTAATCCACGGTCTGGTTTGCTTCGTGGGGTTCATTAAGTGATTGAAACTCCTCTTAGCCGGGCCAGAAATTGCTTGCAATCTTCTATGATAGACTTTCACTTGATATGAGCTCTACAGCTGATAAGCTATCAGTGACTACATCAACTTGCAGCTTCGAAGACTTCAGTTTAAAATTAAGTACTGTTCAGTCGAGATGGGTTTGGATTCTTTTTCTTTTAACAAATTCGTGTTGAGAATCATCGGGCCTACGTCGATCTATAGGATGTGCACATGAATCATTCTCTTCTCAATAATCCATGCATATTAAGATGTGAAAGGGAAACAAAAACTAGGATTTGGTCTACTACATCAAATTGAGGTACCAAAGAAATCGGCTTGAGAATATTTTCCGTAATATTAACCAGTTTATCTCATTTTTTCCATCCTTCCAATTTTTTCTAGAATAAAACTTCTCTTGCTCACATAACAAATTGTCTTAGTACTATCTGGACAATCGAATTAAATAAATGATTAGGTTTGTTCAATTCTATGTAAAAATATAAGTTAATTTATAAAGTTCACATGAATATAAGTATAAGAAATATGAAATCTCGGCTGTCATCCAATTAATTATCACAAGAACAACTTCCTTTACCAAACCTTATAAATTTTTGTTTCCTGGAAAACAACAATCTATGACTGTAGTCGAATATTATAACTTGTTGCAGGAATTGAAGCGGGCCTTGAGCCAATAATTAATCTGAAGGTAAATATCATCAACCATACTAAATACCATGTTTCTTATATCCATTTTTCCGTTGAAAATGCCAGCATTTATCGGTCGAACTCGATTTAGGGGTACTTGCTTGGAAACCCTGTAACAAATTTGCAAAGTGACGAGAATTCAAGGGTCCGATTTGCTTATTTGAAGGCTCTTATATCTGAAGAGTTGTACAAGGTAACAATTCCAACATATCTATGGTATTGTTATTATTTTTTCGATATGTTTTGTCAAATGATTGGTTTTTAGAAGCTATGCCAAATCGTAGTAGAAAGCAAAGGAAACAGTCAAAGAATGTTCGGAATTCTTATTGGCTCTTCCCGAAAATTGGTTTCTCTGAATCTCAGTCGGCGGACAAAAATTGTAATGGCGATTTCATAAACGTGAATGAAAGCAATGCTGCTTGCGTCGACGACCTCAAAATCGTGACTATGGTTAGTGTGCATTCAATTTTTTTTTTTTAAATATGGATCATATCATTTCCTGTTGAGAATTTCGCGTATTAAACCTTTGCTTTTATTTAAATTGACTTTAGTGTCTGGAGAAATTAGACATAGCAAACGTATTAGAACCAAATTGCTTATATTCGACTCCAAAATCGACGGTGGATGGTACGTGGGACCCGAGCTTACTCAATCGAGACCCTACATTTCTTGCCTCACCGCAGCTTCCTGGGGTCTGGTGCCGGGTAAGTATAAGAAATGTTTTGTTTTTCTATTTCATTTTGCAGGTGAATAATACACTTTTATCGTGACCTTACTAAACAAAACAAAATAAGAAAACTTAGACAAATGCACCTAATAATTGTGTCAAACATAATTGAGACTTTGACATTCAATACTCATGTATAGAATAATTCATATCACAATGGCATTAATTTAATCTTTGACTTCATCGTGATATTATTATATTGCCGTTCATTTTCTATCACATCATCATAACTAAATGATAAGCGTATCTTAATAATTTTGATATTCAATATCAATAGAACATAAAACGAGTTTAAACATACGGCAATTGAATTGGAAATAACTGCTGATCCCGAAATTTAATTATTCATTTTTTTTTTAAGATTCAATTTGCAGGTATATCAAATTCGCCTTTCAAAATTTAAAGGGTGTTCTTTTTCTTAACATGTAGGTCTATAACTACATGCTTTCCTATACTTGGGCTAATGATAGAGCCGTTCAAGAGGCTCTTCACGTCCGACCGGTATGTAATTGCGAATACTACAACGAAATGCAATTGAAACTGCAAAGTAATAGAATTTCCTCCTAATTAAATTGTTAATTTCTGTTTATTTTCATCTTGTTTCGGGTAAAAAATGATATGCCAGGGAACAATTAGGAAGTGGGCAAGGTGCAACGATAGTTTATCTTACGAATACAGTATTAGAGAAGTGATTGACTATCACAAAGAGCTCTTGAAAAGGGGATATAGAGCACTTATATATAGGTAATTAAATTAACCAATTTCTTTCTTCGTCTTCTTTTTTTGGCTATTACCCAATTTACTTAAACTTTCTCGAAATGTAGTGGTGACCATGACATGGCCATCCCGTATGTGGGAACACTCGCATGGATTGAGACATTGAATTTAACAGTATCTGAAGATTGGCAAGCGTGGTTTGTCGATGGACAAGTTGCAGGGTCAGTTTCAATAATAACCCTTTTCTTAGTCTTTACATTTTGTTTTATAGGTTGATGAAAAGAATCACTCTTAATATATGATGTTTACGTTTGCATTGGGCTTTTTATTAGATACACTACAGTATACTCTTACGGAGAAGCCTATCTTACATATGCAACCGTCAAGGCAAGGGCAATCACCTCCTTTTTTTAATATTTATTTTAAGGATCATAGTTTTCACAGTTTCAAAGTTGCTAATTATTTGTGAGAACATCATTAAACTGTCCACTCGTTTTGGGCAGGGAGGAGGACACACAGCTCCAGAGTACAAGCCCAAAGAATGTTTTGCCATGATTGATAGGTGGTTTGCTTATTATTACCTCTAATCTGGTGGAGATCGAGATGAATGCTATCATTGCCAAAGCCAAAGGTCCTTAATTTACATGAATATTATGCAATTCGAATTTGTGTTTTGATGTATCTAACCCACGTCGATGTTTAAATAAATATCTTCTCTCATCTCTATAAATCCCGTATCCGCTCAGGGATTTTAATTTTTTTAACCCTTAATGTGTTTTTATTGCATAAACTTTGTCAATGAGTGGTAAAACGGCACTTGACGAGTAACTGAATAAGTGTACTTCAAAATTCTCCAATGTACCGACATATCTCGTATTATGTGCAATGACTGCTTTGAAAGTCGAAGTATTCCATTTGGAATATGTCTGACAAGAGCCGACAATGCTTCATGCCAAGATGATCCATAATACGCACTAGGGAAGCACCTCTCCCGCATGCACCTCATCAATCATTGGGCGACGGATCGGGATACACCGAGGCTTGCAGGGAGCGAATGCTTTGGGAGCACCTAATATATGTTCTAAAAGTTCTCTTTCTAATCTAGGATAAACGCACAGCATTGTACCAAATAATTAATGTAGATCAGTGGAAGCGCGTAGTTGTCTTGTTTGGCTTAATTTCCTTTTCGGGAGCTAATGTCAAAGCTTCAATCCTGAGAACGCACCGACGTAGCCGGTGTTGGAAAGTAATCCAAAACAAAACACAAACTGTTTGTTGCGATCAGAACATGAAATTTGAGGTGAGGTACGGATATCCGAATCTCCTTAAGGCAATTAGTTCCGCCAATGGTGCTCCATGATTCACGAACTATGCCTCCTAAGATACAACACCTCGAACCTGTTTGGATTAGCACTATGCAAACGGACTCAATCGAACCGTTCAATTGAACCAGCACACTCAGAAAATTCAAAAGAGTGGAAGAGTGTATCAGAGCCTTTTGGAATCGAGTCGGAAAAACCAAAAACCATAATGAAGCTCTATGCTCCCATCTATTTATAGAGATTTTTAGTTCATGTAAGAGATACATGAATTAAATAGACGCATGTATCCACGAAATTCATGAATCAAGAGATACATGAATTCAAGAGATTCATGAATCCAGAGATACGTGAATTCAAGAAATTCGTGAATTCAATAAATACATAAACTAAAAGATACATGGATCTAGGAAATTCATGAATTCAATAGATACGTAAACAGAAAAGTTTAAGAAATTCATGAATCCAAAAAGAGATACGTGAATAGAAAAGGCGTATCTTAATTTATTGGCATTCGTTGATCCATTAACCATAATTATAACAATCCCCCACATTAATGGATCAACAAAACATTTTTGACTCGAAGGAATCGAGCATACCCGTTGAAATACACCGCATCAAGATAGGTAGCTTTCGCCTTGAACCTTCTTTAGTGAAAGCCTATCGGACTTACTTAACTAGTCGATGGACTAAGTTTTGAATCGACAGTTGTTTTTGTAAGCCTAGACAATAAACCTCACACAGAGTATTTCCAATTCAAGATTGGTTCTCGGTTGTGTTCATTCTTTCGGCCCTGAACCTCTTAAGATTCATGCATACTTTAGAAAATCTAGCCTTTAAAGATTTTCATAGAGTCGGCCAGCTCCACGCATATAGGTGCATTCCTATTAAAGATATCCTACCTTATCTTACTTGGATGTTATATTCCAAGTTATTGAAATCATTAAACGCATAGCGTACCCTTAATAACGCTGTAGGAAAGCATTGTTGCATCATAGGAATGGGAGACAATGCTTACACTAGAGTTCCCAAAATTTGCATTGTCCTATTGAACCTAGACCATGGGATCTCCAATTGCATAGGTTAGGTTTTCACCCTGGAATCTCTTTATTGGGTTAAGGCTCTTAAACCCATTCCCCTCGATGCGTAATTTATCTGCTCTTTTGACAAACCTTTTGTCAATAGATCCGCAATATTTTCCTTTGACTTTACAAAGTCTAAAGAAATGATTCCATTTGAGAGCAACTGCCTTATGGTGTTATGTCTACGACGAATATGTTTAGACTTACCGTTATAAATCACACTATGCGCCCTTGCAATTGCCGCTTGATTGTCACAGTGTATGCAAATTGCAGGCATAGGTTTTTGCCACATTGGAACATCTTCTAAAAAATGTCGAAGCCATTCTTCTTCTTCAACAGCTTTATCCAAAGCAACAAACTCTTATTCCATTGTAGAGCATGTTATTAGAGTTTGTTTAGAGGATTTCCATGACACTGCAGCACCTCCTAGTGTGAACACATATCCACTAGTCGATTTCAATTCATTAGAATCTGAAAAATAGTTGGCATCACAATAGCCTTCCAAAACAGCTGGATATTTGTCATATTGTAGAACATAGTCTTGTGTCCTTTTCAAATATCATAATACTCTCATCAAAGCATTCCAATGCTCGTGACTTGGGTTACTGGTATATCTACTCAGTTTGATTACTGAGTACGCAATATCAGGTCTAGTGTAATTCATGATATACATGATGCTGCCGATTACTTGAGAGTATTCTAGCTGTCTAACACTATTTCCAATGTTCTTTCTTAAAGTTAGGTGTCGAAGAAAATGATTGTTTGCATCTTTATGCCGAATCTTTTAAATCTCTCAAATACATTTTCAATGTAATGAGATTGTGTTAAACCTAAGCCATCAGAATTCCTTAAAATTTTGATGTCGGGTATAACATCTGCGACACATAAATCTTTCATCTCAAAGTTCTTCTTGAGAATGTTCTTAGTGATTTTGATGACCTCAATGTTATCTCCAAGAATTAATAAGTCATCAACATATAGACAAATAAGTACATATCCAACTGTAGTGGATTTAGTGTACACACATTTGTCACACTCATTGATTCTATACCCATTTTGAATTATTACCCGGTCAAATTTCTCATGCCATTGCTTAGGGGCTTGTTTAAGTCCATACAATGATTTGACAAGTCTACACACTTTGTGTTCTTGTCCTTTGACATTGAACCCTTCAGGTTGTTCCATATAAATCTCCTCATCGAGATCACCATTTAATAATGCAGTTTTCACATTCATTTGATGTATTTGCAAATTGTATAGCGAAGCTATAGCAATCAACATCCTTACTGATGTTATTCTTGTGACAGGTGAAGTATCAAAGTAGTCAAGACCCTCTTTTTATCTAAACACTTTGGCTACAAGCCGAGCTTTGTACTTATCAATGGAACTATCAGCTTTTAGTTTTTTCTTGAAAATCCATTTACATCCAATTTGTTTATTTCCAGGTGGAAGATCAACTAATTCCCAAGTATGGTTACTTAGGATAGAATGGATTTCATTGTCAACAGCTTCTTTCTAAAAAGAAGCATCTGGAGATGACATTGCCTCTTTATATGTTTGGGGCTCACCTTCTAACATGTATGTTAGAAAATCAGGTTCGAAAGATTTTTCGATTCGAGACCTTTTACTCCTTCGAAGTTCGACTTCTTTGGCCACAACTTCATCATTCTCAAATTCTGATTCTCTAAGCCTTTTCTGAGAAAGTTCTCCTTGATTTTTTTTTACAGGATATATATCCTCAAAAAATTCAGCATCCCTTGATTCTAGGATTGTATTGACATGAATTTCCGCATTTTCAGATTTATGAACCAAAAATCTATATGCGCTACTATTTTGAGCATAACCGATGAATATGCAATCCACCGTTTTAGGTCCCAACCGAGTTTGTTTCGGAGGAGGAATTGCCACCTTGGCCAAGCACCCCCACACTTTTATAAAATTGCAGGATGGCAACTTTCCATTCCATAACTCGTATGGAGTTTTACCTGCCTTTTGTGGGGTATTTTATTAAGAATATAATTTGCAGTTAAAACTGCTTCCTCCCACAAGTTTTGAGGTAAACTGAACTCAAAAGCATGGCGTTAGCCATCTCCTTTAGTGTCATGTTCAATCGCTCAGCAACTCCATTTTGTTGTGGAGTATAAGGTGCAGTCATTTGGAGAATTATTCCATGACTAGCACAAAACTCTTTCAAATTGATTGAACTGTATTCTCCTCCTCTATTAGACCTAAGCACTTTGATTAGTTTATCAAGTTGGTTTTCAACTTCAGTTTTATACTTGACAAACATGCTCATAGTCTCATCTTTCCTAGTTAGTAAATAAACATAGCAAAATCTAGTACAATCATCCACAAATGTGATGAAGTACTTCTTTCCACCTCTACTTTCTACAAACTTTAAATCACATAGATCACTATGGATTAATTGTAGAGGTTCACTTGTTCTTTCAATGGATTTGAAAGGTTTCTTGGCAAACTTGGCCTCAACACAAGTCCCACACTTGTAACGGGCATCCAACTTAAATCTTGGAATTAACCCCAAGTTTGCTATTCTCTTCATTGTACCATAGTTTACATATCCTAATCTACTATGCCATAGATAATGAGATACAACAGTGTAAACTGAAGACTTTTCTTTATTAATAGTTTTTGGGTACACATACTTTGAGTTTACATCAAAGACAGACACATTGGCCTTAAACAAGTCATTACACAAGTACCATTTCCCCACATACATCCCTTCTTTTGAAAGTACAAACTTGTTAGATTCAAACACAACTTTGAAACCCTTCTTGACAAATATAGGGCCAGAAATTAGATTTTTCCGAATCTCCAGTACATGCAGCACATTCAGCAGGGCGACCTCCTTACCAGATGTAAACTTCAGGATTACCTTTCCTCTTCCGGCAATTTTTGCTGATGCAGAGTTAGCCATATAAAGCTTCTAATCTTCTTTAGCCTTCTCATAAGATGAGAACATGTGTTTATATGCACATATGTGATTTGTGGCACCCGTGTCTAGCCACTAGCCATTAGTGTTCGACACCAAAGATGCTTCGGACATTACCACAGCAGACAGTCTCTCAATATTGTCATGTTCTGTCAAATTCAGTTGCTGGGATGCACATTCGTTCTTGCCTTTTTTCGGGCGCTTCTTGCAATCCTTAGCACGATGGCCAGGCTTGTTGCATATAAAACACGTCCCTTGGAATTTTTGGAACTGCTCTTTCTGCTTGTCTTTTCCTTGAAAAGACATCTTCCTTTTTTCTATCTTGCTTGAATTTGGAAGATTCCACAACGTTGGCCTTTGGCTCAGAAGAAGGATTCGCACTCTTTCTATTGTCTTCCTCGATTCTAAAGCGCAGAATGAGATCTTCAAGGCTCATCTCCTTCCGTTTGTGCTTCAAATAATTTTTGAAGTCTGACCAGCCCAGAGGTAGTTTCTCAATCATGGCTGCCACTTGGAATGATTCACTAAGTATCATTTCCTCAACCGAGATGTCACTCAGAATTAATTGCAATTCTTGAACCTAACTCATGACAGATTTAGAATCCACCATCTTGTAGTCCAAAAATTTGGCAACCACAAATTTCTTGGTGCCATCATCCTCAGTTTTGTATTTTTTCTCTAAGGACTCCCATAACTATTTAGCAGATTCAATATTACAATAAACATTATAAAGTGAATTCACTAAATAGTTAAGGATATAATCTTGGCATATGAAGTCCCCATGCTTCCAAGCCTCCAACGCACCGAGCGTCGTGATATCTTGCTCATTTGGACTAATTATCAGGCACACCTCCAATAAATATTTCGTCAGATTGAGCATAATCATATAGAAGTACATCTTCTGCTACCACTATTTAAAGCCCACTCCGGTGAATTTCTCCGGTTTCTCATTAATTGTAACTGAAGGTGTTGCCATCACGGTAGGCAAGGTTCGTTGAACCATCCCTCTAGAAACAGAGCCAAAAGCCATTTGGCCTACGCTGTTTTGAAAAACAGTCCTGGGCATACCAGTCATATGACTTGTACTCGCACCACCAAAATTGGTGTTAGCCCAAGGGCCCGTAGCATTGGCTGCTACAAATTCAGACCTAGAGGGTTGAACATCTTCCATAGCAACGGTCGAATCGACCATAAGAACGTCTCCAGAAACATTCGGGACATTGAAGGGCACTTGGTTGTTTCCAACCATCTCAATAATCTGACAAGAACAACAAACGGTGAGTGAGCTAATTGCCTTAAGATTGTTGGAAATTAATCCACAGAAAACACAAATTGTTTGTTGCAATCAGAACATGAAATTGGAGGTGATGTACGGATATCTGAATCTCCTTAAGGCAATTAGTTCCCGCCAATGGTGCTCCGCAGAGTCACGAACTATGCCTCCCAAGATACAACATCTCGAACCTGTTTTGATTACCACTATGCAAACAGGACTCAGTCGAACCGTTCAATTGAACCAGCACACTCAGAAAATTCAAAAGAGTGGAAAAGTGTATCAGAGCCTTTTTGGAATCGAGTCGGAAAAACCAAAAACAATAATGAAGCTCTATGCTCCCATCTATTTATAGAGATTTTTAGTTCATGTACAGAAGAGATACATGAATTAAATAGACGCATGTATCCACGAAATTCATAAATCAAGAGATACATGAATTCAAGAGATTCACAAATCCAGAGATACGTGAATTCAAGAGATTCATGAACTCAATAAATACATAAATTAAAAGATACATGGATCTAGGAAATTCATGAATTCAATAGATACGTGAACAGAAAAGTTTAAGAAATTCATGAATCCAAAAAGAGATACATGAATAGAAAAAACGTATCTTAATTTATTGGCATTTGTTGATCCATTAACCATAATTATAACAGCCGGCTTGTTCTAGCTCATCGCACTCCACGAGTGACCATAAATGTTGCACATATCTCGATTCGTTATTCACGATGCGCAATTCGATTTTAAATGGACGAATCTCGTCTCGACATGACAAGAGTCCATTAAGTGGCGCCCGAGCCAAGTCAACCTTGTAACATCGCACGTCGTATGCCCGCCGGAAAGCATGACTTTCTGCGGAATTCTGAATTCGGATTCTTGCTTCATCCCCTAGTCACCATTCGTGTCACGCCCCGATCCTCTTGGGCACGCACACATCCTTCTACTTGGTCGATTTTATAATGCGATATCCCAAGACTAAGTATCGCCGACCCTTCGTTTATTAAGCACATGCGGAAGCCATTTTAAATCCCCAGACAATAAAACAATGGGATAGAAAAGTAAGGCCATATTTTTCATATTGAAATCCATAACCAAACATTTATACATGGCATAACTCGAAGTCTATTCACAAGACTATTCATAACATTCTAGTCTCACACTATTCATATATAGACAGGATTCACAAAGAAGATGCGATCCTAGTCCTCATCCGGGTCGTACTCGAATCATCATTAGGGTTCTCCTCTAGGTACTCCTCTTTGGTTTCTTTCTCCTCAGGCTCCTCATCAAGGTCCTGAAATGTTGTCCCATAATCGGGATGAGACTATGTCTCAGCAAGTTCTACCCCACTAAGACTCGATTAGGAAACCAATACGTTAACCAGGCTGCCTATACACGCATGGGTCAGAGGATTTACCTTGGCCTCAGATTCCACCTACATATTAGCACAGTTCAATAGGCACCCAAGCAATTACATCACATATCAATATTTCGATCCATCGACCTAGTCGATTTCATGTCAATTTGACCATTTCCCATTCGTTTCCCTTATTCAGTCTCAAATTGTACTCACGACTTCACGAGCATAGTCTACCAAATTTCTTGGCAACAAATTACAGTCCCGAAGGACACGACCTATCTTTAGGTAGAAAATTACAGCCCAATAGGCGCGACCTTTAATGGTGGCAGATTACGGCCTTATCAGGCGCGACCCCTATCGGGTGGCAAATTATGGCCTTAACAGGTGCGACCTTTAATAGGTGGCAATTTACGGCCCAACAGGCACGACCGATTCCAAATTCAATGGCAGAACTCGGCCCTACTAGCACAGCCATACTTTGGGCGACTTTCGAGATTCAACTCACAACCTCTCACAGTCAAATTCTAATTGAATACCGATACTAATCAATCTTGGGATGAATCCCCACATACTCATCTGATGGATCTTAGCCAAGAGTATATTCAAATCACTCTCACAAACTTCTCCACTTAACAGCTCATCAAAGCATTATTGACGCTAAACAATCATACTCGGCCATCTGCAACTCAATTACTCAATCTTAATCAATTTAGGAATAATTCCTCAAATTGCACAATTAATTCAATTTAGCACAACGAGCTCAAATAAATAAACGGATCGCATCACGACAATCAAGACGAAATTTCGGTCGTTGGCTATCCTTGCCTAATTTCCGAAAAATAAATAATTAAATAATTAATTTCGAAAATTAATAAATAAATACTAAAAAATCCAATTTAGGCCCGTAATGCCTAATTGAAGCCTTTAAATCATTTCGGGAAAATTCCCGAGATGCATTCATTAAATAATAGTATGTTTCTACTTGCTAATGACTAAGTCTAACCACCTAGCTTGCATCATTAAGTCACTAATTTAATTGTTCTAAACTAATCTAACCACCTAATTGCAATTAATTAAATATAATCAACCCTTAAGTATCATTAGTCTACTAAGCGAGAATTAGTGAGATTACTCACTTGATTAAAAGCGGTGACCGGGACACCGCAACGGTGGCCGAAATCCGAACTTTCGGCGGCGTCAACGTACACTCGAGCCGGGCCTACAAGCCACGCAAGCCCACAGAAATTTCTGGGCTTAGACTGAACTTGGGCCTCAGCTTGGGCTGACTTGCTTCGCGGGCTTGGGCTGCAAATGGGCTTGCTGCAGGTTGGGCTGAACTGCAGATAGGCTCAAAGGAGTTGCTGGGTCAGAAGACGTTGGGCTGAAGACGTGCGAACGTGCTGGGCCGAATTCGCTGGAGGTGCTGCTTCGCTTGCGGGAGCTCACGCGGACGAGTGGCCGCTGCTTCGTGGAGATGAGCCCACGTGAGGAGTCAACAATCAAAGGCTAGCATTGGAGAAGTTGCTGTGGTGTTGACCAAGGGCGACGATGCTGGCAGCTGCTTCGCAGGAGGATCAGTGGTTTCGGCTACAGGGAAAAAAAACCGTGGAGATGGGAGCTTCTGCGGAGACGCGTGGACGTGTGACTTCAGTTCCTCGCTGCTGAGACGGAGGCAAGCTGAAGGCACGAAGGAAGGAGCAGCAACGTCCGAGAGTTGGCTGGCGTCCACGCGGCTGCTTGCTCGAGTCTCCAGCGGATTTGCTGGACATACGTGGAGATCGGTCAAACTTGGGGAGGACCTCACCCCCTTGTTGACTCCATTTCACCCCTGAGCATGTGGCCGCGTGGATGGAGTTCGGTGGAGAAGACTCGGCGGTGGAGCAGCTTCGTGGAAAGAAATTTGTGGGCTGGATGATGGAGACGAGCGCTGGAACGGATCTGCTTCGCTGCCCTCGTGCGGATCGATGGAGGTGGAGGAGACTTGTGGTCAACAAATCTGCAGAAGAGAGAAAATGGACGCTCCCTCGACTTGAAGTTTCGCTACCTCTGCTCTCCTTTGCTCTCTTTTGCTGGTCACGCACGGGAGGGAGAGAAAGAGAGAATGGAGGGTCCCTTTAGCTTGATCTTTCCACAAAATATCTCCCACACATACTCTGCGCCAAGATTTATTTACGCTTATCAACCAGCCAAAGTTCTTCTTGGACATGTGAATTGGTCCAAAATGGCTAGAAGAAGGGGGGCTACGAATTTTTAAAATCATGGTTTCAAATTGGACACTCATCCCATCTCAATTTCATCTCAAATTGGCCTCCACAAATTCAATTGACCTCTCAAGGCCTCAATCTCATCTTCTATGTCTCCCCCATCATTTTCAAGCATAAATTCCACCATTAAATCAATTTAAAGTCCAAATTAATGCTGCCCTCCTTTAAATCCGAATTTCACAATTTTTTGGGACATCTATTTCTTCGACAATTTCCCAAATTTGACGTCCAATTTGATGTAGAAAAAGTCTGCATAATTTCTATAGGTCCCCTTCGCCTTATAGCTCAGATTGAAAGTCGAAAATCTCTTCAATTCGACCGATCTGAATTTTTGCTAATTTCCGTGACGTCCAAATCGATTTTCCATAAAAATCCCGGAATCTCCGAAAAATCTTCTGAGACTGAATCAACGTTCCTAAAATAGCTCGTGACACCACAGAACTTTTGATTTCTGAAATCGGGTTCGAATTCACGGTTAATTTCCATTCGACGCGTTTTTAGCGTGACCTAGACTACCGGGTAGTTTTCAGAACTTTTTAGTGCAAATGACCCGTGGTCGATTTTCTTTGAGCCACAATGAACCCACTCGACACATTGGCAACTCTCGATTGTCGTAGAAATTTCGAGAATTTAAATACGAACACAAGGTACCAAAACGATAGAGAATTCAGTCTAGTGTCGGTTGACGAGAATTTTCCAATTTAGTGGTGTTACCCATGATTAGCCACACATCTCTTTCGAACTGACCTATATCTGATCTCTAATCAATTTACGTCTATGCCGTAATGATCTCAGCAGATGAACACAGTCGAGTAACCGATTCCTAGTCGAATTCTCAAGTCTATTTGCCTTAAAATTTTTAATAGTTTCCCAAGATAGTCTAGTTATCTCTAGAATGATCAGTTCTGAGAATAGCCCTATAGACGCGTCAATAAAATGCCCGATTTATTCAATAGAAAATAAGATTGAAAATCTGGGATGTCACAATTCGCATGGGTGCAGACCGGAGTCTTCAACTTATATATGATGGCCATGCTCTTCAACTTATATATGATGGCCATGCATGATGAGCGATATCGTCGCAAGAGTCGCGGAAGGAGCGTGAATGGAAGGACAGCTCCACTAGCACCTAAGGAAATCTCCCTCCATTCTCCAAAAAGTATGAAGTCGTGGGCGCTTCGTTGTCTTGCTCTATGTCTTCTCTTCCGATCTGGACTCCCCCAGACAGTGGTCAAGTCTCTTCCCGGATTCCTCCCTTTCTATCTGGAAACCGGGTCGGTGAAACCCCCCCGCTGTCTCTCGCTGTCTCCAAATGTAGTCGTAAGATTAGTCAACACGCCGGGTTGGTGTTCCGACCAGGATGCGCAGGTCATGTGTGTTTGGATGTTTGCATGTCGTTGCTGATTCTTTTCCTTCTGTTTTTAGATACATCGGAGTCGGGGAGCTGGAAGATGTTCAGCTGTTTTTAGATAGGGTTCTCAAACTGGCCCTTAGTCATAATAAGGTAAGTCGTATCTGAGAAATACATTATGTAATTATCTCGATAATAGTACTTATTTTGCAAGGAGCCGATTACAGCCTCTAAAGATTAAGAATTGCTCTTTGAAGAAATGTGCATGTCAATAGATTTTGAAATTTATGAATTATAATACGTGAAACGTGGCATATTTATTACATTGAATGCAGGTCCATTTACAATTGACTACGAAAATTCTACTAGATGGAGACCAACTCTAAGAATGAATCCATTTTCATGGACAAAGGTAACAAGAATTGATTTCTTGTTTTTTTCCTTTTTGGGCTATGATTAGCTTTACTAAAAAAATTGGCGAATTAGCGTTCACACAGGTGGCAAATATTATATTCCTAGATCAACCAGTTAGAACTAGATTCTCCTACGCAAATAGTTGGGAAAGCTACAACATAAACGACAACGTTTCGGCCGCTGAAACTTATGAATTTCTCACAAAGGTAAACTCAAAGAAAAAGGGAAAACAACCGATTCAATCGTAAATCTATTGTACGGATGCCAATTCAGTACTAAAATTTTCAATTTGCTAATACAATTTTAAAAATTTGCGTGAAATTCCAATGTAGTGATTTTGGTCAATTACCATCTTAAATCATTGAACTAGCAATCCACGTAAGATGTCGTTCCGAGTATTGTTGTCCACGTCAGTGTGCCACATTGGACAGATGACGATTATTAGATGCCTCGTTTGCAATTTCTGACAATGATCGGCATAAAGGATCATATTGAAATTTCGAACAAATATTTAGGATTATATTGGCAGAATTAAAAGTTTGAGATTGAATTGGCATATGTATAATTAATTTACAACTGATTTGGTAACTGTCCCAAAACAAGAATCTTGATTTAAATGAGAGCCTCTAGATAATTAAAATCCATAATTTCTTTTTATCTTTTGCCTATGTTGCCTGTGCTCTGATTTAGTGGCTTAAGCTCCATCCTGAGTTTCTGAGCTACCCACTCTACATTGCCGGGGATTCTTATTCGGGTATCATTGTTCCCATGGTCACTCTGCAAGTCGCTAAAGGTATGGCTATTTATTCTTTTTCTTCATTCTGTTTGTTCATCAATAAGCATTTATACATGTGGTTCTTCGCATCAGTACATATTCTGAAAATTTTGTAATTAAAAAAAAAATCAAAGTTCATGCGGCCCAAAACTAAATGAAAAGTAAAAAATAAAAACCAAGTTAGACATGCCATAACTTTCATACATTACGATAGGAAATTAACAGGTGCTCGAGTGAGATATGAAAGATCGTATTATCATTGCCCCTCACACTTTTTCCGCTCCAAATATCGTTGCAGACACCCTCTACCATTTTGAAGAGACAGTATTGACCTAAAAAAAATCATTAGGATTGTAAGGAAACTCCTCTTTTTTGAAGAGACAGTATTAACAATCGTATATTAACTAAAAAAAGACAATATTATCAGTGCCACCTCTAAGAAAGCCGCTTCTTCCCCACTCTTTCAAATTTCTTTTTCATGGTTGTACTTCTTCTGAAGTTATTCTCCATTCTCCAAAAGTTTAATTACTTCTTGTAATCTGCAAGTGTCAAATACACAAAGGAGCAAAGAAAGGTTAGTTATATTTGCACATTGTTTACTTTATTTTTCCTATATCTCTTCTTGATCGTAATTTTTTTTTTTTTTTACTTTGATTTCTGGTACAAAATTATGAGAATTTGCTCAAAGATTCGATATTGAGGATGATGTATACATTTTTCATATTCCACTCGAATATAATATTCCATGTAGCTATGTTTTAGGGAGCTTTTTCTTTTCAATTTTCTTGATAATAATAGATGTTTAAAATTATTAATGTAATTATCTATGTTGTACTTTTAATCTTTCTTTAGAAAATATGTATTAGCAAATGGTGTAGTGGTGACATGATAAATAAATCAAAGTTGGACTATTAGATTCACCAAATAAGATGAAAGTTAAGCATTTAGAATATATAGATCTTAACGTAATGACTTATATTAAATTTCAAATTAAACCAAAAGCATTCATTTTAATTGTGCTCAATAACTATTTTCTAGTACAAAATAATGGCTATCTACCAAATAAACAATTTTTTTTCCAAAAGGTTGCCAATTTTTTCCTAAATGAAAAAAAAAAAAAAAAAAAAAGCAAAAAGGGGAAAAAAACAAACAAAAGGAAAGGAAAAAAAAAAAAGAACTTAGCTTAAATCAATACTAGCTATATTTGACCTTAGCCTTCGTTGCGCAAGTAGATTGTAAGTAAAAATTTTGAACTTCCAACAACATTTTAAAGTGGGACTGTAACTGTGGCAAATTAAAGGTAGCAGGGGTGCCTGTAACCATCTTTGGAGTAAAAAAAGCGCTAGTCTATCATTTCAATAATATGATTTTTTTTTTTCTTTTCATCTTCTATGTCCGTAGAAAGTAGCAATCCTCGAAGCATACTAGAGCCCTGACTTTTCTATATGGGGGTTATCCAAACCTTTTTGTTAAACTAATCTTTAGGACAATGATACCACAAATATTATAACTTTCATATAGTGCTCACTTGAGTGTCATTATTTTATTTTTCTTCAATCACTTAAGTGACATAATTTCTATAAAAAAAAAACGTTTATTTAAATGTGATAACTTTCAATCAATCACTTAAGTGTGAAAAAAAAAAAATCTAAAAATGTTGACCCAAGTGTCGGAATCTAACGTGGTATAGCACTTATTGTGAATGTTCTTGAAAAATTATAGCACTCAAGTGATCGATTAAAAAGTTATATTGTATATGATCAGAAAAAAGAGTTATAGTACTCAAATAAGTGATGTACATAAGTTATGTGCCTCAAAAAAAAAAAAAGTTATGACACTTAAGCAAGCACCGTATAGAAACTATGACACTTGTGGTGTTATTTTCCCATTAATCTTTAGTAATACATGTAAACTAGCGTGTTTATGTACATCAAATAAAGCTTTGTCTCATAGTTATGACAAATGCCATACATTCACTTAACAATTCGGTCAAGAGTTTTTTTTTTTTTTTGGGGGGGGGGGGGGGGTCTGTAATTTTCGTAATGGAATAATTCTTTAAGTCTTTATCTCTCAAGTTATGCATTATAGATGTGAAAGGAAAACCAGAAAACAATGCAACATAGTTTATCGACTACCGACACTGAATTAGGGTTTTAAAAAATAAATTCAAGATTATGTCGAAGGAGTTATTCTTTAATTTCTTTGTTTCTGGTTATATTTCTTGATTTTTAAACACGGCTTATGTTTAAGAGTGATTATCATTTACGTGACTTTGCAAGAAAATAAATTGAATAACCGATTAAAAGTAGGTAGCGACATGCCTACTAATCAAATTTGTTATATTTTTTTGTGAAAAGAAAAATCGTGACCTTGCCTTCCCACCTGCAATCCTCTCGCCACCATAATTGGAATTAGGTAGAGATTACTATTTCATAATTACTCGCTGGCATGTTTTAATCTTGATCCATCACCATGATTTCTGCCAGCAAACAAAGCAGGTTTGAAGCCCAGAATGAATCTTGAGGTAATTATCACTGTCATCACATTTATGCACCGTTCCTAAGTCTGCAATTTCTTTTCAAAGTAATGAGACTCATCGACCGAATTTGATTCAGGGCTACGTGCTTGGCAACCCTCTTACAAATGTGCATAGTGACTACAACTCAAGAGTCTCATTTGCTCATTTGAAGGCTCTTATATCTGAACAGCTATATGAGGTAACGGCTTTTATCGCCCGCATAGTGTATCATGTAAAAAAAAGTTCACGGTCTTCTTTATCGCACGGTTCGTGATAAAGATTTATTCAAATGAATATCGGATGTATTACATGCATAATGTGTATCGTCAATTTCGAATAAAAAAGTGAGAAAATAAAAGGTTATAAATGTGTGTTTCGGCAATTTTTTTCCACATTGATTCTCTTCCCATTAGTCGCTTATTTTTCTCTTATAAGTCTGACCCAAAAATTAATGTCAGCTTTTTTCGTGCATTTTCAGTCGGCTAACGCTGATTGCAATGGCGACTACATAAACGTCAACAAAAATAATGTTGATTGTGTCAATGACCTTAAAGTTGTGACCGAGGTGGGTGAGCGTTCATTCTGTTTTCTTCTCTCCTATCTATGTTTGTTTTTTCTTCTTTTTGCCCGTTTCTGGTCTTTTAATATTATTATTTTCTTTTTCTAAATTTCATGTATTGAATCTTGACTTTTGTTAATTTTAGTGCCTGGAGAACTTATATATGGCCAACATATTGGAACCCAAAAAAATTTCTCTCGTTTATGTTAGAGCTTCTCCTCGCGTCATGCTTGAGTCTTCACCAATGTCTTCCGTCTTCCCAGTTATCTTTCTGCACTTCACATTCTGTTTGAACCTCCTTTGTTTACTTCAAATTCCACCATAACTGATCCCAGCCTTCGTGGATTGCCTTGCATGCGAAGTTTCTCTCATCCCTTACAGTCATCGCGATCTTCATCCTCTTCTCAATCCCTTCTGGTTGCTGCTGGTCTTCTCAATTTCACTTGAATCCGCACTTTTAGAGTTGCATGTATGCGATCCGCAACATGCAACCCCCAAGAGCTTAATTTCAATACTATGTTCCTGTCAATTAACCCAAACTACTGAATTCCTGTAATATTTTGGCTATGGATGAAAGCGACAATACCTCGCGAATTGCTTCGTTGTGCCATCGTCTGGGACGTCTGTGTTCAGAACAGGAGTTGGAGGTTTGGGATGACATACCTGCCTCGGAAAAACTAAAGGACTGTCGCCTTATACTGGTTGGTAATATCTTCACAAATCCTACTGTCAATTTATCTGCTTTTCAAGTCGCGATGAAGAAAGCGTGGCATGTTTGATCAAGTTGAGATTTCTCCTAGTGATAGCGGGCTGTATATCATTAAATTTCGATCTGAAATGGAAAAAATGGCATATATTAGAGGGTAGCCCTTGGTTATTCTCAGGTCATTTGGTCCATCTACATCCATGGCAACCCAATACTTCGTTACACTGTTACAATTTTTCTAAGTGCACTTTCTAGGTGCATGTGATAGGCTTACCTTTGGAGTGGACTACTCCACCGCTTCTGCGAAGAGCCGTGCAACAGGTGGGTCGAGTTCTGGAAGTGAAATCAGATACATCTGGGAGAGTCTGCATAGAATTAGACCTAAAAGCACCTTTAAGGTCAGGCAAGCTTATAAGAATTGAAGGCAAACCCCTATGGCTAGATTTTCGGTATGAGCGACTTTCCCACTACTGTTCTTCTTGTGGAAAGCTTGGTCATTATGCATCGTCATGTCAAGATTACCCTTATGACGAAGCAAAATTTGAAGGCCGCGAGACGATGGCCTATGGCCCGTGGCTGAGAGCGGAGGTTAAACAGTTTAGCCCTTATTGGGATGCTTTTTATCATCCTTCAGCACCTATAGAACAGATGGAAGAGACAATACCTGAAACCCCTCCAGCTATGCAGGCCATTATCCCAGCTCTCCCTCCCATTCCTGCATCAAAGGCCCCTGTTTCGACCCCTGTTCTACCACCACGGACTTCCACGCATCTGAACTCTGTCAACCTAACAGCGATAACTACAGATTTGCTACCTGCAAAGGCAAAGATGAAGAGCATTTAGCTACCTTCATTGGACATTCCCTAACAAAAGAAACCCAAAATCCCTTGACCAATATCAATTGGGGGATCAAGTAAGAAAACCAAAAGATACTCACCTTATGACACTCGACTTAATTATTCTGCAGACTTTGATGAAACCCACCTTATGGACACTCCTGTGATTGTGGCAGACAATCCTGCTCCTTGGGCTTTGGTGGCTGGCCCTCAACAGCCACCGTTTTCCAAATGAAACTCCTGAGTTGGAATTGTCAGGGGTTGGGCAATCCCCTGACAATTCAAGCACTGAAGGCGTTATTAGCCTCTGAAAAGCCTGACATCATTTTTCTAATGGAAACAAAGAATGTACATAAAGTTGTGACTAGCTTACAACGAAGATTTCACTTCCCTCACTCTTTTTTGAAAGATCCACTTGGCTTCTCGGGTGGACTTGCTGTGTTCTGGACTGACCTGTTTGATGTTACTATTGTATAGTCGGATGATCACTTTGTAGATCTCATAGTCCTTGACCCTTTGACAGCTGCTTCGATGCATTTAACATGCCTGCACACCCCTTCAACTTATCAGACACGCCAAGTATTTTGGGATACAATTAGGGTAATATCTACTGCAAATCATTTACCTTGGCTGTGTGTAGGTGATTTCAATGATTTCCTTCCCCCCTGGGAGAAAATGGGAAAAAGACTAGCCATTACCTCGCGAATGACATCCTTTAGAAATTTAATCAATGACTGTGCTTTACTTGAACTGCACAATAAAGGATGTGAATTTACCTTGTCAAATAATCGAGCAGGGGATGCTCTAGTGAAGGAGAAGTTAGATCGTGTTTTTTGCTCCACGGATTGGATGCTATCATACCCTTCTGCAGAAGTGTTTGCCCTACCACCTATAGGTTCGGATCACTGTCCTATATTGCTACACACTCGTTCTCCATCTATCAAGCGAGCAAAGACCTTTCATTATGAAGCTTTCTGGAGTCAAGATCAAGAATGTCAAGAGGTAATAAAACAGGCTTGGGAGAGAAGGAATACCTCTTTGGTCTCTAAATTGCAGGCAGTTGCTGATCAGTTAGCTAGCTGGAGTAAGGTAAGGTTTAGTAATGGCCATCAGCGAATCTCCCAATTGCAACATCAACTGCAGACAATTATCAATAGGAAATTTTATCAGACTGGCGATAAGGAGCAAGCCACTGCTATTAGAATTGAAATTCAAAAACTGTGGAATCAAGAGGAGCAGTTATGGGCCATGCGCTCACGGATTCATTGGTTGAAATGGGGAAATAAAAATTCAAAATTCTTTCACACTTGTACTATGCAAAGGAGACAATGAAATAGAATTGCTATGCTTAAAGATGCTAACCAGACTTGGATCAGGGAGCCAGAACAGCTCAAGGCTATGACAATGGGCTTCTTTTCTCAATTATATCAATATGTGGGATATCGGGATTTTCGTCCATTTTTAGAGCAATGTCCAGCTGTGGTAACATCTAAAATGAATCAACAATTGATGAGTGGGGTAACAGAGGAGGAGATTTACCAGGCTACTTTCCAGATGGGTGCTTCTAAGGCTCCTGGGCCTGATGGCCTTAATGGCCTCTTCTATCAGCAACACTGGAATATCATCAAAACAACTATCATTAAAACAGTTCAAGATTTCTTCACAACAGGTTGTATGCCTCCTAGACTAAACAGTATAATAATTGCCCTCGTTCCTAAAGTTCACCATCCAGAAAGCATTGACCAGTACCGACCTATCAGTCTTTGTAATTTCGCTTATAAGATTATTTCGAAAATTCTGGCCAACAGACTTAAGCCTTGGCTCCCTACTTTGATATCAAAAGAACAGGCAGCATTTGTCGGTGACAGGCAGATACAAGACAATATCATGGTGGTGCAAGAAGTGCTTCATTAGTTTAAAGTGAGAACATGCAAGAAAAGATTCAATCTTATTTTGAAAATAGATATGCAGAAGGCTTACGATAGGGTTGAATGGGATTTCTTGGAAGCCTATTTGCAGCAGTTGGGCTTTCATGACAGCTGGGTTACTATGGTTATGGCTTGCATTACTACGGCTTCCTTTAGTATTCGCTTTAATGGGGAACAGCTCCCTTACTTTCAGCCTACTAGAGGGCTTCGCCAAGGTGACCCCCGATCCCCATATATTTTCATTCTACTTGCTAATGCTCTGTCAACTACTATCAGCCAAGCTGTGGATATGGGCCACCTACAAGGGATTCACTTCAATAGAGCTTGTCCTAAGTTATCCCACTTGTTTTTTGCTGACGACTCAGTATTCTTCCTAAAAGCCACGGTTTTTGAATGCCAAAACCTTGCTAATATCCTAAACCAATATTGCCTAGCTACGGGCCAACTCATTAACCGGAACAAATCAGGTTTATTTTTTAGCAAACACTGCCCTATCTCCTTACAAACCAATTTAGCAAATGAACTGAGAATACCAGTGGTCAGTAAATATGGTAAGTACCTGAGCATCCCCTCTGATTGGGGTTGTTCCAAACGTGAGATGTTCTCCTGGATCCTGGCAAGAATCAACACTAATTTAGCTGGTTGGAATGAAAAATTCTTATCCAAAAGTGGCAAGGAGATCCTGCTGAAATCAGTAATTCAGGCCTTACCTCAGTATGCCATGTCCATCTTTAAGCTTCCCTTGTCGCTCTGCAGATTAATAGAGAGGAAGATATCAGCATTCTGGTGGAGCAAACACAACAGTCAATCTGGAATTCATTGGCAAAATTGGTCAGAATTGAAGCAGTCAAAAGCATCAAGGGGGATGGGATTCAGAGATTTGATTAACTTCAATAAAGCAATGCTTGGTAAGCAAGCTTGGCGTCTTTTACAGCAACCTAATGCTATATGGAGTCAGCTTTTCAAGGGATTATATTTTGGGTATTCCTCTTTCCAAAATGCCCAATCAGACTATCGACCTTCATGGGGGTGGCAGAGTATGTTAAAAAGTCGAGATTCTATTACTCCTAAACTTCGTTGGCTCATTGGGGATGGATCACAAATTCGAATAAGAGAAGATACCTGGCTACCACTTGGTCAGATAGGAGGAGTAGCAGAGGAGGGAGAACTTGATGTAGTTGTTGATCTAATAAACTTACCAAGATCGGAATGGAAGACCTCTCTTGTTACCACTTTCTTTGATGCCCAGGTCAGTGAAGCTATTTTGAATACACTTCTCAACCCTTCGCTCCTGCATGATCAATTAGTGTGGATTGCTACTTCTTCCGGTACCTACACAGTGAAAAGTTGTTATCATTATATCTCTTCGACCCAAAATACCCCAATTAATGTAGCTTCATCCTCTTATAACACCCCTACTCAGTTATGGAGAAAAATCTGGCATATGTGAACTGTTCCTAAGCTTCGAGTGTTTCTGTGGTTAGCCTGTAAAAACGCCATTGCTACAAAAGCTAATCTCTATCAACGCCATATTTCCCCTAACCCCTACTGTACACTTTGTAACCTCAACATTCCAGAAACGATTGAACATCTTTTCTTTTTCTGCCCTTGGACTCAAAACATCTGGAATCATGAAGAAGTTAGGGTCTCGATTTCACCTACCTCGGTTCAACATTTTGATGCCTAGGTTGCCACCCGAGCTACCCTCCCAAAGGCGTCCCTTGATTTCGAAGTGATCACCAGTTTGCTGTGGGAGATCTGGCGACAAAGAAACAACGCAGTATTTCAGCAACACCAACTAGATCCTCTCCAAGCCGTGGACAACGCCTTAGCCCACAGCCGAATCATCAGGCTTTTACACTCCTCTGTACAGCGGATCAACAACAACCTGGTCAGTTCAGATCGGAGATGGAAACCGCCTGAAAAGGGATGCCTTAAATGTAATGTTGATGGGGCTTTTCGACCAGGGTCGGAGGATGGATCAATTGCGTGTATCTACAGAGATTGTAAAGGAGTTCTTACCGATGTGATTACCAGAACTGTTCCAGCCCAATCAGCTTTCCAAGCTGAAATCTATGCTCTCATATCGGCTATCCAACATCTGATCCAGCAGGGACTTCATCTTCAACACATCGTGATTGAGTCTAATTGTCGGTCGTTGGTGGAAATCGTTCAGCAGCAGCAGCAGCCGCCATGGATGGAGCGCCATCTTTTTGTGATTCTACGAGAAGTGTATTCTCAATGCCCTAATCTCTCTCTCCACCATGTTCGCCGAACAGCAAACCTAGCAGCCAACTGGGCTTCTAAAGCCCACCGAGATCATGGCCCAGTACACAATTGGCTTCTTTTCCCTCCCTTTATTTTCCAAGATATCATCTCTTTGGAAGCTTTAGCATCTGCTTGTACTACCGTTTGATCTAATATATGTTTTCTTTCAACCAAAAAAAAAAAAAACATATTGGAACCCAATTGCGCGTATGCGACTCCGAAATGGAAGATGGGTGATGTGTGGGATTCCAGCTTAATAGATTAAGACCGTCGACTTCTCCTTTTTCCCTCGCTGGAATCTCCCCGGGTTTGGTGCCGGGTCAGTAACAATTTTTTTATTTTAATTTCCAACTTTTTACCACATTTTTTACAGTAAAAGATACTAATCAACTCCTGAATGGAATTTTAACTTTTATCTCTTGCTTTATTCAAATCTTTATTGCGTGTGCACTTCGACTATTTTATAATCGAAACACTTGAAACTTTCAGGACGTTAAATGATGACACCTTGAATCGCATACAATTTTGTCATAATTTTTAAAAATTAAAATAATATTTTAAATTTTCATGAGAAAATAAAAGGATTTTTTTTTTTTTTTGGCTTAGTGAAAAAAAACATAGACTTCATTAATTAGATCATTCTTTTTCCCTGTAGAGTTATAACTATTTGTACTCTTATGCTTGGGCTAGCGATAAAATGGTTCAAGATGCTCTTCATATCCGAGAGGTACGTAATTGATAATCAATTACGTAAAGTCTCTTTTTAATCATTTTGCTTTCTTATAGGGTAAAAGTCATGGAAAACTCTAAACTATATCTACAATGACCTATCTACTTCAATCTTCTTTTTTATGATATCAAAGGATATATTTAACCAAAACATGTACTTATGTGATACATTAACTCCAACTTTTTTTTTTTTGACAAAACAGTCATAGTTATATTCATATGACACGTGTATCCCAAACTTATTTTTTATGACACTAAAAATCTCAAACTTATACTTAGCTATATATTTATCATATGTTAAGATTTTTTTTTTTCCTTTTTTTGCTTGCCTACTTTGTCTTCACCGCTCTTGTCGCTGTCCTTACCATTGTCATTGCGACCATCCTCACTATCGCTAAACTAAGGAAGAAAATGAAAGAGGAAATTTAAAAGAAAATGAGAAAAGCAAAACATACAATATGTTGACATATTTTTGTTACATGAGCACCACATCAGCGTCGTTTGCTTTCCGTCATTCATGTAGGTAGTCATATAAGATTTTTAACGAAATTATGATAAAGAATAAGTCTCACAATGATACAAATTTGGTTTAAGTGTATCATATGAATACAAGTTTATGATTTTTTGTGTTATAGAAAAAAAATTTCGGTAAATATATCACACAAATACAAGTTTAGAGTTTACAATGTCACAAAAAAAAAATTATGGTACACGTGTCATGGGGTAAATTTTTTGAGTAATATATATATTCTTACTATGTTTTATGACGCGTTCAATTATAAACCAGGGGACAATCAAGAAGTGGGTAAGGTGCAATGAGACTTTATCTTACACACACACTGTCAAAGAAGTCATAGACATACACAGAGCTCATAAAAAGGGGAGTTCAGGCGCTTATTTATAGGTAATTAAGCACCTATTTGCAATATGATTTATGGCTCATAGTTGAGCTACTTACTTCACTTAATTTACTTTCTTAACATGTAGTGGTGATCATGACATGGTCATCCTGTACGTGGGAACTCAAGCCTGGATTGATACATTGAATTTGACGATTTATCAAGATTGGCACGCGTGGTTTGTCGACGGATAAGTTGCCAGGTTTGGTTTCAAGAACATCCTTCTAGTTATTATGTACTTCAATGTCTGACAAAATTGTCTCGACACCCTCGTATTTATGCTGATTTTATCGAATGAGGTTCCTACCTTTTCGATAATCAATGAAAGTATAAGTCTCTCAAATGTTGTGCTTATTTTGGCCTTTTTCTTGTAGGTATGCTACGCTATATTCTTACTTACCATCCCTTCTAACATACGCAACCGTCAAGGTAAGGAGATTCATATCCAAAAATTTCTCTTTTACAAACTCTTTTCTCTTCTCTTTTTCCCATTTTCATATGCGAATTTCTTTCCAATTGTATTATTAGCACTCGTGAGTTGTACGTTTTAAGAGTGGTATGAACTCCTTTGTGCAGGGAGGGGGGCACACAGCTCCTGAATACAAGCCCAGAGAATGTTTTGGGCTTATCAATCGGTGGTTCGACTATTACTACATTTAATTTGCAGTTGTAGCTCCTCCTGCATTTAAGCTTGTGACAACTCGAGAAATGTTTTTCTCGCATGAATGTTGTTAACGATAGTGGTAATACCGCACTTGACTAGTAAACAATTAAGCATACTTTACATTTTTCAATGCACCGACTTGTCTGTGCGATCAATGCCTTGAAAGTCGAACCATTCCATGTGGAGTAAGTTTGATATGGGCCCGGGGCATTTAGGGCGTTTGGTAACAATTTTATTCCCGAGAGTAGATTCTCGATTAGAAATTATTCTTTGTGATTATGTTCCCAAGAACAGATTCTAAGCATTTTAAGCCGTTTGTAATCGTCAAAATTTCGATTCTCGGGAATAGAATTGCGTTTGATACCGTGCTCATTCATTATGTTCCAAATCAATTTCTTTTAATTTTTAAATAATTTTTTTACTTTTTTTCTTTTCTTTTTCCTTTTTTTTTTTTTCCTTTTTTCTCATATTCTTCTTCTTCTTCTTGTGGCAGGTCGTCGGATTGGCGATCAACCAGATGAGGGCCGGCGACACCAAGCCCCACCGAGACTCGGCCTCGCTAGACTTGCCAGATCTGGCAAGGCCGAGCCTCGTCGGTGGCCAGGCCAACCTCGCTGAGGCTGGGTGAGGCTTGCTTGGCTATCGACGGGGCTGGGCGAGCCTCGTTGGTGGATGGGCTTGCCTTTGGCGAACTCGTCAGACCTCACCCTGGCCTGGCGAGCTCGCCGGACCGGCAGACGACAACCGGCAGCAGCGGGCGATAGGCGGCGGCGGGTGGTGGTGGACAGCGATCGCAGGACGGCAGAAGGAAAGAAGAAGAAGAGTTGGTTTTGATTCTCAAATTTGTTCCCGGAACAATAATCGACTTTTTTTTTATTCTTGATTTCACTCCAAATCTGTTCCCGGGAACAAAAGTTTTACCAAACGCGATTCTGTTCCAAAACTACTCCTAAGAACAAAAAATCAGAATCGGGTACTGTTTGGCACATTACCAAACAGCCCTTACAGTTGACATGATTCACATTATGTACTTGGGAGCATCGCTCCCATATGCATCTCCTCAGTCATTGAATGATGGAAGGAAACGCACCCTGTATGATTCAACGATAGTACATTTTAGGCCAACGATTGCAAGGGGATGGAAATGCTTTGGGACAAACTAATTTGTGTTCTAACGTTGCATGTCTAACCTTAGATTAATATACGGCATTGTACCAAAAATTGGATGAGGATATTAGAAACACACGGTTGTCCTATTTAGCTCAAAAGTTAAAACAACGACCTAATATCCGGCGTTGCTTTGTTTGCTACTTAATGTCTTTTTCTGGAGCTAATGTCGAAGCTCCAATCCTCATTTTCCCTCCTTCAAACTTGGTTTGGTGTACATCCCTTTCAACGGCGATAAGGGGGCGATGAGCCCCTCCCCGTTTTGCATCTAAACATGTGATCGATCCTCTAATCCACAAACTCGTACTCGGAAAAGAATTGAAGGCACCGACGCAACTTGCACTTTCTAACTCGACTGACCAAAATTCTTGGACAAATCTCGGTCATCGTCCAATGACGCGATCCTTTTTAAATTGACAAATCTCGTCTCCATTTCACATGAGTCCATTAAGCGATAGATGAGCCAAGCCACCCGGATCCCACTGCAAAGCACGAGTTCCCGCACATTTTCAAGATATCAATCGGCTCCGTCTATGGTATCATCTGTAGGCCGAGCCTGCCCGATACTTCCTCTATAGTTTATAGAATCAACCCCAGTCAGGTAAAAGATTTCAAATGGGACAACAACCAACTGTTTTAAAATGTTGAGTTGTTTGATGAATTTTTTTTATGAGATTAGTCACCTCCTCCTACTCTAAAAACTTAAGATGTTAGATGGAGACATGGTTTAATATTTGAATATTCTAACATTAGGTACTAATTAAACATTTTCCCAATATTTTATTGGACCTAAGCCCAATTAGATATTAATAACTATACATATGGCCCAGATCAGAGTCTTCATTATATATGATGGACTTGCATAATGAGCATAATCTTTCCACGAGTCACAAAAGGAGGGTGAATGAAACCTCTCTCCATTCCCCAGAAGTATGAAGTTGTGGGCGCTTCATGGTCTTGCTCTCTGTCTTCTCTTCCAATCTGGACTGACCCAAACAGTGGTGAAGTCTCTTCCCGGATTGCCCGGTGACCTCCCTTTTCATCTCGAAACCAGGTCAGTGATGTCTCTCTCTAAATGCAGTTGTAAGATTAGTCACACACTGGGTCGATGTTCCAACCAGGACGTGGAGATCATGTGTGTTTGAATCTTTGCATGTGGTTGCCGATCCTTTTTCCTTTTTGTTTTAGGTACATCGGAGTGGGGGAGACGGAAGATGTTCAACTGTTCTATTACTTCGTCAAGTCGGAAAGGAGTCCAGAGGATGACCCTTTGGTGCTGTGGCTCACCGGCGGCCCCGGTTGCTCTGCTCTCTCTGGACTGTTGTACGAGATCTGTAAGTCTGTCCGGGTGAATCCCGAGCTGTGCCTGTCGCATCTGATGGGACCGCAGATTTAGATCGATGAATCTATCTTGCTAACTAACATTCACAGTCCACACCACGACATTGGAGTCGTCAAAAGTTCTAAGATTGTTAGTTCTGAGCAGAAAAAAGAAGAGACAAAAACATTATTCCTTTTTTTTTTCTTTTTTGGCCTTTTCAAATTCTAACCCGCCACAAAATAATGAGGGGCCACCAAACACGACTAGAGATATTTATTTTTTTATTGAAAAGGACATAACATCCTTCGAAAATCAAGTTTAGTACTAACAAATATTTTTTTAAATGTTACTCATGATTTGACTCTCCATGTGGGAAAGCATCTTCCCCATCCATCTTATAGTTTCCATAACTCATTCATGTCATCTGAAAGTCTCGTCATAATCTACTTCATGGTTCGCAGAAACCCTTGAGCCATTAATCGAGTCTTACATTGCTCAATTAAACCTATTAGGCAAACTCTTATTGGGTTTGATGCCTCTTGGCCTTGGTATGAGATCTCATGTCCGATTTTACTTTTAAGGCTTGGATCTCTCCCTCTATTGCCTTCTTTTCGTTCTTTTTTTGGCAAATCCTTCTCCATATGAGGATATTTCTCTCACTCCAACGTACTCAATTAGTGCTATACCAGTGTATATAGGATTTGAGAAAAAATACGTGAAAGATTTGTTAGTGAGGATTTTGACTTCCATGACCACCATCCTGGTTCATTCTAAGGAGGTGATTCTTGATATGGCCTTGAAATCCTTAGATTTTGATATCCGCCAACAGCATGACCCCTAAGGGGTTCCTATATGCTTTTCGGTCTAGAGGATCCGCTTCTTCAATCATCTGCTTGCAATGAGTACAAATCTGCGGTGGTTTGTACTCTTGTCTTGAGATCTTATTGAAACCATACCAGTCATTATTGGGAAATGGTCTATGTCTACCTCTATTGGGGACTTCCCTTTATCATCAGCAAATTTTCCCTTGTCGAATTGCCTCCCGAATATTCTTCTTAAGGACCATACAATTAGAAGTATTATGACTCCACGAATGGTGCCATTTACAGTACTTCTTTCCTACTAATTCTTCTTTGGGTGGAACTTTCTATTCTTTTACTAATTTTATTTACCCATATGCCAGTAATAGATCAAAGATTTCTTCGGTCCTACTAATATTGAAAGAGTAGTAAACTAATTCTTTGGCCTTAGTCATAATGCTTGACTTCTACTTTGCTTAGCTGGCTTCAGCACTTGGCATGTGTATGGCATTTCAATGATCATTTTGACAATAGCTACTTCTGTTGGCTTCATTTGTTCTTCATCGAAATCATTTGTCTCAACAAAGTTAACACCTCCTCTTCAACCATGTCTTCTGTTCTTTTTCCAAAGCAAGCTTTTCATGTTTGATTGCAATGGTGGACAATTGGAACAAGTCTAAGTAAGGCTGACTTACCATTATCTCTCGGATTTTAGGCATGCCAAAAACATGTTTCCTTAGGTTTGGATCTTGCAACGAAATATGTTTTACCAAGTGTTATATTTTGGTTTTTATTGAAGGAAAATTAGGTTATATGTTAGCTTTGGATAGAGAAGGTCAAATGTGAACGAGACTATGTACCTTATAATCTCGAAATTAAAGAATTCACTGAGCTATTTAATGATAATTAATGTCAAAACCTAATCATTTGCATCATTTAGACATACTTTATATAATAATGAAAGCCCTTTGAAATTAAAGTAGTCTATACAATATCGAAGGCACTTCAACAACGCTAGGTACAAACAAGATGCCTAACAAGGCATTGGTTTCTACTGAGTTTAAGGACACAACGTCATAATCTAATCAACGACGTTGGACAGTGATGATCACCTAGTAGACCACGGTCTGAGACGGATATGAAGATACAACATCGAAATCTAATCAACGACACTGGATAATGATAATAACACCTAGTACACACCGCTATTAGATGTATGTGTGAACACAACGTTGGAATCTAATCAACAACACTAGACTGCAACAACATCTAGCGACCACCATCTTTAGATGAGGATGAGGACACAACGCCGGAATCTAATTGACAATACTGGACAATGGGTTAGCACTAGAATCTAATTGATAATACTTCCCGAGATATAAACACTTGCCATAATTGAATCTACAATGGAAATCTTAAGCTATAGTTAAGCTAAACCTAGGTTAAGATGGCAATATAAAGTAGTTTTGTGTGTTGTTCAGGAAAGGGTCTCTTTGTTGGATAGTTTGTGGTATTTATAGGCTAACTTGGTAATCGTCAATAGTTGGTTACTTTCTCCTCAAGAGTTGCTCCATGTTTCTGGCTAAACCTCCTTATTTATGCTTGTTCAATAACTATATCATGGCTTGCCTAGCAAGTATTAACCGCTCCTCTTTTAAGTTTGGCACTCTTTTAATGGTTCCCACCTATTTTCACTACCAATGTTACATCTTCATCATTGATATTTGGCTTCGACACGTGGCACTCTGTCACTTCATCATGATATTACATGTCTTGGTCTGTCAAAATTCAGCCCAAAATTTTTCAAAATTGTTAATTATATTTTCTCGTATGGATATTTAGAGGCCAAGCCAATGTAAATTATGGCCCATATATGGCTGCGATGACTACTTCAAAGCTTTCTATCTCTTGTGTTTTACACGTGCCCATAGGGATATTTTTGGGTATCAACAATAATAAACATTGTCAATGTGGCAATTTATTTTTATAATAACACCTTAAGTATAATAGTATCTTACTACTGACTTAAATTTTGATGGACATGAATTTTTCCATTGCCAAAGCCAAAGTTTCTTAATTTGGATGTATCTTATGCAATTGTATTTTGAATATAGAGAAAAAAATATTTTATTTCCATAAATGACATAAAGCTTGATAGTGAATTTACCAAATCATCATTTATTTTCCGAGGTTCCTGGGCCAAAACGCCAAAATAAATGTCTTCTCTCATCTCTACAAATTCCATATTAGATTAAGCTCGTCCGACATTTAATTTTGTAACACGTTGAAAATGTTTTTACCACGTGAATTTTGTCAATGAGCAGTGAGAGAGCGTTTGATAAGTATAGTTTTACATTTTCCAATGCGTCAGCACGTCTCATATAATTGATATTTTGAAAGTCGAAATAACTAAAATCTGATGTTGGCTCTTATGCTACTTAATTCCTTCTTTATGGAATTAGTGTCAAAAGCTTCAATCCTAATATTTCCTTATTCCCACTCCGTTTGGTGTACCTCCCGTTCAACGGTGAGAAGGGGCGATGGACCCCTCCACGTTTTGCAGCTAATCATATGATCGACCCTCCAATCGAACTAATATTAAGAAAAGAAATTGAAGGCACCGATGCAACGGGCACTTCCAAGCTCATTGACCTCCTCGGATGACCAAAACTATTGCACAAATCTCGATTGTTATCACATCATGCGAAACGCCATTTTAAATGGACATGAATCCATTAAGTGGTACACGAGCCAAGCCAGCCTCACGCCTTTAACAATTCACGAGAAATTTCTGCGTAGGGCTTACTCTGTTCGGCCGAGCCAATCACAGAATAAGAAAACACACGGATCCGACTGCAAAGCACGAGTTTCCACTCGATTTCTAGCTTCAAAGAGACTCTATCTACCGCAGTATCCGCTAGCGGAGCCTTCATTATATATGATGGACATGCATGATGAGCATCATCTTTGCAATATTCAAAGAAGGAGCGCCAAATGAGATACCCCTCCATCAGTACCTAAGAAATCTCCCTCTATTCTCCAAAAGTATGAAGTGGGGTGGCTGCTTTGTTTTCTTGCTCTGTGTCTTCTCTTCCGATCCGGACTCTCCCAAACCGTGGTGAAGTCTCTTCCTGGACTGCCCGGAGACCTCCCTTTCTATCTCGAAACCGGGTCAGGGAAACCCCTTTCTCTCTCCCTCTAAAAATGCAGTCATAGGATTAGTCAACAGAACATGTGTGTTTGAATCTTTGCATGTGGTTGCTGATTCCTTTCCCTTTTGTTTTAGATACATTGGAGTGGGGGAGTGGGAAGATGTTCAACTGTTCTATTACTTCGTCAAGTCAGAGAGGAGTCCGAAAGATGATCCTTTGGTGCTGTGGCTCACCGGCGGCCCCGGTTGCTCCGCTCTCTCCGCAATCTTGTACGAGATCGGTATGTCCCTTTCCAAACCTCCACCTTAACATGGTTCTCCTCTGTATGCCTTGCCCATTGGCTTTGGCAATTGTCAAGCGTAATGTGGCACAAGAAAGTTATAATAAGCAATCCCTTTTGTCTTCTTGAAGTCAGTTGTTAACACAAGGGAGAGTTGTCTGAACAATTTTTCTTGTGCCACTACCATGAAACATGATAAATAGTACCTGAGCAGAATACCAAAGTGCAAGATTACTCTGCATGCGGTATCAAGGTTTTCGAGAAATGCTCAAACACGGAATCAATCTCACTAACGTTGGAATTGAGATTGTTTTTATCAATCTAAGGATTTTATTGTTGCACAATTAGAGTTTAGTATGAATTTGTTTGGATTAGAGGCCAAATCGAATTAAAATGAATAAACTCAGTTTGGGAAAACTACATTCAAGCTTAATCGACTTTAATTGAATAGAGCTGTTAGGTTATGTATGAAATCAAATTGAACTGAATAACTCTGACAAATGTATTAAGAATATGCCTAAAGTTCAAAAAGTGATTTGGAAAAGGCTGGCACACTATGCTTAAATTTCATGGAAATTTTTCTTTTTGATTGTCCTACTCTAACTCCTCTCTCTCATGTTTTTACTTCGCCCTTTTGTATAGCATGGTTGTTGAACTCCACACTGAAACTAAACGTCCCTAACTCACCCAATTCCCTTACCACTGGGCCATGTGACTAGTCCAGTGGGAAAATGTCATGGACTTGCCTAATAAGTTTTAGGAGATCTAACTACCATCTGGGTTGAATCAGACTAGTAATTTCAATTTGATTTGGCAATTTTAATGTTAGCGCTAATATTTTGGCAGGGCACTCTTTCAAATCAAAATGCGAGCAGAAAAAATTATCCATTAGAGAAATGGTTCCCACCAATTTGGACATGGCTTAAATAGCTAACCATGCTCGTACGCACAAATTATCATTTTCTTTTCACATATATAACACAGTGCTGGAAATAGGATTAAAAGGTTCTTTGATGATAATTACAAAATGATAACCGAATATTATCAATCTCGTACCAGACATAGAAAAGGCTATATTTTAAACCTGTTTATTAATATATTTGGCAGGGTTCTTTTACCATCAGTCTTTATGAATTCTTATACGTGAAGCGTGACATATTGATTACATTGAATGTAGGTCCATTTACGTTCGACTACGACAAATCTACTAGAGACAGACCAGCTTTAAAATTGAATGAATATTCATGGACAAAGGTAACAACAACTATTTTTTTTTTCTTTTCAGGCTATTATCTTTTCCACATTACGCTCATAATTTGATTGGACAATTGCTAAGTATACCTAATCAATGAGCCGGCCAGGGTGAGTGACAAGCCCAAAAGTCATTTTCCTAAACCTTAATGATAAGAAAGATACTTTGTTTTTATGGTCTGGTTTCCAAGGGCTAGCAAGCCATTAGGTTCATAATCAGCTCTATTCATGGATTGGCAAATTAATATTCACACAGGTGGCGAACGTTATATTCCTAGATCAGCCTGTTGGAACTGGATTCTCCTATGCAAATAGCTGGGAAAGTTACAATATAAACGATAATATTTCGGCCGCTGAATCTTACGAATTTCTAAGGAAGGTAAAGAGAAAAAGAGAATCTTCATCTAAAGGAAAATCACTGCATAATTAAAATTTATAATCTCTTTCTAATCTTTTGGCTTTGTTGCTTGAGCTGTGGTTTAGTGGCTTAAGCTCCATCCTGAGTTTCAAAGCAACCCACTCTACATTGCTGGGGATTCTTACTCGGGTATCATTGTTCCAATGCTCACTCTGCAAGTTGATGAAGGTGTGCTTATTTATTCTTTTCTTCATTTGCTATTCAATAAGCATTTATACATGCTATTCTACACGTCAATATGTATATATTTCGAAGATTTATTTAAAGTGTATACTCCCCAAAGTTTAAATAAAACTAAAGGTAAAACATAGGAATCAATTTAAACCCATCGTAGCTTTCACAGAAAGTGATGAGAAATTAATAGGCATACGTTTGAAAATTTTGAAATATGAGAAATCATATTAACATCTCAGAATAATTAAAAATATATACATTTTTTTAAGCTTCTATGTCTTTAGAGGGTCCTTAAAATACAGATAGGTGATTATTCTATAGAGAGATTATCCAAACCTTTTTATTGGACTAATCTTTATGTGTACATGCTAACTATCATGTCTATGTACATTGATTACATAAAAGTTCATCCTTAGAGTGATGATAAATGTCATATATTTAAACTAATCACTTGTTTACTCAGTCAATAGTTTTTTTAATCCTAATTATTTACTTTATAGAATAATTATTTATGCATTTTGGATACGAAAAGAAAACCAAAAAGCCACGAAACATAGCATATCCAGTATCAACACGTTCCAAACAATTAATTTGAGGACTGTTAGTTTTTCTTTAAGCTCATTGTTCCAGATTATTTTTCTTGATATTTAGACAAAGCTTATGTTTAAGGCTAACATGCTTTAATCTCGGTCAATTATGATTTCTACCAGGAAACAATGCCGGTTTGAAGCCTAGAATGAATCTCGAGGTAAATATCACTACCATCTCATAAAGACCCTGTCCCCTAATTTGCATTTCCTTTCTGAAATGATGAAACTTATGATCGAATTTGATTCAGGGCTACTTGCTAGGAAACCCTGCAACAAATATAAGTAGTGACAGGAATTCAATCGTCCCATTCGCGCATTTGAAGGGTCTTTTATCTAATGAGCTATATGGGGTAACGACTTTCATTGTGCCTATAGCATATCATGTGAAAAAATTTCGTGCTTTTCTTTATTGCATAGTGTGTGAAAAGATTAATTCAGATGCATCAGATGCATATTAGATGGACCACGTGTATTGTCATTCTTAGAAGGCGAAACAAATTAAAAAAATTCTTAAGTCACGACCCTATCAATGTCATCATAAAAAGCGAGAAAACAAAGGTAAGAAAGTAAGTTGTGGGATTTCCTTTTCACGTCGATTCTTTCCCCATTAATCACTTATTTGTATTTGATATTGGACCTGAAAATTAATATTTACCTTTTCGATGCATTTCAGTCGGCTAAAATTGATTGTAATGGCGATTATTTCGACGTTAACTTAAGCAATGCTGCATGTGTCAATGACCTTGAAGCAGTGACCAAGGTTAGTGGGCGTTCATTCTGTTTTTTTTTTTCTTTTCTCAACCCTATTTAATGTTTTTTTCTTTATGTCCTTTCCCCCTTTTTGATTATTTTCTTTTCTCGTTGGAAATTTCATGTATTGAAACCTTGAATTTTTGCTTCTTTTTTTCTTTTTTGGACTAATTTAGTGCCTAGAAAATATATATGAAGCAAACATACTCGAACCCAATTGCCTGCTTATGGCTCCGAAATCGACGGTGGGCCGGGCGTGGGACTCCAGCTTGATAATTGAAGACCGTTCACTTCTCCTTCTTCCCACGCCGGGAGCTTCCCGAGTTTGGTGCCGGGTAAGTGCATCGGATTTATGCTTTTACCTTTTGCCATATTTTTTTTGTGTAAAAAAATAAGAATAGTAACTTTTAAGAAGAAAACCCACAAAAATTCTCAAATTATGCTCGTTGTGATGTATTTACCTTGAACTCTTTTTCTTTTCTTTTTTGTGAACTTTAAACTTTTTGATGTGACATAAGAAACCTTAAACTTATACCTATTATGCTTATGATTCTCAAATTATGCCCATTATGCTTTTACCTTTTGCTTTCCAATGTTCATGTAGGCAGAATTCATGATGAAGTACAACCAAGCATTCCTTTAAAAAAAAAAAAAAAAGATTTACCACTAAATGCAAGTTCCAATTCTTTTAATTTTTACATTTAATTTTTTTTGTTATTTTTCATCTATTCCAAAGATAACATGATTAAACCATTAAATAACACTAAACGTGTAAATTTAACACGAATGAATTATGGTAACACAAATTAGACAATGATAAAGCCTACACGTGATGCCAACCCCGAAGTCACGTACCAATGTGAATGGGACATCCCAGATTGGCTCGGGACCCTCATTGGTGCCAAATAAGGACCCCAGGCCTGCTGTTTTGCGGGCTAAAGGCGTTGGACATCTGGTTTAGAGCGCCTTTTTTTGAGCTCCAAATGGGCCCGAATGAACCCGGAAATACCTCGAATGACATGCTTAAGTATTGCCCTAGGATTGCCCAGGACCATCCAATGGACCGCAAAGGGTCCGGCAGTCCAGTGTCCAGCACGTTAAAGGTTATATTGGGAAATTTGTATGATATTTATCTGCAAGTTAAAACGAAAGAATCGTTATCAAATTGCAAAGTTCAAGTTCAATTTTGTAATCGTGTTTTTACTTGTAGAGTTATAACTATCTATACTCATATATTTGGGCTAGCGACAAAGCGGTTCAAGATGCTCTTCATGTCCGAGAGGTATGTCAATTGGTAATATGAATTACATAAAATCACTTTCTTATGTTTTTGGTCTTTATTTTCATATTCTTTTGGTCTATGTTTCACGATTTGTTCTATGATAAGCCAGGGGACAATTGAGAAGTGGGTAAGGTGCAATGAGACTTTATCTTACACATATACTGTCTCAGATGTCATTGACATCCACAAAGACCTCATAAAAAGGGGATATAGAGCACTTATTTATAGGTAATTAAGCATTCTTTTGCAATATGATTTATGAAACTGATATTCTTATATTGTGATGTGTCTAAAGCTTAATTATTTAATTGTGTTTTTTTCTTTCTTTTCACACCATAAGCCATCGATCGAATGACTTTCTTCACTTAATATCATTTCTTAACATGTAGTGGTGATCATGACATGGTCGTTCCATATGTGGGAACTTTAGCTTGGATTGGAACACTGAATTTGACAATTTCTCGAGATTGGGAAGCATGGTTCGTCGATGGACAAGTTGCCGGGTTTGTTTTTGATCGCAACTTTCTAACTTCATTATGTTTTAACTTACTGATAGATTATCCCAAAGCCCCTATACTTAGGTCGATTATAGCGAGTATGGTTCTTGTACTTTTAATAAGTCATGAAAGTATAAGCATCTCTATCCGAGTTACCTTAGAGTAATAATGCATAGTATGTACAGTATCTAAACAGAATTAATTTATTCTTTTATTTGGCTTCTCAGTTGTTTGTGATTACGTTTGGTCTCTTTCTTTCTTGTAGGTATACTACGCTATATTCCTACTTCCCATCCCTTTTAACGTATGCAACCGTCAAGGCAAGCAGATTCATACCCAATAATTTCTGCTTTACAAAATTTATTTTCTCCAGCCTTTTCCCATTTTGATATTCTAATTTCGTTCAAATTGGCTCCTTAGAATTTGCGATTCGTAGGTTGTAAGTGTTATACGAACTGCTTTGTGCAGGGAGGGGGACACACAGCTCCAGAGTACAAGCCCAAAGCATGTTTTGCGATGATTGATAGTTGGTTTGATTATTATTATATTTAGTTCCAAATGTAGCTCCCTTCTAATTCACAGATTTATATAATGAACGTCGTTAATTTTAATAAATATTTGTCTTGTATGCATGGGACTATACATCATCAATTAAATGCGTTGGTGCCATTAAATTAGGACGGTTTGTCGATGCGGATTTTTCCCAACGACAGTGTTCGGTGTAAACGTCCTAAATTTGCTTGTGTTATGCAATTTTATTCTAAAATTCAGTAGTGCTAATATATAAGATAGTTTTGTGGAATTTTTTTCAAAAATAATCTCCACTTTTCACTCCTGTATCAAATTGCTACCTCAAGTTCGAAAACCAACAACTTAGATCATCATATCTCCCACTTCATTTCAAGTTGCATCGATCATTTGGTTCTACAATTTGTATCCAAATTTGCTGCTTCCTCCCAATTTTTCATTTTACCCACTTCCCTAAACCCTAATCCTCCCACCCACAGCTCAAACCCTCTCGTTCCGGCACCGCCACCCCTGCCCGCCACCTGCGGCCGCCGTAAGCCAAGCCACCACTCGCCCCGCCAACTTCTACCTCCCCATGTTCTCTCTTAATCCATGTTCAGGTCCTACAATGTACATATTTCTGATTCTATATGATGTACGCTTGTTCTAGCGACCAAGGGGATTCATCGGAACCATGCCCACCTAGACGTAGCATTGGAAGTCGTACCTCTTTAACAACCTTAACAAATCTTATACGAGCATAACAGTTCCTCATACCTACTACGATCGAAAAATTAGTAATAAAAGAAAAACTTTATTCCGCCACATATATTTATCACCTCTGCATTTAATCTCTAGAATTACGTGACTCGCCATCGCACTTACATATAGTCAATGACTGCGACACTTTCACGAGGACCTTTGAAAGACTGGATAACTCGGTGACATGGAGTTTGCGACACCAAAATGTTACAAAATAACTGAGAATATTTGAAATTAAATGTCACTATTGCAAATCTTTTAACTCTCTATTATTATAATGGTTAATATCACAAAAAATTCCTAAACTGTGATAAATTTACCTTTAAACACCAAAACCTCAAAATTAGTATACCCATAACAAATTTATCCTTCATTATTTTCCAATAAATTTATCATCAAATTATCGAGTTGGATGACAGTTGTATGTAACGCTTTAATTTACGTTTTTTTCGAGAAATAGTTCTTTTCTATTTCTATTCGGAAACAATTTGTATGAAACAGTTTCTTTTTTTTGTATTTATTCGTTTTTTATTCTTGCTTTCACGAATCGCCGTAGACTTTTGACGGTCCTTGCCGACAATTGACCGCAGGTGATCAATGCCGTGCGGTGATTAGCGATCGGTGGCGGTGGTCGGCAATCGGCGACGACCAACGGAATCGACAATCGGCAATCGGGCGATCATGAGCTAGCGGTGGCGGTGGTCAATAGTTGGAGGTGGCCGCGGCAAGAGAAAGGAACAAAAGAAAAATAAAAAAGAAAATTTAGTTATTTATAGAAATTGTTTAAAACCGAAAAGCTACTTTTTTTTGTTTTCTTGTTTTTATTAAAAATTGTTAGAGAATAAAAAAATAGAAAAATTGTTCTTAACAAAGTTTTACCAAACGGATTTATGTTCTTTTTTTTTTTTTTTCCGGGGGAACAAAAGAACAAAAATTGGGAGAAACGGAAATGTTACCATGCAAACCCTAAGTGTATCAATTTAGAATTTTACCCTCTGTTTGTCACAAATATACGAGTTTGTGATTTTTCATGGTATCAATCTAATTAAACGGAAACCAACGGATGAATTGTCACTAATATCCGAGTTTTGGGTTTTAAGTGGTAAAAAAATTAGTTTAAGATAAATTTATTTTTGAGATTTTTTATGGTTAAAAAATGGGTTTGGGATAAATTCTTATTCTACCGTAAATGTATCAATTTGGATTTTTTTAAATATTTACCCTTATTATAAGACGGATGGATGATGACCCTCTTTGTCATCTTGCGCTTCGTATAAGAAGCATCGCTCTAACGTTATCCACAAGCACAAGGCCTCGTGTGGACGAGCAGTCGAGCAAGCATTATCACATAGAGAGAGAGAGAGAGAGAGAGAGATTTAGTGATTGGGGATCGATGATATAGTCGGAAATTTTCATGGCTTCGATTGCACAGAATGTTTTGATGGCGCTGACCGCGACGGTGAACAAGTTCGCCTCCTCCAACGTCCAGGCCGTTCCGAGAGGCGAAGGCTGGCGGCGAAAACCGAGAGCCACTCCGGCGGACTCCCGCCAATCAGTTGCTGGAACCAGACGGTGTCTCCTCCTCCTGTCCACGGTGGCTGTTGGGGACTCCCGGACCGAGATTCTCGAGAGTACTCTCTCTAAACTAGTCTCTTTGCCTTTTCCATCTCCAGTTTTTACCGTTGATTTTCTTTCTATACATGAAGCCAAAATGCTTGTTATATTCGTCGGCCTCAATGGATAGAATTTTTTTTTTTAGGCGAAATAAAACATGACTCGTTTTGCACATTTGTGATATTTTGTACCATCTTGACTCGTTTGTGATATTTTGTATTAATCAGTGTTACTAATTTTGCACCATCTTGACTCGTTTTAGAGTATTTGAAGAAATCGGAGGAGAATAAATCGAAAAATGACAAAGAGGTATGGAGATTCTCATTTTTTACTACCTATCTGGAATTTGTCCTTGCAATATTGTTATAAATATTCTTTGGGTTAATTGATTATAAGTACACTAAATAACCTTTTTTGCCCCTGGAATGGGAGCTCTTTTTTTTTTTTTTTTTTCCCCTTCCAGAGGCTGGAGAGCTACTACAAGAGGAACTACAAAGACTACTTCGAATTTGTGGAAGGGTCATTGAGGAATAAGACGGATCAACTCACTGAATCAGAGAAGGGCATTCTCGATTGGCTTAAAAGTAACAAATGACAAGAGACTGACCATGTTTTCTTAGGACACTCCCTTTTTTTTTTGCCCCTTTCTTATAATTATCTCTTTTTATCGGCATTTGAGGTTAGAATTGTCCAACATTACTTGTGTACGAAGTTGTTATACTTTGTATATACATGCGGTCTCCCTTCACCTGTAAGGTTTTAGATTTTGGGTTGGACATTCTAACGCGATATCAAAATCGGACTCTATCTCAGTTTATTTCACATGGGTGGCTACTTGCTCGTCAAATCTCATGTTGTCTTCCTAATCTCGCTCGTACTTGAAATAAAAGAGGTATCGAAGTAACTTGAATTACTTGTCTAGAAGATTCATTTACTCTTAATGTACATGTGATTTCCCTCAACTTACAAGCTTAAGTTTTTGGATCAGACATTATAACGTTAGCCTTCTAGTAGACATATACTTTTGTTCAAAAAGACTCCTTAATTTGATGTTATCTTTACTCAGGTTGTGTGTATATATATGTAACACGAAATGGCCTGGTTTAAAGGTGGCAAAGGAGCCGTGCCGTCCGTTATCTGTTGGTCTGTGGACCGGTATGGCCTATTTTCTTAGTGAACTATCATTTATGTTTTGATTTATCTACTCGTATTACCTTCAACTAGTAATACATAAGCACACGTATAAACAGGGAATAGTAAAAAGGCCGATGGACCTTAAAAAGAAAGAGGACTATAATGATTTTGGCCCATGGGCTCAATCATAATTCGGAAATTAGAATAGGCAAACAGATGCACACATAATTAAAAAAAAAAAAAATTACACCCAAAATTAGAAACCCAAATTTTTTTTTTTTATGTTGACCCAATGTCTGTTCATTGATTGTGTGGTCGAAAATATTAACAATTAATAAAAGAAAGTTTATTCAAGGCATCTGCTCGGCTCGTTGCTTGTCAATTTCCCCCTTTATTTCTGATATGACTCGTCCAAGTGGTCTTTAGGTGAAGCAATGCTCTCGTCCTATAAAATTTAGCGCTTGTACACGTCGACCATCTAGCTTTTATTTTGCGCAATCAAATCTTTTGTATGTTCTCATTTTGTATGATTAGGTGTTGTTTGGCAACGTTTTGAGGAACACCCAATTCTATTTTTTTGTTCCTCGGAAAAATAGAACAGAAGCGCGTTCAGTAATTTTTTATTTCCAGGAATATATTTAAAACAAAAATAAGAAAAAAAAAATATTATTTATTGTTTCTAGGAACAACTCAAGAAACAAGTTTTTTCTTCATTTTCTTTTTCTCTCTTCTTCCTAATTGGTTGCCAACCTCGGTGATGGCCGACAACCGGCCAGACGAGGGTTGACGACCTTGTCAGAGCCTCGTCGACCCTCGGCGAGGTTGCCTAGAGCTCATCGGCCATCGGCGAGGCTCAAGGGAGCCTCACGGTGGATAGGTGAGGCCCCCCCGAGCCTCGCGATGGCCGGGTGAGGCTTGGCCTAGCCAAATTTGGACGAGGTTGAGCCTCGCCAGATTTGGGGGAGGTTGCCTTGCCCAGCCATGGCGAGGCTTGAGGGGACCTCGCCAGTGGCCAACAAGGCTCCCCCGAGGCTAGCAACCTCACTAGTCCTCATCTAGCCAATCGTTGGCCAGCCATGGCCAAGGTTGACGACTAGCTAAGAGGAAGGAGAAGAAAAAAAAAAAGAAAAAAGGAATAAAATTATTTATATATTAAAAGAAATTATAAATCACAAAAATATTTAGAGTTGTATCAAACGTATTTTTGTTTTTAAAACAAAATTTTTTTATAGTTACCAAATACCTTAAAATGCTCAGAAATTGTTCTCGAGAACAGAAATAAAAAAAATTATTTATGAAAAGAAACTGTTTCCGGGAACAAAAATCTTATCATATGCACCATTAGGCTCTCGCTTGTTTTGTTGTTTTCCCAAGTTGTTGTTTCGCCAATAGGGCACCAATTAGGCATCGCAGTAGCATTGTGCCTTTTTTGCCACATCGGTAATGCCTCGTCGTTAATTGAATTTCGCAGTTTACTAAAAGGAGTTGACCATAGAATCTGATTGTACCAAAAGAGAAAATAATAAGAATTGATTACACAAAAATAAAATTTAAAGGACCAAACGATACAAATAAAGAAAATTAGAAAACTCAGATTGGATATAAGTTAGAGGATGAAATCATGCAAAAGAAACTTCAGGATTAGAATTGCAGCTAAATCCGTTATCCGGAATGTTACCAGAAAAAGGAATGCAGGTGCTCTTACCCTGTTTGGAATTAGCTTTTTCTTTATCAATGTCAAGTATATTATAGCTTTAATTAACAATTATGAATTAGGTGTTTCTTTTAAATTCAATAAATATATTTTCAAAGCATGATGGATGCAACAACATGGTTATCCTTAGTAAAAAAAATGTATATACGCTCTATTAAAATTCCTTTAATTTTGTTGAGGAGGAAAATGAATAAAAATAAGAAAATAAAAATAAGAAACTAAAAGAATTGCCATCGTTTAATTATTTTCAGCAATAAAGTTTAATTATTCGTCAAGACTTCTTTTTATATCGTGTTGGTAATCTTTTCCACGCAAAATTCTGATCGCGACTTCAACAAGTAGCTTCGCAAGGTCAAGAGATTGGTTGGACTGTCCGCTGTCTTGAGGAAGACTTGAGAACCATATATGACAAGAATTATTAATGAATCATGATGTGTTTCTGGTAACGATAGTCGCTAGAACGACAAAAAAAAAAGAAAAAAAAAAGTTCATTTAAGTTCCTATTTTTCATAGAAAATGGCCCAAAAAAAAAAAAAAGTGGTCCTATTGCTAAAAATTCTGCACTTTAAAAATAAGAAAATATGTGCTTTCAAAATCAATGGGAGGTGAACTATTCAAATTGCCTCAAAACTAGTTGATAACATTTGACTGCTTCGAAAAAATAAAGAAAATATATGATAGCACAAAAAATAAAGGGACAAGTTAAAAATAAATCCGGAGTTGAGGTAAGTACTTGCATTTTTCAGTTTTACATTTAACGACCATTTTATCCACACCAAATAATCATGTGATTAATTTTAAACCACCTCTTTCTTTTTAGATTGCCCTACTACATTGATGTGATTAAAAACTAGTTTACTAGATGTACACTTTAAATAGTATGCACCTTAACTTTTGGGATAAATATATTAAAAGTTTTAAAATTTATTATAAAAATATAATTGAATCTTAGAACTCTCAAAATGTGTAATTAAAACATAGAACTTGCTACACAGTTAACGAAGAGATTTGATTGCATCAACTTGATAGACTTAAGGATTTGATTACACTTTTTGAAAATTTTAGGATTCGATTACATTTTTGCTATAAATTTTAGGATTTTCAGTATACTTATTTCTTAAATTTAAGAAAACTTTTATGCTCCTAATATCGGCTTGAGAGGATGACCTAGTTGGACACAAGAAAAATAAATAGAATCGATGACACTGCATTAATAAAGGGACAAGTTACAGAAGCACATGCAGTTTTCAGTCCGATAACACTCGACATAAAGAACATTTTTCCATCCTCGCTTTTACATTTAATGGTCAATTTTCATCTGGTACCAAAGAATCATGCAATTTTATTTACTAAATCTTTACTTTATTCCCTAAAGAGTGCCCCCTTCTACTTTTATATGTTGTACTAGCATGAAATCCTAGACCCTCTTTTCACACCACCAAGCTCCACAACAACCAACATCGTTATCCTATTAATGTCGATCATTAGCATCACCACCTCTCTCTGTCCCTGAGAGTGCCATGAAAATCCCATATTTGACATCGTGGAGCTTTGATGACCAGAGGTCATGGAAGTCATGGATCACCTAAGGGTTGAGGTAATCCATCACAACCTTAGGTCAAGGTCACCACCACGGCAACCTTGACTCGAAGTCATCCAAGCTTGTGCCATGGCAAAGCAGAGAGAGAGAGAGAGGCCGATGTGTTAGCTGGGTTCACTCCCATGTGAAGGGAAGTTTCATGAGTTCTTGCAGTTCAAAAGGCCAGCCTGAAATTCATATGATGAGTTATATGGAGAAATAAGGTTTCTCACTATGGTAACCACAAAAGACATAATAACAAGAGAAAAAGAGAAATCAGAGAATTTGGGATTTTGAGCAATATCTTATTTACATCAAGCTAGCATTAGAGGTCAATTCGTGGTTCAATTGAGCTGAAATTTTGTCAGCATGTTCATGGTACAATTTTCTCGAATCTGAATGGTTTGATTTTCGTTTGAAGCTTCATACATTAGGTTTTTCGTGAATTGATCAAAATCTGCATTTTTGGTCAGATTTATCATTGATCTCTTGTGAAATTCATGTGTATTGCCAAAAATTATATTATTGAGCTCTTTGCTACTATATACCTTTAATATTTGTTAGAGAAGAACATTGAGAAGAACATTCTTCACCCAATTTTATTGATAGTGAAGATTTTTGAGTGGACTCCGATCCCGTGACTTTTGATCTCCCCACATCGATGAGGTTTTCCACTTAAAAAAAATCGTTGTGTTCGCGTGCTTGGTATTTATTTTACTTTATTATATCAATTCCTATTAGGTTTACACAAAATGGGAGATTATTTTATTTTATTGCGTTGATTTGATATTATTTGAATTGTTATCGTTCTTTCATCGTGATGATGACATTAGAGCGATGATGTTTGAAGGTGGCTACGGCCACCGACAGTTGATGATGGTGGGGGAGATTAGTGTTGAAAAAGATATGTTGCGGTAAGGGGCTTTAGGAGATTTGTAGATAGGGTTTTCAAAGAAGGGTAATCTATTTTTTTCCCTTATGGGATCTTGTCCAAGATTGCTTTAGGAAATTTCTTGTCCTTTATATCATATCTTATGATACCTTGATTGATGGTAAAATCATGGAATAGCACATGGAACGCCTAAGCCTCTTTCTAGAGACTCTCACATAGGTGAAATTGTACTTCAATCACAAGAAATGTCTTTTCGTGCAAAACCGGGTTAAGTTTTCTTAACTTTATTAACGCCTAAGCGTGATATCATCATCAATCCCAATAAAATTCAACCGCGCCCCGAGCCCAAAACCCTTTTGATAGAAGAGGTTTAGATGGATTAGCTACTATTAGAAACCCTAATACTATCATGGTCTCGGTGGAAATGAGTAAAAATTCAGACGGATCACTTCTAAAGCCTTTTAGGAAAAGGAAAAAAAAGCCACAAAAACACCAAACTATGCCAAGTGTGATATATATTATCTTAAAATTTTCTTTTTTCATGCATAAAAAATCTTGAACTTGTACTCATTAGATATATTTATCTTCCATCAAGGTCTGTCAATAAGCACCGTTAAAAATCTGCATACATGAACGCTAGAAAGCAAATGATGTCGACATATAAAAACAATGTTATTTTGACAAAAAAAATCATCAAATTAAATCTCGATTGAGAATAAATGTATCACATGGGTATAAGTTTAGGGTTTTTTATGACACAAAAAAGTTTAGAATAAGTGTGTTATAATAGGTGTGGTTTGGATTTTTTATGTTACAAAAAAAATCAGGATAAAGATGTAATCATGGAAATAATTTAAGTTTTTTTATGGATTTTTCTCAATGAATGGTGATACCACTAGGAGACAGTGATCTTAAGGTGGATGAGGAGGCAGGTAGGGCCGACGTAGCAATTACAAGTAAGGAATTGAATATGCTATTTTATTGCCTAAAGAGACGACCGAGATGCAATGACCTGAGGTAGGTCGATCCACCAAGTTCGACCAAAAGGAAGATGACCAAAGACACGAAATTGACCAGAGATTGACTTGCCATTCCATGATGAAGCCATTAATGGTTCATGAATAGCACGATTTTTTATTGTTCGTATCTCTGATTTCAAGGGGTTAAAAGGATGAATGTGTGCTTCGTAATTCGAAGTGTGTAGAGCACAAACTAGTTCTAGGTTTTTTTTTTTTTTTTTGCATCGGAAATGACACTAATATATTTAATTGCAAATGATAAAGGGGTCAAGCAAGATACCTGCTTAATGAATCGAACAGTCGCATCAAATTCATCGTGATCATTCTTGCGAAGTTTGGAAGATGTGGTGCATAGAGTTGATTAATGGCATATCGATTGGTCCACGTATATGTGACCAATATGCCATGAAGCCGCATGCGATGTGCATCAAACTTTCATCAGCAATTCAAAAGATGATGAACACATTACTAATTTTTCCAGACACCATGTCATTTCCACATCGCTTCTCTGTTAGTGAGTTGCCAACAAATTGTCTGTATTTTAATGAAAGTGCACCAATTCCCAAAAAAAAAAAAAAAAAAGTATTTAATGTATTGATTGATCGAAACCAAAGAGTAACCCAATTATTAATTTCACTAGAGCTTAATGAGAAGGAGAAACTACCCGCCATATCTCTATTACTAATAAAACTAACACAAGAGCAAACTTTGTCTCAAACTTTTACAAAACAATTATCCATGACAATTCCATATTTATAATTAAAATAAATTACAATACTTATAACTAATTGGATAAGAACCCATGATTTACGATAATCAAGATGATTGTTAATAAGATCCGGCTCTACCCAACTTTTTCTGGCTCACCTCAACATTCCCCACTTGTCCGACTGGATCCATGAATTTCTCATCATTAAAATTCAAATTCAAGTTGATTGCCAAGGTTATGCGAATTCAATTATCTGAATGCTTTGTTTTTTGGTATGAAAAGGAGGCTAAAATTGAATACAAAAATTTAACTCGTGAAAATTCATAGCTAAGTAATTGTTAGGTGAGGCTTTAATACCCGTCTGCAACAAAATTGGCCTGTCTTGAACAATGGGCTATTTGAACTTTTGAAAAGGCCTTCAATATTTCCTTGCACTTGCTGATGATAGGCTGAACTTCCCAACTTAACTGCTGTGAACTGTTCATGGCTTTGACTAGTTGCGAACTATCTCGACTCCAACAGTAGCACTTCGTGTCGTATAGGGAAGAGAAAATTGAGGGCTTCCCACAGAGCTAGGGTTTCTGCCATTAAAGGGGATGAGGCTCTTATTTCCTTCGCTACTCCTCCCAACAGCCTCCCCTCCGAATCGCGGCTAATGCAAGCAATGGAGTTCTTCACCGAACCAGGTACATATGTGCCATCTATATTTATCTTCAACTCTCCCGCTTTCGGTGGAATCCATTTTACGAGGAAGTGCAATCTCCGGGTTTGCAGATCTGCTATTTGCGTGAGTTCTCCATGCCTCATCCGCTCGTGTGTCTCCGGGTGGTGTCGGATCCGGGTTCGCTGCCGGGCCTCTTCGTGCTCGGCTCGCGTAAATGAGCGGAGCTTTCTTCATCCATCGCACGGTTCCTCGGCCTCCGCTCAAAGATCCGTTCGAAGACACGATTTTCCGTTCGGCTTGCCCGCTCTCCATCCCGGAGTATCTTCTTCACCTTGTTTCTCCGTCGTAGTTCGAGTTTGCCACTCGCCATGCGGTCTTCTAGTCCCAGATCCGCCCTCTACTGCCTTTCTATTCTTTCGATCTCTTTGGTGTCGTTTGGTCTCTCGTTTCTTCCATTACAACTTCTTGAGTTTCGGTTCGTTGATTGCGTGGGTTTTCGTCCATCGGCCGTGGGTCTCGGCAGGTCTTCTAATATCTTGATTTCTCTGTCCCAGCAGCTTCGGAGTCTCGGATCTCATCTCTTCTCTACTTGCTCTGTTTCCCGAACCCGCGAAGCCGCCTCTACTCGTGAATTTATTATTCTTAATTTATCACCTAATAAAACATGAAGTGACTCTCTAAGAGGCAATGAAAAGAACATAGCGTTCAAGCACTTATAAATTCCAGAATTAGTAAGCCAGCCAATAGGACGATTTTCTTCCCGAAAATCTTATTACACTTTGAATCCAAAGTGAGAACTTAACAGTCTTTCGATATTTTTAAGTAAAGCAAGGCCAACATTATCAACCATAAGCTCTAGACTAACAAGATCATTGATGACTTTTAGAGTCAATCTTAATAGTGATCTTGTGAAAATCAAGTTGTTTTAGCAAAGTTTAGTCCCAATTACAATACCCAAAATTCTGCTTGTGTCGATGAACATTTTCTCTAAAACGTGGCAAAACCATCAAGTTGATCACCCTTTTCATTTCTTAATAAACCCCCTACACTCGCAAATCCTAATTCCTATCAATATTCACTTTAATCCACCTCGAAGGAGGAGAGATCCCATCCGATCAAAATTGGAAAAGTTCCCAACCCACCTTGCATCTAGTTCTTTATAGACAAAGCCTCCATGATTTTTTTTTTTTTTTCGTATTGTGTGTGACCAAATTTTTATATAGAAACCATATAAAAGCACATTCCCAAAAAATGGACCAAACATCGTCATATCACGTTTTCAACACTTTTTCCAAGTATTTCTTCTTCAAACGCAAAGCATACGCTGTTCTCTTTCCTTTCTTCTCCTTTTTGATGTTATGAAATTGAAAGGAAGAAGATCTATTTTATACGGTCAATTTTGGGAACCTACTCCTAAGTATATTTTAGAAACGACCCGAATAGAGACGCAAGCTTCACGCGGTGCTTTCTCCCTCAAATCGCCTTTCAGCCCACTCCCGCTTCCCCCGTTTGACAAATGCACGAATTTTGCCTTTTCCCTTTTGGCTTTTTCCTCTCTCTCTCTCTCTCTCTCTTCTTATTTTATTTTTTTTATAAAAGAAAAATTGAATTTTTTCTAGTATTTTCCCTTTTGATAAGAAACGGTAACAATCACGTCTTCTGATGCTGATTCGCTCCTCAACAAATCAAATCACACACGAATCACAGCCCTCGAGCTCCCGCCGACCGCCACGTGGCGAAATCGGGACCCTCCATCAGTCTGATGACGGTTGCCACTGCTGATTTGCAAAGATCACTGTGATTCGGACGGTAATGATGGCCCCCTTCCTTTTTGATTCAGCAATTGCCACTTACATCCCACCTTTCCCTTTTTAATTCCATTTTAAATTAGGAATCCTCGATTCAATAATTGGATAAAATCCCGATTAACGATCCGAAACTCGTCTTTATCATAACAGTCCTAGGGCCGGCTTGAGAATTGAACTCGAACTTGAGTAAAAAATTATACCACGCAAACGATTTGTGACATATTGATTACATGATGAATAGACTTCCTAGTTGATCAAATCCAATTCTCCGATTTTTATATTAGAAACTTATTAGTCTCGTGTAAATCAGCCTAAAATCGGTTGGGTAAAGTTGATTTGGTCGAGCTTCTTTCACACGGAAAACTAAATTTTGAATTCGAATTTGAATTTCTATAAAAAAATTAATAATATAATTCGCTTAGTCTGAACCGCCATTATCACATAAAAAATTATATTATTAAAGTAAGCGGACCACGAAAGATCTTATCAATTGCAGCACCAAACACTCCCGTTGTCTTTTTATTCATTTACAATCCACGTAAAATAAATTTAAAAAAGCTAAAAAATAAAAAGAAAAAAAAAATCACTAAAAACAAAGTTATAAAAATCCTCTCCTGACCCGTCTCTCCCTCCTTTCTCTATCATCACTCTTTCTCTCTCTCTCTCTCTCTCTCTCTCTCTCTCTACAAGTTCTGGTTTTGCTCGCAGACGAGGAGGAGGAAGCAATCTCTCCGACGGCCGCCGGGAGCCGATCTCCGCCGCGAGAATGAGCTACTACAACCAGCAGCAACCCCCCGTTGGCGTCCCTCCGCCGCAAGGTCAGCCGCGAATCCCGACCCCCCGATCGACCGGCGATCGACTCACTTCCGATTTCGCCGAGCTTTCGCGCCGGTCGATGGATGGGTCTTCGTTTCTTGGGCGAAAGTTCCGATCTTTATCCCCCTTAGATCCGCGTCGGGCCGGCGGTTTCCGGCGACGGATCTGGTGTGGGGTTCGGCTCCGTCGTCAAGAATCTGACCCTGTTTGGTTGCGTCTATTAGGTTATCCGCCGGAGGGGTATCCCAAGGACGCGTACCCGCCCCCCGGGTACCCCCCGCAGGGCTACCCCGCCGGGTACCCGCCGCAGCCGGGCTACCCGCCGCCGCAGTACGCGCCGCAGTACGCGCAGCCGCCGCCGCAGCAGCAGCAGTCGAGCACCACCGGTATGATGGAAGGCTGGTACGTCTCCTAACCTTGTTCGTTCTTCTCGACTGGGATCGGTCTTATTCGTGTAGCCAAACATGCGGTTTCTTCGGTTTTCTCGTCGCATCCGCCAGGTCGGGCGACTCGACCCGAACGGGTCGGGTCTAGCCCGGTTCTATGGGCGTCTATCGGGGCCGCCGGTCGCCGACGATCCGGCGGGTGATAGAGAGTCTGGTCTGTTTCGGCCCCGATTCGGCGGCTGCCACCGCCGGAACTCCTGGCCACTTTGACAGAGGGAGGAGTAAGCGGGTCGGGTTCGGGTTCAGTTTGGCCAGTGACAAAATCAAATTCAATTTTTGGGGATTTAGATTAGGGAAAATCTGTTTTGACCCTGATTCGGCGGCGGCGGCGGGCCACCGGAACTCCTGGCGACTTGACAGTGGGACGGAGTAAGCGGGTCGGGTTCGGGTTCAATTTGGCCAGTGACAAAATCAAATTCAATTTTGGGGATTTAGATTAGGGAAAATTTCAGTGATCTGGTCAATTGGGTCTCTTGAGTATTTTTATCTTTTGGCTAATTCAAGATGATGAGTAGAGTTTGGTGCACTGAAGTATTCTATTGAATTACGAATCAATTGACAAATTCTTAATGACTAAGTAAAAATTAAGGAGTTTTTCTTAACAAGTTCTTTCTTATCAAAACATCAAATCGAATAGGGATGGAGATTTTCTTCGCCGTGTTATGTGTAATCAATACTTTGGAATCAAGCCGGATGAAAATGGGAGCCTCCACCACTTGTGGTGGTGGAGGTGCTAGGGTTTTCGGAAAATGGGCAGTCAGCGCGGGTCCCCGGTGTTGGGAAAACCGAGGTATCTTCACATAGCTTTCGGGACCACCCATCGATGAGTTCCTATCCTATCCTATCCTATCCATCTAGAAACCCTTTGACATAGAGGCATGCGTGATCAATGTGCTGGCATTAGTTGACCGGGTTCATTGCACAATGCTCAACTAGGGGTGAGATGCACCTTTTGGGATGCAACCTTGAAAGCGTTCAAGAACTCCGGATAAACATTTCGCAGCAGATATAGTAATTACTAAAATAATATAAAAATCGATTTTGACTTTCTATAATTCGATATCGCATTTACAGAATTGCTTGAGGATACATTTTATATGCAATCCATTCGGTAAGCTCCCTAGTCAGGCGGGCGATTCGATAGTGATAGTGGGGTCAATATATATTTTACCTTACTGTATACATCGGGTCCTATGTTATTGGCATGGTAATGCTCTCATGTAATTGATCAATTAGTTTGGTCGAAATGGTGAGGTTTTAAGAGTAGCATAACCCTTTACTATGGTCTAAATGCCCTTTTTTTCGGAAAATTATTGGTGGGTAAATGCCGAAAATTGATGCTAATCTTGGGTTTTTTTTTTTTTTTAAATTCTAATTTGGGAATGGTGAATGCAAATTGCAGTTTGGCTGCACTGTGCTGTTGCTGTCTTCTGGACGCTTGCTTCTGAGGAGGAAAGCAACAAGACTGAAAGTGTGATTTTCATGTGAAGGAGAAGGACTCTTTTGTTATTTGCTTTTCTTATTATTGTTATTATTATTATTATTATTATATTTTCCGCCTTTAATTTGTGCTCCCACACCGACTCCTCAAATAATACGAACTCTGCTTGTCAATTTGTAAGTGTATTTCCCCCCGCCCATGTGGTCGATGTGTTTTGTCCTAGAATCTGTACCATGCCGCTGCTGCTGCTTAAAGTCCCACATAAATTTGTCCTTATCTTCGTGGAGCCAGCAAATCCGATTTCATTGTACCACCTAGGGGTGTGCAATCTGGTCAATGTGTTTTGTCCTAGAATTTGTACCATGCAGCTGTTGCTGCTTAAAGTCCCACATAAATTTGTCTTTATCTTCGTGGAGCCAGCAAATCCAATTTCATTGTACGACCTAGGATGCGCAATCGGGTTGGGTTTTCAATTCGAGAAATCCAACGTAACCTAACCTACTTTACAACGGTCGATTCTAGGACGGTTCAAACTAAGACTGGTTCATTTTTCGAGTAAAACCTTTCGGGGATTGGCCTTTGCCAATATGACATTTGATTCCTTACTTGAAACTAATTATTCCCACCCTGAAACCTACCTTAAATGGTTCCTGGATAGAATCGGTTCTTATGGGGAAGGCTGGTTCTCGTTTGCGCTCTCTCTCTCTCTCATTTTTGTTTATGTAAATGGTGTGCTATATTGTATAATATGTTGCTTAAGTCCTCACAAAAATAGACCTTGCCATCCCCGTTATTAAAAATAATCTCGCATCATTCTTATATAGGGTTTTCGACAAGATGGTACTAGAGCTACCAAGTCCAATTTCTTTGTACCATCACTTGTGTACATGTACTCGTTGACTTTAATTAGTTCAATCTTGAGCTGATAATGATTTTAAAAATGGGTTTCGATGGTCTTAACAACGATTAAATATGAGAGTTAATCGAAGTATGTTCTATTCAATCGAAGGAAAATTATTGGGTTAGAATCTGTAGAACCATATGGAGTAATTACTGTTCTTTCTTCTTCTTTTTTTCATTTTTTCTTTTGTGATCTTTTCGTAAATCGATTTGGGCGTGTGGCGGTGGGTTGCGTGGTAGGGTGGGGGGAAGGAATTTTCCTCCTTGCTTTTGGGGTGCGGTAGTGTGTTGGAAAAGAAGATTGAAGAAGGGAATATTCGCATGCTCTTTTGGAAGGTGTAATGTAGAAAGGATATATACGAAATCAAGAAAATGTCAAATCATGTCATTGTGGATTCCACCTTGTTTGATCTCATGTCGCGTCGATTCAATGCATCCATTTTTCGGATTTAGGCTGGGTATATAGTGAAATAAATTCGATGATTATTCTTACAACGTTGCATAATAAATTTGTGAATTATTTCATCCATACTTTTATGATATCGATTTTTTTTTCTTTATTCTCATAATAGTGACCATCTTACATTCATATCTTGAATGTAATAAAATTTTCAAAAGACTAAATTTTTCGTCAAACAATTGTAGTCACTAAGATGTCTCTAGATAGTGCAGCACAAGTCTTTCAAAAGTCTAGTCACGACCTCGCGTTTATCACAACCTCAACTACTGTGGTAAATTTCGACCAAAACAAAAAAACTAGGGTCATGAAGATTATTACTATGAAATTATTGGATTGACTTGACTAAAAATGCATTTGTGGAGTCACCTCAAGAGAAAACGACGCTTGGGAGACGACCACAAGAGGATGATGTCTTTTTCCAATTGCATCCTACCAGCTTTGCATGTTGGCACATGATACCAACTCATCTTCTTTTTCCCTCTCCCGATTAATAAAATCGGAATTTTTTTAAAATAATTATTTATACCATTTAAAATAAATGACCAATAATTTTTATTTATTATTTTTATAGGTGATGAAAATATTCATCATTCATTAATTTTTGCAATCGACACTGAGCGATTAATTTCGTGACTTTTTTTTTCTAAATCATTCATTTTTCATGGAATAAACCGAGCCAATCCCTTCATTAATTTTGAGGAAAATTAAGTTTTTCGTCAAACGATTGTTGTCACTAAGATGTCTTTGGGCAATGCAGTCCAAGCCTTTTGAAAGTCTAATCACAACCCGTGTTTATCACAACCTCAACTACTGTGGCGGATTTCGACGAAAACCCAAAAAACTAGCGTGGTGAAGATTTTGGTCAATAGGAAATTATTGGATTGACTTGACTGAAAATGCATTTGTGGAGTCGCCTCAAGAGAAGACGACGCTTGGGAGATGGCCACAAGAGGATGTCATTTTCCAATTGCATCCAACCACCTTTGCATGTTGGCACATGATACCAACTAATTTTCTTTTTTCCTCTCCCGATTAATAAAATCAGAAAATATCTTTTAAAAATAATCATTTATACCATTTAAAATAAACGACCAATAATTTTTTTATTTTTATTTTTATAGGTAATGAAAATATTCATCATCCATTAATTTTTGTAATTGATACCGAGCGATTAATTTTGTGATTTTTTTTTTCTAAATCATTCATTTTTCACGGAATAAACCGAGCCAATCCCCTCATTAATTTTGAGGGAAATTGTAGGAAGAGATTACCCAATTTCTTGGCAACAGGAACCTTTATTAAAAAAAAAAAAAAGTGTTTTGTCCCATGTTCAATCCTTTTCTAAGTTCAACATCAATATCATGCGTTTAGTCAGAATGAACGTGGGAACTCCACTCATCGCGGGGAAATTAATCCAAAAAATATTCCAAAAAAGAGAGAAAAAAATAAACATTAAAAAGAATAGTAGTTTGGCTTTTGCGTGAAGATGTTGCTTTCGTCCCCATGCTGTCCTTATCATTCGAATTTTTCTCCTTTTGGCCAAACATTTATCATTTGATTTGTCCATTATTTCAAACGATATCCTTATAAACGACCCTTTTGGATTTGAATTGGTTTGACGGGGTAGTGAGAGAATCCTAGTCCTTGTATGGTTCCTCTTGAAGATTCTAACTTTTAAGAATTTACACAAATACAAGTACATTTTCTTTTTGGGAAAAGGGGGCCCCCGCTCCGCCCCGGGGGAAGGGGGAGTAGAATTTTTTAAGTAATATTCATAATTCAAGGATATATATATGAAGGTATTTCTCTTTCTCTATCTATTCTTTTCAATTTTAAACTCAAACTTTTGAATTGTAGATAGAAAAGATAAAAGTATTACAAAAACAAATTTTTGGTTAACACATTTGCCACCTTCTAATTTTTGTCGTGCGGAAATTCCCAAACTAATACCTTATAACACATTTATCTAGTCTCATAAATTGGTGTGCCTAACCCAAATCTAGAATTCTGTTCACTATCCTTCATACATTACACGTGGTAGAAGATAATAAGATATATCTAAGGTAGAGAACGACAAATCCAATGTGGAAATCTACATTGTTGACACAAACTTTTTAACGAATAGTAGATTTGGGTTAGGGAAACTAGCCTATGAGGCAAAGATTACTTTAAGGGTAAATGTGCTATTAGATATAAGTTTAGGATTTAATGGTATTAACTCTTTGTTTTTTTTTTTAAATTTTATTTGTTTCTTATTGATGAGATTTTACTGAAAAATTTAAATCGATTAAATAAATAATTATACCATTGAAGGGTACATATGAGAAACTATTTTCAAAATAAGCCATATCGTTAAGAGTATATTTGAAAGGTGGTTTCTTTAATCTATCCGTTTGTTTTATAAGTCTAAACTGAATGAGAGATATAACTCGGCATACTCTCTATCTACCCTTTTACTGAAATTTAATCTCAGCAAAAGATAACTCCTTGGAACCAACATCTTATCTAACTCCAACTTTTTACCATATATATATGTCAATGGTTTGTTCATTAAGGTTGTAGCAACTTCGGAAGTTTTGCCAGGAGACATAATTGGAGGTTCAGCAGACATTATTTGCACGGTCGATTTGCTCTTCTGCATCAGTTCAGTGGATTTCCTTCTCTCTTGGTTTGATTATATTTGCTGAGGCTATATAATTTTGAGTCTTGTATGTGATTCAAGAGGCCTATCACTTTGATTTGACTACTGAGGAGAGTTTGATACGGTGCCAAGATGCGCATATATGTACATATTGCCTATGACCATGTACTGATATGGAAACATGTGGAAAGTATGTGATGTATATATGTTATGTATCGTTTGGTGCGGAACTGTTTTATTCTTTCGAACTTTATGACATGTCTAATCCATTGCATTCTGAGTTGATTCATAGTTAAGTGAAACCGGTTTTGTAGATTTTGAGTAGTTTGATCGTGGAGTTTATGGATCGTGTACTTTTGTGGAATTAGTTTGGCTTGTTCTTAACCTGTAACATTAGTTCGGACAGCACTGTCGCCGACCGTGATAGTTTTCGACAGGATCGATGATTGACCTGTGCAGGCACTTCTGTGGCTGCTCTTTGTGCAGGGCTAGGAGACATGAAGGCTTTCTCAGGATTCACCATGCCGTTGCTTCTTTGTCTCGCATTCGTGCTCTTCTACTCAGGATCAGGTTCTAGTTTCTCTCGTTTATCTCCCTCTTTTGTTTGCTTTGTTTGCTAAATCACATGCCCCTCCAAGAACACTTTACCAGACTCCCTTTAGTACTATGTGATTCTTTTGTGTTCTCCTTGATGCTTTGAAAAAGGTTGACTGTTGGATTGTTTTACCTGTTGTGATGTAGTAGTCATGGGCAATTAAGCTAATGCTTTCTCGTTTTAAGCCATTCCAGGACAGGTCACGCAGGATGCCTTCAATGATGTTTACTATGATGCATCAGCAACAACACAGGCAAGATCAAATTCCTAGACACCATTTTGCGAACTTTAAGCATGTCATATTCGCGATCATTGCTAAGTTGAATTCAAGCACAAAGAACTGGATATTGATCTTAGACAATCAATTATTCCGTGCATTGGTTTTTCAAGTAGTTCACATTTTTGGTCTCCTGATGATACGTAGCTAAAGCTTCCAGGAAACAGCTTGCAATCCTAAGCTAAACATATTAAATGTTATTGAATTCGATGTTTGGTGAATTCAATGCTAATTAGAGAATTCTGAAGCTTCTATGCGTACGTATTCGATAAGCAGTGTCTAGCAGAGCCAGGGATTACCATGTATGGAGGCGGCATCATAGTTAACCCGCAGTTTACCTACGGCACATACGGATGGACTGTATCTGGGCAAGGAGAGATTGCAGAACGCGTATCGCGTACCAACAATGGGTTCATGGCGGCGTACAATAGGAAACTTCCACTGGACAGTTTCTCCCAGAAAGTTCTACTCGAGAAGGGCAAGTTCTACATGTTTTCAGGTAATTATTCCCTCTGCGATCTCCACAAAGATTATTGTATGCTCCCAGTACGCGTACGTATGCGCCTATACTTGCATGTTGGAGTTGTTCATGTGAAGCCCACAAGCTTGTGACATAACAAGGGATGTGAAAACATGAATTTCGGTGAAGTTAAAGATGAATGTTACTCATGTTGAAAGTGGTGATTTTGCAGCTTGGGTACAAGTCAGTGAAGGAAGTGAGACGGTATCGGCAGTATTTGGAACTGGAGGAGGCGAGTTTGTTCCCGGAGGCAGCGTCGTGGCTGAGCATGGTTGCTGGTCATTGCTAAAAGGAGGCATCGCTGCGAACTCTTCAGGACCCGTCGACCTCCTTTTTGAGGTGAAAGGCATTCAACTTTTTTGGTCTATCTAATTATGGTGAACATATTTCTACTAGTCAGTGCTTTATTAGGTGTTATTAGAAGATCAGCACATTCGAAAATGAACTGTATTCAGGATGCTAAATCAGACGCTTAATGTATGATTGTCACTCTTACTTTCCACGTTGAGTGATCAATTCTTTTGAATTTTACCCTTAATTCATCATTAACTTTGCCAAGATTAAACCTTTGTGAGAACAATTTCATTGAAAAGTTTCAAGCTACATTAGGTGAAGAGCTAATATTAAGCATACATTGATACCAATTGCTGATTGTCGCAGAGCAAGAATACCTCAAAGGAAATATGGGTTGACAATGTCTCCCTGCAGCCATTCTCGAAGAAGCAATGGCGGTTTCACCAAGACCAAAGCATTGAGAAGGTAAGAGTTATGAGTTGAATTGTATCTTGTGCCATAACAAACTGCGGCAAATTTCATAATTGCAGGTGCGGAAGGGCAAAGTGAGGTTGCAAGTTACTTATCCATATTCAAAAGCCGGAGTTGGCGGAGCCACAGTACTCATCAAACAAACCAAACCAGGCTTTGCATTCGGGTGCGGCATGAACTCCCACATTCTCAAAAGCACCGATTATCAAAACTGGTTCGCATCGAGGTTCAAATTCACTGCTTTCACCAACGAAATGAAGTGGTACAGCACAGAGAAGAAGCAAGGCCAGGAGAACTACACAATAGCTGACGCAATGCTGAAGTTTGCACAGGACAACAAAATCTTGATTCGAGGCCACACCGTTTTCTGGGATGACCCGAAGTACCAGACTGACTGGGTCAAGGCCCTTTCGCCCAAGGAACTGCAGGAAGCAGCTGAGAGGAGGATCAACTCCATCGTATCAAGATATGCTGGAGATGTGATTGCTTGGGATGTGGTCAATGAGAACCTGCACTTCAGCTTCCTTGAGGACAATCTTGGGAAAAACGCCTCTTCGATTTATTTCTCAAAGGCGTATAAGCTCGATCCGAGCGCAAGAATGTTCGTGAACGAGTTCAATACCATTGAGTTTGGTGGAGACGTTAAGGTGAGCCCCGGGAACCTCAAGAAGAGGCTTGAGGGGATGCTTTCGTATCCTGGAAACGAAGATATACCTGCAGGAATAGGAGTGCAGGGCCATTTTGGCCCTGGCCAGCCAAATTTGGCTTATATGAGATCAAGCTTGGACATTCTTGCAACAACTGGAGCGCCCATTTGGCTGACAGAAGTATCTGTGGAACCAGGACTTAACCAGGTATTGGACTTCCCCTAGGATAGAGGTGATCATGCCTGGCGGCGCCGCTCGACCAGAAGAGCAAAATGGGCAGGCTTGGGATAGCGATTCTCTTCTTGTGTCCTGCCTGTCAAACCTTGCCAATCTTATATAGAGCAGTTTCCTTTTCCCGATATTAGTCCTGATAGATCCATTATCCAAATATCCGCTGTCCTAAGCCAGCCTCGAGTTGTGATCAGTAACTAGAAGTACAGTTTTAAAAACTTGGCAATTTGACACTTTCTAATTTGCACAAATTTTTTCCTGACATCACAGGCTCAGTACTTGGAGGAGGTGCTTAAGGAGGCTTATTCTCATCCTGCTGTGGAAGGGATCATAATTTTCGCAGGCCCTTTGCCTGCCGGCTTTTCTGCCACTGCTCTCACGGACATGAACTTCAACAGTACCCCCGTCGGAGATGTTGTGGACAAGCTGATCAAGGAATGGAAATCTGATGACCTGAAAGCTCACACAGACGAAGGAGGGTTCTTTGGCACTTCACTGCTCCATGGAGAATATGAGATCACAATAATTGATCCGATCACGAATTCCTCTTCCACTTCAATATTCGAAGTGACTAAGGATAGCTCAGAGAAGATCTTTCATATTCAGATGGAATGAATAGTCTGCCACAAGCTCCTATACACCTAAGGATAATTGTTTAGCGTGGATTGATGCTGCGGTATTTTTAAAAGTAGATAATTTATCTTAGGATTTCATGAGCAATAGTCGATATTTTTAAATTTTCGTTCTTTCTAGGAGACTTTTATGAAATAAGAGTAATAGGAACATTACATATTTGTTCTGCTCTTCTACTCAGGATTAGGTATTAGTGATTTTTGTTCTCTCGATGCTTTGAATGAAGTTGACTGGGAGAATGTTTTACCTGTTTTGATGACGCAGTCCTAAACAATTAAGCTAATGCTTTCAGTTTTAAGCCATTTGAAGGCAAATCAGCACCAACACAGGCAATATCAAATACGCCAACCGCCCTTTGCGACTTTCTTGCGTGTTGACATGCAAATTGCCAATTTGATTACGCGATTAGTACTATCATGAATGCAAGAATGAAGAACCAGACATTGATCGTAGATGATAAGAACCCAAGATCTCAGCCCGAAAAAGAAAAATGGCCATATGAATTATTCTGCACATCTGATCTTCCAAGTAGTTCACATTTTTGGTCTCCTAGAAGATACATAGCTAAAGCCTGCAGGGGCGGCTTGCAATCCTAAACTAAGCAGAAAAAAAGATAGTAAATTTGTGATTGAGTTCGAAATTATGTGAGTTCAATGGTAATGAGAATTAACTGAAGCTTCGATGTCTACCTATATAACAAGTAGTGTCTGGCACTAAAGTATTTTTGCAACAATGACCTACTAGGCTAACTTTAAGCTTAAATTTTTTCGAACTAGTTATATCTTTCTAGTTCGATCTTATATTTTAACTTACGCAAACATAAATATTACACTACAAAATGAATCAATCATTGTTTTTTCCTTCTGATGGACTGAGAGAAGAGACAACACTCGCAATGCGACCATCACCATTGTCACTGCACAGCTACCGCATCGCCTGAGGTGACCCAGCCCGCATTATTAATAGGCTTCTGAGAGAAATTTCCACATTCTCATAGAGGTGCAAAATCACTTGTATGTCATCAACAAGCATGATCTTCTAGGTCAAAATTACATGCTATTGACTATCCATACAAATAATTACTGGCCTTTTTATTGAACCCTTTTGCTTTTGCCCTCCTTAATTAATCTTAATTAGCAGTAATCTGTCAACCATCAACCACTATCCTTAGATATCTATAGGAGCTTCCAGCTGAGTATTTATCCAATCTGAAAATGGAAAGTTCTCCCTGAGCTATCTCTGGTCACTTCAAATCTTGAAGTGGAGGAGAAATTTGTGGCTGGGTCGGTTATCGTAATCTCATACTCTCCATGGAACAGTGAAGTGCTAAAGAACCCTCCATCGTTGGTGCAGGCTTTGAAATCAGGGGATTTCCATTCCTCGATCAAGTTGTCCACAATGTCCCCAACCGGCGTGTTGTTGAAGCTTTTGTTGGTGAGAGCCGTGGCATTGAAGCTGGCATACGCAGGGCCTGCAAACATGATGATCCCTTCCACAGCAGGATGTGAAAAAGCCTCCCTTAGGATCTCCTCCAAGTACTGAGCCTGCAACGCCAGAAAAAGAAAAAACTTTAATGCATTAGGGAGTGTCAATCCTTTGATATTGCACTTTCAGTTTGTCACTAATCACAACTCTAAATTGGTTCAGGACAGCACATTCTAGGATGAGTGTGGATACCCATTATTAAGAAAATCAAATATTTTATTTAATATTGACAGGGTCGGCCAGCGTAGTTGGGTAGGCCAATTGCAGGAAGAGAAATGCTTGCCCAAGCCTGCCCAATTTTTCCTTTCGGGCCATCCAGTGTAACCCGGCACACCTGGTTGCATGGCCATGCATAGTTGATACCTGGTTAACTCCTGGTTCCACAGACACTTCTGTGAGCCAAATGGGAACACCAGTTGTAGCCAGAATCTCCAGACTAGATCTCATGTAAGCCAAATTTGGCTGACCAGGGCCAAAATGGCCTTGTACTCCTATTCCCGTTGGGATATCTTCGTTTCCGGGGTACGGAAATATCTCCTTGAGCCTCTTCTTGTAGTTCCCCGGGCTCACCTTCTCGTCCCCACAGTACTCAATGGTGTTGTACTCATTCAAGAACATCCTCGGGGTTGGATCGAGTTTGTATGCCGTCGAGTAATATATCGAGGAAGCGTTTTTCCCAAGGTTGTCCTCGAAAAAGCTGAAGTGCAGGTTCTCATTGACCACATCCCAAGCAATCAGTTGTCCTGCATATCTGGAGACAACCGAATTGATTCTCTTCTCTACTGCTTTTCGCAGGTCCTCGGGTGACAGGGTCTTGACCCAATTGGGCTGGTACTTGGGATCGTCCCAGAAAACATTGTGGCCTCGGATTGAAATGCCGTTATCTTGCGAGAACTTCACCATTGCGTCAGCTATTGTGTAGTTCTCTTGGCCTTGTTTCTCCTCTGTGCTGTACCACTTCATTGCGTTGGTGAAAGTGGTGTACCTGAACCTCGAAGCGAACCAGTTTTGATAATCAGTGCTCTCGAGGATGTGGAAGTTCATACCGCACCCGAATGGGAAGCCTGGCTTGGTTTGTTTGACAAGAAATTTGGCTCCTCTGACCGCGAGTCCTCTTTTCTTCGCATAAGTTATCTGGAACCTCACTCTACTCTTCCGTACCTGCGAGATCAAAATTCCCAACAGTTTTTTATGTTTTTTGAGCTAACTTGGGACAACTTCTGATTTCACCTTCTCTATGCTTTTATCTTGGTGAAACCTCCATTGCTTCTTCGAGAATGGCTGCAGCGCAACATTGTCGACCCATATTTCTTTTGAGGTATTCTTGCTCTGCCACAATCAGGAATCAGAACAACATTAGCATTCCACCTAATGTAGCTTCCAACTTTTCATTGAAAGTATTCTCACACAGGTTTAATCTTGATCAAATTCAGGACGAATATGGCGAACACACTGCCCGTTTACTCCCGATCGAAGGGTGAATTTTGAAAAGTACCGATTACTGGAGAAGTTAACCGTGCACATGGGGGATAACAATAGCAATCTTACATCAAGTCTCTGATCTTGTCTTGAATTCAGTTCATTTTTCGAATTTGCTGATCTTTTAATAATCACCTAACAAGGCATAAACTAGTTGAAGTGTGTTCTTTCAGAAGTAGATTAATCTAAAACAGTTCAGTGGCCATCACTTCACCTTGAAAAGAACATCGACAGTGCTTGAAGAATTCGCAGCGACGCCTCCTTTTAGCAAAGACCAGCACCCTTGCTCTGCCACGATGCTGCCTCCAGGGGCCATCTCCAATTCCAAATACCACTGATACTGCCTCGCTTCCTTCATTGACTTGTATCCAAGCTGCGAAAATCCCTCATCAACATAAATCATCTTAAACTTCATCCACAGATACCGTTTCACATTCCTTGATATTGGAGACCCAAAATTCTTTGGAAATAAAAAAGAAAAAGAAAACCATTCAAGTGTCCTGTTTATGCGACCCCACAAATCACATGTTTATTGGCTTCGCATGAAGAAAATTCGACATGCACGTGAAGGCGTGTGCGCGTACTTGGGGTTTGTAGTGATGTTCTGTAGGAAATTTTTTTCAGATAATTACCTGAGAATGCATAGAACTTGCCCTTCTCGAGTCGAACTTTCTGAGAGACACTGTCCACGGGACGTTTCCTATTGCGTGCCACCATGAACCTGTTCTTGCTACGCGATATGCGTTCTTCAATCAGTCCTTTCCCAAACATGGCCCATCCGGCGGTGCCATTACTGAACTCCGGGTTAACTATGACCCCGCCGCCATACATAGTACTCCCAGGCTCTGCCAAACAGTGCTTATTGGATACATAAGGATCCCAGTTACAGTTAGTTCTCATCAGTACCAAAATCACAATTTGGACATGAACCAAAATTTTTTGCTTAATTTCAGCACAAATTGTTTCCTGCAGGCTTTTAGCTATTGACTTTCAGGAACCAAAAAATGGGTACTACATGAAAACTACGTCATTGTACAGAATGATTCGTTTGATCATATTTCTCTCTTTGGGGCAGCGATCTTGGGTTGAGAATAATTCATTCGACTTATCAATGATCATGATAATCAAATTGTCATTCACACGTGAACATAACTCAAAAGTTGCGAGTAGTGTCCAGGACTTTGATCTTACCTGGGTCGTTGCCAATGCATCATATTGCACATCTCTGAAGACAGCCTGGGTGATCTGCCCTGAAATGGCTAAACATAGAAAGCATTTAACTTAATCGTTCATGTCATCGCCGACGTGACTAAGAAAAGCATTTGGAGCAGCTAAAACCAATCTAACAGTCAATTTTATTCAAAGTACATCAAGAAAAATCTTTTAAAAAACAACAAATCCTAAACTGTATTGAAAAGTTCTTGGAGGGATATGATATAATACTAATTATAATGCAAGTGGAATAAACTGTGAGAGAAACTAGCACCTGATCCTAAGTAGAACAACACGAATGTGAGCCAAAGAAACAGTGGCATGGTGCATACAGAGGAGCTTATCGCCTCTTTCCAGTCCTGCAATAAAAAGCCAGCCAGAGAAACCGTGTAAGGCACCAATTAGTCATGTCCAAAAGATAGAATGACTCCTGTGAATGTGAAAGCGTGCAGCATTCTAATCAATCTTAGTTCTTGCACGTCCCGTGACTCTTCTCTCGAACCCATATATATAACGCTACAAAAGACTGGCCCAGGGCTGGTCTGGAGATCTTGATGGGTAGGTGACAATGGTGTCCAAATTAGCGTTCTGTAAGTAGATAATAAGAATGTGAATTGGATGTAAGAAATGAGTGATTCTACTGAACTTGTTTGCTAAGCGACGTGATAGAGCACATGTGGATAAATTGAACAAATGGATTATTCGAGGTTTCGCTAGATATGGCCAGATCGAACATTCACTTCAGTTAACAACATCGTCGGTCCTATTATATTTCAGTAGCATTTTCCCGAGGAATTTAGCTTTTAAAGAAATTGTTGGGAATTGGAATGCAGGAAGCCCCTTTCCTCTCGTCCTCCCTTTTACTGTTTGGATTGCCTGTTCAGCTGTCTTGGAGGAATCCTCTTTCGGACGAACCCTGATGAAGTGAAGTGACGACTAGTAAATTGACCGGGTGTGAATAACGATGACATTTTCTTGATTTTTATAACGGAGATTGTGATTTTTTTTTTTTTTTGGGGGGGGGTGGTGTGGGTGTCGTCGCCTTAAAGGGATTTTTCAGTTTCTTGCAGTAATTTTACACGGTTCTTTCAGACACACAAGAAGAGACAAATGGGAATCTTTAAAAGCGGCATGGCAACACATACGTTGGGAGATTTTCATTTCTTTCGGACACACAGGAATGGCATGAAGTTCAGCGCGTGACGAGGATGCGTGACGGAAGCTTTTGTGTGGAGGTAATATTTTTTGTAAAGATTTTGCTAGTATAATAATCTTTGAGTTACTATAAGAATAATAGCTTGTTTTGAGTCATAGATTCTTGAATGAATAAGTCCCACAATAATTTATAATTATTTGTTATTTAATTTTTTTGTTATTCAAAATAAACTGTTATTCTTATAGTAGATTAAGAACCGTTACCCAATCATTTCTCTTTTCGGAATAATTGTTGTCATGATCTTGTATGTTGCTTGTGAAATGCTTTGGTGGTACATGCACGGCATTTAGATTATGTTCTTGTGACGCTTGGATCTATTGGAAACTAGTGGGAAGTCAAGTTTTGGGAAAGAACTTTTCTCGTGGGCCCGTTATTTCATGAAAAGAGTTCAAGTCGTGATGGGAAATTTTGAGAAGATGCTTCCCATAAAATGGAAAGTAGTGAAGCTAATTACATGAGCTTTTAGGGAGTAGGAGGGAGAGAGATGGTTGAATGATATGGTGAACTATGAACTAGTCCCCTTCCGACCAAAAATATAAAAAAACTAGTCCCCACCTTTAATATTGTTTTTTAGTGGGTTCAATCCAAAGGTTAGAATATTTTAAAAAAATGCGGTTTTACACTTTTGACTTTGACTTCTACCATAGTTTCGAAGTCAATGGTTGATTGATGGCCCACTCTCAATGTATATCGATGTTTAGCATATTTTAAAGAAGGTATCTTGTGATTAGCAATCTTTATGGTTCGGTCTAGTGAAACAAGACAAGAGATGAAGATGGGCGTTGTGGTGTAGCGACGTGATCTCGATGGTAGCCTTCATGATACGGTCTAGTAAAAGAGACTAGGAATGAAAGTCGAGAGATATTGATACAGAAGGATACTTGGAATTAAGGGAGGACATAACTAAGAATGAGCTCCTATGTGAAAAGGAGACCCCCCCCACACAAAATATATAAACCCTATAATCAAGCAATGTGTGATATATTTTAATAGTTACAACACTTGCAATTTTGAAGATAATTGTAAAAAATATATATTGTACTACAATCAATTTAATTCTAAACTTTTCAATTTGGCAAATTTAATCCTAAACATTTTGATAATTTCCCAATATAATACTTTTAGCCAATTTTTGACTGGAAATTGTGGACATGTATGCTGATTGTGTCTATGACATAGTCAATGTTAAAATAACCAATTTTTATAACTTTTAAAAATTTCCTGAATTTTTAGTGAGAGGATAAACAAAGGGTCTAGATCTACACTAAATAACACTCCATCTAAACTCTAGATGATAATTTGATTGTTGTGAATATTTAATTTGCTAGAATATTTTGCATATCAGTATATGTCTCTTGCGGAAATTCCGGTCGACAATAACATTTGGAACAACATAATAAAGATGGTCTCACCCCCACGCAATGCATGAGCACCCTCTAATAAAACATATAATAGTGCTGAAATTAGCACGAGGTGGATTTTCATGACATGTGTCGGAAAAACTCCTTTTGTACTTTGAAGACAACAAAAAAACTCTGTGAACTAATATGTACCATTAAGCGTGTAGAGATCCTCTTGATACACAAGTTGATAAGCAGACAACGTTAAGAACAGGACCTCTGTGCCAATGAAGAGTTTCCTCGATTTGCAAATGGAGAAAAACACACCAACCGAGAAGTGTTGGAATTGGAAGCACCTCTTGATTTCGACAAACAAGCAAGGGACATCAATAAAAAAGGTCGTGGAATTTGATAGAGGAAAGTATCGTCAAAATCGAAATCCAAAGCTCATCCAAGCGAATATGCCACTCTGGGGTCTCGAGCTGGTTCGACAAGCTCACGCTTCCCTCTCCGTGTCTCTTTCTTCTGCAGAGCACTCCTGTGACGATCTTAATGAGGGATTCTCAAAGGAAATACCCAAAACTGATGGAGAACATGCACCGGATTTAGAGCAACCATCCACACTATGCCCACTCCATGCGCGACCTTTTTAGAAAATCGATAGAGAAAATGAGTGGATTTGCTGTTCACGCGACCTCCTTGCAGGGTGTAGGAGTCAAAACCCACTCTTAAAATAAAATCGTTCCCACTCAAACCTCTTAAGAAGGTGGGGATTCGAACCCCCGCCTTCCATTTTCATGTTTGAAGAGTGACCATTGAAGTTAAACATCAAGTTCACTCCACCTATATTATAAAGTATTAATAATCAAATTTACCACATGTTTTTCTAGATGCGGTCATACATAATGAAAAGTACGACCTTATATATATATATATATTCGGGATAAATTATGAAAGAAAGTCTTAAATTTAATGCATAGCTATCAATTTAATAGTAAATGTTATAATTTCGTCAATTGAATTTTAATTTTTTTGATGATTTGCTAATTAGCCAGTTTTGGCTAGACTGTTAAACTGTTGGGTCTGGTTGGGTTTGGGTCAAGTCATAAATGGTCCAATTCAAATCAACCCACTTAACTCGTTTATAACCAATTTATCATAGTATAAATTTTTGACCCATACCTGACTCAACTCATACTCGACTTATGCTTGACTCATTTAATTAAACCTAACAAAACTTATTTTTATATTTTTTTGAAAAAAATGGTATTGCTAAAATACTTTTATGCAATACAATTATAATTGATAATTTTTATAATTTTTTTAAAAAATCGAATTTTTAATTATTTTTATTTTATTTTTTAAGAATATATTTTTTCCTTTTCTTTTTTCTTTTCTCAATTCCTTCTTCTTTAGCTGGCTGCCGACCACAATAACAGCCGAGCAATCGACCACAAATGAGCCTCCAACTCGTTGAGCTTGCCCGACACCTTGGCGAGCTCGAGGCTCGCAGACGTCGGTGAGGCCTCCACCTTGCTGGATCCGACCACCTCGAGCTTGCTTGACATCAGCGAGCTTGAGTCTTTCCGAATCCGACAAGGCTCGAGCCTCACCAAATGTCGACGAGGCCTTCGCCTTGCCAAATTCGGCGAGACTCAAGGTCGAGCATCACTCAACCAATCGTTGTGCTGGCCATCGGCTAAGAAAGGAGAAAGAAAAAAAAAAAAGAAAAAAAAGTAAAAAAGAAAATTGAAATATAAAAAAAATATTATAATTTTGAATTTTATAAAAAAATATATTGATGAAGTTAAAGAGGGAAGAGAGATTATGAGACTTTAGTTGAAAATACGTTTTAAGTCCTAACCCATTTAAAACCCTTTTTTTATCTTAAAATTTTAATTTTTAAATCAATTTAACTTGTTCTCTTAAAAAATAAATAATCAATTTATGACTTGTTTATGATCTAAATGGGTGATATCGGGGTCTAAAACCCATCTTACCACCTCTAGCAACAACCAAGGCCGGTGGTTAGGGACTAGGCCGGCAGGAAAATTGGCGGCGGCAGGGGACCCCAGTGCTTGCCGGCCAGGTTTAAAAGAAGGGGGGACTCAGTTAACGGAGGGGCGCTTCTTCTTCGGCTTCGGCGACAGCCCAGAGGAGAGGGAAACCGAGAAGGAGGGTGAGCGAGAGAGCGACCCAGAGAGAGAGGTTCTTCAGAGAAGCTGCCTGGGTTGAGCGTCGCTCGGCCATCCTCCACACCAATCGTTGACCCCTAACCAACACCCTTGAGCACGCGACTTCTCGTTCCCAACCATCGGCATTTTCGGTGAGTTTCCTTTTGGTTCAATCCAGTCGTTACCGAGGATCTTGGCTCGGTACATCGCGAGGCGGCCGACTGATGTCCGATTCGTCTCGAGGCCCTTGCGCTGCCAAGTAGGTTTTTTGGTGACTGAAACTCATCCTCACGATCCCTCTTAGCACTGCATTGTTTTGGCGATAGAATAGCCGAGGAAGTTTTCTTTGATTCTTGAGTTTCGTTTTTGTTTTTTTTTTTTTGGGTCCAACTGAATCGATTTGTTTGATGTTGAGCATTTCCCTGTGTTGGCTCCGGTCTAGGTCCGGGTTCGTGTCCTAAAAATCTCTTCGATTTTTGGTTGCCTTAGATATTTGTTTTGGTCATATCCCTGTGAATGTCCTCTGTGTCCGTGATGTGGCTACAAGCGTATGATGATGGAGATGGACGTCGACAAATGCTCGTCCAGTGGTTGGAAGCATCCGGGGATGGAAGTCCAGTGACGAGTCTTTATGATTGGGCGTATAGTGTTGCAGGAGCTTTGACGTTCTGGGCTTAAGGTCTTGGTTTCTGGGCAATGGAAGGAAGAATTCAAGAAAAAATAATAATAATAATAATAATAATAATAATAATAATAATAATAATAATAATAATAATAATAATAATAATAAGAGAAAACAAGAATAGGATAGTTTGATTAAAAAAAATAGAAAAAGAGAAATGGGGGCTGAGCGTAGTCCTCAATGGGTTGATTGTTGTTTTAACAAAAGTGGGCTCGTCATGAGGAGAATTGGCTGCGTTTCCTGCGGTTCCAGTAGCAAAACCGAAGCGTCTTCTCTGCCTTCTTTGGTTCGAGTTTTGTTAATTATAACACTGACTTCTTCCCAGCATTTGGGAAGGCCTATGGGGAAAGCATTTAGGAAAATGCAAAGGCGTTTGAGTTAAAGGGATTTTCCAAAATGCAAACGGTGTTTAGTAAATTGTACTTTGAAAGTCTAGTTTGAAATAGTTTTGAGTAAAATAGTATTTGGAAACACTACATTTACAAAGGACTTGGTGATTAATAAAAAAAAAAAGAAAAAAATTATAAAAAAAAAAAGAGTTCACTGGCAAGGGCCACCTAGGGTTGGGTGACCTCCGGCGAGGGTCGCAAGACCTCGCGGCGACTAGCGCGACCCAAATCTGGTCATCGGAGGTCGCGCGACCTCGCCGTGACCTAGATCTAGTCGTCAGAGGTTGCACGACCTCACGGCGACCAGATCTGAGTCGCGCCGGTTGCCGCAAGGTCGCGCGACCTCCAGCGACCTAGATCTGGGTAGCGCCTGAGGTTGCGCGACCAGATCTGGGTCACACCGGTCATCGCGAGGTCGTGCGACCTCTAGCAACCCAGATTTGGGTTGTGCCTGAGGTCGCACAACACAGAGCTAGGTCGTGGCGATGCGACTCGCGGGTGGTCGCCGAGACTCGCGAGCGATCGCTGCGACTTGCCAGGGTCGCGCGACTGGCCAGTGACGGTCACCGCGACCTCACCGACCTCAGCTGTGACCTCGCCGGCCTGTTGAGCTCGTCTACGCCGCTGGAGAAAAAGATGAACAGTAGACATGTGAACAGTGACACGAGGCATTCCGAGAATGCTGAAAGCTCAAGGCAACCTAGGATCTGCCTTGGGCTTTCAGCCTTGCAAATACCAGCTTTGCCTCAATGCCCCTTTAGTTCCCAAACACCTTCAATTTGGCCCAAAGGCCTTTAGTCCCCTAAAGCCTCTTGGAAAGCGGTTCCCAAACGCACATTTCCAGCAGCGGCGTCATCATTCGAGTGAGTTTCAATGAGCATGAGGGGAACTCGAAGATCGCTCTTTTCTTTTGAAATCGGATGCTCACGAACTTCCTCGCCGTTCGTCTCACCTGGCCAGCCACTTCCACCGTCCGGCGAATGGTACTGGTGATGGGCGATGGTAGCGGTACTTGTCTATTCGTGGAGGTTTGGTGTTTAAAAGATGCATGTTGATGAATTATGTTATTCTCGGTTTAAGGTGACATAACAGGGTACTATTGCTAAAATTGTTTTATTCTGAAATTGATATGGGATGTTGGAGTTTCTGGGTGGGTGCTGTTACAACAAAGAAACAACCATCAGGGCGTGTGGAAAAGAGAAAACCGGCTTCATTCATAAGTGGGCTTCGGGCTATTTTGGGCCGATGGTGTAAATGAGGGAATTGTGAGTGGGCTAAGTGGGCCGTCTTTTAAAAAATGTTCTTAGTCCAACCTAGACTAATAGGGTCCGAGTCGGTTTAGTCGGGCTGAGTCTCGGCCCAGTCCGATTTCTTTTTTATAATGTTAAAAATCCTAGAAAAATATTAATTAAAGAAATCATAAAAATATTCAAAAAATTCAAAAATTCGAAAAAATAAAATTCTTTTTTTAGAAAATTCAAAAAATGTTCAAAATATTAAAAATCCTAAAAATCCCTAACAATCCTGGAAAACATTGAAAAATTTTAATTTCTTGGAAAAAAAAGTCTTTTTTGGTAGTATTCTCATTAAATTTGTGAAAATTATTGGTCAAAATCATGCTCAGAATTAAACAAGCTTTTAGGCTCTACTGTAGGGTTATGATTATCCCTGAAAATGAATGTCCTTTATTGTGCACTTTCATTATGTTGATTGTGGCATTCCCTTAGCTTAGTTAGAGATGACATGCTCCCTATTTGATAGTTTTAAATCTTTACTCTCCCATGCAATTTATTTAATGCTTTCCATGGCTGCTAATTACTATTTTAATGATTACGCACTCGCATGATCACCTTACATGTTAGTAGATTGGTATAAAATTAATCAAAATTACTTGACAAAAATATTTTTTTTAATGAACAATATTAGGTGCCGAAAGTATGCTAATTGGTTACTTAGTATAATTAAGTTCCAAATTTTAGATTTTTTGATTGCGTAAGAAGTGAGGTATACTCACATGCCTCATTTGGTTTCTAGATGGCGACTCTTTATTACAAAATTCTTATGAACCCCCTAATGTTGCGCAAGGTATGGGCTTGAGAGAGCCTGTGCCTAGTCATAGGCCGTAAACCTGTCTTTTAGGTAATACCGTTAAACTTATTCCCTCCCCCTGAGGGGTAGGTCATGACATCCACCTAAAATTATTATGTCACAGCTTGAAATTGCCCATGTGAGCTGTAACATTGGTGAATTTTACAGTAGTGGTTAGGGCTGAGCACGGTTCCCGGTTCTACCCGGGAACCGGAGAACCAAACCGGAGGGTACGGTTCGGTTCTCGGTTCTTGAGTAGTCGGTTCTAGTTCTCGGTTCCATTTTTCGCTGAATCGGCGGTTCCGGTTCCGGTTCCGGATCACCAGGAACCAGAACCGGGAACCGGAACTGAGACCAGGATTACCCTTTAGAAACCTGATTTTTCTTCTCTTCTCCACTTTCCCTTCTTTCTATTTCCTCTGCATCGCTCAACCCTAATTTTTCTTCTCTTCTTTGCTGTCCCTTCTTCCTATTTCCTCTACAACGCTCCACCCCCGAGTCACCGATGACCCCACATTGGTCGATGACGTTCAGGTTGAAATCCATGGCCCTACGCATCGCAGGAGTCTCGGGCTCTTAGGGTTCGGGGCGTGGTGGTTCTTGGTTTTTTTTTTTTTTTTTTTTTTTTTTTTTTTTTTTTTTTTCTGTGTCCCTTCCTTCTCTCTAGGGTGGCGGACGGAGTGATTGCGAATGCGGGGGTGGAGAGAAGGGAAAGGGGAGCGAGTCGAAGCGGAGGAAGGGTGGTGGGTGGGTGGGTGGGTGCCGACATGGTTGCTGGTTTCGGATTTGCAAAGTGAGGAAGTTCATTAAAGAGAGAACTGCTAAAAGGGATGAGGGAGGAGGGTGGCGATGATGATGATGATGATGATGGTGAGGAGGAGGAGGAGGAGGAGGAGGAGGAGGAGGAGCGAGCCGCTCCTGAGCTGGATTGCCATATGGGGGAGGGCCTCAACGTGGTGCGAGACGGGAGGAAGAGGGGAGAGAGAAGGAAGATGACCGTTTCTCTTCTTCACCTCGCTTGGTTTAACGAGTTGTAACCGTTTCTGCCATTGCTCGGTTTGATGATGCTGCCGGCTCTCGTCGTCGCGGGTGCTACGTCCCAACGACGAGCTACTAGGGGGCCGCGATGCTGCTGTTGTTCCACCGTCGGTCGTCCTCAACCTCGCCCACTTCTTCGATCCATCCCTACTTCCCGATCAAGTCCTCCTCGACCTCTTCTTCGTAAGCTCTCTCTCTGTGTTTGTTGGTATCTTTATCTAGGTTTTCTTTGTTTTGTTTGATTTTCGTGTCTACGGGTAGAAAGGTTGGAGCTTGAGCCAAGCTCAAGTGGTCGATGGTTTTTATAGACCAGTCGATGGTTTTGGGGATGTGGTCGAATCAGTGTTGAATAGGTGTGGGCGCCAATGTGTCACAAAAGATTAACTTAGTACAGAGAATTAGCAAAATAAGGAGCTGCCAACACATAAAAATCAATTCGATGCATAATCTGAAAAGGATGTAAAAGTTTTGCTTGGTTTTTTGGTTTCGAATGTCTAACAAGGTCCCATTCCTCCATTGACAGGGCACAAAGAAAACCAACTCCTTCGTCGAAGGCACGTCAACGCAAGCCCCCATAATGCGTGATGGAGCAAGGCAAGATCTTGCAATGTTTGATGGAGCAGCAGCAACATTCTTACGTTGCTTAACATTGTATATACTCATTGTTAAGCAAACTAACATGGTAAAGTTTTTGGCTACTTGTTATGAAAACTCTTGTGCAAATAAAAGATATCTAACTTGCTGTGGGGCTGGTTGCTTCTACTTGTTATGTTATTTAGTATACTTCAGTTTGTGAATTCATGTGTCTTCTGCCTATCCTACATCTCCATTGGGGATTGTTGGTCCAAACCATTAAATTTTGAGATGCTTTGCTGTTGAAATACTTCATATAATCAATAACTTTAATGAGCAGTTATTTATGTATCACATTTTGGTTTGATCAACTCTGCAATATAGGAATCAAATAGGGAGGTTGATCCAAATTTAAGTTCTGCCTTTTTCCTTTGAGTTTAGCAAATGGTAATGTGGATTTTAAATTCCATAGGAGTTTTGTCTTTTTCCTTTTTCGTTATAGTTCAAATCTTAAAAAGAAAAAAAGAAAGAAAAAAAAAAGAACCCGTTGGAACTTGGAACCGACCCTGGAACCTGTGACAGGTTCTTGGTTCTGACGGATAGGTTCTAGGTTCCAAAAAATGAAGAACCTGTACCCGAGGGTAGGTTCCAGGTTTCGGACGGAACCGAACCGGAACCTGGAACCGCTCACCCCTAGTAGTGACGACTCGAAATATCAAATTTTCCTAAAAGTTTAGGATTTAACTAAGTTAATTGAAAGGTCTTATGATTTAATTACATTTTATAAATGAGGTTTTTTCTTTCCGCTTTTTTTGCTATGATGAGAGAGACTACATTAGACATGTTTATTTATATACTTTATGCATAAGATTCAACTAATGAGGGAGTAATTCTCACGTCCACGAGGGGATTTTATGGTCACGTCAGATTGTCCATGTTAGCATCCATTTCACTAGCTTCTATCTTTTCGATGGATTAATTACAAAAGAAGGAAAGAGGTTTTGCTAATCAATAGGAGAAATAAAATAATGTGATTAAGATAATGTTTTGTTACGCAGGAGTGATTACGATGGAAAGAGTTGGGGGGCTTAGAGCTCACTAAAAACGAGGTTTCGTAGGGGTTCAAAAGGAAACAATTTTAATCATTTCTTTTCTCTCCATCAAATTAGAAGCATCACGAGCTTGACATAGTTTCTCCGCTAGCAGCCTTGAAATGAAACTATGGGCTTGTTTTGTTAAAACTGGAAGGTTGAACGCTGAAAATAGAAGACGACCATTAAAAGTACATTAGTGAATACAATCAATTTCTTACCAAGAATGGATTTGTGATTACTATTGATAGGTTTTAATTTAATAATACAATTGTGAAGAATATAAAAAATATCTATTATATTAATTACTAGATTAAGTAAATGTTTTTAGTGAATCGAGTCTTTTTAATTCAAATAGTAATTAGGATAATTATAGAAGTTTAATTTCATTTGGTACTTAACTTTCAATTAGCAACGCTTAATTGGGTTTTTAAACAGGCCCATTGTATCTAATGAATTTAAATGAAAAGAATAAAAAATTATCTACATGCTCATATTATCATTATCTTAATATTATTATTTTATTAATTTTTAAAGTAAAAAAAAAAATACTTGACCTGATTTTCACAACCCATCTGAATGGCATAAAAAGTCTACTATATATGTTTGGGTGGAGTGGTTTGGAGAGAAATGAAATGATTGGTCACTATGGAAACAAACAAATATAAACGAATGGATCAACCTGTAAAATCCGTATTGAGTATAGGGGTCGAGCCCACCCTTTCGTGACCTTTGTGTACGCAAAAATTGTCAAGAAGAGAATTGGACGTAGAAGATTGGGAGGAAGGAGTGATATCCATCCCTCCCATAATTCCTTTTCTTCTCTCCTATGAAAGAAACCAAACAAGGTGGTTCTGCTCAAAACTCGTCTTTGAATGTTTCTAAAACCTTGTATTTCCAGTTGCTACTATTCCATTACCATAACAATTGTTCTTGTATTAGATTATGTCGAATTCAAGGATCGAACAGTAAAAGCCTGAACAACCATGAAATCAATGAAGTATAGTGGCATGAACTATACCTCAAGTTGCCGCTCTCTGGATACAACAATATGTAAGATGGTGTCATTGTTTTGGTCTTTCCAGTTTAAGATTTCTGTTGGATAAACTCGGTTAAGCCATCCATACAAAACCTTGAAAGCTTCAGTGTTGCCCCTCTTGATAGCAATGTGAACCTCGGTAGTCTTGCATTGGTTTTGTCAAGTCTTCGATAGACGATTTGCAAGCATATGGGAATTCTACTAGGAGTTCCAAGAGATCCACGTTCTCTAGCTCATTGTCTCCTATTTCCCTAGCTACAAAATGTAGAGGGGTGATCCCGCCTTGTCCATGAACTTGGATCAACTCAGGGTCGAGGGTCATCGGTGTCCTCACAGTATGATAATGCTTCTTTTGCAAAGCCAAGTGCATGGTGCTGTAACCCCCTTGATTCAACTTTCAAGTGAACAATGGCTTCAAGGTGGTTATCTCCATGACCACTTTAGTGGAGTATTTAGGAAGGGGCCCTCGGATGCATGATCTAAGAGATCTTCGTCCCCCTCAATTAAGCTATGTAGCTCATCAACATCATCATGGTCGATTGCTAGTTGAAGCCAAGGGTCCATTGTTTTGACAAGGGAAATGTAGGTGAAGAGGGGCTTTGCCCATTGATGATGGATGGAAGTAGGAGTAACGAACTTGCAAACATCATATATAGTGACATAGTCGACCAAAGTATAATTAGATGAGTCATTGTTCATGATATATCTTGTAGAAACAATTCAATTGGTTCGGGATCCTTCTCTTTAGAGAACTTGCATATTAAGTTTCACAATGCCAGGAGTTAAATCATTAAAGATACTTTAAATTGATCTAACAAGTGTAATTGATCCAATAGTTTGAGGTCTGAATTTTTTTTTCTTTTTGTTAATATCGATGGGTGTAATACTGAAATGCCGTTAGCGGTTTCGATAAATCATAACTATAGCCACCTGGTTCCAATTCACAAAGATGGTATCTACTTATAACTATGTGAAGCATAAGAATTTCAATGCTCGAATTCCACCAATAGCTAACTCGATAATCTAATTAGAGCTTCTTCTTTTTTTTTTTCTTTTTTCTTTTTTAATTTTAAGTTATCAAGTGGCCAAAATAAAACTTTGACTCTTCAATTGACTAAATGCCTAAACTTAAGCCCTTTTCTACGCTTATCTCTATTACCGTCAAGAAAATTAAATCAATAGCTATAAACTAGTGAGGCATTAGTGGGTTCTTCATCACTTGTTCCTCTTTAGCGTAATTGACAATTGAGTTTTCCATAATCATACATAAGATGGATGCTAGTAGGAGTGAACAATCGAGCCAATTCAATTCAAGAAACAGCTTGAACAGGCTTTGTCAGTTGCAAGTTGGTTCACATGAAAATTGGTTCGATTTCCAGATAAAAAGATTGGGAACTGGCCTCATTCAATTCGGTTCTCAATTCTTTACCTTGAATTGATTGATTTTACCGAAAAACCGGCCTAGCAAGACAAAGTTTGAGGTTCAACCAGTTCACTGCGTTTCCTCCGCTTCTTCATTTTGAAGGGAGACCTTGCCATCTAAGTTACCTACTCTCTCTCTTCGTTGAGGTAAAGGTCAAGATTTTATTCATCTAGTGTCGATGCCATATGCTGAAAGTTTCTTGGAAAGCTGGAGAACTCTTGAGGAGTGAAAAATAAAAGAGGCTTTTCTTACCTCTCAGTGCTCTCTCTTTTCTTTTGCTTTTCTGTGTTTTGGTTCTTTAACGTGAGGTGGGTCACAAGTAGGGGGGAGCAAATAGGAATTTGGTGTCTTTTTACTGTGAATAGTCAATGCTGGAAGTAGTTAGAATGTGAGCCTGTGTGGTAAGAGTTGGTAGAGGTTCTTGTCTACTTTGGAGCGGAATTTTCCTTTCCTTGTCCGAAATTCAGATCTATGAAACAATGTGGCCTATAAGAAAGCTGAGAGTGTTTTGACAATAATCGTGAGTTGGATGTGTAGTTCTTTGGCTCCGTCTTTTCTTGGCCAAATAGAACTTTATAGTATTTTCTCTTTACATAAAGTGAAAACTGTAAAGCAGAAGGAAGTTTCTGTCTCTTGTTATGGGTATTTGAATAGTTTGGGATCTTGAATGCTTTCACCTGTAGTTTAGTGTTGCGATATATATTTGGAGAACTTGTTCTTGTACTTATATCAATGCATCTAATTGCTTATTAGAACCCTTCAGCCTTTGGGTTTGGATCTACTTTTTGAAATCATTGTATGACCTGATAATTGAGGCGAATGGAATTAAGTATTGTTCTAGATGTCATGACATCTTGGGATTATAGGATAAATGGATAGCTATGGATAGCAATCATCGATAGCATGCTAAACCTTATCGAATGCTTGGGATTGGCTTGTTAGAGGGAATACTTGGATCTCTCATGAAGGATGAAACATAGCTACATTCGTATATTGTCTTCCTCAAATTAAGTATGAAATAAATAAATAAATAAATAAGAAGACGTAGGCTGGTTCCCAATTCTACCCTAGAACTGGTTGGTTTGGTTCCAAGCTAGTTCTAGGGTTGGTTTGGTTTCCATTTCCAAAAACTAAGAATTGGCTCTTAACAGAATAAATTCCATATTTCTAGACTAGATTATAACCACCTTGAAACAAATCATTGCTAGATGATATAATGATTCAAATTCTTTTAATCTAAAAACTTTTGACCCAAAAGATTGAGGAACTCTCGTGTACTACATATTGTTTTAGAACAAATAAATAAAATTGTAATGCGAAATTAAATAATAGAGCTACTAGCTAATTTTGGGGAGGGATTATATATTTAAATCTAAAGACCTCATATCTTTAAATGGATGCAACCGTATATGTTTGTCAGGTTTTGTCAACAACACGTGGTTTGCCTCTTTTCAAAATGTTGCGACCCTATCTCGTCGCCAATCCTCCATCACGAGGAGAGGAAGGGGAAATGCCGGGTTTAAGGGTACTTGATCATGAGAATTTCCTCACAGCTCGCATCCCAAAAGATGTCATCACCTCACATTTTGGATTAAGTCTCTTGTGAGTTCCCTCTATGAGATCACAAGCTTGTATCCCGTGTGACAGCAGAGTGTCGCGATCCATACCCACACGGGCAACACACCTCGGGAGAAGAGATTGGGTGTGGATATTGGATTTAAGAGTACATTTTTCATGATAGCCTTCTCGATAGTATGCTTTGCCTATAAGGATGTCATCACTTTATCCTTTAGGGTACTCCCATATCGAGTATGTTAAACCATGGTGAGTTTCATCAAAACTCGTACCCCACGCGACGGCATCATTTATATGGTCTAGTTGTTTATGACAACCTACAAAAAAAGACGGGAGTTGCCACTAGCCTCATTTTTTTGGGGGTCGGTTAAAAACCCAATCGAGGGTTACGAGTATTTCCTTGATTCTTATGCAACTAGATATCTAAGTTCGGGGATTTGGGTTATGCTAATATTTCTATTAGGGCCCTCTCAGTACCTAAAAGATATATTGTGTTTACCTAACGTGTTAATGCATTTCTTCTTACATTTTTGAGATCATTAGTCCTAAACTAAGTGATCATGCGTGGTGGGTCGTTTTCATACTATTCTATTTCTAAAGAAAATAAAAAGGAAGCACCTGATTGAATTGAAAATTGTGAAGTAGTAAGTAAACAACTAAAGAAAGTTGTAAATCTATCATGCAATCATAGAAAATATAAAAGAGAAACATAATTGAAAAAGGTAAGAAGAAGAGAAAACCTGCAACTTGTCGGGCTTTATATAACAAAATGAACCCGAGACATATGTCGGGGAAATGAATAGTATATGATAATGGTCGAAATGGACATCAACCTCCACCGTCTTTGGACTTTCTCCATCTACGGGGTCCTATTCTAAACCTAATCTAGGAAATCTATAACTGGGTGCATATAATAGAAAGAAACATATACATCAAAATAGTCAAAAACACAACTTTATGTCAAGATCGATCACTTAAAGAAAGTTCAATGCGAAAATCAAATTTTGGGGCCTTGGGGTAGGCCTTTGTCTTTCATGTACGGGTCCCACTAAGACACTTACTTGATCCATTTTTGTGACTTATAACCATTATCGATCAATTGTGTTCTCACATGATCAATGACACTTATAAGTCTCATAACCAAGTAATCTATGTGATCCTAGGATTTTCCCTCGATATCATGCATCGACCCGATCACACGTCTAAAAGTCACACGCATTGTAGAAATTAAACATGAATGCAGTTTTTTGGACCTTGTTTCCCAACCAATCAAACAAGAAAGTGAACCATCGGTGGGTCACTTATTGCCAAGGGCATACGCCAATCACAAATACAAGCACTTCTAAATATATGACGTAATTATATGTATGTAGGTACATGTGATGTTTCAAACTCTTCTTTCAAAATCATCAATAAATTTTTTTGAGACAAAGTGATGTCTCGGCTATGAAAGGTATTCAATTGCTAAGGCTAGCTTGGGGCTCGCACAAATGCACTTACAAGTGTCGCAAACATTTTGAATACAATTCAAACTGTGACTTTTCACAATGTCAAATAGAATTTTAAAGAGGTTTGAGAATATTTAGGATTAAGAAATAACTAAGTTATGGAATACATTCAATTGCCAAAACTAGCTCGAAGCTTGTTAAATGCACTTACAAGCATTGCAGATATTTTGAATATTGTCCAAACCATGACTTTTCCCCAAACCAAATCGAGTTTTGGAAAAAAATTTCTTAGAAATTATTTTTTGGGAAACATCACATGTACCAACGTATTTTTTAAATTTGATTTGAAAAGATGATTCATCAAAAATCATTTAATAATGAATATCGAGATATTTAGAGCAACTTTTATGAAGATAGAATGACCTAGGTTCACGCACAAACTAACCTAGGAAGTTACCTTTATTGTGTTTTTATCGACTTTGATTGAAATCAATCGAAGTTTTCATTGGAAACTCGATCAAACCTCCACAAACCGCTAATGATTAGATTCGAACAGCAAAGAATAGCTTTGAAAGGTGGCTGAACCACTTGCAGTGAAGGAAAACAAAATCGGTCAAAAATTGAATCGGTTTAGACGTTGCCGGAAGGGATCGAGCTGATTGGAAGTCAATCGGTGGTTGATCGGCCGGTTCCTCACCGTAGCTAGGTCAGGGACCTTCAGCACAAGTGATTGCCGATGATTGGAGGTTGGTGAGCTATGATGGTCGCTGGTTGGTTAGAAACAAAATCGGTCCCTTTTGGACCGGTTTTGAGGTTTCCGAGGGAAATCAAGTTGTTGGACAGGGGGAAATCAACAATCGCTTACTACTGGAACTTTCGCTGGAAGAAATGAAGGTTGAGGCTCACCGTGGGGGCTGGCGGTGGCCGATGAGCCGCTGATTCAAGGCTGGCAAGCGGCGACTAGAGAGAAGGTCAGTTTGAACTGGTTGAAGAGAGAGAGGAGAGGAGAGAGAAATGGACGGGAAATAACATGAGAGAGAGAGAGAGAGAGAGAGAGAGAGAGAGAGAGAGGCTAATGAGAGAAAAAGATTTCGTGCCAAAATGAAGCCCCCTAAGATGGAAGGAAAATTGGACTTATATACTCCCTAAGTTAACCAATTTCGGCCGTTGGTCTGATTTGACGATTGAAATTTCGTTTCAACGTTCAAAAATCGATTTTGAAGGCTCTATCATGATCTCAAGGTGTTAGGTAACTGATCTAGTGGATTTGATTTGTAAAAACCCAAGTCAAAATCGAGAATTGCGTCAAAATGTTCAATTAGGGGTTAATTTGTAATTTGATGAAATTCAAGATCAATTTGTAAAATTTTGGGAAATGGAAGGTGTAGAAACAAAATTGACATTGAGAAGATCCTAGAACCAGTCCCCAGAAGTTAGGAATTGGCCAGCAAGGAGCTGAACTAGCCATTCTCGCCGTTGGCTGGTCAAATTGGTCAGACCAATCCGGTTTGGTTCAGTTGATTTTTGATCCGTTCTTGATCGATTTGGTCCAGTTCTTGTCATTTCGCCCATTTGGGACCCTATGGTTCCAAAATTTATGCAATTTGGTCCATAAAGAACCAAATTGAAAAGGAATTTTACCTAGGGGTCTTTTATTGACCTAATTGAATGTTTATCATAAAAGGCAACGGGTCAAAATTAGAGTGCCATGAAATGGGCCTAGAGTCCTAAAATGGTTAAATTTGTGATTTAATGAGCAAAATTGCAAATTAACTAAAATTGAACTTAATTAGTGTCACAATTGCCCTATCTAATGAAGTACCCCTGTGCAAGACCACTCACCACCTTCAAATTGACCTTAAATTGAAGCACTCAGGCTTATGCCAAAAATGAATCTAGAAATTGGACCTACAATTATGAAATTAAACTATAGACATGAATGGGTCCATTCAAATTTTGATGAATGAAGCTTAATTGGTTGATTTTCTTATACCTGGGAGAATAAAATTCTTCAAATTGATAAGTTTTGGTGTGAATTTCTTAAAATCGATTTTGAATTTGGACTTATTATAAGGAAATGAGTAAGAAACAATTGTTCGTTTGCAAGTTATGAATGATCGATTTTGGTCCCCTAATTAGGGGTTAAAACAACAATTCGAATTTTAACCCGATAATTTGCGAAATCGAGGGCATAAGCTAATTACAAATAGTCCCTAAACCAAATGTTGAAGAAGGAAATACGCCTAATTATGGGTAAAATAAAATAAAAATTATTTTTGGTCGATTTAGAACCTAAAACTGAAAAATTTAGAAATCAAGGTTCTTAATCGAATTTATGAAGTTTTCAACACAAAAGTCAAATTGACATTAAAAGAAATGTATTTATGCATTTTTTTATTTTTTCAATTTTTTTTTGTTAAAGGTTTGACTTTAGTTGGCTTTTTCTAAAAGGTTAATTTTTTAGTCCAATCTTTGAATTTTCAAGAAATTGATTCGACAAAAGTGAAATTAAGGCTAAATGACATATTTTTTTTGGGGTAAAAAGTCAATTTTGGATCCGGAGTTGACTTTTAGTCAAATGATTGATCAAAAAGTCAACCCAAAAGTCAACTATTTGACTTTTTGGGTTTTTTTTTTTCTTGAAAATGAGCTGGAAATTGCTTAAAATGGCAATGCAAAGGAAAGAAATGAAAAACGACATTTTTTGGCTTAGAAATGAGGCTCCGTTGCAATAAAAACCTAAACCTCGACTTTTTTACCTTTTTAATTACGCGTTAACTAAAAATCAGGTGTCAAGAGCTGCCCATCTTTGAGTGGGAGTTCGAAGAGAATGAAGGAAATGAGGTTATTAAGGAAAACAGGGATGGTTTAATTCCCATCCTTTGATGCGGGAAAACTGCTTAAATCTCACTGGAGAACTCTCACTCAACCTATGTCTAAGGCTTTCGAAAACATTTACAGTTAATACAATTCATTGATTAAAAGGTTTTTTGGAAAGACCGTAATGATGGTTTGGTTATGGGTTTACACAAAGGGTATGCACTTTGAGGCCAATAAAGGAATATTCAACCAATATCTTTGTTAGGTTTAGAAGTCAAGAATCTCGAAGATAAGATAAGATAGAATTGTTTCAACTCTTTTTAGTGGTAGCTCCTGTGTGATATTCTCATCTCAACTTGAACCATCCCAATTGGAAGAGACTTCGGATATGGGTTGTTATGTTGGTTTGGGTGACACTTAAAAAAGGCTTAAAATTTTTTCAGATATCAAGGGGTTAAAAGTAAGTGATTATCTTGGCATTATTACCATCGTACAACTTTAACTTTTTAGAAATCTAACTCTTGAAATTTAACCTATCTCGAGAGTACTTTTGACTATTTATCTTGAGACATGAGAGCTTCGCTCTCTGTTCTAATGATATTGCTTGCAATACATGTTTTGCAAAGCTATTATTTTATTTTTCTAAATGATCTTTTGCATGACCATTGGTCCTGCTTTTCTTTGCATTTTTCATGGGCACTGACATTGCTTTCACCAAGCACACCACTTTTTTATGTCCCCTAGTTTTCACTCTATTTTGAGTATCTAGGACTCTGGAGTGGTATTTATAAACATGACCAACATTTTCAATTTTGTTGGTAAATCACATGCTTTGCCCCTAGTGTGGGGAGATAATCATCACCTTGGGTTACGAACAAATTGCATAAGGCTCAAATTAGCTAAGCAAATGGTAAATGTGTTTAGGGTTGTTGACACCTAAATTTTGGCAGCCCAATCATTTATTCATAAAAAATTAGGGATTAATTCTTAAGCCCTAAAAAAAAAAAGCAAGAAATAAAATAAAATTGCATAGCATATACTTTTTGGTCATCAAAGCAAATAAAAGGAAAATGAGGGAGGATCAATTTGATCGATTATAAATGGAAGTTGGAAATTCCGATCTTAATAATGTGGAAGCAAATTCCTAGTCAACGATCAAGAGCTAAGAAAAAAAAAACAAGAAATTTGATAAAAAGGAAGGAATCAAAGCATTCAAAAAAAAAAAAAGGCTGGTCACAAAATCACGCTCCAATATGCAGTCCACGAATTAAGGCAATAAAGAAAGGAAGCTCGAAAATTGCCATGGAAATGGCTGTTTAGAACCAATATAAAAGGGGTACATTTCGTGAACAGAAAAAAGGAGAGAATTTGCTAAAAAGGACAGGCGAGAGAAAAGAAAGAGGTGAGAGAATTTGTCAAAAAAAGAAGGGAAAAGCAATTATTTTCTCTTGTCAAAGTCAACAAAAGGTATTGTCCTTTCACTGAAGAAAGGACAGAGAGAGGAGATGTGAGGCAAACAAAAAAAGAAAAAAAAAGAAAAGAGGAATAGGTGTTCTTTTTCATGCGACTCCTTCGTCACCCAGCTGTGACGTTGCGCAACCGCACCTTTGCGCCGTCACTGTTGCTGGCCTCCGCCACTCCGAGTCCCCTCGCCTGAGCACAATTGAGCCTCCACCGCATTCCTCCAGCGTCCTGTAGCCAACCTCGAACACGGCGCCAGCAGCTGCAAGCACTGCCAGCGGTCCAATCCCTCTGCCGGTCACCGCCTCCGCGCTCCTCCTTCTACCCTGCAGTAGCTCACCGTCGATTGCCATGCCTCCACCTGCGGAATCCGTGAGCACCGCCAGCAACCTCGCTTCGCTGCACCTCTGCCGACACTAGTGTCCGTGCCTCCCTCTGCCCGAGTGCCGCTCGCCTCTGATCTCCAGCTGCCGGCGCCCCCCTCTGCCTGAGCACCACTGATTGCTTCCGCTACAGCGCGATCCCTCCCTCTCACCCATCGACCCGCGATCTTCTGCTCGCTCACCAACCCGCGACACTTGCACCTCTGCTTTGCCTAAGCTCCAGCAGCACCTCCGCTTGAGCACTCCTTCACCTGGTGCCTGATGCTTGTCCCCTCCGCCGGATGCCTGCACCTCAGCCTGTCGCCGATGCCGCAGCAACTCACCACCGCGACAGCAGCCCGCAGTACCTTTGCCAGCGACCTGCAGCGTCTGTCAAACCTTCTACCCTCATTGCTGCCAACGCCACTTCCTGCTTGTCACCGCTGCTGGTTTGCCCACCCTTCCCCGCCTCTCTGCCCGTTACTGCGCCCATCACCGCGCCTCCTCTCGTCGCGTTGCTGACCCTCGCTGGTCCCCATCTTAGGTATTTAAAAAAACAAAAAAAAAAGTCAAGTTTCGTTATTATTGCTTAAGTTGGAACATTGGTGTTGATGTTAATTATTTAGGCATGATCAGTAAGTTATTGTTGCCCAAAAATTACTATAATTATTAATTTGATTAGTAAGATGTCGAATCATTTTTTTTAATTATATTGATTTTTTGGGGCTTTTTGATAGTGTTTTGATTATTAAATCATTATAATTATTAATTTGATCTATAAGCTTTGAATCAAATTTTTAATTATTTTGAGCTTTCTCATATGTTGTGATGTTTAGGGTTAAAATAATCATTAATTTAATCCGTTAGACAACGGATTATTTTTTCGATTGTTTTAATCCTTGATTTAATGAATATCTTGAGTGGTTTAGATATAATTTGGAAATTTCTTATCTCGGAAAACCCTAAAAAAATCAATCAAATCTTGCATCAGAATATGTTGGTTTCATAAATTAGGATTTTTTTTTTTTAAATTGCACATTTAGATATTTTTTTTGGATTAGATTAGGATTGGATCTAAATAATTTTTTTTTTTATATAGATAAGGTCTTAGATAATGTTTGCATATTTTAATAATCTCATTTAAAAAAAATATATTTTTCTAAGATAGGATAGGGTTTGAGTCAAATTAATCCCTAAAATAAATTAGAAAATTATTCATTTTAAATGGTTTAATTAGTTTTTTTTACGATTTTTAGTAAAAAATACAAAAATGTTAGGCACATGTCAAATAGTTTGCATGATAGGTTCATTTAATTAGAACTTGCTTGTTAGTAAAATTAGGTTACGTAGTTTAAATGCGTGTTTTATAGTAAAATTCTAATTTCAAGATAAGAGAAAACTCAAAAAAATAATTTTTGCTTTGTGTGTTTAATTTTTTTGGGTGCAATTTATTTGATTCATTGAGTGTTTAATAATGATTGAGCATCCATGTGATTACCCTACTGCATGATAGTAATTTAGGTTACAATTAATCCAACCTACTTGCAAAGATATTTTTGAAAATAAAAGAAATGGTATCGAAAGGGTATTAGAGAAATCTAGTGTAACCAAGTCCTCATACCCAAAGTCTCTGGTTCGTAGGAGTAAAATAATTCTCTTGTTATTTTACTTATGTGTCTAATCAACCTACCATAAACTGATTAGTGGTGACTCCTAGCTAATAATCTTTTGCATGCTAAATACTTGAACTTAAGTTGCGAATTGGTATGGGCTTGGGAGAGCCTGAGCTAAGTTTAGACTTAGTAGTCCATTAGCCAAATCCTAGGTGGTGCACCCAAGGTTAGGTCACGACAGCTTGGTGACTTTGCTGGGGACTTAAGTTAAAACTCTTAGTGGACTTAGGCCAAATTTTCTCTTATTTTTAAAAATGTTTTTGTTTGGCAGCGATGATTCTAGATATGTCCCTAACAATTAAGGTGTTTTATTTTCTTGTATATGAGAGGTATAATGGGAGTAGTCTTTGCTAATTCTTGTCTTGTAGGGAGGTGTTGGGATTAATGATTTATTTTGCCTGATTAGAAGTGTTGTTTGCATTGAAACTGTAGTGCATGTTTTATTGCTTTTAGCACTACATTATTGCACATACAATTTGCTGTTAGACCTAGACCGCGATAGGATTTTTAGGATGGTGTTGAGAATGATACTTCCTCGAAAGTGAGATTGCTATGTAAATGTTGACATTCTTTTCCCCGAAAGTTTTTCATGGTGTTGACTGTGTTTGTCCATATCCGCGAGACTGCGTGACTATAGGACATTCCATTTGATTAAGCCGGAGTTAAGAGGACTTGACACATTGAACGCGAGATTGCAGGGGTCAGACCATCCTCTTAGCTCCACTTAGTTAAGCCGTCTAGATAAAAATCGAGCATCACATTTCATGCGTGTGTTTATGTTATTGTCATCACTTCCCGGTGAAAGTAAGTTGTCTAAATTTTCACTTTGTAATTTACTTACTTTATTACAATTTTGTCGGTCCATGACAATAGGTTTCGTCATTAGTCTTGTTTTCTATGCGATGGAGAAAACGGACGTACAATTCATTTCCACTCCCAAAAAGAGCTCAAAATGTGGTTGGACTAGTTATATCAAGATAGCCAGAGATATGTGAAAGCCAGGATCAACCCGACTTCTCCCATTGTTAGGGATCAACATACACTCTGGTGTTATACAGGCACTGCCCCACTTCTGGTGCCCACAAACTTCCACCTTCATATTTAGTGAGTACGAGCTAACTCCAACACTAGAGGAATATAGTGTTGTCATTGGAACGCCTCTTGAAAAGGAACTTGTTAGGCCGCTTATTGGTATAGATTTTATTTATGAATTATCATAGTTTTTAAAAATCGAAGCCGAAACAGTAAGGAAGGTTGTCAAAGCTAATTGTTAAACATACCCATTTTCATTTTTGGTAGAGTGTTTTGCAAATCAATCAATGATTTCAAAGGCTAGGATCTTTATTTTAACATATTTTGGGCTAATTGTTTTTCCTTATTGAAAAAATGCTATTAATCCTTCAATTTCATGGGTGGTTAGCCGAGTTTGTGACGGGTTGAATTATGTCAATATGGTTTTAGTTGAAACATTTTTGTCATTAACCCATTTCCCAGAACTTTTGCAAATATGTTTTTCTCCCACATAAAAGGCTTTGGGCACCTTATGAAACAATTTAAGTTTGATGATTTTACGCATCCCATTAAAAAATTTGAGGTCTAAGAGCGGTTCTCCCCAAATAAACAATACTCACGTTGGATTAATTTTTTGAAAGATCCTAATTCTAAGGCATTCCTATGGCACGGCAAATGGTTCCATGTTGAGGAGGCTCATTTCTCTCATAAGTATGATGAACCAATCCTGTTGTTGGGTCTTTTCGGTGCTACTTCTTATTACCCATATAGGGTGCTCGTTAGTACAGAGCTCTTCAAGAAGTTCCTTCGCCTCTCAAGACGGAATTGTTCCAAGTTTGTTTTATTCATACGGACTATGACTACTTCAACGAGATCCAGATGATCATTGCTGCATGGAATGAATACCATCGAGGGAAGATTTTAGTGCCCAAGAGACTAAAAGGCGAGGAGGAGATTCACCATGCGTTGACATTCTATATCCAACAACACCGGATTCCTACCGCCTTGTGTCCAGTGGTCCTTGATGTGACTAAGAAGCCCACCCGGCGAGCACAAATTGAGCATCTTAAGTGGAAAGTGGAAATGATTGAAGCTAAGAATAGGAAGCTTCGCAAGGCGTTGGGTTCCTAAAAGCATATAAAATGAGATGTTTTGGATTTTGATTCCAAGTTCAATGTTCAGGGACCTTGATTTCAATTTTTAGTTCAATGTTTAGGGACTTGGATTTCAATTCTTAGTTCATTGTTAGGAATTTGGTTCAATACTTCAAATGAATTTTGAATAAAATGAGGCGATTAGACCATTGTCATGGGCCATTTTCCTATCTTGCCATTGGTTCTTACATTACCTCTTTTATTATTTTAGGTGACAGCAGATTTGCCACGCTCGACCATTGTTACTCAATCAAGAGCTAAAAAGGCCAACCAAACCGAGATGCGCGATCGTATTTCCACTATAGAAGATCAACTCATACAGTTGCTCACCTCTATGCAACTTATGATGGCCCAAATCGAATCCCTCCGAGTGAATTCAATTCCTACACTCACTCTCCTCGAGTTAGTGATCTTGAAGCAGGCAAACAGGACACAAATGATTGATGACGACATGCCTGAGCTGGAGGATGACCCACAGCCAATCATCGTTGAAAAGGCCAAGCTTGACAGCGTCCCTAAGACAAAGTAGGATGAGCACTTTGCAAAACTTGAGGAGAAAGCGAAACAATTGCAAGAGTCACAGAGCTCACTCTCGTTCGACCCCTCGTTTTATGAGAAGGTCAAGATGCCAAGCAAGTTTAAAATGCCAGAGTTTGAGAAGTACGATGGTACTTTTTGCCCAAAATCTCATTTGCAGATGTACCACATACGCATGGCTTAGCATGTCAAAAAATGAGCCCCTCATGATCCAATCATTTATGCGAGTTTGACCGGACTTGCACTAAACTGGTACGTCATGAAGAATGTGAATCTCCTTGACACCCGAAATGAAGTGGTTGATGCGTTTCTTAAGCAATATAAGTTTAATATGGACATCGCACCTTCCCGAGAAGATCTTGAGCAGATGGAGAAGAAGAGGAGCAAGTCATTTAAGGAATATGCTGTGAGGTGGTGAAATCTGACAACCCAAATCACTCCTGAGCCTACTGACAAAGAGTTGATGAAGTTGTTCGTCAAGACTCTCTTGTTGAGTTCTGTAACCGAATGGCCAGCACATACGTTGAGAACTTCAACCAACTTATTCCCATGGGAGAACAAATTGAGATAGGGATAAGAGAAGGATGGTTTACTAAGCCATCTAATAGAAGGTTTTCTACCAAGAAGGAGAAGGAGGTTGCTGTAGATGTGAATGTGGCTTATGGTTAAGAAGGTACCAATTGCACCCCGACTATCTAGATGAATGGAAGGCAACAACAAACTGCTGGCCGTCAATCATTTGTCTAGTCAAATAATAGAAGGCAGTTCGCTCCCCTCCCTAGATCTCCGTCCCAAGTATTGGCAGCCTAATTGTGAGCATATTCGTTGTTACGACTCGACAAAGAAGTGTGACTATCTTATTGGTGAATTGAGACATTTAACTGATGAATGTTTCATCCTCAAGCACCAGATCCAAAACCTTTTGGACACAAAGGCCTTTTCATTTCAAACTGCTTGGCCAAATGTCCAAAAAAATCCATTATTGGAGCATGAAGGTAAGGTGAATGCTATTTTGGGACCTGATGCTGATTGAACCAAGAACTTGAAGGTGCACGTGGCGGATGCCTACAATGGACTAGTGAGAGATGGATATTATCTAGATCATGAGGACATTCCCCTATCACTAATGATGGAAATAGTGGCTAAAATGGTCAATGATGGTATCATCATGTATGCTGACCATAACTGTGTAGTCTCTACCATTTCCCATATTGTTATTGATTGGGAGGAGGAGCAGGCTACACTTGATACTGATAAGGATGAGATAGATCCTTTGCTCGCGGATATGCCTCCACTAGAAGATGCAGAATTGTCTATCGAGATCCCCACACCCGATGAAGAAATAGTGATTGAGATACCTCAACCCTATGAGTATGTTGACAACAAGGCAGTGCCTTCGATCTATGATCTAGATGTTGACCTGGTTACAAGGTCTGGTCGAACTTATGCTTAAACTAGCGCTCAACCTGCAAAGCCTGCCACTAATGAAGAGGCTAAGGAATTTCTGGCTGTGATCAAAGCAAGTGAGTATAATGTGGTCGACTAGTTGTGAAAGATGCTTGCTCAGATCTCTTTGCTCGAGCTCTTGCTAACGTCCCCTACACATCAAAAGTCCTTGATGAAAGTGTTGAGTGAAGTTCGTGTACCATAAATGATTAAGATAGACAAGTTAGAGAAATTGATTCTCCCCAAAGACTTGATCGCTTTCTCTGATGAGGAATTCCCTATTGAAGGTAGGGGGCATAACAAGACACTCTACATATCTGTCAAACACAAATTTTCTCATGTGTCCTGGGTACTTATTGATAATGGGTCCGCTCTGAATATATGTCCATTGGCCACTCTTCACCACCTCAAGATAGACCCATCCAAGATACATGCTGCGAAGACTTCGGTGATCGGGGAGATCCATCTTGATGTGCAAATAGGGTCGTCGTTTTCAACATCCCCTTTCAAGTAATGGACATCCCTACCGCATTTAATTTTTTGCTAGGTCGTCCTTGGATACATACTGCTGGAGTGATGCCATCAAGTCTACATCAAAGTGTGAAGTTCGTGATCAAAAGGAAACTGGTCACTGTGTATGGCGAGGAAGACCGCCGGATTTACCATAAGACAACTATCCCTTATGTAGAGCCAGATTTCGAGTTTGAATCAAATTATCATTCATTTGAGTTGGTGTTCACCATACATGCTTCTCGAGATTTGTTGCCACCCACTCCTGAGGTTTTAGATGTTGCCCTTTTGGTGGGAAGGGTGATGGTTGGGAATGGCTTTGCTCCTAGCCATGGTCTTGGAAGAAGGGGTCAAGGCATTCGAAACCCCATTGAAGCCCCTTGGAGGTCCCGTTCTGCTGGATTAAGGTACCATTGAAAAGGTAGAGAAAGTTCTGGAAGGCAAAGACAAAAAAGGCAAAACTCGTCACTTGAGCAAGGGCAAGGGAGGCGAAACTTGTTACCTCTCAACATTCGCGAGACATTCCTTAACCCTCCTAGAATGATGCGGGATGGAGTAGAAGTGATGGACACCCTAGGACAACCAAGTGGCAAATTCGATTATTATGTGAAATATTCGGCTCCTCCCAGCTTTTACATTGACCCTTGAGATATTGTCCCAGATGGATGGGGTGGTATGGATGATCCAGCACCTCCAAAGATAGAGAACCCTAATGATACACTGGAACAAATCACCAGTATGTTCGATAACCTCCTCATAGGCGCCATTGACGAAAGACCTCCAGAAGAAATGGGCCCTAGCCCACGAGAGTAACTCATTTATTGCTTTCGCACATTCCCCTTCACGGGAATTTTTATTGCTTTCTAAGAAATGTTTTCAATTTATTCTTTTTCGCTTTACTTAGAAAGATTGAGCATTGCATTTTCCATTTAATAAATGTAATTTGATTGATGAATATCAATAAAATTATAAGTTTTATTTTGAGAACATGATGGGGTATGCCAAACCAGCCCAGTGACGATATCCAACAATGAAAAGAAAATATCATTCACGGAAAAATTCTAATGACTGAGCTTCTTCATGCTTCATTGTCCAAAAAATTCCCCCAAAAAAAAAAGACAATAAAAAATCATTTTTCCAGCCATTTCGAAAAGCATGCATTAGGTTAGCCCTGTTTAATTTTCTAACTCGTTTACTTCATGTTTCAGAGCATTACTTTCTAGACTTGATGATAAAGCATCTAAGAAAGGCACATTAGGTTGCAATTGGCCCAACTGTTACTCAACAAGTTTGAGAACACATTTCTAAAGAGTAAATATGACAGATTGGGGGCATGGCAGATTTTGGGACAAAAGCGGATTTTCAATCTTGATTTATAAGAACAATCCAAAGACATCTTTTGCTAAGGCAATCCATTTGTGAAGCAACCCCCTGAATGAATGCTTAAAACCATTCTTTTTAGTGTGGTAATTTTTTTTTTCATGCTTAAAGCTGTTGAGCTATTTTTAAAAGGATTTTGCATGGTGACCCTTACATGTTTAGTCCTCCAATTCCATTAAAGAACATCAAGATGGACTAATTTAATGAATGATGTGGAATGGATTGAGCATACTAAATGAGACGAGTCGGGATGATGAACGGCGAACCCTATCTTATACACGGTCCTCTACTCATATATTTGTGAGATGAGTGTAAGAAGGTTAATATCCACGAGGTAAAGAGTTCTCTTGTGAAAGGTACAACAACTGAAATGATGAAAGGCATTATTTCTCCATCCCAAACACTACAAGTGATTCATTGTTTAACCCTTTTGAGTCCCATTCTTTTCAAATTACCCTTATCAAGAACCACCCCATATCGAGGCAATTGAGAGGTAAGATGGCATCATGAGATAAGGAAAATGGAAAGAAATTTTCTTACTCTCACTTGCATCAATTTTCAAGTCGTGCTATTACATTGAATTCATGTGGTAATTTAATTGCCTTAGGTGAAGAGCATTTCTTTCTCTATCCTACATACTTATATCTTTTACATAGCCCACTTGAGCTTGCAATTTCATTTCTTTAAACCTAGTTGGTGATTATCTCCCACACTAGGCCAAGGCGAAAGACAATAATTCAAGTAGCATGGTCTAGAATGCTGATAAAAGATGAAGACTTTGTGAGTCCAAAGAAGATAAGTGCGAAGAACGAGGGGCATGAAAATGTAGTATGCCTAGTAAAAGTAAGGCTAATGCCTAAAGAGAAAAATCAAAAAATGATTGTAGCAAGTTAGATCCCTAGTGAAGTGATACTTAAAAAAAAAAAAAAATCAAATGTTGAGATGTTAGAATCAATGGAGTTTAGATATTAAGAAAATCCTTGACAGGAAAAAAGAAGATTTGTGGAAAAGTCAAGATGATTACCAACTCTGACCCCCCTCTCCAAACACCTTTTGAGCCTAATAGTCCTTTCATGAACCAAGCCTACATTACGTCCCTTGCAAAGTCTCTTCTGATTAGGGCACTTGAATTATTGTAGAGGTTCACATGTCTTAAGCATCGCTCAAAGAAGTGCGGGCAAGATTATTTCTTTTTCATTTTGCAGGGTTCTTGACTTGTAAACCCAGAAATGATTGTGAAGTTGTTCTTTCAATAGCCTTGACTCAAATAGTCCATTTGTTAAGCCATTGACCAAGCCCTCATTACGGGCCTTGTTAAAGACCCCTTAGACTGGTAAGGTCGTAACACTTGCGAGAATACTCAGATCCTTGTTAATATGGTGAGATGGAGTGATTCTCATAAAATAACCCTTCTGAATGAGAGTGAGTGAAAGTCCTTTCTAACTGAAAGTCTCTCATTTAATATTCTTAGAATCCATGCCATGAGTGAAAAATTGTCTTGAATGATAATTCTCTCTAGTGGAAATTTGGGTGATGCAAAAGTCATTATGCATAAACCTTGATTGAATTGATAAAAACTTCAGTGGATTTTGAAGTGTGCATTTCAGAATAGCCTTGATTGCTTATTTCTTTGGTGAATGCATTTTTGCTCTAATCATGTTTGACAGGTAATGTTTTTTTCTCAAGAGCTACTAACATTCAAGTTCCTTTCAAAATGCCTCATGATATTAGGAGTTCCAGGAGATATATCTCTAAGAATCAAAGATATCATTAGGTAAGTATATCTCTACCCATACTCTAAATACTTGTCATTGTGCAGGTATTCTCTCTCAAGTGCACTAACACTCGACTCGGTCGAGATGTCCCCCAAAGATTTTTCTCCAGATTCAATCTGATTAAGGCGACTGAAGAAAGGTTCGAGTCCTGGTTAGATGATCTATGTTGCAATACTAGGCGACCGTAGAAAGGTACATGTCTTGCAAAAGCAGTTTCCTATTCAGGTGATCGTAGAAAGGTACATGTCCTACAAAGCGATTCTCTATTTAGGTTATCATAGAATAGTATGGGTCCTATACAATGTTTGTTGCTCTAACAGGTGATCGTAGAAAGGTACGGGTCCCGGAAAAGCTATCTCTCGTTCAGGAGACCGTAGAAAGGTACGGGTCTTGAAAAATGATTTCTCGTTTAGGCAACCATAGAATGGTATGGGTCCTAGACAATATAGGTTTCCCATTTAGGCGACCATAAAAAGGTACGGGTCCTGGAAAGTGTTTTCCCATCCAAGCGACCACAAAAAGGTACAAGTTATAGAAAAGTGATTTCCCGTTTAGGCGACCGCAAAGTAGTACGGGTCTTAGACAATATTTGTTGCTCTAACTAGTGATCATAGAAAGGTATGAGTCCTAGAAAAGCCGTTTCCCATTCAGGTGACCATAGAAAAGTACGGGTCCTAAAAAAGTTGTTTCCTGTTTAGGCGACCGTAAAGTAGTACGGGTTCTAGACAATGTTTGTTGCTTTAACAGGCGACCATAGAAAGGTACGGGTCTTGAAATTTTTTTTTCTATCAAGGCGATCATACTGGGTGACCATAGAAATGTACAAGTCCTAGGAAGGCAGCCTTCTCTTACAAAATCCTGTTACTATTTTAAGCGATCGTAGAAAGGTACAGGTCTTGGACGTGTAACTCAAACTATCTTGAATTACTATACTCTACCGAAAGGTAAGTCATTCCAGATAGGTTCCTTTATTGTTTGTATTAGCATTTCCATGCATCATATAAATTGCATTTCAAAATGGGATTGATTTTCCAATAAAAAAAATCATTCATTACATGTGCATGATCAAAATTTATGTCTCAATTTGTCATTGAAGGCAACCTCTACGAGCTTACCTTCAAAGAGGGGCCGCTGTTGACACCTAAATTTTGGCGGCACAGTAATTTATTCATAAAAAATTAGGGATTCATTTTTAAGCCCTAAAAAAAGAAAAATAGAAAAAAAAGGAAAAGAAAAAGCAAGAAATAAAATAAAATTGCATAGCATATAATTTTTGGTCATCAGAGCAAATAAAAGGAAAATAAGGGAGGATCAATTTGATTGATTATGAATGGAATGTGGAAATTTTGATCTTAATAAATGTGGAAGCAAATTCTCGGTCAGCAATCAAGAGCTAAGAAAAAAAAGCAAGAAATTTGATTAAAAAGAAGGAATCAAAGCATTCGAGGAAAACTCAAGTTGATCGCGAAATCACGCTCCAATATGCAGTCCACGAATTAAGGCAACAGTGAAAGGAAACTCAAAAATTACCATGGAAAGGGCCGTTTGGAACCACTATAAAAGGAGGACATTTCGTGAACAGAAAAAAGGAGAGAATTCGCAAAAAAAGGATAGGCAAGAGAAAATAAAGAGGTGAGAGAATTCGTAAACAAAAAGGGAAAAACAATTCTTTTCTCTTGTCAAAGTCAACAAAAGGTATTGTCCTTTTGCTGAAAAAAGGACAGAAATAGGAGACGGAGGCAAAAAAAAAAAAAAAAAAGGAAAGATGATCGGGTGTTCTTCGTCATGCGACTTATTCGCTGCCTAGTTGCGACGTTATGCCATCGCACCCGTATGCCGTCGTTGCTGCTGGCCACCGCCGCTCTGAGTCCCCTCCCCCACGCCTAAGCATAACCGAGCCTCCGCCGCACCTTCACCTGCCGTCCTCCGCGCTGGCCACCCCTGCTTCTACTTCACCACATTCCTCCCACATCCTATAGCCATCCCTGTATCTAGCCCCAAACGCGATGCCAGTAGTTGCGAGCACCACCAGCAGTCCAATCCTCTGCCGGTCATCGCCTCTGCACTTCTGCTTTTGCTTGGCAGTAGCTCGCCGCCAATCGCCGCGCCTCCATTGGTAGAATCTGTGAGCACCGCTAGTAACCCCTCTTCATTGCGCCTCTGCCGACGCTAGTGCCCGTGCCTCCCTCTACCCAAGTGCCGTTTACCTCCGGTCTCCAGCCACCGGCGCCCCCCCTCTGCCTGAGCGCCACCGCTTGCCTCCGCTATAGGGCGACGCCTCCCTTTAACTCATCGACCCACGACCCGTGATGCTCGTGCCTCTACTTTGGCCGAGCACCAGCAGCACCTCCGCTCGAGCACTCTTTCGCTCGATGCCTGACGCTTGTCCCCTTCACTGGAGGCCTGCACCTTAACCTGCCGTCGATGTCGCAACAGGTCACCACCGCAACAGTAGCCCGCAGTACCTTTGCCCGTGACCTATAGCGTCTGACGACCGCTCTGCCCCCGCTGTTGCCAGCGCCTCTTCTTGCTCGTTGCCGTTGCTGGTCCTCCCACCTTCACCGCCTCTCTACCCGTTATTGCGCCTATTGCTGCACCTCCTCCCATCTTGTTGTTGATCCTCATTAGGTCCCCATCTTAGGTAGTTTTTTTTTTTTTTAAACCAACTTTCATTATTATTACTTAAGTTGGAATATTGGGTGTCGATGTTAATTATTTGAATATTTTAGGCATGATCAGTAAGATATTGTTGCCCAAAAGTCACTATAATTATTAATTTGATTCATAAGATGTCAAATCATTTTTTAATAATATTGATTTTTTGGGGGCATTTTGATAGTGTTTTGACTATTAAATCATTATAATTATTAATTTGATCAGTAAGATTTCGGATCAAATTTTTAATTATTTTGAGCTTTCTCATATGTTGTGATGTTTAGGGTGAAAATAATCGTTAATTTAATTCATGAGACAACAGATTATTTTTTCAATTGTTTTAATCCTTCATTTGATGAATATCTCGAGTGGTTTAGATATAATGTGGAAATTGCTTATCTTGGAAAACACTAAAAAAAATCAATCAAATCTTGCATCAGAATATGTTGGTTTCATAAATAAGGATATTGTTTTTAGATTGCATGTTTAGATATTTTTTTGGAATATATTAGAATTGCATCTAAATAATTTCTTTTATATAGATAAGTTCTTAGATAATGTTTGCATATTTTAATAATCTCACTTTAAAAAAAAAATAGTTTTCTAAGATAGGATAGGGTTTGATTCAAATTAATCCCTAAAATAAATTAGAAAATTATTCATTTTAAATGGTTTAATTAATTTTTTTATTACAAATTTTAATAAAAAAATACAAAAATGTTAGGCGCATGTCAAATAGTTTGCATGATAGGTTCATTTAATTAAAACTTGCTTGTTAGTAAAATTAGGTCACGTAGTTTAAATGTGTTTTTCATAGTAAAGTTCTAATTTCAAGATAAGAGAAAACCCAAAAAGAAATTGCTTGCTTTGTGTGTTTAAATTTTTTGGGTGTAATTTATTTGATTCATTAAGTGTTTAATAATGATTGAGCATCCGTGTGATCACCTTATTGCATGATAGTAATTTAGGATAAAATTAATCCAAACTACCTGCAAACATACTTTTGAAAATAAAAGAAATGGTATCGAAAGGGCATTAGAGAAATCTAGTGTAATCAAGTCCCCGTACCCAAAGTCTCTAGTTCGTAGGAGTAAAATAATTCTCCCGTCATTTTACTTAAGTGTCTAATCGTAGGAGGTGCTTGTGTTGTGACTAGCGGTGACGAATGGCAAAGGAGGCGTCAATAGCTAACGACCATAGAAGAGTGGTACTCAAGCAGCAGGTGGAGAGGGCATCGAGCGCTGGTGTAGGCGTGGGTGAGGCGTGGCGAGCGTTGGGTAGCTTGAGGCGCGGTCGTCAGACTGCTGGCGTTGGGTCCGCAGGCAGTAGCTGGCTGTGGGCATTGGGCACTAGGCGCGGCGGCAGTGGTGGTGCGGTGTAGGGTGGTGCTTGGCGCTGGCATTGGCAAAGGCTGGCAAGCGTGGCGATGGCGAGCAAAGCGGCACGATCGTTTGGCAGAGGTGTAGTCAGGGGGTGATACAGGTGTGGGCTGCTGGGTTGAGTAGAGACGGACCACCGGTAAAGGTGTCGGGCGCTGACGGCAGGGGTCGCGAGCAGCAGGTGGGTCGTGGGCCGGTGTGGGCTAGAGGCGAGGAGGGGCACGGTGGTGGCTGGCGTTGTGCTCAAGCCTAGTTGCCGGACATGGCCATCAACACGGGGGATGAGTGGGGCTGCTGGTGTGGTGGCCGATGCAGAGGTTCAGTGAGGCGTGGCGGGTAGAGGCCGGTAGGGGCTCAAAGAAAAAGAACAGTGGCTTTTGTTCTTTCCCTTTTTTTTCTTATTTTCTCTCTGCCCCACGTCCTCTCATGTCCTCTTCCTCTACTGCTGATGACTTCTTTACTTCTGTTGCTATTCTTCTTTCTTTTCTCCTTTATTTTCTTCTACAGATTGTCGAAGAAAAGAGAATGACCTCCTTTCTTTTGACTTTTGAATGGATGAGAGAAAAGTTTTTCTCCTTTTTTTTTCTTATTCTTTTTTCTGTTTGCACTCTCTGTTGCACAAATTCTCTCTCGCGCAATTTTTTTTTTCAGTCCCCCATTCACATCCGTGCAGGTCAACTCCTTTTATAGTGGTTCCAAATGGCCGCTTTCCATGGTAATTTTCGAGCTTCCATCTTCTGTTGCATTAATTCATGGCTACATATCGGAGCGTAATTTTGCAATTAGTTCGATTTAGTTTTGATTTCTTCCATTTTATTAAAATTTAGCCGTCAATAGCTAGCTTGACTCCCTCGGGGAAATTTGCCTTCTCGAAGGTAATTCATGATGTCATAATACTAGGGTTGACCATCAAGTTCCTCTTCAATCATCAAACAATAAGCAGGCTTCTTGAAGATGTCAATTTGCAAAGGATCAATGCTCAAGCCGTTGGTTACTTGTAACATTGAAGATAAAGTTGCCAAGGCATTAGGAAATCGATTTAGTGATTTCGACAGATAATCAAAAGAGATTTCGTCAAATTCTTTGACCAAATCTTCGAGATATTCATAGTAACGAGTCAACTTTACGTCTCATGTTTGTTATTTACCTCCTATCGGGAGAATGATGAGTGTAGAATCACCATAAACTTGAAACTTTCTGACTTTCATATCAATGGCTAATTGTAGACCAATGATGCAAGCTTTATATTTAGAAATAATGTTGGTACAAGGGAATACCAACTTTGTAGCTACTGGGTAATGTTGACCTTTTGGAGATATTAAAATTGCCCCAATGCCAGAACCAGAAAGGTTAACAGCATCATCAAAATACATGGTCCACTTGTCATGCAAGACTAGATAAATCTGTTCATCAACTTCATCTCAGTCATCAGACTTCTTGGGATTTTCAACTAATATATCAGTCATGGCTCGCCCTTTGACGGACTTCTATGCCACACTTCGGATATCAAACTTAGAGAGTAAAATTTGTCATTTAGCGAGCTTTCAAACCAATGCAAACTTCACCAAAAGGTATTTAAGCGGATCATTCTTTGTCACCAGCAGGATGCAGTGGTGAAGAGTATATTGTCTCAATTGGTGTACCCAAATCAAGGCTACACATGTCTTTTCCACTTCAAGATATTGGATCTTAAAAGTAGTAAACTTCTTACTGAGGTAGTGTATGGCACGTTCCATTCCATCCTTGGGTCCTTTTTGTGCCAACATGTCTCCTAAAAACTCTTCATAAATAGTGAGATACAAAATTAGAGGTGCACCTTAAACAAGTAGTAGCAATATAGGAGTTTGCGAAAGACATCGCTTAAGCTCTTCAAATGATTTCTAACATTCTTCATCCCAGTTGACCTTGGCGTTCTTCCTCAATAGCTTTAAGAATGGCCTAGTGGTTTCTGACAATTAGGAGATGAATCTTGCAACATAATTCGATCTTCCCAGTAAACTTTCAACTTTCTTAATAGTAGAAGAGGGTTTTAGCTCGCATATGGCCTTTACCTTAGAGGGATCTATCTCAATACCATTGTTACTAACCATAAATCCAAGAAGCTTCCTAAACTTTACCCCAAATATGCATTTTGCGAGGTTAAGCCTTAGCTTAAATTTCCCCAATTAGTCAAATAACTTTCTTTAGATTTCAACATGGTCTTCACCCTGTCTTAATTTTGCAATCATATCATCGATATAGACCTCAATCTCCTTATGCATCATATCATGGAATAGGGTCACCATGGCTCTTTGATATGTTGCCCTTGTGTTCTTCAAGCCAAAGGGCGTAACTTTGTCGCAAAATATTCCCCATGGAGTGATGAAAGACGTTTTAGTCTTATCTTCCTCTTTCATCCAGATTTGGTTATAACCGAAAAATCCATTCATGAAGGAAAACAATTCGAAGCAAGCAATACTATCAACTAAGACATCAATGTGTGGCAAATGAAAATCATCCTTAGGACTTGCCTTATTCAAGTCATGATAATCAACATAGACTTGAACCCGTCCATCCTTCTTCATAATCAAGACTATATTAGCAATACAATCGGCATAATGACCGACTTCGATGAAGTCAATATTTAATAGTTTCATGACCTCTTCTTCAATCTTTTTCAATAACTCAGGTTTCATCCTTATGATCTTTTGCTTCTTGGATGAAATATTAGGATAAAGTGGCAATGCGTGTTCCACTATCTCGGGGTCTAAACCCGGCATGTCGGTATATGACCAAGCAAAAACATCTTGGTATTCTTTTAAAAGTCCAATTAATCTATTGGCATCCTTTTGAGAGAGACATGCTCCAATTTTGGTTTCTTTAGGGTTATCTGAATCTCCTAAGTTCATGGTGATTGGTTGCTCGGTTGTAGGAGGTTTGAATTCTTTATGTCTAAGCCATTCCCTTTAAATAACTCCAAGATTATCCTCATTTTCTGAGTCGGAATAATTGGGTTCGCCAAAGTCTCTTGAGTGCAAATTCGAGCCATGCAAATGACTATCATGATGTCAAATGTCATGTTTGAGATGCAATAAAAAATGGTTAGTATATAAATATAAATATAAATGAATGCAATGCATGCAAATGCCATGAAAAACTTATTTTCGAATTTGAGTTTTCAAAAAATTTATTGGGGAACTAACCCTCATGTCATTGGACATACTTGTTCCACTAAAACATTTTGAAACTATAGATTGTGTGGAGGTCTAGGCCTTAAAGTATTGTCATAGGTCTGGTTTAGGAAACCTCACACATCTATTAACAATATGTGAATTTTATTGATATGCAAAAAACTGCATTACAACGTATATCATCTTGGATCCATAAAGTTTGTGATTCAGATTATTACAAATGTAAATGATTGAAATGAATGTAATACAACTAGAATGAAATGCAAGAACTAGAAACATCCCTTACACAACGGGATCTACGGGGCTCTTCATCTTCACTAATGGTGCCAACCAAACCATCTTCGAACAAGTCAGCAAAGTGGTAGACATTGGTCTCCTCTTCGTGCAAGAACTTTGGTGGGTCAAGAAAGAAATCCTTCAATGGTGGAGGCAAGAGGTGCTGGTAGCTCTTACCTTTAATGTTTGGGCTTTTATGATTACCTTGACCTTTACAATCACCCTGATAACCTAGGCCTTCATGCTTGTTCATTTTGACCACCTTAATGGGATTTGGCATGCCTTGGGTGAGCTTACTCAAACCTTTCCTAATAGCAAAACCATTCTTGAGCAGTTCTTTACTTGACATTAAGAATGCCTTTGAAAACTAAGGCTTCCTAATGATTGACCCAACAGAAACATGAGTGATAGACACCAACTCAAACAAGTGGTAACTTGATTCTCCCTTAATTTCAAGCTCGATGAAAGGTATGGCAGTGTTATGGAAAGTCTTCACATCTCTTTTACATCGGATAGTCACGATCTTTCCATCGATGGGAAGTTTCATCATCTGATGAAGACTGGAGGGAATGACCCCTGCAGCGTGGATCCAACGCTGTCTCAATGGTAGGCTAAAGTTGCTTGGGATATCTAATACTTGGAATTTTTGAGTAGTGGTAACAAGGCTGATCGTTAGCAACAGGTCAATTTCCTTTATTGATTCCTTTGTCATCCCATCAAAGGCTCAGACGGGAGCCTTTGGAGGGTGGACATTTTCTATTCCTATCCCCAATTGACGAATGGTGGATAAATGGCAAATGTTCAAGGCGGAACCATTATCAACCAAGACCCTCGAAATCCAAGTCTAGAAATGTTGAGCGGACACATATAGTGCCTTAGTGTGTGCTTGGCCTTCAAGAGGAAGGTCTTTCTTAGAGAAGGTTATCTTATCTCTAAGAAGTATAGCACCCATAAACTCCTCCAATGGTCTCGAGCACATGGACTTCGTTTAAGATTTTGGGAGGGCATTTCTATGCTTTTCAGAGGTCTTAAAAAGCTCTAATAAGGAAATTTGCGTGGGCATTTTGATGTTCGTAAAATTCTAAACGCAAGTGAACATGTCGAACAAATAATACAATGATAAGAAAGAATATTGTCTCACGCAGATCGATAATTAATAAACTAATTAAATACTAAAATAGATTAACTGTAAAATTTATCTAATAGATCAAAATATAATTTTGAATAAATTAAAAACAAAATTTGGAGACTAAAGGTATGTTCGTTTCGCAGAAATATCATCTTTTCGGAAATGACACTATTTTCCGGTGTTCGGTCGAAAACTAAACTTTGAATGGAAGATATTTTCCACCGTACGTTAGCTAATTTAATTGTTTGGGAAAAATTATCAAAAAATAAATTTTAATATTTTTAATTGACCAAAAAATTAGTTTTATTTTTTTATATTTTAAAAAAAATGAATTTTTAATTATTTGTATTTTAAAAAAATCGAAATTTTTATTATTTATTTATTTATTGTTTTTCTTTTTCTTTTTTCCTTTTTCTTTTCCTTCCTCCTTCCTCCTCATTCCTCCTTCTTCCTCCTTCTTCCTCCTCCTTCCTCCGCCGCCGCATGCCTGATGATGGTCGACTTGGGGTAGAGCTCGCGGCTTGCCAGATCCGGTGAGCTGGGGGGGCTCGGGCTTGGCCCGAGCTCACTAGAGGTTCGCTGGGCTCTGGCGAACCTTTCGCAAGCTCGGGCTCGAGTCGAGCACCACACAGCTCGCCAAATTTGATGCCGGAGCTCGGGCTCCCGATCCGAGCAAGCTTGAGCTTTGCCGCCAGATCTGGTGAGCTCGCGGCTCGCCAGAGCTTGGTGAACCTCGGCTAGCTTGGGTAAGGCTTGAGCCTCGCCCAGCTCGCCGGATTTGGCAAGCCGCGAGCTTCGCCCGGGCTGGCGAGAGCTCTGTCTTGCCCGATCTAGAAATGCCCAAGCTCGGCTTTGCTAGATCGGGCTAGGCGGAGCCTCGCCGGCCTGGGACGAAGCTCGAGCTGGCTTATGGCCAGTTGCCGGCCACCGCCATGGCTAGCGACTGGCCAAGTCCAAAGAAGAAGATGAAAAGGAAAGAAAGAAAAGAAAAAAGAAAAGGAAAAAAAAACTAAAAACTTGATTTTTAAAACAAAGGAAAAAAAGAAAAAGAAAACATAAAAATAAAATGAAAATGTATTAATAAAAAGAAACAAGATGGAAGAAGTTATGGAAAATGTTATTTTCCACACTTTTAAGGGTTGTTTTTTCCAATGAAAGAAAACATTTTCCTTGACTAGTTTATTTTCCGTCAAACAAACGCCGAAAAATCCGGAAAATGTTTTCTTGAAAGTCATTTTCCGCGAAATGAACGGACCCTAAATGCAATAAATCAATCAGATGAATATGTTAGAGCATCCGATTTCACCATAACCACTAGATATGAATTTCATATTGTTGTGGATACAAGAATGATATTAAACATGTGATAGTGGAATTTCCTAATCTATTTACTATCCTATCTCTAGGTATAGCAAACCTACTCAGCTTATTAATCCACTATATTTCTATGTGAATTAAAATAAACATGAGTGCATTAAAAACTATGAATATTCCTAGCTTACAATGAGTCTTTTGGATCACCTTATCATTGAAAGCTATACAAATAATGCAGTATATCTCCATCCACGTTTAATTTATGGTTATATATTATAATGAGTAATTGCATATTATCACTTCTCAGTTTCAAACATGCACATCAGATCATTCAAGTAGTGGCCAGTCACTCAAAAGCATTAAGCACAATAATATATAACTCACATGATGAAATTAATTGCAAAACATAAAAATCATGAAATTCACATCATCGTGGTTAGGCTACATTGTAGCCCTAACAAAAGAAAATTAGAACATAGTAGAAGAAGAAATAAAAATAAAAATTAAACTTACATCTTGAATCAAAGAATAAAAATTCTGTCACCACTTTTGTCTTATCTTCAAAATATGAAAAAACTCTAAGAAGAATGAAAAATGATTTAACAAAAACCTAGCTTCTCCTCTCTTGCTCTCAATGTTCTCCTATTCATAGGATATATCCAAGATCCTTATCTTCGAGCAATTGCGCATAAAATTAGGGAGTAAATCAGATGATCTTGATTTGATATCTATCTCCCAATGCTTGCAGATAACATTAGGGAATAAAATCAAGGATTCCTTAATTTAATATCCATCTTCCAATGCTTTTTTATTTGAATTCCTGATTTTTGCCATTCTTTTCCTTATCTTCTTCATATCTCATTATTTTGCATAAACATGGAAAATTCGAATAATCAGAAGGAAATCCAAATATTTTCTCATAGATATTGCATTAATTGTTGCTTATAATAGGTAAAATAACTCTATTTTTATAGAGTTATCACTTGAGCTATGGCATCCTAAAAATTTTATAGCAATTTCTAGATGCATTACTACCCATGAATAGGTGATGGAAGCGCTATCGAACTATATTATAATCATTAGACCAATGGATTACATTTAGCAAGGCCAAGCATTTAATGGACAATTGTTTTGTTGGAAATGTATCCTATGTCCATGTATGATCTAGGGTGTACTAAAGGATAAATTGATAAGGAATTTTCTATTCTTGGCCGTGTACTCTATAAGTCGGATTACCATTGATTAATGTTGCAATATTATATGGCCATGTGAATATTTGTAATTAAGTAATTATGAGTGGGGATTGAGGTGGAAAATTAAGAGCAAGTGTGGGCTGGATACCTAAGGCCCAAAACAGCCCAAAGCAGCCCATATTCCCCCACCATTCGGTCAACCAAGGCCGGCCCATTAAGGCCACCACCTTGCATGAAAGTTGACAAGTGGCAAGAGAGATTGTGCAAGTGTTGCCACCCCTTGCTCCACCGGAAATCCTCCATGCAAAACCTCATGATTACTAGCTAATCATGAGAGTAAAAGAATAAAAGAAAAAGAGAAGGGGGGGGATTGATCAAGGGAGTGAAATAGAGAGAGAGAGTGAGGTCGAGAGAGAGAGAGAGAGAGAGAGAGAGAGAGAGAGAGTTGTGAGGGTGCTTCGGTGAGGGGAAGAAGAACACCGTCCCCGCCGTGCATGCGCCTGCTACCGACGTCAACGCTGCCTAGGTCCGCTGTCAATCGAGCCACGCTCGAAGCCCCCAAGTCGCTGTTTTTGCTTGCTGTGATTTTGCGAACTTAAGGCAAGTGAGAGTCCATTGATCTACACTTTACTTGTTGTGGTTGTGTGTGAAGTGTAATAGATTTTGGAGATTCTTGAGTTATGATGCTGGATGTTGGAATTCCAAAGGTATAGGAGTAGTTCTTCAAACTAGTAAACCGTTTCATGGAAAAACAGCTTGACCTTTGGCGACTTCGTGAATTTTCTGTAATTATCTAGCCGAAATTTGACTTGATGTCCTTGATGAAAGTTTTAGATGACATCTCAAGGAGTAACATACTAAAATTTGAGAAGAAACAGACAAGTAATGGTCGGTGAAACGATTTTTCTCTGAAATTGTTAAATCTGGAAATCGTTACCAAGGGTTAGGGAGAGTGATGGTGATTATAGCTTTTGATATATCAAGAATCTGACTTCGAGTTATTCACGAAAATTTTACCTCTAGAATTTTTATATAACATATAAAAATTTCATAATTTTCTGAGTTGATTTAGGGGTTATACCGAATTTGTGAATAAAACTGTGCAATTGGGATGTTTGAAATTTTAAGACTGTGATGCATGGACCATAGAGACTCGTATGAAGTTCTTTTGACATGGTGTTCCCATGAAATTTTTTTCTCTAGATCTCATTTATAACATGTTAAATTTTCAGAATTTATTAAGATGGTTTACTAATTTTTCCAGAATTTTAATTAAAGAAGTGCATTCTGTTTTATCCGAAAATTGTTTTATTTTCAAGAACAAATGGATTGCTCTATGAGATGTGATACCTTGGGTTGTTAATTATACAGCATATATGGTGACATTTAGCATACCATATGACATCAAAATTTGATTGAAACTTTTGATATTATTTCATCAAATGCTATTTTGAAAGTGAGACATATATGTGAATATACATTATGATATGATGATACCGTCGGACCCTTAAGTCGACGATGCCCTGGGAGTGTCAGGATGCTTGGAGGTGTGTGCTGGAAGCCTCATGACGCCAATTGGGGTGCGGGATACTCGAAGGTGTGTGCCGGATGCCCAGAGGTGTGTGCCGGAGGTCTCGCGATGCCAGGTTGGGTGCGAGAGTCACGAAAGATGCAAAGATTGGTCCTTGGGAAAAATGAGATTCTTTTGAATATCAAAATGAGAAATGAATCATGCGCATGTGTTTGCATATGGCATGGTGCATGAATTGTCTATGAATTGAGTTGGTACTATTTGGCATGAAAATGTGGTCATTAAGGCATTGAATAGATCTCATGGAGGTATATGCATGATTGCATGAATGATATATGCATTTCACATGAAATCTTGGTTGTCTTGCTTGTTGCATTGTGTAGTTTGATGGATCTTTTACTGCTGAATGGTTGTACTCACCCCTTTTGGGGACTAACATTTCATATTAAGAGATGCCTCTGTTACTGGTTACACGTGGTACTTTCTATGGCTTACCGTCTGACGTTGAGGTTGAGTGTTTGGAGCATTCCTGTGTTGGTATTCGTGGACTGGTGTTCATCCGTGTTCGAGTCTTAGTTATGTATGACATGGGTCTACCTGAATGCCTTGTAGTCTAGGAGTTCCTGTCCGTGCATGTTCGTCGCGACGGGATCATGATGGGGATGCTGCCGCTGCCACCAGCCGATGCACCGGGCTGGGTGTGATTGTGCGTGTGACTAGTAGTGGATGACACTTTTTGGATAGCCGACATTGGATGATGGATCGATGTACATGACTGCTATGGGGTCGGGTACTTTTGGTTATAGTTGAGCTTAGTAAAGCCTTGGCCTTTTGATGTACCGACTTGTGATGTCCATCAAAGTTATGTAAATAAAAGTGGTTCGGCTCTAACTTATATATGATGTATAGTTGGTGTGCATTGCATTATTTTGTTAGAGTATGGGATAGGGAGATTTGAATATGCTTTCGTTATATGAACTACGCTGGGACCAATTTAAATAATACAAACCCCCAGGATTTATGGACGCACTATAATTAAATGGTATCAGAGTGACATGTTATTCGGATAAGTGAAAGGTAAGTGAACTGTGGCGACCCTAATGGATCGGGGGCTGTTTCGGGGGTGCCACATGAGCAATTGGTCTATCACTTCTGCCTCACTTGTTTGAGTGTTTCGATGAGTTGTTTGGCTTCCTCATCAGTTACGACCTTCTTTTCCACACCTTCACATGGTGGGTAGATTTGACCCGATCAGGTGACGGCATCAATTTCATTTGTATTATAGTTCCAAGGGACCACCTTGGTGTCATAAGTAGGAGAACCTTAGTATTTGAGCACTTACCAACTTCTAGTGGCATTTCAATGGTGACAGATCCAAAACCCATGCTTGAGTTCTTCATGGCTTCGAAATTGTCAATCAATGAGCTAACCTCGATGATGCTCTTGTCGATTGCACTAGCACCACAAGGGATTTTCTCCATAGTCAGATCAATCACAACGGGCTCACTCATAGCCATGAAGTCATCCCCGAATTCATCTTCCCATCCACTAGGGACGATGTCTTTAGGGTTTTGGAAATAACTTGGAGGGGGAGTATACTTGACCATAAAATCATACTTCTCATTTGGTTGTCCCAGGGTATCCACCACTTCACCTCTCTCACGGGCCCTCCTTACGAACTCACAATCCCAACGAGAAGTTTTGTATTCATCCTCATCATCAAAGTGGACCTCTTTATCTTTCGACAAAGTTAAAGTAAAGTCTTCTTCATTATCCCATCCATTCAAGACAATATCCTTTACATTAACGAAGAAACTTAGTGGTGGTGTGAACTTCACCTTAAAGTAATATTTGCCACTTTGTTGGCCAAAGATATCAACAACTTCACCACTTTCGTGAGCTTTTCGAACAAAGTCATGGTCCATGCGGGAAGCTTTATATTCATCCTTGCTTCCAATGTTAGAGTCTTGGTACATAGGGGCTTTGCTTTTCGAGACTCGACAATCCTCCTTTCAAGTGTCATCTTGACTCGGACTCCCAGCCTTCTTTATGACTTTTGAACTTATGTCCTCACCAAACAAATCAACCTCGACCAAAGACATCTGACCCGGAGCAGGCTCACCATCTTCATATTGAAGAATTCCCAGCTTAGCAAGCTTTGCTAAGCAAGCTATCTTCTCATCATGAGTGATGTCACCTTTTAGCTGGCAATCGGTGAAGGGTGTGATCTGTTCCAACTTTTGAACATCCATAAGGAGTATACAATCATGTCGATAGTTTTAGAGTGTTTCGGAAGGGGATTTTGTTGGACATTCGACTTTGAATCCTTAAAGGTGAGCAGTTTCTTATCCAGCAAGTTTTGAATCTTGGAACGGGGCACAAGGCAATTATCTACATGGTGACCCTTCTCTCCCATGTGATACTCACATGTCTTATTAAGGTCGAACCCGAGGAATTTTTGCGGATTATCCCTCGAGATTTCTCTTGCCACGAGATAATTTTTAATCAGCATCGAAAATAACTGAGACATAGGTCTAGGCAATGGAGTAAATTGCCTTTGCGGGGCTTTTCTCTACAACAGGTTTATGAGCTTGAGGGTTGTATGTCTTTTGAGAAGAGGAGTTTTGTATATAGGCAATTTTCATAGTTAACTCCTTATCTTTCTTCAGGACTTATTGACGGTTCATGGTCTCGGTCAACCTTCCTTCATTTGTGATACAAGTGTGGTTTTATATTTTCTTGAAGAAGTCCCAAGACATGGCTTGAAGCAGCAATTTTATAACCTCATTCTCAAACAACAGTGGCTTTACTTGAGATGTAGTGACTCTCCACCTTTTTGCATAAGTTCTAAACGTTTCAATTCTCATTTTCTCGATCCAAACCAATTCCTCTCAAGTTGGGGTGATCTTGGTGTTGAAATTATATCGTTAGAGGAATTTGTTAGTGAGATCATCTCAAGTAAGGATCTTCTCAAAATCCAACTCTATAAACCATGTTAACGTAGGACCAACCAAGCTACCATGAAAGGAATTAATCGGGAGCGGATGATTGTTTGAATAGTGGGCCATCTTGCCCATATAGTATTTTAAGTGGGTCTTCAGGCACCCAATGCCGTCATATTTCCTTGTAAACTCGAGCTCTTTGTAAAATTCAGGGAGCTTAACCTTGGTGAAGGGCGACAGCTTGTCGAACCCCTACAGTTGATAGCCTTGCACATGAATAGGCACTCCTCGATCTTCACCAAGCGTCTCGAACTCTCTTCATCAAAGTATGGAGTTGGGGTCTCCTTGGACAAAACCTCTAGATCAATAATTGTTGGCGTAGCAGTAGGAACCTCTTCAATAGGCCCTTCCCCCCAGATTCAGCTACTGGCACATTAGAGGGCGCGATAGGAGGATTCATGGTAGGAGCAACGGGAGCTACAGGAGTGAAGTTTTTGACTTGGTTAGAGAGTTCAGCTAACAGCGCCATCATCTGTGCCATTTGGTTCTCCATGTTAATAACACAGGGTATCTTCGTTCTCTATTCTTGCTTGGTAGCGAGTATGTATAGTAGACTTTTTTTCAGCTGTCTTTCAGTACCTTTTAAAAGAAGATGGTTTGAATTAGTACAAGTTAAAAGAAATCAAAAAATACAAAACCTAGTCAATTTTATATTTTATTGAGATGAAATAATGATAAGAAATGTATATGATCTCAGTATCATGTAACATCCTCTCATCAAAATTTCTTCAAAAGAAATTATATTGAAAATGAACAACGGCAAATATTTAATCAGAATGCCCATTTTTCTAAAAATTACATGAAAATGAAAACCTTCATGAGTTTTTGTTGATTGCATCAAACAATTACAAAGGAAACAAGACCTTGCATTCTTGAAGCTTACAAAGCGATTCAATATCACAAGTAATATGAAAAATGAATACTGGGAAGTCTTGATAGAAATGATGGAAACGCAAAGGGAATCCCTTTACAAGAAAAGAATACAAGATAAAAGCCTAACGACTAGGTGGGATTGTGTGGAAACGCTTGTTATCATGGGCTAAGCGTTCCTCATCGATCAGGGCATCATCTTCTTGCTCCTCAATATGAGCTCACCGAAAATCTTGAAGCTTGAGGATATTTGGCAACTAAACCTCAAGCTCAAGTTCCACTTGACAATAGATGTAATCAATGATAGCATGATGAGTCCTCATCTCTCCCTATAAGTCAGCTTCATCCACGTGACCACATAATGTGAGGAACGGGAGTACCAAATTCCGGTAGCAGCTCGAATCGCAGCCTTGACATGGCCAATTTGGTTTTCCTCGATGACCTCATTGTGATAATCAATACGATATAACCCTAGCTTAAGGATTGACGGAATCATTTGAAGTGCATGAATTGGCAAAGCACCCTTAAAGGGTAATACGATGTTAAACTGTCAATCCCACGAGGGGGAGTGGGTCGTCAACTCCACTAAAATGGCACACCTCGAGATTCCCAAGCCACTGAACATGCCACTAGATTAAGCTAGGGTTGAGGTTTTTGAGGAAATGAAACCATGTAGAGAAAGACCATGATAGAAAGAATTCATTTCTTTGGCAAAATCTAAGAATATGATGATGATATTTCGTGACATCGATAATCTTCATGTGAGAGGTGAATTCTTTGATATGCGAGAAGAGCCAAATTTGGAGAAGTCCTAATGGGGCTCTAAGAGTTCCGTGACCATTTGCTTTGAAACGTTAAGAGACACGAAAGTTTCGACAAGGATCATGTGTGCAAAACAATTAAAGGCGCACACTTGATTGACAATGTGAATGACTAAAGGATCCATTGTTTTTCAGGTATGTGGGAACATCACAAAGCCGAAAAATATGAGAAGTAAGACACTGGGAATTTGATTCCCAGATTTAGGCTAAAGGCTAAAGAAATGTTGTTTGAGGAAGGTATAAGGATGGAATTTGAATTTCCTTTAAGAATAGCCCTAATTTTGTTGTTAGGGATATTGAAGAATTAACTTAGGAGAGTTATTGGATCTTGACCAATAGGAGAAGTGACAAAACCTAAAGAGGCTTTACTCGACTCAATGGCTTTCTGGAACTCCTCAATTATAGGAGTCAATTCATATCGATTAAACACGAAGGTGGAAGTCATGGGATTCCAAAAATGAGTATGCTTTCACTATCGCAATACGTGGTTTGACTTTTAATAAAGTCGGGAGGAAACCTATGCGTTTTTCCACATAATCTTGATGTCTTGGGTCGAGCTTCTCCCATAAAGTCTTGAGATTCTTCAGTACAGGGACAATGTCCAATTCAAGTTTACCCAAGTAAGCCTAAACTTAAAGGGGCACTTGTGATTAAAACATATCATTGTTTGAAATATAAAGTGCATAATCGAAATATAGAAAGTAAGAAGATAAGAATGATAATAAAGGAACGATATCTTACCCACCAAACACATGGCAATCACAAATCACATGTCGCATGAAACTGTGAGGTTTCGATGTCTAGAGTGAGGGTGTTAAAGGCTCAAGGTCCCCATCCCAAAGGATAAAAGTAGTTTACTCACCACTACTATCATCGACTATTGTTATTTTTATCGGTTAGGACGAGCGGGTTTATGTAAGTAATAGATTACCACGAGTATTTATTCACAGATTCCACTAATAAAGCCTCCTAAGGTCCTAGATTGGACGATCGAGATTTTAGACCACGATTGTGTGTACAGTGTCGTGCTAAAGCTTGTAAACATGCGTGTAAACTTAAACATCCAGCACTTCAATGAAACCCTCATACATTCATGCATCCTTACACCACCTGCAAAACAAAGGGTTTACAAGTATGCCTCCCCTTTTTAACTCCCACCCACAAGACCATTTAATACGAGGTTAGTGACTAACCTAATTTTCCACTCGACTTTGACATGTAGGTGATCCTACACAAGACATGTTAATTAAAACACAACAATCATTTTTAAATGGCTTCAAGTCTTCTTAATCTACTAACCAATCCCCAACGGAGTTGCCAAGCTTGTCGCGACCCGATGTCACCACCAATCCTTCATCATGAGAAGAGGAAGGAAAAAGGTCGAGTTTAGGAGTACTCGATCATGAGAGTTCCCTCACAGCTCGCATCTCAAAAGACGCCATCCCTTCGCCTTTCGAGTCAAGCCTCTCGTGAGTTCCCTCCACAAGATCGCGAGCTCTCCCAAGCTCATAACTTGCATGACAATGGAGTGTCGCAATCCATACCCACACAGGCGACACACCTCGAGAAAATAGGTCGGGTGTGGATATTAGATTTAAGGGTACATTTACCATGGTAGCCCTCTCGATAGTACGAATCACCTATAAGGATGACATCACTCCATCTTTTGAGGTACTCCCACATCGAGTATGCTAAACCATAGTGAGTTTCATTGAAACTCATACCCCACGCGACGGGTTCATTAATATGGTCTAGTTGTTTATGACAACATAAAAATAAGATGGGAGTCACTACTAGCCTTGTTTTTTGGGGTTGGCTAAAAACCCAATCGAGAGTCGGGAGTATTCCCTCAACTCCTATGCAACCAAATATGTAGGTCTGGGGACTTGGGTTATGCTAAAATTTCTATTAGCACCATTTTAGTACCTAAATAGTATGTTGTGTTTACTTAACGTGTCCATGCATTTCGTCTTACATTTTGGAGATTATTAGTCCTAAACTAAGCGATCATGTGTGGTTGGTCGTTTTCATACTATTTTATTTCTAAAGAAAATGAAAATGAAGCACCTAATTGAATTGAAAATTGCGAAGCAGTAGGTAAACAATCAAGAAAAGCTATAAATCTATCATGCGATTCTAAAAAATATAAAAGAGAAGCACAATTGAAAAAGATAAGAGGAATAGAGAACCCGCAACTCATCGAGCTTTATGCAACAAAAAGTGTGACATCTTGAATTTTACCGAGCCTATAAGTGTAATTGGACTGTTAAGGGCTTGGATTATTTTAAAGCGGGCCAGATGATAAGCCTGATGGGCCGTGAGGAAAGTATGGGCTGTAGTAGTTAACGGGTTGCACGAAGATATCAAGCATGGGCTCGATCGATCAAAGGATAGGATATGGACTTGGGCTTGGGTTGGAGCGGGCCAAGAGTCGGGTTCATTAAAATTGTGAATTAAGTCTAGTGGGTTGTGAAATATCGTGGGATGAGCCCGGTGGGCCAGAGACAGGTATTTAGGCCCGAGCGCTTTAATTTTTGATTAAGTTTATAGATTACGAATATGAGGGATTTAATTAGAAATTTTATTGAAAACTCATAAGTGATTGTAATTCTACTATCAAACACTAACTTTAGTAACTTCTCGCAATTAATTCTTCTTTGTATTATAGATTAGCGCCGAGACATTAACACATCAATTCAATTCGTGCGAACTCATAGATTCGTATAGTTATGAGAGAATTGAAAATTTTGTTGATTCAAAATGAAACTAAGTAGAAGATGTTAGAAACTAATAGACTAACTAACGACCCGAATTAGAAGTTAACCATTCTCGAGCACTAGATGTCAACCATGAAGAATAATGCGTGCATGGGAGCCATGACACTCATCTCTTCACTCTCGGTTTCTCTCCAACCCGAGGCCTTCAGAGGAGACATCATTATTAATCCTTTCTCATGATTACTTCTCTCCTTGGGATTTAAAATAAAAATCTGCACACTCAAAGCTAGACTTCCTCAGAACTCACACCTCTTTCTTCCTAAAAACATACCCAAAATTCTCTCTCTTCATTTTCTTCTCTCCGCCTCTCTTTCGTGACTTGCACAGAAGCATAACTCAGCGACTTCAGCTTCTTCTTTTTCTTTTGTGTGCATTTGAGGGCAGAATTCTGAAGAACAGTAAGCCACTAGCGAAGCTGAGCAACCGGTAAGGAAATGATGATGTCCTAAGTTAGAATTTATCCACTGTTTGTCGAGGGAACTTGTGGAACATGTTGAATGGTGAAAGATTAAGTTTGATGCTTCTATTTTGAGTTGGAATAGGATAGACGGGCACTCAAATGAAGCTGTTGGTCTTTGCATGTGATGATCGGAGTTCGGGTGGTCAAAGAACCGAGCGTGAGGGAGCTGAGTTGGTCGAGTTGGTGGGTAGACAACTACTGAGTGATAGATGGGCATTGCATGTTGCTTTTGAGGGGTTGAGAGGCGAATACTAGCTTCGAGTTGAGTTATGGGTTGCTGTGTGTAGTCGATGAGCTAAAGAAATCACTTTTGGGTACTGTTGGAGAGGTGTCGAGGAACTAAAAGAGGTTGTAGATGAACTAAATAATCTGATTGAGCTGTAGATGGGGACAGTGGCTCAGGATGTTCTGTTGGGAAAGACAAAGATGGAAAATTTACTAGTTTATGCATCATTTGGGGTTTTAAAGGTGTAGTTAAAGGAAAGAACTAATTTTCTTTAGAGCGCACCAACTATTTTAGGCTTCGACTATTTGTTGTAGAGATTTTCTTGCGAGAACATTCTCCCTTAAAATAGCAAACTGACCTGCAGAAAAACAGCCGAACCATAGATAGTTCTATGGATTTTACAAAATTTTCTAGATGGAGTTGGTGTGGCGACCTCGGGCCGCGACGGTCCTTGACCCTTAGGTCCGCCTACTTACATATCCTGGTCCCTGCGCTATATCATTGTGGAAACGGATCCATCAACTCCCTTTCAACTCTTGAAACGATGCACAATATATATATATATATATATATATATATATATATATATATATATATCCACCATGCACTTTTATTTAGATATATTTTGTTTAGACGATGTTCGTTGGTACATTTAGGCCAAAATTTATTATATTTGGCTACACCAAAATTTGGTCCGACTATTCCACTAACTATTCACAACGTCGTCCATCTTCAAGTGTTGGTATCCAAAATATCTACCGTTCTCCCATGCCTTCCGCTACTCCACCCTGCTCGAGCCACCATCTTTATCCTCCAACGGCGGTGGGAGTGGTCCCATGATGCGCCTGTTCCTTCTAACGTACAGGATGACGAACTCCATGTGCTCGGGACCCGGGTGAGTCCAGTGTCTATAGTGAGAATCACCTGAATCTTGATGAAGATGAGTCCTGGCAGATCGAGCGTAAGGGTGCTCCGTTTGCTCCCATTGCAGGTCAACGGGAATGCCATAAAATGTACTAGAGGATGCAAGCAGCAACGACATCTCTATCACTCTGTAATATGTTAGCCCCACGAGGGGTGAGTACAACTACTCAGCAGTCAAAGTTCTACTAAACTATATTATGTATGTCTACCGCTACCCGGTTTCATGCAATCCAAAATAGAACACATAAATGGAGCAGAGGATATGCATCAAATCAAAATATTATCATAACAAAACGACATATCCAAAACCAATGAGAATTTAGAAATCAGTAAATCTCCATTCACTACCACCATCTTCCAGAAGGACTAGTGTTTGCATCCCTTCTAGGCTCTCACACCCTACTTGGCATCACGAGGACCTTAGGTTCCATATTTCAATCATCGAGCATCTAGAGCGTGTTATGTTACACCTCCAGGCATCTTGCATCCCACCTAGCATCATGAGGAACCTCCGGGGCTCACCATGTCAATGATGTCTTTAGGCATCCAGTACGTGTTATGTCACACTCCCGGGCATCCCGACACTCCTGAGGAACTTTCGGGGCTCACCGGTCCCCAGGCATCTAGAGGCATCACCATCACAATCCTCCAGGCAACCCGACTCCTGGGGCATCGTGCCCCAGGAGTTCGACGACATCAATACCGTTTCACTCATGGTGTAGTAGTCTAATCAATTTAATGCCAAAATCTTTCATGTGGGTAACGCATGAGAAATACATTGCTTCCAAAACTCTTGAATCATAAGACAAACTTTAATGTAAACAAATCTTTGGAATACGTCAAGCTCACATCATTGGAACAATTTATAAAATCAAGAGTTTTATACCAAACTCATCAAGATCCAATTTCACGGTTCAACCCGAAGATTTTCGGAATACACACGCATGAACTTAACATAACTTCACATTTCATAAACTTGAAGTCTCACATGAACAACCCGTGTATATATAAAGTTTCAAACACATTCGGCAACATCAAAGTCAGTAGGTCCGTGGTTCAAAATGTCAAAATAGAACTCGAAAAGCTTTTGAAATCGTTTATATAAGATAAATCCTAAAATTTTAGAAATACGCACGTCAAACCGCACACACACACGGGTCCCCTAACCCGAGTTTGGTCATAGACGGCACAAGATTTCAATATCCAAGGTTCGTGATTAGGTTGACGACATCCGAAACCATCAATTCATGCAATTATCACGAATCAAAATGCTAATTTGTAAATTTTCGATGGGGTATGTCTCACCCAGCTACGATAACATCACATAATCTAGGTTAGTAGATATTGACTTGCCTCAGGTCCGGTGACATCAACGGCAAGCGAACTGTGAGCTGCAGCTACGAGCACGGCTAAGGCGAGCTGCGTGGGCTGAACAGAAGCGGTCAATGGCTGGCGGTGAGGCAAGACAGCGATGGGGATGGCGTGCGGCGTCAGCGGTCATGAGTTAGAAGGAACAAGCCGGATATGGAAGGTTTCCTTTTTGACTGAAGATCGGCTGTCGTCGTTGATGGGCAAGGGAAGTCTTAGAATGCAGGAAACTTTGGCCTTCACCGAATGAAGGCTGGCGTCCCTTCTCTTCCTTTGTTGACTTTGCAAGGCAACAAATCCGACTAGGTGGCAGCAAGGAACGAGGACAGCGCAGGCATTCGATCCTGGCGTTGACAAATTGCGCTCCTCATGCAAGGACGTGCCTCCTTGCATGTGTATGTGGGTCCGTTGGATGGCCACCGAAGGGAAAAAGGGGCGTGGCAGCTGGGTGTGGTAGCATTTGATCAATCCTTGCATGCATGCGGGACGTGGCTGCAAGGAGTCAAAGTCTTCGAATGGATGTCCAGCTGAAGAGAACGTGGCTGCCGTTGGCTCCCTCTCGGTCAACATCTCTTTTGTTGACCATCAAGGGGTGTGATTCTTCATGGGCAACCCTCGCATGCACAACGTAGTTGCATGGGTCAACAATTCTTGCATGGTTGACCGGCCGAATAGAAGGGGAAGGCGCAGCTGCGTGGGCTCTTCGCGTGCACGAGAAAAATTGCTTAGCGTGGCCGCACGGTCCTTGGTCGCATGAAAAGGGCAGCTCGTGGCGGCCGATCTGTGGTGTTCCTTCCTCGGCGTACATGAAAAGCTTGCTTTCGTAAGGTACAAATGTGGAAGGGTTGGTCTTTCGAGTGACGTTGCGTGAAATTTTTTTTAGATGAGATGCTATCGCGAGAACGTGACAACACGTGATGTCTCGGTCCGGTGATGGTAATGACGAAATGGCATCCACAAGTGGTGCTAACGACATAGTCCGAGGACAAATCCGTCGACCCGTCACAAACTGTTACCTACTCGAGGTCCAGCGAAATCTGGATATCACAATTCTCCCATCCTTAGAGAATTTTGTCCTCGAAATTGAACGTCTCTTATGTTCCATTGAAAAGGTGAGGATACATTTGCCTTATTACCTTTTCACTTTCTCACGTAGCCTCTTCCACATTGTGCTGTTGCCACAAAACCTTGACTAGCGGAATTTTCCTCATTCAAAGAACTTGCTCCTTCTAATCCAGTATCTAGATTGGTTCCTCCGTATACTTCGCTTGCTCATCCACTTTGATGGCTTCATGATCGAGTATGTAACCAGGGTTGGGCTGATACCTCCTTAGCATTGATACGTGAAAGACATCATGTAGATTCGCCAGCTTTGGAGGTAATGCAAGTTGATACGCTACATCTCCTATCCTCTCAAGGATCTCGAAGGGTCCAATAAACCTAGGATTCAACTTACCTTTTATCTCAAATCGCGATATTCCCTTCATAGGGGATACCTTTATAAATACATGATCTCCCACGTTAAATTCCAAGAGTCTTCTACGCTTATTTGTGTAACTTTTATGTCGACTCTGGGCCGTTTTAAGTCTATTTCTGATAATTTCTACCGCATCTATAGTAGCTTGTACCAATTCGGGTCTTGTCAGTTTTCTTTCACCCACTTCATTCCAACAAACCAGAGTTCTACATCTCCTCCCATATAGTGCCTCATAGGGAGCCATACCGATACTTTGTTGGAAACTGTTGTTATACGCAAATTTCACTAGGTGTAACTTCTCATCCCATTTTCCTCTAAAATCAATCACGCAAGCTCTCAGCAAGTCTTCTACTGTTTGGATTACTCTCTTTGTTTGTCCGTCCGTCTGCGGATGAAAAGCAGTGCTGAACTGGAGCTTGTTCCCTAAGGCGGTTTGGAGACTTCGCCAAAAGTTCGAGGTAAATCTCAAGTCTCAATCTGTTGTGATAGTTACAGGAACACCATGTAAGCGTACTACTTGGCTTACATATATTTTAGCATATTTATCCATCGGATAATCTACACGGATTGCTAAGAAATGGACAGATTTAGTTAGATGATCCACTATTACCCATATAGAGTTGTGACCACTTGACATCCTTGATAATCCTTGTACAAAATCCATCATCACGTGCTCACATTTCCACTCCGGTATATCCAATAGTCTCTGCAATCCTACCGGCTTGTGATGTTCCGCCTTCACCTGTTGGCAAGTCAAGCATTGAGAAACGTGTTTAGCAATGTCTGCTTTCATGCCATTCCACCAGTACTATTGACATAAGTTCCGATACATCTTTATATTTCTAGGATGGACACTATAATTACTCCTATGTGCTTCCAACAAAATTTCTCTTCTTACTTCTTCATTGTTGGGAACACAGTCTTTCTTGGTATCTCACTATCCCATCCTCAGAAACTTGGAATTCTGGTATTTTCCTTAAAGACACTTCATTTCGTAATTTCACAATTTCCAGGTCAGACTGTTGTACCATTTTAATTTTTCGAATAATCTCCATTTCAATCCTCAGTGCGGATAATACACCTGTGAGATGGTCTATTTCCAATTTAAACTCCGAGTTTGCTATCATTTCTAATAGGTTCCATTCTGTTACTCTTACACTTGCCATATCTACTGCTGACTTACGACTAAGAGCATTTGCTACCTTATTCACCTTTCCTAGATGGTACAGTATCTCAAAGTCGTAATCCTTTAGTAGCTTCATCCATCTTCTCTGTCTCATGTTCAATTCCTTTTGTGAAAATAAATACTTTAGACTCTTATGATCTATATAGATTTCAAATTTCTCTCCATACAGATAATGTCTCCATATCTTCAATGCAAAAATTATAGCCGTCAACTCGAGATCTTGGGTTGGGTAGTTCAATTTATAGGGTTTCAACTGTCTCGATGCATATGCTATGACCTTATTGTGCTGCATCAGAACACATCTCAATCCTTTATGGGAAGCATCACTATATACCATGAATCCATCAGATCCAGATGGAATAGTTAGTATTGGAACTGTGGTCAATCTTCTCTTGAGTTCTTGGAAACTCCTTTCATGTTCACCACTCCATTCAAACTTCACGTTTTTCCTTGTCAATTGGGTCAACGGGCCTATAAGTCACGAGAATCCTTCAATAAATATTCTATAATAACTTGCTAGCCCTAAGAAACTCCGTATCTCAATTGGTGTTGTCAATCTCGGTCAATTTACTACCATCTCGATTTTCACTGGGTCCATCGAAATTCCTTCTCCTGACACCACATGTCCTAGAAATATCATCCGGTCTAACCAAAATTCACATTTACTAAATTTGGCGTACAATTCATGGTCTCTAAGGGTTTGCAACACTATTCTCAGGTGTTGTTCGTGCTCTTCTGGTCCTTTGGAGTATATTAGAATATCATCAATGAAGACAATTACAAATGATCCAAATAGGGTTTAAATATCTTATACATTAGGTCCATGAATGCAGCTGGGGCATTTGTCAATCAAAATGGCATCACTAGGAACTCGTAGTGTCCATAACAAGTCTTAGAGGTAGTCTAAGGCATGTCTTCCTTCTTGATTCTTAATTGATGATATCCTGACCTTAGGTCTATTTTGGAAAACATGGAACTTCCTTGCAACTGATCGAATAAGTTGTCAATTCTAGGGAATGGATACTTATTCTTAATGGTCACCTGATTCAATTCTAAGCAGTCTAAGGCATGTCTTCCTTCTTGATTCTTAATTGATGATATCCTGGTCCCTATGCTATATCATTGCGGAAACGGATCCATCAATTCCATTTCAACTCTTGAAATGATGCACACAATATATATATATATATATATGGAGCAAAGGATATGCATCAAATCAAAAGATTATCATAACGAAACGACATATCCCAAACCAATGAGAATTTAGAAATCAATAAATCTCAATTCACTACCACCATCTTCCAGAAGGACTAATGTTTGCATCCCTTCCAGGCTCTCGCACCCTACCTAGAGTCTCAAGGACCTCTTGCTCCATATTTCAGTCACTGGGGATGCGCATGGTAACGCTTCTTGGCCAGGGAACAATTTCTTTTCACAAATAGTTCTTTTCTATTTCTATTATGGGGAACAATTTCTGAGTAAAATAGGGTGTTTGGTAACTACACAAAATTTCTATTCTTGAAATAGAAAAAGAAAAGAAATGTGTTTGGTACAATTTTTTATTGTTTGTATTTATTTGTTTTTTTATTCTTGCTCACAAATCGCATACCACAATCACCGTTGACCGTCGCTCGTTGTTGCCGCTTGTTGCTGTAGGATCGCTACCAATAGCCCACTTACTGTCGTCAATCGCGGGCGGCCGGCCGCCGGGGCGACGGCCAGTGGGCTGTGGGCAGCAATCGTGCGACGACAATTGGCGGCCAGCGGTCCTATGGCGGCGAGCGACAACCGTGACAGTGGTTGGGGGGCGGTGATGATGGGCGGTCGGCGGTCCTATGATAGCAGCCAACGGTTGACGGCAGCAACGGTGGTTGGTGGTGATCATTGAAGGTCGGGGGTGGCCAGTGGGCTATGGGCGGCAACAACGACGATTAGACAACGGCGGCGACAATGGTTGTCGCCGGTGGGGCGACGGTCAACGACAACCGACGATCGGCCGAAGGTGGTCGGTGGTTGGCAAGCGGCCACCCAAGGCCGCAGCAAGCAAGAAAAACAAAAGAAAAAAAGAAAAGAAAAAATCGGCTTATTTCTAGAAATTGTCCTAGGAACAAGAAGCTACTTTTTTTTTTTCTTATTTCTTATTTCTATTCCAAATATATTCCCGGAAAAAAAAATAGATTTTTTGTTACCGAAAACAAAATTTTTACCAAACAGATTTCTGGTCTTTTTTTGTTTCGAGGAACAAAAGAACATAAATTGGGAGAAATAGAAACGTTACCATGCAGGCCCCGGGCATTTGGAGCGTGTTACATTACACCTCCAGGCATATCGCATCTTACCTAGGATCACGAGGAACCTCTGGGGCTCACCATATCAATGATGTCCTCAACCATCCAGTACGTGTTACGTCACACTTCTGAGCATCCCGATACTCCCGAGGAACCTTCGGGGCTCACCGGTCCCTAGGCATCCAAAGGCATCGCCATCACGATCCTCCAGGCAACCCGACTCCCCAGGCATCGTTGTCCCAAGAGTTCGATGACATCAATAACGTTTCACTCATGGTGTAGCAGTCTAATTAATTTAATGCCAAAATCTTTCATGTGGGTAACGCATGAGAAATACATTGCTTCCAAAACTCTCGAATCATAAGACAAACTTTAATGTAAACAAATCTTTGGAATACGTCAAGCTCACATCATTGGAACAATTTATAAAATCGAGAGTTTTATACCGAACCCATCAAGATCCAATTTCACGGTTCAACCCCGAAGATTTTCGGAATACACACGCATGAACTTAACATAACTTCACATTTCATAAACTTGAAGTCTCACATATATATATATATATATATATATATGTGTGTGTGTGTGTGTGTGTATAAAGTTTCAAACACATTTGGCAACATCAAAGTCAGTAGGTACGTGGTTCAAAATCTCAAAATAGAACTCGAAAATTTTTTGAAATCGTTTATATAAGATAAATCCTAAAATTTTAGAAATACGCACGTCAAACCACACACACACGGGTCCCCTAACCCGAGTTTGGTCATAGATGGCACAAGATTTCAATATCCAAGGTTCGTGGTTAGGTCGACGACATCCGAAATCATCAATTCATGCAATTATCACGAATCAAAATGCTAATTTGTAAATTTTCGATGGGGTAAGTCTCACCGAGCTACGATAACATCACATAATCTAGGTTAGTAGATATTGACTTGCCTCAGGTCCAGTGGCGTCAACAGCAAGCGAACCGTGAGCTGCAGCTATGAGCACGGCTAAGGCGAGCTGCGCGGGCTGAACAGAAGCGGTTGATGGCTGGCGGTGAGGCGAGACGGCGATGGGGATGGCGCACGGCGTCGGAGGCTATGAGTTAGAAGGAACAAGTCGGATATGGAAGGTTTCCTTTTTGACTGAAGATCGGCTTTCGTCGTTGACGGGCAAGGGAAGTCGCAGAATGCAGGAAACTTTAGCCTTCACCGTATGAAGGCTGGCGTCCCTTCTCTTCTTTTGTTGACTTTGCAAGTCAACAAATCCGACTTGGTGGCAGGAAGGAACGAAGACAGCGCGGGCATTCGATCCTGGTGTGTGACATATTGCGCTCCTCATGCAAGGACGTGCCTCCTTGCATGTGTATGTGGGTCCGTTGGATGGCCACCGAAGGGGAAAAGGGGCGTGGCAGCTGGGTGTGGTAGCACTTGATCAATCCTTGCATGCATGCGGGACGTGGCTGCAAGGAGTCAAAGTCTTCGAATGGATGTCCAGCTGAAGAGAACGTGGTTACCGTTGGCTCCCTCTCGGTCAAAATCTCCTCTTTTGTTGACCATCATGGGGCGTGACTCTTCATGGGCAGCCCTCGCATGCACAACGTAGTTGTATGGGTCAACAATTCTTGCATGGTTGACCGGCCGAATAGAAGGGGAAGGCGCGGCTGCGTGGGCTCTTCGCTTGCACGAGAAAAATTGCTTAGCGTGGCCGCACGGTCCTTGGTCGCATGAAAAGGGCAGCTCGTGGCGGCCGATCTGTGGTGTTCCTTCCTCGGCGTACATGAAAAGCTTGCTTTAGTAAAGTACAAATGTGGAAGGGTTGGTCTTGCGAGTGACATTGCGTGAAGAAATTTCTAGATGAGATGCTATCGTGAGAACGTGACAACACGTGACATCTCAGTCTAGCAACAGTAATGACGAAACGGCATCCACAAGGGGTGCTAATGACGTAGTCTGACGACAAATTCGTCAACCCGTCACAAATCGTTACGTACTTGAGGTCCGGCGAAATCTGGATATGATAGTTGGACCTTAAACCCTTCATAAAAGTTGTAGGATACATCTTTAGGAATAACATGTCAAAATTTGAGGATAAACGGTCGAGATTTGGGTAGTGAAATGATCCTTCTCCTGTAGGCACTTAATCTAGAAGTTGCTGCAGAATTTAGGGGTAAAGACAGCAAATTACTGCTCTTTATAAAATGATATATAGGCTTAGGTTTCTTTATAAAAAATGTTAATCTATGTCTCCTCTATAACATACTAAAATTTCCTAGCATTTTGATGAGAGTTGATGCACTTTCTGCTTATGTGATTGAAATTGCCCTTGTCAGCTTGTATCCTACCTTGATCCGAGACTGTGCAATGGATGCTATGCCTCTTGTACTTGATTTTCATGGCATATAGGGAGTCTAATGGTCTTCCATAATTCGAAGTGTGGTCCTTGTATGGTTACTAATTGTGGCATGTGTGTGCAAGGAGTGCGACATGAATGAAATGGTTTGTGAGCATGAGTCCTACTTGAAGTGATTGTGTGCTCTTAAGGTCTTGTACATGCTGTGATGTGATATAATTCAAAGGCGTGATGTGTGGAATGTGTTAATTAAATGAGTAAGAGATTTCAATCGGTATTGAGATACCAATGATGCCTTGGGGAGTGGGATGCCCATGCTATGTGATCTTGGATGCCTCGGTTGAGTAAGATGCCGGGATGCCTCGGAGTTGAGATGCCAATGTGTGTGATCAGGGATGCCTCTGTTGTGGGATAGAGGGATGCCTCAGAGTGAGATGCCCCATGTTGTATGATCTTGGGATGCCTCAATTGTGTGATACTGGGATGCCACGGAGTGAGATGCCCATGATAGCAATATCGTGGAAGTCTGGATGTGGGATTCCGGAAGTGACTCGATCGGGTCGGCTTGCGTTCCGATGGGTAAATTGATCGAGGGTGGACTTTGACATACACACTATAATATAAATTCCACTTGGCATGTGAGTTCGCCTGTTATTATCACATCTCATCTTAGCTCAGATTAGGAGCATGAGGTATACATGTGCATTTAGCATGATTGTTATGAAGTGACCATTCTTGTGACATTTTAGTATTCATTTAGTTATACCTATGACAATCCTGCCTTAGTATATTGAGCTATTTGGTTGTGTTCTCTTTTTTTTTTTTTTTTTGGCAATTGTGGATTGTCTAGCTTAGGGTATTATTATTTATTTACTAGGCATTGCTCATTCCTTTCTATTTTTCAGATCATTAGTATGGACGTACCACTGATCGCTCATCATGGGGTGATAGCGTACATTGATGTTTCTTTCCAAGATGTATATGACTCCGATATCGAGCTAACCTACATGAGATATGAGGCTACGCTTTGCATGGACGATGGCAGGGTAGACTGGATTCCTATGAGGTTCATTGCTGGGTTGATAAACCATGAAGGGGAGCTGTTTGGCCCTCTTCAGTTTGATGCTGGAGGACTTGGAGCCGGGGCAAGAGGTGCTTAGGCACCCAGATCATGATAAAGCTGGAGAAGACGTCTTTTGTTTTTTGATGGACATGGGCTAGTCTAGGGGGTAGTGAAGTTACGAACCCTCTCACCTTTTTCCCTAGCTGATTACTTACACTTTTGTTTATGAACATGTAAATATATGTTGTACATAGGTGAAGGACTTGTAAGTAATCTAGGTCGACGTATGTAAGCCCGAATGGTTTTTGAAAGGAAAGTTAACAAAGCTTCACATGATCCTTACATATGTTCTTAGTTGGATTGTCTAATGCTAGATGACATGACTGTTACAGGGTGATCATGTGTTATAAAGCTTCAGATCATAAAATATCCATGTTATACATGCTAGGTTTGAAAATATTTAGGATTAATGAATATCTTAGTTATGGAACACATTTAATTGCCAAGGCTAGCTTGCTTCTCACATAAATGCACTCATAAGTGTCGCAGGCATTTTGAATATAATCCAAACCACAACTTTTCCTTAAGCCAAATTGAGTTTTGGAAAAGAATTTCTTAGAAATTGTTTTTGTAAAACATCACATGTACCAAAGTATTTTTTAAATTTGATTTGAAAAGATGATTCGTCGAAAATCATTTAATAATGAATATCGAGGTATTTAGAGCAACTTTTATGAAAATGGATAGGTTTAGGCACAAACTAACCTAAGAAGTTTATCTAAACAATCATAATCATGTTCATATCAGGAAATTTCAGAACAAGCATGTAAAGAACACAAAATTTTGCAATACCCATTGATAATCTAGCTATGGAAAAATTCCCCAATATGCACAATATATAATGAACAACTTTTGTGAAGAAAGTTTTCCTAAACAAGCTATACATAACTTTACAAAAATCAGACAACAAGAAACAGCATGTCGAAAAATTGTTAAAACGGCATGACATTTAGCCAATATCATGAGAATTTGTCCTATCAAAACAAGTCTAAAAATCACCAAATTTTCACACAACATAACCAGTATGATGACAAACAAGTTTTGTTAAGAGCCCAAGTATAGAATTCTAATAGAAAAAATAGAATAAAAACCTCAAAGGTCTGTCCAAACAGGGTTAGAACAGGGGTCCAAATTTAATCCCATGTCCAGATACTGATCTATTTTTTAAGAAAATGGAAAGTAGTCCAAACAATGAGTGATTTACGTGAAATCAATGGCATTGGAAACCTCTAAGTGTGTCTTTCAACTTCCTAAAAGGGCGAGTCCAAACTAGGTCAATTAGGTACTCTACGATCAAGATCTCTAAAGGTAATGTGTGTCAAAAGCTAAAAATCAAAAGAAAAATATGCATTAATAAATCTCAAAATCATTCAAGTAATGCACAAATAGCAGGAAAAAATCACATGTGCTTTAGAATTAGATGCGACAAACAAGTTGGGTAATCATCTAACCCTAAGTCGGCATGAGAAGATGTCCTAAAATTCGATGACAATACGAGATGACTCAAAATTCATGATGAAATGCTTGAGGGTTTCTGAGTGAACATACGCTCTTGCAACACAAATTTAACATGCAAAATGACACTCAAATGCAATGACATGAACATGCACTCAAACCTTGTAACATATAGTTTAAGTGTCAAGAAGGTATTATTGCAAAATTTGGTTTCTAAAAGACCCAAACAAGCATGACAAGATGCATATACGGTAAGATTTCATTTCAACATTAACTTTATCAAGACATGCAAAAATCCTACGAAAAATCCTACATACAGAATATGCATTGAAGAATGCGTCTTGTTAAGAGTTCAAAATCTAAATGTGATCGCATGAATTGTAAAATGACAAAACAAATATGCATATTTAAGCTATGTACTACTGCAACACATTTTCACCTTAACTCATACAATTGGCTCACTTGTCAATGTCAAGACTTTGCAAAGCATGCATCGATTATAATATATATATATATATATATATATATATATATATATATATATCATATATCATACATTTCAACTTTCATGAAAGACTTGAGACCAAAGAAGCGCATTTATAGACTTAATTTCATCAATATAGGGCAAACTATCCTATGTTCGGATCTAAGCAATTTTGACTTGGTTAAACACATCCAAAAATTCTGAAAAAAATTACATGATCTTTTCCACACAATTACAAGAAATTTTCATGAAGTAAAGTTCCTCCATATTTCAACACAAAAGTCATTACAAAAATGACAAAATTAGAGATCGATAAGGAACAGACTAACTTGGGCTTGGATCTGAGTAAATTTGACCTAGTTAAGCACATCAAAAAATCACAAAAAAAAAAAATTACAAAATATGCACAAGACGATTTGGAACAAAACTCATGAGGAAAGATTGTCCAAACATCATCATAGGAGGCTACACAAAAATAGTAAAGTCTCATTTTGGAATAAGAATGAAACCGAAAATCCACTTGAACTACTGTAGAATCGCTTTTCTTCGGAAGTATTTTTCGAGGTCAAACGACACTCGATTGGAGTGTGCAATCATCGATTAAAAGCTTGTGATGTACATTAGCTAAACCTAAGAGGACTCAAGTTGAAATGAGATTTTTCAGATCTTTTTTTGGCCAAATCATCAAATCAGTCCTATAGCTATGAAATTGCAGATTCAACCTAAATCAATCACAATCATCCAACTTCATCATCCAAGAACACTCAATTGCAGCAAATCATCATCCAAATCCATCATCTAGCATCTAATCATCATGTATTTACTTAAAATTGAACCCTAGCCTTGGCCGACTAATCTGATCTTGCTTCATGGGGTTCGAGACCAAGATCGTTACCTTTGTTGCATTTTTATCTATTTTGATTGAAATTAATTGAAGTCTTCGCAGAAACCTCGATCAAACCTCAACAAATCGCCAAGGACTAGATTTGAACTGCAAGGAATAGCTTCGAAAGGTGGCTGAACCACCTGCAGTGAAGGAAAACAGAACCGATAAAAAACTGAATGGGTTTAGATGCCACCAGAAGAGATCGAGTTGATTGGAAGCCGATCAGTGGTTGATCAGCTGGTTCCTCACCGCAAATAGGTCAGGGACCTTCAACACAAGTGATCGCTGGTGATTGGAGGCGCTGGTGAGCTTTGATGGTTCCTGGTTTGGTCAAAAACAGGATCGGTCCCTCCTAGACCAGTTTTGAGGTTTCTAAGGGAAATCAAGCCACTGAACAGGGGGAAATCAACAATCGCCTACTACCAACACTTCTGTCGGAAGAAAGGAAGGTTGAGGCTCAGCGTGGGGGCTAGCGGTGGCCAGTGAGCCATCGGTTCAAGGCCGACGAGCAGCAACTAGAGAGAAGGTCGGTTTGAACCAGTTGAAGAGAGAGGAGAGGAGAGAGGAATGGGCGGGAAATAACAGAAAAGAGAGAGAGAGAGAGAGAGAGAGAGAGACTGATGAGAGAGAAAGATTTCGTGCCAAAATGAAACCCCCCTAAAATGGAGGGAAAGTTGTCAAAATTTCGGTCATCAGTTCGATCCGATAGTCAAAAATCGATTTCAAAGGTTCTTTATGATCTCAAGAAGTTGGGTAATTGATCTAGTGGATTTGATTTGCAAAAACCCGAGCCAAAATTGAGAATTGTGTTGAAATGTCCAATTAGGGGTTAATTTGTAATTTGATGAAATTCGAGGATTAATATATAAAATTTTGGGAAATTGAAGATACAAAAGTGAAATTGACATTGAGAGGATCCCGGAACCAATCACCAGAGGTTAGGAGCCGACCGGTAAAGGGCTAAACCAACCATCTCCGCCGGCAGCCAATTAGACAAGTCAGATCGATTCGATCCAGTTTGGCCAATTTTTGACCTATTCTTAACTGATTTCGTCCGGTTCTTGTCATTTTGCTCATTTGGGATCTCCAAGGTTCCAAAATTTATGCAATTTGGTCCCTAAATGACCAAATTGAAAATGAATTTTACCTTATTTTAAGAAGAAATTGGCCAATTGAGATACAATTAAGCTAATCGAACCTTATGAACGTGATCTAAGGGTCTTTTATTGAGCTAATTGAATGTTTATAATGAAAAGCAACGAGTCAAAATCATAAGTGCCATAAATTGGGCCTAAAGGACTAAAATGGTTAAATTTGCAATTTAATGAGCAAAATTGGAAATTAACTAAAATTGACCTCAATTAGGGTCACCATTACCCTATATAATGAACCACCCATGTGCAAGATCACTCATCACCTTCAAATTGACCTTAAATTGAAGCACTTGAGCTTATGCCAAAAATGAATATAGGCATAATGTCAAAATTGGACCTAGAATTATGAAATTAAATCAAAGTTATGAATGAGTCAATTCGAATTTTGATGATTGAAGCTTTAATTAGTTGATTTTCTTATGCTCCAGAGGATAAAATTCTTCAAATTGATAAGTTTTTATGTAAATTTCTCAAAATCAATTTTGAATTTGGACTTATCTAAAGAAAATGAGTGAGAAACGATTGTCAATTCACAAGTCATGAATAATCAATTTTGATTAGGAAAATGTCAGTGATATGGTCAATTGGGTCTCGAGTATTTAAGCATTTGGCTAATTCAAGATGATAAGTATGGTTTGGTGTACTGAATTATTCTATTGAATTGCGAATCAATTTACAAGTTCTTAATGATTAACTAAAAATTAAGGATTTTTTTTTTTTAGGTAATAAGGACCATAAAATCAAATAGGGGCACGGAATATCTTCGCCGCGTTATGTGTGATCAATGCTTTGGAGGTGCTCGGGTTTTTGGCAAATCAGCAGTCAACACCGGTCCCTCGGCCTCGGGAAAATCGAGGAATCTTCACTTAGCTTTCGAGACCACCTGATGAGTTCCTATCTTATCCCATCCATCTAGGAACACTTTCACGTAGAGGTGTGCGTGATCAATGTTGGTGTTGGTTGACCGGGGTCATTGCAGAGTGTTCAACGGGGGATGAGATGCACCTTTTAGGATGCAACTAGAAGTGTCAACGGGTGGGTCGGGTCGGGTCGGGTCATTAATGGGTCGACCCAAATTGACTCATTAACCCATTTATGACCCATTTAAGCTTAATGTAAATTTTTCGACCCATACCCGATCCAACCCATACCCGACCGGTCCATATTAATAAAATATTTTAATATTTAACCAAATTTAGGAAAACTTATTCTTATGTTTTTTTTTTAAAGATTATATTACTAAAAAACTTCCAAGCTTAATTTTATATATATATATTATATATATATATATATATATGGTATTGCTAAAATAGTTTTATACAACATAAATTTAATGGAAATTTTTATAATTTTTAAAATAATTATTTTAAAAAAATCGAATTTTATTATTTTTTTTTTAAAAAATTTTTTAAAAATTAAATTTTAAAATATTTTTATTTTTAAAATATAATTTTCTTTTTTCTTTTTTATTTTTGGTTCTTCTTCTTTGGTCGGCCGCCGCCGGCGAGCCTTGAGCTCGCCCGACGCCGGCGAGCTTGAGGCTCACTAGATTGGTAAGGCCGGAGCCTCGCCAGACGTTGGTGAGGCCTCCGCCTCGCCAGATCTGGCGAGCTCGAGGCTTGCCGGCATCGAGCGAGCTCAAGCTCACCCGACGCCGATGAGCTTGAGGCTCGCCTGGCCGGTCACCGACCATTGTCGTGCCGGCGATCGGAGGAAGAAGAAAGAAAAAAAAAAAAGGAAGAAAGAAAAGAGAAGAACAGGAAAAAAAAAAAAAAAAAGAAAAGAAAATTAAAATAAGAAAATAATTATAATTTCAGTATTTATAAAAAATTGTTTTTGTAAAATTAAAAAGAGAAGAGAGAATCTCTCTTAAAACCCACTTAAAAGTTAAAACCAAACCCATTTAAGACCCGTTTAAGACCCACTTAAGACCCACTTAAACCCACCTATCAAAGTAAACCAATTTAACTACTTTTTGTCAAAAACAAGTGACCCAATATGACCCATTTATGGTTTAAATGGGTCTAAGACCCATTTTGACACCTCTAGATGCAACCTTGAAAGCGTGCAAGAATCCCGGATAAACATTCCGCAACAAATATAGTAATTACTAAAATAATATAAAAATCAATTTTGACTTTCTATAATTTGATATAACATTTGCAAAATCGCTCGAGAATACATTTTATATGCAATCCATTCGGTAAACTCCTTGGTTGGGCGGGCGATGCAATAGCGATAGTCAGGGTCAATATATATTTTACTTTACTATTGTATACATCAGGTTCTATGTTATTGGCATCATATACTTTCACGTAATCAAACGATTATTGTGGTCTAAATGCCCTTTTTTTGGAAAATTATTGGGGGGTAAATGCCAGAAATCGATGCTAATCTTGTATTTTTATTTTTATTTTAAATTCTAATTTGGAAACGGTGAGTGCAAATTGCAGTTTGGGTGCACTGTGCTGTTGCTGTTGCTGTTGTGTGGACGCTTGCTTCTGAGGAGGAGAGCAACAAGACTGAAAGTGTAAAGGGGATTGACCTTTGTCAATTTGACTCTCGATTCCTTGCTTTGAACTAATTGTTCCCACCTTGAAATCTACCTTAAATGGTTTTCGCATAGAAGCGGTTCTTATGAGGAAAGACGGTTCTCATTTGCGGCCCCCCCCCCTCCTCTCTCATTTTTGTTTATGTATTTATGTAAATGGTGTACTTTACTGCATAATATGCTGCTTAAATCCTCGCAAAAATTGACCTCGTTGTCCCTGTTGTTTAATGTCGCATCATTCTTATATAGGGTTTTCGGCACTGAGCCACCAAATCCAATTTCTTTGTATCATCACTTGTGTACATATACTCTTTGACTTTAATTAGTTCGATCGCACATATCGAGCTGATAATGATTTTGAAAATGGGTTTCAATAATCTTAACATCGATTAAATATGAGATTTAATTGAAGTATGTTCTATTCAATCAAATTAAAATTATTGGGTTAGAATCTGTAGAACTATATGGAGTAATTACTGTTTTTTTTTTTTCTTTTTTGATCTTTTCGTAAATCGATTTGGGCGAGTGGCGATGGGTTGCGTGGCGGGGTGGGGAGAAGGAATTTCCTCCTTGCTTTTGGGGTGCGGTAGTGTGTTGGAATAGAAGATTGGAGAAGGGAATATTCGCATGCTCTTTTGGAAGGTGCAATGTAGAAAGGGTATACACGAAATCAAGAAAAAGTCAAATCATGTCATCGTGGATTCCACCTCGTTTATGATCTCATGTCGCGTCGGTTCAATGCATCCATTTTTCGGATTTAGGCTGGGTATTTAGTGAAATAAATTCGACGATTATTCTTACGACGCCACATAATAAGTTCATCAATTATTTCATCCCTACTTTTATGATATTGATTTTTTTGTCTCTATTCTCATAATAGTGATTGTCTTATATTCACATCTCGGACATTATAAAATTTTCAAAAAGCTAAATTTTTCATCAAACGATTGTTGTCATCAAGATGCCTCTCGACAATGCAGCACAAGCCTTTTGAAAGTCTAGTCGCAACCCCACGTTTATCACAATGTCAACTACTGTGGCGAATTTTGACCAAAACAAAAAAAAACTAGCGTGGTGAAGATTTTGGTCAATACGAAATTATTGGATTGACTTGACTAAAATTGCATTTGTGGAGTTGCCTCAAGAGAAAACGACGCTTGGGAGATGGCCACAAGAGGATGATGTCTCTTTCCAATTGCATCCTACCACCTTTGCATGTTGGCACATGATACCAACTCTATCTTCTTTTTCCCTCTCCCGATTAATAAAATCGAAAAATATTTTTTTAAAAATAATCATTTATTCCATTTAACCAATAATTTTTATTTTTATTTTTATAGATGATGAAAATATTCATCATTCATTAATTTTTGTAATTGACACTGAGCAATTAATTTCGTGAATTTTTTTTTTAAATCATTAATTTTTTACGGAATAAACCGAGCCATTCCCCTCATTAATTTTGAGGAAAATTGTAGGGAGAGATCACCTAATTTCTTGGCAACAGGAACCTTTATTATAAAAAAAAAAAAAAAAAAGTGTTTTGTCCCATGTTCAATCTTTTTCTAGGTTCAACATCAATATCATGCATTCAGTCGGAACGAACGTCGGAACTCCACTCATCGCAGGGAAATTAATCCAAAAAAAAAAAATTCCAAAAAAGAGAAAAAAAAAATGAAAATTAAAAAGAATAATAGTTTGGCTTTTGCGTGAAGATGTTGCTTTCGTCCCCATGCTGTCCTTATCATTCGATTTTTTCTCCTTTTGGCCAAAACTTTATCATTCGATATGTCCATTATTTCAAACGATATCCTTATAAGCGACCCTTTTGAATTTTAATTGGTTTGACGGGGTAGTGAGAGAATCCTACTCCTAGTATAATTCATCCTAATGATTCTAACTTTCAAGAATTTACACAAATACAAGTACATCTTCTTTTTGGAAAAAGGGGGTCCCCCGCCCCGCACCCCGTGGGTTTTTTTTTGGGGGGGGGGGGGTAGAATTTTATAAGGATATGCATCATTTAAGGATTTATATGAAGGTTTTTTTTTTCTCTATCTATTCTTTTCAATTTTAAACTCAAAACTTTTGAATTGTTGATAGAAAAGATGAAAGTATTACAAAAACAAATTCTGGGTTAACACAGGGTTGTCACTAATTTTTGTCATACGAAAAATCCCAAACTGGTACCTTATAACACATTTATCTAGCCTCATAAACGGTTCGCCTAACCCAAATCTAGAATTCTGTTTACTATCCTATTAAAATTCATAAATCTAGAATTCTGTTTACTATCCCATTAAAATACATACATTACATGTGCTAGAAGACAATAAGACAAATCTAAGGTAGAGAACAACAAATCCAATGTGGAAATCTACATTGTTTTTTTTTTTTTTTTTTTTTTTGGTCAGTTTGGAAATCTACATTGTTGACACGTACCCTTTTTAACGAATGATAGATTTCGTTTAGAGGTACTAGCCTGTGAGGCAAAGATTACTTTAAGGGTAAACATGTTATTAGATAAAAGTTTACAATTTTTAATGGTATTAACTCTTCATTTAAAAAAAAATATTTGTTTCTTATTGATGAGATTTTGCTCATTGAAAAATTCATATCAATTAAATAAATAATTATACGATTGAAGAGTACATATGCAAAACTATTTTCAAAATAAGCCATATCATTAAGAGTATATTTGGAAGGTGGTTTCTTTGATCTATCCGGTTGTGTTATAAGTCTAAACTGAACGAGAGATATAACTCGGCATACTCTCTATCTACCCTTTTACTGAAATTTAATCTCAACAAAAAAGATAACTCTTTGGAACCAACATCTTCTCTAACTCCAACTTTTTACCATATATATAAGTCAATGGTTTGTTCATTAAGGTTGTAGCAAATTCGGAAGTTTTGTCAAGAGAAGTAATTGGAGGTTCAGCAGACATTATTTGCACGGTCGATTTGCTCTTCTGCATCAGGTCAATGGATTTCCTTCTCTCTTGTGTTTGATTATATTGGCTTAGGCTATATAATTTTGAGTCTTGTATGTGATCCAAGAGGCCTGTCACTTTGATTTGACTACTGAGGAGAGTTTGATACGGTGCCAAGATGCGCATATATGTACATATTGCCTATGACCATGTACTGATATGGAAACACGTAGAAAGTATGTGATGTATATATGTTATGTATCGTTTGGTGCTGAACTGTTTTATTCTTTCAAACTTTATGACATGTCTAATCCATTGCATTCTGTGTTGATGATTCATAGTTAAGTTAAACCAGTTACGGTTTTGTAGATTTTGACTAGTTTGATCGTGGAGTTTATGGATCGTGTACTTTTGTGGAATTAGTTTGGCTTGTTCTTAACCTGTAACATTAGTTCGGACAGCACTGTCGCCGACCGTGATAGTTTTCGACAGGATTGATGATTGACCTGTGCAGGCACTTCTGTGGCTGCTCTTTGTGCAGGGCTAGGAGACATGAAGGCTTTCTCAGGATTCACCATGCCGTTGCTTCTTTGTCTCGCATTCGTGCTCTTCTACTCAGGATCAGGTTCTAGTTTCTCTCGTTTATCTCCCTCTTTTGTTTGCTTTGTTTGCTAAATCACATGCCCCTCCAAGAACACTTTACCAGACTCCCTTTAGTACTATGTGATTCTTTTGTGTTCTCCTTGATGCTTTGAAAAAGGTTGACTGTTGGATTGTTTTACCTGTTGTGATATAGTAGTCATGGGCAATTAAGCTAATGCTTTCTCGTTTTAAGCCATTCCAGGACAGGTCACGCAGGATGCCTTCAATGATGTTTACTATGATGCATCAGCAACAACACAGGCAAGATCAAATTCCTAGACACCCTTTTGCGAACTTTAAGCATGTCATATTCGCGATCATTGCTAAGTTGAATTCAAGCACAAAGAACCGGAGAATGATCTTAGACAATCAATTATTCCGTGCATTGGTTTTTCAAGTAGTTCACATTTTTGGTCTCCTGATAGTACGTAGCTAAAGCTTCCGGGAAACAACTTGCAATCCTAAGCTAAACATTTTAAATGTTATTGAATTCGATGTTTGGTGAATTCAATGCTATTTAGAGAATTGACTGAAGCTTCTATGTGTATTTGATAAGCAGTGTCTAAAAGAGCCAGGGATTACTATGTATGGAGGCGGCATCATAGTTAACCCGCAGTTTACCTATGGCACATACGGATGGACTGTATCTGGGCAAGGAGAGATTGCAGAACGCGTATCGCGTACCAACAATGGGTTCATGGCGGCGTACAATAGGAAACTTCCACTGGACAGTTTCTCCCAGAAAGTTCTACTCGAGAAGGGCAAGTTCTACATGTTTTCAGGTAATTATTCCCTCTGCGATCTCCACAAAGATTATTGTATGCTCCCAGTACGCGTACGTATGCGCCTATAGTTGCATGTTGGAGTTGTTCATGTGAAGCCCACAAGCTTGTGACATAACAAGGGATGTGAAAACATGAATTTCGATGAAGTTAAAGATGAATGTTACTCATGTTGAAAGTGGTGATTTTGCAGCTTGGGTACAAGTCAGTGAAGGAAGTGAGACGGTATCGGCAGTATTTGGAACTGGAGGAGGCGAGTATGTTCCCGGAGGCAGCGTCGTGGCTGAGCATGGTTGCTGGTCATTGCTAAAAGGAGGCATCGCTGCGAACTCTTCAGGACCCGTCGACCTCCTTTTTGAGGTGAAAGGCATTCAACTTTTTTGGTCTATCTAATTATGGTGAACATATTTCTACTAGTCAGTGCTTTATTAGGTGTTATTAGAAGATCAGCACATTCGAGAATGAACTGTATTCAGGATGCTAAATTAGACGCTTAATGTATGATTGTTACTCTTACTTTCCATGTTGAGTGATCAATTCTTTTGAATTTTACCCTTAATTCATCATTAACTTTGTCAAGATTAAACTTTTGTGAGAACAATTTCATTGAAAAGTTTCAAGCTACATTAGGTGAAGAGCTAATGTTAAGCATACATTGATACCAATTTCTGATTGTTGCAGAGCAAGGATACCTCAAAGGAAATATGGGTCGACAATGTCTCGCTGCAGCCATTCTCGAAGAAGCAATAGCGGTTTCACCAAGACCAAAGCATTGAGAAGGTAAGAGTTATGAGTTGAATTGTATCTTGTGCCATAACAAACTGCGGCAAATTTCATAATTGCAGATGCGGAAGGACAAAGTGAGGTTGCAAGTTACTTATCCATATTCAAAAGCCGGAGTTGGCGGAGCCACAATACTCATCAAACAAACCAAACCAGGCTTTGCATTCGGGTGCGGCATGAACTCCCACATTCTCAAAAGCACCGATTATCAAAACTGGTTCGCATCGAGGTTCAAATTCACTGCTTTCACCAACGAAATGAAGTGGTACAGCACAGAGAAGAAGCAAGGCCAGGAGAACTACACAATAGCTGACGCAATGCTGAAGTTTGCACAGGACAACAAAATCTCGATTCGAGGCCACACCGTTTTCTGGGATGACCCGAAGTACCAGACTGACTGGGTCAAGGCCCTTTCGCCCAAGGAACTGCAGGAAGCAGCTGAGAGGAGGATCAACTCCATCGTATCAAGATATGCTGGAGATGTGATTGCTTGGGATGTGGTCAATGAGAACCTGCACTTCAGCTTCCTTGAGGACAATCTTGGGAAAAACGCCTCTTCGATTTATTTCTCAAAGGCATATAAGCTCGATCCGAGCGCAAGAATGTTCGTGAACGAGTTCAATACCATTGAGTTTGGTGGAGACATTAAGGTGAGCCCTGGGAACCTCAAGAAGAGGCTTGAGGGGATGCTTTTGTATCCTGGAAACGAAGATATACCTGCAGGAATAGGAGTGCAGGGCCATTTTGGTCCTGGCCAGCCAAATTTGGCTTATATGAGATCAAGCCTGGACATTCTTGCAACAACCGGAGCGCCCATTTGGCTGACAGAAGTATCTGTGGAACCAGGACTTAACCAGGTATTGGACTTCCCCTAGGACAGAGGTGATCATGCTTGGCGGTGCCGCTCGACCAGAACAGCAAAATGGGCAGGCTTGGGATAGCGATTCTCTTCTTGCGTCCTGCCTACCAAACCTTGCCAATCTTATATAGAGCAGTTTCCTTTTCCTGATATTAGTCCTGATAGATCCATTATCCAAATATCCGCTGTCCTGAGCCAGCCTCGAGTTGTGTTCAGTAACTAGAAGTACAGTTTTAAAAACTTGGCAATTTGACACTTACTAATTTGCACAAATCTTTTCCTGGCATCACAGGCTCAGTACTTGAAGGAGGTGCTTAGGGAGGCTTATTCTCATCCTGCCGTGGAAGGGATCATAATTTTCGCAAGCCCTTTGCCCGCCGGGTTTTCTGCCACTGCTCTCACAGACATGAACTTCAATAGTACCCCCACCGGAGATGTTGTGGACAAGCTGATCAAGGAATGGAAATCTGATGACCCGAAAGCTCGCACAGATGAAGGAGGGTTCTTTGGCACTTCGCTGCTCCATGGAGAATATGAGATCACGATAATCAATCCAATCACGAATTCCTCTTCCACTTCAATATTCGAAGTGACTAAGGATAGCTCAAAGAAGATCTTCCAGATTCAGATGGAATGAATAGTCTGCCACAGGCTCCTATACACCTAAGGATAGTTTTTTAGCGTGGATTGATGCTGCTATAATTCATAGTATAGGTATTTTTAAAAGTAGTTAGGATTTCATGAGCAATAGTTGATATTTTTCAATTTTCGTTCTTTCTAGGAGACTTTTCTGAAATGAGAGTAATAGGAACATTACATATTTGGTTCTGCTCTTCTACTCAGGATAAGGTATTAGTGATTTTTGTTCTCTCGATGCTTTGAATGAAGTTGACTGGGAGAATGTTTTACCGGTTCTGATGACGGAGTCCTAAACAATTAAGCTAATGCTTTCAGTTTTAAGCCATTTGAAGGCAAATCAGCACCAACACAGGCAATATCAAATACGCCAACTGCCCTTTTGCGACTTTCTTGCGTGTTGACATGCAAATTGCCAACTTGATTACGCGATTAGTACTATCATGAATGCAAGAATGAAGAACCAAACATTGATCGTAGATGATAAGAACCCAAGATCTCAGGCCGAAAAAGAAAAATGGCCATATGAATTATTCTGCACATCTGATCTTCCAAGTAGTTCACATTTTTGGTCTCCTAGAAGATACATAGCTAAAGCCTGTAGGGGACAGCTTGCAATCCTAAACTAAGGAGAAAAAAACATAGAAAAATTGTGATTGAGTTCGAAATTATGTGAGTTCAATGGTAATGAGAGAATTAACTGAAGCTTCGATGTCTACCTATATAACAAGCAAGTGTCGGCACTAAAGTATTTTTGCAACAATGACCTACTAGGCTAACTTTAAGCTTAAATTTTTTCGAACTAGTTATATTTTTCTAGTTCGATCTTATATTTTAACTTACGCAAACATAAATATTACACTATAAAATGAATCAATCATTGTTTTTGCCTTCTGATGGACTGAGAGAAGAGACAACACTCGCAATACGACCATCACCATCGCCACTGCATAGCTACCGCATCGCTCGAGGTGACCCAGCCAGCATTATTAATGTGCTTCGAGAGAAATTTCCACATTCTCATAGAGGTGCAAAATCACTTGTATGTCATCAATAAGCATGATCTTCTAGGTCAAAATTACATGCTATTGACTATCCATGCAAATAATTACTGACATTTTTATTGAACCCTTTTGCTTTTGCCCTCCTTAATTAATCTTAATTAGCAGTTATCTGTCAACCATCAGCCACTATCCTCAGATATTTATAGGAGCTTCCAGCTGAGCTTGTATCAAATATGAAAATGGAAAGTTCTCCCTGAGCTCTCTCTGGTCACTTCAAATCTCGAAGTGGAGGAGCAATTTGTGGCTGGGTCGGTTATCGTAATCTCATACTCTCCATGGAACAGTGAAGTGCTAAAGAACCCTCCATCGTTGGTGCAGGCTTTGAAATCAGGGGATTTCCATTCCTCGATCAGGTTGTCCACAATCTCCCCAGCCGGCGTGTTGTTGAAGCTTTTGTTGGTGAGAGTTGTGGCATGAAGCCGGCGTACGCAGGGCTTGCAAACATTATGATCCCTTCCACAGCAGGATGTGAAAAAACCTCCCTAAGGATCTCCTCCAAGTACAGAGCCTGCAACGCCAGAAAAAGAAAAAACTTTAATGCATTAAGGAGTGCCAATCCTTTGATATTGCACTTTCAGTTTGTCACTAATCACAACTTTAAATTGGATCAGGACAACACATTCTAGGATGAGCGTGGATGCCCATTATTAAGCAAATCAAATATTTTATTTAATATTGACAGGGTCGGCCGGCGTAGTTGGGCAGGCCGATTGCAGGAAGAGAAATGCTTGCCCAAGCCTGCCCATTTTTTCCGTTCGGGCCATCCAGTTTGACCCGGTACACCTGGTTGCGTGGCCATGCATAGTTGATACCTGGTTAACTCCCGGTTCCACAGACACTTCTGTGAGCCAGATAGGAACACCAGTGGTAGCAAGAATCTCAAGACTAGATCTCAATTTGGGCCAGCAAGTCCAGCTCATTGCAACCCAGCGTTTGGACCATCCTTCAGCAGTAATTCGGCCCACGATTTTAGCAGTTTGTACAGCTCCTTGAGGTCAGCCCAATTTGGCGGACCAGGGCCAAAATGGCCTTGTACTCCTATTCCCGCTAGGATATCTTCGTTTCTTTGAATTGAATTATTTGGGTATGATAATATCTCCTTGAGCCTCTTCTTGTAGTTCCCCGGGCTCACCTTCTCGTCCCCACAGTACTCAATGGTGTTGTACTCATTCAAGAACATCCTCGGGGTTGGATCGAGTTTGTATGCCGTCGAGTAATATATCGAGGAAGCGTTTTTCCCAAGGTTGTCCTCGAAAAAGCTGAAGTGCAGGTTCTCATTGACCACATCCCAAGCAATCAGTTGTCCTGCATATCTGGAGACAACCGAATTGATCCTCTTCTCTGCTGCTTTTCGCAGGTCCTTGGGCGACAGGGTCTTGACCCAATCAGCTGGTACTTGGGATAGTCCCAGAAAACATTATGGCCTCGGATTGAAATGCCATTATCTTGCGAGAACTTCACCATTGCGTCGGCTATTGTGTAGTTCTCTTGGCCTTGTTTTGCCTCTGTGCTGTAACACTTCATCTCGTTGGTGAAAGTGGTGTACCCGAACCTCGAAGCAAACCAGTTTTGATAATCAGTGCTCTCGAGGATGTGGAAGTTCATACCGCACCCGAATGGGAAGCCTGGCTTGGTTTGTTTGACAAGAAATTTGGCTCCTGTGACCACGAGTCCTCTTTTCTTCGCATAAGTTATCTGGAACCTCACTCTGCTCTTCCGTACCTGAGAGATCAAAATTCGCAACAGTTTTTTTTTTTTTGAGCAAACTTGGGACAACTTCTGATTTTACCTTCTCTATGCTTTTATCTTGGTGAAACCGCCATTGCTTCTTCAAGAATGGCTGCAGCGCAACATTGTCGACCCATATTTCTTTCGAGATATTCTTGCTCTGCCACAATCAGGAATCAGGACAACATTAGCACTCCACCAAATGTAGCTTCCAACTTTTTAGTGAAAGTATTGAGATACCAATGATGCCCTGGGGGGTGGGATGCCCATGCTATGTGATCTTGGATGCCTCGGTTAAGTAAGATGCCGGGATGCCTCGGAGTTGAGATGCCAATGTGTGTGATCAGGGATGCCTCTGTTGTGGGATACCGAGATGCCTCAGAGTGAGATGCCCCATGCTGTATGATCTTGGGATGCCTCAATTGTGTGATACTGGGATGCCTCGGAGTGAGATGCCCATGATAGCAATATCGTGGAAGTCTGGATGTGGGATTCCAGAAGTGACTCGATCGGGTCGGCTTGCGTTTCGATGGGTAAACTGATCGAGGGTGGACTTTGATATACACACTATAATATAAATTCCACTTGGCGTGTGAGTTCGCCTGTTGTTATCGCATCTCATCTTAGTTCAAATTAGGAGCATGAGGTATACAAGTGCATTTAGCATGTTTGTTATGAAGTGACCATTCTTGTGACATTTTAGTATTCATTTAGTTATACCTATGACAATCCTGCCTTAGTATATTGAGCTATTTGGTTGTGTTCTCTTGCTTTTTTTGGCAATTGTGGATTGTCTAGCTTAGGGTATTATTATTTCTTTACTAGGCATTACTCATTCCTTTCTATTTTTCAGATCCTTAGTATGAACGTACCAATGATTGCTCATTATGGGGTGATAGCGTACATTGATGTTTCTTTCCAAGATGTATATGATTTCGATATCGAGCTAACCTACATGAGATATGAGGCTATGCTTTGGATGGACAATGGCAGGGTAGACTGGATTCCTATGAGGTTCGTTGCTGGGTTGATAAACCATGAAGGGGAGCTGTTTGGCCCTCTTCAGTTCGATGCTGGAGGACTTGGAGCCAGGGCAGGAGGTGCTTAGGTACCCAGATCATGATGAAGCTGGAGAAGTCTTTTGTTTTTTGATGGACGTGGGCTAGTCTAGGGGGTAGTGAAGTTATGAACCCTCTCACCATTTTCCCTAGTTGATTATTTACACTTTTGTTTATGAACATGTAAATATATGTTGTACATAGGTGAAGGACTTGTAAGTAATCTAGGTCGACGTATGTAAGCCCGAATGGTTTTTGAAAGGAAAGTTAACAAAGCTTCTCATGATCCTTATATATGTTCTTAGTTGGATTGTCTAATGCTAGATGACATGACCGTTACAGGGTGATCATGTGTTATAAAGCTTCAGATCATAAAATATCCATGTCAAACATGCTAGGTTTGAAAATATTTAGGATTAATGAATATCTAAGTTATGGAACACATTTAATTGCCAAGGCTAGCTTGCTTCTCGCATAAATGCACTCATAAGTGTTGCAGGCATTTTGAATATAATCCAAACCACAACTTTTCCTTAAGCCAAATTGAGTTTTGGGAAAGAATTTCTTAGAAATTGTTTTTGTAAAACACCACACGTACCAAAGTATTTTTTGAATTTGATTTGAAAAGATGATTCATCGAAAATCATTTAATAATGAATATCGTGGTATTTAGAGCAACTTTTATGAAAATGGATAGGTTTAGGCACAAACTAACCTAAGAAGTTTATCTAAACAATCATAATCATGTTCATATCAGGAAATTTCAGAACAAGCATGTAAAGAACACAAAATTTCGCAATACCCATTGATAATCTAGCTATGGAAAAATTCCCTAATATGCACAATATATAATGAACAACTTTTGTGAAGAAAGTTTTCCTAAACAAGCTATACATAATTTTACGAAAATCAGACAACAAGCAACAGCATGTCCAAAAATTGTTAAAACAACATGACATTTAGCCAATATCATGAGAATTTGTCCTATCAAAACAAGTCTAAAAATCACCAAATTTTCACACAACATAACCAGTATGATGACAAACAAGTTTTGTTAAGAGCCCAAGTATAGAATTCTAATAGAAAAAATAGAATAAAAATCTCAAAGGTCTGTCCAAACAGGGGTTAGAATAGGGCTCCAAATTTAATCCCATGTCCAGATACTGATCTAGTTTTTAAGAAAATGGAAAGTAGTCCAAACAATGAGTGATTTACGTGAAATCAATGGCATTGGAAACCTCTAAGTGTGTCTTTCAACTTCCTAAAAGGGCGAGTCCAAACTAGGTCAATTAGGTACTCTACGATCAAGATCTCTAAAGGTATGTGTGCCAAAAGCTAAAAATCAAAACAAAAATATGCATTAATAAATCTCAAAATCATTCAAGTAATGCACAAATAGCAGGAAAAAATCACATGTGATTTAGAATTAGATGCGACAAACAATTTCGGTAATCATCTAACCCTAAGTCGGCATGTGAAGATGTCCTAAAATTCGATGACAATACGAGATGACTCAAGATTCATGAGGAAATGCTTGAGGGTTTATGAGTGAACATACGCTCTTGTGACACAAATTTAACATGCAAAATGACACTCAAATGCAATGACATGAACATGCACTCAAACCTTGTAACATATAGTTTAAGTGTCAAGAAGGTATTATTGGAAAATTTGGTTTCTAAAAGACCCAAACAAGCATGACAAGATGCATATACGGTAAGATTTCATTTCAACATTAACTTCATAGAACGGGCATGACTTCAGCCATCATCAAGACATTCAAAAATCCTACGAAAAATCCTACGTACAGAATATGCAATGATGAATGCTTCTCATTAAGAGTTCAAAATCTAAATGTGATCGCATGAATTGTAAAATGACAAAACAAATATGCATATTTAAGCTATGTACTACTGCAACACATTTTCGCCTTAACACATACAATTGGCTCACTTGTCAATGTCAAGACTTTGCAAAGCATGCATTGATTGAATATATATATATATATATATATATATATATATATATATATATATATCATATATTTCAACTTTCATGAAAGACTTGAGACCAAATAAGCGCATTTATAGACTTAATTTCATCAATATAGGGCAAACTATCCTATGTTCGGATCTAAGCAATTTTGACCTGGTTAAATACATCCAAAAATTCTGAAAAAAGTTTCAAGATGTTTCCACACAATTACGAGAAATTTTTGTGAAGTAAAGTTCCTCCAGATTTCAACACAAAAGTCATTACAAAAATGACAAAATTAGAGATCAATAAGGAACAGACTAACTTGGGCTTGGATCTGAGTACACTAAAAAATCTATAAAAAAAATACAAAATATGCACAAGACGATTTGGAACAAAACTCATGAGGAAAGATTGTCCAAAAATCATCACAGGAGGCTACACAAAAATAGTAAAATCTCATTTTGGAATAAGAATGAAACCGAAAATCCACTTGAACTACTGTAGAATCGCTTTCTTCGGAAGTATTTTTCGAGGTCAAACGACACTCGATTGGGGTCTGCAATCTATCGATTCAAAGCTTGTGATGTGCATTAGTTAAACTTAAGAGGACTCGAGTTGAAATGAGATTTTTCAAATCTTTTTTTGGCCAAATCACCAAATCAGTCCTATAGCTATGAAATTGCAGATTCAACCTAAATCAATCACAATCATCCAACTTCATCATCCAAGAACACTCAATTGCAGCAAATCATCATCCAAATCCATCATCTAGCATCTAATCATCATGTATTTACTTAAAATTGAACCCTAGCCTTGGCCGACTAATCCGATCTCACTTCACGGGGTTCGAGACCGAGATCGTTACCTTTGTTGCATTTTTATCTATTTTGACTGAAATTAACTGAAGTCTTCACCGAAACCTCGATCAAACCTCAACAAATCGCCAAGGACTAGATCTGAATTGCAAGGAATAGCTTCGAAAGGTGGCTGAACCACCTGCAGTGAAGGAAAACAGAACCGATCAAAAACTGAATGGGTTTAGATGCCATCGGAAGAGATCGAGTTGATTGGAAGCCAATCAGTGGTTGATCAGCTGGTTCCTCACCGCAAATAGGTTAGGGACCTTCAACACAAGTGATCGCTAGTGATTGGAGGTGCCGGTGAGCTCTGATGGTTGCTGGTTGGGTCAAAAACAGGATCAGTCCCTCCTGGACCAGTTTTGAGGTTTCTGAGGGAAATCAAGCCGCCGGACAAGGGGAAAAATCAACAATCGCCTACTACCAACACTTCTGTCGGAAGAAAGGAAGGTTGACGCTCAGTGTGGGGGCTAGCGGTGGCTAGTGAGCCACCGATTCAAGGCCGACGAGTGGCGACTAGAGAGAAGGCCGGTTTGAACCAGTTGAAGAGAGAGGAGAGGAGAGAGGAATGGGCGGGAAATAACAGAAGAGAGAGAGAGAGAGAGAGAGAGAGAGAGAGAGAGAGAGAGAGAGAGAGAGAGAGAGAGATTAATGAGAGAGAAAGATTTCGTGCCAAAATGAAGCCCCCCTAAAATGGAGGGAAAGTTGTCAAAATTTTGGTCGTCAGTTCGATCCGATAGTCGAAATTTCGATCCGATAATCAAAAATTGATTTCGAAGGTTCTTTATGATCTCAAGAAGTCAGGTAATTGATCTAGTGGATTTGATTTACAAAAACCCGAGCCAAAATCGAGAATTGTGTTGAAATGTCCAATTAGGGGTTAATTTGTAATTTGATGAAATTCGAGGATTAATATATAAAATTTTGGGAAATTGAAGATAAAAAAGTGAAATTGACATTGAGACGATCTTGGAACCAGTCACCGGAGGTCAGGAACAAACCGGTAAGGGGCTAAACCAACCATCTCCGCCGGCAGCCAATTAGACAAGTCAAATTGATTCGATCCAGTTTGGCCAATTTTGACCTATTCTTAACTGATTTGGTCTGGTTTTTGCCATTTTGCTCATTTGGGATCTCCAAGGTTCCAAAATTTATGCAATTTGGTCCCTAAATGACCAAATTGAAAATGAATTTTATCTTATTTTAAGAAGAAATTGGCCAATTGAGATACAATTAAGCTAATCGAACCTTATGAACGTGATCTAAGGGTCTTTTATTGAGCTAATTGAATGTTTATAATGAAAAGCAACGAGTCAAAATCATAAGTGCCATAAATTGGGCCTAAAGGACTAAAATGGTTAAATTTGCAATTTAATGAGCAAAATTGGAAATTAACTAAAATTGACCTCAATTAGGGTCACCATTACCCTATCTAATGAACCGCCCATGTGCAAGATCACTCATCACCTTCAAATTGACCTTAAATTGAAGTACTCGGGCTTATGCCAAAAATGAATCTAGGCATAATGTCAAAATTGGACCTAGAATTATGAAATTAAATCAAAGTTAGGAATGAGTCAATTCGAATTTTGATGATTGAAGCTTTAATTAGTTGATTTTCTTATGCTCAAGAGGATAAAATTCTTCAAATTGATAAGTTTTGATGTAAATTTCTCAAAATCGATTTTGAATTTGGACTTATCTAAAGAAAATGAGTGAGAAACAATCGTCAATTCACAAGTCATAAATAATCAATTTTGATTAGGAAAATGTCAGTGATATGGTCAATTGGGTCTCAAGTATTTTAGCATTTGGCTAATTCAAGATGATAAGTAAGGTTTGGTGTACTGAATTTTTCTATTGAATTGTGAATCAATTTACAAGTTCTTAATGATTAAGTAAAAATTAAGGATTTTTTTTTTTTTTTTTTTTTTTTAGGTAATAAGGACCATAAAATCGAATAGGGGCACGGAATATCTTCGCCGTGTTATGTGTAATCAGTGCTTTGGAGGTGCTCAGGTTTTTGGCAAATCAGCGGTCAACACCGGTCCCTCAGCCTCGGGAAAATCGAGGAATCTTCACTTAGCTTTCGGGACCACCCGACGAGTTCCTATCTTATCCCATCCGTGTAGGAACACTTTCACGTAGAGGCATGTGTGATCAATGTTGGTGTTGGTTGACCAGGGTCATTGTAGAGTGCTCAACAGGGGATGAGATGCACCTTCTGGGATGCAACTAGAGGTGTCAAATGGGTGGATCAGGTCAGGTCGGGTCATTAATGGATTGACCCAAATTGACTCATTAACCCATTTATGACCCATTTAAGCTTAATGTATTTCGACCCATACTCGACCCATACCCAACCGGTCTATATTAATAAAATATTTTAATATTTAACCAAATTTAGGAAAACTTATTCTTATGTTTTTTTAAAGATTATATTACTAAAAACCTTCCAAGCTTAATTATATATATATATATATATTTTTTTAAATGGTATTGCTAAAATAGTTTTATACAACATAAATGTAATGGAAAATTTTTATAATTTTTAAAATAATTATTTTAAAAAATCGAATTTTAATTATTTTTTTATTTTTTAAAATAATTTTTAATTAATTTTAAATTAAATTTATTTTTAAAATATAATTTTCTTTTTTTTTTTTATTTTTGGTTCTTCTTCATTGGTTGGCCACCGGCCGGTGAGCCTTGAGCTCGCCCGACGCTGGTGAGCTCGAGGCTCACTAGAACGGTAAGGCCGGAGCCTCGCCGAGACGTCGGCGAGGCCTCCGCCTCGCCAGATCTGGCGAGCTCGAGGCTTGCCGGCGTCGAGCGAGCTCGAGCTCACTCGACGCCGACGAGCTTGAGGCTCGCCTTGCCGGTCGCTGGCCATTGCCGTGCCGACGATCGGAGGAAGAAGAAAGCAAAAAAAAGGAAGAAAGAAAAGAAAAGAACAGGAAAAAAAAAAAAAAAAAAGAAAAGAAAATTAAAATAAAAAAATAAATATAATTTCGGTATTTATAAAAATTATTTTTGTCAAATTAAAAAGGAATAGAGAATCTCTCTCTTAAAAGCCACTTAAAAGTTAATGCTAAACCCATTTAAGACCCATTTAAGATCCACTTAAAACCCACCTATCAAGTGACCAAAAAAAAAAAAAGTAAACCAATTTAACTACTTTTTGTCAAAAACAAGTGACCCAAATATGACCCATTTATGGTTGAAATGGGTCTAAGACCCATTTTGACACCTCTAGATGCAACCTTGAAAGTGTGCAAGAACCCCGGATAAACATTCCGCAGCAAATATAGTAATTACTAAAATAATATAAAAATCAATTTTGACTTTCTAAAATTTGATATCGCATTTGCAAAATCGCTCAAGAATACATTTTATATGCAATCCATTCGGTAAGCTCCTTGGTTGGGCGGGCAATGCGATAGCGATAGTCGGTGTCAATATATATTTTACATTACTATTGTATACATCGGATTCTATGTTATTGGCATCATGTAATTTCACGTAATCAAACGATTATCTTGGTCGAAACACTAACATTTTAAGAGTAGCGTAACCCTATATTGTGGTCTAAATACCCTTTTTTTGGAAAATTGTTGGCGGGTAAATGCCAGAAATCAATGCTAATCTTGTACTTTTTTTTTTTTGTTAAAAGTCTAATTTGGGAACGGTGAGTGCAAATTGCAGTTTGGGTGCACTGTGCTGTTGCTGTTGTATGGACGCTTGCTTCTGAGGAGGAGAGCGACAAGACTGAAAGTGTAAAGGGGATTGACCTTTGTCAATTTGACTCTCGATTCCTTGCTTTGAACTAATTGTTCCCGCCCTGAAATCTACCTTAAATGGTTTTCGCATAGAAGCGGTTCTTATGAGGAAAGCCGGTTCTCATTTGCGCCCCTCTCTCTCTCTCTCTCTCTCTCTCCCCCCCCCCCCCCTCTCTCATTTTTGTTTATGTATTTATGTAAATGGTGTACTTTACTGCATAATATGCTGCTTAAATCCTCGCAAAAATTGACCTTGTTGTCCCCGTTGTTTAATGTCGCATCATTCTTATATAGGGTTTTCGGCACTGAGCCACCAAATCCAATTTCTTTGTACCATCACTTGTGTACATATACTTGTTGACTTTAATTAGTTCGATCACAAATATCGAGCTGATAATGATTTTGAAAATGGGTTTCAATAGTCTTAACATCGATTAAATATGAGATTTAATTGAAGTATGTTCTATTCAATCAAAGTAAAATTATTGGGTTAGAATCTGTAGAACTATATGGAGTAATTACTGTTCTTTTTTTTTTTTTTCTTTTTTGATCTTTTCGTAAATCGATTTGGGCGAGTGGCGATGGGTTGCGTGGTAGGGTGGGGGGAAGGAATTTCCTCCTTGCTTTTGGGGTGCGGTAGTGTGTTGCAATAGAAGATTGGAGAAGGGAATATTCGCATGCTCTTTTGGAAGGTGTAATGTAGAAAGGATATACACGAAATCAAGAAAAAGTCAAATCATGTCATCGTGGATTCCACCTCGTTTATGATCTCATGTCGCGTCGGTTCAATGCATCCATTTTTAGGATTTAGGCTGGGTATATAGTGAAATAAATTCGATGATTATTCTTACGACGCCACATAATAAGTTCGTCAATTATTTCATCCGTACTTTTATGATATTGATTTTTTTGTCTCTATTCTCATAATAGTGATTGTTTTATATTCACATCTCGGACATTATAAAATTTTCAAAGAACTAAATTTTTCATCAAACGATTGTTGTCATCAAGAAGCCTCTTGACAATGCAGCACAAGCCTTTTGAAAGTCTAGTCGCAACCCCACGTTTATCACAATGTCAACTACTGTGGCGAATTTCGACCAAAACAAAAAAAAACTAGCGTGGTGAAGATTTTGGTCATTACGAAATTATTGGATTGACTTGACTAAAATTGCATTTGTGGAGTCGCCTCAAGAGAAAACGACGCTTGGGAGATGGCCACAAGAGGATGATGTCTCTTTCCAATTGCATCCTACCACCTTTGCATGTTGGCACATGATACCAACTCTATCTTCTTTTTCCCTCTCCCGATTAATAAAATCGAAAAATATTTTTTTTAAATAATCATTTATACCATTTAAAATAAATGACCAATAATTTTTATTTTTATTTTTATAGATGATGAAAATATTCATCATTCATTAATTTTTGTAATTGACACCGAGCGATTAATTTTGTGAATTTTTTTTTCTAAATCATTAATTTTTCACGGAATAAACAGAGCCAATCCCCTCATTAATTTTGAGGAAAATTGTAGGGAGAGATCACCCAATTTCTTGGCAACAATTTCTTGGCCACAGAAACCTTTATTATAAAAAAAAATTGTTTTGTCCCATGTTCAATCTTTTTCTAGGTCCAACATCAATATCATGCATTCAGTCGGAACGAACATGGGAACTCCACTCATCGCAGGGAAATTAATCCAAAAAAATTCCAAAAAAGAGAAAAAAAAATGAAAATTAAAAAGAATAATAGTTTGGCTTTTGCGTGAAGATGTTGCTTTAATCCCCATGCTGTCCTTATCATTCGATTTTTTCTCCTTTTGGCCAAAACTTTATCATTCGATATGTCCATTATTTCAAACGATATCCTTATAAGCGACCCTTTTGGATTTGAATTGGTTTGACGGGGTAGTGAGAGAATCCTACTCCTAGTATAGTTCATCCTAAAGATTCTAACTTTCAAGAATTTACACAAATTCAAGTAGATTTTCTTTTTGGGAAAAGGGGCCCCCCGCCCCGCATCCCGTGGGTTTTTTTGGGGGAGAGGGTAGAATTTTATAAGGATATGCATCATTTAAGGATATATATGAAGGTTTTTTTTCTCTATCTATTCTTTTCAATTTTAAACTCAGAACTTTTCAATTGTTGATAGAAAAGATGAAAGTATTACAAAAACAAATTCTGGGTTAACACAGGGTTGTCACTAATTTTTGTCATACGAAAAATCCCAAACTGGTACCTTATAACACATTTATCTAGCCTCATAAACAGTTTACCTAACCCAAATCTAGAATTATGTTTACTATCCCATTAAAATTCATAAATCTAGAATTCTGTTTACTATCCCATTAAAATTCATACATTACATGTGGTAGAAGACAATAAGACAAATCTAAGGTAGAGAACAACAGATCCAATGTGGAAAACTACATTGTTTTTTTTTTTTTTTGGTCAGTTTGGAAATCTACATTGTTGACACATATCCTTTTTAATGAATGGTAGATTTCGTTTAGAGGTACTAGCCTATGAGGCAACGATTACTTTAAGGGTAAACGTGTTATTAGATAAAAGTTTACAATTTTTAATGGTATTAACTCTTCATTTAAAAAAAAAATTATTTGTTTTTTATTGATGAGATTTTGCTCATTGAAAAATTCATATCAATTAAATAAATAATTATACAATTGAAGAGTACATATGCAAAACTATTTTCAAAATAAGCCATATCATTAAGAGTATATTTGAAAGGTGGTTTCTTTGATCTATCCGGTTGTGTTATAAGTCTAAACTGAACGAGAGATATAACTCGGCATACTCTCTATCTACCCTTTTACTGAAATTTAATCTCAACAAAAAAGATAACTCTTTGGAACCAACATCTTCTCTAACTCCAACTTTTTACCATATATATAAGTCAATGGTTTGTTCATTAAGGTTGTAGCAAATTCGGAAGTTTTGTCAAGAGAAGTAATTGGAGGTTCAGCAGACATTATTTGCACGGTCGATTTGCTCTTCTGCATCAGGTCAGTGGATTTCCTTCTCTCTTGTGTTTGATTATATTGGCTTAGGCTATATAATTTTGAGTCTTGTATGTGATCCAAGAGGCCTGTCACTTTGATTTGACTACTGAGGAGAGTTTCATACGGTGCCAAGATGCGCATATATGTATATATTGCCTATGACCATGTACTGATATGGAAACATGTAGAAAGTATGTGATGTATATATGTTATGTATCGTTTGGTGCTGAACTGTTTTATTCTTTCAAACTTTATGACATGTCTAATCCATTGCATTCTGACTTGACGATTCATAGTTAAGTTAAACCAGTTACGGTTTTGTAGATTTTGAGTAGTTTGATCGTGGAGTTTATGGATCGTGTACTTTTGTGGAATTAGTTTGGCTTGTTCTTAACCTGTAACATTAGTTTGGACAGCACTGTCGCCGACCGTGATAGTTTTCGACAGGATTGATGATTGACCTGTGCAGGCACTTCTGTGGCTGCTCTTTGTGCAGGGCTAGGAGACATGAAGGCTTTCTCAGGATTCACCAAGCCGTTGCTTCTTTGTCTCGCATTCGTGCTCTTCTACTCAGGATCAGGTTCTAGTTTCTCTCGTTTATCTCCCTCTTTTGTTTGCTTTGTTGACTGTTGGATTGTTTTACCTGTTCTGATGTAGTAGTCATGGGCAATTAAGCTAATGCTTTCTTGTTTTAAGCCATTACAGGACAGGTCACGCAGGATGCCTTCAATGATGTTTACTATGATGCATCAGCAACAACACAGGCAAGATCAAATTCCTAGACACCCTTTTGTGAACTTTAAGCATGTCATATTCGCGATCATTGCTAAGTTGAATTCAAGCACAAAGAACCGGAGATTGATCTTAGACAATCAATTATTCCGTGCATTGGTTTTTCAAGTAGTTCACATTTTTGGTCTCCTGATAGTATGTAGCTAAAGCTGCCGGGAAACAACTTGCAATCCTAAGCTAAGCATATTAAATGTTATTGAATTTGATGTTTGGTGAATTCAATGCTAATTAGAGAATTGACTGAAGCTTCTATGTGTACGTATTTGATAAGCAGTGTCTAGCAGAGCCAGGGATTACCATGTATGGAGGCGGCATCATAGTTAACCCCCAGTTTACCTACGGCACATACGGATGGACTGTATCTGGGCAAGGAGAGATTGCAGAACGCGTATCGCGTACCAACAATGGGTTCATGGCGGCGTACAATAGGAAACTTCCACTGGACAGTTTCTCCCAGAAAGTTCTACTCGAGAAGGGCAAGTTCTACATGTTTTCAGGTAATTATTCCCTCTGCGATCTCCACAAAGATTATTGTGTGCTCCCAGTACGCGTACGTATGCGCCTATAGTTGCATGTTGGAGTTGTTCATGTGAAGCCCACAAGCTTGTGACATAACAAGGGATGTGAAAACATGAATTTCGATGAAGTTAAAGATGAATGTTACTCATGTTGAAAGTGGTGATTTTGCAGCTTGGGTACAAGTCAGTGAAGGAAGTGAGACAGTATCGGCAGTATTTGGAACTGGAGGAGGCGAGTATGTTCCCGGAGGCAGCGTCGTGGCTGAGCATGGTTGCTGGTCATTGCTAAAAGGAGGCATCGCTGCGAACTCTTCAGGACCCGTCGACCTCCTTTTTGAGGTGAAAGGCATTCAACTTTTTTGGTCTATCTAATTATGGTGAACACATTTCTACTAGTCAGTGCTTTATTAGGTGTTATTAGAAGATCAGCACATTCGAGAATGAACTGTATTCAGGATGCTAAATCAGACGCTTAATGTATGATTGTTACTCTTACTTTCCATGTTGAGTGATCAATTCTTTTGAATTTTACCCTTAATTCATCATTAACTTTGTCAAGATTAAACCTTTGTGAGAACAATTTCATTGAAAAGTTTCAAGCTACATTAGGTGAAGAGCTAATATTAAGCATACATTGATACCAATTTCTGATTGTCGCAGAGCAAGGATACCTCAAAGGAAATATGGGTCGACAATGTCTCGCTGCAGCCATTTTCAAAGAAGCAATGGCGATTTCACCAAGACCAAAGCATTGAGAAGGTAAGAGTTTTGAGTTGAATTGTATCTTGTGCCATAACAAACTGCGGCAAATTTCATAATTGCAGGTGCGGAAGGGCAAAGTGAGGTTGCAAGTTACTTATCCATATTCAAAAGCCGGAGTTGGCGGAGCCACAGTACTCATCAAACAAACCAAACCAGGCTTTGCAATCGGGTGCGGCATGAACTCCCACATTCTCAAAAGCACCGATTATCAAAACTGGTTCGCATCGAGGTTCAAATTCACTGCTTTCACCAACGAAATGAAGTGGTACAGCACAGAGAAGAAGCAAGGCCAGGAGAACTACACAATAGCTGACGCAATGCTGAAGTTTGCACAGGACAACAAAATCTCGATTCGAGGCCACACCGTTTTCTGGGATGACCCGAAGTACCAGACTGACTGGGTCAAGGCCCTTTCGCCCAAGGAACTGCAGGAAGCAGCTGAGAGGAGGATCAACTCCATCGTATCAAGATATGCTGGAGATGTGATTGCTTGGGATGTGGTCAATGAGAACCTGCACTTCAGCTTCCTTGAGGACAATCTTGGGAAAAACGCCTCTTCGATTTATTTCTCAAAGGCATATAAGCTCGATCCGAGCGCAAGAATGTTCGTGAACGAGTTCAATACCATTGAGTTTGGTGGAGACGTTAAGGTGAGCCCTGGGAACCTCAAGAAGAGGCTTGAGGGGATGCTTTCGTATCCTGGAAACGAAGATATACCTGCAGGAATAGGAGTGCAGGGCCATTTTGGCCCTGGCCAGCCAAATTTGGCTTATATGAGATCAAGCCTGGACATTCTTGCAACAACCGGAGCGCCCATTTGGCTGACAGAAGTATCTGTGGAACCAGGACTTAACCAGGTATTGGACTTCCCCTAGGACAGAGGTGATCATGCCTGGCGGCGTCGCTCGACCAGAAGAGCAAAATGGGCAGGCTTGGGATAGCGATTCTCTTTTTGCGTCCTGCCTGCCAAACCTTGCCAATCTTATATAGGGCAGTTTCCTCTTCCCGATATTAGTCCTGATAGATCCATTATCCAAATATCCGCTGTCCTGAGCCAGCCTCGAGTTGTGATCAGTAACTAGGAGTATAGTTTTAAAAACTTGGCAATTTGACACTTTCTAATTTGCACAAATCTTTTCCTGACATAACAGGCTCAGTACTTGGAGGAGGTGCTTAGGGAGGCTTATTCTCATCCTGCCGTGGAAGGGATCATAATTTTCGCAGGCCCTTTGCCCGCCGGCTTTTCTGCCACTGCTCTCACGAACATGAACTTCAACAGTACCCCCGCCGGAGATGTTGTGGACAAGCTGATCAAGGAATGGAAATCTGATGACCTGAAAGCTCGCACAGATGAAGGAGGGTTCTTTGGCACTTCGCTGCTCCATGGAGAGTATGAGATCACGATAATCAATCCAATCACGAATTCCTCTTCCACTTCAATATTCGAAGTGACTAAGGATAGCTCAAAGAAGATCTTCCATATTCAGATGGAATGAATAGTCTGCCACAAGCTCCTATACACCTAAGGATAGTTATTTAGCGTGGATTGATGCTGCTATAAGTCATAGTATAGGTATTTTTAAAAGTAGATAATTCATCTTAGGATTTCATGAGCAATAGTCGATATTTTTCAATTTTCGTTCTTTGTAGGAGACTTTTCTGAAATGAGAGTAATAGGAACATTACATATTTGGTTCTGCTCTTCTACTCAGGATCAGGTATTAGTGATTTTTGTTCTCTCGATGCTTTGAATGAAGTTGACTGGGAGAATGTTTTACCTGTTCTGATGACGCAGTCCTAAACAATTAAGCTAATGCTTTTAGTTTTAAGCCATTTGAAGGCAAATCAGCACCAACACAGGCAATATCAAATACGCCAACTGCCTTTTTGCGACTTTCTTGGGTGTTGACATGCAAATTGCCAATTTGATTACGCGATTAGTACTATCATGAATGCAAGAATGAAGAACCAGACATTGATCGTAGATGATAAGAACCCAAGATCTCAGCCCGAAAAAGAAAAATGGCCATATGAATTATTCTGCACATCTGATCTTCCAAGTAGTTCACATTTTTGGTCTCTTAGAAGATACATAGCTAAAGCCTGCAGGGGACAGCTTGCAATCCTAAACTAAGCAGAAAAAAAGATAGAAAATTTGTGATTGAGTTCGAAATTATGTGAGTTCAATGGTAATGAGAGAATTAACTGAAGCTTCGATGTCTACCTATATAACAAGCAGTGTCTGGCACTAAAGTATTTTTGCAACAATGACTTACTAGGCTAACTTTAAGCTTAAATTTTTTAGAACTAGTTATATCTTTCTAGTTCGATCTTATATTTTAACTTACGCAAACATAAATATTACACTATAAAATGAATCAATCATTGTTTTCGCCTTCTGATGGACTAAGAGAAGAGACAACACTCGCAATGCGACCATCACCATCGCCACGGCACAGCTACCGCATCGCCTGAGGTGACCCAGCCAGCATTATTAACAGGCTTCTGAGAGAAATTTCCACATTCTCATAGAGGTGCAAAATCACTTGTATGTCATCAATAAGCATGATCTTCTAGGTCAAAATTACATGCTATTGACTATCCATACAAATAATTACTGACATTTTTATTGAACCATTTTGCTTTTGCCCTCCTTAATTAATCTTAATTAGCAGTAATCTGTCAACCATCAACCACTATCCTCAGATATCTATAGGAGCTTCCAGCTGAGCTTTTATCCAATCTGAAAATGGAAAGTTCTCCCTGAGCTATCTCTGGTCACTTCAAATCTTGAAGTGGAGGAGCAATTTGTGGCTGGGTCGGTTATCGTAATCTCATACTCTCCATGGAACAGTGAAGTGCTAAAGAACCCTCCATCATTGGTGCAGGCTTTGAAATCAGGGGATTTCCATTCCTCGATCAGGTTGTCCACAATGTCCCCAGCCGGCGTGTTGTTGAAGCTTTTGTTGGTGAGAGCCGTGGCATTGAAGCCGGCGTACGCAGGGCCTGCAAACATTATGATCCCTTCCACATCAGGATGTGAAAAAGCCTCCCTTAGGATCTCCTCCAAGTACTGAGCCTGCAACGCCAGAAAAAGAAAAAAATTTAATGCATTAGGAGTGCCAATCCTTTGATATTGCACTTTCAGTTTATCACTAATCACAACTCTAAATTGGTTCAGGACAGCACATTCTAGGATCAGTGTGGATGCCCATTATTAAGAAAATCAAATATTTTATTTAATATTGACAGGGTCGGCCAGCATAGTTGGGCGGGCCGATTGCAGGAAGAGAAATGCTTGCCCAAGCCTGACCAATTTTTCCTTTCGGGCCATCCAGTCTGACTCGGCACACCTGGTTGCGTGGCCATGCATAGTTGATACCTGGTTAACTCCTGGTTCCACAGACACTTCTGTGAGCCAAATGGGAACACCAGTTGTAGCCAGAATCTCCAGACTAGATCTCATGTAAGCCAAATTTGGCTGACCAGGGCCAAAATGGCCTTGTACTCCTATTCCCGCTGGGATATCTTCGTTTCCGGGGTACGAAAATATCTCCTTGAGCCTCTTCTTGTAGTTCCCCGGGCTCACCTTCTTGTCCCCACAGTACTCAATGGTGTTGTACTCATTCAAGAACATCCTCGGGGTTTGATCGAGTTTGTATGCCGTCGAGTAATATATCGAGGAAGCGTTTTTCCCAAGGTTGTCCTCGAAAAAGCTGAAGTGCAGGTTCTCATTGACCACATCCCAAGCAATCAGTTGTCCTGCATATCTGGAGACAACCGAATTGATCCTCTTCTCTGCTGCTTTTTGCAGGTCCTCGGGTGACAGGGTCTTGACCCAATCGGGCTGGTACTTGGGATCGTCCCAGAAAACATTGTGGCCTCGGATTGAAATGCCGTTGTCTTGCGAGAACTTCACCATTGCGTCAGCTATTGTGTAGTTCTCTTGGCCTTGTTTCTCCTCTGTGCTGTACCACTTCATTGCGTTGGTGAAAGTGGTGTACCTGAACCTCGAAGCGAACCAGTTTTGATAATCAGTGCTCTCGAGGATGTGGAAGTTCATACCGCACCCGAATGGGAAGCCCGGCTTGGTTTGTTTGACAAGAAATTTGGCTCCTCTGACTGCGAGTCCTCTTTTCTTCGCATAAGTTATCTGGAACCTCACTCTGCTCTTCCGTACCTGCGAGATTAAAATTCGCAACAGTTTTTTTTTTTTTTTTTGAGCTGACTTGGGACAACTTCTGATTTTACCTTCTCTATGCTTTTATCTTGGTGAAACCTCCATTGCTTCTTCGAGAATGGCTGCAGCGCAACATTGTCAACCCATATTTCTTTCGAGGTGTTCTTGCTCTGCCACAATCAGGAATCAGAACAACTTTAGCACTCCACCTAATGTAGCTTCCAACTTTTCAGTGAAAGTATTCTCACACAGGTTTAATCTTGACCAAATCAGGACGAATATGGCAAACACACTGCACGTTTACTCCCGATCGAAGGGTGAATTTCGAAAAGTACTGATTACTGGAGAAGTTAAGTGTACACATGGGGGATAACAATAGCAATCATACATCAAGTCTCTGATCTTGTCTTGAATTCAGTTCATTTTTCAAATGTGCTGATCTTTTAATAATCACCTCAGAAGTCATAAACTAGTTGAAGTGTGTTCTTTCAGAAGTAGATTAATCTAAAACAGTTCAGTGGCCATCACTTCACCTCGAAAAGAACATCGACAGTGCTCGAAGAATTCGCAGCGACGCCTCCTTTTAGCAAAGACCAGCACCCTTGCTCTGCCACAATGCTGCCTCCGGGGACAAACTCGCCATCTCCAACTCCAAATACCACTGATACTGTCTCGCTTCCTTCATTGACTTGTATCCAAGCTGCGAAAATCCCTCATGACATGAGTAATAAATCATCTTAAACTTCATCCACAGATACCGTTTCGCATTCCTTGATAGTGGAGACCCGAAATTCTTTGCAAAAAAAAAAAAAAAAAAAAAAACCATTCAAGTGTCCTGTTTATGCAAGCCCACAAACCACATGTTTATTGGCTTCACATGAAGAAAATCCGACATGCACGTGAAGGCATGTGCACATACTTGCGGTTTCTAGTGATGTTCTGTAGGAAAAGTTTTTCAGATAATTACCTGAGAATGCATAGAACTTGCCCTTCTCGAGTCGAACTTTCTGAGAGACACTGTCCACGGGACGTTTCCTATTGCGTGCCACCATGAACCTGTTCTTGCTACGCGATATGCGTTCTTCAATCACTCCTTTCCCAAACATGGCCCATCCGGCGGTGCCATTACTGAACTCCGGGTTAACTATGACCCCACCGCCATACATAGTACTCGCAGGCTCTGCCAAACACTGCTTATTGGATACATAAGGATCCCAGTTACAGTTAGTTCCCATCAGTACCAAAATCACAATTTGGGCATGAACCAAAATTTTTTGCTTAATTTCAGCACAACTTGTTTCCTGCAGGCTTTTAGCTATTGAGTTTCAGGAACCCAGAAATGGGTACTACATCAAAACTACGTCATTGTACAGAATGATTCGTTTGATCATATTTCTCTCTTTGGGGCAGCGATCTTGGGTTGAGAATAATTCATTCGACTTATCGATGACCATGCAAAATCGAATTGGCATTCATACGTGAACATAACTCAAAAGTTGCGAGTAGTGTCCAGGACTTTGATCTTACCTGGGTCGTTGCCAATGCATCATATTGCACATCACTGAAGACAGCCTGGGTGATCTGCCCTGAAATGGCTAAACATAGAAAGCATTTAGCTTAATCGTTCATATCATCACCGACGTGACTAAGAAAAGCATTTGGAACAGCTAAAACCAATCTAACAGTCAACTTTATTCAAAGTACATAAAAAAAAAATAATAAAAAAAAAAAAAAAAAAACCTTTAAGAACAACAAGTCTTAAACTCTATTGAAAAGTTCTTGGAGGGATATGATATAATACTAATCATAATGCAAGTGGAATAAACTGTGAGAGAAACTAGCACCTGATCCTGAGTAGAACAACACAAATGCGAGCCAAAGAAACAGTGGCATGGTGCATACAGAGGAGCTTATCGCCTCTTTCCAGTCCTGCAATAAAAAGCCAGCCAAAGAAACCGTGTAAGGCACCAATCAGTCATGTCCAAAAGACAAAATGACTGCTGTGAATGTGAAAGCGTGCAGCAACCTGATCAATCTCAGTTCCTGCACGTCCCGTGACTCTTCTCTCGACCCCATATATATAACCCAACAAAAGACTGGCCCAGGGCTGGTCTGGAGATCTTGATGGGTAGGTGCCAACGGTGTCCAAATTAGCGTTCTGTAAGTCAATAGTAAGAATGTGGCTTGGATGTAGAGAGAGCATCGAGAAACGAGTAATTCTACTAAACTTGTTTGCTAAGCGTTGTGATAGAGCACATGTGGATGATTCGAACAAGTGGGATATTCGAGGTTTCACTATATCTGGCCGGATCAAACATCACTGCAGTTACCAACATTGGTCTTATTATATTTCACTAGCAATCTCCCGAGGAATTTAGCTTTTAAAGAAATTGTTGGGAATTGGAATGCGGAAGCCCCTTTCCTCCGCCCTTTTACTGTTTGGATTGCCTGTTCAGCTGTCTTAGAGGAATCCTCTTTTGGATGAACCCTGATGAAGTGACGACTAGTAAATTGACCGGGTGTGAATAACGAGGACATTTTCTTGATTTTTATAACGGAGATTGTAATTTTTTTTTTTGGGGGGGCGGGGTGGGTCCTCGTTTCTTGCAGCAATTTTACACGGTTCTTTTAGAGACACAAGAAGAGACAAATGGGAATCTTTAAAAGCGGCATGGCAACGCATACGTTGGGAGATTTTCATTTCTTTCGGATCCACAGGAATGGCATGAAGTTCAGTGCGTGACGAGGATGCGTTACGGAAGCTTTTGTGTCGAGGTAATATTTTTTGTAAAGATTTTGCTAGCATAATAGTATTTGAGTTATTATAAAAATAATAGTTTATTTTGAGTCATAAATTCTTGAAGTAATAAGTCCCACAATAATTTATAATTATTTGTAATTTGATTTTATCGTTATTCAAAATAGACTAATATCCTCACAGTAGATTAAGAACCGTATCCCAATCATTTCTCTTATGGGAATAATCGTTGTCATGATCTTGTTTGTTGCTCGTGAAATGCTTTGGTACTAGCAGTGGTGTTTTGATTATGTTCTTGTGACGCTTGGATCTACTGGAAACTAGTGGGAGTCGAGTTTTGGGAAAGAGCTTTTCTCGTGGGCCTGTTTTTCATGAAAAGAGTTCGAGTCGTGATGGAAAATTTTGAGGAGATGCTTCACATAAAATGGAAAGTAGTGAAGCTAATTACATGAGCTTTTAGGGAGTAGGAGGGAGAGAGATGGTTGAATGATATGGTGAACTCTGAACTAGTCCCCTTCCGACCTAAAATAAAAAAACTAGTCCCCACCTTTAATATTGTTTTTCAGTGGGTTCAATCCAAAGGTTAGAATATTTTTAAAAAATTCAGTTTTACACTTTTGAGTTTGACTTCTACTATAGTATTGAAGTCGATGGTTGATCGATAACATACTCTCAATGTATATCAGTGTTTCATGCATATTTCAAAGAAGGAATATTGTGATCAATAGTCTTTATGGTTCGGTCTAGTGAAACGAGACATGAGATGAAGGTGGGCATTGTGGTGTAACAACGCAATCTCAATGGCAGCCTTCATGATACGGTCTAGTAAAAGAGACTAAGAATGAAGGTCGAGAGATGTTGACATAGAAGGATACTTGGAATTAAGGGGGAGCTCCTATGTGAAGAGGAGACCCCACACACACAAAATATATAAACCCTATAGTCAAGCAATGTGTGATATATTTTGACAGTTACAACACTTGTAATTTTGAAGATAATTGTAACATATATATATATATATATATATATATATATATATATTAAACCTATTGTATGATGATCAATTCAATTCTAAACTTTTTAATTTGACAAATTTAGTTATAAAAATTTTGATGATTTGCCAATATAATCTTTTCAGTCAATTTTTGATTGGAAATTGTGGACATGTATGTTGACTATCTTATATAACATAATCGATGCTAAAATAACCAATTTTTAATTCTTTTTAAATTTTTCTGATTTTTTTAATGAGAGGATAAATAGAGGGTCTAGATCCGCACTAAATAACACTCCACCTAAACTCTACATTATAATTTGATTATTGTAAATATTTATTTTGCTAGAATTTTCTGCATATTAGTATATGTCTCTTGCAGAAATTCCGGTTGACAATAACATTTGAACAACACAATAAAAATGGTCTTAAACCCATGCGACGCACAGGCACCTCTCTAATAAAACATATAATAGTGCTGAAACTAGCACAAGGTTGAGTCTCATGACACGTGTCGGAAAATCTCTTTTGTATTTTGAAGACGATAAAACACTACGTGAACTAATATGTATCATTAAGCATAAAGAGATCCTCTTGATACACAAGTTGATAAGCTATAATGCTAAGAACGGGACCTCTGTGCTAATGGAGAGTTTCCTTGATTTGCAAATGGAGAACAAGATACCAACCTGTAAGTGTTAGAATTGGAAGCACCTCTTGATTTCGCCAAACAAGCAAGGGACATGAATGAAAAAATTGTGGAGTTTGATAGAGGAAAGTCTGGTCAAAACCGAAATCCAAAGCTCGGCGGATCCAAGCGCATATGCCACGTTGGGGTCTCGAACTGGTTCGACAATCCCACGATTCCCTCTCCGTGTCTCTTTCTTCTGCAGAGCACCTCCTCTGACGATCTTAATAAGGGATTCTCAAAGGAAATACCCAAAGCTGATGGGGAGATGCGCCCAATTTAAGGCAACCGTCCACACCATGCACGTGCTCTTAAAGTAAACGTCCACTCCATGCACGACCTATTGAGAAAATCGATGGAGAAAATGAGCGGATTTGCTGTTCACACGACGATTGTGTTGAACATCGTGAAGCATCAAGTTCACTCCACCGATATTATAAAGTGTTAATAATCATCTTTACCACATGTTTTTCTAGATGCGGTCATACATAATGAAATGTACGACCTTGACATATATATTTCAGATATGAAAGAAGTCCTATACTTAATGAATAGATGTCAATTTAATTGTAAACTTTATAATTTCATCAATTGAATTTTAATTTAATTTTAATTTTAATTTTAATTTTTTGATGATTTGCTGATTAGCCAGTTTTGGCTAAACAGAAGAAGTGCTGCGCACAGCAAAAGCAAGCTGTTCTTTTATTGAAACTGTCTAGTAACGCCCAATAGTGAAGATGTTATTGACTTGATATACACCAAGCCGGGCTTGACTCGACTTGCATACCCAGTACTTGAAACTCAACTCTAGCTTGATCGTGTATAAAAATTAACATTTTAGCTTAGCTCGAATATTAATATATATACTTGGACTTGACTCAATTATAATGGAGTTGTGTATGAACTTGAGCTCAAGCTTGGGTTTAACAAGCTCAAAGGTTTTCTCAGCTCTTGTGTCTATGTGATACTACATATTCGTAAGGACTTGTATGTCACTTATTGGAATGATAGAACATTTATGAAAGAATAATAGAAACTGGATTAGGTTAGCGAGCCCATCGATCTGAGCGTTGACGAGCTCGAGCTCATTCTGACAAGATATTCAAGTAACTTGAACTTGACTCATTGATCTCGATTCATCCTTGAGTCCGGCATGAGCTGTTCGCAAGTTAACTAATTGACTTGATTTCAACCCTACCTAGGAAAAGATTGCCTTGCATAATAGTTTTTGGGAGGAGCAACTTAAGATGTATATGATTCTAGGAATAATTTTTGTTTAGAAATAGTTTTTTTTTTTTAATTTCTATTCCCTAAACAAGTTTTCTAAGTAGAAAAACATTTTTGATAACTACATAACTTTTTTTTTTAGAGTAGAAAAAAAACATAAATGTGTTTAGTACAACCCTAAAAAATTTTATTCCCAATTTTATTTTCATTTAATTATAAAAATATCCATGGAAACTTAGGCTCCGTTCGTTTCACGGAAAATAATTTTTAGGAAAATAATTTCCAGATTTTCCGGTGTTCGTTTCATAGAAAATGAATTACTTGGGAAAAATGTTTTCCATGAAAAAAAAAAAGTCTTCTAAATTAAGGGAAAATGTTTTCCACTTTTGAAAAGTGAAAAACATTTTCCTCACTTGATTTCTCTTATCTTACACTTCTACAAATCCTTACTTCCTCCTCCCTTTTCTCTTTCTTCTTTTCTTTTTTTGTTCGAATTATTTTTTAATTTTCTTTTTATTTTTTAATTCAAATTATTTTGAATTTCTTTTTTCTTTTCTATTTTTTTTTTGTTTCCCATCTTCTTCTTTCTTGGCTAGTTGGCGGCCGTTGCTAGGCAAACTTTGAGCTCGTCGATCTCAAGCTCACACTCTGCACTCTTGCTTATCATTTTCTTTATTTATTCTACTCTGCAGTTGTACATTGCTCAAGTAAAATGCTCTACATGCTTTGCTTCTTTTCCTTTTGTTTATTAGAATACAAAAGACGCAGGGGGAGAACATGCCACTCAACTGGAAGATTCTCATGGGGGTTGTACATGCTTTGCTTCTTTTCTCTTTTGCTTCTTTTTAAAATCCATACGAACATTTTTTTAGAGTAGATGAGTGTTTGGCGACAATGAGAGAACAAAGATATGAAGTAAGTTTGCTTGGATTTAAAGGCAAGTTCATATTTGATGGATTTATAGGTCAATAAGTGATGCATGCTTAAGTGGTGAAGTCTTTAAAAATATTTTCCTTATCGAACATCGGAAAATATTTTCCGAAACATTTTCAGATTTTAGCCGAACACTAAAAAATATTGTTATTTTCCTGGAAAATGACTTATGGAAAAATATTTTCCGGAAATAGTCTATTTTCCACGAAACAAACGGACTCTTAGATAAATTGGACTATTATAAGGATTTAACTTATCAAGATATTCTAAGATGGTCTTAGAGTATCTGATGTAATAGCTTATCAAGATATTTTAAGATGGTCTTAGAATATTTGATGTAATAGTTATTCAAAGATGTATGGCTGGAAATGGTAGCAGAAAGTTCCACTGGTTTATAACTCGTAATATGAAAAGGTTGATAGTAAATCTTTGGGCATTACAATAAATAAGTGCATAGACCTTTTAAGCTTTTTTAAGTACAAGAAGAAGAGTAAACATTATCCGGTGGAATGGGCAAGGACAAAAAAACTGAGGATGGACGCGATCATAAAGTTGGTGCATTTAGTTGCACAAACTCATCAAACCATCAATCAAATGACTTTGGAAATCCATGGAACATGGGTTTATTTGACTACTATAAACACAAGACAAATGGTAATGCAAAAGACTTGTCCAAAGCTATCACGCCCCGATCCTCTCGGGGACGCGCCCATCCTTCTACCAGGTCGATTTTAAAGCGTGATATCCCAAGACTAAGTATCGCCAACCCTTTCTTTTTATTACGCATGCGGAAGCAGTTATAAATCCCCAGACAATAAAACAATGGGATAGAAAATCAAGGCCATATTTTTCATATTGAAATTCACAACCATATTTTTATACAGAGCATAACTCAAAGTATTTCACAAACTATTCACAACTTTCTAAGTTCACTCTATTCACATATGAACATTGTCATATGAAATTCCATTTTTAGTTCCACGACAGTTGCCAGGTACCCTCGACAACCCTCGTCTAATAGATGAGTTGTCTCTTGCGACGAGATTAGGACAATCGAGGGTCCTCCTTGATTCCCGACAAACTCGAAGTTCTTACCCTCTAACGGGTCAAACTGAATCGCTTTACGATAGCAGTCCATTTTAGCTCGATGATTGGTGAGCCAGTCCATGCCAATTATCAAATCAAAATCATACATAGCTAGGACTAACAAGTCAATTTTCCACACTCGCTCACCAATCTCTAACTTGCACCCCGAACATCCCAACGCAGCAATAACTTTATCTTTCAAGGGTGTAGATATGCAAATTACCGACTCCAACAGTACATGACTCAACCCTAGCATCCTAACATATTGCTTGGCAATGAAGGAATGGGTTGCTCCCGAATCAAACAAAGCATAAGCAGGTTGGTTGTTGAGCGAGACCGTACCTGTGATCACGTCAGGCGCAGCTTATGCCTGACCTTGCGTAATTGCGTACACGATGCCTTGAGCTAGAGGTCTCTGCTGCCCTCCCTGTGGTGCATTTTGAGGGGCATACCCTATAATCTGTCTCATCGGTGGTGGCGGTGGCAATTGAGGTTGTCCTCTCTGCTTCTTTAGACAATACCTTGCGATGTGGCCCTGCTGGCCACATTCATAACATGCTCCTGTCCTATCTGGGCACGGAGCTGTCTCATGTTGTCTTCCACATGAGCGACAAGAATCAATCCTATTAGGCATCGGTCTATTGAATCTGTTTCTCTTGAAGGGTGGAGCATTGGGCCTACCTCCAAGCATGGGTCTCTTCCATTGACTGATATTCTCTCGATGGGAGCTAAACCTCAATCCAGATGAGGCAGCTTGTTCATTCAATCCTCGCTCTATCATTTGTGCTCGACGATAAACCTCTCTATAATCTTTCAAGTCCCATGGTAGCAGAGGTGTTTCAATTCAACACAAAGACCGCTTTTGAACTTCCGAGCTTTCTCTTCAAGGTCTTCTATCAGTTTAGGAGCATACTGTGACAATTCTGCAAACTTGACCCCATACTAGTCAATTGTCATGCTCCCTTGGGAGAGACGGTGGAATTCCTCTATCTTTTGTTCCCGAGCAGTACTCGAAAAGTACTAATCATTAAAGGCTCTGAGGAAGGTGTCCCACACTTGGACCACACCTTCCGAGAACACTATATCCTTGGCGGCTCTCCACCATATATTGGCATTATCTTGAAGTTGGTACACAGCTAGTAACACCTTTGCCTCCTCATTGCACATCAGAAGTGCAAATGCCTTCTCCAAATCCTGTACCCACGAGAGACCAATGAATTTCGGTGGATTCATTTTTAAGAACTAATCCACTAACTGGTGAATCGGCCTCCCAGCAGCCACAACTCTTGGTAGTATTTTAGCAGGGGCAATGGCAGGTGCAACTACAAGTGCTACGACAGGGGCGGCTTGAGTAGTAGCGGCAACTGCGGTAGTGGCGGCGGCCTAAGTGGCGACTTCAATTGTAGCGGCTTGCTGATCCATTCTCGTGCCTATCTCTTCTAGAACACGCAAGATCCCATCCAACCTAGGATCATTAGGGGTTGCTACCCTGGCATCTACAATAGGTGGAATCACTCCACTTGCGCTAGCCTGTGCTGGCGCTCGACCATGTCCGCCTCGGGTCTCGACACGAGTCCGAGCTCTACCCCGAACAACGTCCCTACTAGTCCTCTTAACAGGAGTCCTCGGCTCCTGATCGCTCATAGTGTTGTTTTAAATCTACCAACACCTGCTTCCAATTCAACACCGAATTAGAAACAGAGCGATCCAAACAACAAGCAATTTTAGCACTCATCTAACACAGATATGCACCAGCATGAATTTAAAGGCTTTTCCTACAAACTATCCCATGGTTAACGCTCCTTATCACTCCAATCTTGAACTAAGCTCTGATACCACAAAAAGGAGATGTCACGCCCCGATCCTCTCGGGGACGCGTCCATCCTTCTACCAGGTCGATTTTAAAGTGCAATATCCCAGGACTAAGTATCGCCGACCCTTTCTTTTTATTACGCATGCGGAAGCAGTTTTAAATCCCTAGACAATAAAATGATGGGATAGAAAAGTAAGGCCATATTTTTCATATTGAAATTCACAACCATACTTTTATACAGAGCATAACTCAAAGTATTTCACAAACTATTCACAACTTTCTAAGTTCACTCTATTCACATATGAACACTGATCACAAAAAGGGATGGGATCTCAGTCCTCATCCGAGTCATATTTAGGATCATCCCGATCCTCTTCTGACTCATCTTCACCAAGCTCATTTCCTTTGAGCTCTTCATCTTTTTTCTGGCTCATCATCATCTTCAGGCTCCTCCTCCCCAGGCTCATCTACGGGCCTGAAATGTTGTCCCACAACCGGGATGAGACTACGTCTCAGCAAGTTCTATCCCACTAAGACTCGATTAGGAAACCAATACACCACATGGTTGCCTAAGCACAGTAGGAGTCAAAAGACTTACCTTGGCATCAGTTCCAACCTGCAATTCAAGGTTACATACAAATGTTTCATATATCACATCAAACAGTAAATCAAATCACGACATCAGATCAATCTTTGATCAATCGACCTAATCGATTATATGTCAGTCAGACCTCTTCTAGATCATTCACATCCCACTGTATAACCTCCAATAATACACTTAGTCACAGAGCTCCATTAATGCTCTCGGGCATCGTTTTCGCCAAGGTGATGTAAGTAAAAGACAGTCTACGTGCGTTCTTTAATACGCCGTTTTCGCACAGTGATATTCCCCATCACCGAACCATGCCTGTCATAGGTCACATAAATCACCAGCAGTCTACGTGCATTGTTTAAGGTGTCGTTTTCGCACAGTGATATCCTTAATCACCGAACCATGCTTGCCACAAGTCATAGATAGTCTACGTGCGTTCTTTAAGGCGCCGTTTTCGCACAGTGATATCCTTAATCACCGAACCATGCCTGTCTATACTTCGTACCTGATCAGTCTCAGCCAAGAGAATTCCCAGTTCACTCTCACAATTCTTTCCGCTTTACAACTCATCAAAGCATTATAAAGGTTAAACAACCATACTCGGCCATCAACCAATCAATCATTCACTTCCACTCAATTTCAATCGATTTAGGAATAATTCCTCAAATTACACAATTAAGTCAATTCCACTCAATGTGGAGTTCAAATAAATAAACGGACTACACCACGACAATCAGCACAAAATTCCGGTCGTCGGCTATCCTTGCCTAATTTCCGGAAAATAAATAAATAATTAAATAAATTTCAAAAATTAATAAATAATTACCAAAAATCCAATTTAGGCCCGTAATGCCTAATTGAAGCCCGAATCGGGTTGGGAAAAAATCCCGAGATGCATTGAATAAATAGTACATCAAGTCTACTTGCTAATGGCTAAGTCTAACCACCTAACATGCATCATTAAGTCACTAATTTAATTGTTCTAAACTAATCTAACCACCTAATTGCACTTAATTAAATCTAATCAACCCTTAGGCATCATTAGTCTACTAAGCAAGGATTAGTGAGATTACTCACTTGATTAAAAGCGGGTATCGGGATACCGCGATGGCAACGCAACGGCGGCCGAAATCGGGCTTTCGATGACACCGGCGGGCTTGAACCGGGCCTTGGACTTGGCCCCAAAAATCTCAACCCAACTGAGATTTATTCTTGCTTTTGGGCCAGACCCAAGTTGGATTGGGCCTGCTGCGAATATGGGCTTCAAAAACTGCGCTTGAAGACTGCAATTGCTGAAATGGGCTTGAAATAAAGCTGAATTGGGCCTGTCTTTGCTAGGCTCGAAAGATTGAAACTGTTGGGCTGCAATTGGTTGGATACTTCACAAAATATCTTCCAAAATCACTCTTGGCCATGTAAGAATACTTGGCCTTCAATAGGCCATCAAAACACCCTCTTCTAGAAGACAAAGTGGTCTAAAGGTTGTGGCTTTGTGGGGTACATGAATTTTGGCACAAGCCCTCCTCAATTGGACATCGAACTTGCTCGATTTAATTTCATTTGACCTCTACAAAAATCAATTGGCATTTCAATGCCTCAATTGACAATTTTCCTCATCCAATAATCCTTCACGCTTCTCAATTTCGCAATCGAAAACCACCTTCGGCATTTTCTGCACTAAAACAACCCGGCGACGACTTTTTCCCAAAAAGTGTCAGTTGTCAGAAAAATCTTCTGAGACTGAGTCGACACTCTTAGAATTTATTGTGACATGGTCGAAACTTCAATTTCTGAAATCGGACTCGAATTAGCAACTGATTTTCATTCGGCGCGTTTTTAGCATGACTTAGACTATCGGGTAACTTTAAGGTATTTTTAAGTGCAAATGACCCGTGGTCGATTTTCTTCGAACCACTATGAACCCACTCGACTCATTGGTGACTCTCGATTGTCGTGAAAATCTCGATGATTCAATTACGGACACAGGGTACCAAAACAATAAAAAAATCAGTCTAGTGTCGGCTCATGAGAATTTTCTAATTTAGTGATGTCACCATGATTAGCCACACATCTTTGTCGATCCAGTCTAACTCTGATTTCAAATCAATTTTTAAATGTGCTGTAATGATCTTTAAAGATGGACACGGTCGAGAAACCGATTCCTGATCGAGTTCTCAAATCTATTGCCTTAAAATTCCTTAATAATTTCCCCAGATAGTCCTGGCCTATCCATTATCCTAACATCTACTGTCCTGAGCCAACCTTGAGTTGTGATCAGTGACTAGAAGCACAGTTTTAAAAACCTGGCAAGTTGACACTTTCTAATATGCAGAAATCTTTTCCTGACGTCACAGGCTCAGTACTTGGAGGAGGTACGTAGGGAGGCTTAGACAAGGGATCATAATCTTTGTAGGCCCTTTGCCCGCCGGCTTTTCTGCCACTTCTCTCACGGACATGAACTTCAACAGCACCCTGGCTGGAAGCGTTGTGGACAAGCTGAGCAAGGAATGGAAATCTGAAGACCTGAAAGCTCGCACAGATGAAGGAGGGTTCTTCGGCACTTCGCTGCTCCATGGAGAATATGAGATTACGATAATCGATCCGATCACGAATTCCTCTTCCACTTCAAGATTTTAAGTGACCAAGGATAGCTCAGAGAAGATTTTCCATATTCAGATGGAATGAATAGTCTGCCACAAGCTCCTATACACCTAAGGATAGTGTTTGACCGTCGATTGATGCTGCTATAATTCATGGTATAGGTATTCTTAGAAGTAGATAAAATTCATCTTAGGATTTCATGAGCAATAGTCGAAACTTTTTCAATTTTCGTTTTTTCTAGGAGACTTCTGAAATCAAAGTATAGGAACATTACAACTTGGGTTCTGCTCTTCTACTCACGATCAGGTATTAGTGATTGTTTTTTTTTTTTCTCTCTCTCTCTCGATGCTTTGAACGAAGTTGACTGAGAATGTTTTACCTGTTCTGATGACGCAGTCCTAAACAATTAAGCTAATGCTTTTAGTTTTAAGCCATTTGAAGGCAAATCAGCACCAACATAGGCAATATCAAATACGCCGACTGCCCTTTTGCAACTTTCTTGCGTGTTGACATGTGAATTGCCAATTCGATTGCGCGATCTGTACTATCATGAATGCGAGAATGAAGAACCGAACATTGATAGTAGACGATCAGAACCCAAGATCTCAGCCCGAAAAAGAAAAATGGCCACATGAATTATTCTGCACATTTGATCTCCCAAGTAGTTCGCATTTTTTATCTCCTAAAAGGTACATAGCTAAAGCTTGCAGGGGACAGCTTGCAATCCTAAACTAAGCAGAAAAAAGAAAGAAAAATTGCGGTTGAGTTCGAAATTATGTGAATTCAATGCCAATGAGAGAATTAACTGAAGCTTCTATGTCTACCTATATAACAAGCAGTCTCTGGCACTAGAGAATTTTTGCAACAATGACCTACAAGGCTAACTTTAAGCTTAAATTTTTTCAAACTAGTTGTATCTTTCTAGTTCGATCTTATATTTTAACTTATGTGAACATAAATATTACACTATAAAACGGAACAATCATCTTTTTTGCCTTTGATGGACCGAGAGAAGAGACAACATTCGCAATGCGACCATCACCATCGCCACCCCACAACTACCCCATTGCCAGAGGTCACTTGGCTGGCATTATTAACATGCTTCTAAGGGAAATTTTCACATTCTCATAAAGGTGCAAAATCACTTGTATGTCATCAGTAAGCATGATCTTCTAGGTCAAAATTACCTGCTATTCACTATCCATACAAATAATTACTGACATTTTTATTGAGCCCTTTTGCTTTTGCCCTCCTTAATTAATCTTAATTAGCAATTATTTGTCAACCATCAAACGCTATCCTCAGATATCTATAGGAGCTTCCAGCAAAGTATTTATCCAATCTGAAAATGGAAAGTTCTCCCTGAGCTATCTCTGGTCACTTCAAATCTTGAAGTGGAGGAGCAATTTGTTGCTGGGTTGGTTATTGTAATCTCATACTCTCCATGGAACAGTGAAGTGCTAAAGAGCCCTCCATCGTCGGTGTGGGCTTCGAAATCGGGGGATTTCCATTCCTCAATCAGGTTGTCCACGATGTCCCCAGCCAGTGTGTTGTTGAAGCTTATGTCGGCGAGAACTGTGACATTGAAGCCGGCATACGCAGGGCTTGCAAACATTATGATCCCTTCCACAGCAGGATGGGAAAAAGCCTCCCTCAGGATCTCCTCCAAGTACTGAGCTTGCGACACCAAATAAAAAAATAAAAAAAAAACTTTAATGCATTAGGGAGTGCCAATCCTTTGATATTGCACTTTCAGTTTGTCACTAATCACAACTCTAGGTTGGTTAAGGACAGTACATTCTAGGATAAGGGTAGATGCCCATTATTAAGAAAATCAAATATTTTATTTAATATTGACAGGGTCGGCAGGCAAAGTTGGGCCGGCTCGTTACAGGAAGAGAAATGCTTGCCCAAGCCTGCCCAATTTTTCCTCTCGGGCCTCTCGGGCCACTTGCGTGGCCATGCATGGTTGATACCTGGTCAACTCCTGGATGCACAGACACTTCTGTGAGCCAAATGGGAACACCAGTTGTAGCCAGAATCTCCAGAGTTGATCTCATGTAAGCCAAATTTGGCCGACCACGGCCAAAATTGCCTTGTACTCCTATTCCTGCCGGGATATCTTCGTTTCCAGGGTACAAAAATATCTCCGTGAGCCTCTTCTTGTAGTTCCCCTGGCTCACCTTCTCGTCCCCACAGTACTCAATGGTGTTGTACTCATTCAAGAACATCCTCGGGGTTGGATCAAGTTTGTATGCGGTCGAGTAATATATCGAGGAAGCGTTTTTCCCAGGGTTGTCCTCAAAGAAGCTAAAGTGCAGGTTCTCATTGACCACATCCCAAGCAATCAGTTTTCCTGCATATCTGGAGACAACCGAATTGATCCTCTTCTCTGCTGCTTTTCGCAAGTCCTCAAGCGACAGGGTCTTGACCCAATCGGGCTGGTACTTGGGATCGTCCCAGAAAACATTATGGCCTCGGATTGAAATGCCATTATCTTGCGAGAACTTCACCATTGCGTCGGCTGTTGTGTAGTTCTCTTGGCCTTGTTTTGCCTCCGTGCTGTACCACTTCATCGCGTTGGTGAAAGTGGTGTACCTGAACCTCGAAGCGAACCAGTTTTGATAATTAGTGCTCTCGAGGATGTGGAAGTTCATACTGCACCTGAATGGGAAGCCCGGCTTGGTTTGTTTGACAAGAAATTTGGCTCCTCTGACCGCGAGTCCTCTTTTCTTCGCATAAGTTATCCAGAACCTCACTCTGCTCTTCCGTACCTGCGAGATTTAAATTTGCAACAGTTTTTTTTTTTTTTTTTGGTTTTTTGAGCTAACTTGGGACAACTTCTGATTTCACCTTCTCTATGCTTTTATCTGGTGAAACCTCCATTGCTTCTTCGAAAATGGCTGCAGCGCATCATTGTCGACCCATATTTCTTTCGAGGTATTCTTGCTCTGCCACAATCAGGAATCAGAACAACATTAGCGCCCCACCTAATGTAGCTTTCAACTTTTCAGTGAAAGTATTCTCACACAGGTTTAATCTTGACCAAATTCAGGACGAATATGGCAAACACACTGCGCGTTTACTCCCGATCGAAGGGTGAATTTCAAAAAGTACTGATTACTGGAGAAGTTAACTGTACACATGGGGGATAATAATAGCAATCATACATCAAATCTCTGATCTTGTCTAGAATTCAGTTCATTTTTCGAATGTGCTGATCTTTTAATAATCAAATAAGAAGGCATAAACTAGTTGAAGTGTGTTCTTTCAGAAGTAGATTAATCTAAAACAGTTCAGTGTGTTGAAAATAGTGGCCATCGTGAACGATCACATCAGTCAAAGCAGTGCATGTGAATTGGCCAAATTCAGAAGATCGCATGCGGAATGAGAACATCGACGAGAGGGGAAGACCATTATTTTGCTCGCATGTTTTCTGCCTTATTAAATGCGTCCCATGCATGCATGCGTGCCCGCGAATTTTGGTGGGCGTCAGTGCTAATTGCGAGCACCGAATGGCTTCACATTTTCTATCTTGTTTCGCCCTTAAAAGGCAGAGGAGCGAAGGAGAAGATGGCGCTGAGTTACTTCGGTGGCCGAGAGAGAGCTGAAGAAAGAAGTCGTGAGGCTTCAGAAGCTTTCGGCAGAGAGAGATTTTTCTCGTTGAAATTACATCCGAGTGTTTTAGCCAGTTAAATTCTTGTGAGTAGAATTTGTATAATTCCTTGAGTGAGGTTTCACTAGGAATTGTGAGGGGCTAAACACTGTGTGAGTTATTTGGGTGTAATTTGGGGCTGGGAAACACTGAGTGTGTTTAAGTACTCGAGTGATTGTAATCTCCGGTGTATCGCTTGTTTCTATAGTGGAATTCCGTGCTGCTCTCCCCGTGGACGTAGGTTCCGATATTCGGCCGAACCACGTAAACCGGTGTCGATTTCCTTTCCTTCATTCCAACCATTTTATCCGATTCGCTTGGTCCGTCTATATTCCGCGCGCGCGCAACAACACAGTGGCCATCACTTCACCTCGAAAAGAACATCGACAGTGCTCGAAGAATTCGCAGCGACGCCTCCTTTTAGCAAAGACCAGCACCCTTGCTCTGCCACGATGCTGCCTCCGGGGGCAAACTCGCCATCTCCAACTCCAAATACCACTGATACTGTCTCGCTTCCTTCATTGACTTGTATCCAAGCTGCGAAAATCCCTCATCGACATGAGTAATAAATCATCTTAAACTTCATCCACAGATACCGTTGCGCATTCCTTGATATTGGAGACCCGAAATTCTTTGCAAAGGGAAAAAAAAAAAAAAACCATTCAAGTGTCTTGTTTATGCGAACCCACAAATCACATGTTTATTGGCTTCGCATGAAGAAAATCCGACATGCACATGAAGGAAAAGTTTTTCAGATAATTACCTGAGAATGCATAGAACTTGCCCTTCTCGAGTCGAACTTTCTGAGAGACACTGTCCACGGGACGTTTCCTATTGCGTGCCACCATGAACCTGTTCTTGCTATGCGATACGCGTCCTTCAATCACTCCTTTCCCAAACACGGCCCATCCGGCGGTGCCATTACTGAACCCCGGGTTAACTATGACCCCACCGCCATACATTGTCCTACCAGGCTCTGCCAAACACTGCTTATTGGATACATAGGGATCCCAGTTACAGTTAATTCTCATCAGTACCAAAATCACAATTTGGGCAGGAACCAAAATTTTTTGCTTAATTTCAGCGCAAATTGTTTCCTGCAGGCTTTTATCTATTGACTTTCAGGAACCAAAAAACGGGTACTACATGAAAACTACGTCATTGTACAGGATGATTCGTTTGATCATATTTCTCTCTTTGGGGCAGCGATCTTGGGTTGAGAATAATTCATTCGACTTATCGATGACCATGCAAAATTGAATTGGCATTCGCACGTGAACATAACTCAAAAGTTGCGAGTAGTGTCCAGGACTTTGATCTTACCTGGGTGGTTGCCAATGCATCATATTGCACATCACTGAAGACAGCCTGGGTGACCTGCCCTGAAATGGCTAAACATAGAAAGCATTTAGCTTAATCGTTCATGTCATCACCGACGTGACTTTGGCAACCGGAACCTTTATTATATATAAAAAAAAAAAAAGTGTTTTGTCCCATGTTCAATCTTTTTCTAGGTTCAACATCAATATCATGCATTCAGTCGGAACGAACGTGGGAACTCCACTCATCGCAGGGAAATTAATCCAAAAAAATTCCAAAAAAGAAAAAAAAATTAAAATTAAAAAGAATAATAGTTTGGCTTTTGCATGAAGATGTTGCTTTCGTCCCCATGCTGTCCTTATCATTCGATTTTTTCTCCTTTTGGCCAAAACTTTATCATTCGATATGTCCATTATATCAAACGATATCCTTATAAGCGACCCTTTTGGATTTGAATTGGTTTGACGGGGTAGCGAGAGAATCCTACTCCTAGTATAGTTCATCCTAAAGATTCTAACTTTCAAGAATTTACACAAGTTCAAGTACATTTTCTTTTTGGGAAAAGGGGGCCCCCCGCCCCGCACCCCGTGGGTTTTTTTGGGGGGGGGGGGTTAGAATTTTATAAGGATATGCATCATTTAAGGATATATATGAAGCTTTTTTTGTCTCTATCTATTCTTTTCAATTTTAAACTCAAAACTTTTGAATTCTTGATAGAAAAGATGAAAGTATTACAAAAACAAATTCTGGGTTAACACAGGGTTGTCACTAATTTTTGTTATACGAAAAATCCCAAAATGGTACCTTATAACACATTTATCTAGCCTCATAAACGGTTCGCCTAAGCCAAATCTAGAATTCTGTTTACTATCCTATTAAAATTCATAAATCTAGAATTCTGTTTACTATCCCATTAAAATTCATACATTACATGTGGTAGAAGACAATAAGACAAATCTAAGGTAGAGAACAACAAATCCAATGTGGAAAACTACATTGTTTTTTTTTTTTTTTTTTGGTCAGTTTGGAAATCTACATTGTTGACACATATCCTTTTTAACGAATGGTAGATTTCATTTAGAGGTACTAGCCTATGAGGCAAAGATTACTTTAAGGGTAAACGTGTTATTAGATAAAAGTTTACAATTTTTAATGGTATTAACTCTTCATTTAAAAAAAAATTATTTGTTAGATTTTGCTCAATGAAAAATTCATATCAATTAAATAAATAATTATACGATTGAAGAGTACATATGCAAAACTAGTTTCAAAATAAACCATATCATTAACAGTATATTTGAAAGGTGGTTTCTTTGATCTATCCGTTTGTTTTATAAGTCTAAACTGAATGAGAGATATAACTCGGCATACTCTCTATCTACCCTTTTACTGAAATTTAATCTCAACAAAAAAGATAACTCTTTGGAACCAACATCTTTTCTAACTCCAACTTTTTACCATATATATAAGTCAATGGTTTGTTCATTAAGGTTGTAGCAAATTCGGAAGTTTTGTCAAGAGAAGTAATTGGAGGTTCGGCAGACATTATTTGCACGGTCGATTTGCTCTTCTGCATCAGGTCAGTGGATTTCCTTCTCTCGTGTGTTTGATTATATTGGCTTAGGCTATATAATTTTGAGTCTTGTATGTGATCCAAGAGGCCTGTCACTTTGATTTGACTACTGAGGAGAGTTTGATACGGTGCCAAGATGCGCATATATGTACATATTGCCTATGACCATGTACTGATATGGAAACATGTAGAAAGTATGTGATGTATATATGTTATGTATCGTTTGGTGCTGAACTGTTTTATTCTTTCAAACTTTATGACATGTCTAATCCATTGCAATCTGAGTTGATGATTCATAGTTAAGTTAAACCAGTTACGGTTTTGTAGATTTTGAGTAGTTTGATCGTGGAGTTTATGGATCGTGTACTTTTGTGGAATTAGTTTGGCTTGTTCTTAACCTGTAACATTAGTTTGGACAGCACTGTCGCCGACCGTGATAGTTTTTGACAGGATTGATGATTGACTTGTGCAGGCACTTCTGTGGCTGCTCTTTGTGCAGGGCTAGGAGACATGAAGGCTTTCTCAGGATTCACCATGCCGTTGCTTCTTTGTCTCGCATTCGTGCTCTTCTACTCAGGATCAGGTTCTAGTTTCTCTCGTTTATCTCCCTCTTTTGTTTGCTTTGTTGACTGTTGGATTGTTTTACCTGTTCTGATGTAGTAGTCATGGGCAATTAAGCTAATGCTTTCTTGTTTTAAGCCATTACAGGACAGGTCACGCAGGATGCCTTCAATGATGTTTACTATGATGCATCAGCAACAACACAGGCAAGATCAAATTCCTAGACACCCTTTTGCGAACTTTAAGCAAGTCATATTCGCAATCATTGCTAAGTTGAATTCAAGCACAAAGAACTGGAGATTGATCTTAGACAATCAATTATTCCGTGCATTGGTTTTTCAAGTAGTTCACATTTTTGGTCTCCTGATAGTACGTAGCTAAAGCTGCCGGCAAACAACTTGCAATCCTAAGCTAAGCATATTAAATGTTATTGAATTCGATGTTTGGTGAATTCAATGCTAATTAGAGAATTGACTGAAGCTTCTACGTGTACGTATTCGATAAGCAGTGTCTAGCAGAGCCAGGGATTACCATGTATGGAGGCGGCATCATAGTTAACCCACAGTTTACCTACGGCACATACGGATGGACTGTATCTGGGCAAGGAGAGATTGCAGAACGCGTATCGCGTACCAACAATGGGTTCATGGCGGCGTACAATAGGAAACTTCCACTGGACAGTTTCTCCCAGAAAGTTCTACTCGAGAAGGGCAAGTTCTACATGTTTTCAGGTAATTATTCCCTCTGCGATCTCCACAAAGATTATTGTGTGCTCCCAGTACGCGTACGTATGCGCCTATAGTTGCATGTTGGAGTTGTTCATGTGAAGCCCACAAGCTTGTGACATAACAAGGGATGTGAAAACATGAATTTCGATGAAGTTAAAGATGAATGTTACTCATGTTGAAAGTGGCGATTTTGCAGCTTGGGTACAAGTCAGTGAAGGAAGTGAGACAGTATCGGCAGTATTTGGAACTGGAGGAGGCGAGTATGTTCCCGGAGGCAGCGTCGTGGCTGAGCATGGTTGCTGGTCATTGCTAAAAGGAGGCATCGCTGCGAACTCTTCAGGACCCGTCGACCTCCTTTTTGAGGTGAAAGGCATTCAACTTTTTTGGTCTATCTAATTATGGTGAACACATTTCTACTAGTCAGTGCTTTATTAGGTGTTATTAGAAGATCAGCACATTCGAGAATGAACTGTATTCAGGATGCTAAATCAGACGCTTAATGTATGATTGTTACTCTTACTTTCCATGTTGAGTGATCAATTCTTTTGAATTTTACCCTTAATTCATCATTAACTTTGTCAAGATTAAACCTTTGTGAGAACAATTTCATTGAAAAGTTTCAAGCTACATTAGGTGAAGAGCTAATATTAAGCATACATTGATACCAATTTCTGATTGTCGCAGAGCAAGGATACCTCAAAGGAAATATGGGTCGACAATGTCTCGCTGCAGCCATTCTCGAAGAAGCAATGGCGGTTTCACCAAGACCAAAGCATTGAGAAGGTAAGAGTTTTGAGTTGAATTGTATCTTGTGCCATAACAAACTGCGGCAAATTTCATAATTGCAGGTGCGGAAGGGCAAAGTGAGGTTGCAAGTTACTTATCCATATTCAAAAGCCGGAGTTGGCGGAGCCACAGTACTCATCAAACAAACCAAACCAGGCTTTGCAATCGGGTGCGGCATGAACTCCCACATTCTCAAAAGCACCGATTATCAAAACTGGTTCGCATCGAGGTTCAAATTCACTGCTTTCACCAACGAAATGAAGTGGTACAGCACAGAGAAGAAGCAAGGCCAGGAGAACTACACAATAGCTGACGCAATGCTGAAGTTTGCACAGGACAACAAAATCTCGATTCGAGGCCACACCGTTTTCTGGGATGACCCGAAGTACCAGACTGACTGGGTCAAGGCCCTTTCGCCCAAGGAACTGCAGGAAGCAGCTGAGAGGAGGATCAACTCCATCGTATCAAGATATGCTGGAGATGTGATTGCTTGGGATGTGGTCAATGAGAACCTGCACTTCAGCTTCCTTGAGGACAATCTTGGGAAAAACGCCTCTTCGATTTATTTCTCAAAGGCATATAAGCTCGATCCGAGCGCAAGAATGTTCGTGAACGAGTTCAATACCATTGAGTTTGGTGGAGACGTTAAGGTGAGCCCTGGGAACCTCAAGAAGAGGCTTGAGGGGATGCTTTCGTATCCTGGAAACGAAGATATACCTGCAGGAATAGGAGTGCAGGGCCATTTTGGCCCTGGCCAGCCAAATTTGGCTTATATGAGATCAAGCCTGGACATTCTTGCAACAACCGGAGCGCCCATTTGGCTGACAGAAGTATCTGTGGAACCAGGACTTAACCAGGTATTGACTTCCCTAGGACAGAGGTGATCATGCCTGGCGGCGTCGCTCGACCAGAAGAGCAAAATGGGCAGGCTTGGGATAGCGATTCTCTTCTTGCGTCCTGCCTGCCAAACCTTGCCAATCTTATATAGGGCAGTTTCCTTTTCCCAATATTAGTCCTGATAGATCCATTATCCAAATATCCGCTGTCCTGAGCCAGCCTCGAGTTGTGATCAGTAACTAGGAGTATAGTTTTAAAAACTTGGCAATTTGACACTTTCTAATTTGCACAAATCTTTTCCCGACATAACAGGCTCGACTTGGAGGAGGTGCTTAGGGAGGCTTATTCTCATCCCGCCGTGGAAGGGATCATAATTTTCGCAGCCCTTTGCCCGCCGGCTTTTCCGCCACCGCTCTCACGAACATGAACTTCAACAAGCCCCCGCCGGAGATGTTGTGGACAAGCGATCAAGGAATGGAAATCGATGACCTGAAAGCTCGCACGCATGAAGGAGGGTTCTTTGGCACTTCGCTGCTCCATGGAGTGTATGAGATCACGATAATCAATCCAATCACGAATTCCTCTTCCACTTCAATATTCGAAGTGACTAAGGATAGCTCAGAGAAGATCTTCCATATTCAGATGGAATGAATAGTCTGCCACAAGCTCCTATACACCTAACGATAGTTATTTAGTGTGGATTGATGCTGCTATAAGTCATAGTATAGGTATTTTTAAAAGTAGATAATTCATCTTAGGATTTCATGAGCAATAGTCGATATTTTTCATTTTTCGTTCTTTCTAGGAGACTTTTCTGAAATGAAAGTAATAGGAACATTACATATTTGGTTCTGCTCTTCTACTCAGGATCAGGTATTAGTGATTTTTGTTCTCTCGATGCTTTGAATGAAGTTGACTAGGAGAATGTTTTACCTGTTCTGATAACGCAGTCCTAAACAATTAGGCTAATGCTTTCAGTTTTAAGCCATTTGAAGGCAAATCAGCACCAACACAGGCAATATCAAATACGCCAATTGCCCTTTTGCGACTTTCTTGCGTGTTGACATGCAAATTGCCAATTTGATTACGCGATTAGTACTATCATGAATGCAAGAATGAAGAACCAGACATTGATCGTAGATGATAAGAACCCAAGATCTCAGCCCGAAAAAGAAAAATGGCCATATGAATTATTCTGCACATCTGATCTTCCAAGTAGTTCACATTTTTGGTCTCCTAGAAGATACATAGCTAAAGCCTACAGGGGACAGCTTGCAATCCTAAACTAAGCAGAAAAAAAAGATAGAAAATTTGTGATTGAGTTCGAATTTATGTGAGTTCAATGGTAATGAGAGAATTAACTGAAGCTTCGATGTCTACCTATATAAAAGCAGTTAATCCGGCACTAAAGTATTTTTGCAACAATGACCTACTAGGCTAACTTTAAGCTTAAATTTTTTCGAACTAGTTATATCTTTCTAGTTCGATCTTATATTTTAACTTACGCAAACAGAAATATTACACTATAAAATGAATCAATCATTGTTTTTTCCTTTTGATGGACTGAGAGAAGAGACAACACTCGCAATACGACCATCACCATCGCCACTGCAGAGCTACCGCATCGCCTGAGGTGACCCAGCCAGCATTATTAACAGGCTTCTGAGAGAAATTTCCACATTCTCATAGAGGTGCAAAAATCACTTTTATGCCATCAATAAGCATGATCTTCTAGGTCAAAATTACATGCTATTGACTATCCATACAAATAATTACTGATATTTTTATTGAACCCTTTTGCTTTTGCCCTCCTTAATTAATCTTAATTAGCACTTATCTGTCAACCATCAACCACTATCCTCAGAGCTATCTCTGGTCACTTCAAATCTCGAAGTGGAGGAGCAATTTGTGGCTGGGTCGGTTATCGTAATATCATACTCTCCATGGAACAGTGAAGTGTTAAAGAACCCTCCATCGTTGGTGCAGGCTTTGAAATCGGGATTTCCATTCCTCGATCAAAGTTGTCCACAATGTCCCCAGCCGGCGTGTTGTTAAAGCTTTTGTCGGTGAGAGCTGTGGCATTGAAGCCGGCGTACGTAGGGCCTGCAAATATTATGATCCCTTCCACAACAGGATGTGAAAAAGCCTCCCTAAGGATCTCCTCCAAGTACAGAGCCTGCAACGCCAGAAAAAGAAAAAACTTTAATGCGTTAGGGAGTGCCAATCCTTTGATATTGCACTTTCAGTTTGTCACTAATCACAACTCTAAATTGGTTCAGGACAGCACATTCTAGGATGAGCGTGGATGCCCATTATTAAGAAAATCATATATTTTATTTAATATTGACAGGGTTGGCCGGCGTAGTTGGGCGGGCCGATTGCAGGAAGAGAAATGCTTGCCCAAGCCTGCCCAATTTTTCCTTTCGAGCCATCCAGTCTGATCCGGCACACCTAGTTGCGTGGCCATGCATAGTTGATACCTAGTTAACTCCTGGTTCCATAGACACTTCTGTGAGCCAAATGGGAACACCAGTTGTAGCTAGAATCTCCAGACTAGATCTCATGTAAGCCAAATTTGGCTGACCAGGGCCAAAATGGCCTTGTACTCCTATTCCTGCTGGGATATCATCGTTTCCAGGGTATGAAAATATCTCCTTGAGCCTCTTCTTGTAGTTCCCTGGGCTCACCTTGTGACATCCAGATTTTTGGGTCCTGATTTCGATTAAATAAATTGGGTATTTCATCGACGCAACTACAGTGTTTTTCTCTGAGTTGGCCACTCTCGAGATAACTGGACTAGTTGGGTAAGCTATTAAGAACTATAAGGCAGATAGACTTGAGAATTCGACCAATGACCGAGTTCTCGACCGTGACTATTTTTAGAGGCCATTGTGACACAAGATAAAATTGACTTAAGATTAGAGATAGGTCGGTTTGACTGAGATGAGTGACCGATCATGGGTGACTCCACTAAATTGGAAAACTCTCGTCGACCGGCACTAATTTGATTTTACTGTCATTTTGGTATCATGTGTCCGTATTTGAATCCTCGAAATTTTCATGACAATCGAAAGTCACCATTGTGTTGAGTGGGTTCATTGTGGCTCGAAGAAAATCGACCACGGGTTATTTGTCCTAAAAAGTTCTGAAAACTACCTGGTAGCCTAGGTCACGCTAAAAACGTGTCCGAGTGAAATTAACCATGAAATCGAACCCGAATTTAGAAATTGAGAGTTCTGTCAAGTCACAATTCATTTTAAGAACGCGACTCATCCTCGAAGATTTTTCTACAAACCGAGATTTTGGCGAGTAAAGGCAAAGTTAGGTCGTTTATGTTCGGGATTATCAGAGGGCCATTTTTAATCGAATATTTGGGAAGCAAGTTGGATCCTTTGATGGGGAAAAGTCATAAGAAGGTTGAGGACACATGGGTTCATTTAATTGAACTTCAATTGGATGGAATTGATTGAGAATTGATTGAATTAAGCGTACAAAATTTCATGCCACGGCGGAAAAAGAAATTGGACCTATTGGACTAAGATTATGGGAGATTAGGGATAGTGGAGCATGACATCACTTGATGAGTGATGTCATGATGGGCCATGTTGGAAGGATTAAAAATAAAAGAAAAGTGGTTCCCCCCCTTGTTCTCTCTCTCCTCTCTCTTCCTTTCTCCCCCTCTCTCCTCCGTCGAGCCTCCCCTCCATCTTCTTCTCCTTCTTTGAAACCCACCAGCTGTAGAAGATCAACCGAAGCAGCCGTGCGCCTCTGCTCGTCGCACGCCCTCGCCGGACCGCCGTTAGCCGCCCCCCCCCTTCTCCTTGCTGCTTTCGTCAACCCTTTGTCCTCCATTTCTTCTTGTTGCTCGAGGACCCAACACACCGAAGAACCAGCAAGCCGAAGACCGTTTGAAGCCAGCAGCTCCAGCCCGTCGCCGTCGCCGGCGCCGGCGCCACCCGTCCGCGCATGCCGCTCCCCCTTCGCCCACACAACCGACCAGCCCGTGTACAGCTCTGCCCTGCTCATGCGACCCCAAGCCTCCCGCACCTCCGTCCAGCTGCTGCTCCTCGTCGCTAGCCATCGTCGGAGCTCCCTCCGGCCACCGTACACCCCCGCCTCAGCCCGCCGAGACTCCCTCAACCCCTCTCGGCCCTTGCATGCCTCAACCGACGCCGGATTTGCCCCCAACCAGCAGTGCACAGAGAGTGCAAAAATGGGTATGGCAGTGGCTTCGTGGCCCGTTTTGGCCGGCTTCCCGACCCCGGAAGCTAGGCCCGCCTTGGAGTGAATCGATCCTCGCGTCATCCTCGTCGATTTCAGCCGCTCGGATCGTTAATCAGGTGAGTTTAACTCACTAATCCCTGCTTAGTAGGTTAATCACGTTTAAGGGGTGTTTAGATTAAACTAAGTAGGTTTAGGTGATTAGATTAGTTTATTTAAATGTTAAGTGAATTAAGGGAAGTAATTAGTTTAGTGAATAATTAATTAATACTAAGTAAATGTTTGGATTAAAGTAATCTTGTTTAAGCCTTAATTAATTATTTTAATTTAAATAATTAATTCGAATTTGTACTATTATAATAATAATATAATATAATATAATATAATATTATTATATTTAATTTTCTGAATAAATTTAATTATTTATTATTTTCCGGAAATTTTGACCGGGATAAATGCAGGTGACCTAATTTTATGCTGATGATCATGGTGAAGTCCGTTTGTTTAATTGAGCTCTGATTTGAGCTAAATTGAATTTATTGTAATTAATTATTAATTTTCGAAATTAATTAATTAATTAATTAAATTTCGGAAATTAAGATTTAGATGGCCAACGACCGAAATTCCATGCTGATTATCGTGGCGTAGTCCATTTATTTATTTGAGCATTAATTTGTGTTGAATCAAATTAATTGTGAATTTAGGATTTATTCCTAAATTATATGATTTTGGTTATTAATGGAAAAATAACCGAGCGTCGGTTTACAGCGCCAAAAATATGTAATAGGCTATTGAAATTGGTGGGATATTTGTAAATGAAATTATTATATTTTTTAGCAACCGCAGTATATCATTAATACGCGGCTATTTATCGAGAATGATAAAAGATGAAATTGATTGTATGAGAGGGTGGTATACTATATCGGCCTACGGGCGATATGTCAGCTTTGGGTGAGCAGTATATCGGTATACTATATCAGCCTACGGGCGATATGTCAGCTTTGGGTGAGCAGTATACCGGTATACTATATCAGCCTACGGGCGATATGTCAGCTTTGGGTGAGCAGTATACCTTATTATTAGCTTTGGGCAAGCACACATATATAGTATACTAAATTGGCCTGAGGGCTCTAATCTATCAGCTTTGGGTGAGCATATAAAGTATATTGGAATTGGCTTGTGGGCCCTAATCTATCAGCTTTGGGCGAGCATATACATAGTATACTATATCTATCAGCTTTGGGCGAGCATATACATAGTATACTATATCTATCAGCTTTGGGCGAGCTATGCTATCTATTTTCAGCTTTGGGTGAGCAGTCCTAGACTATGGTCGGACTTTATAGATAGTATTGAATGTACCGACCAGGGAAAGGTCGTAGTGACATGTAATCGATTAAGTCGATTGATCGCTGAGTCGATCTGATTGGTGGAATGTGATTGTCTGTTGTAGTTATAAATATTATTAATTGAGTTGATGTGCAGGAAGGAACTGATGCCAAGGTAAGCCCTTTGACCTGTGTTGTGCCTTATGGCATATTGGCTTCCTAATTGGGTCTTAGTGGGGTAGAACTTGCTGAGACATTGTCTCATCCCGGTTTTGGGAAAATTATTTCAGGTCCCTAGATGACGATCGTGGAGGACCGGAAGTCCTGGAGTTTAGAAGGTGGAGGCTGAAGAATCGGCAAAAATGGGTCTGACTAGTGGATATTAAGACAGTCCCCTTTTAGATAAGCCGTTAATTTTGTAAACAGCCTAAGTTTGTAATCAACCAATTTATCTATAAAGACTCGTCTTGGTTTGAAAAATATGATCATACTTTTCTATCCCATTGTTTGATTGTTTGGGGATTTTATTAAGCTTTTGCATGCGTATATAAATGAATGGGTCGGCGACCTTCCTGGGACGTCGCAAATAAATCAACCAAGTAAGGGATGGGCGCGCACTCGAGGATCAGGGCGTGACACACCTTCTCGTCCCCACAGTACTCAATGGTGTTCTACTCATTCAAGAACATCGTCGGGGTTGGATCGAGTTTGTATGCCATCGAGTAATATATTGAGGAAGCGTTTTTCCCAAGGTTGTCCTCGAAAAAGCTGAAGTGCAGGTTCTCATTGACCACATCCCAAGCAATAAGTTGTCCTGCATATCCGGAGACAATCGAATCGATCCTCTTCTCTGCTGCTTTTCACAGGTCCTCGGGTGACAGGGTCTTGACCCAATCGGGTTGGTACTTGGGATCATCCCAGAAAACATTGTGGCCTCGGATTGAAATGTTGTTATCTTGCGAGAACTTCACCATTGCGTCGGCTATTGTGTAGTTCTCTGGGCCTTGTTTTGCCTCTGTGCTGTACCACTTCATCGCGTTGGTGAAAGTGGTGTACCTGAACCTCGAAGCGAGCCAGTTTTGATAATCAGTGCTCTCGAGGATGTGGAAGTTCATACCGCAGCCGAATGAGAAGCCTGGCTTTGTTTGTTTGACAAGAAATTTGGCTCCTCTGACCACGAGTCCTCTTTTCTCCGCATAAGTTATCTGGAACCTCACTCTGCTCTTCCGTACCTGAGAGATCAAAATTCGCAAAAGCTTTTTTTTTTTTAGCAAACTTGGGACAACTTCTTATTTTACCTTCTCTATGCTTTTATCTTGGTGAAACCGCCATTGCTTCTTCGAGAATGGCTGCAGCGCAACATTGTCGATCCATATTTCTTTCAAGGTATTCTTGCTCTGCCACAATCAGGAATCAGGACAACATTAGCACTCCACCTAATGTAGCTTCCAACTTTTCAGTGAAAGTATTGAGATACCAATGATGCCCTAGGGAGTGGGATGCCCATGCTATGTGATCTTGGATGCCTCGGTTGAGTGAGATGCCGGGATGCCTCGGAGTTGAGATGCCAATGTGTGTGATCAAGGATGCCTCTGAGTTGGGAAATTGAAGATACAAAAGTGAAATTGACATTGAGAGGATCCCGGAACCAGTCACTGGAGGTCAGGAACCAACCGGTAAGGGGCTAAACCAACCATCTCCGCTAGCAGCTAATTAGACAAGTCAGATTGATTTGATCCAGTTTGGCCAATTTTTGACCTATTCTTAACTGATTTGGTCTGGTTTTTGTCATTTTGCTCATTTGGGATCTCCAAGGTTCCAAAATTTATGCAATTTGGTCCCAAAATGACCAAATTGAAAATGAATTTTACCTTATTTTAAGAAGAAGTTGGCCAATTGAGATACAATTAAGCTAATCGAACCTTATGAACGTGATCTAAGGGTCTTTTATTGAGCTAATTGAATGTTTATAATGAAAAGCAACGAGTCAAAATCATAAGTGCCATAAATTGGGCCTAAAGGACTAAAATGGTTAAATTTGCAATTTAATGAGCAAAATTGGAAATTAACTAAAATTGACCTTAATTAGGGTCACCATTACCCTATCTAATGAACCACCCATGTGCAAGATCACTCATCACCTTCAAATTGACCTTAAATTGAAGCACTCGAGCTTATGCCAAAAATGAATCTAGGCATAATGTCAAAATTGGACCTAGAATTATGAAATTAAATCAAAGTTATGAATGAGTCAATTCGAATTTTGATGATTGAAGCTTTAATTAGTTGATTTTCTTATGCTCAAGAGGATAAAATTCTTCAAATTGATAAGTTTTGATGTAAATTTCTCAAAATCGATTTTCAATTTGGACTTATCTAAAGAAAATGAGTGATAAACAATCGTCAATTCACAAGTCATAAATAATCAATTTTGATTAGGAAAATGTCAGTGATATGGTCAATCGGGTCTCGAGTATTTTAGCATTTGGCTAATTCAAGATGATAAGTATGGTTTGGTGTACTGAATTATTCTATTGAATTGCGAATCAATTTACAAGTTCTTAATGATTAAGTAAAAATTAAGGATTTTTTTTTTAGGTAATAAGGACCATAAAATCGAATAGGGGCACGGAATATCTTCGCCGTGTTATGTGTAATCAGTGCTTTGGAGGTGCTCAGGTTTTTGGCAAATCGGCGGTCAACACCGGTCCCTCGGCCTCGGGAAAATCGAGGAATCTTCACTTAGCTTTCGGGACCACCCGACGAGTTCCTATCTTATCCCATCCATCTAGGAACACTTTCACGTAGAGGCGTGCGTGATCAATGTTGGTGTTGGTTGACTGGGGCCATTGCAGAGTGCTCAACAGGGGATGAGATGCACCTTCTGGGATGCAACTAGAGGTGTCAAACGGGTGGGTCGGGTCGGGTCGGGTCATTAATGGATTGACCCAAATTGACTCATTAACACATTTATGACCTATTTAAGCTTAATGTATTTCGACCCATACCCGATCCAACTCATACCCGACCCATACCCAACCGTTCCATATTAATAAAATATTTTAATATTTAACCAGATTTAGGAAAACTTATTCTTATGTTTTTTTTTTAAAGATTATATTACTAAAAAACTTCCAAGCTTAATTCTTATATATATATTATTTTTTTAAAAATGGTATTGCTAAAATAGTTTTATACAACATAAATTTAATGGAAAATTTTATAATTTTTAAAATAATTATTTTTAAAAATCGAATTTTAATTATTTTTTATTTTAAAAATAATTTTTAATTAATTTTATTTTTAAAAATTATTTTAAAATTATTTTTATTTTTTAAATATAATTTTCTTTTTTCTTTTTCTTTTTGGTTCTTCTTCTTTGGTCGGCCACCGACCGGCGAGCCTTGAGCTCGCCCAACGCCGGCAAGCTCGAGGCTCACTAGAACGGTAAGGTTGGAGCCTCACCGACGTCGGCGAGGCCTCCGCCTTGCAAAATCTGGCGAGCTCGAGGCTTGCCAGCGTCGAGCGAGCTCGAGCTCACCCGACGCCGACGAGCTTGAGGCTCACCTGGCCGGTCGCCGGCCATTGCCGTGCCGATGATTGGAGGAAGAAGAAAGAAATAAAAGGAAGAAATAAAAGAAAAGAACAGGAAAAAAAAGAAAATTAAAATAAAAAAATAATTCTAATTTCGGTATTTATAAAAAATTATTTTTGTAAAATTAAAAAGAAAGAGAGAATCTCTCTTAAAACCCACTTAAAAGTTAAAACTAAACCCATTTAAGACCCATTTAAGACCCACTTAAAACCCACCTATCAAAGTAAACCAATTTAACTACTTTTTGTCAAAAACAAGTGACCCAAATATGACCCATTTATGGTTTAAATGGGTCTAAGACCCATTTTGACACCTCTAGATGCAACCTTGAAAGCGTGCAAGAAGCCCGGATAAACATTCCACAGCAAATATAGTAATTACTAAAATAATATAAAAATTAATTTTGACTTTCTATAATTTGATATCGCATTTGCAAAATCGCTCGAGAATACATTTTATATGCAATCCATTCGGTAAGCTCCTTGGCTGGGCGGGCGATGCGATAGCGATAGTCGGGGTCAATATATATTTTACATTACTATTGTATACATCGGATTCTATGTTATTGGCATCATATACTTTCACGTAATCGAACGATTATCTTGATCGAAACACTAAGGTTTTAAGAGTAGCGTAACCCTATATTGTGGTCTAAATACCCTTTTTTTGGAAAATTATTGGCGGGTAAAGGCCAGAAATCGATGCTAATCTTGTATTTTTTTTTTTTTTTATAAATTCTAATTTGGGAACGGTGAGTGCAAATTGCAGTTTGGGTGCACTGTGCTGTTGCTGTTGTGTGGACGCTTGCTTCTGAGGAGAGCGACAAGACTGAAAGTGTAAAGGGGATTGACCTTTGTCAATTTGACTCTCGATTCCTTGCTTTGAACTAATTGTTCCCACCCTGAAATCTACCTTAAATGGTTTTCGCATAGAAGCGGTTCTTATGAGGAAAGCCGGTTCTCATTTGCGCCCCTCTCTCTCTCTCTCTCCCCCCCCCCCCCTCCTCTCTCATTTTTGTTTATGTATTTATGTAAATGGTGTACTTTACTGCATAATATGCTGCTTAAATCCTCGCAAAAATTGACCTCGTTGTCCCCGTTGTTTAATGTCGCATCATTCTTATATAGGGTTTTCGACACTGAGCCACCAAATCCAATTTCTTTGTACCATCACTTGTGTACATATACTCGTTGACTTTAATTAGTTCGATTGCACATATCGAGCTGATAATGATTTTGAAAATGGGTTTCAATAGTCTTAACATCGATTAAATATGAGATTTAATTGAAGTATGTTCTATTCAATCAAAGTAAAATTATTGGGTTAGAATCTGTAGAACTATATGGAGTAATTACTGTTCTTTTTTTTTTTTTTTCTTTTTTGATCTTTTCGTAAATCGATTTGGGCGAGTGGCGATGGGTTGCGTGGTAGGGTGGGGAGAAGGAATTTCCTCCTTGCTTTTGGGGTGCGGTAGTGTGTTGGAATAGAAGATTGGAGAGGGGAATATTCGCATGCTCTTTTGGAAGGTGTAATCTAGAAAGCATATACACGAAATCAAGAAAAAGTCAAATCATGTCATCGTGGATTCCACCTCGTTTATGATCTCATGTCGCGTCGGTTCAATGCATCCATTTTTTGGATTTAGGCTGGGTATATAGTGAAATAAATTCAACGATTATTCCTACGACTCCACATAATAAGTTCGTCAATTATTTTATCCATACTTTTATGATATTGATTTTTTTTTGTCTCTATTCTCATAATAGTGACCGCCTCACATTCACATCTCAAACATTATAAAATTTTGAAAAAACTAAATTTTTTGTCAAACGATTGTTGTCACTAAGATGTCTCTAGATAGTTCGGCACAAGTCTTTCGAAAGTCTAGTCACGACCCCGCGTTTATCACAACCTCAATTACTGTGGCAGAATTCAATATGAAATTATTGTATTCACTTCACTGAAAATGCATTTGTGGAGTCGCCTCAAGAGAAGACGACGCTCGGGAGATGGCCACAAGAGGATGATGTCTTTTTCCAATTGCATCCTACCACCTTAGCATTTTGGCACTCGATACCAACTAATTTTCTTTTTTCCTCTCCCGATTAATAAAATCAGAAAATATCTTTTAAAAATAATCATTTATACCATTTAAAATAAACGACCAATAATTTATTTTTATTTTTATAGGTGATAAAAATATTCATCATTCATTAATTTTTGTAAATAACACCGAAAGTGATTAATTTCGTGAAATTTTTCTTTCTAAATCATTCATTTTTCACGGAATAAACCGAGCCAATCCCTTCATTAATTTTGAGGAAAATTGTAGGGAGAGATCACCTAATTTCTTGGCGACAGGAACCTTGATTAAAAAAAAGTGTTTTGTCCCATGTTCAACCTTTTTCTAAGTTCAACATCAATATCATGCGTTCAGTCGGAACGAACGTGGGAACTCCACTCATCGCAGGGAAATTAATCCAAAAAATATTCCAAAAAAGAGAGAAAAAAATAAAATTAAAAAGAATAGTAGTTTGGCTTTTGCGTGAAGATGTTGCTTTCGTCCCCATGCTGTCCTTATCATTCGAATTTTTCTCCTTTTGGCCAAACATTTATCATTCGATTTGTCCATTATTTCAAACGATATCCTTATAAACGACCCTTTTGGATTTGAATTGGTTTGACGGGGTAGTGAGAGAATCCTAGTCCTAGTATAGTTCCTCTTGAAGATTCTAACTTTTTAAGAATTTACACAAATACAAGTACATTTTCTTTTTGGGAAAAAGGGCCCCCCGCCCCGCCCCCGGGGTAGGGGGGAGTAGAATTTTTTAAGTGATATACATCATTCAAGGATATACATGAAGGTATTTTTCTTTCTCTATCTATTCTTTTCAATTTTAAACTCAAACTTTTGAATTGTAGATAGAAAAGATGAAAGTATTACAAAAACAAATTGTGGGTCTAAACACATTTGCCGCTAATTTTTGTCAAGCGAAAAATCCCAAACTAGTACCTTATAACACATTTATCCAGTCTCATAAATTGGTGTGCCTAACCCAAATCTAGAATTATCTTCACTATCCCATTAAAATTCATACATTACACGTGGTAGAAGACAATAAAATAAATCTAAGGTAGAGAACAACAAATCCAATGTGGAAATCTACATTGTTGACACATATCCTTTTTAACGAATGGTAGATTTCGTTTAGAGGTACTAGCCTATGAGGCAAAGATTACTTTAAGGGTAAACGTGTTATTAGATAAAAGTTTACAATTTTTAATGGTATTAACTTTTCATTTAAAAAAATTATTTGTTTCATATTGATGAGATTTTGCTCATTGAAAAATTCATATCAATTAAATAAATAATTATATGATTGAAGAGTACATATGCAAAACTATTTTCAAAATAAGCCATATCATTAAGAGTATATTTGAAAGGTGGTTTCTTTGATCTATCCGTTTGTTTTATAAGTCTAAACTGAATGAGAGATATAACTCGGCATACTCTCTATCTACCCTTTTACTGAAATTTAATCTCAACAAAAAAGATAACTCTTTGGAACCAACATCTTCTCTAACTCCAACTTTTTACCAATATATATAAGTCAATGGCTTGTTCATTAAGGTTGTAGCAAATTCGGAAGTTTTGTCAAGAGAAGTAATTGGAGGTTCAGCACACATTATTTGCACGGTCGATTTGCTCTTCTGCATCAGGTCAGTGGATTTCCTTCTCTCTTGTGTTTGATTATATTGGCTTAGGCTATATAATTTTGAGTCTTGTATGTGATCCAAGAGGCCTGTCACTTTGATTTGACTACTGAGGAGAGTTTGATACGGTGCCAAGATGCGCATATATGTACATATTGCCTATGACCATGTACTGATATGGAAACACGTAGAAAGTATGTGATGTATATATGTTATGTATCGTTTGGTGCTGAACTGTTTTATTCTTTCAAACTTTATGACATGTCTAATCCATTGCATTCTGAGTTGATGATTCATAGTTAAGTTAAACCAGTTACGGTTTTGTAGATTTTGAGTAGTTTGATCGTGGAGTTTATGGATCGTGTACTTTTGTGGAATTAGTTTGGCTTGTTCTTAACCTGTAACATTAGTTTGGACAGCACTGTCGCCGACCGTGATAGTTTTCGACAGGATTGATGATTGACCTGTGCAGGCACTTCTGTGGCCTGCTCTTTGTACAGGGCTAGGAGACATGAAGGCTTTCTCAGGATTCACCATGCCGTTGCTTCTTTGTCTCGCATTCGTGCTCTTCTACTCAGGATCAGGTTCTAATTTCTCTCGTTTATCTCCCTCTTTTGTTTGCTTTGTTTGCTAAATCACATGCCCCTCCAAGAACACTTTACCAGACTTCCTTTAGTACTATGCGATTCTTTTGTGTTTTCCTTGATGCTTTGAAAAAGGTTTGACTGTTGGATTGTTTTACCTGTTCTGATGTAGTAGTCACGGGCAATTAAGCTAATGCTTTCTTGTTTTAAGCCATTACAGGACAGGTCACGCAGGATGCCTTCAATGATGTTTACTATGATGCATCAGCAACAACACAGGCAAGATCAAATTCCTAGACACCCTTTTGCGAACTTTAAGCATGTCATATTCGCGATCATTGCTAAGTGGAATTCAAGCACAAAGAACCGGAGATTGATCTTAGACAATCAATTATTCCGTGCATTGGTTTTCAAGTAGTTCACATTTTTGGTCTCCTGATAGTACGTAGCTAAAGCTGCCGGGAAACAACTTGCAATCCTAAGCTAAGCATATTAAATGTTATTGAATTAGATGTTTGGTGAATTCAATGCTAATTAGAGAATTGACTGAAGCTTCTATGCTTATGTATTCGATAAGCAGCGTCTAGCAGAGCCAGGGATTACCATGTATGGAGGCGGCATCATAGTTAACCCACAGTTTACCTACGGCACATACGGATGGACTGTATCTGGGCAAGGAGAGATTGCAGAACGCGTATCGCGTACCAACAACGGGTTCATGGTGGCGTACAATAGGAAACTTCCACTGGACAGTTTCTCCCAGAAAGTTCTACTCGAGAAGGGCAAGTTCTACATGTTTTCAGGTAATTATTCCCTCCGCGATCTCCACAAAGATTATTGTATGCTCCCAGTTCGCGTACGTATGCGCCTATACTTGCATGTTGGAGTTGTTCATGTGAAGCCCATAAGCTTGCGACATAACAAGGGATGTGAAAACATGAATTTTGATGAAGTTAAAGATGAATGTTACTCATGTTGAAAGTGGTGATTTTGCAGCTTGGGTACAAGTCAGTGAAGGAAGTGAGACAGTATCGGCAGTATTTGGAACTGGAGGAGGCGAGTTTGTTCCCGGAGGCAGCGTCGTGGCTAAGCATGGTTGCTGGTCATTGCTAAGAGGAGGCATCGCTGCGAACTCTTCAGGACTCGTCGACCTCCTTTTTGAGGTGAAAGGCGTAACTTTTTCGGTCTATATATTTATGGTGAACACATTTCTACTTGTCAGTGCTTTATTAGGTGTTATTAAAAGATCAGCACATTCGAAAATGAACTGTATTAACTCTGTCAAGATTAAACCTTTGTGAGAACAATTTCATTGAAAAGTTTCAAGCTACATTAGGTGAAGAGCTAATATTAAGCATACATTGATATCAATTTCTGATTGTCGCAGAGCAAGAATACCTCAAAGGAAATATGGGTCGACAATGTCTCGCTGCAGCCATTCTCGAAGAAGCAATGGCGATTTTACCAAGACCAAAGCATTGAGAAGGTAAGAGTTATGAGTTGAATTGTATCTTGTGCCATAACAAACTGCGGCAAATTTCATAATTGCAGGTGCGGAAGGGCAAAGTGAGGTTGCAAGTTACTTATCCATATTCAAAAGCCGGAGTTGGTGGAGCCACAGTACTCATCAAACAAACCAAACCAGGCTTTGCAATCGGGTGCGGCATGAACTCCCACATTCTCAAAAGCACCGATTATCAAAACTGGTTCGCATCGAGGTTCAAATTCACTGCTTTCACCAACGAAATGAAGTGGTACAGCACAGAGAAGAAGCAAGGCCAGGAGAACTACACAATAGCTGACGCAATGCTGAAGTTTGCACAGGACAACAAAATCTCGATTCGAGGCCACACCGTTTTCTGGGATGACCCGAAGTACCAGACTGACTGGGTCAAGGCCCTTTCGCCCAAGGAACTACAGGAAGCAGCTGAGAAGAGGATCAACTCCATCGTATCAAGATATGCTGGAGATGTGATTGCTTGGGATGTGGTCAATGAGAACCTGCACTTCAGCTTCCTTGAGGACAATCTTGGGAAAAACGCCTCTTCGATTTATTTCTCAAAGGCATATAAGCTCGATCCGAGCGCAAGAATGTTCGTGAACGAGTTCAATACCATTGAGTTTGGTGGAGACGTTAAGGTGAGCCCTGGGAACCTCAAGAAGAGGCTTGAGGGGATGCTTTCGTATCCTGGAAACGAAGATATACCTGCAGGAATAGGAGTGCAGGGCCATTTTGGCCCTGGCCAGCCAAATTTGGCTTATATGAGATCAAGCCTGGACATTCTTGCAACAACTGGAGCGCCCATTTGGCTGACAGAAGTATCTGTGGAACCAGGACTTAACCAGGTATTGGACTTCCCCTAGGACAGAGGTGATCATGCCTGGCGGCGCTGCTCGAGCAAAATGGGCAAGCTTGGGATAGCAATTCTCTTCTTGCGTCCTGCCTGCCAAACCTTGCCAATCTTATATAGAGCAGTTTCCTTTTCCCGATATTAGTCCTGATAGATCCATTATTCAAATATCCGCTGTCCTGAGCCAGCCTCGAGTTGTGATCAGTAACTAGAAGTATAGTTTTAAAAACTTGGCAATTTGACACTTTCTAATTTGCACAAATCTTTTCCTGACATCACACGCTCAGTACTTGGAGGAGGTGCTTAGGGAGGCTTATTCTCATCCTGCCGTGGAAGGGATCATAATTTTCGCAGGCCCTTTGCCCGCCGGCTTTTCTGCCACTGCTCTCACCGACATGAACTTCAACAGTACCCCCGCCGGAGATGTTGTGGACAAGCTGATCAAGGAATGGAAATCTGATGACCTGAAAGCTCGCACAGATGAAGGAGGGTTCTTTGGCACTTCGCTGCTCCATGGAGAATATGAGATCACGATAATCAATCCAATCACGAATTCCTCTTCCACTTCAATATTCGAAGTGACTAAGGATAGCTCAGAGAAGATCTTCCATATTCAGATGGAATGAATAGTGTGCCACAAGCTCCTATACACCTAAGGATAGTTTTTTAGCGTGGATTGATGCTGCTATAAGTCATAGTATAGGTATTTTTAAAAGTAGATAATTCATCTTAGGATTTCATGAGCAATAGTCGATATTTTTCAATTTTCGTTCTTTCTAGGAGACTTTTCTGAAATGAGAGTAATAGGAACATTACATATTTGGTTCTGCTCTTCTACTCAGGATCAGGTATTAGTTATTTTTGTTCTCTCGATGCTTTGAATGAAGTTTACTGGGAGAATGTTTTACCTGTTCTGATGACGCAGTCCTAAACAATTAAGCTAATGCTTTTAGTTTTAAGCCATTTGAAGGCAAATCAGCACCAACACAGGCAATATCCTTTTTGCGACTTTCTTGGGTGTTTGACATGCAAATTGCCAATTTGATTACACGATTAGTACTATCATGAATGCAAGAATGAAGAACCAGACATTGATCATAGATGATAAGAACCCAAGATCTCAGCCCAAAAAAGAAAAAATGGCCATATGAATTATTTTGCACATCTGATCTTCCATGTAGTTCACATTTTTGGTCTCCTAGACGATACATAGCTAAAGCCTGCAGGGGACAGCTTGCAATCCTAAACTAAGCAGAAAAAAAGATAGAAAATTTGTGATTGAATTCAAAATTATGTGAGTTCAATGGTAATGAGAGAATTAACTGAAGCTTCGATGTCTACCTATATAACAAGCAGTGTCTGGCACTAAAGTATTTTTGCAACAATGACCTACTAGGCTAACTTGAAGCTTAAATTTTTTCGAACTAGTTATATCTTTCTAGTTCGATCTTATATTTTCACTTACGCAAACATAAATATTACACTATAAAATGAATCAATCATTGTTTTTGCCTTCTGATGGACTGAGAGAAGAGACAACACTCGCAATGCGACCATCACCATCGCCACTGCACGGCTACCGCATCGCCTGAGGTGACCCAGCTAGCATTATTAACAGGCTTCTGAGAGAAATTTCCACATTCTCATAAAGGTGCAAAATCACTTGTATGTCATGAATAAGCATGATCTTCTAGGTCAAAATTACATGCTATTGACTATCCATACAAATAATTACTGACATTTTTATTGAACCCTTTTGCTTTTGCCCTCCTTAATTAATCTTAATTAGCAGTTATCTGTCAACAATCAACCACTATCCTCAGATATTTATAGGAGCTTCCAGCTGAGCTTTTATCCAATCTGAAAATGGAAAGTTCTCCCTGAGCTATCTCTGGTCACTTCAAATCTCGAAGTGGAGGAGCAATTTGTGGCTGGGTCGGTTATCGTAATCTCATACTCTCCATGGAACAATGAAGTGCTAAAGAACCCTCCATCGTTGGTGCAGGCTTTGAAATCAGGGGATTTCCATTCCTCGATCAGGTTGTCCACAATGTCCCCAGCCGGCGTGTTGTTGAAGCTTTTGTCGGTGAGAGCCGTGGCATTGAAGCCGGCGTACGCAGGACCTGCAAACATTATGATCCCTTCCATTGCAGGATGTGAAAAAGCCTCCCTTAGGATCTCCTCCAAGTACTGAGCCTGCAACGCCAGAAAAAGAAAAAACTTTAATGCATTAGGGAGTGCCAATCCTTTGATATTGCACTTTCAGTTTGTCACTAATCACAACTCTAAATTGGTTCAGGACAGCACATTCTAGGATGAGTATGGATGCCCATTATTAGGAAAATCAAATATTTTATTTAATATTGACAGGGTCGGCCAGCATAGTTGGGCGGGCCGATTGCAGGAAGAGAAATGCTTGCCCAAGCCTGCCCAATTTTTCCTTTCAGGCCATCCTATCTGACCCGGCACACCTGGTTGCGTGGCCATGCATAGTTGATACCTGGTTAACTCCTGGTTCCACAGACACTTCTGTGAGCCAAATGGGAACACCAGTTGTAGCCAGAATCTCCAGACTAGATCTCATGTAAGCCAAATTTGGCTGACCAGGGCCAAAATGGCCTTGTACTCCTATTCCCACTGGGATATCTTCATTTCCGGGGTACCAAAATATCTCCTTGAGCCTCTTCTTGTAGTTCCCCGGGCTCACCTTCTCGTCCCCACAGTACTCAATGGTGTTGTACTCATTCAAGAACATCCTCGGGGTTGGATCGAGTTTGTATGCCGTCGAGTAATATATCGAGGAAGCGTTTTTCCCAAGGTTGTCCTCGAAAAAGCTGAAGTGCAGGTTCTCATTGACCACATCCCAAGCAATCAGTTGTCCTGCATATCTGGAGACAACCGAATTGATCCTCTTCTCTGCTGCTTTTCGCAGGTCCTCGGGTGACAGGGTCTTGACCCAATCGGGCTGGTACTTGGGATCGTCCCAGAAAACATTGTGGCCTCGGATTGAAATGCCGTTATCTTGCGAGAACTCCACCATTGCGTCAGCTATTGTGTAGTTCTCTTGGCCTTGTTTCTCCTCTGTGCTGTACCACTTCATTGCGTTGGTGAAAGTGGTGTACCTGAACCTCGAAGCGAACCAGTTTTGATAATCAGTGCTCTCGAGGATGTGGAAGTTCATACCGCACCCGAATGGGAAGCCTGGCTTGGTTTGTTTGACAAGAAATTTGGCTCCTCTGACCACAAGTCCTCTTTTCTTCGCATAAGTTATCTGGAACCTCACTCTGCTCTTCCGTACCTGCGAGATTAAAATTCGCAACAGTTATTTTTTGTTTTTGTTTTTTTCAGCTGACTTGGGACAACTTCTGATTTTACCTTCTCTATGCTTTTATCTTGGTGAAACCTCTATTGCTTCTTCGAGAATGGCTGCAGTGCAACATTGTCGACCCATATTTCTTTCGAGGTATTCTTGCTCTGCCACAATCAGGAATCAGGACAACATTAGCACTCCACCTAATGTAGCTTCCAACTTTTCAGTGAAAGTATTCTCACACAGGTTTAATCTTGACCAAATTCAGGACGAATATGGCAAACACACTGCCCGTTTACTCCCGATCGAAGGGTGAATTTCGAAAAGTACTGATTACTGGAGAAGTTAACTGTGCACATGGGGGATAACAATAGCAATCATACATCAAGTCTCTGATCTTGTCTTGAATTCAGTTCATTTTTAGAATGTGCTGATCTTTTAATAATCACCACAGGGGCATAAACTAGTTGACGTGTGTTCTTTCAGAAGTAGATTAATTTAAAACAGTTCAGTGGCCATCACTTCACCTCGAAAAGAACATCGACAGTGCTCGAAGAATTCGCAGCGACGCCTCCTTTTAGCAAAGACCAGCACCCTTGCTCTGCCACGATGCTGCCTCCGGGGACAAACTCGCCATCTCCAACTCCAAATACCACTGATACTGTCTCGCTTCCTTCATTGACTTGTATCCACGCTGCGAAAATCCCTCATCAACAAGAGTAATAGATCATCTTAAACTTCATTTACATGTACCGTTTCGGATTCCTTGATATTGGAGACCCGAAATTCTTTGCAAAAGCGAAAAAAAAAAACCATTTAATTGTCCTATTTATGCAAGCCCACAAACCACATGTTTATTGGCTTCACATGAAGAAAATCCGACATGCACGTGAAGGCATGTGTGCGTACTTGGGGTTTGTAGTGATGTTCTGTAGGAAAAGTTTTTCAGATAATTACCTGAGAATGCATAGAACTTGCCCTTCTCGAGTCGAACTTTCTGAGAGACACTGTCCACGGGACGTTTCGTAGTACCACCGCCATACATAGTACTCCCAGGCTCTGCCAAACACTGCTTATTGGATGCATAAGGATCCCAGTTACAGTTAGTTCTCGTCAGTACCAAAATCACAATTTGGGCATGAACCAAAATTTTTTGCTTAATTTCAGCACAAATTGTTTCCTGCTGGCTCTTAGCTATTGACTTTCAGGAACCAAAAAATGGGTACTACATGAAAACTACGTCATTGTACAGAATGATTCGTTTGATCATATTTCTCTCTTTGGGGCAGCGATCTTAAGTTGAGAATAATTCATTCGACTTATTGATGACCATGAAAATCGAATTGGCATTCACACGTGAACATAACTCAAAAGTTGAAAGCAGTGTCCAGGACATTGATCTTACCTGGGTCGTTGCCAATGCATCGTATTGCACATCACTGAAGACAGCCTGGGTGATCTGCCCTGAAATAGCTAAACATAGAAAGCATTTAGCTTAATTGTTCATGTCATCACCGACATGACTAAGAAAAGCATTTGGAACAGCTAAAACCAATCTAACAGTCAACTTTTGATGCAGCCCACATTGAAGACCGGCTCCCTCGACCAAGAAGATCGGCCCGCATTAAAGCTCGACGAAACCAATAAGCCATAACGACATCTTGAGTCCATCACGGAAGCTTGAAAGACACCTTGGAAGCTCGCGTGGCACTTTTACTAGTTTATAGTTTCCATGCCCTTTACTATATCTCCTATTTTCAATGCTCCGTTTTTATTTCTCCTAGTTTTCAACGCTTTGTCTTTATTTCTCCTAGTTTCAACGTTCTGTTTTTTATTTCTTTGATGATATAAGCCAATCCCTTGTAGAAGACAGACAACTTTTGATGAATGAAAAGCTTTGCTTGAAGCAAGTATCATGAACCTTGTAGAGTTCATACCTTGAAAACCTAGAAGAGTTTTCACTCCGTCCTTGAAGAGTCGGAGCTTTCGAAATCTGCATCCTTGAAGAGTTGCAGTCATCGATCTAGAAGAATCGGTGTCCCTTTCAACTTCCTTGGAGGCCTAGAAGAGCAACCAACGGAGTCTCTATCTTTTCTTGTTCTGTTCGTTACTTCCAACCCAATCTCGACTATCCTACAGTGCTTATTTCAGAAAACCCAAAACAGAGAAATTGTAGATCCAGAAGCCTTTGTTCATTTGGCTTTGGAATCAGGTCAATCCGACTTGTATCGACAAAGATACAACTGTTCTCCTGAGCTTGCGCAGTGCTGAAATTTCTGTTCGTCCTATTTCTTGTGCGCGAGTCACTCTCCCGATCCTACTGTTTGAGAAAGCCTATCCTAGGCTTGCATCATTTGGTATCAGAGCTTTGGAGGAGAGGACAATGCCTCCAAGACAAGCTAGGCGTCGTGGCGACAGAACCCTTCCCCTCAATGAATTGCACACACTCGCTGAGAATATGCAACAACAAATTGACGAACTGACGCAAGAAGTTCAGCGATTGAGGGCTGAAGCAAATAATTCTCCACCCCGTTCCAGGACTGAAGATTCCCATGGTGACTCTTCCTCTTCGGAGAGTGTTCAATCTATTCACGGTCGGAGGCATGTTCGACATCGTTTACAACATATTCGTGAGCCAAAATGGGAAAAGGAAATCAAGAAAGATGTTCCAGAATTTACAGGTAATGAGTCTCCTGATGAAATTGTTGATTGGCTAACACTTGTGAATGAGGTGTTTGAGCATCGAAATGTTCCGGAGAATTGTCGCGTTGGGATCATTGCTATGCGATTCCGAGGCAAGGCGATTGCTTGGTGGAGACGTGAAAAACAAACTCGCCAAGCCGTTGGCAAAGCACCAGTCACTTCGTGGAGAAAGATGGAGGGCAAGATTCAAAAATATTTTCTCCCCAAAGGATATAAGAGAGAGCTCTACCAACGGTACCAAAATCTAAAACAAGGTACGCGAACGGTGGACCAATACACCAATGAATTCAATGAGTTGGTGATTCGTAACAATATCCAGGACCCAGAGGATGTGCTTGTGAACAAATACTTGAACGGTCTTCAATTTTACATTCAAGACGCCTTGGAAGTCCTCGACATTTGGGACTTAGGAGATGCACACCAACGGGCACTCAAAATGGAGCGCTCTCATTCTCGAAGACAGCAATCTGCTAGTAAGCCTTCTACTCCGCCCCATGTTTCGAAGCAACCTGCTACATCCGAAATACGTTGCTATTCTTGTGGAGAGTTGGGTCATCGTGCTAGCAATTGTTGAATCAATAAGAATCGACCAGCCGATAAAGCCTTCTTGGTGGATAATGATTCTGATGAGAGTGCTGAGGATCCACTTGAAAAGGAGTTGAACAATGATGAAGAAGCTGCAGATGATGAACAAATAGTGCATGCTGACACTGGCGAACTTCTTATGGTGAGGAAAATTTTTCTTACTCCTCGAGATGACACTGGAGATAGGTGGTTGCGTACCAATATTTTTCATTCTGCTTGCACAATCATGGGAAAGGTGTGTCAATTAATTATTGACTCTGGTTGTTGTGAGAATATAATTTCTGAAGTAGCGGCAAACAAGCTGAAGTTGGAATTAAAAACACACCCTACGCCTTATAAAATGTTGTGGTTGAAGAAAGGCACTGAGGTAACTATTTCAAAACAATGCCTTGTTAATTTGTCCATTGGTTCTGTTTATAGTGACAAAATATGGTGTGATGTTCTGCCGATGGATGCTAGTCACATTATTCTTGGTCGACCATGGCAATTCGATAAGAGGACTATGCATGATGGTTATCGAAATACATATTCTTTTGAATTTGGAGGCAAGAAGATTACGTTGGCACCTAGTAGGGTGGGAGATTCTTCTGATGATGATGGCAAGAATTCGAGGACGAATTCTTTTAAAGATGGGGAGGATGATGCAGCCCACATTGAAGACCGGCTCCCTCGACCAAGAAGATCGGCCCGCATTAAAGCTCGACGAAACCGAGAAGCCATAACGACATCTTGAGTCCATCCCGGAAGCTTGAAAGACACCTTGGAAGCTCGTGTGGCACTTTTACTAGTTTATAGTTTCCATGCCCTTTACTATATCTCCTATTTTCAATGCTCCGTTTTTATTTCTCCTAGTTTTCAACGCTTTGTCTTTATTTCTCCTAGTTTCAACGTTCTGTTTTTTATTTCTTTGATGATATAAGCCAATCCCTTGTAGAAGACAGACAACTTTTGATGAATGAAAAGCTTTGCTTGAAGCAAGTATCATGAACCTTGTAGAGTTCATACCTTGAAAACCTAGAAGAGTTTTCACTCCGTCCTTGAAGAGTCGGAGCTTTCGAAATCTGCATCCTTGAAGAGTTGCAGTCATCGATCTAGAAGAATCGGTGTCCCTTTCAACTTCCTTGGAGGCCTAGAAGAGCAACCAACAGAGTCTCTATCTTTTCTTGTTCTGTTCGTTACTTCCAACCCAATCTCGACTATCCTACAGTGCTTATTTCAGAAAACCCAAAACAGAGAAATTGTAGATCCAGAAGCCTTTGTTCATTTGGCTTTGGAATCAGGTCAATCCGACTTGTATCGACAAAGATACGACTGTTCTCCTGAGCTTGCGCAGTGCTGAAATTTCTGTTCGTCCCGTTTCTTGTGCGCGAGTTACTCTCCCGATCCTACTGTTTGAGAAAGCCTATCCTAGGCTTGCATCAACTTTATTCAAAGTACATCAAGAAAAATCTTTAAAGAAACAACAAATCCTAAACTCTATTGTAAAGTTCTTGGAGGGATATGACATAATACTAAATATAACGCAAGTGTAATAAACTGTGAGAGAAACTAGCACCTGATCCTGAGTAGAACAACACAAATGTGAGCCAAACAAACAGTGGCATGGTGCATACAGAGGAGCTTATCGCCTCTTTCCAGTCCTGCAATAAAAAGCCAGCCAGAGAAACTGTGTAAGGCACCAATCAGTCATGTACAAAAGACAAAATGATTGCTGTGAATGTGAAAGCGTGCGGCAGCCTAATCAATCTCAGTTCTTGCACGTCCCGTGACTCTTCTCTCGACCCTATATATATAACCCAACAAAAGACTGGCCCAGGGCTGGTCTGGAGATCTTGATGGGTAGGTGACAAACAGTGTCCAAATTAGCGTTCTGTAAGTCAATAGTAAGAATGTGACTTGGATGTAGAGAGAGCATCGAGAAACGAGTAATTCTACTAAACCTATATGCTAAGCGTTGTGATAGAGCACATGTGGATAATTCAAACAAGTGGGATATTCGAGGTTTCACTATATCTGGCCAGATCAAACATCACTGCAGTTAACAACATCGGTCTTATTATATTTCACTAGCAATCTCCCGAGGAATTTAGCTTTTAAAGAAATTGTTGGGAATTGGAATGCAGCAAGCCCCTTTCCTCCTCCCTTTTACTGTTTGGATTGCCTGTTCAGCTGTCTTGGAGGAATCCTCTTTTGGATGAACCCTGATGAAGTGACGACTAGTAAATTGACCGGGTGTGAATAACGAGGACATTTGCTTGATTTTTATGATGGAGATTGTAATTGTTTTTTTTTTTTTTGGGGGGGGGGGGGGGGTGGTTTGGGGTGGTTCGTTTCTTGCAGTAATTTTACACAGTTCTTTTAGACACACAAGAAGAGACAAATGGGAATCTTTAAAAGCGGCATGGCAACGCATACGTTCGGAGATTTTCATTTCTTTCAGACACACAGGAATGGCATGAAGTTCAGTGCGTGACGAGGATGCGTGACGGAAGCTTTTGTGTCGAGGTAATATTTTTTGTAAAGATTTTACCAGCGTAATAGTTTTTGAGCCACTATAAGAATAATAGCTTGTTTTGAGTAATAAATTCTTAAAGGAATAAGTCCCATAATAATTTATAAATATTTGTTATTTGATTTTTTCGTTATTCAAAATAGACTCCTATCCTCATAGTAGATTAAGAGTCATTATTTAATCATTTCTCTTTTGGGAATAATATTTGTCATGATCTTGTATGTTGCTTGTGAAATGCTTTGGTACATGCAATGGCATTTTGATTATGTTCTTGTGACGCTTGGATCTATTGGAAACTAGTGGGAAGTCGAGTTTTCGGAAGAGCTTTTCTCGTGGGCCTGTTTTTCATGAAAAGAGTTTGAGTCGTGATGGAAAATTTTGAGGAGATGCTTCACATAAAATGGAAAGTAGTGAAGCTAATTACACGAGCTTTTAGGGAGTAGGAGGGAGGGAGACGATTGAATGATATGGTGAACTCTGAACTAGTCTCCTTCCGACCTAAAATAAAAAGAACTAGTCCCCACCTTTAATATTGTTTTTTAGTGGGTTCAATCCAAAGTTTAGAATATTTTAAAAATGGATAAGTGTTAAAGTCTCTGTTTGTCACGAAAATACATTTCAGTCCTAAAACTTGCAAGAAGTGCATTTAAGTCCTAAAACTTATCAAATTGTTTCAAACGAGTCCTAAGATCAACGCCGTTACCTTTTTCCATTAAAAATGCTGACGTGGCATTTTAAATAATTTTTTATTTTCCACGTGAATTTTTTAATTATTTTTTTAATTATTTTAAAATATTAGATTTAAAAACTAAAAAAATTAAATTTAAAAAAAAAAGTTAAAATATTTATTAAAAATCATTTTAATTAAAAATAAATTTTTAGTTAAAATATTTATTAAACATATTTAAAAAGTTAACATTATTTTTTTAATTTATTTTTAAAAATTTTAAGAATAAATTTTTAACTTTTCTTTTTAGTTTTTGTTGAAAATAAGATAAGAATAAATTTAATTTTTTAGTTTTTAAATCTATTTTTTTTAAATGGATAAAAATTAATTAAAAAATAAACTTGGAAAATAAAAAATTATTTAAAATGCCATGTCAGCATTTTTAACGGAAAAAAAGTTAACGGCGTCGATTTTAGGACTCGTTTGAAAAAATTTGATAAGTTTTAAGACTGAAATGCACTTTTTGCAAGTTTTAGGACTAAAATGCATTTTCGTGACAAGTTGTAGGATTTCTGGAACACTTATCCCTTTTAAAAAATGCGATTTTACACTTTTGAGTTTGACTTCTACTATAGTATTGAAGTCCATGGTTGATTGATGACCTACTATCAATGTATATCGGTGTTTGGTGCATATTTCAAAGAAGGAATCTTGTGATCAATAGTCTTTATGGTTCAGTCTAGTGAAACATGGGATGAAGGTGGGCACTGTGGTGTAACGACGCAATCTCGATGGCAGCCTTCATGATACGGTCTGGTAAAAGAGACAAAGAATGAAGGTCGAGAGATGTTGACACAGAAGAATACTTGGAATTAAGGGGGAGCTCCTATGAGAAGAGGAGACCCCCCCCACACACACAAAATATATAAACCCTATAGTCAAGCAATGTGTGATATATTTTGACAATCACAACACTTGTAATTTTGAAGATATTTATAATATATATATATATATATATATATATATATATATATATTAAACCTACTGTATGACAATCAATTCAATTCTAAACTTTTCAATTTGACAAATTTAGTCATAAATTTTTTGATGATTTGCCAATATAATATTTTCAGTCAATTTTTTATTGGAAATTGTGGACATATATGTTGACTATCTTATATAACATAGTCGATGCTAAAATAACCAATTTTTAATTTTTTTTTAATTCTGAATTTTCTAATTAGAGGATAAATAGAGGGTCTAGATCCGCACTAAATAACACTCCACCTAAACTCTAGATGATAATTTGATTGTTATAAATATTTATTTTGCTAGAATTTTCTGCATATTAGTATATGTCTCTTGCAGAAATTCCTGTTGACAATAACATTTGAACAACACAATAAATATGGTCTTAAACCCGTGCAACGCACAAGCACTTCTCTAATAAAACATATAATAGTGCTGAAACTAGCGCAAAGTTGAGTCTCATGACATGTGTCGGAGAAACTCTTTTGTACTTTGAAGATGACAAAACACTATGTGAACTAATATATATCATTAAGCACAAAGAGATCCTCTCGATACACAAGTTGATAAGTAGATAATGCTGAGAACGGGACCTCTGTGCTAATGGAGAGTTTCTTTGATTTGCAAATGGAGAACAAGATACCAACCTGTAAGTGTTAGAATAGGAAGCACCTCTTGATTTCGCCAAACAAGCAAGGGACATGAATGAAAAAATTGTGGAGTTTGATAGAGGAAAGTCTCGTCAAAACCGAAATCCAAAGCTCGGCGGATCCAAGCGCATATGCCACGTTGGGGTCTCAAGCTGATTCGACAATCCCACGATTCCCTCTCCGTGTCTCTTTCTTCTGCAGAGCACCTCCTCTGACGATCTTAATGAGGGATTCTCAAAGGAAAGACCCAAAACTGATGGGGAATTCACCCAATTTAAGGAAACCGTCCACACCATGCACGTGCTCTTAAACTAAACGTTCACTCCATGCACGAACTGTTGAGAAAATCGATGGAGAAAATGAGTGGATTTTCTGTTCACACGACAATTGTGTTGAACATCGTGAAGCATCAAGTTCACTCCACCGATATTATAAAGTGTTAATAATAATCTTTACCACATGTTTTTCTAGATGCGGTCATACAGAATGATATGTACGACCTTGACATATATATATATATATATATATATATATATATATATATATATTTCAGATATGAAGGAAGTCCTATACTTAATGAATAGACGTCAATTTAATTGTAAACTTTATAATTTCATCAATTGAATTTTAATTTTTTTATGATGATTTGCTGATTAGCCAATTTTGGCTAAACAGAAGAAGTTAAGCCTATTTCTCTAATATGACATTATCTCTTTTTTATTTTTTTTATGGTTCCCAGTAATAAAAAAAGTAGATTTTTTTTTTTAACTTATTACTTCCATTCCAAATCTATTTCCTTGCCACTAATTAATTCTAAGGCATAAAAAATTAATTGACATGCACAAACAGATCTCTGTTTTTTTTCTGTTTCAGCGAACAAAAAAACAGAAAAATAAAAATGTTATCAAACGGACCCTCGCTAACCGACCAATCAAGGGCTTCAATAATCAAACTGAATTGGAAATCTCTTCAAGTATGGTTCAGAATAGTTGTAGGGATGGATTGATGAAGTTTAAAGTTTCTCTTTAGCCCTGCAATGAAGTATGCTTTCGTTGTAGTCCTCCGTAGATGGAGAGGCTGTGGATTTAAAGAAGTGGAGTAGGTCAAATTGAAAGGCCAAACCACTGTATACCTCGGATTTATTACTTCTTTTTCTCTCTTGATCCCTTCATTTTCAGTAGAAAGAAGAAGATAATTCTGCACGAGCACGCAACTTCTACATCACTTTGAGCACAACGTCCAACGCTTACTCCGGAAAATTTGTAGAAATCTCACTCGGCAATCGGTTCACTCCCTCTTAACTGTTGTGATTAGTCCATTTCGATCAATTAGTATGCTTACATGTTATCTCAGGAAAATCACTCACTTAATCCTAAACCTATTGTACTGATGTTAATTCAGCCATTAACTTTCTAATTTTGTCAATTGAGACCTAAACTTTTGCGTGAAATGTATTCTTTCCAGTCAATTGTTGTTGGAATCACTAACGTGGCAATCTAGTTGTAGGCTGTCCTTCATTGCACATCAACACATCAGTGATTTTCAACAAAAAATTATTTTAAAAAAAAATACATATTATAATTTGGTGTAAAGGAATAAGACTCAATTGATAAAATTAGAAAGTTTGTGATCGCATTACCATCCATATTATAAGTTTATAACTGATTAGATAATTTTACCTATGTCTACACCGATCCTCTTTGATCCATGGCTTTTTCACCCCTCTTCAAGGGGAACACTCTTTGTCGTACCCCATGTTTAAGTGCACGCCAACCATTGCCAGGTGTAACTCAAACAAGGAACACGATCCTACATAATCCTGACTTGAAGGATCATTTTGGGGCCATTAAATCAAGAATAAGCTGGTTAAAATGGGGAGACAGAAATACAAAGTTTTTCCATGCAACAACCATTCAGAGAAGAAATAGAAACAGAATTACCTTACTCAAGGATGCCAATGGTGAGTGGGTGAAGGAAGATCAACCTTTAAAAGAAATGACAGAAACTTTCTTCAAGAACCTATATTTGTCAATGGGGGCTCGCGACTTTCAACCTGTCATACAACAAATTCCAATCTTAGTAGACAAAAGAATGAATCAAAGGTTGCTGAAATCTGTCACAATAGAGGAGATAACAGAGGCAATGCAACAATTAGGAGCTAATAAGGCTCTAGGACCGGATGGGCTGAATGGGCTGTTCTACAGAAATCATTGGCCAGATCTAAGTTAGGGGATTTTCAGTGAAGTTCAGAATTTCTTTGAAATAGGACACTTTAACCCAGACCTAAACAGAACCCTAATCACCCTCATTCCCAAAGTTCAAAACCCATAAAAGTTAGAACAATTCCGACCCATCAGCCTATGCAATTTCATATACAAAATCATCTCCAAAGTAATGACCAATAGACTAAAACCCTTACTACCAAGCCTTATTGCCGAAGAACAAAGTGCCTTTGTGGGGGGTAGACAAATCCAAGACAATATCTTGATTGTTCAGGAGGTGTTACATAAGCTGCGAACTCGGGAGAGGAAGAGTAAATTCCAAGCTGTCCTTAAGCTTGATATGCAAAAAGCATATGACCGAATCGAATGGGACTTCCTACAAGCAAGCTTAAAGAAGATGGGATTTTGTGACCAATGGGTTAAATGGGTGATGCAATGTGTATCTACGGTGTCGTTTAGCATAAACTTCAACGGGGAATCCCTACCTTTTTTCAAGCCAACAAGAGGACTACGACAAGGTGACCCACTTTCCCCATATCTATTCATTCTAGTGGCCAATGTTCTTTCCCTCCTGATGAAACAAGTAATTTTCAATGGCACCCTAAGAGGAATAAAGCTAAATAGTTGCTGCCCAACACTATCACACCTGTTATTCGCGGATGATTCGATATTTTTCCTTCACGGTACTGTTGTGGAATGTCAAAATTTGGCAGCCATCCTACACCAATACTGTTTTGCCACAGGGCAAGCCATTAATCTCAACAAATCAGGTATCCATTTTAGCAAAAGCTGCCCCACGATTTTGAGAAGAAACATGGTAGAGATGCTAAGAGTTCAAGAAATTGCGAAAACGAGGAAGTATTTAGGGATTCCCTCAAATTGGGGAGGTTCGAAAAAAGATGTATTTGTATGGATTCTAGCAAGAGTAAGCATGTAGTTAGAGAGTTGGAAAGATAACTTGTTGTCAAAACCAGGGAAGGAAATATTGATCAAATCCGTAGTGCAGGCTATCCCACAATATGCTATGTCTGTGACAGCCTCCTCTCTTGTCCCACATCGCCTAGGGAGGGAGATCTTGGTTAGCTTATAAGGCTTGGGTCCCTCTAACTTGTGTAACACGTTTTAAAGCCGTGAGGGAAAAGACCGTGGTTGGGATGACAGTTTGTCCGCGCTAGGGCGGGTGACCCAAAGCGGACAATATTACACAGTGGAGCCCGGGATGTTACAAGTGGTATCAGGGCCGACTCCCGACCGCGTGTGGGACCACAGCTCGAATGCTGTTCTGATGCCCATGGGGCCATAGCGAGGATGTTATTCTGTTAAGAGGTGGAGAGTGTAACAACCTCCTCTTTTGTCCCACATCGTCTAGGGAGAGAAATCTTGGTTAGCTTATAAGGCTTTGGTCCCTCTAATATGTGTAACATGTTTTAAAGCCATGAGGAAAGAGACCATGGCTGGGATGGCGGTTCGTCCGCGCCAGGACGGGTGATCCAAAGTGGACAATATTACACAGTGGGACCCGGGATGTTACAAGTGCTATCAGAGCCGACTCCCGATCGCGTGTAGGACCACAGCTTGAATGCTGTTTTGATGCCCGTGTGGCCACAGCGAGGACGCTGTTCAGTTAAGAGGTGGAGAGTGTGATAGCCTCCTCTCTTATCCCACATCGCCTAAGGAGGGAGGTCTTGGTCAACTTATAAGGCTTTGGTCCCTCTAACCTGTGTAACGTGTTTTAAAACCATGAGGGAAAAGATCGTGGCTGGGATGGCGGTTCGTCCGAGCCAGGGCGGGTGACCCAAAGCGGACAATATTACACAGTGGGGCCCGGGATGTTACAAGTGATATCAGAGCCGACTCCCGACCGCGTGTGAGACCACAGCTTGAATGCTGTTCTGATGCCCGTGGGGCCATAGCGAGGACGTTATTTTGTTAAGAGGTGGAGAGTGTAACAACCTCCTCTCTTGTCCCACATCGCCTAGGGAGGGAGGTCTTGGTTAGCTTATAAGGTTTGGGTCCCTCTAATCTGTGTAACGCGTTTTAAAGCCGTGAGGGAAAAGACCGTGGCTGGGATGGTGGTTCGTCCGCGCTAGGGCGAGTGACTCAAAGCGGACAATATTACACAGTGGGGCTCGGGATGTTACAAGTAGCCCCACTGTGTAATATTGTCCGCTTTGGGTCACCCGCTTTGGCACGGAGGAACCGTCATCCCAGCCACGGTCTTTTCCCTCACGGCTTTAAAACGCGTTACACAGGTTAGAGGGACCCAAACCTTATAAGCTGACCAAGACCTCCCTCCCTAGGCTGGAATGGCGGTTCGTCCGTGCCAGGGCGGGTGACCCAAAGCGGACAATATTACACAGTGGGGCCCGGGATGTTACAAGTGATATCAGAGCCGACTCTCGACCGCGTGTGAGACCACAGCTTGAATGCTGTTCTGATGCCCGTGGGGCCATAACGAGGACGTTATTTTGTTAAGAGGTGGAGAGTGTAACAACCTCCTCTCTTGTCCCACATCGCCTAGGGAGGGAGGTCTCGGTTAGCTTATAAGGTTTGGGTCCCTCTAATCTGTGTAACGCGTTTTAAAGCCATGAGGGAAAAGACCGTGGCTGGGATGGTGGTTCGTCCGCGCTAGGGCGGGTGACCCAAAGCGGACAATATTACACAGTGGGGCTCGGGATGTTACAAGTAGCCCCACTGTGTAATATTGTCCGCTTTGGGTCACCCGCTTTGGCGCGGAGGAACCATCATCTCAGCCACGGTCTTTTCCCTCACGGCTTTAAAACGCGTTACACAGGTTAGAGGGACCCAAACCTTATAAGCTGACCAAGACCTCCCTCCCTAGGCTGGAATGGCGGTTCGTCCGCGCCAGGGCGGGTGACCCAAAGCAGAAAACATTACACAGTGGGGCCCGGGATGTTACAATGTCCATCTTTAAACTCCCCGTCTCAATTTGCAAAGCCATTGAGAAGAAAATAGCAAACTTTTGGTGGCGGAATGCAAACCAGGCTGCTAGAATTCACTAGAAAAAATGGGAGCATCTAAAACTTAGGAAGGAAGAAGGTGGGCTCGGATTTAAAGATCTCTTAGTCTTCAATAAGGCAATGTTGAGCAAGCAAGCTTGGAGGATATCCCAGCAACCTTCCTCACTCCTAATTCAACTACTAAAGGGACTATACTACCCACAAAGTGACTTTTGGAATGCTGGAAAAGGATCTAGACCGTCGTGGGGATGGCAAAGTATCATCGTGGGAAGAGATTTGATAACTCCTCAAGTGATGTGGGCCGTGGGCAATGGACAAACTATATCAATTCGAGAAGATAAATGGTTGAAAAGCGGAATTATTGGAGGGCCAGCAACAAGAAATGAGCCAGAAAAAGTGGGAGCTTTAATACAGCAACGGGATGGGAAATGGGATGTAGAAATGCTACGGTCTTTGTTCGATGATAACAGAGTTAAGGAAATCCTATAAATTCCTATAGGATTACCGTCTACAGCAGACAAGATGGTATGGATGAGCAACAAATCAGGGGACTATTCAGTGAAAAGCGGGTATATCTACTGCAAAAATCAAACGGCCAACGCAACAAACACATTAGCATCCTCCTCTCATCAAACAAAGCCAAATCTCTGGAATCTCATTTGGAAATCAAATTCTCTACCTAGAGTAAAACAGTTCCTATGGAATGCATGTAGAATGCTATACCTACTGTGGAAAACCTACACAGGAGGCGAATTGTACCTGATCCTCTATGCCCAATCTGCAAAAAAGAAGCTGAAACTACTGAACATACGTTACTCCTCTGCCCCTGGACCATAGAGTTATGGCGAATGAGCCCCCTGCACCTCCAAATTTCCAGAATTGGGTTAACACAAATAGATGAATGGCTATACTCGAACAGAGAAAACCCAAGTAAAGCTCAAGATTTCAACCTGATTGCCATGGTTATGTGGTGCATTTGGAAGGATAGAAACCGATTTGTGTTTGAACATCATCCCCTATCTCCGTATAAGAACTTGTCCAAAGCAATAGCTCTACATGAGAACTATACGAGCTGTAATAGCAAGCCAACAGCAGCAAAAGAGAACAATACCCATAAGCACAGATGGATTCCACCGCCACCAAACACACTGAGCATCAATATAGATGCTTTTTTTGTCGGGGAAAGAGTCAACAAACTACATCTGGAAAGGAGACATGTGACCGGGTACAGAGAAAGTCGAGCTGTGGTGGAGAACAGAGAAGACCTCCGTGGAGATGGAACAGCCGACACACCACCGGAGAGTTACAGAGAAGCAGAAAAGCAGAGAAGCACACCAGCTACAGAGGAACGCTGCACAGGGCCTTCAAACGGAAGATTCGAAAGAATAGTAGAGTTGAAGAAAACACAAGAAGTGGTCACACAACCTACCGAGGAAGAATCTGCAGGGACCACGAACATAATTGAATTCAAAGCTTACCTCAGAGAGGATGAAATAACACCACCAAATATGGCGGCTTCTAGACAAATAGAAACCAGAATGAGCTGGACAGAACCAGCTCTTGGGTAAATAGAGGAGTGACCACGTACAAGGCAGGAGACGCAGGGGCTGCGAACGTAGTCTCCGATCAAGCTAGTGAACCGGAGGAGATAAGAGTAAAGGGAAAAAATCGACTCATCCAAGCCCTCAAGGTAGATCCAGTCGGGACTGCGAACCGGAATGATTTCAGAACCTCCCCTATCGGGCATGAGCGACAACCACCAGATCTGGAGTTGCAGAGACAAACCACACCAGTTCTTGGGGCAAACAGAGGACAGATTGGGTATAGGAGCGCCATCGCCTACATCTGCCGTGACTCGCGGGGTAGCCTGGTGGATGGATTTTCGAAAACAATTGCAGCCTCCTTAGTAGAACAAGCAGAAGCTCAAGCTCTCATGGAAACCCTAGAATATCTCTCAAACAGATCAACCAAAGCTATGCAAGTACATTCTGACTCCCTGCTGCTCGTGCAAGCAGTTCAGCAAAAGACAAAACCAAGTTGGGAAGTTGCAAGGCTGGTGGACCTGATTCATGAGCAAATGGAAAAATTTCGGGTCTGACTTTGGCCCACTGTAGCAGAGAAGCGAACAGGCCTGCGGACTGGGTTGCAAGAGCCCAACGGCAACAATTTCTCCCCCGTAACTGGGTAACATACCCCCCGATAGCCTTACTAGATTTACTTATGCTGATGTTACTAATGTATTAGCTTCAAACTTATCCAAGTAAATGAAAGTAGATGCAATTTCGACCAAAAAAAAGAAAAAGTCCCACAAGCATTTGCCCTAAGTTCATCCACACAACTTAAATTGTAAAATGAAAATGATCTATTCATGAGGAGTCGGCCTTTAAGCATTTTCGCAGGGAATGTTGTATAGCAACAATTTCCCATTGATGGGATGAATATAAATATGGAAAAGATAGAATATTCTGGTTTCTATCTAGATGCTTTTATGAAATTTCTAATCAAATGTCTAAACTTTTAGTTTGTCTAATTAAGTCCTTCTATATTCACAAACTTTCTAATTAGGCCATTCTGACGGCAAATCTGGCCAAATTTAATTGACATAGACCGTCGGGCGACATCATTGTACAATTTGGATAAAAAAATTTATATTGTAAACACTCACGTTGGCAGCCATATTGGTTAGATTTTTTCCACATCGTACTCCAAAGTTGTCTACATCAACTGATTTTTCCACCCACAATCACATATTTTGATTGCATTATATTTCTGCATTTCCGAAAATCACGACGTCACCTGAATTTTGTCAAATTGGTGTAGGAGTGACATTATGAAAATCCTTAAGAAAGTAGAAACATATGATTAGATAAATTGAAGTAAATTAATATGATTAGGCACACAAGTACATGGATGAAAAATAAAACTTTCTCGACTTAAAATGAAAGCAAGTATCACTTTGTTGATCATGCTTGTGAAATCTTGTACCTTCACTAATTTCCATTTCATTTTACGCGTCTTTCCAAAACTTACCTTCATGACTCAAAATGCTTTTCAAAATAGACCCCACAAGTTTAACTTTTTTCCAAACTCGACTCCCCCTCGAATTTCCAATATGCCCTACCGTCAGCAGATCACAACAAAAAGACCCCCATAATGTGCATACGGAGCATGAGCGTCATAAAGATTATGGTAACAAATATAGCAGAAGTCCACTTTTTTTTTTTGTCCAAAAAAGAAAATTTTCCAACATTTTCAATGGTACTTTTAGGATTCCCAATTTGCCCTTCTTCTGAAATTTCAAAGAAAAATATAAAATGGGTTCCACATAATTGATTGTTGATATGATATTTATAGATCATATATAATTTCACAAATAAGATAAATCTAAAATTTATTTTTAAAGAATATTTGTGTTGCATATAGGCATGGACGAGGGTGTCACCTATGAAGCACCGACACTCTCCAAAATTTTTTGTGTCATGTCGGATACTTCGACACATGTTCAACACTCTCGGATACTCGGTTAACACGTGTCGGAAAATTCGATATTTAATCAACTTTCTTGACACTCTTTCACACTCGAGTTGGAATTTTGACATATAAGTTTCTGACATGTGATTCCGATATCAAGGTCAATTTTAAAAATTCTCAATAAAACACAATAATAAAAATAATAAATGGAGAAAGAAGAAAAGCATAGTCTTTTCTTCTCTTATGACTCCCACTTTCTGTAATATACAATTCCCCCCTTAAGTTTTTTTTTCTCCTCTTCCAACATATCTAATGCACAAGTCTAAAATATAGATCGCTTGTTTTTTCTCCAAGTTTTATGAAATATTGAAATAGAGTTGAATTTGTGAAATTGAAACAATGAATAATATCAATAAATGGCGGATTAATGTTTTTAGTGTATATTCATTCTAGGCTTTTTAATTATTTATTTATGAATTTGATTCAAATTAATTTGATTGAAATAATCATAAAAATGATAATTTATTATGTATATATAAAAATATATATATTTAATATACAACATGTCCTAACGTGTTGGATTTTTCTATTTTTTTAGAAACGACGTGTCAACGTGTTGTGTGGTATCGTGTCATGTGTTAGTGTTGGTGCTACTTAGGATGTCATAGTCAGAAAATTGCAATCAACATATTCATACAAGAAAGAATTCCTTCAAGACCATAAAACTGGCAATCCAACAGTAAAAGGCAAGGGAAAGCTTGCTTGCAATTCACAACAGTGTCTTTTTCTTTTGGCTATATTTCCTTGAGAGCAATGCTAACTGCTAAGACTTGTTGAGTGATAAGTCGGACTTTTGTTGGGTGGTGAATATCGACAAGGTATTTCAATGCCAACTCGTCATATGTCGCATCACTCCGAGTATACTTGTTTAGTGTACTAGTCTTAAAACATATGGCATTACCTCTTCTTTTAATGCTTTTCGAATTCATGTCACATCATATGATTTGATCTCAACAGCGACTTGGACACAGTTATCCCCCGTGTTCAATTAACACATCTGCTAAAGTATCACACATCACCTATCTATATAGTTTGGACAAATCTCGTATTCATGTGTTCTACTTTGTGCAAGCTTTTGATTGGACAGTCCGACATCTGTCAGAACCAAATTTAGTCCCAGTGTCAGGCTCCTTGTTCGTCATTTCCGTGCGAAAGAGGGTATTAAGTATTCCAGTCACTTGTAGAAAATGGTTTCAAGGGGGCCTTATATTTGTACAGACTCCTTCCACCAAATTTCTATGCCAATTTGGGCTCCTGCTCAGTTTGAGTATTTATATATGTGGGTTTGAGAAAAGAGTCACGGGACGTGTGAAAAACCGAGGATGATCAGCTTCATCAAGTCACCATTTAAGGAAACGAGGATATACCTGTTTCTTGGTTGACAGGCTGCTGCATGCTTATTCGCATTCACATGAGACCTTTGCTTTTCTGACATGATTATGATTCTTACAGGCTTTTCTAGGACTGCTCTAATTGCTGGAGCGATGAGAAGTTCACTAGGATTCAACATGTTCTTGTTTCTTTCTCTCACATTTGCATTGTTGTCCTTAGGATCAGGTACCGATTTCTCTCGTTTATTTACATTAAGGTTGTAGCAAATTCGGAAGTTTTGTCAAGAGAAGTAATTGGAGGTTCGGCAGACATTATTTGCACGGTCGATTTGCTCTTCTGCATCAGGTCAGTGGATTTCCTTCTCTCTTGTGTTTGATTATATTGGCTTAGGCTATATAATTTTGAGTCTTGTATGTGATCCAAGAGGCCTGTCACTTTGATTTGACTACTGAGGAGAGTTTGATACGGTGCCAAGATGCGCATATATGTACATATTGCCTATGACCATGTACTGATATGGAAACACGTAGAAAGTATGTGATGTATATATGTTATGTATCGTTTGGTGCTGAACTGTTTTATTCTTTCAAACTTTATGACATGTCTAATCCATTGCATTCTGTGTTGATGATTCATAGTTAAGTTAAACCAGTTACGGTTTTGTAGATTTTGAGTAGTTTGATCGTGGAGTTTATGGATCGTGCACTTTTGTGGAATTAGTTTGGCTTGTTCTTAACCTGTAACATTAGTTCGGACAGCACTGTCGCCGACCGTGATAGTTTTCGACAGGATTGATGATTGACCTGTGCAGGCACTTCTGTGGCTGCTCTTTGTGCAGGGCTAGAAGACATGAAGGCTTTCTCAGGATTCACCATGCCGTTGCTTCTTTGTCTCGCATTCGTGCTCTTCTACTCAGGATCAGGTTCTAGCTCTCTCATTTATCTCCCTCTTTTGTTTGCTTTGTTTGCTTTGTTTGCTAAATCAGATGCCCCTCCAAGAACACTTTACCGGACTCCCTTTGATACTATATGATTCTTTTGTGTTTTCCTTGATGCTTTGAAAAAAGTTGACTGTTGGATTGTTTTCCTGTTCTGATGTAGTCATGGGCAATTAAGCTAATGCTTTCTTGTTTTAAGCCATTTCAGGACAGGCCAAACAGGACGCATTCAATGATGTTTACTATGATGCATCCGCAACGCAGGCGAGATCAAATTCCTAGATATCCTTTTGTGAACTTAAAGAATGTCATATTCGCGGTCATTGCTAAGTTGAATTCAAGCACGAAGAACCAGAGATTGATCTTAGACAATCAATTATTCTGTGCATTGGTTTTTCGAGTAGTTCACATTTTTGGTCTCCTGATAGTACGTAGCTAAAGCTTCCAGGAAACAACTAGCAATCCTGAATTAACCATATTAAATGTTATTGAATTCGATGTTTAGTGAATTTAATGCTAATGAGAGAATTAACTGAAGCTTCTATGTGTACGTATTCAATAAGCAGTGTCTGGCAGAGCCAGGGATTACCATGTATGGAGGCGGCATCATAGTACGGATGGACTGTATCTGGGCAAGGAGAGATTGCAGGACACGTATCGCGTACCAACAATGGGTGCTTTTGTATCCCGGAAAGGGGAAGGCATATAACCTCGATCCAAGTGCGAGAATGTTCGTGAATGAGTTCAATTCCATTGAGTTTGGTGGAGATGTTAAGGTGAGCCCCGGGAACCTCAAGAAGAGGCTCCAGGGGATGCTTTTGTATCCCGGAAACGAAGATATACCTGCAGGAATAGGAGTGCAGGGCCATTTTGGCCCTGGCTAGCCAAATTTGGCTTATTTGAGATCAACCCTGGATATTCTTGCAACAACTGGAGCGCCTTTTTGGCTGACAGAAGTATCTGTGGAACCAGGACTTGACCAGGTATTGGCCTTTCCCTAGGACAGAGCTGATCATATGCATGGCAGCTCGCTCAACCTAAAGAGCAAAATGGGTGGGGCTTGGGATAGCAATTCTCTTCTCGCATCCCACCCGCCGAACCTTTCCAATCTTATATAAAGCAGTTTCCTTTTCCTAATATTAGTCCTGGCCTATCCATTATCCTAACATCTACCGTCCTGAGCCAACCTTGAGTTGTGATCAGTGACTAGAAGCACAGTTTTAAAAACCTGGCAATTTGACACTTGCTAATATGCAGAAAATCTTTTCCTGACGTTACAGGCTTAGTACTTGGAGGAGGTACTTAGGGAGGCTTAGAGAAGGGATCATAATCTTTGCAGGGCCTTTGCCCGCCGGCTTTTCTACCACTACTCTCACAGACTTGAACTTCAACAGCACCCCGGCTGGAGGCATTGTGGACAAGCTGAGCAAGGAATGGAAATTTGAAGACCTGAAAGCTCGCACAGATGAAGGAGGGTTCTTCAGCACTTCGCTGCTCCATGGAGAATATGAGATTATGATAATCGATCTGATCACGAATTCCTCTTCCACTTCTAGATTCGAAGTGACCAAGGATAGCTTAGAGAAGATTTTCCATATTCAGATGGAATGAATAGTCTGCCACAAGCTCCTATACACCTAAGGATAGTGTTTGACCATCGATTCATACTGCTATAATTCATGGTATAGGTATTCTTAAAAGTAGATAATTCATCTTAGGATTTCATGAGCAATAGTAGAAACTTTTTCAATTTTCATTTTTTCTAGGAGACTTCTGAAATGAGAGTATAGGAACTATTAGAATTTAAATGTGCGCGGAAGTATGGTTTTGGTATTGATGATAGTTTTTCATTAGTGATGTTGTGTGCAAGTGTATGATATAGTTTGTAGAGGATGGACAATGGATAAACTAGGATAATTAAATGATAAAGAACATGGGATATGGGATATTTGAAAAGGTTTATGGGACAAAAATAGTTTCATTAGTTGGATAAAATAATTTTACAATAGTTGAAGGAAGTGTTGGTGAGGGAGCATGATGTGGTTTTTATGCTTAGCTCCCACACCAAAACATGGAGCACTTGCTCCTTTTTATAGCTGCCAAAGTTGGTGGAGGAAGTCTCTAGACTTCTCTACAAATAGCTACTAACATAAGATAGAGAATTTTAGACTTCTCTTGAAGCATGGACTTCTCTAGACTTCTCTTGCTTGTTCTAGGATTTTCTTTGATGCTTGGCTTTTGCTTGCTTGCATTCCCATGTGAATCTTCTAGATTCAACTAGCAATCTTCATTCTCAACAATTCTAGAAGGTTCTCACCTTCATGATTAAGTTAGTAGTTTCTAGATATTTTTAGAAAATGGATCACAATTTCCAACAGGAAGATTACATATTGGGTTCTGCTCTTCTTCTACTCACAATAGGTATTAGTGATTGTTTTTTTTTTTTTTTCTCTCGATGCTTTGAACGAAGTTGACTGAGAATGTTTTACCTGTTCTGATGACGCAGTCCTAAACAATTAAGCTAATGCTTTTAGTTTTAAGCCATTTGAAGGCAAATCAGCACCAACACAGGCAATATCAAATACACCGACTGCCCTTTTGTGACTTTCTTGTGTGTTGACATGTGAATTGCCAATTCGATTGCGTGATCTGTACTATTGAATGCAAGAATGAAGAACCGAACATTGATAGTAGACGATCAGATCCCAAGATCTCAACCCGAAAAAGAAAAATGGCCACATGAATTATTCTGCACATCTGATCTCCCAAGTAGTTCACATTTTTGATCTCCTAAAAGGTACATAGCTAAAGCTTGCAGGGGACAACTTGCAATCCTAAACTAAGCAGAAAAAAGAAAGAAAAATTGCGGTTGAGTTCGAAATTATGTGAATTCAATGATCATGAGAGAATTAACTGAAGCTTCTATGTCTACCTATATAACAAGCAGTCTCTGGCACTAAAGAATTTTTGCAACAATGACCTACAAGACTAACTTTAAGCTTAAATTTTTTCGAACTAGTTTTATCTTTTTAGTTCGATCTTATATTTTAACTTATGCGAACGTAAATATTACACTATAAAATGGAACAATCATCTTTTTTGCCTTCTGATGGACCGAGAGAAGAGACAACATTTGCAATGCGACCATCACCATCGCCAACCCACAACTACCGCATTGCCTGAGGTGACCCAGCCGGCATTATTAGCATGCTTCTAATGGAAATTTTCACATTCTCATAGAGGTGCAAAATCACTTGTATGTCATCAGTAAGCATGATCTTCTAGATCAAAATTACATGCTATTCACTATCCATACAAATAATTACTGACATTTTTATTGAACCCTTTTGCTTTTGCCCTCCTTAATTAATCTTAATTAGCAGTTATCTATCAATTATCAAACACCATCCTCAGATATCTATAGGAGCTTCCAGCAGAGTATTTATCCAATCTGAAAATGGAAAGTTCTCCCTGAGCTATCTTTGGTCACTTCAAATCTTGAAGTGGAGGAACAATTTGTGGCTGGGTCGGTTATCGTAATCTCATACTCTCCATGGAATAGTAAAGTGCTAAAGAACCCTCCATCGTTGGTGTGGGCTTCGAAATCGGGGGATTTCCATTCCTCAATCAAGTTGTCCACGATGTCCCCGGCCGGTGTGTTGTTGAAGCTTATGTCGGCGAGAGCTGTGACATTGAAGCCGGCATACGCAGGGCCTGCAAACATTATGATCCCTTCCATAGCAGGATGGGAAAAAGCCTCCCTCTGGATCTCCTCCAAGTACTGAGCCTGCGACACCAGAAAAAAAATAATAATAACTTTAATGCATTAGGGAGTGCCAATCCTTTGATATTGCACTTTCAGTTTGTCACTAATCACAACTCTAGGTTGGTTCAGGACAGTACATTCTAGGATAAGGGTAGATGCCCATTATTAAGAAAATCAAATATTTTATTTAATATTGATAGGGTCTGCGGGCAAAGTTGGGCCGGCTCGTTACAGGAAGAGAAATGCTTGCCCAAGCCTGCCCAATTTTTCCTCTTCGGCTGCTTGCGTGGCCATGCATGGTTGACACCTGGTTAACTCCTGGATGCACAAACACTTCTATGAGCCAAATGGGAACACCAGTTGTAGCAAGAATCTCCAGAGTTGATCTCATATAAGCCAAATTTGGCTGACCACGGCCAAAATTGCCTTGTACTCCTATTCCTGCTGGGATATCTTGGTTTCCAGGGTACAAAAATATCTCCCTGAGCCTCTTCTTGTAGTTCCCTGAGCTCACCTTCTCGTCCCCACAGTACTCAATGGTGTTGTACTCATTCAAGAACATCCTCGGGGTTGGATCAAGTTTGTATGCGGTCGAGTAATATATCGAGGAAGCGTTTTTTCCGAGATTGTCCTCAAAGAAGCTAAAGTGCAGGTTCTCATTGACCACATCCCAAGCAATCAGTTTTCCTGCATATCTGGAGACAACCGAATTGATCCTCTTCTCTGCTGCTTTTCGCAAGTCCTCAGGCGACAGGGTCTTGACCCAATCAGGCTGGTACTTGGGATCGTCCCAGAAAACATTATGGCCTCGGATTGAAATGCCATTATCTTGCGAGAACTTCACCATTGCGTCGGCTGTTGTGTAGTTCTCTTGGCCTTGTTTCGCCTCCGTGCTGTACCACTTCATCGCGTTGGTGAAAGTGGTGTACCTGAACCTCTAAGCGAACCAGTTTTGATAATCAGTGCTCTCGAGGATGTGGAAGTTCATACCGCACACGAATGGGAAGCCCGGCTTGGTTTGTTTGACAAGAAATTTGGCTCCTCTGACCGCGAGTCCTCTTTTCTTCGCATAAGTTATCTGGAACCTCACTCTGCTCTTCCGTACCTGCGAGATTAAAATTTGCAACAGTTCTTTTTTTTTTTTTTTTTTTTTTTTTTTTTTTTTTTTTTTTGGTTTTTTGAGCTAACTTGGGACAACTTCTGATTTCACCTTCTCTACGCTTTTTTCTTGGTGAAACCTCCATTGCTTATTCGAAAATGACTGCAGCGCAACAATGTCGACCCAGAGTTCTTTCGAGGTATTCTTGCTCTGCCACAATCAGGACTCAGAACAACATTAGCGCCCCACCTAATGTAGCTTCCAACTTTTCAGTGAAAGTATTCTCACACAGGTTTAATCTTGACCAAATTCAGGACGAATATGGCAAACACACTGCGCGTTTACTCCCGATCGAAGGGTGAATTTCAAAAAGTACTGATTACTGGAGAAGTTAACTGTACACATGGGGGATAATAATAGTTATCATACATCAAATCTCTGATCTTGTCTAGAATTCAGTTCATTTTTCGAATGTGCTGATCTTTTAATAATCAAATAAGAAGGCATAAACTAGTTGAAGTGTGTTCTTTCAGAAGTAGATTAATCTAAAACAGTTCAGTGGCCATCACTTCACCTCGAAAAGAACATCGACAGTGCTCGAAGATTTCGCAGCAACGCCACCTTTTAGCAAAGACCAGCACCCTTGCTCTGCCATGATGCTGCCTCCGGGGACAAACTCGCCATCTCCAACTCCAAATACCACTGATACTGTCTCGCTTCCTTCATTGACTTGTATCCAAGCTGCGAAAATCCCTCATCGACATGAGTAATAAATCATCTTAAACTTCATCCACAGATACCGTTGCGCATTCCTTGATATTGGAGACCCGAAATTCTTTGCAAAGGAAAAAAAAAAAAAACCATTCAAGTGTCTTGTTTATGCGAACCCACAAATCACATGTTTATTGGCTTCGCATGAAGAAAATCCGACATGCACATGAAGGAAAAGTTTTTCAGATAATTACCTGAGAATGCATAGAACTTGCCCTTCTCGAGTCGAACTTTCTGAGAGACACTGTCCATGGGACGTTTCCTATTGCGTGCCACCATGAACCTGTTCTTGCTATGCGATACGCGTCCTTCAATCACTCCTTTCCCAAACACGGCCCATCCGGCGGTGCCATTACTGAACTCCGGGTTAACTATGACCCCACCGCCATACATAGTCCTCCCAGGCTCTGCCAAACACTGCTTATTGGATACATAGGGATCCCAGTTACAGTTAATTCTCATCAGTACCAAAATCACAATTTGGGCAGGAACCAAAATTTTTTGCTTAATTTCAGCGCAAATTTTTCAGGAACCAAAAAATGCGTACTACATGAAAACTACGTCATTGTACAGGATGATTCGTTTGATCATATTTCTCTCTTTGGGGCAGCGATCTTGGGTTGAGAATAATTCATTCGACTTATCGATGACCATGCAAAATCGAAATGGCATTCGCACGTGAACATAACTCAAAAGTTGCGAGTAGTGTCCAGGACTTTGATCTTACCTGGGTGGTTGCCAATGCATCATATTGCACATCACTGAAGACAGCCTGGGTGACCTGCCCTGAAATGGCTAAACATAGAAAGCATTTAGCTTAATCGTTCATGTCATCACCGACGTGACTTTGGCAACCGGAACCTTTATTTATAAAAAAAAAAAAAAAAAGTGTTTTGTCCCATGTTCAATCTTTTTCTAGGTTCAACATCAATATCATGCATTCAGTTGGAACGAATGTGGGAACTCCACTCATCGCAGGGAAATTAATCCAAAAAAATTCCAAAAAAGAGAAAATAAATGAAAATTAAAAAGAATAATAGTTTGGCTTTTGCGTGAAGATGTTGCTTTCGTCCCCATGCTGTCCTTATCATTCGATTTTTTCTCCTTTTGGCCAAAACTTTATCATTCGATATGTCCATTATTTCAAACGATATCCTTATAAACGACCCTTTTGGATTTGAATTGGTTTGACGGGGTAGTGAGAGAATCCTAGTCCTAGTATAGTTCCTCTTGAAGATTTTAACTTTTTAAGAATTTACACAAACACAAGTACATTTTCTTTCTGGGAAAAGGGCCCCCCGCCCCTTCCCCGGGCTAGGGGGGAGTAGAATTTTTTAAGTGATATACATCATTCAAGGATATACATGAAGGTATTTTTCTTTATCTATTCTTTTCAATTTTAAACTCAGAATTTTGAATTGTAGATAGAAAAGATGAAAGTATTACAAAAACAAATTGTGGGTCTAACACATTTGCCACTAATTTTTGTCAAGCGAAAAATCCCAAACTAGTACCTTATAACACATTTATCCAGTCTCATAAATTGGTGTGCCTAACCCAAATCTAGAATTATGTTCACTATCCCATTAAAATTCATACATTACACGTGGTAGAAGACAATAAGATAAATCTAAGGTAGAGAACAACAAATCCAATGTGGAAATCTACATTGTTGACACATATCCTTTTTAACGAATGGTAGATTTCGTTTAGAGGTACTAGCCTATGAGGCAAAGATTACTTTAAGGGTAAACGTGTTATTAGATAAAAGTTTACAATTTTTAATGGTATTAACTCTTCATTTTAAAAAAAAAAAATTATTTGTTAGATGTTGCTCAATGAAAAATTCATATCAATTAAATAAATAATTATACGATTGAAGAGTACATATGCAAAACTAGTTTCAAAATAAACCATATCATTAAGAGTATATTTGAAAGGTGGTTTTTTTTATCTATCCGTTTGTTTTATAAGTCTAAACTGAATGAGAGATATAACTCGGCATACTCTCTATCTACCCTTTTACTGAAATTTAATCTCAACAAAAAAGATAACTCTTTGGAACCAACATCTTTTCTAACTCCAACTTTTTACCATATATATAAGTCAATGGTTTGTTCATTAAGGTTGTAGCAAGTTCGGAAGTTTTGTCAAGAGAAGTAATTGGAGGTTCGGCAGACATTATTTGCACGGTCGATTTGCTCTTCTGCATCAGGTCAGTGGATTTCCTTCTCTCTTGTGTTTGATTATATTGGCTTACGCTATATAATTTTGAGTCTTGTATGTGATCCAAGAGGCCTGTCACTTTGATTTGACTACTGAGGAGAGTTTGATACGGTGCCAAGATGCGCATATATGTACATATTGCCTATGACCATGTACTGATATGGAAACATGTAGAAAGTATGTGATGTATATATGTTATGTATTGTTTGGTGCTGAACTGTTTATTCTTTCAAACTTTATGACATGTCTAATCCATTGCATTCTGAGTTGACGATTCATAGTTAAGTTAAACCAGTTACGGTTTTGTAGATTTTGAGTAGTTTGATCGTGGAGTTTATGGATCGTGCACTTTTGTGGAATTAGTTTGGCTTGTTCTTAACCTGTAACATTAGTTTGGACAGCACTGTCGCCGACCGTGATAGTTTTCGACAGGATTGATGATTGACCTGTGCAGGCACTTCTGTGGCTGCTCTTTGTGCAGGGCTAGGAGACATGAAGGCTTTCTCAGGATTCACCATGCCGTTGCTTCTTTGTCTCGCATTCGTGCTCTTCTACTCAGGATCAGGTTCTAGTTTCTCTCGTTTATCTCCCTCTTTTGTTTGCTTTGTTGACTGTTGGATTGTTTTACCTGTTCTGATGTAGTAGTCATGGGCAATTAAGCTAATGCTTTCTTGTTTTAAGCCATTACAGGACAGGTCACGCAGGATGCCTTCAATGATGTTTACTATGATGCATCAGCAACAACACAGGCAAGATCAAATTCCTAGACACCCTTTTGCGAACTTTAAGCAAGTCATATTCGCAATCATTGCTAAGTTGAATTCAAGCACAAAGAACCGGAGATTGATCTTAGACAATCAATTATTCCGTGCATTGGTTTTTCAAGTAGTTCACATTTTTGGTCTCCTGATAGTACGTAGCTAAAGCTGCCGGGAAACAACTTGCAATCCTAAGCCAAGCATATTAAATGTTATTGAATTTGATGTTTGGTGAATTCAATGCTAATTAGAGAATTGACTGAAGCTTCTATGTGTACGTATTTGATAAGCAGTGTCTAGCAGAGCCAGGGATTACCATGTATGGAGGCGGCATCATAGTTAACCCACAGTTTACCTACGGCACATACGGATGGACTGTATCTGGGCAAGGAGAGATTGCAGAACGCGTATCGCGTACCAACAATGGGTTCATGGCGGCGTACAATAGGAAACTTCCACTGGACAGTTTCTCCCAGAAAGTTCTACTCGAGAAGGGCAAGTTCTACATGTTTTCAGGTAATTATTCCCTCCTGCGATCTCCACAAAGATTATTGTATGCTCCCAGTACGCGTACGTATGCGCCTATAGTTGCATGTTGGAGTTGTTCATGTGAAGCCCACAAGCTTGTGACATAACAAGGGATGTGAAAACATGAATTTCGATGAAGTTAAAGATGAATGTTACTCATGTTGAAAGTGGTGATTTTGCAGCTTGGGTACAAGTCAGTGAAGGAAGTGAGACGGTATCGGCAGTATTTGGAACTGGAGGAGGCGAGTATGTTCCCGGAGGCAGCGTCGTGGCTGAGCATGGTTGCTGGTCATTGCTAAAAGGAGGCATCGCTGCGAACTCTTCAGGACTCGTCGACCTCCTTTTTGAGGTGAAAGGCATTCAACTTTTTTGGTCTATCTATTTATGGTGAACACATTTCTACTAGTCAGTGCTTTATTAGGCGTTATTAAAAGATCAGCACATTCGAAAATGAACTGTATTCAGGATGCTAAATCAGACGCTTAATGTATGATTGTTACTACTTTCCATGTTGAGTGATCAATTCTTTTGAATTTTACCCTTAATTCATCATTAACTCTGTCAAGATTAAACCTTTGTGAGAACAATTTCATTGAAAAGTTTCAAGCTACATTAGGTGAAGAGCTAATATTAAGCATACATTGATACCAATTTCTGATTGTCGCAGAGCAAGAATACCTCAAAGGAAATATGGGTCGACAATGTCTCGCTGCAGCCATTCTCGAAGAAGCAATGGCGATTTCACCAAGACCAAAGCATTGAGAAGGTAAGAGTTTTGAGTTGAATTGTATCTTGTGCCATAACAAACTGCGGCAAATTTCATAATTGCAGGTGCGGAAGGGCAAAGTGAGGTTGCAAGTTACTTATCCATATTCAAAAGCCGGAGTTGGCGGAGCCACAGTACTCATCAAACAAACCAAACCAGGCTTTGCATTCGGGTGCGGCATGAACTCCCACATTCTCAAAAGCACCGATTATCAAAACTGGTTCGCATCGAGGTTCAAATTCACTGCTTTCACCAACGAAATGAAGTGGTACAGCACAGAGAAGAAGCAAGGCCAGGAGAACTACACAATAGCTGACGCAATGCTGAAGTTTGCACAGGACAACAAAATCTCGATTCGAGGCCACACCGTTTTCTGGGATGACCCGAAGTACCAGACTGACTGGGTCAAGGCCCTTTCGCCCAAGGAACTGCAGGAAGCAGCTGAGAGGAGGATCAACTCCATCGTATCAAGATATGCTGGAGATGTGATTGCTTGGGATGTGGTCAATGAGAACCTGCACTTCAGCTTCCTTGAGGACAATCTTGGGAAAAATGCCTCTTCGATTTATTTCTCAAAGGCATATAAGCTCGATCCGAGCGCAAGAATGTTCGTGAATGAGTTCAATACCATTGAGTTTGGTGGAGACGTTAAGGTGAGCCCCGGGAACCTCAAGAAGAGGCTCGAGGGGATGCTTTCGTATCCTGGAAACGAAGATATACCTGCAGGAATAGGAGTGCAGGGCCATTTTGGCCCTGGCCAGCCAAATTTGGCTTATATGAGATCAAGTCTGGACATTCTTGCAACAACTGGAGCGCCCATTTGGCTGACAGAAGTATCTGTGGAACCAGGACTTAACCAGGTATTGGACTTCCCCTAGGACAGAGGTGATCATGCCTGGCGGCGCTGCTTGACCAGAAGAAGCAAAATGGGCAAGCTTGGGATAGCGATTCTCTTCTTGCGTCCTGCCAAACCTTGCCAATCTTATATAGAGCAGTTTCCTTTTCCCGATATTAGTCCTGATAGATCCATTATCCAAATATTCGCTTTCCTGAGCCAGCCTTGAGATGTGATCTGTAACTAGAAGTACAGTTTTAAAAACTTGGCAATTTGACACTTTCTATTATGCACAAATCTTTTCCTGACATCGCAGGCTCAGTACTTGGAGGAGGTGCTTAGGGAGGCTTATTCTCATCCTGCCGTGGAAGGGATCATAATTTTCGCAGGCCCTTTGCCCGCCGGCTTTTCTGCCACTGCTCTCACGGACATGAACTTCAACAGTACCCCTGCCGGAGATGTTGTGGACAAGCTGATCAAGGAATGGAAATCTGATGACCTGAAAGCTCGCACAGATGAAGGAGGGTTCTTCGGCACTCCGCTGCTCCATGGAGAATATGAGATCACGATAATCAATCCAATCACGAATTCCTCTTCCACTTCAATATTCGAAGTGACTAAGGATAGCTCAGAGAAGATCTTCCATATTCAGATGGAATAAATAGTCTGCCACAAGCTCCTATACAGCTAAGGATAGTTTTTTAGCGTGGATTGATGCTGCTATAATTCATAGTATAGGTATTTTTAAAAGTAGATAATTCATCTTAGGATTTCATGAGCAATAGTCGATATTTTTCAATTTTCATTCTTTCTAGGAGACTTTTCTGAAATGAGAGTAATAGTAATAGGAACATTACATATTTGGTTCTGCTCTTCTACTCAGGATCAGGTATTAGTGATTTTTGTTCTCTCGATGCTTTGAATGAAGTTGACTGGGAGAATGTTTTACCTGTTCTGATGACGCAGTCCTAAACAATTAAGCTAATCCTTTCAGTTTTAAGCCATTTGAAGGCAAATCAGCACCAACACAGGCAATATCAAATACGCCAACTGCCCTTTTGCGACTTTCTTGCGTGTTGACATGCAAATTGCCAAGATTACGCGATTAGTACTATCATGAATGCAAGAAGAAGAACCAAACATTGATCATAGATGATAAGAACCCAAGATCTCAGCCCGAAAAAGAAAAGAAAAATGGCCATATGAATTATTCTGCACATTTGATCTTCCAAGTAGTTCACATTTTTGGTCTCCTAGAAGATACATAGCTAAAGCCTGGGGACAGCTTGCTATCCTAAACTAAGCAGAAAAAAGATAGAAAATTTGTGATTGAGTTCGAAATTATGTGAGTTCAATGGTAATGAGAGAATTAACTGAAGCTTCGATGTCTACCTATATAACAAGCAGTGTCTGGCACTAAAGTATTTTTGCAACAATGACCTACTAGGCTAACTTTAAGCTTAAATTTTTTCGAACTAGTTATATCTTTCTAGTTCAATCTTATATTTTAACTTACGCAAACATAAATATTACACTATAAAATGAATCAATCATTGTTTTTGCCTTCTGATGGACCGAGAGAAGAGACAACACTCGCAATACGACCATCACCATCGCCACTGCACAGCTACCGCATCGCCTGAGGTGACCCAGCCAGCATTATTAACAGGCTTCTGAGAGAAATTTCCACATTCTCATAGAGGTGCAAAATCACTTGTATGTCATCAATAAGCATGATCTTGTAGGTCAAAATTACATGCTATTGACTATCCATACAAATAATTACTGACATTTTTATTGAACCCTTTTGCTTTTGCCCTCCTTAATTAATTTTAATTAGCAGTTATCTGTCAACCATCAAACACTATCCTCGGATATTTATAGCAGCTTCCGGCTGAGCTGTCTCTGGTCACTTCAAATCTTGAAGTGGAGGAGCAATTTGTGGCTGGGTCGGTTATTGTAATCTCATACTCTCCATGGAACAGTGAAGTGCTAAAGAACCCTCCATCGTTGGTGCAGGCTTCGAAATCAGGGGATTTCCATTCCTCGATCAAGTTGTCCACGATGTCCCCAGCCGGCGTGTTGTTGAAGCTTTTGTCAGTGAGAGACGTGGCATTGAAGCCGGCATATGCAGGGCCTGCAAACATTATGATCCCTTCCACAGCAGGATGTGAAAAAGCCTCCCTTAGGATCTCCTCCAAGTACTGAGCCTGCGACACCAAAAAAGGCAAAAACTTTAATGCATTAGGGAGTGTCAATTCTTTGATATTGCACTTTCAGTTTGTCACTAATCACAACTCTAAATTGGTTCAGGACAGCACATTCTAGGATGAGTGTGGATGCCCAATATTAAGAAAATCAAATATTTTATTTAATATTGACAGGGTTGGCGGGCGAAGTTGGGCGGGCCGATTGCTGGAAGAGAAATGCTTGCTCAAGCCTGCCAAAATTTTCCTTTCGGGCCTACCAGTCTGACCCAGCACAGCCAGTTGCGTGGCCATGCATAGTTATATACCTGGTTAACTCCTGGTTCCACAGACACTTCTGTGAGCCAAATGGGAACACCAGTTGTAGCCAGAATCTCCAGACTAGATCTCATGTAAGCCAAATTTGGCTGACCAGGGCCAAAATGGCCTTGTACTCCTATTCCCGCTGGGATATCTTCGTTTCCGGGGTACAAAAATATCTCCTTGAGCCTCTTCTTGTAGTTCCTCGGGCTCACCTTCTCGTCCCCACAGTACTCAATGGTGTTGTACTCATTCAAGAACATCCTCGGGGTTGGATCAAGTTTGTATGCCGTCGAGTAATATATCGAGGAAGCGTTTTTCCCAAGGTTGTCCTCGAAAAAGCTGAAGTGCAGGTTCTCATTGACCACATCCCAAGCAATCAGTTGTCCTGCATATCAGGAGACAACCGAATTGATTCTCTTCTCTGCTACTTTTCGCAGGTCCTCGGGTGACAGGGTCTTGACCCAATCGGGCTGGTACTTGGGATCGTCCCAGAAAACATTGTGGCCTCGGATTGAAATGCCGTTATCTTGCGAGAACTTCACCATTGCGTCAGCTATTGTGTAGTTCTCTTGGCCTTGTTTCTCCTCTGTGCTGTACCACTTCATTGCGTTGGTGAAAGTGGTGTACCTGGAACCTCGAAGCGAACCAGTTTTGATAATCAGTGCTCTCGAGGATGTGGAAGTTCATACCGCACCCGAATGGGAAGCCCGGCTTGGTTTGTTTGACAAGAAATTTGGCTCCTCTGACTGCGAGTCCTCTTTTCTTCGCATAAGTTATCTGGAACCTCACTCTGCTCTTCCGTACCTGCGAGATTAAAATTCGCAACAGTTTTTTTTTTTTTATTTGAGCTGACTTGGGACAACTTCTGATTTCACCTTCTCTACGCTTTTATCTTGGTGAAACCTCCATTGCTTCTTCGAGAATGGCTGCAGCGCAACATTGTCGACCCATAGTTCTTTCGAGGTATTCTTGCTCTGCCACAATCAGGAATCAGAACAACATTAGCGCCCCACCTAATGTAGCTTCCAACTTTTCAGTGAAAGTATTCTCACACAGGTTTAATCTTGACCAAATTCAGGACGAATATGGCAAACACACTGCCCGTTTACTCCCCAATCGAAGGGTGAATTTCGAAAAGTACTGATTACTGGAGAAGTTAACTGTGCACATGGGGGATAACAATAGCAATCATACATCAAGTCTCTGATCTTGTCTTGAATTCAGTTCATTTTTAGAATGCGCTGATCTTTTAATAATCACCACAGAGGCATAAACTAGTTGACGTGTGTTCTTTCAGAAGTAGATTAATCTAAAACAGTTCAGTGGCCATCACTTCACCTCGAAAAGAACATCGACAGTGCTCGAAGAATTCGCAGCGACGCCTGCTTTTAGCAAAGACCAGCACCCTTGCTCTGCCAAGATGCTGCCTCCGGGGACAAACTCGCCATCTCCAACTCCAAATACCACTGATACTGTCTCGCTTCCTTCATTGACTTGTATCCAAGCTGCGAAAATCCCTCATCAACATGAGTAATAGATCATCTTAAACTTCATCCACATATACCGTTTCACATTCCTTGATATTGGAGACCTGAAATTCTTTGCAAAAGCAAAAAAAAAAACCATTCAAGTGTCCTGTTTATGCAAGCCCACAAACCACATGTTTATTGGCTTCACATGAAGAAAATCCGACATGCACGTGAAGGCATGTGTGCGTACTTGGGGTTTGTAGTGATGTTCTGTAGGAAAAGTTTTTCAGATAATTACCTGAGAATGCATAGAACTTGCCCTTCTCGAGTCGAACTTTTTGAGAGACACTGTCCACGGGACGTTTCCTATTGCGTGCCACCATGAACCTGTTCTTGCTACGCGATATGCGTTCTTCAATCACTCCTTTCCCAAACATGGCCCATCCGGCGGTGCCATTACTGAACTCCGGGTTAACTATGACCCCACCGCCATACATAGTACTCGCAGGCTCTGCCAAACACTGCTTATTGGATACATAAGGATCCCAGTTACAGTTAGTTCCCATCAGTACCAAAATCACAATTTGGGCATGAACCAAAATTTTTTGCTTAATTTCAGCACAACTTGTTTCCTGCAGGCTTTTAGCTATTGACTTTCAGGAACCCAGAAATGGGTACTACATTAAAACTACGTCATTGTACAGAATGATTCGTTTGATCATATTTCTCTCTTCGGGGCAGCGATCTTGGGTTGAGAATAATTCATTCGACTTATCGATGACCATGCAAAATCGAATTGGCATTCACACGTGAACATAACTCAAAAGTTGCGAGTAGTGTCCAGGACTTTGATCTTACCTGGGTCGTTGCCAATGCATCATATTGCACATCACTGAAGACAGCCTGGGTGATCTGCCCTGAAATGGCTAAACATAGAAAGCATTTAGCTTAATCGTTCATATCATCACCGACGTGACTAAGAAAAGCATTTGGAACAGCTAAAACCAATCTAACAGTCAACTTTATTCAAAGTACATAAAAAAAAAAAAAACTTTAAAAACAACAAGTCTTAAACTCTATTGAAAAGTTCTTGGAGGGATATGATATAATACTAATCATAATGCAAGTGGAATAAACTGTGAGAGAAGCTAGCACCTGATCCTGAGTAGAACAACACAAATGCGAGCCAAAGAAACAGTGGCATGGTGCATACAGAGGAGCTTATCCCCTCTTTCCAGTCCTGCAATCCAGCCAGAGAAACCGTGTAAGGCACCAATCAGTCATGTCCAAAAGACAAAATGACTCCTGTGAATGTGACAGCGTGCAGCAACCTAATCAATCTCAGTTCCTGCACGTCCCGTGACTCTTCTCTCGACCTCATATATATAACCCAACAAAAGACTGGCCCAGGGCTGGTCTGGAGATCTTGATGGGTAGGTGCCAACGGTGTCCAAATTAGCGTTCTGTAAGTCAATAGTAAGAATGTGACTTGGATGTAGAGAGAGCATCGAGAAATGAGTAATTCTACTCAACTTGTTTGCTAAGCGTTGTGATAGCGCACATGTGGATAATTCGAACAAGTGGGATATTCGAGGTTTCACTATATCTGGCCAGATCAAACATCACTGCAGTTAACAACATCGGTCTTATTATATTTCACTAGCAATCTCCCGAGGAATTTAGCTTTTAAAGAAATTGTTGGGAATTGGAATGCAGCAAGCCCCTTTCCTCCTCCCTTTTACTGTTTGGATTGCCTGTTCAGCTGTCTTGGAGGAATCCTCTTTTGGATGAACCCTGATGAAGTGACGACTAGTAAATTAACCGGGTGTGAATAACGAGGACATTTGCTTGATTTTTATAATGGAGATTGTAATTTTTTTTTTTTTTTTTTTTTTGGGGGGGGGGGGGGCGGGGAGGGGGTGGTTTGGGGTGGTTCGTTTCTTGCAGTAATTTTACACAGTTCTTTTAGACGCACAAGAAGAGACAAATGGGAATCTTTAAAAGCGGCATGGCAACGCATACGTTCGGAGATTTTCATTTCTTTCAGACACACAGGAATGGCATGAAGTTCAGTGCGTGACGAGGATGCGTGACGGAAGCTTTTGTGTCGACGTAATATTTTTTGTAAAGATTTTACCAGCGTAATAGTCTTTGAGCCATTATAAGAATAATAGCTTGTTTTGAGTAATAAATTCTTAAAGGAATAAGTCCCATAATAATTTATAAATATTTGTTATTTGATTTTTTTCGTTATTCAAAATAGACTGCTATCCTCATAGTAGATTAAGAATCGTTATTCAATCATTTCTCTTTTGGGAATAATATTTGTCATGATCTTGTATGTTGCTTGTGAAATGCTTTGGTACATGCAATGGCGTTTTGATTATGTTCTTGTGACGCTTGGATCTATTGGAAACTAGTGGGAAGTTGAGTTTTCGGAAGAGCTTTTCTCGTGGGCCTGTTTTTCATGAAAAGAGTTTGAGTCGTGATGGAAAATTTTGAGGAGATGCTTCACATAAAATGGAAAGTAGTGAAGCTAATTACACAAGCTTTTAGGGAATAGGAGGGAGGGAGACGGTTGAATGATATGGTGAACACTAAACTAGTCCCCTTCCGACCTAAAATAAAAGAACTAGTCCCCACCTTTAATGTTGTTTTTTAGTGGGTTCAATCCAAAGTTTAGAATATTTTAAAAATGAATAATAAGTGTTAGGAAGTCTCATAACTTGTCGAAAATGCGTTTCGGTCACCTAAAATTTGCAAAAAGTGCATTTAAGTCCTAAAACTTGTCAAATTGTTTCAAACGAGTCCTAAAATCAACGCCGTTAGCATTTTCCGTTAAAAATGCTGGCGTGGCATTTTAAATAATTTTTTTATTTTCCACGTGAATTTTTTTAATTATTTAAAAAAATTAGATTTAAAAACTAAAAAAATCAAATTTATTCTTTTTATCTTATTTTCACCAAAAACTTTTTAAAAAGTTAAAATATTTATTTAAAAAAACATTTTAATTAAAAATAATTTTTTAGTTAAAATATTTATTAAAAAACATATTTAAAAAGTTAACATTATTTTTTTAATTTATTTTTAAAAATTTTAAAATAAATTTTTTAACTTTTCTTTTTAGTTTTTGTTGAAAATAAGATAAGAATAAATTTAATTTTTTAGTTTTTAAATCTAATTTTTTTAAAAATGAATAAAAATTAATTAAAAAATAAACCTGGAAAATAAAAAATTATTTAAAATGCCATGTCAGCATTTTTAATGGAAAAGGCTAACGGCATCGATCTTAGGACTCGTTTGAAACAATTTGACAAGTTTTAGGACTCAAATACACTTTTTGCAAATTTTAGGACTGAAATGCATTTTCGTGACAGGTTGTAGGATTTCTGGATACTTATCCCTTTTTAAAAATGCGATTTTACACTTTTGAGTTTGACTTCTACTATAGTATTGAAGTCCATGGTTGATTGATGACCTACTATCAATGTATATCGATGTTTGGTGCATATTTCAAAGAAGGAATCTTGTGATCAAAAGTCTTTATGGTTCAGTCTAGTGAAACATGAGATGAAGGTGAGCATTGTGGTGTAACGACGCAATCTCGATGGCAGCCTTCATGATACGGTTTGGTAAAAGAGACGAAGAATGAAGGTTGAGAGATGTTGACACAAAAGAATACTTGGAATTAAGGGGGAGCTCCTATGTGAAGAGGAGCCCCCACACACACACAAAATATATAAACCCTATAGTCAAGCAATGTGTAATATATTTTGACAATTACAACACTTGTAATTTTGAAGATATTTGTAATATATATATATATATATATATATATATATATATATATATATATTAAACCTACTGTATGGCAATCAATTCAATTCTAAACTTTTCAATTTGACAAATTTAGTCATAAAATTTTTGATAATTTGCCAATATAATCTTTTCAGTCAATTTTTTATTGGAAATTGTGGACATGTATGTTGACTATCTTATATAACATAGTCGATGCTAAAATAACCAATTTTTATTTTTTTAAAAAAAATTATGAATTTCTAATTAGAGGATAAATAGAGGATCTAGATCCGCACTAAATAACACTCCACCTAAACTCTAGATGATAATTTGATTGTTATAAATATTTATTTTGCTAGAATTTTCTGCATATTAGTATATGTCTCTTGCAGAAATTCCTGTTGACAATAACATTTGAACAACACAATAAATATGGTCTTAAACCCGTGCAACGCACAAGCACTTCTCTAATAAAACATATAATAGTGCTGAAACTAGCACAAAGTTGAGTCTCATGACATGTGTCAGAGAAACTCTTTTGTACTTTGAAGATGACAAAACACTATGTGAACTAATATCTATCATTAAGCGTAAAGAGATCCTCTCGATACACAAGTTGATAAGCAGATAATGCTGAGAACGGGACCTCTGTGCTAAAGGAGAGTTTCCTTGATTTGCAAATGGAGAACAAGATACCAACCTGTAAGTGTTAGAATTGGAAGCAACTCTTGATTTCGCCAAACAAGCAAGGGACATGAATGAAAAAATTGTGGAGTTTGATAGAGGAAAGTCTCGTCAAAACCGAAATCCAAAGCTCGGCGGATCCAAGCGCATATGCCACGTTGGGGTCTCAAGCTGGTTCGACAATCCCACGATTCCCTCTCCGTGTCTCGTTCTTCTGCAGAGCACCTCCTCTGACGATCTTAATGAGGGATTCTCGAAGGAAATACCCAAAACCGATGGGGAAATACACCCAATTTAAAGCAACCGTCCACGCCATGCACATGCTCTTAAAGTAAACGTCCACTCCATGCACGAACTATTGAGAAAAACGATGGAGAAAATGAGTGGATTTGCTGTTCACACGACAATTGTGTTGAACATCGTGAAGCATCAAGTTCACTCCACCGATATTATGAAGTGTTAATAATCATCTTTACCATATGTTTTTCTAGATGCGGTCATACAGAATGAAATGTACGACCTTGACATATATATTTCAGATATGAAGGGAGTCCTATACTTAATGAATAGACGTCAATTAAATTGTAAACTTTATAATTTCGTCAATTGAATTTTAATATTTTTATGATGATTTGCTGATTAGCCAGTTGTGGCTAAACAGAAGAAGTGCGCAAGCAAAAGCAAGCTGTTCTTTTATTGAAACTCTCTAGTAACGCCCAATAGTGAAGATGTTATTGACTTGATACACACCAAGCCCGGGCTTGACTCAACTTGCATACCTAGTACTTGAAACTCAACTCTAACTTGATCGTGTATAAAAATTAACATTTTAGCTTAGCTCGAATATTAATATATATACTTGGACTTGACTCAATTATAATGGAGTTGTGCATGAACTTGAGCTCAAGCTCGGGTTTAACAAGCTCAAAAGGTTTTCTCAGCTCTTGTGTCTATGCGATACTACATATTCGTAAGGACTTGTATGTCACTTATTGGAATGATAGAACATTTATGAAAGAATAAGAGAAACTGGATTAGGTTAGCGAGCCCATCGATCTGAGCGTTGACGAGCTCGAGCACATTCTGACAAGATATTCAAGTAGCGCGAGCTTGACTCACTGATCTCGATTCATCCTTGTATCCGGCATGAGCTGTTCACAAGTTAACTAATTGACTTGATTTCAACCCTACCTAGGAAGAGATTGCCTTGCATAATAGTTTTTGGGAAGAGCAACTTAAGATTTATATGATTCTATGAATAATTTTTGTTCATAAATAGTTTTTCTATTTCTATTCCCCAAACAAGTTTTTGAGTAGAAATACATTTTTGATAACTACACAAAATTTGTATTTTCAGAGTAGAAAAAAAAAACATAAATTTGTTTAGTACAACCCTAAAAGTTTCTATTCCCAATTTTTTTTATTTAATTATAAAAATATCCATGGAGACTTAGGCTCCATTTGCTTCGCGAAAAATAATTTCCGGAAAAATATTTTCTAGATTTTCCGGCGTTCGTTTCACGGAAAATGAATTCCTTGGGGAAAATGTTTTCCATGAAAGAAAAAAAATCTTCTAAATTAAGGGAAAATGTTTTCCACTTTTGAAAAGTGGAAAACATTTTCCTCACTTGATCTCTCTTATCTCACACCTCTACAAATCCTTACTTTCTCCTCCCCTTTATTTTTCTTTTTTTCTTTTTTTGTTCGAATTATTTTTAATTTTCTTTTTCTTTTTTAATTCGAATTATTTTTAATTTCCTTTTTCTTTTCTATTTCTATTTCTATTTCTATTTCTTTTTTTTCTTTTTTCTTTTTGTTTCCCATTTTCTTCTTTCTTGGCTAGTCGATGGCCATTGCTAGGCGAACTTTGAGCTCGTCGATCTCAAGCTCGCGCTCTTCACTCTTACTTATCATTTTCTTTATTTATTCTACCATGCAGTTGTACATTGCTCAAGCAAAGGGCTCTACATGCTTTGCTTATTTTTTCTTTTATTTATTAGAATACAAAAGACATAGGGAGAGAACACGTCACTCAATTGGAAGATTCTCATGAGGGCTGTACATGCTTTGCTTCTTTTATCTTTTGCTTCTTTTTAAAATTCATATGAACATTTTTTAGAGTAGATAAGCATTTGGCGACAATGAGGAAACAAAGATATGAGGTAAATTTGACTGGATTTAAAGGTAAGTTCATATTTGATGGATTTATAGGTCGATAAGTGATACATACTTAAGTGGTGAAGTCTTAAAAAATATTTTCCTTATCGAACACCTGAAAATATTTTCCGAAGTATTTTCAGGTTTTAGCCAAACACTAGAAAATATTGTTATTTTCCTGGAAAATGACTTATGGGAAAATATTTTCCCGAAATAGTCTATTTTCCACGAAACGAATGGACCCTTAGATAAACTGGAGTAGTATAAGTATTTAACTTATCAAGATATTCTAAGATGGTCTTAGAATATTTGACATAATAGTTATTCAAAAATGTATGGCTGGAAATGGTAACAAAAAGTTCCACTGGTTTATAACTCGTAATATGAAAACGTTGATAGTAAATCTTTGGGCAATACAATAGATAAGTGCATAGACCTTTTAAGCTTTTTTAAGTACAAGAAGAAGAGTAAACATTATCTGGTGGAATGGGCAAGGACAAAACAACTAAGAATGGACGCGATCATCCATGGAGAAGATCGAGAATATGAGATTACGATAATCGATCCGATCACGAATTCCTCTTCCACTTCAAGATTCAAAGTGACCAAGGATAGCTCAAAGAAGATTTTCCATATTCAGATGGAATGAATAGTCTGCCACAAGCTCTTATACACCTAAGGATAGTGTTTGACCGTCGATTGATGCTGCTATAATTCGTGGTATAGGTATTCTTAAAAGTAGATAATTCATCTTAGGATTTCATGAGCAATAGTCGAAACTTTTTCAATTTTTGTTTTTTCTAGGAGACTTCTGAAATGAGAGTATAGGAACATTACATATTGGGTTCTGCTCTTCTACTCACGATCAGGTATTAGTGATTGTTATTTTTTTTTTCTCGATGCTTTGAATGAAGTTGACTGAGAATGTTTTACCTGTTCTGATGACGCAGTCCTAAACAATTAAGCTAATGCTTTCAGTTTTAAGCCATTTGAAGGCAAATCAGCACCAACACAGGCAATATCAAATACGCCGACTGCCCTTTTGCAACTTTCTTGCGTGTTGACATGTGAATTGCCAATTCGATTGCACGATCTGTACTATCATGAATGCAAGAATGAAGAACCGAACATTGATAGTAGACGATCAGAACCCAAGATATCAACCCGAAAAAGAAAAATGGCCACATGAATTATTCTGCACATCTGATCTCCCAAGTAGTTCGCATTTTTTATCTCCTAAAAGGTACAAAGCTAAAGCTTGCAGGGGACAGCTTGCAATCCTAAACTAAGCAGAAAAAAAGAAAGAAAAATTGCGGTTGAGTTCGAAATTATGTGAATTCAATGCTAATGAGAGAATTAACTGAAGCTTCTATGTCTACCTATATAACAAGCAGTCTCTGGCACTAAAGAATTTTTGCAACAATGACCTATTAGGCTACATTTAAGCTCAAATTTGTTCGAACTAGTTGTATCTTTCTAGTTCGATCTTATATTTTAACTTATGCGAACATAAACATTACACTATAAAACGGAACAATCATATTTTTTGCCTTCTGATGGACCGAGAGAAGCGACAACATTCGCAATGCGACCATCACCATTGCCACCCCACAACTACCGCATTGCCTGAGATGACCTTTTTGCTTTTGCCCTCCTTAATTAATCTTAATTAGCAGTTATCTGTCAACCATCAAACACTATCCTCAGATATCTATAGGAGCTTCCAGCAGAGTATTTATCCAATCTGAAAATGGAAAGTTCTCCCTGAGCTATCTCTGGTCACTTCAAATCTTGAAGTGGAGGAGCAATTTGTGGCTGGGTCGGTTATCGTAATCTCATACTCTCCATGGAACAGTGAAGTGCTAAAGAACCCTCCATCGTTGGCGTGGGCTTCGAAATCGGGGGATTTCCATTCCTCAATTAGGTTGTCCACGATGTCCCCGGCCGGTGTGTTGTTGAAGCTTATGTCGGCAAGAGCTGTGACATTGAAGCCGGCATACGCAGGGCCTGCAAACATTATGATCCCTTCCACAGCAGGATGGGAAAAAGCCTCCCTCAGGATCTCCTCCAAGTACTGAGCCTGCGACACCAGATAAAAAAAAAACTTTAATGCATTAGGGAGTGCCAATCCTTTGGTATTGCACTTTCAGTTTGTCACTAATCACAACTCTAGGTTGGTTCAAGACAGTACATTCTAGGATAAGGGTAGATGCCCATTATTAAGAAAATCAAATATTTTATTTAATATTGATAGGGTCAGCGGGCAAAGTTGGGCCGGCTTGTTACAGGAAGAGAAATGCTTGCCCAAGCCCGCCCAATTTTTCCCCCTTGGCCGCTTGCGTGGCCATGCATGGTTGATACCTGGTTAACTCCTGGATGCACAGACACTTCTGTGAGCCAAATGGGAACACCAGTTGTAGCCAGAATCTCCAGAGTTGATCTCATGTAAGCCAAATTTGGCTGACCACGGCCAAAATTGCCTTGTACTCCTATTCCTGCCGGGATATCTTCGTTTCCAGGGTACGAAAATATCCCCTTGAGCCTCTTCTTGTAGTTCCCCGGGCTCACCTTCTCGTCCCCACAGTACTCAATGGTGTTGTACTCATTCAAGAACATCCTCGGGGTTGGATCAAGTTTGTATGCAGTCGAGTAATATATCGAGGAAGCGTTTTTCCCGAGGTTGTCCTCAAAGAAGCTGAAGTGCAAATTCTCATTGACCACATCCCAAGCAATCAGTTTTCCTGCATATCTGGAGACAACCGAATTAATCCTCTTCTCTGCTGCTTTTCGCAAGTCCTCAGGCGACAGGGTCTTGACCCAATCAGGCTGGTACTTGGGATCGTCCCAGAAAACATTATGGCCTCGGATTGAAATGCCATTATCTTGCGAGAACTTCACCATTGCATCGGCTGTTGTGTAGTTCTCTTGGCCTTGTTTCGCCTCGGTGCTGTACCACTTCATCGCGTTGGTGAAAGTGGTGTACCTGAACCTCGAAGCGAACCAGTTTTGATAATCAGTGCTCTCGAGGATGTGGAAGTTCATACCGCACCCGAATGGGAAGCCCGGCTTGGTTTGTTTGACAAGAAATTTGGCTCCTCTGACCGCGAGTCCTCTTTTCTTCGCATAAGTTATCTGGAACCTCACTCTGCTCTTCCGTACCTGCGAGATTAAAATTCGCAACAGTTTTTTTTTTTTTTTTTTTTTTTTTTGAGCTGACTTGGGACAACTTCTGATTTCACCTTCTCTACGCTTTTATCTTGGTGAAACCTCCATTGCTTCTTCGAAAATGGCTGCAGCGCAACATTGTCGACCCATAGTTCTTTCGAGGTATTCTTGCTCTGCCACAATCAGGAATCAGAACAACATTAGCGCCCCACCTAATGTAGCTTCCAACTTTTCAGTGAAAGTATTCACACAGGTTTAATCTTGACCAAATTCAGGACGAATATGGCAAACACACTGCGCATTTACTCCCGATCGAAGGGTGAATTTCAAAAAGTACTGATTACTGGAGAAGTTAAATGTACACATGGGGGATAATAATAGCAATCATACATCAAATCTCTGATCTTGTCTAGAATTCCGTTCATTTTTCGAATGTGCTGATCTTTTAATAATCAAATAAGAAGGCATAAACTAGTTGAAGTGTGTTCTTTCAGAAGTAGATTAATCTAAAACAGTTCAGTGGCCATCACTTCACCTCGAAAAGAACATCGACAGTGCTCGAAGAATTCGCAGCAACGCCTCCTTTTAGCAAAGACCAGCACCCTTGCTCTGCCACGATGCTGCCTCCGGGGGCAAACTCGCCATCTCCAACTCCAAATACCACTGATACTGTCTCGCTTCCTTCATTGACTTGTATCCAAGCTGCGAAAATCCCTCATCGACATGAGTTATAAATCATCTTAAACTTCATCCACAGATACCGTTGCGCATTCCTTGATATTGGAGACCCGAAATTCTTTGCAAAGGGAAAAAAAAAAAAACCATTCAAGTGTCTTGTTTATGCGAACCCACAAATCACATGTTTATTGGCTTCGCATGAAGAAAATCCGACATGCACATGAAGGAAAAGTTTTTCAGATAATTACCTGAGAATGCATAGAACTTGCCCTTCTCGAGTCGAACTTTCTGAGAGACACTGTCCATGGGACGTTTCCTATTGCGTGCCACCATGAACCTGTTCTTGCTATGCGATACGCGTCCTTCAATCACTCCTTTCCCAAACACGGCCCATCCGGCGGTGCCATTACTGAACTCCGGGTTAACTATGACCCCACCGCCATACATAGTCCTCCCAGGCTCTGCCAAACACTGCTTATTGGATACATAGGGATCCCAGTTACAGTTAATTCTCATCAGTACCAAAATTACAATTTGGGCAGGAACCAAAATTTTTTGCTTAATTTCAGCGCAAATTGTTTCCTGCAGGCTTTTAGCTATTGACTTTCAGGAACCAAAAAATGGGTACTACATGAAAACTACATCATTGTACAGGATGATTCGTTTGATCATATTTCTCTCTTTGGGGCAGCGATCTTGAGTTGAAATAATTCATTCGACTTATTGATGACCATGAAAATCGAATTGGCATTCACACGTGAACATAACTCAAAACTTGCGAGTAGTGTCCAGGACATTGATCTTACCTGGGTGGTTGCCAATGCATCATATTGCACATCACTGAAGACAGCCTGGGTGATCTGCCCTGAAATGGCTAAACATAGAAATTATTTAGCTTAATCGTTCATGTCATCACCGACGTGACTAAGAAAAGCATTTGGAAAAGCTAAAACAAATCTAACAGTCAACTTTATTCAAAGTACATCAAGAAAAATCTTTGAAAAAACAACAAATCTTAAACTCTATTGAAAAGTTCTTGGAGGGATATGACATAATACTAATTATAATGCAAGTGGAATAAACTGTGAGAGAAACTAGCACCTGATCCTGAGTAGAACAACACAAATGTGAGCCAAAGAAACAGTGGCATGGTGCATACAGAGGAGCTTATCGCCTCTTTCCAGTCCGGCAATAAAAAGCCAGCCAGAGAAACCGTGTAAGGCACCAATCAGTCATGTCCAAAAGACAAAATGACTCCTGTGAATGTGAAAGCGTGCAGCAACCTAATCAATCTCAGTTCTTGCACGTCCCGTGACTCTTCTCTCGACCCCATATATATAACCCAACAAAAGACTGGCCCAGGGCTGGTCTGGAGATCTTGACAGGTAGGTGCCAACGGTGTCCAAATAAGCATTCTGTAAGTCAATAGTAAGAATGTGACTTGGATGTAGAGAGAGCATCGAGAAACGAGTAATTCTACTAAACTTGTTTGCTAAGTGATGTGATGGAGCACATGTGGATAATTCGAACAAGTGGGATATTCGAGGTTTCGCTAAACTGCTATCCTCATAGTAGATTAAAAACCGATACCCAATCATTTCTCTTTTGGGAATAATCGTTGTCATGATCGTGTATGTTCTTGTGACGCTTGGATCTATTGGAAACTAGTGGGGAGTCGAGTTTTGGGAAAGAGCTTTTCTCGTGGGCCTGTTTTTCATGAAAAGAGTTCGAGGCGTGATGGGAAAATTTTGAGGAGATGCTTCACATAAAATGGAAAGTAGTGAAGCTAATTACATGAGCTTTTAGGTAGTAGGTGGGAGAGAGATGGTTGAATGATATGGTGAACTCTGAATTAGTCCCCTTCCGACCCAAAAAAAAAAAAAAAACTAGTCCCCACCTTTAATATTGTTTTTTAGTGGGTTCAATCCAAATTTTAGAATATTTTTAAAAAATGCGATTTTACGCTTTTGAGTTTGACTTCTACAATAGTATCGAAATCGATGGTCGATTGATGGCTCACTCTCAATGTATATCGGTGTTTTGTGCCCATTTCAAAGAAGGAATCTCGTGATCAACAACAGTCTTTATGGTTCGATCAAGTGAAACGAGACATGAGATGAAGGTGGGCGTTGTGGTCTAACAACGCGATCTCGATGGTAGCCTTCATGATACGGTCTAGTAAGCGAGACTAGGAATGAAGGTCAAGAGATGTTGATATAGAAAGTTACTTGGAATTAAGGGGGAATAGAACTAAGAATGAGCTCCTACGTGAAAAGGAGACCCCACACACACATAAAATATATAAACCTTATAGTCAAGCAGTGTATGATATATTTTGATAGTTACAATGCTTGAAATTTTGAGGATAATTGTAAGAAAAAAAAACATAAGCATATTGTACGGCAATCAATTCAATTTTAAAATTTTCAATTTGATAAATTTAGTCCTAAACATTTTAATGATTTAGCAATATAATCATTTCAGCCAATTTTTGACTAAACATTATGGACATGTATGCTAATTGTCTTATATGACATAATCAATGCTAAAATAACCAATTTTTATATATTTATGTTTTAAAATTTTCTGAATTTTTTAATGAGAGGATAAATAGAGGGTCTAGATCTGCACTAAATAACACTCCACCTAAACTCTAGATGATAATTCGATTATTGTGAATATTTATTTTGCTAGAAGTTTCTACATATTAGTATTTGTCTTGCAGAAATTCCTGTCGACAATAACATTTGAACAACATAATAAATGTGGTCTTAAACCCGTCAATGCACAAGCACCTCTCTAATGAAACATATAATAGTGCTGAAATTAGCGCAAGGTTGAGTCTCATGACACATGTCGGAAAAACTCTTTTGTACGTTGAAGACGACAAAACACTATGTGAACTAATATGTACCATTAAGTACAAAGAGATCCTCTCAATACACAAGTTGATAAGCAAACAATGCTAAGAATAGGACCTCTATGCTAATGGAAAGTTTCCTTGATTTGCAAATGTAGAACAAGATATCAACCGATAAGTGTTAGAATTGGAAGCACCTCTTGATTAAACAAAGAAGCAAGGGACATGAATGAAAAAATTGTGGAGTTTGATAGAGGAAAGTCTCATCAAAACCGAAATCCAAAGCTTGGCGGATCCAAGTGAATATGCCACTTTGGGGTCTCAAGCTAGTTTGACGATCCCACGATTCCCTCTCCATGTCTCTTTCTTCTGCAGTGCACCTCCTTTGACAATCTTAGGCTACGTTTGGGAACTGCTTTCCCAAGTACCTTTGGACACCTAAAGGCCTTTCGGCCAAGTATTAGGTGTTTGGGAAGAATTTTGGAAACCCCATTGAGCCAAAGCCAGCCTTCTGAAGACTGAAAGCCCAAGGGGTGCCTTGGGCTTTCAGCTTTGGCTTTCCCCTTCATTTCACTGTTCATCTTCTTCGTTGAGCTATTCATCTTCTTCATACATTCGGATTATGCAGGCTGCTGAGGGTGGGCGATGGACTAGTGAGAGGCTGGTGATGGTAACGGTGACCGTCACCGATGGGTCATGCGACCTTCGGCGAGTATCTAGGCCGTGTGATTGAGTCGCGCAACTTAGGCGTGACCCAGATCTGGGTCGTCGGAGGTTGTACGACCTCGCGGCGACCAGATCTGGGTCGCGCCGGCACCAGAGGTCGCGTGACCTCAGGCACAACCCAGATCTAGTCGACGCGAGGTCACATGACCTCCAGCAAACCCAGATCTAGTTGCCGAGGGGTCGCACGACCTTTGGCGAACCTAAATCTAGGTTGGGCGACTTCCGTAAAGGGCTGCCGGGTGTCGCCCGACCCCAAGTGGCCCTCGCCAGAGGTCGCCCGATCCCAGGCAGCCCTCACCAATCATCTCCAAGGGCTACCTGAGGCCGGCGGCAATCGCCTGCCTCGTCGGCCAACTTTTTATTTTATATTTTAAATTTTTTTCCCTTTTTATTAATTGCCAAAGTTGTTTGTAAATTTATATCTCCAAACACTATTTTAAACAAAGGTATTTCACAATTGACTTTCAAACTACAATTTACCAAACACAATTTGCATTTTGAAAAATCCCTTTAACTCAAAGTTTTTTGTATTTTTCCAAAGGTTTTCCCCAAAATCCAACCAAACGCACTCTTAACGGGAGATTCTCAAAGGAAATACCCAAAACCAATGGGGAAGTGTGCCCAATTTAAAGCAACCGTCCACTCCATGAACTCTTGATAAAATAGATGGAGAAAATGAGTGGATTTGATGTTCACACGACAATTGTGTTGAAAATCGTGAAGCATCAAGTTCACTCCACTCATATTATAAAGTGCTAATAATCATCTTTACCACATGTTTTTCTAATGCGGTCATGCAGAATGAAAAGTACGACCTTGACATATATATTTCGGAGAAATTATCAAAAAAGTCTTAAACTTGATGTGTAGATGTCAATTTAATTGTAAACTTTATAATTTCACCAATTAAATTTTAAATTTCTTGATGATTTGCTAATTAGCCAGTTTTGGCTAAAAAGAAGAAGTGCCAGCGCACAACAAAAGCAGGTTATTTATTATTATTATTATTATTATTATTATTATTATTATTATTATTATTATTATTATTATTATTATTATTATTATTATTATTATTGAAATTGTCTAGTAATGCCCAATAATGAAGATGTTATTGAGTCAATACATGCCAAGCTCGGGCTCGACTCGACTTGCATACTTAGTACTTGAAAGTCAACTCTAGCTCGAACGTGTGTAAAAAAAAAAACATATATATATATATATATATATATATATATATATATATATATATATATATATATTTGACTCATTTATAATGGCGTTGTCACGCCTTGAACTTCGAGCGCATGCGCATCCCTTGGTGGTCGATTAAATTGCAATGTTCCCAAAACGCGTCGCCGACCCATTCATTTTATTGCACATGCAGAAGCGAAATAAACAATCTCCAGACAACAAACAAACATGGGATAAAAAAGCAAGATAACAAACTTCACAAACGCACTTTTATAAACAAACTAGGTCATATACAAAAGAGTCTAACTCAAAAATGGCCAGTGAGCTATCTAAACTCCTGGCTCTACAACCATGGGCTCTGGGTCCACCACGACACCGTCAGGGGTGTCGAGATCCATGGGATGCGTTGCTTCCCACTCCCCAGTCCCAACGGGAGGCTCATTGAAACCCAGCAAGGGACCCTCCTGACCCCCTTGAGGAAAGCTAATGAACCACGCTACAAATCAGTGAGGTACCAATTAAGGTAGACCATCATCGACCCAGACCATGGACTCAACAAGTTCTCGGGTCGAGGTAGTCCCGGGGATAGGGAAATAGGTAAACTCAAACTCCATCATATGCGAGACCACATATCGCACGTGATGTGCCTCCATCTAAGGACCTGAAAATTGTAAACCACGATTGGGTGAGACGATATCTCGGCGAGTCTACACCCTAAACCCCGATTAGGAATATAATACATCTAGAGGCAGCCTAAGCACACATCAAATGAGACTTACTTCGCCTCAGCACCTCCCTGCACATCAGTAAAGTTCATATAACATATGTATCCAGTCAATGTACTCAGTAATTGGAACACTTCAACTCACATCTCAATCAATCACGGGGGTCCCAATTATAAAGCCAAATCGTTATGACACGTCACATTCTGTGCCACACAATTTTGTCTCATAATCAAGCGTGGTCAAATCATTCATTCAAGCATTCCAATTAGTTACGACCCAACGGCCACAACCGACTCAACAGTCAGTGGTCTTCCAACATAGATGGGCGTCGTCTCGCCCCATCGAGCACTGTAACGTCTACATCTAGACGGCATTCGCGAAGGAGCATCAGCTTGGCTTCCACTGCGACCAGCATGCATTGATATGGGCCATTCCCAAAAGAGCATCTTCCGACATTAAAGCTCGTGATGGGTTCTCATAACAATCACACGCACATCTAATCCCAGCCAAGGACATCGTGCTTTGCACTCAAATGCCTCACGAAGGGGAGGAGTTCGAATCCCCTCACGGTCGCTTGGGGTCATCTCTGGGGGTGGTGGGTCCTCTCGCTTGCGTGTCCCCCCAGGTTTACTCGCCGGATGCCGGCTGTACGGGATTCCTGGGTCACAAAAAAAAAAAACACCCAATAAAATAATTGTTCGTGGGTACACAATCAGATAAAACCATAAAATGTGGTATCCTCTCTTTTGAAAATCCCACTATTTTATATAGTGCCTAAAAACATTTTTGGTAACAAAAACCAACACTCGGTATTTTTCTAATTAAACACCAAAATTCCACATTTTTGAAATAATAAATCAAAAATCATCAATCATCATTCAATTGCATAAATTAGCACTCAATTGCACAAACCGACTACACCGCTACGATTAGCACAAAATTCTAACAACTGGCTATCCCAGTATAATTTCCACTAATTAATAAATAATTAAATAAATTACAAAATAATTAAATAAAGCACTAATTAAGCTATATACACTAATCTAACCACCTATGGACTAATTAAGTTAATCTACCTAGGTTAGATGTACATAGCCTACTAAACTAACTAATCAAATAAACTAACCACCTAATTGGCCTAATTAACTAATCTAATTTAATTGAATAAGCTAACTAATTACACTAATCTCACTTAGCCTAATCTAATCATTCACTAAGCATAATTAACCCCCTAATTAAGGTTTAGGAGGTTAACTCACCGGATTAGTGAATAAACTGGTTCACGGCGACGGCGACACAAAAGTGAGCAAGACTCGGGCCTACGGCGACGCCAAGGGAGGCTTGGAAGGGCCGAAAACCAGCCAACAAGTCTCAGCCCAAGTTGAGATTTGTTGCTAAGTCGAGCTAGACTGAGGGCTAGCACAAGGAGGAGGAGGGTGGCAGATGGCTAGGCAGCGACGAGGATGGCAATTGGAATGGTAGAGGGTTGCAATGGCGTCTCGGGGACCAGCAATGATAGCTAGGGCGGGGATGGGTTGGCTCGAGGCAAACGAAGCATAGCGGACAATGGGCTCGGGACGCGCGGGACTAGAGGCACGATCGAGAGGGCTAGCAAACAGTCTCAGGCTCGGGAGCGGCTTGGATGGCAATGTGAGGCCTGGCAGCTTCGGTGAGGAGCTTTGTTAGTCTGGTTGCTCTGGAAATGAAGTCTTCAGTTGATCCAAATGAAGAAGAAGCTAAGGAAGAAGAAGAAGCTGCTGTTGGTTGGGAAGGAGGGACAAGCAATCCTCAAAGTTAAGCCGAAATATCTCAAAACTCAAGTGCAAGGCCTCCACTAGCTTCAGCCCTATCCAGTAGTCATTTTCCCTCCAAATCTTCCCCAACAAGCCAAGCTTTGATGCCCAAATGTTGCAGCCCCCCTTAGTCTTACGAATTTCACCAATTCCATCTTCAATTTCCCACCAAGTCACTCCAAATCACCTCCAATTGATGGTCAAAATGCTGAGATGGAAGCCCAAACAAATTTCCACCATTTCCATCTCCAAACAATCCAACTTGAAGGCCAAAAATCCACACCAAAATGGCCCTCCGAATTTCCCAGTTTTAAATTGTCCAATTTTGATTTTTTGCCAAAAATTCGAGCTCGTCGAAAATTATTCAAAGGATGAGTTGACATCTTAAAAATAAATCGTGACACACCAGAACTTTCAATTCCTGAAACCGGGTTCAATTTCGTGGTTAATTTCAACTAAATGTGATTTTAGCGTGACCTAACCTATCGAATAGCTTTTAGAAATTTTTAGCACATTTGACTCGTGGTCATTTATTTACGATCCACATTGTGCATCTTCGACACATTGGCGACTCTCAATTGTCGTAAAAATCTCAAGGTTTCAATTATGGGCACAGTGTACAAAATCGACAGAAAAATCGGTTTAGTGCCGTTCGACATGACTTTTGCAATTAGGTGGAATTACCCACACTTTAATTACATGCCTCTGTCAAATCGACCTATCTCCGATCTCTAATCAATTTTAACAGTACCGTATTGACCCTTGCAGATTAGCACAGTCGAGTAGTCAATTTCTAATCGAATTCTCAAGTCGGTCGCATTTATATTCCTTAATGGCTCGACCAGATAAATTAGTTACCTCATAAGTGATCAACTTAGAGAAAAAGACTATAGGTACGTTGATGAAAAGTCCAATTCTCATTATCAAGACATGGTCAAAAATTAGGATGTCACAGGCGTTGTGTATGAACTTGAGTTCAAGCTCGGGTTTAACAAGCTCAAAGGTTTACCCAGCACTTATGTCTATGTGATACCGCACATTCATAAGAACTTGTATGTCACTTATTGGAATGATAGAACATTTATAAAAGAATGATGGAAACTAGATTAGGTTAGCAAGCCCATCGAGCTGAGCTTTGATGAGCTTGAGCTCATTTTGACAAGATATTCAAGTAGCACGAGCTCGACTCGAAATCATGTGGATGTGGATTGATCTCGATTCATCTTTGAATCTGGCATGAGTTGTTAGCAAGTTAACTAATTGACTTGCTTTCACCACTACCTAGCAAGAGATTACCTTACATAACCATTTTTTGGAAGAGCAACTAATAATTTTTGTTTAGAAATATTTTTTTTTTCATTTCTATTCCTCAAATGAGTTTCTAAGCAGAAGAACATTTTTGACAACTATAAAAAAAAAAAAAAAAAAAATTATTCTCAAAGTAGAAAAAAAAACATAAATGTGTTTGGTACGACCCTAAAATTTCTATTCTAGATATTTTTTAATTAATTATAAAAATGTTAGTGAAGACTTAATAATTCATGTTTGGATAAATTGGACTCTTGTAAGGACTTAACTTATCAAGATATTTTAAGATGGCCTCGGAAAATCCAACATAATAGTTAGTCAAAGATGGATGGCTAGAATTGCTAACGAAGAGTTCTATTAGTTTATAACTCATAATATGGGGAGGTTAACAGTAAATCTTTGGGCATTATAAAAAATAAGAGTATAAACCTTTTGAGTTTTTTTAAGTACAAGAAGAAGAGCAAACGTTATCTAGTGGAATGGGTAAAGACAAAACAACTGCAGATGGAGGCGATCATAAAGTTGGTGCATTTATTTGCACATATTCATGAAACCTTCAAGTAAATGACATGAGAAATCCAAGGAACCCATATTTATTCAACTAGTATGAACACAAGACAAATGGTAATACAAAAGACTTGTTCAGAGCCAATTAATTTTCTATTAACACAGAATTGTAGATTATCTTAAAGGACGTCTCCAGTAAAATCTTAGGAGAAGAAGACGTATTCTCTCAATCAAGTCACCAAGCTATCGTGACCTAGCATTGCCCCAAAAAAGAAAAAAAAAAAAAGGCATTCAAAGATCCATATGGTAAAGCCCTATGAGATTATTCAATTTTGAATTAATTTTCATCAAAAGATTTTCACAATTTTTTAAGCTAAATTAATTCTAGACTAGAATTAACACTAAATTAAAACTAGTCAAAATCTAATTTCTAAACTCATGAATTTTCTATTTTTTATTTTGAAATATGGGGACTCGAATCGAGTCAAGAGACCAAGTTCGGATGTAAGTCTCACCCAAACCTTAAGTTGATTGTGTAAAGATGAGCATAAAGTTATGTTGAGCTTATTTCTCTAAAATGATATTATCTCTGTTTTTGGTTCCTATAATAAGAAAGTAAGTTTTTTTTTTTTACTTTTTGTTTCCATTCCAAATCTATTCATTGGCCATTGATTTATTTCAATGCATAGAAAAATTAATTGACATGCACAAACAGATTTTTGTGTTTTCTTTTTCATTTTTTCTGTTTCGAAGAATAAAAAAACAGAAAAACAAAAAAATATAAATGTTATGAAACAGGCCATTACTAATCGATCGATCAATGGCTCCAACAATCAAATTGAGTTGGAAATCTCTTCAAGTATGGCTCAAAATAGTTGTAGGGATAGATTGATGAAGTACAAAGTTTCTTCTTTATCCCTGCGATGAAGTACGGTTTCATTGTAGTCCTCCGTAGAAGGAGAGGCTCTGGAGTTAGGGGAGTGGAGTAGGCCAAATGGAAAGGCCAAACCACTGTATACCCGGATCTATTACTTCTTTTTCTCTCTTGATCTCTTCATTTTCAGTAAAAAGAAGAAGATATTTCTGCACGAGCACCCAACTTCGACATTACTTTGAGCACAACGTCCAATGCTTGTAGGGAAAATCTGTAGAAATCTCACTCGGCAATTGATTCACTCCCTCTGAACCGTTATGATTAGTCCATTTCGATCATTAGTATGCATATACATTATCTCGGGAAAATTCCCCAGTTAATTCTGGATATATTGTACCAATGTCAATTCAGTTTTTATCAATTAAGATCTAAATATTTATGCAAAAGGTATTCTTTCCAATAAGTTGTTGTCAAAATCACTAACATGGCGATCCAATCATAGGCTGTCATATGTTGCACATCAACACATCAGCAACTTTCAATGAAAAATTATTGAAAGAAATATATTATAATTTCACTTAAAAGAATGAGACTCAATTAATAAAATTAGAAAGTCTCCGATTGCATTAACATTCATATAATAAGTTTATAACTGATTAAATAATTTCACCTATGTCTACACCGATCCTCTCTGATCCATGGCCTTTTCCCCCCTCTTCAACGGGAACACTCTTTGTCGTACCCCATGTTTAAGTGCACGCCAACAATTGCCAGGTGTAACTCAAACAAGAAACACGATCCTACATAATCCTGACTTAAAGGATCATTTTGGGGCCATTAAAGTCCCGCAAGCATACGCCCTAAGTCCATCCACGCAACTTAAATTGTAAAATGAAAATGATATATTCATGAGCAGTCGACCTCCAAACATTTTTGCAGGGAATGTTGTATAGCAAGAATTTCCCATTGACGGGATGAATATAAATATGGAAAAGAGAGAATATTCTGCTTTCTATCTCGATGCTTTTATGTATTTTCTAATCAAATGTCTTAACTTTTAGTTTGTCTAATTAAGTCCTTCTATATTCAAAAACTTTCTAATTAGGCCATTTTGATGGCAAATCTGGCCAAATTCAATTGACATAGATAATCGGGCGACGTCATTTTACAATTTGGATACAATTTTTTATAATGTAAACAGTCACGTTGGCAACCATATTGGTTAGATTTTTTCCACATCATACTCCAAAGTTGTCTACATCGACTACATTTTTCCACCCATGTTCACATATTTTGATTGCCTTATATTTCTCCATCGTCCGAAAACCACGACGTCACTTGAATTTTGTCAAATTGGTGTAGGAGTGCCATGATCAAAATCCTTGTGAAAGTAGAAACATTTGATTAGAAAAATTGAAGTACATTAATATAATTACGCACAAAAGTACATGGATGAAAAATAAAAATTTATTGTCTTAAAATGAAATCAAGTATCACTTTGTCGATCATGCTTGCGAAATCTTGTACCTTCACTAGTTTCCATTTCATTTAACGCGTCTTTCCAAAACATACCTTCTGATCAAAATGCATTTCAGAATAGACCCCACAAGTTTAACTTTTTCCCGAACTCGACTCCCCCTCGATTTTCCAATATGCCCTACCGTCAGCAGATCACAACAAAAAGACCCCCATAATGTGCATACGGAGCATGAGCGTCATAAAGATTATGGTGACAAATATAGCAGAAGTCCACTTTCTTTTTGTGTCAAAAAAAGAAAATTTTCCAACATTTTCAATGGTACTTTTAGGATTCCCAATTTACCCTTCTTCTGAAATTTCAAAGAAAAATATAAAATGGGTCCCTCATAATTGATTGTCAATATGATATTTATAGATCATATAATAATTTCCCAAATAAGATATATCTAAAATTATTTTTAAAGAATATTTATGTTGCACATAGGCATTGACGGGGGTGTCACAGTCAAAAAATTGCAATCAACATATTCATCCAAGAAGGAATTCCTTCAAGACAGCAGAACTGGCAATCCAACTGTAAAAGGCAAGGAAAAGCTTGCTTGCAATTCACAAAAGTGTCTTTTTCTTTTGGCTTTATTTCCTTGAGAGCAATGCTAACTGATAAGACTTGTTAAGGGATAAGTTGGACTTTTGTTGGGTGGTGAATATCGACAAGGTATTTCAATGCCAACTCACAATTTGTCGCATCACTCCGAGTATACTTGTTTAGTGTACTAGTCTTCATACATATGCATTACCTCTTCTCTTAATGCTTTTCGAATTCATGTCACATCATATGATTTGATCTCAACAGCAACTTAGACACTGTTATCCCCTGCATTCAGTTAACACATCTGCTGAAGTATCACACATCACCTATCTATGTAGTTTGGACAAATCTTGTATTCATGTGTTCTACTTTGTGCAAGCTTTTGATTGGACAGTCCGACATCTGTCAGAACCAAATTTAGTCCCAGTGTCAGGCTCCTTGTTCATCAATTCCGTGCGAAAGAGGATATTAAAGTATTCCACGTCACTTGTACAATATGGTTTCAAGGAGGCCTTATATTTGTATAGTCACCTCCCACCTAATTTCTATGCCAATTTTGGGCTACTGCTCAGTTTGAGTATATATATATGTGTGGGTTTGAGAAAAGAGTCACGGGACATGTAAAAAACCGAGGATGATCAGCTTCATCAGGTCGCCATTTAAGGAAACGAGGATATACCTGTTTCTTGGTTGACAGGCTGTTGCATGCTTATTCGCATTCACATGAGACCTTTGCTTTTCTGACGTGATTATGATTCTTACAGGCTTTTCTAAGACTGCTCTAATTGCTGGAGCGATGAGGAGTTCACCAGGATTCAACATGTTCTTGTTTCTTTCTCTCGCATTTGCATTGCTGTCCTTAGGATCAGGTACCGATTTCTCTCGTTTATTTATATCTTCTTGAATTATTTTCTCTTGATCATTGACCTTGGAAGAGCATTTTTACTTGAGTTCGGCATCCCTTGCTCCAAGTGTTTTTTGATAAATTTTCTCGATTGTTTCAATGAAGTCGACTCTGAAATTGGTTTAGCAGTTGTAATGTAACATGGACAGTTAAGCTAATGCTTTCTTTTCAAGCCATTTCAGGGCACATCACACAGACTGTCTTCGATGATTATTATGATTCAATGGCGACAACACAGGCAAGATCAAATTCCTACGCACTATTTGCGACTTCTGAGCACGTCAACATGTGAATATCAGTTCATATTTCATGAGCACTGCTGCTAAGTCAAATTCAAGAATTTGTCCTCAAAATTGGGCGATCAGAACTCGAGATTGCCGCTCAAAAAAATGAACTAGTTGAATGAATTACTCTAATGATTTGCTGAGTGGCACAATTTCTGTGTTGCCTTGAAAAGAAATAGTTAGGAGTTTCCAGGAACGACACTAAGCAGATTATGTAATCTGAGTCTTACGTATTTAATAATAGCAGTGTTTGGCGGAGCCAGGGAGCCTTATGTATGGAGGTGGGGTCATACTGAACCCAGAGTTCATCCACGGCACTTCCGCATGGACTGTGTTTGGGCAAGGAGCAACTATATCGCGCATATCGCACACCAACAACAGGTTCATGGTGGCTCGCGATAGGAAATGCCCGTCAGACAGTTTCTCTCAGAAAGTCCAGCTCGAGAAGGGAATGTTCTACGCATTTTCCGGTAATTATGCGCTCTGCTGTTTCTAGAGAGAGTACACGTTGAAATTGTTCATGTGAAGCGGTAAATAATGTGATATGCCGGTTCACCGTTCACCGGATATACCCATATAGTTTTGTTTATTTGTGAAGAATTGCTAATTGCAACATCAAGAAATGTGAAAACGCGATTGTTGACCGAGCTAGGATGATTTGTTGCTGTCTTTGCAGCTTGGGTACAAGTAAGTCGAGGAAGCGAGACGGTATGGGTGGCGTTTCGAACTGGAGATGGTGAGTTTGTCCGTGGAGGCAGCGTCGTGGCCGAGCAAGGGTGCTGGTCTTTGCTGAAAGGAGGCATCGCTGCAAATTCTTCCAGCCCAGCTGATGTTCTTTTCGAGGTGAAGGCCATCCAACTTTCCATTACAATCTACTTCTGAATCATTGAAAAGTTGCAAGACACATGAGTGCTAATAATTCCAGGCATATGTTGATTCTGATTTTGTTGTGACAGAGCAAGAATATCTCGACAGAGATATGGGTCGACAACGTCGCGTTGCAGCCGTTCTCGAAGAAGCAATGGAGGAATCACCAAGAAGAAAGCGTAGAGAAGGTAAAACGAAAAGTTTGTATGAAGCTAGCTCGAAAAACATAAAGGACCATCGCGAACTTCGATCTCGCAGGTACGGAAGAGCACAGTGAGGTTCCAGATAACTTCTGTGAACGAAAGAGGACTCGGGGTCGGAGGAGCCAATGTTCTCATCAAACAGACCAAACCGGGCTTTCCATTTGGCTGCGGCATGAACTTCCACATCCTTGAGAGCGCCGATTACCAGAACTGGTTCGCGTCGCGATTCAGATACACCACTTTCACCAACGCAATGAAGTGGTACAGCACAGAGGCGAAACAAGGCCTAGAGAACTACACAATAGCCGACGCAATGCTGAAGTTTGCGCAAGATAATAACATTTCGATCCGAGGCCACAATGTCTTCTGGGACAACCAGAAGTACCAGCCCGATTGGGTCAAGACCCTTGCGTCCGATGATCTGCGAAAAGCAGCGGAGAAGAGGATCAATTCAGTTGTCTCGCGATACGCAGGAGAACTGATTGCCTGGGACGTGGTCAATGAGAACCTGCACTTCAGCTTCTTCGAGGACAACCTCGGCGAAAATGCTTCCTCGATGTATTACTCGATGGCATACAAGCTCGATCCGACTCCAAGAATGTTCCTGAACGAGTACAACACCATCGAGTACAGCGGAGAAGAGAAGGCGAGCCCAGGGAACTACAAGAAGAGGCTCCAGGAGATATTTTCGTACCCCGGGAATGAGGATATACCGGCCGGGATAGGAGTGCAAGGCCATTTCGGCACCGGCCAGCCAAATTTGGCTTACATGAGATCAAGCCTAGACATTCTGGCCACAACTGGTGTGCCCATTTGGCTCACAGAGGTGTTTGTGGATCCAGGAGCTAACCAGGTATCGGCATATCTTAGACAAGAGGTGATCATGCCCTGGGCAGTTCACCCGGTCCGGTGGGCCGGAAGGGCAAAATGGGCCAGGTCAGGCGAGCGACTCTCTTTTTGCGGCTGGCCCGGCCAGCTCACCTTGGCCCATTCGAACCCTATCAATTTCAGATTTGCACACTTCGATCATTTTTCAATAGGAGGAGCAGAAACATGACTTAAAGCTTTTGGCTATTGGTCAATTGAAGACTTGAGGCCACGATAAGGTCTCGAACTCGCCGTCCGGTGAGATTCAGACATTGGAAATGACACGTGGCAGCCAATGCCTGAATTCCATCGACAGGGACTTGGAGAAGCGAGTGGGGCTTTTCTTAAAACCTTCAATTGACCAAAATAAAACCTTTTATATTCTAAATTGACCAACAGCCAAAAGGTTAAGTCGTGATTTTGCACTTATCTCCGCGCAAATATGAAAAAAATTGGCACTCTACGATCCATAAAGGGATTTCTGGCATTGCAGGCTCAGAACTTGGAGGAGGTGCTCAGGGAGGCTTACTCCCATCCCGGGGTGGAAGGGATCATAATGTTCGCCGGCCCCGTGTACGCTGGCTACAATTCCATGGCTCTCGCAGACAAGAACTTCAACAACACTCTGGCCGGGGACGTTGTGGACAAGCTGATCCAGGAATGGAGATCCAAGGACCTAGAGGCTCGCGCCGATGAGGAAGGGTTCCTCAGCACTACATTGCTCCATGGAGAGTATGAGATCTCTATCACCGATCCAATCTCAAATTCCTCTTCCACTTCAAGATTTGAAGTGACCAGAGATAGCTTTAGGAAAATTTACCATTTTCACATATAATGAATTGTCAACTACAAGCTCCTATGGAGCTAGGGATAGTGCTTTTATTGTTGATTGATAGTTGCTAAGTTAAGATTCATCAGAGAGGGTAGATAAAAGGACCTTTAAATGCCAAGCATTTTATTTTTTGGTCAAAAAATGCATTGCATATGTAATTATAACCTGAAAAGATCATGTCAATACCAAGTAAATAATGTTTAGTCATTTCTCGAAAGCTTCTGCAATGTAATATCATATCATGTACCAATCCCACCGCTAATGATACCAATCGATAAAAAAGTCCAATAAGCTAACAAATCTCATCCTCTAGACGGCGAATGGTACACTTTTGTCCTTAGGTAGATGGAGTATTGTCGACATTTGATCATGAGAATGGACATTTCGAACGACATACACGTTTTAATTTGCCAGATTTCGAGATACTCTACATCACGTATGTCACGCCCCGATCCTCCGAGCGCGCGAACATCCCACTCTGGTCGATACAAATGCGACTTCCCAGGACACGTCGCCGACCCATTCAATTTTTATTATGCATGCGGAAGCGAAACAAATCCCCTGACAACAATTAACTTGGGATAGAAAAGCAGGCAATCAATCACAACAAAACAAGCTTTCTATAAACACATAGGTTTATATACAACACTGGATGGTCTACAAAATAGATAGGCTCAACAACTAGGGAAGCGTCCCATGACCAACTTGTCGACACGTTCGCCGATTCTTCAGCCTCCACCTTCCGAACTCAGGACTTCCGGTCCTCCACGACCGTCATCTAGGGACTGAAATATTATCCCACAACCGGGATGAGACTACGTCTCGGCGAGTCCTACCCTCTAAAACTCAATTAGGAGAAAATACGCCTCAGGGCGCTCTAGCCACACAAATAGGATAGTGGGCTTACCTCGCCTCAGTCCCTTTCCTGCACGTCAATACAATTCATATTCAACAATACTCGCACAAGCTGAAACTACCGACATACCCATCGGTCTATCAATTCAATCAATCCAATTGATATCATACGATCCACACATCTATCAATTCATATCATCTATTAAACCATACCATCTATTCATCCATCAATACAATTACGGCTCGCACAAGCTGAAATGGATGCAATGCTCTCACAAGTGATATAGATGGTAGCTTCCTTCATATGTTGGTATATACATAGATGATAGCTCGCACAAGCTGATATATGGATCGTTGCTCTCACAAGCTGATATATGGATCGTTGCTCTCACAAGTTGATAAACGATCATTGCTCTCATAAGCTGATAAACGATCATTGCTCTCATGGTGACATACTGATCTTTCACAAGTGACAATGATGCTCACACAAGTTTATACATATATAAACCAATTGCTCGCCAAAGCTGATAATTCAATAATAAACCAACTCATACCTCAATTCAATCAATCAATCAATCCAATCGATTCAAACTAGTCATACAAATCAATTACGGTGCTAAAAGCCAACACGGGTATTTTCAAGTTAAATACCACAACTTCATCAATATCACTCAATTCCACATTTTTGGAATTATTAACCATAATCATCAATCACTCAATTTCTCAATTTAAACATACAATTAACACAAACCGATCCATTTCTTTGCGATCAATGATTAAATTCTAACGACCGCCAAAAGATAATTTTCGAAATTATTAAATAATTAAATTTAATTCCGAAAATTAAATAATTAAGTATTATTTTATAATAATATAATATAATAAAATAATATTTATAAATTCGAAATAATTATTTAATTAAAAATAATTAATTAGGGCTTAAACTAGATTACACTAATTTAAACATACAATTAGCCCTAATTAAACATCCATTAAACTAATCACACAACTAATCTAATTTACATTAAAATAATCTAATCTAACCACCTAAACCTAATTAGACTAATCTAAACACCCCTTAAGCATCATTAACTCACTAAGCAAGAATTAGAGGATAAACTCACCGGTTTTGCGCGCCGGTGAGTTCACGGCGACCCCGACACCAAGGCAGTCGATAAACCCCAAAGCGGCGACACCAATGGAGGCCGGGAAGACACTGAAAACGGGCCTCAAAGTCTCCAAAACCTTGCTGTCTTCTGCTTCTGCTCTTGGCTGAACTGCAGAGAAGAAACCAGCAGCTTCAATGGCGAAAACGGGCCGATCGGAGCTCCGGCAAGCGGGTGGTTGGCAACCGGTGGCTCCCGGAGGTCTTGGGGGTCTTGCTGGAGGTTGGGATGGGCGGAGGAAGGACCGGAATGGGAGAAAAATGGCCGAAAACGCGAAACAGTGCAGGCTGCAGGTGGACCGACGGACCAGCGACCGGTTCCTTCACGGCGGCGCCCAGGCCGGTCGGCGGCTCCGTTCGGGACGAAATCGGTCTCGTTGGAACGGTCTGTCTCTCCCGGTCACGGTGATATGTGGCTCGTTGGATGATTCATCCGGGAAGACCACTTTTGACTCGATTCTTTGACGAAGGGTCAGCTGGAGCAGAAACTGAAGGAGAGGGAAAACGAGGAAGAGAGGAGCTCGTCCGGTTTGGAGGCCGAATGGGGGAGAGAGAGAGTGAAGTGAGGGCTGTCAAGACCCCCATAAATGCTTGCTTCAAGTTCCCATGCCAAGCCATCATCATTTTCTCTCTCTTCTCTAGCCTTTTCTCCCTACCACTAGGGGTATTTTGGTCATTTCACCTTGCACAAATTACAAATCTGACCTTGGGCTGAAATTGGTGGATGGGCCTAAGAAATGGGCTTGGCCATGAATAAGAGTGGGCTTGGAAATTGGTTGGGCTTGATTGGGCTCAAAGTTGGACCATGGGCTTTGAAAAGAAATAGTTGGTTTGGCCCAATGGGCTCACTTGCTTGACTTAGACCCATTTGGTGGCTGTCCAACTTTGGGCATAGGGCCCACACTGGCTTGGCCCGGCCCACGACCTCACGGGCTTGCTTCCTCGGTTCGAAAATCCCTTTTTCAAATGCTCGGCTTAACGGCTCGTCGATTTGTACGAAGTAGCTTCATCCAAAGTCCGTCCGGACATTCCCGATAATTCGAAGTCCAATCATAAGTTCTCTTGCCATGTCAATTTCGCCAAATGCCATTTCGGTTACAACTCAAACTGACGGGTGGCTGTGAGGATTCACGCGTGACCGACTCGTGCTAAACCACGTTCAAGACATCTCGACGCATGGACGTCCTTGATCGCATGAAATTACGGAGGATAGATTCTTATTTCAAAGTACACGATTGCGAGGATCGACATAGGGTCGTTCGTGGATTCGATAACAGTAAACGGAATCACCCGTCGTTCCATTATGTTCTGTCCGCGAATCGACTTTTAGTCGTCCTTAGAATCGGCATGCCTATCTACAGGATCGTCCTCACGTAAATCTCATGGTCAAGTCGTTTTCCCAGGTCGAGTCCTTTAGTCATACGAGTTCTATCCTCATTAGCCTTTCCCCTCAAGGTTAGTATCTCGGAGTGATCAATTCCGAGTGAGATCAACCAACAATGCATTGACGAAATTCACATCCATTCATTCCTTAGAGGACTCGAATTTCAGGATGTCACAACGTAAAAATCCCAAATCCAAAAAAAAAAAAAAAGGAACAGGTCGAAAGGTTTTTTTTTTTGGGGGGCTTTAACTTTTAGATATGTATTTAGTCTAACCAACTAAAAGATTTTAATTGGCATTTAAAATCACTCAAAAATTAAGTAGAGGTACAAAAGTTTAATGGGATATATTCACTAGAAATTTTAAAATTTGTTACAAAAGTGTAATTGAATCCTAAAACTTTTAGAATGTGCAATTAAATCTTAAAATTTGTCAAATTTGTGCAATCAAGTCATAACATTAACTCCATCCAATTTGGTTAACGGAAAATGCTGACGTGGCTTTTTTATTATTATTTTATCTCTCCTACATGGCGCTAATGTGGCTAAAACAAGCAATATAACTCCAAAACAATGTCATTTTTGGTCCAAATTTAATTTTTAATAGAAATATTAATTAAAAAAAAAAAAAAGAGCGAACCAGCCAGCAAGCCCTCACTGCCATTGTCCCACCAAGAGCCAACGATGGTGGGGTGAGGGTCACCTGTGGTCAATAGGCCTCGGCCAATGGCCAACAACCCTAGCCAATCGCAAGCGAGCCCTCATCGAGATCTCAGGTGAGGGTCGCAACTAGGGATGTGAAAAAGAACTAAGAACAACTCGAAACCAGACTAAATTGGACCAAAACCAGTGGTTCCCAAGGGAATTGGTTCAATTCGCCTCACTGGATCTAAACAAGCACACAACGTCGTCACCTCACTCAAATCTAGCAAGAGGCTAGGTGTCACAGCCCTCGCTTGTGGCTAATGAGTTACCGGCCATCACAAAGGTCTCAAGAACTAGCGTGGGGGGGGGGAGGAATAGGAAATAAAGATAATAAAAAAATGGAAAATTCTTTAAAAAATTCAAGAATTGTTCACATCAATGCCAATTGTGCAACATAAGATAGTCAGCGCTAATTGGACCACTACATTAGTGATTTCTGATCAAAATTTGCCGAAAGTATTACATTGGTAAATTGTTAAAAGGTTTATGAGTGAATTGGACAAAAAAAAAAATGTTTAAAATTGAATTGACCGCTATCCAATAGATTAAAAACTTTTTATATAATTTTTTACAGCAATTTTGTCAGGGCAAAGTTGATGGTATAATGGATTATAGAAGAAACAAGGTTGTATATACCTATCGATAAAATGGGTATGAAAAAATTATAATTATTTATCAATCAGTATGTTTTTTTATTTGTAATATGACAATAGAAGAAACGAGGGTATGATTGTATCTCATCATAGGGTACAATGGGTGATATCTTTCACATTCCTAACTTGTTTTCGGTATAACTCTAGGAATACCAAAAAAATAAAAAATAAATAAATAGTTATTCCATTCTGCAAACCAAAACGTGCAATAGCCCTTCTATTCCTATTCTACAGTATCCATTTGCAGGTGATGGTCATTTCATTCTTACCTCTTTTACCGCATAACCTATTGATAGACCTTGGGGATTAAAATATCTAATCTGGATGTTGAATAATTTCAGGACTGCGTTACATTGGGTAACTACACTAAAGAGAAGGGAAATCTACAAAGTGGGATAAGAATACCATCATCGCAGACCTCACATTACAAAAGTTTCATATTTTGTATCTCAATGTATATACTTACTATTTTTTTTAAATGCATATCATACTTTTGAAAAGTAGACTGGTTTTGGAACCACCGTAAATCACATGCAATAAACAACATTTTGAAGGGGACGGTACCCACTCATAGTATAAGTTTTTTTATTGTTGTCAAACTTACAGTTTGACCACATCTAGGTCATGTCCCATTAATTTCGCCCTAGATATCTCCTCAAAGGAAAATTATAAAAAGTTAATTGTTTATCCTAAAGTCCTTAACCAACTTATTTGCATATATGATTTCCCAATATAATCCCAAAAACATGCAAGCTACAGGGCACACAGACCTGCGAGTTTTACCTAATTACAAAATTTATGACCGATTAGATAATTCCACCTATGCATACCTACACCGATCCCCTCATATACGTGCTTTTTCCCCCTCTTTTCAAGTGGAACCCTTTCTGTCGTGCTCCATGTTTAAATGCACGCCAACCATTGCCAATGTATCGAGTTCAAAAAAAAAAAAAAACCATTGCCAATGTGTAAAACAAGGAACAGGATTTTACATCCTGACTTGAAGGATCATCTTGGGGCTAATTAAAGTCCACAGGCACACGCCCTAGGTCCCTCCACACAACTTAAATTGTGAAAATGAAAATGATCTATGCATGAGCATGGCCTCCAAGCATTTACAATTCCAGGGAACGATTATTACTCTTCAAAAAAATTGCTTGGGATCAGGCTAGGTAAGATTGGATGTATTGGAGTTGGACTAGAAATCCATAATTTTTTGGATTTGTTCTTCGAAAGCGTTTCTTGTGGGCATTGTTTTTACAGCAAATGTTCCATAGCAACAATCTCCCATTGATGGGATGAATAAAAATGTGGAAAAAAAGAAAAAATTTCAATTTTTAATGAGAACCAAACTGAAAAAACTGAATTTTCGATTCAATTCAGTTTGGTTTTTAGTTCGGTTTTTGACACCCCTAACCCCATGTTTAAGTGCACGCCAACCATTGCCAAGTGTAACTCAAACAACACGATCCTACATAATCCTAACTTGAAGGATCATTTTGGGGCCATTAAAGTCCCACAAGCATTCGCCGTAAGTCCATCCACACAACTTAAATTGTAAAATGAAAAAGATCTATTCATGAGGAGTCGACCTTTAAGCATTTTTGCAGGGAATGTTGTATAGTAACAATTTCCCATTGATGGGATGAATATAAATATGGAAAAGAGAGAATATTCTTCTTTCTATCTAGATGCTTTTACGTATTTTCTAATCAAATGTCTAAACTTTTAGTTTGTCTAATTAAGTCTTTCTATATTCACAAATTTTCAATTAGGACATTCTGATGGCAAATCTGGCCAAAGTCAATTGACATAGATCGTCAGGTGACGTCATTGTACAATTTGGATACAATTTTTTATAATGTAAACATCCACGTTGGCAGCTATATTGGATAGATTTTTTCCACATCCGAAGTTGTTTACATCAACTAAATTTTTCCACCCACGATCGCATATTTGGATTGCATTATATTTCTGCATCGTCCAAAAATCACGATGTCACCTAAATTTTGTCAAATTAGTGTAGGAGTGACATGATCAAAATCCTTGTGAAAGTAAAAACATTTGATTAGATAAATTGAAGTACATTAATATGATTAGGCGCGAAAGCACATGGATGAAAAATAAAACTTATATCGTCTTAAAATGAAATCAAGTATCACTTTATCGATCATGCTTGTAAAATCTGGTACCTTCACTAGTTTCCATTTCATTTAACGCGTCTTTCCAAAACTTACCTTCATGACTCAATATGCTTTTTCAGAGTAGATCCCACAAGTTTAACTTTTTCCCAAACTCGACCCCCCCTTAATTTTCCAATATGTTCTACCGTCAGCAGATCACAACAAAAAGAACCCCATAATGTGCATACGGAGCATGAGCGTCATAAAGATTATGGTAACAAATATAGCAGAAGTCCACTTTCTGTTTGTGTCCAAAAAAGAAAATTTTCCAACATTTTCAATGGTACTTTTAGGATTCCCAATTTGCCCTTCTTCTGAAATTTCAAAGAAAAATATAAAATGGGTCCTGCATAATTGATTGTCGATATGATATTTATAGATCGTATAATAATTTCCCAAATAAGATATATCTAAAGTTTATTTTTAAAGAATATTTATGTTGCACATAGGCATTGCCAGGGTGTCACAGTCAAAAAATTGCAATCAACGTATTCATCCAAGAAAGAATTCCTTCAAGACAGCAGAACTGGCAATCCAACTGTAAAAGGCAAGGAAAAGCTTGCTTGCAATTCACAACAGTGTCTTTTTCTTTTGGCTATATTTCCTTGAGAGCAATGCCAACTGCTAAGACTTGTTGAGTGATAAGTCGGACTTTTGTTGGGTGGTGACTATCGGCAAGGTATTTCAATGCCAACTCGCCATTTGTCGCATCACTCCGACTATACTTGTTTAGTGTACTGGTCTTAATACATATCTATTACCTCTTCTCTTAATGTTCTTCGAATGCACGTCACATCATATGATTTGATCTCAATAGCGACTTGGACACCGTTATCCCCCGCATTCGATTAACACATCTGCCAAAGTTTCACACATCACCTATCTATATAGTTTGGACAAATCTCATATTCATGTGTTCTACTTTGTGCAAGCTTTTGATCGGACAATCCAACATCTATCATAACCAAATTTCGTCCCAGTGTTAGGTTCCTTGGTCGTCAATTCAGTGCAAAAGAGGGTATTAAAGTATTCCACGTCACTTGTACAATATGGTTTCAAGGGGCCTTATATTTGTACAGTTTCCTCTCACTTAATTTCTATGCCAATTTTGGGCTACTGCTCAGTTTGAGTATTTATATATGTGGGTTTGAGAAAAGAGTCACGGGACGTGTAAAAAACCGAGGATGATCAGCTTCATCAGGTCACCATTTAAGGAAACAAGGATATACCTGTTTCTTGGTTGACAGGCTCTCGCATGCTTATTCGCATTCACATGAGACCTTTGCTTTTCTGACGTGATTATGATTCTTACAGGCTTTTCTAAGACTGCTCTAATTGCTGGAGCGATGAGGAGTTCACCAGGATTCAACTTGTTCTTGTTTCTTTCTCTCGCATTTGCATTGCTGTCCTTAGGATCAGGTACCGATTTCTCTCGTTTATTTATATCTTCTTGAATTATTTTCTCTTGATCATTGACCTTGGAAGAGCATTTTTACTTGAGTTCGGCATCCCTTGCTCCAAGTGTTTTTTGATAAATTTTCTCGATTGTTTCAATGAAGTCGACTCTGAAATTGGTTTAGCAGTTGTAATGTAACATGGACAGTTAAGCTAATGCTTTCTTTTCAAGCCATTTCAGGGCACATCACACAGACTGTCTTCGATGATTATTATGATTCAATGGCGACAACACAGGCAAGATCAAATTCCTACGCACTATTTGCGACTTCTGAGCACGTCAACATGTGAATATCAGTTCATATTTCATGAGCACTGCTGCTAAGTCAAATTCAAGAATTTGTCCTCAAAATTGGGCGATCAGAACTCGAGATTGCCGCTCAAAAAAATGAACTAGTTGAATGAATTACTCTAATGATTTGCTGAGTGGCACAATTTCTGTGTTGCCTTGAAAAGAAATAGTTAGGAGTTTCCAGGAACGACACTAAGCAGATTATGTAATCCGAGTCTTACGTATTCGATTATAGCAGTGTTTGACGGAGCCAGGGAGCCTTATGTATGGAGGTGGGGTCATACTGAACCCAGAGTTCATCCACGGCACTTCCGCATGGACCTTGTTTGGGCAAGGAGCAACTGAATTGCGCATATCGCATACCAACAACAGGTTCATGGTGGCTCGCGATAGGAAACGCCCGTCAGACAGTTTCTCTCAGAAAGTCCAGCTCGAGAAGGGAATGTTCTACACATTTTCTGGTAATTTTATGCGCTCTGCTGTTTCTAGAGAGAGTACACGTTGAAATTGTTCATGTAAGCCGTAAATTATGTGATGTGTCGGTTCACCGTTCACCGGATGTACTAGTATAGTTTTGCTTTTTTTGTTTTTTTTTTTCTTTTCCAGACTCGTATAGTTTTGTTTATTTGTGAAGAATTGCTAATTGCAACATCAAGAAATGTGAAAACGCGATTGTTGACCGAGCTAGGATGACTTGTTGCTGTCTTTGCAGCTTGGGTACAAGTAAGTCAAGGAAGCGAGACGGTATCGGTGGCGTTTCGAACTAGAGATGGCGAGTTTGTCCGTGGAGGCAGTGTCGTGGCCGAGCAAGGGTGCTGGTCTTTGCTGAAAGGAGGCATCGCCGCGAATTCTTCGAGCCCAGCTGATGTTCTTTTCGAGGTGAAGGGCATTTAACTTTCCATTACAATCTACTTCTGAATCATTGAAAAGTTGCAAGACACATGAGTGCTAATAATTCCAGGCATATGTTGATTCTGATTTTGTTGTGACAGAGCAAGAATATCTCAACGGAGATATGGGTCGACAACGTTGCGTTGCAGCCGTTCTCGAAGCAGCAATGGAGGAATCACCAAGAAGAAAGCATAGAGAAGGTAATACCAAAAGTTTGTATGTAGTTCGTTCGAAAACATAAAGGACCGTCGCGAACTTCAATCTCGCAGGTACGGAAGAGCACAGTGAGGTTCCAGATAACTTCTGGGAACGAAAGAGGACTTGGGGTCGGAGGAGCCAATGTTCTCATCAAACAGACCAAACCGGGCTTTCCATTCGGCTGCGGCATGAACTTCCACATCCTTGAGAGCGCCGATTACCAGAACTGGTTCGCGTCGCGATTCAGATACACCACTTTCACCAACGCAATGAAGTGGTACAGCACAGAGGCGAAACAAGGCCAAGAGAACTGCACAATAGCCGACACAATGCTGAAGTTCGCGCAAGATAATAACATTTCGATCCGAGGCCACAATATCTTCTGGGACAACCAGAAGTACCAGCCCGATTGGGTCAAGACCCTTGCGCCCGATGATCTGCGAAAAGCAGCGGAGAAGAGGATCAATTCAGTCGTCTCGCGATACACAGGAGAACTGATTGCCTGGGACGTGGTCAATGAGAACCTGCACTTCAGCTTCTACGAGGACAACCTCGGGGAAAATGCTTCCTCGATGTATTACTCGACAGCATACAAGCTCGATCCGACCCCGAGAATGTTCCTGAACGAGTACAACACCATCGAGTACAGCGGGGACGAGAAGGCAAGCCCGGGGAACTACAAGAAGAGGCTCCAGGAAATATTTTCGTACCCCGGGAATGAGGATATACCGGCCGGGATAGGAGTGCAAGGCCATTTCGGCACTGGCCAGCCAAACTTGGCATACATGAGATCAAGCCTAGACATTCTGGCCACAACTGGTGTGCCCATTTGGCTCACAGAGGTGTCTGTGGATCCAGGAGCTAACCAGGTATTGGCATATCTTAGAAAAGGGGTGATCATGCCCTTGGCAGCTCGCCCGGTCCAGTGGCCCCGGAAGGCAAAATGTGCTGGGTCAGGCGAGCGATTCTGTTTTTGCGGCTGGCCCGGCGCACTCACCTTGGCCCATTCGAACTCTATATTTGCACGTTTCGATAATTTTTCAATAGGAGAAGAGTATAAACGTGACTTAAAGTTTTTGGCCATTAGTCAATTGAAGACTTGAGGCCATGATAGGGTCTTGAGCCCGCCGTCGATGGAATTTAGCCATTGGAAATGACGCATAGCAACCGATGCCTGAATTCCACCTAGGGAGACCTCGAAGAGCGAGTTTGGAGCTTTTTTTAAGACCTTCGATTGAACAAAATGAAACATTTATATTCTCAATTGACCAATGGTCAAAAGGTTAAGTCGCGATTTTGCACGTATCACCTTTTATTTCAATGAATGAAAGTGCAAATATAAAAAAATTGGTACTCTACAATGCATAAAGGGGTTTCTGGGATTGCAGGCTCAATACTTGGAGGAGGTCCTCAGGGAGGCTTACTCCCATCCCGGTGTGGAAGGGATCATAATGTTCGCCGGCCCCATGTATGCCGGCTTCAACTCCACGGCGCTCGCGGACATGAACTTCAACAACACGCTGGCCGGGGACATCGTGGACAAGCTGATCCAGGAATGGAGATCCGAGGACCTGGAGGCTCACGCCAATGAGGAAGGGTTCTTCAGCATTACATTGCTTCATGGAGAGTATGAGATCACTATCACCGATCCAATCTCAAATTCCTCTTCCACTTCAAGATTTGAAGTGACCAGAGATAGCTTCAGGAAAATTTACCATTTTCACATATAATGAACTGTCAGCTACAAGCTCCTATGGAGCTAGGGATAGTGCTTTGATTGTTGAGTGATAGTTGCTAAATAAAGATTAACCAGAGAGGGTAGACATAAGGACCCTTAAATGCTAAGCATTGTCTTCTTTTGGTCGAAAAATGCGTTGCATATGTAATTATGACCTAAAAAAGGTCATGTCGATACCAAGTAAATAATGTTTAGCCATTTTTCGAGCGCTCCTGCAATGTAATATTGCACCATGTACTGTTCCCTCCGCTGATGATACCAATCAATAAAAAAAAGGCCAATAAGCTAATAAATTTTATCCTCTGGACGGCGAATGGTACATTTTTGTCCTTAGGTATTGTAAACAGAGTATCGTCGGCAACTGATCATGAGAATGGACCTTTCGCACAACATACACGTTTTAAATTTGCAAGATTTCGAGATACTCTACATCAGTAAAAATCCCAAATCTAAAAAACAAGGAACAGGTCGATTTTTTTTTTTTTTTTTGACTTTGACCTTTAGATTTAGTCTAACCAATTAAAAGCTTTTAATTGGCATTTGAAATCACTCAAAAATTAAGTAGAGGTACAAAATATATAATGGGATATATTCACTAGAAATCTTAAAACTTATTATCAAAGTATAAATAAATCCTAAAACTTTCGGAATGTGCAATCAAATCCTAAAATTTGTTAAATTGGTGCATTCAAGTCATTCCATAAACTCTCCTACGTGGCACTAATGTGGCTAAAAAAATTAAGATAACTCCAAAATGATGTCATTTTGGTCCAAATTTAATTTTAATATAAATATTAATTTAATTATTGTTTTTTTTTTTTTTAAAAGAGCGAACTAGCTCGTAGGCCCTTGCTACCGCTATCCCACCAAGAGCTGATGATGGTGGGGCGAGGGTCAAATGGTTAATAGGCCTCGGTCAATGGCCAACGACCCTAGCCAATCGCAGGCGAGCCCTTATTGAGATCTCTAGCGAGGGTCACAATTCGAGATGTGCAAAAAAATCGAGAAGAGCTAGGAACCGGCTGTTCCCAAGGGAATTGGTTCTCCTTGCCTCGTTGGATCTAGACAAGCTCACAATGCCATCGCCTCGCTCAAATCTAGCAAGAGGCTAGGGTGTCGCAGCCCTCGCTTATGGCCGGTGAGTTACCAGCCATCACCTAGGTCTCAAGGCCCACTAGGGGGAAATAGGAAATAAAGATTAAAAAAATGGAAAATTCTTTAAAAAAAATTCAAGAATTGTCCATATTAATGCCAATTGTATCACATAAGATAGTTAGCACTAGTTGGACCATTACGTTAGTGATTTCTAACAAAAATTTGTCGAAATGACTACATTGATAAATTGTTAAAAGTCTTAGTAGTGAATTGAGCAAATCAAATGTTTAGAATTGAATTGACCGCTATCCAATGAATTTAAAACTTTTTATATAATTTTTAAAGCAATTTTGTTTGGGCAAAGTTGATGGTATAATGGGTAATAGAAGAAACATGGTTTCTATACCCATCAATAAAATGGGTATGGAAATACCATAATTATTTATCAATCAGTATGTTTTTTTATTTGTAATAGGACAATAGAAGAAAGGGTTAACACCCTAAAAAGTCCCAAATTAATATAGGTGTGACAAATTTACCACAAATTAATTTTTTAACTACAAAAAACTCCAAATCGATACACCTTTGATAAATTTACCCCAAACTAGTACACTTGTGATAAATTTACCCTATATGAAATTTTACTGTCAAATTAGAAAGTTGAATAACACGTGACAGTTGACTAGTGTACCAATTTACAATTTTACTCTCCGTTTGTCACATTTATACAATTTTTTTTGGTTTTTTGTGGTATTAATCCAATTTAACAGAGGGTATATTTGTCACAAGTGTGCCGGTTTTGGGTTTTTGGCGATTAAATAAATTGGTTTGAGATAAATTTGTCATAAATATACTAGTTTTGGGTTTTTTATGATCAGCTGGCATAAGGTTATCACAAAAGTACCAGTTTGGGGTTTTTCATAGTTAAAAAATTAATTTGAAGTAAATTTGTTACACGTGTATCGGTTTGGGATTATTCAGGAAGAAACTAGGTTTTGATTGTATCTCATTAGAGGGTACAATGGGTAATATCTTTCACATTCCTAACTTGTTTCCCGTGTAACTCTAAATATACCAAAAAAGACATAGTTATTCCATTCTGCAAACCAACCGTGCAATAGCCCTTCTATTCCTATTTTACAGTATCCATTTCCTTGCGATGGTCATTTCATTCTTACCTCTTTTACCCCCATAATCTATTGATAGACCTTGGGGGTTAAAATATCTACTATGGGTGTTGAATAATTTCAGCACTCCGTTACATTGGGTAACTACACTAAAGAGAAGGGAAATCTACGAAGTAGGATAAGAATCCCATCTTCGCAGACCTCACATTACAAAAGTCCCATATTTTGTATCTCAATATATATATTTACTATTTTTTTGAAAAATGCATATCATACTTTTGAAAGGTAGACTGGTTTTGGAACCGCCGTAAATCACATGCAATAAACTACATTTTAAAGGGAATGGTACCCACTCAAAGTATAAGTTTTTTATTGTTGTCAAACTTACAGTTTGACCACATCTAGGCCATGTCCCATTAATTTCACCCTAGATATCTCCTCAAAGCTAAATTATAAAAAGTCAAGTATTTATCCTAAAGTCCTTAACCAACTTATTTGCATATATAATTTCCCAATATAATTCCAACAATATGCAAGCCACAGGGCACATTCACGTGCGAGCTTTACCTAATTACAAATATCTAATTCTTGTGCAAATTTTGGTAATGCACTTCTAATTTTTCTTATATTCTTATGCATAATTCTTCAATGAACTTATGCACCCGAAGAATTGCTTGTATTGATATTGCTATTCAATCAAAAATGCAATTTTATGTCTCATTTTTTCTTTTAAATGAGAGGATAAACCGAGGGTCTAGATCCACACTAAATAAGAAATCACCTAAACTCTAGGGGATATTTTGATTGTTGTGAATATTTACTTTGCTATAATTTTATGCATATTTGTATATTTGTCTCGTGAAGATTACTATCCACACTGACATTTAGAATAACATAAGAAATATGATCTTAAACTTGTGCAATGCATGAGCATCTTACTAGTAAACATATAATAGTGCTAAAACTAGCACTTGACACGAGGTTGCGCCTCGTGACATGTGTTAGAAAAACTCCTTACCTACTTTGAAGATGACTAAACACTTTGTATGAACTAATATATATATATATATATAATTAAGTGCATAAAATATCCTCTCGATACACAAGTTGATAAGTAGATGATGTTAAGAATGGGACCTCGGTGCTATTGGAAGGAGAAGGAGATACTAACCAATAAGTGTTATAATTGGAAGCACCTCTTGATTTCGACAAACAAACGAGAGACATGAATGAAAAAGTTGTGGAGTTTGATGAAGGAAAGTGCCGTCAAAACCAAAATCCAAAGTTCAGCGGATCTAAGCAAAAATACCACTTTGGCGTCTCAAGCTGGTTCGACGATCCCATGATTCCCTCTCCGTGTCTCTTTCTTCTGCAGAGTACTCCTCCGACAATCTTGATGAGGGATTCTCAAAGGAAATACCCAAAATTGATGGAGAAAATGCACCCTTTTTAAATCAACCGTCCAACACACCATGCACGTGCTATTAAAGTTAAAGTCCACTCCACCTATATTATAAAGTGTTAATAATCACTTTTAAAACATGTTTTCTAGATGCAGTCTTGCATAATGAAAATTACAACCTTGACACTTATATTTCAGAAAATTATCAACAAAAAAAAAATCCTAAAACTAATGTATAAATATCAATTTAGTATTAAATATTTTTATTTTATCAAATGAGTCATAAATTTGTCTGTGATGGAAAATTTAAGTCTCCAGGCGTGTGCCTGGTGACTTTAATTCTCCTCATATCCATGCTTTTTCCCCCTCTTTTCAAGTGGAACCCTCTTTGTCGTACTCCATGTTTAAGTGCACGCCAGCCATTGCCAATGCGTAAGACAAGGAACAGGATCCAACATCCTGACTTGAAGGATCATCTTGGGGCCAATTAAAGTCCCCAGGCACACGCCCTAAGTCCCTCCTCACAACTTAAATCGTGAAAATGAAAATGATCTATACATGAGCATGGCCTCCAAGCATTTACAATTCCGGGGAACGATTATTACTCTTCAAAAAAATTGCTTGAGATCAGGCTAGGTAAGATTGGATCTATTGGAGTTGGACTATAAATCCATAATTTTTTGGATTTATTCTTCGAAAGCGTTCCTTGTGGGAATTGTTTTTACAGGGAAAGTTCCATAGCAACAATCTCCCATTGATGGGATGAATATAAATGTGGAAAAAAAAGGAAAATATCTACTTTTTGTCCCAATACTTTTACGCATTTTTCTAATCAAGTCTTTGAATTTTTAGTTTGTCTAATTAAATCCTTTTACTTTCACAAACTTTCTGATCAGATCACTCTAACGCCAAATTTGGACAAACTCAACTGACATGGGGTCCGTTTGGTTCGGCTTTGGGGAAATGCCCATGGGAAAATGCAAATACTTTTGAAGTAAAGGAATTTTCCGAAATGCTAGACTGTTTGGTAAACTATAACTGAAAAGTGCTTTAGGGAAATACAAAACTGTTTGGTAAACATATATTTGAAAAACCCTTTAGTGTGACCAAATTAAGTATTTTAGTTTTAGTATGTTTAAAATTGCAAAAAAGAAACAATGACTATATAGCATTTTACATTTTCATGTTGAAAGTAATGTAAAAGATATATATTAGTAAATTTATTTAAAAATTATATTAAAAGAATTTGATTATAGGTTAGATGCAAAGCTCAATTTTTGGCCTATGGTTCTTTTAGGTTTGTTTTCAACTTTGAATAATTTTTTTTAATTATTGTAGTATTAATCATATTCGTTAATTAATGATCATTCTAGTGTATTGATAAAGAGTTGGGCCATTGATTGTCAAAAGATAAAATGACAAAAAAAAAAAAAGAAGAAGGTGAACCCAACATTTGCAAAGGGTTTTTATTTTTTTTAAATAAAAATAAAATCAGATAAAACTCCATCGCCGATCAATAGCGGTTGAGGTGTGGGGAAGATGATCAGTTTAAAAAAAAAGTCAACGGATGAATAATAGAGGTGAACTTGCATTTCCGAAATCTTTGAAAGCCCAAAGCAAGTCCCCACCTGCTTTGGGCTTTCAACATTTCAAAAGCCAGCATTTGGATACCTCCAAATGTTGAACCAAACACCTAATTTTTTTCTCAAGGAGCTTTCGGGGCTGAAAACCCCTTGGGAATGCTAAACCAAACGGGACCATGGACCGTTGGGGGAAATGTCCACGTTGGCATCCATATTGGCTAGATGCTGTCCAAGTCATACTCCGAAGTTGTCTACATTGACTGAATTTTTCCTCTAGGATCACGTATTTTAACTGCATCATACTTTCGTAGCATCCGACGAACACGTCACCTGAATTTTGTTGGATTGGGTGTAGGAGTGACATGATCAAAATACTTGTAAAAGTAGAAGCATTTGATTGGACAAATTAAAATTACATTGACTTGATTAAAAAATGAGCAAAGTACACAGATGAAAAATAAAGATTTTTTATCTTAAAATAAAATCAAGTATCACTTTATCGATCATGCTTGTGAAATCATGTATCTTCACTAGTTTCCATTTCATTTAACACGTCTTTCCAAAACTTAACTAGATAACTCGAAATGCTTTTCAGAATAGACCCCACAAGTTTAACTTTTTCCCAAACTCGATCCCTCCTCGATTATCCGATATACCCTCCCATCACGAGATCATAACAAAAAGGCCCCTTTAATGTGCATACGGAAGCATCAGCGTCATAAAGATGATGGCAACAAATATAGCAAAAGTCCACTTTCTTTTGTGCCCAAAAAGAAAAATTTCCATCATTTTCAATGGTAGTTTAAGGATTGCAATTTGTCCCTTCTTCTGAAATTGCAAAGAAAAATATAAAAGGGTCCCGCGTAATTAATTGTCGAGATAATATTTATAGATCCTGTGTCAGAGTCAGAAAATTGCTGGGGTGTATATATCTAAAATTTATTTTTAAAGAATATTTATGTGACGTATAGGTATTGATGGGGTGTCACAGTCAGAAAATTGCAATCAACGTGTCACAGTCAGAAAATTGCAATCAACTTCATCCAAGAAAGAATTCCTTCAAGATAGCAGAGCTGGGCAATCCAACAGTAAAACGGAAGGAAAAGCTTGCTTGCAATTCACAGCAGTGTCTTTGTCTTTGGGTTATATTTCCTTGAGAGCAAGCTTAACTGCTAAGAGTTGTTGAGTGATAAGTTAGACTCTTGTTGGGCGGTGAATATCGACAAGTTATTTCAATGCCGACTCGCAGTTTATCGCATCATTGTGAGTGTACTTGTTATGCGAACCGGTCTTCATATTTGTGCATGATCACCCCTTTTCTTAATGCTCTTCAAATTCACATCACATCATATAATTTGATCTCAGCAGTAATGTGGACACTGTTATCCCCGGTATTCAATTAGAACTTTTGCCAAAGTATCGCACATCACCTACCTATGTAGTTTCGATAGGCCTCATATTCATGTATACTCCTTCAAGCAAACTTTTGATTGGACATTATGACATGTATTAGAACCGGATTTTGTCCCGGTATCAGGTTCCTTATTCATCAATTTCGTGCAAAAAAAGCGTATTAAAGTATTCCGCGTCACTTGTATAATGTAGTTTCAAGGGGGCATATATTTATGGGTTTGAGAAAAGAGTCACGGGACATATAAAAAACTGAGGATGATCAGCTTCATCAGGTCACCATTTCAGGAAATGAGGATATACCTGTTTTAGGTTGACAGGCTGTTGCATGCTTCTTCGCATTCACATGAGACCTTTGCACTTCTGACATGACTATGATTCTTCCAGGCTTTTCTAGGACTGCTCCAATTGCTGGAGCGATGAGAAGTTCACCAGGATTCAACATGTTCTCGTTTCTCTCTCTAGCATTTGCATTGCTGTCCTTAGGATCAGGTACCGGTTTCTCTCGTTCATTCCATCTTCTCAAATTGTTTTCGCTTGATCATTGACCTCGGAGAGCATTTTTGCTTAAGTTTTAGCATCCCTTGCTCCATGTGTTTGATAAATTTTCTTGATTGTTTCAATGAAGTTGACTGTGACATTGGTTTACCAATTGTAATGTAACATGGACAATTGAGCTAATGCTTTCTCTTTGAAGCCATTTCAGGGCAAATCATGCAGACTGTCTTCGATGATTATTACGATTCATTGGCGACAACACAGGCAAGATCAAAATCCTACACACTATTTGCCACTGTTGAGCACATTCGTATTTCATGAGCACTGCTGTTGAGTCAATTCAAGAACTCGTCCACGAAATTGGGCGATCAGAACTCGAAATTGCCATCTGAAAAACGAACAAGTTGAATGAACTACTCCAGTGATTTGCTGACCGGCGCAATTTCATTGTGGCCTTGAAAAAGAAATAGTTAGAGTTTCCAGGAAAGACACTGAGCAGATTCTGTGATCGGCGTCTTACGTATTCGATTATAGCAGTGTTTGGCAGAGCCAGGGAGTCTTATGTATGGAGGTGGGGTCATACTGAACCCGGAGTTCATCCACGGCACTTCCGGATGGACTGTGCTTGGGGAAGGAGCGACCGAAGTGCGCATATCGCATACCAACAACAGGTTCATGGTGGCACGCGATAGGAAACGCTCAACAGACAGTTTCTCTCAGAAAGTCCAACTCGAGAAGGGAATGTTCTATGCATTTTCCGGTAATTACTCGATCTGCTGTTTCCAGTGAGAATGGTTACGTCGGAGCTGTTCATGTGAAGCCGTAAATTATGTGATCTGTGGGTTCCCCATTCACCCGATATACTTGAATAGCGTTTTGTTTATTTGTGAAGAATTGCTAATCGCAGTATCTCGAAATGTGAAAATGCGATTAATGACGAAGCTAGGATGATCTGTTGCTGTTTGCGCAGCTTGGGTACAAGTCAGTCAAGGAAGCGAGACGGTAGCGGTGGTGTTTCGAACTAGAGATGGTGAGTTTGTCCGTGGAGGCAGTGTCGTGGCTGAGCAGGGGTGCTGGTCTTTGCTGAAAGGAGGCATCGCCGCGAATTCTTCGAGCCCAGCTGATGTTCTTTTCGAGGTGAAGCTCCTTCAACTTTTGGTTACAATCTACTTCAGAAAGACGAGAATTCGACTGAGTTAATGCTGGTCTAGTGTATTCTTTTGTTCGTCTGGATCAATGAAAAATTGCAAGGTACATGAGTGCTTATAATTCCAGACATATGCTGATTCGGATTTTGTAATGGCAGAGCAAGAATACCTTGACGGAGATATGGGTCGACAATGTCGCGTTGCAGCCGTTCTCGAAGAAGCAATGGAGGAATCACCAAGAAGAAAGCATAGAGAAGGTAACATGAAAAGTCTGTGCCAAGTTAGTTCGAAAAACTTGAAGGACCGTCGCGAACTTCGAACGATCTCGCAGGTACGGAAGAGCACAGTGAGGTTCCAGATAACTTCTGCAAACGAAAGAGGACTCGGAGTCGGAGGAGCCAATGCTCTCATTAAACAGATCAAACCAGGCTTTCCATTCGGGTGCGGCATGAACTTCCACATCCTCGAGAGCGCCGATTACCAGAACTGGTTTGCATCGCGATTCAGATACGCCACTTTCACCAACGCAATGAAGTGGTACAGCACGGAGAAGGAACAAGGCCAAGAGGACTACTCAGTGGCCGACGCAATGCTGAAGTTCGTGCAAGATAACAACATTTTGATCCGAGGCCACAATGTCTTCTGGGACGATCCCAAGTACCAGCCCGATTGGGTCAGGACCCTTTCGCCCGATGATCTGCAAAAGGCGGCAGAGAAGAGGATCAATTCTGTCGTGTCGCGATACGCAGGAGAACTGATTGCCTGGGATGTGGTCAATGAGAATCTGCACTTCAGCTTCTTCGAGGACAACCTAGGGGAAAATGCTTCCTCGATGTATTACTCGATGGCATACAAGCTTGACCCGACCCCGAGAATGTTCCTGAATGAGTACAACACCATCGAGTACAGCGGGGACGAGAAGGTGAGCCCGGGGAACTACAAGAAGAGGTTCCAGGAGATATTTTCGTACCCTGGGAACGAGGACATACCGGCTGGAATAGGAGTGCAAGGCCATTTCGGCGCCGGCCAGCCAAACTTGGCATACATGAGATCGAGCCTAGACATTCTGGCCACAACTGGCGTGCCCATTTGGCTCACAGAAGTGTCTGTGGCTCCAGGAGCTAACCAGGTATTGGCATTTCTTAGAAAAGATGTGATCAACTGATCATGTTCATGCCCTTGGCAGCTTGCCCGGTCTGGCAGGCCCCAAAGGCAAAATAGGCCGGGTCAGGCGAGCGATTCTCTTTTTGCGGCTGGCCCGGCCCGCTCACCTTGGCCCGTTCGAACCCTATCAAATTCATATTTGCATATTTCAATAATTTTTCAATAGGAGAAGAGCATAAACATGACTTAAAGCTTTTGGCCATTAGTCAATTGAAGACTTGAGGCCATGATAGGATCTTGAACCCGCCGTCGATGGAATTTAGACATTGGAAATGACATGTAGCAACCGATGCCTGAATTCCACCGATGGTGACCTCGAGAAGCGAGTGAAGCTTTTTCTAAGATCTTCAATTGAACAAAATGAAACCTGACAAACGGCCAAGAGGTTAAGTCGTGATTTTGCATTTATCTCCATTTTTCAATAAATGGAAGTGCAAATATCAAAAGATTGGCACTCTGCAATGCATTGTAAGGTTTTTTGGAATATTGCAGGCCCAATACTTGGAGGAGGTGCTCAGGGAGGCTTACTCCCATCCCGGCGTGGAAGGTATCATAATGTTCGCCGGCCCCGCATATGCCGGCTTCAACTCCACCGCGTTGGCGGACATGAACTTTGACAACACGCCGGCTGGGGACGTCGTGGACCAGCTAATCCAAGAATGGAGATCTGAGGACTTGGCGGCTCGTGCCGACGACGAAGGGTTCTTCAACACCACACTGCTCCATGGAGAGTATGAGATCACCATAACTGATCCAATCTCAAATTCCTCTTTCACTTCAAGATTTGAAGTGACCAAAGATAGCTTCAAGATAATTTACCATTTTCACATATGATGAATTGTCAGCTATAAGCTCTTTAGAGCTAGGGATAGGGCTTTGATTGTTGATTGATAGTTGCTAAATTGAGATTAATCAAAGAGGGTAGATATAAGGGCCCTTAAACGCCAAGCTTTTTTTTTTTTTTTCGTTTGACAAATGGGTTGCATATGTAATTATGACCTAGAAAGATCATGTCAATACTGAGTAAATAATGTTTGGTCATTTTTCGGGCGCTCTTGCAATGTAATAATGTATCATCTACTGATCCCACCATTATTGATATCGGCCGATAAAAAGCCAATAGGATTCGATTTTTTATTTTTTATTTTTACTTTAACCCTTTAAATATATATTTAGTCTAACCACCTAAAAATTTTTAATTGGCATTTAAAATCGCTCAAAAATTAAGTGGGGTTACAAAAATATAATTTAATTTTCGATAGGCAACTCAAATGGCAATTTCCTTAAAAGAAAAACATTAATATCTCAAATTGATTGACCGTGATAAAGTTATTTCAAACTAATTTTTTTATTATAAAAATTTTCAAATTGATACACTTGTAATTGATTTACCCTCAATTAATTTTCGTTAAAATTTACTATCAAATTACAAAATTAGATTATACATAATAATTAATGGGCTACTAGTTATTTTTCATAGTATTAATCCAATTAAACAAAAACTAATAGGGTAAAGAATTTTTTAATGATCAAAAAATTAGTTTAGGTAAATTTATCAAAAATTTACAAGTTTCAGATATTTCATGGTGTTAAAAAAAGGACTTAGCATGACTCCAATAAAAAAAATGATAATTTTTAAAAATTATTACAAAAGTACAATTAAAACTTAACTTTTTGTAAAAAAAAAATGCAATTCAATCCTAAAAATTGTTGGGAAAGTGATTTGAATCGTAAAATTTTTTCAAAACCTTAAATTTTCAAAAAAAATATAATCAATCGAAATATTTTATTGGATCAATTTGACAACATTTGTGACGGACTTTCTTGATGAGATTTCAAAGTTGATTATAAATTTTAAAAGTTTTAATATTCAACTGTGCTTTCTTGATAAAATTTATGTTTTCGAAGGCTTTACGATTAAATTATATTTTTATGACAAACGAGTTTTAGGCTTTCTTAGCACGATTCGGCTCGCACAAAATTGGCGCGCCATTTCTGCGCAAGCTTTGACTCAATACGCATTCCCCTCCGCCGTTGCTCGGAGTTGCTTCCCGGAGAAGAAGAAGAAGAAGGCGGCCGGTTCCGCTCCGGCCAAGCGAAGCCGCAGAGAGATTCCATGGCGGCGGAGGAGAAGAAGGAGGAGGAGAGCGTGAGCGCTTCGAGCGCGTCGAGCGACGGCCCTCGTCCATGGCAATCTTACCACACCGTCTACACCAACGCCAAAGCCGGTGAGTGTCCACCGCCCCCCTCGCCGCTGCCGTGCAAGCTCATTCCTTTCGATGGCAATCGCGCGTCTTTTCGAGTTTGGTGACATGGGTTCTCGCGATTCCGTCGCTAGGCCTGGGGAATTGGCGAAAGCGGATGTGGGTTTGCGGATTTTAGCGGTAGTTGTGGCGAATTTCGAGGCAGGGTTTGATGGGTGCGGGTGTTTTGTTTTTGTTTTTTTTTTTTAGGTATGGAGGGGGTGGACAAGGAGAAGGTGCAGAGGGTGGTGTACGAGATGAGCAAAGGGTCCAAGTATTTCGAGAACGAGGAGCGGAAGGAGGCCTTCATAAAGCAGAAGATAGAGCGGATGCGCGCTCGGAGCGCGAAGCTCACTGCTTCCGAGTTGGCTCACTATCAGACGGTATGGCGAAAAGTTTTTCAAGTCTTGCAGGGTAGTGGGTCTTTGTTTTTTTGGGGGTGTGCCATGATGATATTGGTCTTTTGAGGGGCTTTGGAATTTGTTGTTCCAGGTTGAAGTCTGCAAATTAGAAACTGTCGTCTAGATAGGACAGATTGTTGTTGGGTGAATTGGTATTCATGGGGCTATCCATGAAACCGACTGATGGAATTTGCAAATCACTGTGTATGGCTTCTGTGCAGTTTCATTGTTGGAGAAAGGAATGGTGGGAGATTCTGAAATTTTCACCATTTTGCTGTCATAAGAAACAGATTCTAACTGCTCTTACTTCCTTCATACTGGTCCCTTGGTATGAGGGTCTTTACATAGTTTAAGCAAAGCCATTGAAAGATATGCGTGAGACCATTTAAGTCATGGGCGTTGGAAAATACATTTTTATCTAGTCTGTCTAATGCCCAAGCAGGACAAGGCCACTAATTAGTTTGCAAATTAATGAACCTTAAGTTTCCAGATCAGTTCTCTGTTTCTACCATTCATTAATATGTCGTGTGTTAGACAATTCGGAGAAGGTGTATCCTCCTGTTCATGTTTTTATCCTCAGTACCAACCATTATTCAGGTGGCTGACAAAAGAATGCTAGAACTGGAAGCTACACGAGACCTTTCAAAGGTTTGGCTGCATGTAGATATGGATGCTTTTTATGCAGCTGTGGAAACATTAAGCGATCCTTCTTTAAAAGGGAAACCGATGGCGGTTGGCGGCATGTCTATGATCTCAACTGCTAACTATGAGGTTTGATTTACTTCACCGATGGTTTGTTGGATGCACCCAATTAAATTCTTTTGGTTCTTCTGATCTTTTTGTGAATTTGAACATTCAAAGCTTAGATGGAAATAAATGTTGAAGAGAATCCATGCTTAATAATATCTTGCTTTATTTTCCATTGATACAAGCTTCTTGACGTTGTAGGCAAGGCGATATGGAGTTCGTGCAGCAATGCCTGGTTTTATTGCACGTAAATTATGTCCAGAGTTAATTTTGGTTCCGGTAGATTTCAAAAAGTATACTTATTACAGTGGTCTAACTCGAAAAGGTCAGGCCCTTACTTGTATAACTGTTTATATTGGCAGATTGACTATTGTTTAGTATATAATTCAAGAACATATGTATCTTCTACTAGTGTTCCAGAGGTATGATCCCAACTTTATTGCTGGTAGTTTGGATGAAGCTTACCTTGATATAACCGAGGTCTCCAAGGAAAGAGGTGTCTCTGGTGGAGAAGTATGCCATTCATGTATCACTGAATTTTAGACTGCCCATTTACTAGTTTTGTCATCTAATTTGTCTCCTTTATACTTAAGGTTGCTGAAGAACTTAGAAATACTGTGTTTGGGGAGACTGGCCTCACTTGTAGTGCTGGAGTTGCTGCAAACCGCTTGCTTGCCAAGGTATGGGAAGTTTTCTAGAAGTATCTGCAACCTAAGTATCTTCTTGGGTATGATTAAGTAGCCTAGCATAAACATTTTACCATCTTTTGTTTGAAAGAACTGATTGATTTATTTTTATTTTTTATTTTTATATATTAAGGTACTGAATCCAATTAAGTTACAAATTATGGGTAAAGATTTGTTTCGTGTGACTAAATGTTATAACCAATAAATTTCATTACAGTATTATTACCCCATAATGCTGGATCCTTTTTTGGCTGGAGGTCCAGTCAAATTGCTTATTTAGGAGTTTTTCAAAGTGCTTTTTTCCTTTTCCTAGAAAGCAGGAAACACCTTTCCTTCAGACATGATCGGGAGTTACATTAGTGTGGAAAATTCTCATCTCTGGTTGTGTTGAAAAAATGAATGATTTTCTGTACAGTCCATCAAGCCCCAGTAGTTTGTGGGTTTGCTGGGGAGGGGGGATGTAGATGAATAGGTGTCCAACTTTCTGAAAATCACAAGCAGCTTGAATGAAAAACCACAGGAAGAACCGCAGGAAGTTGACTACTCTTCGAGACTTCATTTCTGGATGAATTAAGCGATCTCTCTAATTTCATTGTGGTATTTAGCATCTACAGCTTTCATGGAAATATGTTGCATTCAATGAGAGAGGACAATGTAGCTGTTGCCCCTTTTTTGCCTTATGCCGTCATTTAATTGTGGATACATCATCTCACCTTATAGTTATGTACTGATTTGATTAATTTTAGTGTCTTAGTTGAGTGTCGTTCTTCTTGTTCAATAAATGATATGGAAATGACTAATTAAGCAATCAAATGGTGCAATAGGAAGGGATAACCATGAGATAGAGAATTTAGTAATAAGCGGTGAGGGAAGAACCTAAAAGACATGGAAAGAGATGATAAAAGAAAGATCTAGAGCCCTTTGACCTTTTATGTGAGTTGATACAGGATCAAGTCCAGTGGGGTAAGTAACTTATATAGCCAACCTCATTTAGAAGGATTTGGCTTAGTTTGATGGTGTTCTTGTTGTTGTAGTGGTTTGACTCATTAATTGCCGAATTCACGATGGAGTTTGAAAAAATTTGGTCCCACAATTTTAAGGACCCTTAAGCTATAGATTTATGCCAATCATGTTATGGCTCCCAATGCATCAAAGTTTGAGCAGTCTAAAATTATAAAGAAGGAAAGGATGATAGGAGTTTAGGTGGTATGTTGTCAAATTATGTGCTGATACCTCTTGTCATTGCTCCTCTATTTGCAGTTTTTACCTTTTCTTTCCCCTCGTGGCCATTTTTCTTGCTACTTAAAGTTCTCAATAACCTTTTCCACCATTTCTGCTTAGGTTTGCTCTGATATAAACAAGCCAAATGGACAGTTTGTCTTGCCTAATGAACGGCTGGCTGTCATGACATTTATCTCCTCACTTCCTATCCGAAAGGTACAACGTACTTATTTCTGGTTTGCAGCTGGAATCTTCATGGTTATCTCAACGTAGTTAGACCCTTTTGTGCCAATCTTTGTGTTTGCGGTAGTCTTGATGCGATGTTTTAACCACTCACAGATTGGAGGCATTGGTAAGGTTACAGAACGTATCTTAACAGATGTATTTGGTATTAGTACCTGTGAGGAGATGCTGCAAAAGGGAGGGTACCTTTGTGCTCTTTTTTCTCACTCCTCAGCTGGTACCCTCTTTGTCCTTTTCTTATTACTTATCTCCCTAACACAATAATGCTTTTTTCTGATTTACACGTTTTGTTTTACTAAATCATTGTTTATCTTATAGCTTATCTGATTTCTGATTGTGTGCATTTTGCTGATACAACATATTCAAGTTTTATGTACTGCATCAGGTTGTAAATTGTTGCATCTATATGAGGGATGGAGTCAGTGTTTCTTTTGTCAGACAGCTCTCTAGTTTATGGTATATTAGGCTGGCAGAGTTTGTTATTAGATTTTGGCATTGTTAATGGTCAATTCCAATTGTTACTTGGATTACACCTAGGTGCACTAAAACCTTGACACTGATATTTATCTCAATCATTTTTCAGTGGCAACTTTTTATTTTTCTTGATACGTGGGATGTTTTGTTCAGTATTTCCATCAAGTGTTGCTCTCTGATTTTCTTCTCTTAAACGTAAGGGTTGCCTTTTATGAATTCAGCATGCCTTATATTTGTAATTATATTCCGGTCGTGTTGTCCATTAGTATCAACAATTTGAAAGTTCTGGCAGACTTTTTTCTCTCCGTGGGACTTGGTCTTGGGGGGACGGATCCTCCACAAATGAGGCTGCGAAAGAGTATCAGTAATGAGCGAACATTTCAAGCCACAGACAATGAGGCTTTGCTGTATCAAAAGATAGGTTTGGTGTTTTCTTCCTATCTATTTTCTGTGTTTTCCTTTTTCCATTTAAGAATGGATATACGAGTCATGGTTCTATGAAGAGTGGGTCACTGATGGGCTTGCCTGAGCATCTTAAAGCTGTCTTTCCACATCTATTTTTTTTTTTTTATATTCTCTTCGTTCTTTTTCCATTCCATCTAAGTTATAAGAATGGAAAATGACTGATCTGCGAGGATTAAGTTAAAGCCTGACCGTTTCTGTTTTAAGCCTCATAGCTCCCCTTTCCTGAACTTACCTTGTGAACAGAAAAGAAAGCCAATGCCTCTAATGACTAGTCTTGAAGTATATTTACTTAGATTATTTTCTTGTTTCAGTTGATCTGGTGAACATGTGGAATGTTGTTAACTAAATTTATGGAGCAATTTGATTTTTAACATTTAGGTAGGAGATGAAATAACTGCTGCCAATTGTTTTTTTTTTTTTTTTTTTTTTTTTGGTAAGAACTGCTGCCAATTGTTAATCTTTATTAGGTTTACTTTTACAGATGAACTTGCAGAGATGCTTTCTAGTGATATGCAAAAGGAAGGTCTTCATGGCCGGACATTAACTCTTAAGCTGAAAACTTCATCTTTTGAGGTACTTTCTGTGATTGATTGGCTTTTCTTTTTCTCAATACTTGTGTACGCTAGAATGTCCAACCCAAAAAATTTAACTATTAAGTGGAGGCAGGCTATGTGAGTACAAAGCCATTATAAACTCCTTAGACAACAAGTGATGTAGGATACTTACAACACACTAGGAATTTCCCAGACATAAAATCTTTCTTTTATAGTCACTTTGATTGATGATATTTCGATACTGTTAACTTTCTCAGAACACCATATTCTTCTTCTATGTTCATTCTCATAGAACCCTTCTTTTGCTCACAATATGCTTATCTTTTATTCTCTTTTGTGTCTTTATTCACTGAAAAATATCTGCAGGTTCGAACCAGAGCTTTAACTCTACAGAATTACATATCCTCACGGGATGATATCTATAAATATGCATTGAAGCTTCTGAAGGCTGAACTTCCCGTATCTTTAAGACTGATAGGTAGTTTAAATTTGTTATCATCCTCCTCCTTCAAATTCCCAGATCTTTACGATTGATACATTCATTATAGTGGATCTATCTCTGTATTTTGTAAGATTATAGGCATTATTTGTTTCAACTCAAAATTGAAGAGCCGAGTTTTTAAATTGAGGACTAGTTATTATAGAGAAATCTGTATGTTGTCATCTTTGTAAGCTCTGAATTTACTACTAGTACTCAGTAGGTGTCAAACGTTTCAGGACTTAGGGTGTCTCAGTTTAAAGAAGATAAGGTGGGTGCTCCATCTGATCCAACACAGAAAACTCTGCTGAGCTTCATGTCAGCAGATGCTTCTGGAAACTTTAACAAAGGACAGAGCTCATTGGGATCAGAAACTAGCAGTACTCTCTTCATGAATGACTTGGGAGTGGATATTTCTGTAGAGACCGATGAGACGATTGAAAGTGAAAGTGAGAATCCATTAGACCGAAATGATGCATCTGATCCAACAAGGAACTGCACTTGGATTGAATTTGCTGGCAAAACCGAGGGAATGCATGAGCATATAAATGGCTCTACCATGGACAAGGTATGCAAAAGCCCAAACTTCATATTGACCCAAGAATTATATTTGAGCAAGGGGCTCATAATAATCTGCTCTGGTTACAAATGAGAATCTTTGATGTCTAGATATGTTTCTTATTGGCGTCTCCTTTAATTTTTGCTACCACATCAGGCAGATGCTTGTACCAAGGAGAGTGACCCAAAATCTCGTCAACTCGAAAAATCGAACAGAATGGGACCGGATTCTTTTTTACCTCACACGTCTGAGATGAGCAGCTGCCTAAATCAGGAGGATAACAATCATTATCAGCTCCAAGGTGAAACATCATCTCGACATGAAGAGCAGATTCTGTGGATGAATGACTACAAGTGTTCACTTTGTGGGATTGAATTGCCGTCATCTTTTGTGGAGGAAAGGCAAGAACATGCAGACTTTCATCTTGCAGAGAGACTTCAGAAAGAGGAATCAGGCATGGATTCAAGAACAGTCATCGCAGGGAAAAGGTAGGGTGGCATTTGGCCCAATACACATCAAGTGGCATGATAAGTTCCAAGAAATATTTTTCAGAACCTCTATGCTTTCTTTCTGATGCATGCTGATACTGCTTTATCTATCATCTAACATTTTTTTTCGCTAGCCAAAGGATTCTTCCTTCAAACAAAATTGGCTGGATTGTTTTGGATTTTGTAGTTTTGTTAAATGACTTGTGTTTTTTCAATGTCTTTCTGCTCACTGTTGAAGAATCTTAACCTAGGATTCTGTCGTCTTTGGTGTTATTATGATTTTCCTTGACAGTACTCTGTCGTATAATTTTCCATAATGTTTGCAGCACTTTGATACTATTAACTGCTCATTTATCTTGAAGTTTCCCAATATCCTGAATCGCAGTGGTAATGTTTCCAGAGAAGAGTTAGCATTCATAGTTTAACTGTTAAACCTAGCCAACATATGTTCCTTATAATAGTCAAAGACATGATCTAGAAGGCATTGCCGAATTTTCCTCGCATATTTTTCATCTCTCTATGGAACTGTAAACCTCCAATGAGATAAGCAAGGAAAAAAGAACTGGTTGAAGGTTTTGCTTTGTGGTGAAAGTGAAGTCATCAGGGCTCATGCTGACATTGAGTCACGGCTGTCAATTATGTTAGTCTGATAAATTGATCAAATTTATGAACTATCATCTCAACTGTGATGACTGTCAAAAGGATGACTTGTTACCCTTTTTGTCATTCTTTATCAGATACCATACTCTGGTTAACTTCGACTCATTTCAGGTCGGCAGAGATGCAGACTGGAAGCAGAAAAAAACACAAGAAGCGCAAGTCGTTGCCTTCGGACGGACATCTTCCGATAAACGTGTTCTTTGGGAAGATTAATCAGAAACCCTAGAGATCATTCTTTGTGCAATTGATTCTTTTTCTATGTATAGTTTTCTTTGCTGAAGCTGAGATCAAATTATTTGTAGATATGTTAGATGTGTACCATACACCCCTAGGATACAGTCGAGTGTTAGTTTAAGTTGTATGGGCCATCATTGGCTTTTCCCCCCTCCACAATGTTGTATTAAATACTGATATTGTCAAATAAAAGAATTACCTAAATAGCAGTTCAGCCCAATATTCTTTACTTCTAAATAAGAATTAATTCCATATCTTCGTAAAGGTTATTTTAGATTTATGAAAAAAAAAGGCTCACGTTGTTCCTGCCTCTTATATAGCATCATAAAGTTTAAATGGTTCGATGTAGCTCTCTTCGCTCATCAGGAGTAAGATTGATGAAATAAGACAAATATTTCTTAAATGTAGATCGATTAATCTAATATTATTTTATAAATATCTCCCAAACTCTTATTTTTTATTCTTTTATATTCAAATCAGAGAAGTTTATATGTTCATTGCTTTTTTATGACGACCATCTAAGATTCAAGTATCATAATAAATTTAATGATCGGATTCTAATTAAGAGTGTATTTATAAAGTGCATTCATTTAAAATGTCTCTCTACTGTTCAGTTTTAATAGCACCTGGAAATATTCAATTCTTTAGCTCAAGTGTTCTTTTAGTGGAATTCTTTGGTCAAAATTGTAAGCTTCTTATGATTATAATTTATATTTAAGTTTCTACTCACCACGAAAAATCTTTTGTAGAAATCAGCGTGAGCACATTAATAAGCCAAAATGGGGAAAACACATAAGGCAATGCAATAAAATATCACTTTTTTGCTAAATACGGACGTTTTTGTATTTTCATGACAATACGAAGCTTTTGTTTTTTAAACTAATAGCAACTTCATTTTTTCCATACATGATTTCGATCAATTAATTTTCTTGAGATTATTGTTGTTGACTCCAACCTTGGAAAATTGTGAAAGTGCTTCAATTACATTGTGAATCTACATGTGTTGACATGTTTAAGATAATTCGATTATTAATAAATGTTCATTTGAAGAAAAATATTTTCAAGAAATTATTTAATGACTTTTTGGTGTTTAAATGATGGGAATTGAATCGATATACAAAAACTTTCTTCACAGACAAAAAACGATCAGTTTAATGCAAAGAAAACGACTTCCCACACTAGTAAGAAGAAAAATTACTTTCCCTAAATCACTATATAAATAAAAATTAACCATTTTTTTAAAATTATTTTTGTGAAAATTATTTCTCTTCATCATAAAATTATCATGGAAATAAATGCATTCACAAATTTTTTTTTTGGGGGTCGGTAAATGCATTTACATTGAAGAAAAGGAAAACAAGAAGAGAGGAACCGATCCGACGGCCAGGGTCGCATCTCGCCGTCATCCCGGTTTCGAATCCGGAATCAGACACGGTTTTCCCATTATTTACGAGAACGCCCCTCCCGTCTCCTCCCTAATCCAATCCCCATGGCGGAAGGAAGAGAGAAGCTAAAGAAGCCCTACCGCTCTGGCAGTCTAAACCACAGCCAGCCAGCCAGCCAGCCAGCGAGGAAGAAAGCAACACGGAGAATGTCTCGGCGAGGGGAAGGTCGCGACTCCGACTCCAGGCGGCGCCGCTCCAGATTCGACAGAGAGCCCAGGTACCCTCTCTCTCTCTATCTCTTTCCTTCTCTGTGAAGCTGGCATTGGTGGGTCATTGTCGGTGCGGGTCGACTGCGGGAGAAAAATGGTGGGTGGCTGTCTTTTTTCGGTGGGAAAGATGGGTTTCGTTTGTGTCGCGGAGAACGAGGTGTTTTGGTGCGTTTTGCCTTGTGTTGCATCGAGTGCGCACGCCCGGGGTTATGGTTTGTTCTTGGGTTGGAGGTGGAATGTGGTGGTGATCATGGGTCTCGGGTTCGGGGTTTCTTCGATGAGATGCGGCCGCTTGCTTTGATGGGTCGCGCTCTTTATGGGGAAAAAAAGGCGGCCCGACCGGCTTTGGGTCGGTGCTCCTTGTGCATTGTTGCGGTGGAGATTATAGGAGCTGCAGTGGATGTTTTGTGGGAATATAGTGACCTGGTTCTGTTTGAACGAGGAGGTAACCTGGTGACTGGAGGCGTCGGGGGTGATGAGGCGGTTTGCTCGAGTTCTTCGCATTATTGTATCTTCCCTCTCGAATGGTTTCGTGGCAGTTTGACAGTCGTGCGCGTTTTGTAATGTGGGTTAGAAAAGAAGAGTACGGAATTTGTTGGATTTTTGGACAACTATATAGTTTCTTGCCTGGGGAGAATGTGTATTCGCCGGTGCACTTACATTTGTGTCAGAAATTTGGTAGGTGGTTTTAGTTGAGAGCTGTGAATGGCGAACTCAATACTCAGAAAATAGCTGGACGCAGTTACGTCATCAGCAACCTCAAGTGATTGTTTTGTTTTTGGTTTTAGCACCCTAGATTCTTGTTGAGGGATCGTTTAATGTCTTAATGCAATCTTTTCCCCTGAGCAAGACTGATTGAGGCATTGTACTTGGTGGATTATCCAACTATTTCCTTTTGCATCTGTTTTTCGTACTAAATCTGATAGGGGCCTCTTGTTTTCACTTGTAACTGATTAATTGTTGGGTTCCTAGCCCCAAGAGGTCTAGGCGGGATGGAAAACCTGAAGCAGAGAGAGTCCCGGGCAACACTGATCCTGGAGAGCAGGATGGGAAGCATGGTCACCAACTGCTTGGTACATCATCCCTTGAGGCACCCTCACGTTTTGACCCTAAAGCAGGGACTGTAGCTGAGGGTAAAGACTCTGAAACGAAGGCTTTGGGAACAAATTCTGATGGAAGGAAGCATTCTTCTAATCCCACTGAAGTGCCTCGGTCAAGATCTTACTTCCAGGTTTAACTGGGTTACTTGAATCTAATGCTGTCAAATGATGAACAGCCATGAGCAGAATTACATCAGTTTTTTTACTACCCTTGTTGGAATAACTGATCACTGTTAACGTGGAACCATTTAGAATACCTGTAGGTCGAGGGAGAGTTGGTGGGGTTCATTATTGTCTTATTGAAAATCAATTTTAGGATAATTTGATTCTTGGTATATTATTGAATATCTACTAGCCAAAGGTAGAGGAACACCTGCATATGAAAAAGTTAAAAGTGTTATGCATTATTTAAGGATATTTTATTGTGGCATATGAACCATAAATTTGTAGTTATATCACCTCGTTTTCTGTGCAATGCCTGAGGCGATTGGTGTAGGTTAACCTACCAATGCAATAGTCAAGTTCTTTTTTGGATATTTTAATTGAAGTTGCAAAAATTGATGATGAATGTTGAAGTTGCAGCGATGGATGATCACCACTTTACAGATTAGTAAACTAGAGATCTAATGCTTTTCTATAGTTAAGATTTGGCTATTTTGGTTTACATTTTAGCTTTTCAAATAAAATGGAGTAAGTTCTTTCCAGACATTTTTTTGTCTAAACATAGAAGCAGAGTGGATTACCTTTGCATCCTTGTTGCATAGAAAAATGAATATGGAGTCTCTCTCTCTCAATCTCTCTCTCTCTCTACATTTGCTAACATGGGGGTGAGAGATGCTTTGCCATTGTCATGAGCTTGGTTTCTAGAACTTTTGCATATTCCTGATTGTATAGATGTTTTACAATTACCAGCGATTATTAAGTTTGGTTGTTGGTTATTCAGTGTACCCAAAACTTTTTGTCTGGTGGTGATGTTGCCGTGGATTTTGTTCAAAGCCTGTGCCTTGCAGGGCCTCCCTGTGTGTAACCATTTTAGGCTTGCCTGTGCTTGTCTTGTAACAGCATGATGAGCGTGGTCGTGCCGGGCAAGGTGGTCGCAGCTCTGGTCAAAGAGCCCCTATTGGTAAGTCTCCTTGCTTCTTCTCTCCTCTCCTCTATTTAGTAATCTTCACTGAAGACGGAACTCTCTACTTTTTTGAAGATATGGTCTGTGAATTGGATTCAAAGTTTTGTATTTGCATATATTCTTTTTCAAATCAATTTTCTTTGATTAAGTTATGTTACTGTCCTCGGCTAATAATAAAAGATATGCAAGATTATCAGTCTCAGATGATGTTAGGGACGAGGTTGCATAGTTGCTTGATCTCTGGACCAGTCTGGAGGTCTGGTCCTGATGGTGCAGAAGTTTACATTTTGGAGTATGTTTTTTCTTTTTTTATTGATAGTGTTCCGGAGCGACTATTTTGTTTGTTAGGCAATCAATTCTGTTGATATCTTGATGCTGCATAGAGCAATTTCTTTTGTCCTTTTTATTCAGTTTGGTTTTTATTTTCTTTTATTTTGTGGAGTCTTTTTCTCCAAGTATTTTCTCCTGTTGTGCGTGCTATCAGTATTTTCAAGATCAACTGTGCTCGTAGATTATATTTTGAGATTGTTTCCACTGACTATGCTCTCACTTGGTAACTTTCTTAATAGAACGAGGTTGGTGGAAAGATCCAAGGGACCATGGTACTGAAAGGGCAACCAACAAGACAGCAACTGTGGATGCGAAGCAAAGAGAGGAGAATCCACGTAAAAGAGACGACCGCAGCACTTGGCGCCATGATGGGTACTTTGAGATGGAGGCTAACCCAGCTCTGCCAGCAAATCATAGGAGACCTGCATTCAGAGAACAAAAGATTCCTTCAGACTTTGATGCTGATAAAGTGACCGATGAGGATGTAAAGCCTAGCCATACTGTGTTAGATGGTGAAAGAAATGAGGAACGAAGGCGTTACCCCCACAATTCAGAAAGATCTGGAAAAACTGATTTCCGTGATAGAGCACGGCCTTACAGGAGAGAGGATCAGAGGGGTGGTGGGTTTATATCAAAAGAAAGATTCGGTGGCAGTGGCAGTGGCGGTGGCGGTGGCAGTGGCAGTGGCGGTGGCGGTGGCGGTGGCAGTGGCAGTGGCGGTGGCAGTGGCGGTGGCAGCAGGTTTACCAGAGGAAGAGAATCTTTTAATGGTAGACAAACTTACCGCCCTGGTGGTGCTCTAATAGAGAGGTGGAAGCATGATTTATACAATGAGGCTAACAAGAGTCCATCCCCAAAGAATGAGGACGATCGCTTGGCCAAGATAGAAGCTCTCTTGGCTTCATAAGCATGTGCACAAATGTAATATGACGTTTTTTGTTTTCCGGTGTTCATGTAGAAACATCAGTTTCTTACAACATAATTTCTCTCAGTTCATGACATTTAGGTCTTGATTGGTTGCTGGTTGCCTTCATTAAGTTTGATTGTAGCACTGCAAAAGAAATCCTTTTTGTGTTGGACCAACTTTTCTGCTTTTTTACATGGGAGAGAATTTTGTGAATTCTCTTCAACACCAATTTTAGTTCCAAGTTTTCTTTTCCTCTTGTGCCGCTAGGATGCCAAATTAGATACAATTTGGTTATTTTTCTATGGCAAGAGATGAAACTCTGCTGCACTGGGACTACTATCATTTGACAAGTTCAATATTTTATCGAGGAATTTGCTTTTCTCGGCAATATAAAGTCGATGAAACTCATTTTATTGGAAAGCTGAAATTTTGTTCTTCGGCCTTGGAGATTCCCTTGCTTGCGGGAGGGAAATTTGGACACGAACCTGTAGTGAAGTGCCACATGGATCGACTCGATGCGTCTTTATTCCTCATACTTGTCTTCCTGTTTATACTAAAATTCCTGTTCACGTTCGTATATTGTGCTATAGCCAAGCTCGACTGCTACGCAACCCGGATGCCTTAGAAAACATGAAAACTTATTTGAGTTTGACCGAACTTGTAAGTACTAATGCATGTAATGATGAAAGTGGAGGAGTTGGTGAGCAAGTTCGAACTCAGGAGGCGCACCAGCAATTCAATTGGCTGGATACATATCAAGCATTTCTCTGCAATAATTGCTTCACGATGAAAGTGGAGAGGAGTTGGTGAGCAAGTTCGAACGCAGGAGGCGCACCAGCAATTCAATTGGCTGGATGCAGATGAAGCATTTCTCTGCAATAATTGCTTCACGGTACACCAAACTGACAAATCATCTCCTTTTTTTTGTTGGATCGGAAGTTGTGTTTTATTTTAGGGGAGAGAGAATAGCCAGATCCATATTCTTGTTAATTGGAAAGCCTTGATCTTGCATAGAAAATTTGCGTACAGAACAAACAAATTGCCATTTACAGTTTACATATTGACACTTGCAAATATTACTAAACACAGCATTTAAAAATCATTGAATGGCAGGTCCTCCTTATGCCACTCATACCTTATTCCACAATTATCTCAAACTACAAAAAACAAGTGAATGAAACAACACAAATCTCCCAAATCCCTTCGACTTCTCAGCTGTTCCTGGTTCTTCCCTTTCACCGCCGATGGCGAAGAGTTGAGAAACCGGCGTTCACATCCTTGTTGATCTGGGGATAGTATGAACTGGCAATGTTCGAGCCATTAGCAGCTGTTGCAGTAGAGACCATAGAACCTTTATTCACGCTGTGAGACCGGGACAACTCTACCCCGCTTCGCTGCTCCTTGAACTCAGCGGCTGACAGCTGCGGCAACTCCGACTGGGTTCGCCGATGAGTTGAGCCGTCGACGGAGTCGCCCCCTGCGAGAAGATGGTAGCTCCTGGCTGAGCCATCAGACAGGCACCTGTAGCTGCTGTACAGCCTTTGTTTCCTGACGCTGCGGATGATGAACGGGATCAGACCTTCCATGCTCCTCCTTCTTCTGCTCCTTCTTGCAAAGATCTTTCTTGAAAGTGTGAAAGTGGGTATGTTGCTTGTGTTGATTTTGTGAATGGCTAAGAAAGTGGCTTGGTAGATGTGTATTTATATAGTGGGGATTGAACGTTGAATGACAGCTTGATCCCACAACTTAGTTCTTTAGGATTTTGCAAGCCAAGTTGTCAAAATGGGAAAGTCAAATTTCCCATTTTGAAAGTCTAGTCCAAATGGTACATTAAACCACGTGATAAGTCTGTCAGATTTTCCCTATGATTAGTTAGAACTTGATTTGTTCTAGAGAGCAAATCTTGACATTGCAGCTAATTCATGCTCTTGACCCAGAAAAAGGAAAAGGGCAAAAATTAATTTAGATAAGGACAACGTCATTAGGTCTCCTAATGCTGGTCATCCTTTCAACCATTGAGCAGATTCCTTAGAGAATGACCTTCCCAATTAGTTATGAAGTGGATAGGCATGAGCACGTCATGGGAGCATCATTTCAATCATATCTTATTACCACCGAATGATGGGTTGGGGCTTTTCTGGAAATTGTCTTCTGAAATAGGAGTTTTCTTTCCTTTTGGCTGTTTATGGTGTTAATTACAAAAACAAGGAAGGGTCATCAACTCATTGAATAGATATCAAATCGGCCATCTATATATTTCAATTTTACCCACTTAATTCTAACCATCTTGATAATTTAACAACTCATTCATCTCTGCTAATTTTGATTAGAAATCACTTATGGTACTAACGTATATAATTTTTATAGTTTTCTAAATTCAAAAAGAAATAATTCTAACCATTTTTTAATAAAAAAATGGTAAAAACTGTGGGTGTAGGTCATTTGTAAAATTGAAACGATTAGAGTTGAAGTCACATTCGCCCAACAAATTTAAATTATTATTTTTTTGGTAACGCGTTTTTGCTCATAGAATCATGATGATTCCAGTGGTCGCACGCTTTCCAGGTTTTATGTATGTGGGGACGGCTTTGGAGGATAATTTCAAAGATGTCATCAAATTTGACTTTTCCAACTCGAATCGATGGCGTGTCCGCTTCATTTTTTCAACTTTTCTTGATCCAAGCCGCCGGCGGACCTGGGCACACCGACAGCACCGGGCAGGTCGCATTTTAGGCAGGGCAGGTTAGGGTAAGGCCGCGATTCCGTATCAATTAATAATTAGAATTGACAAATGATAACCTTTCTAGTTAGCTCGTTCTGATGAACTTACGAAGAGCTATCGGCCCCACCCCGTCTCGAAGAATCAATCCATTACCACACCATCCTATTGGGAATAATCGACCTTCCCGGTAGCTAAGAACGCCCCCATTTTCAATTTGTGATAGGTCCCTAGTCTAGTCTTTTAAACCCTAACATGATTGGAAGGACTTGTCCGAACTTTGAATTCTAAGTTTTGGTTTTCAATTTAGAAGCCATCTTTTGAAATGGGATAAAATCAAGGGAAAACGATACAAATGACCCATGAACTTTAATTAAATTTTTAATTGATTCAATACATTCTTTGAATTTTTAATTTGTTCATTATAATCCTTGAATTTTTTGTATATGTTCAATTTAATTTGAACTATATGAAAATATTCAATGTAATCATATCTTGAATTAATGAAATGACAACAATGATTATTTTCAAAAATTCAAAAATTACATCGAATAAATTAAATTTTCCAAGATCATATTGCACATTGAGTTAAAATTCAAAGATCATATTGAACAAATTAAAAATCAAATACCATACTACATTTTAGGTCAAAGTTCATAAATTATTTAGGATCAATTTGGTCCCACATGCGAACTGGCATTACTCAACCCACGAAACCAGATAAGATTACTTCAATTTGCTCTCCTTCGAAAAATCCAACAACGTCAAAGCCAAAGTAGATTTTTGCAACGTTTGCGTATCTCAATTGGAGCAATTATAGTTGACTTTTAGATGTTGAGGCATTGGTCATTGACATTATTCGCTTTATTTCGGGAGGCAAATCGACCCGTTTCCTGATTTAGAAGTAAATGGGAAAACCGTTGTGATCATCATCGCAAGAATAATGCAGAAACTTAGAAAATCCATCCATGATGCTCGGTGACCACTAATCATACTCATGAAGCCAATTGATCTAGGTGATGAATTTCATGCAAGTACATAGAATCATGTCTCGAATTAATATCAAGTACGTATAATCCGCGCTTTAGTTTCGTATAATCGCAAAGGCAATTAAGTTGCACGATGAACTGAATTACGCCAAAATACCTTACAATCGAATTCTAATGTCGGATCACAGCTTTTCAATCATATATGATAAGATAGTGTCGTCGATGGATTATAAATTCAAGAGGATATTTCGGAAATATTGAACGAATAATTAATGCAGAACTAATGAAATTTCAGAAACATTAGATAGTTACCAGAACCTACTTTACAGAGCATGACTATACATAAGAGCAACCTGATACTGACATAATTCATCCAGGACATATGCACAGCAAGTCAAAATGAGCAATAGTCTTTCAAGACCTGTCTTGCAAGATCGGAGGCCCCGCTCTTCTTGTAGATCAGATGCAAGTTGTAAGCAGCTTCTCTCCGGAGATCGCAAGAACCAGGCTTCACATTTTCCGCATGGAACCGATTCTCGTATGGAAGTTGTGGGAGAGGACAGTCCTTTTCTCGTGTGGCCAGCACCTTCTCGTAATATGAGGCCGCGAGCGTTACTAGCCCGACATGATGAAATGCCCGCGCAATGTTGTACAATGCTTCCTGGACAAAGATCAAAAGTTGATCATTAACAGTGCATTTGATCGGATAAGAGTTGCCCACACTACGAGTTGCCATTCCGAAACTAAAATTGATTAATCAGACAGGAATAATTTGCAGTAGACCATCCAGCAAACGAGTAATCTCAAATGACAGGTAATGAAGCAAAAGCTTGTAAAGGTTCCACCACATCTTATGCCTTAAAGACTGTCCTTCCTTCCATTCGTCAGCATCTGATTGTAAGCCCCTTTATGTATTTGCTTCAGAATCTTAAGCTCAATTTATTTTATACTTATGATTAACATCTCCTGACCCTAACATAAACCTGCTCAAGATAAATGTCCGATCAAATTCTTAGCTAAATATGAGCACAAGCACCAAAACTTGGAATGACACACATCATCCTTTCCTCCAAGAAATATTAAGTGGAGAGATAGAAATCTTAAAAGCTCCTTAAAACATATTTTGGTAGGAGGGATTAGGAAGGAAGCGAGAGGATCCTAAAAAACACAATCTGGTTTGGATGGAAGGGTCAAGAATGAGAGATAGGATTAGAAGAGATTTTGAGGGATCAGTAAAGTCTATCTTTATGTATATCTCAAGTCCCTCCAAATCTGTCCAAATATGGAGGGATTAGGAGAAATTGTTCTATTGATTAATAAACATTTTATTCTTTCTCACTTTGCCCTCGTTTTATATCTGTTTCTATAAACCTGAAAGTATATTTATATCAAAATGCATTCTTTTCCCTAGCTAGCATCTAAAAAATTTTATAAATCAATCATTTTCAGATCAGTTTTTTTCTTTTCTCTCATAGTCATTTGAATCACCTCTTTTCTTTTTCAATCACCCCTACCAAACATCCAGTTGAGCTACTGTCTATTACCAAGTTAAACTGATTGGAAAACTTTAACGTATTGGAAGGAGTCGGACACCTAAACCAGAATGTGCCTCATATTTTATTTTCATGCACAATTCATCTTTAAAAAAATATATGTATCTGAACATAATCTGCTGTTAGCTATTGATGCAGGTAATATGAATCAACAAATAACAAAAAGGGACTTAATCATTAAAAGGAAAAAAAAAAAAAAAAAAACCAAAAATCTAAGGATAAAATAGTAAAGAAAACCTGGCTATTTTCACTCTGCTGCAAGTTCTTGAATAGAAATGCCAACCCTTGCGTAATACATTGATGTTTGTTTTGAAGTCTGAAACCAAGCGCCAAGTTAATCAGGGAAGTTCCTGCACAAGAAAAAGGATTGAATGTTGCACGACTGACAAAAGCAACAAGGGTAAAAATTGACATAAAAAGAAAGGCAATCCTTATAGCAAGTTACCAACACAGAGGTTGATTAAGGGACTGTCAGGGAGCAGCTTATAGGCCTTTAGGTATTCCCTTGCAGCATCTTGGTGGTGGCTACTAATCGTAAACTGATGCCCAGCAATAAGAATAGGTGGCACACAATCCGCATGTTTGACACGCAAATTACGCAAAAACTTCGAATATTTTTTATAGTCTTTCTCCATGCTGCAAGATAGAGTGGCATTTATTAAACAATTTGATGAACACTAATCCAAATATAAACCAAAAAGAACAAATATTGTCAGAATCATTGATTAACGCCCATCTTTGACTCGATGCATCTATGGTCCCACAGCATATGCTGAAAGCAAATAGTGCAAAGGTGTGGTAATATGTTCAGATCACAAAGGAGCTCTTAGCTACTATTACAAGAAATCAATGACATGGACACTAAAGAGGTTGAAATCAGGTTGCTAGTTGAGTTGACGATGCAAATGATGTCTCTGCAAGAGGAGATATTCCTGGTGGATGAAACTTCACGAATTTCGAAACCCTAATTTTATTCGTTAGGCAGACAACAAAAGAATACCTTTCCATGGAACAGAAAACCACCAGGAAACCAAATCAAGCAAGACAAAAATAGATGGTGTGGAAAAGGTTAGTGAGGCAGCAAGACGAGGAATGTGACAAAGGACTTCTACTGTTTTGTGCATGAGAAGTTTGAGGGGCGAACTGAAGACCTCCACTTCCCTCCTGCTTTTTGGTTGCAGAGAGGCGCAGAAAGAAAAACTTTTCTATAATAGATAAAGGAGCTTTCTTGGTTTCATTAGCCTTTTGATAAGGAGTAATAGGCGCATGAGAATGGATTGGGTGTTGATAGGCTCTTCTCTCTGCAACATTTTTTCTATTCAGTGTGTTCCTAGGTGAACTACCATCTATATATTCATGTTTTGTCCAGGTACTCTGTACAAATGATGGATCTGGATGATCAAGATAAGCACAAAAACACTTTTAACATCCATTTTTTGGTCTGCATTAGAGACTAGTGCAACTTAAATACAATGTTTAAAATAGACAAATCTAACATGATCAACATATTTTGACAAGTTTCCATAAACTTGCATAGGGGTGTTGAGGGGGCAAAAGAGAATAGTTCAATGGAAACAAACTAATCAAATCCAAATTGAAAAACTCTGCTTTATTAGTCTCTGTTCAGTTCGCCTTTTTCGGAGAAAGGGAACCAATTAAGTTGGTATGGTTTCATCTTTTGACTTTTTTCTTAAATTAAACCAAACTAATGAACCAAGATATGTGTGATGTTTGTATGTTCAAAAAGTCTATTTCACACGACACAAGCAATTCATTTGAACTAATATTTTCTTTTGAATGAAGAAAAAGTTTCAATGAACTTTTTGGTGGGGGTAAAAGATTACTAGCAAGGATACAGTAGTCCTCATAATTTATATTTTGAGCCTCTTCAAATAAAATAAACATAAAAAGAAAGGTGTTGAATAAATGCTTTGGATCAAAACAAAAATTGAATTATTGGGATGTATTTTGTTTAATTGTCTTAGTTTTTAAACAAGAACGGACCAAATATAACCCCCTAGCAGGCATAGGGGTCCGAACCACAAGGTAGATATCCAGAGACACATTTGCATAGTTGAATTAAAGACGAGTTCCAAAATTGAGCAACATGGGGTGAAGTAATGCATTTATCCACATTCCACTCCTGTTTCCTTTTTTAGTAATAGATCTGATGCAATCAAATCTAATTAAGAGAATTTTCTATGACTAAAATATTTACCTCAAGGACTTCAATTTTAAAAACAGTTCTGCGCTCGACATAGAAATTGGAAAAACTGCTTCCTAATTAATTGGATATCAACAATAGTGAGGGAGTCAACTCAATTTGTCGATATTGCTCATGCCTGTCTAAAACACTGAAGCATGCATAAAACAGGTCCATCCACAATATCTATTTTTCGGTTTTTAAGCAATGGTAGGGAAGCTTCATTAGGTGCAAACAGGACTGGCAAACCCATACATTTAAAGAATGGAGCTCATAGTAATAAAAGTTTTGTTCAAGAACCAAGAGAATTAGGACTGTCCAAAATAGGGGGTACAAATTGGTTTTCCTTTGCAAAACTAATGGGATTATTTGCCCAAAAGTTTTTATCTTATTAGTTCACTATCAATGTGTTATCTACAGTAAGTTACAATGTTGAAACAGAATTATCTGTAGAATTTCAACATATTTAAAAGATCTTGAAGCATCCAGAAGCAACAAGGTGCCTCTGCATTGCTTCTAATGCTTGAAGGACGCAAAAATGCCATAAAATTTGGCATCAGTGGAAACTATGCCAGATCAAACTTCTTCTATTATAAGATATACTAAAGAAGAATGAAAAGAGGCGTGAATATCACTTCTGGAGCATCAGGTGAACAAAAATTACCTTACTTTTCTAATGCTACAAGAAGGCAGAAATCCAATGAGAGCATAACGTTGAGGAAAGTTTCCAGTATCTCCACAAACAAAGGTTCTAATCAAATGATCTATGATGCAGACAAGAGTGATTTTACTGCTTCTTTAGAAATCTTCATAGAGGGTACAGTTTTCAATGCAACATAACACAAAAAGCATGCTTAATAAGAGAGAAAGAGATATAAAGGCGTATGTTGAGCAATATGATATGACAGAAGCAACATGTACCTTGAAAGCATCTTGTAAAAGCAATTCCAGGCAACCAGACTGTGGGGATGCTGCTGCACAACTTGCCTTACCCAATCGAATCCCTGTTTTGGGTCTGTGGTGTTGTATGATATTTCTGGATTCAAAAAGAACATAGTCATGAGTAACTCCTCAAACACCATAAAAGTCGTGCATGGTTATGATAATTGCGCAACTAAAATGACTTCCAATGCCGCCAACCAGGTCCTATGTTATCAGCTCTCCTATAAATTGACTTATCCTTGTCTGGATAACATTCACAGGTGTAGGGATGGGATGTGGGTGTGACGGCACTGTTTCAGAGTTGATCATGCCAAGCTCGACTTGTTGTAGACTACCCCAATACTAACTATTCACAACAAATACCTCGAAGAAAAAACTAACATAAGCATGATGACCAAATATCTGGGAAGCAATTGTGCTGAGATAATATATTTTGTCAGATAACACATTTTACATCCATAAGCTAAGTCCATGCACCAGCAATCCTGATAAATTAGCAAGTCAGACACAAGGCATGGACACGTACTCAGATCCGAGTAACATCAATCTATGTCTAAACATAGTTATCAAAGATTAATACTGAAATCCCACACTTTGATCAATTAAAGACTCAGATAGTAAAGTCAATCCATAAAATCCCAAGAGCCCATCCGACTCTACCCCACATTTTGGAGTTTCAACTTTTGTTCTTTCATGTGTTGTGTGCTGTTGCTTTGTTTGATGAACAATAGATAAACAAAATGTAGGAATCACAGTGTGTTTTACAAAAGTGTTCTGGAAGGCTTATCCTGTGCCCCTTTGTTGATTGACTAAGCATAAAAAGAATACTGAATTTTTTATTTTTTTTAAATAGCTGTGAGAGTGACAATATCGAACTGTAAATCACATCTATGACAAAATTGGCTAAACTGCAGGGATTCTATTTTATCAACATCTAACTCTTGTCTTGAATATAGTACAACACACTCATCTTTGTTCATAATGCAATACTATTTGAAGAGAAGAATATATAGCAATATCTTTTACTTTTTGTACAAACACAGATCACCATTATTGAGCGGTAGTGTCCTTTTCATTGGTCATAACTCATGAATCATTTAAAATTATTTATATATGTTTTTGAACAAATTCTACTTAACCAATATATGCCAATATGAAGCCACATAATTTTACCCTTTAGATACTTCACAAACGTCACCACTAGTTTTAATCTATGATATTCAGAACTTGAATTCATGGTCTTTTTACCTCTAACACCATTTAGTGGTCATGATACTCTGACCTATCAGTGATCCATGCTTAAGAAAGCACACTCACTGTCATGTACACTGATGTTTTGATATATCGGAATTGACAATCAGAATGCTCCACCATAGGACAATAGACATACTCAGACATGATCTACTTTTTAATGAGATAAATCTTACATTGTATTTGGCATAAGAATTTGTAACATAGTATTAAAAAAAATGCCTTCTAACTGAGCATCTTGCATTTTGGGACTTTAGAATGTTGTGACCCATTAAGATAGAAGCCTACTCCTCATGTATCCAACATTAGACTTCTAACATTCCGCATTCAAGTTCTCATTCCAAGAACAAAGCAATCCACACCACGAATAAATCTTGATCTCCCCCAATCCTATCCATTTCCATAAGACTGAATATGTATAGAACACCGCCTGAAGTCCCTCCTAACTTTCCATGTCTACTGCACTAAATCTTCTCCATCATAACATCCAGTACAATATAGTTTATTTTACTTAGACACATAACCCTTATAATTCATTATAGACTTATGCTATTTCCATTATTTCCTTTCTCAGGCCTCAGATAGAAAGGAAACTCCCCACTTTGTCTTCTCACATGTCTGAGCAAGTTGGAATATAAACATGTTTTGTGCAGAGGCTCTTCCTAGGAAAAATGAGGTAAAGCTAAATAGTAATTTCTAAAACAGAGTAATCATGTGAAAACAAATATGGTTCCAAGTTCAGGAATTACGTGCTCCAAGTGACCGAAGCTCCTCCTCCTTATCTGAAGGAAGTACATTGTGTGCCAATCTCAAAAAGAGATCAATAATCTCTAGGGCGTCCCAATACCTTTTCAAGGATGCCAAGGCCTTAGACAGCTGTCAAATATTGAATTAAGAAGAATCAGACAGTGTAAGAGGAGAAAGATATTTTACAGCAGCTAGAAAAGCAAATTTTTAATGACCAACAAAGAAATAATAAGTTTTCACAAAGAACTTTCTAGGGAAGTTCAGGAGTCAAATTTTAATGAAAGATAAGCAATGAACTAGAAAATGAAGAAAATCACATCGACTATAAGAAGATGATGCTGCTCATCTTTCCAAATATTCTGCAAGGGGGGTTCTCTCATGGTTTCTTGTGGGCGATCTTCCTACAAAAATGACAAATTAGTTATTAGTTTGCACAAGTGAAGCTACTACATACATCTTTCATGTAAGAACCAATCAAACAGACGCTACCAGTTGATCATCATCTGAATGATCACTGCACCAATCGACTCCTGATGCAACAGCGGCAGCTTTTTTTTCTTCCTTCAGTGTTGCCCTCTTTTGAAGCAATCTTCTGGCTCTAACAGCCTTTGACCTGATTCAAAGTGGTTTACATGAAACGGTGCATCACAGGATTTTGGCAAATGGTAAGACTTTCAACAGAAAAAGTTAGGTGCCACACTTTGACAACAAATCGATTCATTAGTAGAACTAGTTATGCAGTACATGCCCCCCAAGAGGGGGGGGTGGGGGGATGGGATCTCCATCAGTAATAGTGAAAATCACAAGGAATTGAGTTATGTCCAACATAAATCTAAGAGGTACTTCACAAAATATCAGCAGCCTTGCGAGGACCTGTTCATCCAGCATGATACTAGCTAGGTGGCTATCAAAGATTAACCACAGCGTGATACAATTTGTGTAGCAATCCACATGTGCAGACCAGTAGGCGACCAACCCTTAGGCCATGGGAATTAGTCCATCATGAGGAATGAGATATGCACGATAGAGCAAATCAAGCAATTGTATTAAATTACATGGGCCCTTTCATCAACAGACAGATGGGCAAATTATGTAGCGATACTGGTGTTTTTAGCTTCATTCTTGACACCCAATGAGCATGGTTATATAGCAAAACATTCAGTAAAAAGTTTGAATCCCTTGAAAGTTGCAATCAGAAAGGGGATGCATGTCCAAAACCCACAAATTTTTAACATGAAATACAACAGGGTTGCAGTGCTGGACTATAAAAAACAAGCATGCGACATTTTCTGTGAACTCAGCAGGCAAACTGTTGGTCAAGAAGCAGGTTGGCAATCAAATTGGTTCAGTCATTTGATCAGTGGGACCCAAACTATATACCCCGAATCAAATTCTCCCATAACTTCACAGATTTTTCTGTATCTGAGAGTTCCGATAGAAGACATGACCCAGACTAGCAGCTCGAACAGTCCAAAGCAGTATAATAGAACAGTGCAGCATACCAAGCCCAGGATTTATGTAATCCCAGCATCCAACACAGACACAAGATCAAAAGCCAGCATGAGTATGGGTCATTTGGAGTGCTGCACTTGTCAATCTTAGATCAGTTCTTAATTAATTTCAATCGTCAGCAATTCCCAAACTTCATGAACCAATCTAGTGCTAATTACAGATAACGAATGCAGTAAGTATCACCAGTACTTTGGGCATCATTTGAACATAACATTTCTTTCTTCCATCATCTGGTTTACAATTGATCATCTCCCATTCTGCTATTGTCTATGAGTAGGACAATCAAAACCTGTAACCAGGCTTAACAGTCACATGCCAATGCCATGAACAAAAAGTTAAATGCCTAAGAATGATAGTTGAGACTATATAGCACTCAGAGATATCACCATCAGAGATATTAAACAATCAATTTTCGAGATGGATGGCCCAAATGAAACTTGCACATAATAACTAAAGTAATACTTGAAAGATAGGTATTTATACTCACAGTTCTGAGCTGGAAGCAAGTGGCCGGAAGCCGGAAAATACGTTATCATTCTGCTGATCATCCAGAATTTTGGCTCTTTCAAAGAGAACTCTTCTCGGGATTCTTTTTTTTGTTTTAACCTTCCTTGGCAACATTTATTTGAAAGGGAAAAGGGCAATGCAATAAGCAATACACTCTAACATGAAAGGTCACCAGCGCTTCACACGCATCAATTAAATATGTGAAAGAAAAAAAAAAGGGGGACAAAGCAAATTGGTGAAGAGAGGCAGAAAAATATAATAGATTTCATTTGTAAAGAAAATATACAAAAAATATGACAGTTCATAAGAAAGTGGCGATTAATATTGTTGATCCAACATCAAGGAGAAAAGATCCCCTAACATTCCCCAAAATAGAAAAAGGGACAGAGAAGAAGTATTACCTTCTGCCGAAGAGTTTCGATATAAAGTGACTCACGAACCAGAGGTAAGATTGCATCAACAAAGTCCTTAATCATTCCTTTTGCTCTATATATGCTGCAAAGCTTTAGCCTCACTTTTCCATCATCCCACCATGGTCTATGATTATCAGAATCCACATCCCCTGAGCCTACAGATGAATAAAAACATTACCAAAGACTATTTAATGTAAGACCAAACCACCACAATGAACACAACAATCACCAATTGATTGATACCTGAATTTTCAGGAGGAGATAGCAGTGAAATGGTCTCATCTACTCTATCATCTTCAAGGAGCAGTGAAGCTAATGTTAGGCGGGCACCAACATTGTCCTCAAGTAGATGCAAACCTGAACTGGCACATGAATCAGTTGCAGAACAACACATTTGTTTCAATCATGCAGACATGACAGATGTTGGCATGTTAACCACTAAGCACTGTAGAATTACAAAGTCCACATTATCAACTGGATTTCTTTGAATAATATGTACAGCAAACCTACATTGACAAACATGTGACTCAAAACTCTGATCCAACTCATTCCTCTCCTTTGTAAAACCTCAAAATTTCTCTAAATGATATGTAACTAATTATGGATTACTGAGGACTAATATCTCCGGGAGAAAAAAACTACCCTCATGAAATACTCACTTAAGGAATAAGCTCAATGAAAACCAGCTTAATTGAACATTGCAAAAGAAATAATATTCCACAACCTGTTCCATAAGCAAAACAACTTTACTTCCATTGTGCGCCACCAAAGTGTATGTGCTTGTTTGTCCTTTATTTCTATGTTATTACAAATCAACAATATAGCGTCAAAATCAATTATGCTTTTTTTTTTTTTTTGGTGACCCAGGAACTCCCGTACAGCCAGCAACCGGCGAGGTAAACCTGGAGCGGTGCTAGCGTAAGACCCACCACAACGGCACTGCTCTTAAGACCACTAGTGATGATGCTGGAATTCGAACTCCCCCCCTTTCATGAGAGGGAAGGACCTCAAACCAACACCGCCACCACATGGGGTGGTAAAATCAATTATGTTTTACCTCTATAGAAAGCAGAAATTGCATGTGCCCTCATTTTCAATGCTTGATAACACTGAGCAATCTTCAGATGGTAAGATCCCTGAGAGAGAGGTAGAGGAGAAAATCACAACTATAAGAAGCGTACGGTATTAAGCAATCAATAGGCAACAAAGACATATCATAATGTGAAGACAACGAAAGACAATCATTGACCACCGTCATTTTGTGCAGTTCACTCAGTCAAGTAACGATAAAGAAATGGTATTATATACTTCAAAGAGATGACAATATCGGAAACACACGACTAAGTCTAGATCACTTCTAAGGCGTCCAACGGAATACAGAGAACCTCCACAAATAATGTGATAGGGACCCAATGGGTATAAAAGAGCACAAGCTCTAACTCCAAAATTTACAAATGCAGTGAGTAAAAATAGTTTTGAGGGTAATCCTCTCCACCCATACCAACTCTACATCGTTATACATGGTTACTTTCAAGATAACTTATGAAATATGAGCAAACATATATTAAATGAACATGATTTTATTTTAAATTAATACTTCACTGAGATGTTCAACTAAATCACACTGATTTAGTGCCAAAAGGCAATGAACAGAAAAGCTTAAAACGATACTCTTCAACTCTCTCTACCACAACCATTAAGTTTCGCTCTGGTGAATTTCTGATGCTTCTTTCCCTATCTTTCTGTCAACTCATCTTGCATTAAACTTTAAACCATTACACCAAAATACTGGATGCAGTGACCTTCTCCCCTACTTTAGGACTTGGGATGAGAGAGATGATGAGGGCAGCTTTTACAGTTCTTTGCTGAATTTTTTGCAAAGTTAGCTTTTTACAGTACATATAATGGTGTCTGAATTTGCCAGACAAAATTGAAACAAGGCACTGTAGTCAATCTGTGGAAACGAACATTTTTTCTGGTTCCAAGTATCTAAAGAGATATTGTTCATTGGGCAGGTCTCTACCCACACCAGAACCACATATGCATAGTCACTTAAAGAAGTAGTCTATAGAGGGGAAGAGAACAATATCCACGATTCAGAAAAACTAAAAATGGGCCTCCAAAGAAGCATAGGACTAAAAACATTCTGTGATACTTTTGTCAAAAAGAGAACTAAAAAAAGGACCAGTTTTCCTTACGCTATTCTCTAAATTTCCCTCCAGCATCTGATAAAACTTTAATGCGCAGTCAAAATGCTCAAGACTCATATAGGTATCTGCTATTTCAGTAATCAGGTCTGCACAGTTACATAAGCTCGCCTTCTGCAAAAAGCTGAAGAGAGTCTGCAAAACATTGAAAGTACCAACAATCATTAGTAATACAGAAATACCCATATAAGCACACAACCATAGTCCACTGGCCTAATCCAAACGTAAAAATAGGATGTGAAGCAGGATTAATCTCCAAACTGCTGAAACTAATTAACATTTAGAAAGAAAAAAGAAGTAGAGTAAGCAAGTAAAACCAATGCCACAGAAAAATGGTAAGATGGGCAAAACTGAAAGACTTGAGGAAACAAACTGTTGCTCCTTTCTGAGGATTAGAGTCGGAGATCATTTAGAAACGCTCGGCTACAAAGGACCACTGATGCTGTCCACAAGTTATTAATCACCAACAAATCTGCAAATGGAATATGCCCTAAATTGCTACAGTAAGAGTCCCTAAATAAGTCTTCTTATAGTCAGTCCACCCTTCCGCAAAGGACTACAAACATTGTGCCCACAGAAACCTGGTACTAGAAAGAAACCAACAGGTATACTGCTCAGATAGAAAGCAAATTTGCACACTACAAAGAGAACCACGAATCCACTTCTTCCATTCTCACCCAAAACCAAGGATATCCAGTATAAAACTCTGATAAACATGCTCAGAAGATCTTCCAATTATTGATTTAGACTAGTACTCACTAGCAAACCCATTAGCAATCAAAACGGCACCCAAAATGTGTCTTTGGTTTATTAATGCATTGTGATATAGGGAAGAAACATCTATGCCTTGACCTACTACAGCCTATTTGCCAAAACCGATGTGATCAGCTTGTATATGCCACCCCACTAAACTAATGAATCTAAAAATTTCAAATCGCAGCAAGTGCGGCCTTGGATATTAATGCAGTCAAGAAGCAGTGGAACTTGTTCCCCAAAGTACAAAAATGACAGCATCCAATCCATCATCTTTGAGCACCCTTCATCAGGCTTATATCAGACCAAATTTAAATCCATTAGGTCCAAGGATGTTTGAATACTGCAAACAACAGCATCAACATGCTCCAAGAATAACTCAATTATATGGTAGAAGCGCAAGTCAAAAAGGCAGTGGAACGGACAAAGCCTGAGAGAACTTGAATATTTGAATATCATAGACTACACAGTATTAGAACAAGCACAATGATAACATTTTATCAACACAGGCCTTTGGCATTAATGTAAGCAGGAAATGAGCATCTGTTGTAGAGAAAGCAACCCCCGCAATTGTAATAGGATTACCAAAAGATAGACAAGAAAATTAGCAAAAAAAGAAAAAAAGCAATAGCCATTGTACCTCTGCCTTCTCTGAATTTCCGAGATGAAGATGACAAATTCCTTCTTTCACAACCAAATTTGCAGGGAGTGGCTTTTTCTGGTTGTGAGAATGAAAAAGCTGAATAGCTTTATCATATGCATTATTTTCCATGTATATCGTGGCTAGCAGATCAACCACGCTCAAATCAGCTTCAGATGGATAACTGTTTACATATTCAACCAAAATGCTGATAGCATGCTCAAGCTGGCCACATCTAAGGTACAACTGAAAAGTAAAGTAAGAAACTGTTTTACATTTCTAGAAAAACATATGTCTACATAAGAACAATGTTCCCCAAAAGCACAACCTCACAGAATATTAGCGAGACACCATGTCCATAACAGATTTTATAGAAGGCATAAAATAAACAAAAGTTGATAAATAATTATTCATCATAATTGTAATCATATAGGGAGTGACACTATCTGACCCTTACTTCATCTTGTAATCTATGGCCATTGTCCCACCATAAATTTGCTCAAAAATCAACAATTTGGTCAAGACTTCTTTGGTGACCAAATTAAAGCTTAAACAAAAGTGTTCATAAACACTGTCTAGATATTTGTCTAAAGAAAATAGAATGCTTTCTAGGAAGAAGACTTGACATCAGCAGTGACTCTCAATGGAAAGGAACAAGATGGTCATTGACCAACAAACTCTCATCACCTGGGAAACACTAGCAAGTAACTATATCTACTGCAAATGCTATTCCAAGCTTCAAGAAACAACCAGATAGTGAGAGAAAAACCTACTAGGAGACCTCTTCAATTATAACATCTGATATTAAATTCATGAGTAAAGGAAATCAGCACAATGTGAAGCAAAATGTACAGAAAACTAGATCCCCACTCTAATCGAACCATACATATATCCCAGAAACAGTTTCCTTATGTGATGGTTGTACCAAAAAACTTTTTGAGTTTAGTCTTCACCACGAACTAACCTCCTCAATGAAATGATGGAAAGTTTAGATCCTGGACCAACTATTGCAAACATCAGACTTGCATATCGTGCAACTCGTGCAACTCGCGCAACTCTGCATGATATTTTGAAAAGTACCTTACACATAAAACCTATCCTCACCCTCGAGTAGAAAGTCGCAATTGCCCTTGAATTAACAAGATATAAGTTTTCTACTCCAACCTGCACAAGATGCATGCCCTAGATGCACACCAATGCACAAACTAACCATCCATCACCATGTAAATACAGCCCAGGAAGCCTGACTTTCATAAAGTACATAAACCATCAAATTAGCACCAGAAAGTAAAAACAACCCATACAAATTAACCAAACAAAATCAAAGCCCAAAAGATAGATACTAAAATACCTATTATTTTAATAACCGACAAGGGTTCATTTCAATTAACGAGTCTATTTCCAAGCACATGAATCAAGAATTTATCTTATGAGAAATGTCTCATCTGAGACAAGTTAGAAACCTTTGCCCCAGTCTGGAGAGCTTCAACATCCTCAGGACATATCTTTTGTATCTGTTCAAACAACTCCGCAGCCTTTAGATAATCTCCAAGGTTTGAATGCAGTGATGCTTGGTGAAACAGTAGAGAAACATCTTTTGGGTCTGCTGTGATGGCTTTAGAGAGGCAATACCTTGCCTGACCATTGTTACCTTGTTCTCTGTGTACAGAAGAGCAGGAAATCAATAACACCACAATTAAAGCAAAACATTACCACAGAGACCCTAAAGGCACACAGATTTATAGATAACAGAGGTCGATTGTTCTCAAAGTCACTAGGTACATGAGGCGTCAAATCAAATCACGTCATAAGCACTTTCACGACATACATCAAAATTTGATGCCAAGAAAAAAATTGTATTCAGCCTTTCTGAAAGACAATATTTTCACCTGGTTGACTTCTCACCAATGGCTGCACTAGTCAAGCCAACACCATTGTGTTCACTTTAACCACCCCTTCCACCGCATTACTTACCTCCGAGGTAAAACATTCCCCTACCAATCTTTTGAATCCCCCAGCTTGGAAAGATTGCCACTCCAATAATTAATTGTGTTTTTGCTGGCCTTTAATTTATTGCATTGTTTTTAGTTTTAACACTAGATATGCAACCTTTTTCTTCTTCTTCTTCTTTTTTTTTTTTTGGGGGGGTGGTGTTTCGACACCCAAAATCTTCAAAAGCTTATAAATACCAGCATGCAAAGTTACCTCAAATTTTAATAATCTTTTACAAATCAATATATTATCTTTGTTTTGAAAGGAAACTCAAATGTTGCCCATAAGGCCTTGTTAGTCTAAAAATAGTTAAGTCTAAGAATCCATCCCAGCATCAGCAAAGAACTTCAACAGATGTACTCATATACATAAGTATACTGACCAGGTACAAGCCCTACTATGCAATGAATTGATGAAAATAGTGATGACCAAAAGCTTACAAGGACCGGGTGAAGAGACGCTTCCACATTGAAGAATCTTTTGGCTTAAGATGTGCAGCAATCATGTAAAAGTCCACTGCTTTTTTGTCATTGCCAAGATCATCATAAATCCTTCCTAATGTATCATATGGATCAGGCAAATTTGGTGCTAGCCTGACCACTTGACTCGATATTGATATGCCCTGAAATTTTGAAAAAAGAAAACAAGCCAAATAAGTATGTTGATTAAATCAATCTGCTGAACCATAAGGCTGCAACCATCCTACAAAAGATAGAACATGTCCTCACCCACATAATGTATGCAAAAGATGAAAAATAGAATGTAGAAAAGGTCCAGCAGTAAACAACTTTAGCTTACATAAAATACGAGCAGAAATCTCAAAAGTGGTTACCTGATGACATACTCTATGTTAAAGGACCAAAAGACTAATTGACTCAACTTAACAGAGAACCAAAGGAGACATGACATAATTTTCCCTACAAACTTTTAAGAAAGATCAAAGGAATTAATTAAAATAAAGCTGGAGAGAGTTCAATGTACTTTTGTAATTTGAGACTTGCAGAAGTCAAATAAGCTTGAAAAGAAGATTAGCAATATTATTGTAAAACCTGGCAGCTAAAGAGACTTATGAACAAATTCAACACGCGTGCAGACAGGGCATCAACAATTGGATATATTTCCTTAACAGATTATTACATAAAATCCTACAAAATGTCCATCAAAAGATAGTTGCTCCGATCAATAGTAAAATGCCATGACCTTCACGGGATTTTATGAACAGATAATAAAAGGATTCTCTCTAGAACTTACCTCATCATAATTACCACGGGCATAGTGAAGAGTTGCATCACCGAGCATTCGTGTGATTTCCGAACTAAGCTTATTTCTTGACCCTTTTCTCCTACCCCTCTTCTTAGTCTGCATGACAATAAAAACAAATTACATACACCAATCTCTTTATTATCCACAGTAGTATTGCCTCGATGGCCCTCAACTCTGGGTAGTTGAACATTCTTACTAGAGCTTCAGCAAGATACATCATTTGGTTGCAGCCATATGAGAAGTAGCCACTAGAGGCAAATGCAACCATTCCAGCATAAGAACATCAATATTGACTACAATAATGATAATACCATCTATCATGTCCCTCAAAAAACAAGATACAATATGCAATTCCTCAAAGATACATTCCATTATGGACTAAGTCAAAACACACAATCCCTATTTCACCAAAAAAACAACAATAAACTCAATAATCAGAAACACCACAATTGCATCAGTGTTAGACTACATATATAGGACCTCCCCAAAGATTAAGCACCAACTGGATGCTAGCATAATATCTCCCCACTCTCAAAATTCACTGAAAATTCTTCTACCTATTATTGATCCCATTTCATCCAAATTTAAATAAGCTCCAGTGTGCATTTGCTTTTACATGAATTAGATTTAAATTTTCACTAATTCAATGTCAATTCCAGTGATAAACCCAACCTTTTTTGATTTTCTACGCGAACCATAGTTCATTGCTTCCATAATCTCCTCAAAGGTCGCTCCGGGATTGTCCTCCACCCGAGCCTTCTTCGCACATCTTTCCAAAACACTGCACAAGAAGGAAGACAGTCAGTAACATAAGCACAAATCATGGCAAAACTCAGTAACATCCAGCCCAAACAAAATGAAAATCTCCATACATTTGAGAGCTATCCAGGCCTTTCCGTTTCTTCTCGGCCAATGCTTCATACTCAAGGCGCTCAAATTGCTGGTAAGGTTGGAGTCCAGAATCATCTTCTTTCGTGAAATCTAGTGGGTCCATTCCACTTCCAAATTGGAAAACATACTCACCATCACCATCACCATCGCCATCATAATCGTCATCATCTTCTTCTTCTTCTCCCCCCTCCTCCTCCTCTTCCTGCAACCCCTCCCCTTCTTCATGCTTTTCTTCTTCAGTCAGTACTGGTACTCCTACTGTGGCCTGACCATCTTCGACCTGCACACTGACCGCACCCTCATCTTCCATAGAAGTCACCAAAATCCCCTCACTAACCATCTTGACTGTATAAAACAATCCAAAGAGAAACATAATCACATCAACAGAATCCCCAAAAACAAGGCCTAATATCAACACATACAACAACAACAAAAAGAGAAAAAGAAAAAACTAATCTTTAATGTGAATTTCAATTTCAGCACCACTTTTGAAAGTTACCCACTAAATTCCTTAACTAAAATACTCGTTTACATTCAAACCCAGTGCCACCGACCGTTTACAATGAAGATTACTCTGCTTATGCAAGTGGCCAGCTTACACCACCAAACATTCAATAATCACTGTCAGACGATTACAGGGGCGGGAGAGGGACTCACGCTGAAGGTGCCCGGAGCTTAGAGGGACGGGCCCGCCGCCGTTCGACCCCCGCGCCGGCTACGAACGCCGGTTTTGCGCGGAAGTCGAGAGATTTTCGGAGGAAAAAGCCGAAAAAAGATCGGACCCAGTAGCGAGCTCGGTTTGGGATGATTTGGCGACCGATTCTGATGAGTCCCTCGTGGCCGGCCGGAGCGCCGCCGGGTCGTCCGTCGTCGCCGCAGCCGCTGCCGCTCGCCGGCGGGGTTTTAGGGGGAGCAGCTGGCGGTGGGGTGGCGAAAACAGGAAAGCGGAAAATCGAAGGAGAGAGAAGGAGGGAAAGTGAAAAGGGGAAAAACCAGAAATTGGCAACCTCTGTTTCTTTTTTGTATAAAAAATAGCTTTTGCTTTTTATTTTATTTTCTAAATTTTATGCCGCATGTATTTTTTTTTTTTTTTTTCAAGTGCCGCATGTAATTTGGCTTTTAGGTAGCATTTCATTAATATGTAAATTTATATATGATTGTTTGGTGACCTTTTAGTTAATCGCATAATTTCTACACCCTCTTTTTTTCTTATCAATTTATCAACATAGATATACAAATTTATCATGTTCCACGCCTCTAATAAATTCTCTTATTCACTTTTTTTTATAATTTGTTCCATCCGTCATTTGTTTTCAGAAGAGATAAAGGAAAGCATTATAACTCTTAGTGCCCAATCTTTATGAACAATCATTTGTCATAGTTTTTTATATTGACTACTTTAATAATTTTGACAACTTAGTTTACCAAAGAATTTTAACATGACATTGTTATAAATAATCATGACGCAGTTCTGGCCAATCACGTAAATGGATGACTAGTTGTAGCATAAGTGATCTATTTCTTGGTACTAATAATTTTCAGATTGTGATGACGCACAATTTATGTTGTCATGTTGAATGATTGATTTTCCTTAATTGAGACATTTTTACAAAACTCCTAGCTTTAATATTTAATCTCAAGATAGAGGAAAATAAGACCAGAAGCAAAAGAGAAGCTAAGGATGAGAGGTGAAGACAATTTTCCTCACTTCCTTTTTTGGCTTTCTTTTTAAGGAAAGCAACTAGATCTTTGCAATTTTAAAGGAAATTATTGGGAGGGAAAATTTCAAATAAGGACCCAAAGTGAGTCTATTTTCTCAAATAAGAACCTAAAATGATCGTTGTTCCAAATAAAGACCCGACGTGGCTAACAAGTCTCAAATAAGGATCTAAACCCGCCAGCCAGCAAGCGTGTGACATTTCCGATGGCCGGAATATGAGCAATTTTGTCCCAGAAAAATATAGATAGAAATTAACAAACCTCAAAAACAAAACCCCCAAACTCTTACGTTATTCTTCTTCTACACTTCATCTTTTACATTCTTTGTCCACTCTCGTTTGGAGAACCCAAATTCTCTATTAATGGAGCAAGATCCCTGGCTCCCTGAGTTCCAAAGGTACGTGCCCTCCCTCCCTCTCTCTCTCTCAATTGGGTCCGTGGAAGTGGATTCGAATTGTGCCCGAGATGTGGGTACTCGAGATGGAGATGTCCTTTGTCTCTTGGTTGGGTCCGTGGAAGTGGATTCGAATTGCGCTCGAGATGGAGATGTCCTTTGTCTCTTGGTTGGGTCCGTGGAAGTGGATTCGAATTGCGCTCAAGATGTGGGTACTCGAGATGGAGATGTCCTTTGTCTCTTGGTTGGGTCCATGGAAATGGATTCGAATTGTGCTCGAGATTGAAATGTTTGTGCAATACTCTGTATTACTTTCTTACCTCTATTTCCTTTTTTTATTGAACTTGTTTCTGGGGGACTGAAAATCATTCAGTTTTAGTGAACTTGAAGAAAAAGGTAATGCAAAAACTCCACATTCTCTCCTTTCTACGAGTCTACTAGATATACCTTGAAGAACTTACGCAAATATTATAGTTCATCTACCCTTTACTTGTAGGTAATGTAGGCACTTTAATTGTACTACCATTTACCCATCAAAATAGGAATCAATTTATACCTCTTTTTTGCTTTCAAATCTCTGCAAGGAATTGATGGTTCCAGAGTTGAAAAGGTGATGGAATCTGGTCATATTGCTGTGTTGTAGGAGATGAATCTGCAATGGCTCCTAATGGTAAGAGGCTTCTTATGGACTAGATTGTACTTTCAAGTTTAGGGTTTTTATGTTGGTTACTTATGAATTTGTCCATCTTGTTGCTTTCTTGTCGAAGAGGACTTTTTGGAAGTAGCTGAGTTCTTTGATGCTGTCGTCAGTTGGGTAGTGAAAATCAAGGCCGTGAATGGTTCTACCAAATTCATTTTTTTCTACCAATTATAGATGGTTCAAATCACCTCATGCATTCAAGCATGCTTAATGTTTTTTTCTCTACTGCTTCCTCTTTTTTGTTCACGCTTTCTTTATTCGATGTTAAAAAATATTGTCTAGCAAGAACAAAGTTGAAGGACTTCCTGGCCACAATGCAGTCTTCCCCTCACTTTCAATTAGAGATTGCTACAATCGGGTCCTAAACTTCGCCATGATTTTCGAGGAGTATGCAAAGCAATTTCCTACAATCGAGAATAGCAATGAAGTACAAGAACTGAGGGACAAATCATGGATTAGTGTGGTACAAAATCAATTATGATGTAGAAGTGCTGCTGCAAATACAATTTCAATGTCAAGAAAGTCTGTATTGTGATCTCCCTATCTAAAACAAAAAAGGATATTGTAAAGATGGAAATTTGAAATTCTCTCTTTCTTTATCGCACCATGAGAACATGTTAACTGAGAAACTCAAGTTATACACCTGCATTTCCTTAGGCTTCAATGGACAGAGAAGTTTATTTATGCTATGGTGATGAGTCTTATATAATAAGTTGATGAAGCATTAATATCAAAAGATTCCCCGAAACAGTCCAGTCTAGTGACATAGCCTATCTTCTACAATTAAATGATTATCATGCAAGGCTTTGATTTCATACATGATGCAAGGGATGTACGAAAAAATGAAAAAGGTACAAAATTATGCTGTCTAAAGCATTTGGACGTCATGTCTAAATGGCCATTGATAGATCAAGTTCAATGGGCAGAGAAACTCACGTCCATGGACTGATGAGCTTCGACTTATTCTCTAAGAACATAATGGTATTTCTAACTTGGAAAAACATAACCAGGGGCATTACTTCAATTTGAGTTTGGGAACCCAGTTTAGCCAAAGTTCAAGCAACAAGGAAGTCGTGCTTCCAGCGCGCTAAATGGAGTCAAATGATATCAACAGATTCCATAATTCTATCAAATTGATAGATATTCAGCAAAGGGTAAAAGCATCATAGATATCAGGAACATAAAACTTAGATACATCAACCACGAGACTACAATATGTGTGGTCCTCATTGAAGACCACGAAACACGGCCTGTATGATGGAAAAAAGAAATATCCCACGAAAGAAATATTCCTAACGAAGTAGACCTATACATATTTATACTTTAAAATGCTCCCTAATAGACCAAAATAGACCCATCCACATCAACTAACAAGAAGAGAAATTGTGTTGTTGGTCTTGCGTTTCTCCAAAAAAATTGCTCGTCTTCCACCACTTTCAAGTTGAGATCCTTACATTCTCCTCTTTAACGATGATTGAATCAAAAAATAAATTAATTAGTCAAAAGAAGTAAAGTGCAAATAAGAACACTTCTAGGACAAAGTCAAGGGCAAATGGATACCTTCATCTTTGTCCTTCCTATAGATGTTGACGAGCTTGAGATGTTACCAAAAGTTGAAGCAAGAAATTCAACTATCTCAAGTTGTGATTCTGATGGGGCTAAAGGGGCTAAAGATGTTGATGTGACTGTTGTCGGTGCTGCTGCCATCGATACTATTGATGGATTATTGCAATGATACCTATTATGGCCTATGCCGCCACATTTCCCACAAGTGATTGTAGTATTTTGTCTCTTCAACTTTGTTCCCTCGGGCTCTTGCACAACTTCCTTCTTTATTGTCTTCAAATTTTTATATGTTGTTTCATTCACTGATTTTGTTCTTTATTTATTCTTTCTGCCAACTTGCTTGGGCACATCTGGTGGGAGTAATGGCTGTCTAGCAAGCCATGTGTCCATAGAATCTACAGCATGCACAACATGGCTGTAAGTTTGCATGAATGTTTCCTTACTAAAACTTGTGTGAACCCATTTTTCAAGCTCTTCTCTCGTGTATATAAGAGCTGCCATAGCATGACAGCAAGGGATTCCACTGATGTCCCATCTTCTACAACGACAAGATCTATGTCTAATATTAACAACTCTATTGTCACCTTATGGGCCACTCAATTCAAATTCATTCTCCCCATTCCAGCTAGGAATCCATGATGCTGAAAATTGTTTTTTTTTAAGATCTAATATCTTTTGGATATTATGACATATCACACCAATGTACTTAGCCATCTCTTCTCTTTGCTTATGAATTTTTTCCATGAGCTGCACTCTTATAGCTTCAAGCATTGTGATGATAGGTTTGTCCCTTGCGTCAATAATGCTTTTGTTGAAACTTTCACACCAATTGTTCAAGGAAATATCACACTTTGAGCTTGTCCTGAAGTAAGACTTGCTCCATTGCACTGGAGGCCTTTGAAACAACCATTCATAAGCTTTCTTATGAATTGCCTTAAGCTCTTTCATTGCCAAGTCAAACTCACATACCCTAGTCGCCATGGCATCCTTCCAAAGGAGCTTTTTAAGTTCTACCCCTCTGTGATACAACCTGAAGTTTTCATAAAGATGCCTTAAGCAAAATCTATGTTCTGCTTCAGGCATTAGATTTACTAATGCTTGCACCAATCCCTTCTGTTTGTCACACAAGAAAGTCCAGTACTTTGAATTTTCAGGGTTGGTAATCCCCAAGTCTTCTGCAATCAAACTAATAAACCGATGCCATGTCTTATATGTTTCTTGTCCAACAACTGCCCATGCAAAGAGATACATTTGATTGTTGCCATCTATGCCCACCGTTGCTAGAAGTATACCCTTGTAGCCTAATGACAAATGACAACCATCAAAACCCACAAAACGCCTACATCTTTCTACAAAAGCCCCTCCTTAATGCATCTAGACAAATATAGACTGCCTTAAACTTGCATTGGTCTTGATTGCTCGGTTTTGATTATACACGTGGATCCTAGGTTGGCATCAAGAAGTTCTTGACAATAGCTCCTAAGCATCCGAAATTGTTCTTCCTCATTCCCAGTGATCATACTCATTGCCGTTGCCCTAGCTCTATAAACCATTGTCCTCGATAACTTTAAAACATTCTCAAACTCTGTTGACACTTGAAATTTTTTGTCGACATTTTAATCATCCATTTTGCAAAAATATAAAAGATAAAGAGCAAAAAGATTTTTTTTTAAAAAAAAATGATGATGAATGATATAAAAAGAAAAAGAAAAAGAGAAGAAAAAAAAAAGAAAAAGGAGAGAAAAGGAAAAAATAAAAGAAAGAAAGAAAATGATAGAAAAGGGAATCGGGGAACGCTGGTGGGAGAGAACGCTCTCGCTACTCTCCGAAGGCTCTCTCTACTCTCCGTGAGCTCTGTTTTCTGTAACTCTCGATCCGTTAGGGTTTCGATTCCTGTTTTGATCCGTTCGGGTCGTGGATTTTGAATTCTCTCTCTCTCTCTCGGTTTTTTCGCTTTTCTTTCCCGAGCTCCGGTCGGAGGCGAAAGTTTTCCTCCATTGGTGAGCGATTGGAGATGAAGCACCGGCGGTTGGAGATCGTGAGGATCTGATTCTTTCTCAGATCGGACGCTTGTTTGCTCGATCGGTGGTTCTCTCTCTGGATCGGGCTCGCTGGATCAGGTTCTCTCTCTATTTTTCTCTCTTGTTTGCTTTGTCTCGCGCACGATCTGTCGCGTTGTTTTTCTCTCGGCTCCGTCTTTGGTTCGATTAGGTAACATCTTTGCTATTGGCCTATTTGTATCACCTATACCAAGATTTAGAAGAATCATCAGAAACCAGTCGACGGAGCAGTTCTCTAGGCTTTCTTATATATGTGCTCTCTTGAACTGTTTGCTTTGCACAGCTTTGCACATGGTATGGCATGCTGCTAATACCGAGTAATAACATGATGGTCATGACGATGAACTCCACGGATGCATCTTTTTTCGGTTGGAATATATACTTCTCTATGTGATATATGCAAATAAACAGAAAAGATGATGATGTCGGAATTGTATGCTCTTGGTTGTTCTTAGCATTTTTGTAATTGTAAGAGTTACGAGCTTACCTATATTAGATGCTGACTTGCGGAGGGACATTGTTGGGATTATAAGTATTATCTCCAGCATATTTCTTTCAAATTTGATGATGCAGTGAATCAAAATTTTGTTTTCTAGTTGTTACAATCGGCATGATTGGATATTACAACTTAGATGGGTAGAGATATATCATTAGCCACAGCAATAAAGAAATTTAAATGGCTTGAAACAGGAAGCATGTCATTTTGCTTGTTCACTTCATTCAATGGTCATTTTTCAGGCTCCATAGGACTGATAGATATATCCCTGCATTTGATCTTCCTGTTTGGCCTTGGTCAGAAATGCAGAAATGCATATTCTGTTTTTGGTGAGCCTGATTGTCTGCCACTTTCCTACGATCTTTTAAGCATAGATTTTGAGGTTGATGATACAAAAAAGTAAATCACGTGTGGATAATTGATATTAGATATCCATAGATTTAAGCATAGATTGTCTTGCTCTATTGTTATCTTTTTTAGCAAAGTTCTGTTGTTTGATAATTGATATTAGATATCCACCATCAAACCAATTTCCAACACTAATCACTTTGCCCAGTAGCTTATTTGTGTTCTACCGATCCAAACTCTATGTGTTTTTGTTTGTAAAGATGTCCAAAGTTATGTTGTTCTTTAGTATCGATATTTCTTTGCTTGCTGTTTATATGTCCTGATGTGTGGAATTGTTTAGTTGTGTCATTGATGTGCTGTTTGCTGTTCATGTGTGCATTTGTTGTGTTAACTGATGTTGAAGATATACATAATATTAGTCCTCTAAGCTGCTGGACGTGAGAAGTTCTGATATGAATGACCTGAGACTGATGTTATGTAGTTCTTGAGGTGCATAAATATGCATGGTGAGATGGGCATGTATGGATATGGATTGCTCATCAAATTGTCTTCGTTTCTAGCTTTGAATATAATAAGAATGTTTGCTGGCCATTTTGTTCTCATGGGGAATGCGAGGATTTTCAATGTCATTTTGGGAGTGTTCTAGTTGTGTGAATATATAGAGAGATGCCGCATTGATGTAACATTTATTTTCCATCAAATTGGGGCAATTCCAAGCTTGAAACATATAAGAAATGATAATATTCCATGTTGCCCTGTTCTATGGTAGATTGACTAGTTCATATTCTAGTATTTTTGGAAATACATGTGTTGATATGATGATAGTGTCTCTATGAGATCTATTTGGGATATCACCTAGAATTTGATCTAGAGACTTTGTGACTTCAGTCACTCTTTTTGAACACAAAAGATGATGATTGTTTCTTTCATTTGTATGCATCTAATCATCTAGATTTCTTAGATTAGGTTTAGAATAGGATCCTGAAGGTGGAGAAGGCGTGAAGATGGTGGAGGTCGATGTCCACTCCGACTGTTATTATGTAATATTTGTTTCTCTCCCGACATATGTCTCGGGTTCCTTGTGTTGTATAAAACCCGACAAGTTGCGGGTTTTCCCTTTTTCCCTCATTTTTCTTAATTTTGTTTTCTCTTTACACTTTTAGGATGACCTGATAGATTTACCGTTTTTCCTTGATTGTTTATTTCATGTCTTGCAATTTTAATTTCATTGATTGTTTTCCTTTCATTTTTTTAGGAATTAGAATAAAATGAAAGTAATCCACCACGTATGATCACTTAGTTTAGAATTGATGATCCCGAAAACGTAAAAAGAGACACATGGACATGTTAGGAAAAACACAACATACTATTTAGGTACCGAAAGGGCGTTAATAGAAATATTAGCGTAATCCAAGTCCCCGAACCTAGATATTTGGTTATGTAAGAATCGAGGGAACACTCCCGACCCTCAATTGGGTTTTCTAGCCGACCCCCAAAATGAGGCTAGTGGCGACTCCTGTATATTCTTAAGTTGTTAAATACCTAGATTGCATAAATAAACCCGTCACTGTCATGCGGGGTACGAGCTTGAGAGAGCTCGTGATCTTGTAATCAAATATCCCTAAATCCGACTTTTCCCCCTTGGACATTCGAGGGCGGTGAGATCGGGACGCGACAGACTCCATTGTTTTTTTCATTGAAGCACATGGCTATGTAGGATTGTTTCTCAACCTATCACAGTACTTGTTTGCTAACCATTTAGTGCTTATTTGAGAAACATGTAGAGCTCTATTGCATGTATGTATGGGGTTAAAGGTTTTGACTTGTAAAGTATGCTCATTTTGCACTTTGGAAGCATATATAAGCCAATCACAACCATCATAACACATTGCCCTCAATTTATTAGGTGTATTCTTAACAAACCTTACCTTTCTCCCATTTTTTATGGCATGGTTCCTAATGGCCTTTCTAAACTCCTCAACATTACTAAAGCACATTCCTAGCTTGAAGATAGGATTTTCCATATCAACCTCAACATTAAATTTGGGATGTGTATACTCATTTTCGCCATTCATATTCAAGAAATCTACATTGTTAGCTAACACATCTATATACTAACTGATGTCTCCAACCTCCATATCCCTCTCCATTGAACCATCACTGTCAGCACAGCTTACATTTCTTATGTATAACTCATCAAGATCAACAAAGGCGAACCCATCTTCTCTAGCAACGCCTTCATACCCACCATAATATATTGAATAGTTTAGTTCTTCACATCCCTCAACTGGTGCAAAATGAAGCAAAAATAAAGTCAATATATTTCCACGCAAAACGTACAATGGAAAAAAAACAAAACAAAAATAGTAAACAATTGCAATAAAATTGTACCATGCATTGATTAACGAAAGAAAACTAGGCACAATAGTGACTATATACCACACTTTTATTGGATACCGTTTGTCAAAATATTGTGCATTATGGAGTTAAAATGTTTTCGATGTTGCCATAACTTTCTCCTTAGGCAAGCCAACCATGGTGGCCCAAGAACCAAACTTAGATATATATACCATAAGGAAAAGAAAGCTGATCACATTCAAAGCATTTCTTAGGCTCATACTTATCGGCTTGAAAATTATGGAAACGACTACTAAGTTTGGTCGACTCAACTTTTGTATGGATTCTCTCCTTCTTGTTCAACAAACAAGGCTGAAAACACAATTAGAAGACTTAATTGCAAATTTACTAAGTAATTGTGGAATGATAACTAGCAAGATCTACGATGCATCTTGACACAAAGATTAAATAGTCTTCATATTAATAACTTGGGAAGAAGAACTTCTAATGAGTAATCTACCAAATTGCTACTTTAGAAGTTACGTCCATTTATAGTGCACAAAAATTGCAGAAAACAAGACACCTCCAGTTCCTAATAACTAGTGCGCACAAAAATTATTGGAAACAAGATGCCCCCATGCTCTGATTGTAAACTCATGCACACGTAGACTCAAATTATTTTTGTTTCAATGTGCTTCCACCAAATTTCCTCCTCTAAATACTTTCCATCAAAGAACCCATATCAGAGTAATTATAGTTTTTTTTTTTTTAAATGTCTATCTACTTTCCCTGCGAGAATCTATGTGGGCTTTTAAATTCCATGACAGGCTGTGAGTTCTGACCATCAATGACAAAATATAAACTAGAAAAAAACAAAAAGAGAGTATTAAAAAATGGCAAAATGGGGACCACCATCACAACATGTAGGACCCCAACGGCAGTAATATCTAATTAAAATTCCATAGTGCACACAACTTATGCATTTTTTTCGGACAAAAGAGACATTAACTCAGAAATCCAACAAAACAAGCAAAAAGAACACCATAAACAAAAGAATTCGTCCTACCATCACCATCCCCGCTGCCATCTGTGTGATATTCCACCACATGCCCGTGCTTTGTCGACATGTTACTTCAACAAGTTACAACCACTTTGAACGAACGAAGGATCAATTGCACCAATTTGAACGAAATTGACCTCGGTTGAACGGGAGTATAAATTATCGGGTGGCTTTTAGGGGTTTTCGCGCGGTTGACCCGTGGTCAATAATTCTCGATCCACATTTGTGCCTCTTCAAATCGTGGACGACATTTGATTGTCATGTAATCGCGGGAGTTTAATTACGTACCATAAATATAATATCAATAGAAAATTGGTTCATTGTTGTTCGACACAAATATTGTAATCGTGCAAAATCACCTGCAAATCGACTACGTACTTCCGTTGAATCTATTTATATCCATTCGCTAATTGATTTATAACAGCGTAGTATTGACCCTTGTCAACCTTAATGGTCAAACGATTTATCCCTAATTGAATTCTCTAGTTTTTCACATTTTAACCCTATACGACATCACCCAATAGATTAGTTATCAATTCAGAGTAAAAGGATCATAAGTGCGTCGACGAAATAACCATTTCATTTATTTCGAAATAGGGCCAAATTTCGGGATATCACAATGAACGATACAAATGCTCATGCTTTGTTGAATAACCCAGGCCAACTCAATACAGAGGAAAATGTCTGCAGAACCATGAGCAAAATGAGCACAACGGTGGCGACCACAGTGAGAAACTTCCAAGAAGAGTAGACGTACTTCCTCATGAGATTATAAGCCTTGACCTTTCGAGTGCTGTTGTAGTACTCGTTGACGTCTCGAATCGTCTCGTCCAGCTCCGACGCAGTGCTTTTGGAACCTATGGATTTGATCACTCCATTGAAGAGCTCCACGACCTTGTTGTCGCTGTTCAGGCGGTTCAAGACAATGGACGCTTCCCTCAGCAACTTCAAATCCTCGGAGGTGTCGATAATGCCGTACATTAACTCAGTGTATCGTGTCAGAATTAAGGAGCCCCTCGGCGATATCATTTCGTAGGCCACGAGGTTTCGCAGCAGGACTTCGGTGGTAGCATCCAGATCGATATGAGGGAGCTTCAAGGTAGCGGTTTTCTTATCGAACGCAATGGTTTTGATACCTCCTGTGGCCAAGCTTAGTTTGATCCCGACGCTGCAGAGCTTTGACGCTGTGGGGATCATAACGATTTCTTGAAAAGGGTCATTTGAAAGGTACTCGGAGCATCTGGGAATCAATTGCATTGCCAATGGAATTATCTTGAAGATGAGCTCCACTTTCGGATCCTTCATGAAAGAGAATTTCGATAACTCGTTCCATGCTGCAGTGACTATTGATGCTGGTATCGATACCATGTTGAAGAAGAGCTTGATCGACACTTTCAGCTTCTTCATGAAAGAGCATTTTGATAACTCGTTCCATGCTGCAGTGACTATTGATGCTGGTGTCGATACCATGTTGAAGAAGAGCTTGATCAGCACTTTCAGCTTCTTCATGAAAGAGCATTTCGATAACTTGTTCCATGCCTTAGTGACTTTTGATGTTTGTGTCGATGCCATGTCTATCAGACGGAAAAAGCTTGCACCTGTTGATAAGAAGGTACTTTTATTCACATTTCTAATGTTTGGATACAACAAAAGAAGAAGGAAAGAGGCCATATCATCTAACGCATGGCACGGGGAATGAGAACTAACTTCTAAGCTCATTCTTCTTCGTCTGTGCTGCTTCTGGGCCTGTTGTTCCCAAGATGAGATTGTAAAGGAGATCGAGCAAATGCTTACGCTGAATGGCTTCAGACGGAAAGCACATTTCCAGCCGGAGAGGTGATATCCCTCTGCAGAACATCGTCAACATCTCCCCAAGCTTCCTATCTAGAGACTCATCTTCTTCATTTTCTCTCACTTCGTTCATCGAATTCTCGGTCTGCAACATTATTTTCCTGAGCACAAAGGTCGGAATTTGATTCTCCACCATCATCACGTCTTTGACGGTGGAGTCTGGGTCATCATCCCAAATTGAGTCTTCCTTGATTCCGATAGTGGATGACTTGTATCTGTACAGTAGGTCGAGCAAGAACAAGCTGTCGATGGTCATGATCCATTTCAGAGTGTCCGTGCCGACTTCCAGGTGCAGCTGGTAGCTTGCGCGAATCTTCGCCTCCTCCGCTTGGAGCAAACCAGCCGTCCGATCGAATGCTGGGAGCTTCAGCGCTGCCTGTGCCCGCCGGGCTGCGGCCAGCTTGGGGTGCTCCGTCTGGTAGAGGTGTGGCAGGAGGTGGTGGTATGGTCCCAGCGCAACATGGTGCGGGACGTAGGCCTCCGGCTTTGCGGAGCTGATAGATACAGGCACGCAGTGGACGGAAACCGGGGTCTCAATATCGATCCCGTGATTGATGGCGTCTCGGATGTGCTTCACCCATTGCTTCTCACTAAGGCTTGGGTTGATGATGGAGGTCGACCATGAGGACATGCTTGTTCGACGAGGTTTAGAGAGCTAACTTATATCTTTTAGTCGCATACAAACACATGTATCTTTCGCCTCGTTGCAAATATGAAAGAAAACAAGGCTGAGCTTCGTGGTGATTGTGAAGATGACTTTGAATATTATTAGCGTTGAAGTAGGGCAAGTGGTAGATTTTTTTTTTTTTTTTTTTTTTTTTTTTTTTTGGGGGGCTGTTCTCCTAGGAACGAGGGCAACTGTCTTGAAGAATCAAGGGGTCGACTGATGGTCAAGAGCTTTTGTCCTATGTGGTAAGATTCCTTGTTCAAATCACAGCGATCTCTCATTCAGATCATTCGTACAATTCCCATCAATCAATGTGACTTGCACTTTTTGTCTTCTTTCTCCTCTCCTCATGTTTCCTTCCCCCCGCTTCTGCCAAGTCCCATCCACCCTCCTTTTTTCTCTCTCTTTCTTTTCTCTCCTCCCTCACGCCATCCCCTGCCGCGGCCGTTCGACCCCCACGCTGGCTACGACCGCCGGTTCTGCGCGGAAGTCGGGAGATTTCTGGAGGAAAAAGATCGGACCCAGTAGCGAGCTCGGATTGGGATGATTTGGCGACCGATTCTGATGAGCCTCTCGGGGACGGCCAGAGCGCCGCCGGGTCGTCCGTCGCCGCCGCCGCCGTGTTCACTTTAACCACCCCTTCCACCGCATTACTTATCTATAAGGTAAAACATTCCCCTACCAATCTTTTGAATCCCCCAGCTTGGAAAGATTGCCACTCCAATAATTAATTGCGTTTTTGCTGGCCTTTAATTTATTGCACTGTTTTTAGTTTTAACACTAGATATGCAACTTTTTTTTTTTTTTTTTGGGCTTTCGACACCCAAAATCTTCAAAAGCTTATAAATACCAGCATGCAAAGTTACCCCGAATTTTAATAATATTTTACAAATCAACATATTATCTTTGTTTCGAAAGGAAACTCAAATGTTGCCCATAAGGCCTTGTTAGTCTAAAAATAGTTAAGTCAAAGTATCCATCCCAGCATCAGCAAAGGACTTCAACAGATGTACTCATATATATAGGTATACTGACCAGGTACAAGCCCTACTATGCAATGAATTGATGAAAATAGTGACGACCAAAAGCTTACAATGACCATCCCAGCATCAGCAAAGGACTTCAACAGATGTACTCATATATATAGGTATACTGACCAGGTACAAGCACTACTATGCAATGAATTGATGAAAATAGTGACGACCAAAAGCTTACAAGGACCGGGTGAAGAGACACTTCCACATTGAAGAATCTTTTGGCTTAAGATGCGCAGCAATCATGTAAAAGTCCACTGCTTTTTTGTCATTGCCAAGATCATCATAAATCCTTCCTAATGTATCATATGGATCAGGCAAATTTGGTGCTAGCCTGACCACTTGACTCGATATTGATATGCCCTGAAATTTTGAAAAAAGAAAACAAGCCAAATAAGTATGTTGATTAAATCAATCTGCCAAACCATAAGGCTGCAACCATCCCACAAAAGATAGAACATGTCCTCGCCCACATAATGTATGCAAAAGATAAAAAATAAAATGTAGAAAAGGTCTGGCAGTGAACAACTTTAGCTTACATAAAATACAAGCAGTAATCTCAAAAGAGGTTAAACTGATGACATACTCTATGTTAAATTGACTCAAAATAATATAACGGTATTTATGGCAAAGAAGAAAATGAGTTTATTAAAAGCAGCACCTTTCCAAAATCTCCCCATTTTCCAAAAAACTTGAAGGATGTTGATATGTTGACGAATATTACCAAAAAAATGTGTTTACTTTCCCCTCCTAATCCAATCTGTCAAAAATTATAAGGATGGGAAAAGTCATCGATAAAGTCTTCAACCTATTAAAATTTTATCAATTCAGTCATATATCTTTCAATTATATTAATTGAATTTTCAACATTTTCAAGTTTTTGCCACATGAATTCATTTGGTCAATTTTGGCCATAATTCATTAATATAAACATTGGCTTTTTCTTTTCTTCTCCTTTCCTTTTTTATATTCTTTTTTTTATCATGGCAGCGAGGGTGGCCAGGCACAATAAAATAAAAAGTAAAGAAGAAAAAGAGAAGCAAATGAAAAATATAATTTTTTAAAAAAATATTATTAAGAATTCTCCACAACCCTTGCTAGCCACTAAAAAAAAAAGAAAAAGAAGGAAAAGATAAGAAAAGAAAAAAAATGAAAAAGAAAAGGTTGGCATCCATATCATCAATTTCTGCTCAAAAGTGATTGGATAAATTCGACTGATAAAACATGAAAAAAATAATGATTCAATTGGTATCGTTGAAAGGGTTAGATTAAATTGATAAAAGTGTAAGAGGTTATAACTTTTTTGATCATTTTCCCTAAGGACAAGCATCATCCATTATGCTTATTTGATGAAAATTACCACACAGAATTACCTAATGCTAATATCTCTTTTTGGCAATGGGCAAAAAATTCAATACCCGTACACAACAATAGGAAGATATTAAATTTGTTAATTTCCTTTGATGTTGTAAATTTTCTCTCCAGGAATTGAGACTTATTGATGGCCTGCTATATCAGCATTTTAATGCACAAATGGTAGTAACCCCACATTTTGCCAGCGGTAACAACATTCATAGATTGGAATCGATCACGCATTTTGAGTAGATAGCTAATCACTTCAGTACCATACATAAGCTCTTCCCAATTGTAGTAGGTTTTCAATAGTTAATTTGCCTTGTCTACTCTTCAACTTGGAAGGATCCAACACGCTGAAATTTTGCAGGCAGTACTGTCCACATGAACCAAAGTCCAGCTGAGGAAAATGTTCTTTACCAATGAAACAAGTGCGCGTAAATGCTTTGCCAATTTCGTAACGAGAGAGAATAGTTGAAATTAATGTTCGATCGACATGTAAATCCAATAGGGAGATAGAAAGGTGAATGGCATGATTAGGTTTGCTTGTGGCTGGGAATAAATTGGATGAAGAACGCGGTCTGCGCGGTGGACGTCCAGTTCGTTCCCGGGCTGAAAAATGGCCGGAAATCGGGCTTCAGTGGCCCAGGAACGACCCTACACTAACCGCTAATAAAATCACTAGAATCACGATGCCGCTGGGTAAGCCTGATATTGTTCGACAATAAGCATGCTCATAAATGCAATCTGTGTCCTATGTTAGATATTTGCATACGTATGTACAGATATACACATATTGGCTCTATTTACACGTTCAATTTAAAAAAAAAAAAATTACTCTTTTCATCTCGTGGCTAGTTTGATAACTAACTAGCAATTTGCACTATCCATTAGATAATTAGTAGGAAAAGGGCGGAAAGATTTACAGAAGTATCTTTACAAGATGCAAACTATTCGAAACCCCTCCTTGTAAACATTTTAAACCGATTTTTTCTCGCAAAACAGGCCATATACTGTCGTGTTTCTCATGCCTATCTCTTCTCATTTCACTTTCTCCATCCAACACTCCAATTTGTGGGATTTCCATGTTTCGTTACGATTTTAGCTTTTCAATCAGTGAAATGGTGGTAATGGGCGACCAACGTCGGTGACTCCCTTGAGCGCTACCACAGAAGTTCCATACCCATGGCAAAAACATTTGTTTTGAACCATGGCTATTAATCGTCATGAGCAAGCTCGTCACTGCTGCCCCGCCATGGATTTTGAGAGAGAATAGTCGGGTCGAGGTATAGTAATTTATACCAGCTTAGTGGGGGTATAATAGGCCTTTTGCGCCTCGGTTCCTGTTCATGTATGGATCTTTCGGTTCATCGTGTCCGTACTAGTTATGTTTGAATTTGAATAACTTCTTTTTGTCTTTTAAAGGAGAGCCCTTTCTTTTTTTGAATCTTTTGTACACATCATAGTCTTAAAGTAGGAGAGACTTTAGTATTATATTCAAGGAGTTCGATAAGTCTTAAATCTATTATACGTATGTCAATTCGATCCTAAATTTTCAAATTTTCTTGTTTTAGTCTTAAACATTTTCACAATCCAAATATAGTCTTTTTGGCTAATTTTCACCGGATATTGATAACATAGCCATGTGCCAGTAGAACAACCAAATATAATTAGACAATCACGTTAGCGATTTGCGACGAAAATTGATCGAAATGATTATATTTGAAGTTCAAGCAAAGATTCATGATTAACTTGTCAAAAATTGAAAGTTTAAAATTGAGTTCACATTCATACAATAGATTTAAGATTAATTGGGTAATTCTCCCTATTTGAGCATGTCATGGTGTAAGCTAACATACACCAAAATTACATGCGCATTATCAAATTGTTTATTCAAAAATGACACTTTTATGGTATTCCGAGTGTATCGCACAACGTTACAATGCCCCGTGGTAGTAATCTAAGTACGAGAATATCGAGAAGTTGTTTGATATTGGCATGGTAGATATGTTGTAGAAGGGACATAGAACCGGATCCAAAAGAGACAAGAAGGCAATTTGGACAGGAGGGAAAAGGACGCGAGACGAAGGAACTTACATAAAAAGCATGACGCATGACGCATGACGTGCACGTGCCTGTAGAAATGTGGTAACGAACTTGATAGTGCCGCGCTAATTAGGTGAGGAAAAAACCAAGAAAGTTAGGCAGATGGTTTGAGAGTCTCTAGTCCTGTTATTGTATAGCAAATACTAAAAAGGGAATAAAGAATTGTGTTGAATTTAATTTGATCGAAAGTCCAATTAATTATCGAGAAATGTGCTCCGACTCCAGATCATAGTTTCTTACGCTTTTTCGTGGCTCTTAAAAACATATCATTAGGCACGGAAACTTAAATGCTTTACGATTGACGGATGGGGTTTACCTTTTTTTTCTTTTTTCATTCGAAGATCATCAGGATGTTTAGAATCCAATCCCGACAAAACCCTTTTGTTTTGTTTTGTTTTGTTTTTTGTTTTTTGTTTTTTTTGGTGCCGGAGGAACCGCTTTGGCCGACAGCCGCCACGTAAACCTCCAGGTGACGCTAGCCCAGGACCACCAGGGCGCCACGTGTAATACACCTAATGGTTTGCCACCTCCCTGCAATTCATTGCAGGGGCTTCGAACACCTGACATTTTCTTTCAAAGGCAGGAGCCTACCTAGCAGAGCTACCGCGGCTAGTGGTAAAACCCTTTTGTTTTGATGTTAAGGAAAGTCCACAAAGAAAATGTTTCCTATATAGGAAAAAAAAAATTAAAAAGAATTCTTTAATTATCACGCATCGCGTTTTTAATTTGAGAAAAAAAGATAGATATTCCAAGTCCAATGAATTCATCTCATTTAAAGTAACTTCCCTATCACAACACATTTATGCATTTGGGATATAATCAAATGACATCACACACACAGCAGTCTAAATATGATCTAAGGATGAGCATTATCTGTTATGCTTATTTGATGAAAATTACCACATAGAATTACTTACTGCTAATATCTCTTTCTGGCAATGGCAAAAACTTCAACACACGGACACAACAAAAGGAAGATACTAAATTTGTAAATTTCCTTTGATGTTTACAAATTTGCTCTCCAAGCATTGAGACTTATTGATGCCCTGCTATATTAATGGACACATGATAATATCACCATTTTTTGCCAGCGGCAAAAAGGTCCATAGATTGGAATCAATCATACATTTTGAATGAATATGATACGAGGAGGATTTAAATTTAAGTTCGATAACTAAGGTAGATTGGTAACAATTATCTGATTATTTAATTTATGACCATAGCTATTTGCTATGTCTAACTCGTAGAATTATATCTATAATCATATCTAGGTAAAAGAACACCTTAAATATCAGAACTTGGCACAAATAAATACTTAAATGCCAAAAGTTATAAAAGTGACATTTAAGTGTCACTTTTTTTTTATAAATGAAACAATTGAGTGTCACATCCGGTGAACCTCGCCGGAAATCTTACGTGGCAATTTTTTATTAGTTTTACTTACTTACGTAGCTCGTTGAAAAGCTGACTCAATAAAGAAAGACAAAAACAACGTTGTTTTAGCACAATTCGAATTTTAATATAAAAATTAATTAAATCAAATCTTTTTTTTAAAAAAAAAAGGGAAGGAGGAAGATGAACAGTAGCTGGCGGTTGAGAGCTCAACCTAAACTACCGCCGCTGCCCCGCTGTTGCCAAAAAGGTGGGGGAGGGTTGGCCGAGGTCGTCGAGCCTTGGCCAGAGGCCGACGACCCTAGTGGACCGATAGCAAGGGCCTGCGAGCCCTCGCATAAATCTGTGGCGAGAGTCGCGGCCTTTCCCTAGATTCAGCAAGGTTGCTAGACCTCACTCAACCGGGCTAGAGCCATCACTGGCCGGGTCGACCCCCCAGCAGGCGGCGGCCCTTAGCTTGATTAGGCGAGGGCCGGTGACCCACGCCGGATCTGGGGGAGAGCTGTGACCTTGCCATTGATTGGTTGGGGTTGCCGACCCCTGGCCAAGGCTCGGCGACCCCAGCTGACCCTTCCCCCACCTTCTCGACGACAGCAGGGAGGCGGCGGTGGCAAGGGTTGATTTAATTTAATTAATTTTATATTAATTATTTACCCACGTCAGCAGTAAAACTATATTGTTTTTGCACTTGTCTAACTACATCAGTGTACAAAACAACGTCGTTTTACACTTGGCTCATCGGAAAATTGCCACGTTAGTATTTTGGCCGGATTTTCTCGCTATTGGCACTTAATTGATCCATTTTGCTCCAATTTTGACACATAAGTGTCACTTTCCTAACTTTTGGCACTTCAGTGTCCCATTGTGCTAAGTTTTGGCATCCCAAGTTTCCTAGACTTTCCATATCTATCTCTTTGCATAAAAAAAAAAAAAAATTATGTCTATTATCGCCGATTATGTAGATCCTTGCGAAAATTTACTACATATATGGCCTCTAATGCATGTACATATTTTACATGAACTTGACATGAACTTGACCTTATCTTCTCCACTACATCAACGCAAGGATTGAGTTGGTGATAAGGTTACATTAGATGTCATGTCAAGTTCAACATTTTAATGTCAAAAGCACTATTTATCACACTTTTTGCTTTTTAAAATTATGCTTGCTATAAGCAATATCATTCATTGAGTAAACTTCTACTTTTTTTTTTTCTTTTCATGCATATATAACTGGCATCTATATCATTTTTCTTTATTGCCAATATGATTTAGAATGATCTAGGAATGCTATCGTCATTATGTACACTTTCAACCTTTTTTTTATTTTATCTTACGTATATGATGGTCCTAATCTTAATCCCAAATAATCTTTACTAAATAAAATAGCAAATATAATTTACCATATCATTTTAAATGAAGTTGGATGCACACATGAGAACTAGTCTAAATACATATTAAATTCTTAAATCCTTTTTAAATAAATGTTTGGTTTTAGTTATTAAAAAATATTGAAATAGTCAATGATTGCTTTCTTTCTAGATTAGAATTTGTATAATTATATAGTTATGCCAAAGTGTCGTTTGTCTTACTTTTGTGTTTTCTAATTAACCCTTATAAACTTATTTTCCTAATTGTAAAGAAAAGAGGAAAATCGGTAAAATTGACCAAGAAAGATGACAAAAAGGCAAAACGAAGAAATTGACTATTCGCATTCTGTTAAGATAGTGCACTTGGTAAAATAACTTAATTGTCCTTATCATGCAATAATCAACCTCATTCTTACACTTCATGTGAGAAACTTATAACGATCTTTTAATTTTATTTTTTACTTTTCAATTTAATACATGTTTTTTTCGGTTGAAAAATGATTTTTTTTTTCTGTTATTGAAAAGATAGAAAAATATTTATCCAATGTTCTCTATGTAGATCAATAATTGCATAGTGATAAAAAAGAAGCCAATAATGATGAATTTTTTCAATTCTCCATGCTAGTAAAGTTGTGAGTTATTTAAAACCAATCTGTCAAATTTTGCACACTTTTTTTTTAAACCCTATTATTTTATTAAGCACGTAAAATTCGGCGTCCAAACCTGACACATCAAAATTTTCTATTTTCTTATCCTTAAACCTTTCTTTTTTTATGTAATAAATAAAATCTATAATTGGACAATCAATAACATAGCATCATAATGCTCAAACGATCAAAATTAAGCACAATTTCATCCAGAAAAACGAGCATACAATTTTACTTAACGGCTAATCTGTCATTAATTACACTAACCGCGATTAATTAAGCTAATTGCGATTAATTAGGCTAATCCCAATTAATTAACCTAACTATACTTAATTAAAATTAATCATGGTTAAATAAAATAATTACGATTAATTAAATATAAATAAATAAATTATGATTCGTTAAATAAATCATGATTAATTAAACTAAACTCAATTAATTAATCTAACCACGATTAATTAATATAATTGTAATTATTTAAATTAATGGCACTTCAATTTAATCTAAACCATCTTTAATCACAATTAAGTTTAAAACCAACATTAGCTAATATTAAACGTCATTAATATGAAACTAACCACCTCCAAACGTAATTAACACCCTAATTCTTTCAATGATGGCGAGCTCACAGTGACGGTGGTCCAATAGCGACGAAAACATGAGGCTCGCGACTTGAACAAAAACTCGACGGTGGCGGTGGCTCCTCAAAACCCACGGCCAAGCTTGGCTTGGGCGGTGGTGAACCAGCAATGGTGGCTAGCGGCGGGGAGCGGGCCGTGGCAAGGATGGTGGCTTATGGTGGTGGTGGTGGTTCGGTGGTGGCGGTGGGGTAGTCAAGCGGTGGACAAAGGCGGCAACACATGGTGGTGAGGAATGGCGTGACTTGCGGCAAATGAGGGAAGAAAAACAAGAATGAGAAGTTGAAAAAAATAAAAACAAATGGAGAAAGTGTGGGGGGATGAGTTCGGCTGAGCAAGGGGATAGGAAGTGGGGGGAAGTGAGAGAGAGAAAATAAGAATAATTTTCTCTAAAATCTTCATGATTTCCCCTTCACTCACTCTCCACAATTTCCTCTCAACCTAACAATTTGTCCCCTCAATTACTTTTTATTTCCAATTTGTCAATTTCATTTTATTTCCAATTTCTTGAATACAAGCCTTTTTGGTCCAAAAATTGCAACCTTGCCATTGGGTTCGATTTTTCCTTTTCGACTTCCAATTTTCCGTCCGATAATTCATTTTTCCGAAAATTCCGAACTTGCCATGGATTTCACAAACGATGATGCAACGTCCAATAATTTATCCTCGAAACCCTCGAAAGTTCGATATGAGAAATCGAATTAAATTTCATGATTAAAAATCAATCGAACGCGACCTTGGGTACGACATAAATTAATGGGTGGCTTTTAGGGGTTCTCGCACGATTGACTCGCGGTTGATAATTCTCGATCCATATTTGTACCTCTTCAAATCGTGGACGGCCTTTGGTGTCATGTAATCGTGAGAGTTCAATTACGTACCATAAATATAATATCAATAGAAAATCGGTTCATTGCACGAATATCGTAATCATGCACAATCACCCACAAACCGACTACGTACTTCCGTTGAATCAATTTATATCCGTTCATTAATTGATTTATAACAGCGTAGTATTGACCCTTGCCAATCTTTATGGTCAAGCGATTTATCTCTAATTAAATTTTCTAGTCTTTCACATTTTAACCTTATACGGTTTCACCCAATAGATTAGTTAACTTGCGAGTAATCAATTCAGAATAAAATGACCATTTCATATATTTCGAAATAAGGCCAAATTTTGGGATATCACAATGAATGATACAAATGCTCATGCTTTGTTGAATAACGGACGACACCCCAATATAGAGCAAGATGTCTCCAGAACCATGAGCAAAATGAGCACGACGGTGGCGACCACAGTGAGAAACTTCCAAGAAGAGTAGACGTACTTCCTCATGAGATTATAAGCCTTGACCTTTCGAGTGCTGTTGTAGTACTCGTTGACGTCTCGAATCGTCTCGTCCAGCTCCGACGCAGTGCTTTTGGAACCTATGGATATGATCACTCCATTGAAGAGCTCCACGACCTTGTTGTCGCTGTTCAGGCGGTTCAAGACAATGGACGCTTCCCTCAGCAACTTCAAATCCTCGGAGGTGTCGATAATGCCATACATTAACTCAGTGTATCGTGTCAGAATTAAGGAGCCCCTCTGCGATATCATTTCGTAGGCCACGAGGTTTCGCAGCAGGACTTCGGTGGTAGCATCCACCTCTATATGAGGGAGCTTCAAGGTAGCGGTTTTCTTATCGAACGCAATGGTTTTGATACCTCCTGTGGCCAAGCTTAGTTTGATCCCGACGCTGCGGAGCTTTGACGCTGTGGGGATCATAACGATTTCTTGAAAAGGGTCATTTGAAAGGTACTCGGAGCATCTGGGATTCAATTGCATTGCCAATTGAATTATCTTGAAGATGAGCTCCACTTTCAGATCCTTCATGAAAGAGAATTTCGATAACTTGTTCCATGCTGCAGTGACTATTGATGCTGGTATCGATACCATGTTGAAGAAGAGCTTGATCGACACTATCAGCTTCTTCATGAAAGAGCATTTTGATAACTCGTTCCATGCCTTAGTGACTTTTGATGCTCGTGTCGATGACATGTCTATCAGACGGCAAAACCTTGCACCTGTTGATAAAAAGGTACTTTTATTCACTTTTCTAATGTTTGGATACAACAAAAGAAGAAGGAAAGAGGCCATATCATCTAACGCGTGGCATGGGGAATGAGAACTAACTTCTAAGCTCAATCTTCTTCGTCTGTGCTGCTTCTGGGCCTGTTGTTCCCAAGATGAGATCGTAAAGGAGATCGAGCAAATGCTTACGCTGAATGGCTTCAGACGGCAAGCACATTTCCAGCCCGAGTGGTGATATCCCTTTGCAGAACCTCGTCAACATCTCCCCAAGCTTCCTATCTATGGACTCATCTTCTTCATTTTCTCTCACTTCGTTCACCGAATTCTCGGTCTGCAACATTATTTTCCTCAGCACAAAGGTCGGAATTTGATTCTCCACCATCATCACGTCTTTGACGGTGGAGTCTGGGTCATCATCCCAAATTGAGTCTTCCTTGATTCCGATATTGGGTGACTTGTATCTGTACAGTAGGTCGAGCAAGAACAAGCTGTCGATGGTCATGATCCATTTCAGAGTGTCCGTGCCGACTTCCAGGTGCTGCTGGTAGCTTGCGCGAATCTTCGCCTCCTCCGCTTGGAGCAAACCAGCCGTCCGATCGAATGCCGGGAGCTTCAGCGCTACCTGCGCCCGCCGGGCTGCGGCCAGCTTGGGGTGCTCCGTGTGGTAGAGCTGTGGCCGGAGGTGGTGGTATGGTCCCAGCGCAACATGGTGCGGGACGTAGGCCTCCGGCTTTGCGGAGCTGATAGATACAGGCACGCAGTGGACGGAAACCGGGGTCTCAATATCGATCCCGTGATGTAGAGCGTCTCGGATGTGCTTCACCCATTGCTCCTCACTCAGGCTTGGGTTGATGATGGAGGTGGACGATGAGGACATGCTTGTTCGACGAGGTTTAGAGAGCTAACTTATATCTTTTAGTCGCATACAAACACACGTATCTTTCGCCTCGTTGCAAATATGAAAGAAAACAAGGCCGAGCTTCGTGGTGATTGCGAAGATGACTTTAAATATTCTTTGCGTTGAAGTAGGGCAAGTGGTAGATTTTGGGCTGCTCTCCTGGACATGAGAGCAACTGTCTTGAAGAATCAAGGGATCGACTGATGGTCAAGAGCTTGGCCTATGTGGTAAGATTCCTTGTTCAAATCACAGCGATCTCCCAAACAGATATCCGTACAATTTCCATCAATTAATGTAACATCCTCTTTTTGTCTTCTTCTTCTCTCTCTCCTCTTTCTCCCTCACGTTTCCGTCCCTCCTCTTCTGCCAAGTCCCATCCACCCTCCTTTTTTATCTTTCTTTTCTCTCCTCCCCCCCCCCCCCAAACAAGAAACTGTCTTGAAGAATCAAGGGGTCGGCTGAATGGTCAAGAGCTTGGTCCGATGTGGTAAGAGTCCTTCAAATTACAGTGGTCTCCCATTCAGATCATCCGTACAATTTCCATCAATTAATGTGACATCTCTTTTTGTCTTCTTCTTTCCCTCCCTCACGTTTCCTTCCCCCCTCTTCTGCCAAGTCCCAAAGTACAAAAATGACAGCATCCAATCCATCATCTTTAAGCACCCTTATCAGGCTTATATCAGACCAACTTTAAATCCATTAGGTCCAAGGATGTTTGAATACTGCAAACAACGGCGTCAACATGCTCCAAGAATAACTCAATTAAGGCTGCGTTCGTTTACGGAAAATGAGCCATCTCCGGAAAATATTTTCCGGAAGTCATTTTCCAGGAAAATGGCTATATTTTCCGGTGTTAATTTGAAACTTAAATTTTGAGTGGAAAACATTTTCCACCGTTCGTTAACTAATTTCTTTCTTTTTTTTTTAATTTTTTTTTTATTTTTTCCTTTTCTTTTCCTTCTCCTTCCTCCTTCCTCCTCCTTCTTCCTCCTCCTTCCTCCTTCCTCCGTCGCCGCACGCCTGATGATGGCGAGCCGACCAAGATCCGGTCGCCAGATCCGGCCGACCAAGATCCAGTCGCCAGATCCGGCCGACCAAGATCCGGTCGCCAGATCCGACGAGCCGGGCGGGGCTCGGGCCTCGCCCGAGCTCGCCGGGTCCGCGAGCTCCGGCGAGGCCCGAGCCCCGCCGGCCCGCCGGATTTGGCGAGGCCCGAGCTCCGCCCCAGCCGGCGAGGCTCCGCCTCGCCCGTCGGCGAGGCTCACCCGTCCACCGGAAGCCTCGCACCGCACGACGAGCGGCCTGGACAGCGGGCTCCCCACGAGCCTACCGGCGCCGCCGCGGTGCTCCCTCTTGAGCCGGATCCTCCCGAGCGGCTTCGAGCCGCCGGGGAAGCGGAGCGCGGCGGCGGCGGTGGCGCCCTGGCCAGAGCAGGCGGGCAGGAGCGGCCGGGGAGGGCGGAGGCTGAACCCGGAGAAGGACGTCGTCGAAGCCGGCTTCGTAGCAGGGAGAGCAAGAGAGAGAGAGAGAGAGAGAACGAGAACCGGAGGAAGAGAGCTCGTGCGAGAGGCGAGAGGCATGGAAAATGTTTTCCTCTTTTGAAAAGAGGAAAACATTTTCCAAGATTTCAAGAAGGGATTTTCCGTTGACCGGAAAATGTTTTCCTTGACCGTGATTTTCCGCCCACCCGAACACCGGAAATTTCGGAAAATATTTTCCTATAAGTTAATTTCCGCGAAACGAACGGAGCCTAAATGGTAGAAGCGCAAGTCAAAAAGGCAGTGGAACGGACAAAGCCTGAGAGAACTCGAATATTGAATATCATAGACGACACAGTATTACAACAAGCACAATGATAACATTTGATCAGCACAGGCCTTTGGCATTAATGTAAGCAAGAAATGAGCATCTGTTGTAGAGATAGCAAACCCCGCAATTGTAATAGGATTACCAAAAGATAGACAACAAAATTAGCAAAAAAAAAACAAGAAAAAAAGCAATAGCCATTGCACCTCTGCCTTCTCTGAATTTCCGAGATGAAGATGACAAATTCCTTCTTTCATCACCAAATTTGCAGGGAGTGGCTTTTTCTGGCTGTGAGAATGACAAAGCCGAATAGCTTTATCATATGCATTATTTTCCATGTATATCGTGGCTAGCAGATCAACCACGCTCAAATCAGCTTCAGATGGATAATCGTTGACGTCTCGAATCGTCTCGTCCAGCTCCGACGCAGTGCTTTTGGAACCTATGGATTTTGATTCTCCACCATCATCACGTCTTTGACGGTGGAGTCTGGGTCATCATCCCAAATTGAGTCTTCCTTGATTCCGATATTGGGTGACTTGTATCTGTACAGTAGGTCGAGCAAGAACAAGCTGTCGATGGTCATGATCCATTTCAGAGTGTCCGTGCCGACTTCCAGGTGCAGCTGGTAGCTTGCGCGAATCTTCGCCTCCTCCGCTTGGAGCAAATCAGTCGTCCGATCGAATGCTGGGAGCTTCAGCGCTGCCTGCGCCCACCGGGCTGCGGCCAGCTTGGGGTGCTCCGTGTGGTAGAGCTGTGGCCAGAGGTGGTGGTATGGTCCCAGCGCAACATGGTGCGGGACGTAGGCCTCCGGCTTTGCCGAGCTGATAGATTCTGTAAGGACCTGGGCCCCACCGTGTGATATTGTCCGCTTTGGGTCACCCGCCCTGGCATGGACGAACCGCCATCCCAGTCACGGTCTTTTCCCTCACAGTTTTAAAACGCGTCACACATATTAAGAGACCCAAGCCTTATAAAGGCTCCTAAGACTCCTCCCCTAAGCAATGTTGGACAGGAGAAATGCCCTTAGCCTCGCCCGCGTACTGCCGAGGCGATCTTAGTCCGTCCCTCCGTACTGCCCCGGGTCTGGGTTGTTACAGATTCAAGCACACAATGGACGGAAACCGGGGTCTCAATATCGATCCCGTGATGTAGAGCGTCTTGGATGTGCTTCACCCATTGCTCCTCACTAAGACTTGGGTTGATGATGGAGGTCGACGATGAGGACATGCTTGTTCGACGAGGTTTAGAGAGCTAACTTATATCTTTTAGTCGCATACAAACACATGTATCTTTCGCCTCGTTGCAAATATGAAAGAAAACAAGGCTGAGCTTCGTGGTGATTGCGAAGATGACTTTAAATATTATTTGCGTTGAAGTAGGGCAAGTGGTAGATATATATATATATATATATATTTTTTTTTTTTTTTTTTTTTTTTTTGGGCTGTTCTCCTGGACATGAGAGCAATTGTCTTGAAGAATCAATGGGTCGACTGAATGGTCAAGAGCTTGGTCCTATGTGGTAAGATTGCTTGTTCAAATCAAGCGATCTCCCTTGACCAAAAAAAAAAAAAAAATCAAGCGGTCTCCCATTCAGATCATTCGTACAATTCCCATCGATCAATGTGGCATCCTTTTTTGGTCTTCATTTTTCTCTCCCTTACGTTTCCTTTCCCCCTCTTCCTCTTCTGCCAAGTCCCCACCCACCCCCGCTTCTTCTCTTTCTTTTCTCTCCTCCCATTGCCTGCAGAGCTCCTGCCCTTTTTGCTTTTTTCTCTCTCTCTCTTTCTCCCTCTCTCCCTCTCCTCTTTTCCTTCCCCCCGGCCCCATATTTATTTCGAATTTGCAGTTCCTAGTTTGTTAGTTCACGTGTCACTCTCAGCATATTTATTTAATTTGCAATTCCTAGTTTGTCAATTCACGTGTCATTCTTAGTGCAGTCTACATTTGAGAGTGGATATTCAAATATATTATATCGCTCGTCTACAGGGTTTTAATGGGACTTATATCTAAGTTGTCTATCTTTTCAAAAACTCAAAGTAATATAATGGTATTTGTAGCAAAGAAGAAAATGAGTTTATTAAAAGTACTAACTTTCCAAAATCTCCCCATTTTCGAAAAAACTTGTAGGATGTTGATATGTTGACGAATATTACACAAAAAAAAAAATGTGTTTCTTTTTCCCCTTCTAATCCAATCTATTGAAAAATTATAAGGATGGGAAAAATCATCAAAAAAGTCTTCAAACTATTAAAATTTATTAATTCAGTTATAAATATTTCAATTTATTAATTGAGTCTTCAACTTTTTCAAGTTTTTGCCACTTGAGTTTATTCGATCAACTTTTGATCGGAAATCACTAATATAGGCACTAGCCTTTTTCTTTTCTTCTCTTTTCCTTTTTCTTTTCCTTTTTTTTATTGTGGCGGCGAGGTTAGTTGGGCACAAAAATTTTGAAAAAAATTAAAATATTATTAAGAATTCTCCACAGCCCTTGTTGGCCACTAAAAGAAAAAGAAAAGAAGAAAAACATAAGAAAAGAAAAAAATGAAAAAGAAAAGGTCGGCGTCCATATCATCGATTTCCGTCCAAAATTGATTGGATAAATTCAATTGACAAAGCGTGAAAAAATTAAGAATTCAATTAGTATAATTAAAAGGGTTAGATCAAATTGACAAAAGTGTAATAGGTTATAACTTTTTTGATAATTTTCCCTAAGGACAAGCATTACCGTTATGCTTATTTGATGAAAATTACCACATAGAATTACTTACTGCTAATATCTCTTTTTGGCAATGGGCAAAAAATTCAATACCCGTACACAACAAAAGGAAGATATTAAATTTGTAAATTTCCTTTTATGTTATGAATTTTCTCTCCAGGAATTGAGACTTATTGATGGCCTGCTATAACAGCATTTTAATGCACACATGGTAGTAACCTCACATTTTGCAAGCGGCAACAATGGGTTCGACAATGTTTCTATAAATGGGGAGCTCCATGGGTTTTTCTCGAGTGGTAGAGGTATTCGACAAGGTGACCCGATGTCTCCCTACATCTTTACCCTTGTGATGGAAATATTTATTGGCCTCTTGGATATCCAAACTAGGCGTCCTGATTTTCGGTTCTTCTGGCGTTGCAAGCCCTCTAGACTCTTTCATCTTTTCTTTGTTGATGATGTATTACTTTTTGCTGAAGCTAGCTTGCCGTCCATTGAACTGCTTAAGGATGGGATTGACAAATTTTCTAATTGGAGTGGGCTTGTTCCGAACCTTAGAAAGAGTGAAGTTTTTCTCTCTGGGGGCTCCTATAATCTTCGGCAGGATATTTTAAATAAACTGGGCTTCCAGATGGGCACCCTTCCTTTTCGTTACCTTGGAGTTCCAGTTATCTCTGCAAGATTGAGTAAAGCAAATTGTGTGTCTCTGGTAAATTCAATCACGGCGCGTCTCCAGTCTTGGACTCATAGATTCCTCTCTTTTGCGGGACGCCTTCAACTTATAAGATCGGTACTCCACTCTATCCAAGCTTTTTGGGCCAACGTTTTCTTTCTACCTTGTTCGGTCATTAACCGAATTAAACAAATGTTTCGGCAATTTTTGTGGAAAGGCCCGGCGATGGGCCCTGGAGGTGCTAAGGTCTCTTGGTGTGATGTTTGTCTTCCAAAAAAAGAAGGAGGCTTGGGTATTAGAACTCTTCGGGAGAATAATATCGCTTCTACGCTTAAGCACATTTGGATTCTCTTCTCTGAATAAGGAATCCCTTTGGTGCAAATGGATCCATTCTACTTTTTTAAAGCGGGAAAACTTTTGGGTTGTCCCGTGTCCTACTCATTGCTCTTGGGCGTGGAGAAAGATATTAAACATGCGAGAACGTTTCCAGCAATACTTCAAGTGGAATATTGGGAATGGACGATCAGTTTCGTTTTGGTTTGACCCATGGCACCCAAATGGCCCTTTATACAGGATCTTCTCCAACCAAGATATATACCACTCCGGTATCTCCCGACTAGCAACGGTTGCTGAAGGCTTTACCACGCCCATGGGCTGGTACGTGATCAACATCTTGGCCAATTGGTGGAATCCCCTCCCGGTGTTAAACCAAGAAGATGATCGCTTTCATTGGCTGCCCCACCCCTCTGGTCGTTTTTCCTCCGCCTCTGCTTGGGAGTTGATTCGGCCAAAGGGCAATGCTGTCACTTGGGCCTCCTTTATTTGGAGCACTTCCTTGCCCCCAAGATATCAAACTCATATTTGGCTTATTACTCACAATCGGCTGCCAACTCAGGTGTTGCTTATCTCTCATGGTAGAATTTTGCCTACCAATTGCCCCCTTTGCTCGTGTAGACCGGATTCTGTGGATCACTTGTTCTTTGCTTGTCACATTTCGAGTACCCTTGCTTCTTTTTGGGCAGCAAAAATTTAACCTGGTTTGGCAAAACAAGCAGTGGATGGAGAATCTTGTATGGGCATCCAAGCGATTTCTGGGTAAAAGCTTTTATCAAACTATGACTCACTTTAGTTTTGGTGCGATGTGCTACATCATATGGAAAGAGTGTAACAATGTGCTTTTTTGCAATCAAACCCTTTTTCTTCCGGCGATGAAGATGCACCTCCAGAAGGCGATTAAAGATAAAGCTATGACGTTTAAGCATGTTGCTAACATTCCAAAGAATAGAAGACTTCAACAGAATTGGGATCTTCATCCTTTTATCTTTGATTGATTGAAGTTCTTTAGTTTGTTTGTAGTCTTCCTTTCTTTCTTTTCGTTGTTTGTTCTGTTTGTTGGGAACCACGGTACCCCTACACTCGCTTAGACTCCTGTCTTCTTGAGTGTCTGTTTTTTGTTGGTGCCGGGCCTCCCCCCCTTGTTTTCTTCTTCGCAAAATCTATACCATACTTACCTTTACCAAAAAAAAAAAAAAAAAAAAAAAAAAAAACAATGTTGATAGATTGGAATCAATCACACATTTTGAATGAAGATGATACGAGGAAGATTTGAATTCAAGTTCGATAACTAAGGTAGATTAGTAACAATTATCCAATTATTTCATTTACAACCATAGCTATTTGCTATATCTAACTCGTGAAATCTTATATCTATATCCATATCCATCGCTATGTACAAAAAATATAATGTCTATTGTCTCCAATTTTGTAGATCCTTCTGAAAATTTAGTACATATATGGCCTATAATGCATGTACATATTTTAAATGAACTTGACCTTATCTTCTCCACTACGTGAACATGAGGATTGAGTTGATGATAAGGTTACATTAGATGTCATGCGAAGTTAACGTTTTTAAGCCAAAAGCACTATTGACTACACTTTTTGCTTTTTAAATTTATTTTTGCTATGAGCAATATCATTCATTGAGTAACCTTCTACTTTTTTCTTCTTCTTTTTTGCACGCATGTATAACTACCTTCTGTCTCATTTTTCTTAATTGGCAATATGATTCAGACTGATTTAGGAATGCCATCATCATAATGTACACTTTCAACCTATATTTTTATGTATATGATGGTTCTCATCTTAATCCTAAATGATCTTTACTAAATGAATTACAATGAAAATTTACCATACCATTTAAAATGAAGTTGCATGCACACATGAGAACTAGTCTAAATACATAATAAATGCTTCTATCCTTTTTTAAATAAATGTTTGGTTTTAGTTGTTAAAAATAGTGAATTAGTCGATGATTGTTTTCCTTTTAGATTAGAATTTGGATATCTATATGTGACGCCCCTGGTACATTACGGCTAATGTGGTTTTCCAATTCTTTCCAATTTTTAAGCAAGCGGAAGCATATTTAGACCAATAATAATCCAGGACATATGAAATTCAAAGAATGCACGTAGGAAGATAAAACTAGGCAACTTCATTTCCTTCTTATTTATATAGTTTTCACGACCTATACTTCGGACTGTACCAAATTTCACTAACTGTATCACTCCAACTACGATACCGTCTATCTACAAGGTTGCCTAGATGTCCCAAACCCCACTGTCTGGTCTTTCCAAAAGTGTTATCCTCGTCCTTCGGCTCTCGTCCTACTCAACCCAGCTATCTCCATCGTCATCACCGTCTGGAGTGGGAGTGGTCCCACTAGATGCCCACCGATTGTCTTACTCTCTACTATGAAGGTACTTTTGATTCTGTAGTGCCATGCCAACTATCTTTCCTTGGAACTTTCAGACTGGAGAACCATTACTAGACAGTGCATTTTCAGAATGGCCTCGGAAAGTAAAAGCGCAATCTTTCACGAAAAAAGGTACCAAGAACATCTTTTCTTTCCTCTTGGGTCTTCCCTTGCCCTCAAACCTTCACATGAGGATCCTGTTCAGTATATTGACGTCCAGAATGCGATCGTCACTCGACATTATTGATTGGCAAAGATGGCTATCTGGAAGAGTAATCGGTGAATCGATTGTTACTCGTTGTTTGTCATAACTTTCGTTCGTCATCTGTACAATTTCTCTAATTATCGTAATCACTCGATATCATACCCATATCTTCCACTCCATTCACTTAAATCACATGTGTATTCGCTTAGTACTATGTTTACAAACTAAAGTAAACAAAAATTTTCTCAAAACTCACGAGAGAGGAGAAGCGCAAAGACTAACGGCAAGCCCATGATTTGTGGTCCTCAGAATGTTGCGTTATTCATTACTGCGGCAACATAGGGCATTTGTTCTGTAACAATATTATGAGGACAAGGGATGTCAAATGAGTGGAATGGGTTGAGTTTGGGTCGTGTGGAAAATGATCTTACTCATATTGACCCCTTTAATTAATAATGATCCATTTTCATGCAATATAATTTTGATGACCCGTACTCAACCTAACCCCGGCATAGACCTATACTTGACTTGACCTATATTATTAAAACACATCCATATTTAACCCTAACTATGAAAGTAAATATCAAGTTACTTAACCCACTTTAAGCTCTTCATGTTAATGTGCTACTTAGATAAAATTTTATATAAAGTAAGAAAGTAAAATAAAAAAATAAGAAGATGTAAGAAAATAAAACAAAAAATGTAAAAAAAAAAATAGAAAACAAAAAGAAAAAAAGAAATCAAAGAGACCAAAGGTGACTACCGTCTTTGATTTTATTTTTTTTAAAAATCCATATTTTTTAATTTTTTTTTCCTTTTCTTTTCTTCTTCTTTGCTTGGTCACTAGTCACAGGTTGGCAATCGACTATAAATGAGCTCGAATCCCCCTTGCCTTGCTAGAGTCGGAAGGGTTCGGGCCAAGCTTAAGTCTCACCATATAGACGAAGCTAGAGCCTCGCCAAAGGTTCGTGAGACTTCGGCCTCACGAATTCGGCAAGCTCGTCCCTCGCTTGTGGCTAGCCACCAACGAATGAAGAAGGAAAGAGGAAAAGGGAAAAAAAATAAAAACAAAAAAATAAAATAAAATAAAATAAAAATTCAATATATATATTTATATAATGATCTCTTTGTGATTTACTTAAAACTTGTTAGGTCACACATTTATGACTCATTAAAGATCCATATAGTTCTTATGCAACCCATTTATGGCTTAATTAAACTTATTTTTAAAATATAAGGCAAACTCATTAAAATATGGGTTCCAATTTTGTGACCTCTAAATTAAGGACTAAAGAGTATGCAGATTCTTTTTTTTTTGGTAAAGGTAAGAAAGAGTATGCAGATTCATTGATACAAAAGAAACGTGGAAAAAGTACCCAAAAAAGTCTCAAACTTATTATATTAATACCAATTTAGTTATAAACTTTTTAATTAGATCAATTTAATTTTAACCATTTTTACATTGGTATCAATTTAGTACATCTAGTTAATTTAGACCGAAAGAGCCAACGTGAACTCCATATGTTTTTTGTGACATGCACATGTTGACATAATTTGTTTTATAATTTTTAATGTATACACTTTTTTATTATTTGGTTAATACCCTGAAAAATCTCAAACTGGTACACCTATGACAAATTTACCAAAAACTATTTTTTTGACCACCAAAAATCCCAAACTTGTGTACCTTTGACAAATTTACCCCAAATTGGTACACTTGTGACAAATTTACCATATGTTAGTTTTTGTTAAATTTTATTGTCAAATTACTAAATTAAATAGCACGTAACAGTTGACCGGTATACCAATTTAGGATTTTACATTCCGTTTGTCATAGTTTACAATTTTTTTGATTTTTTTGTGGTATTAATTCAATTTAACGGAAGGTATATTTGTCACAAATTTATCAGTTTGGAATTTTTTGCGGTCGAATAAATTAGTTTGGGGTGAAATTGTCATAAATGTACCGGTTTAGGTTTTTTATGAGCAGTCGGGGTAAATTTGTCACAAGTGTATCAGTTTAGGATTTTTCGTGGTCAAAAAAATAGTTTGGAGTACATTTGTTATAGGTGTACCAGTTTAGGGTTTTTCAGGGTATTAATCTTTTTATTATTTTATTATTTTTTTATTTTATAATTTCTCTTATTTTCCTTTTCCTTTTCCCTTTTTCCCTCCACCAGCCATCACCAAGCTTTGTCAACCCAAGTGAGGACAACCCTTGCAAGCCTAGGCCCAAGCATCCCACTCCTAAGGTTGGCAAGGGCGACCCTCGCTTGACGCAGGCGATCTCTACCTTGTCGATGGCCCGTAGAGGAAAAAGAAAAAAAGAAAAAAATTAATAAAAAAATTCGAAAAATTAAAAAAAAAAATTGTTTGTCGGCCATGCAACGTAATACAATAGGTGTTAATGTTAGTAATTTCTGGCCAAAATTGACCGGGTGAACGCAATTGATAAAACATGAAGATGCTTAGGATTTAATTAGCATAATTAAAATTTTAGGAATGAATTGGCAAAATTACAATGAATTTTGGACTTTTTGAACAATTTCCCCCTAGACAAAGCAACAACCAAGAACATTGGGCAAAGAATCCATGACTTGTCTTTCAATTTCATCAGGTTCCTTTCACCAATGAATTAGGGTATGCTCTCTCTACGATTGCTTGCGTGTTAAGGCAAGAATAGTGATTAGAACTTTTACATTGCCCCCACTGGAGGAGATCAACAAACCATCTGAAGCCTTCAACTAAATAAAGGAATCATTGTTCTTCTCAGTGCAAAAGAATCCAATTCCTGTCGGACACCTTAACCTATAAAAAGAGAAGGAAAGAGAGAAGAGGAGAAGCCTTTATTCGACAAATTGAAACATCCCGTTTCAAACACTCCTTAACAGAAAAAAATACACCAGAGAAGGGAAAGCACGCCATGAGACGCAAGGCTGGCGCCCCCTCCAAGCGTGTTTACGAGGATTTCGAGCCCGAATGCAAATGGCACAATGAGGAAGGGCGTGATGTTATTGAGCTCAACGTCCACGGTATTTCACGAACCCATTGCACCATGACATTAGAGTTAAATCACTGCAATGCAAATGCAGGGAGGTGTTGTAAGTACTATGACAGCACTGAACTTACATGTCAAAACGAGCACAAACAGAACGATCATCTTCCTTGCATTTTAGGTGAAAATACAGCATGACCTTATCGTGGTTCTTGTTGTTGGAGAAATCTTTCCATAATATTTTGAAGGTGACAAAACATTTCTATCAGTCTAGTCTGGATAAATACAGACCTTCTGTTTAGAGTCTGAAGACTTTCAGATCACCAGACTCAGCACTCAAGACTCAAGACTCAATACTATTCTCATTGACAATTCTTCTGATCCAGTGACGAAGGCAATCCAGAGCCAAAGTATTTGGTCGAGGATTCAGTCCTATCGTCTGAAGAAGATCTCTTGGCTGGATAAATATAACGGATTCCTTTATTCGTAATCAAGATCGTTTGAAGATCTGATGGTCGACGAAATATTCTTGGAAGGTTCTATTCTTGGAAACCAAGATCCTGATTGTATGGGTGAACATGATTGATGGGCTATCGTCAAGTTCCTTTAATAACTCGAATGATCTTCTTGATTGATTCCGTCCAACGGGTAGATTGGATGAATTCCTTTGGTAAGTGCCAACGGGTATGATGTCATAAAGGAGTATAAAAGGAAGACGTTCTAGTTGCTTTAGAAAATGATCAATAGAGAAATTCCAGAGTCTGAAGCACCTTGATTATTAGTCGATACATTTTGAGCAAAATTGTATACACAAAGAGTGTCTATACTTAGTGATACCTTGAGCGAGTGTGGTAGATCATCTACACCGAGAAGTCAAGGAAGAACAACGCTGTAACATCTCTTTGTTCATAGTGGAATCCAGCCAATAGGCTGTCAGTGCAGAAGAGTGGACGTAGGCTTGAAATAAGCCGAATCACTATAAACCGCGTGTTCAATTTTCTCTTCTCTCAGTCTTAATTTGATTACTGCTTGTCTCAAATCTATCAACTATCTAGTATTGCGCAATTATCAAGAAAAATCCTTTATATACCTAGTCACCCCCCTCTAGGTACTTATACTAGCTATATCACTTGTCCGCCTGAAAACGATCAACACCGCCATGTTGCTTGAGGGGTCAGTATATGTGCGCATCATCTTTACCTAATCGAACAACCAGTACATGCCTGCATTGAGTTGTGCAAAGTTTCGCTCATCGAACGCCTTAGGCAAATCTCTCCCGTGTAAACTAAGGGATTGAAGAATAGAGAGGTCACTTCGTGCCAGGCCCAATGAGAGGCTAGCATCGATTGTTAGTATTGCGATGACCTAGATGAAGGTGGCATTAGGAAAGTCGAGGGTGTGTAGCTCAATCTAGCATCACGTGAAATCTATAGGCATCGTAGAGGGTCATTGGGGGCACAAATAGCATAGGCATGTCTACTCATCTGAAAAATGATTATCTATCAAAAGTGAGTATAAAACTCAGCAAGCAAACTACCAACTAATCTATACTACATATCTCAATAATGACACATGCGAGGAAGTTTAGACATACAATATAGAGGGATAAGTACACTATCGGTGCCAAAACTTGTGTACGACGCTCATTTTGGTATCAAAAGTTTCTGTCGAATCACTTAAGTGCCAAATCGGAGGAAAAACGATCACTTTGGTGCCACCAGCGAAATATTCCGACCAAAATGATCACGTGGTTTTTTTTTTTTTTTTAATAAATTGACAGGGCCTTTAAACGACGTCGCTTTCAATCCTCCTTAAGAAAACAACGTCGTTTTGCTGTCCTACATGAATGGCCTCATAGAAATGACTCTGTTTAGCTCACATGGGGATTGAAATTAGGGTTTCCGTCGCTCAGCCACCATCGTTCGCCCGCCGTCGCTCGGCCACCGTCGCTCAACCACCATTGTAGTTGCTCGACCACGTGAGTGAGGAGAGACTGAGATTGTTGCTCGAGCAATAAGTGATAGGAAAAATCGGTGGCGAGGGCGAAGAAGGAGGAGGAAGAAGATGGGTCGAAGGTGCCGCTGGTGCGCTGCTGCTACTAGTGCATTGCTGGTGTCGCTGCTGGTGCGCTGCCGGTGCTGCTGCTAGTGCCGTTGTTGGTGTGGGTCTTCGAGGAAGAAGAAGGCGAAGATGAGCCTTCCCTCTCTCTCAATTTGGGGATTAGGGTTTCTAAGTTGAGGGAAAGATGCCAAACGGCGTCGTTTTGGTGTTTGGATGCTGACTCAACTCTCCGACGAGCCACGTCGGCTTCAAAAATTAATTAAAAAAATGCCACATCGGATTTCCAGCCAATTTCATCGGCGTTGGCATTGAAATGATCGTTTTTCAAAATTTTGGCACTTAAGTGATCCGATGGAAACTTTTGACACCAAAGTGAGCGCCGTACACAATTTTTGGCACTAATAGTGTACTTATCCCCAATATAGAAGATCGTTTTAAAATCAACTTGCCTGAAAACGTTTGTCAAAATAAGGATAACAAGTGAAAAATATTTTCTTTGAAACTAGAAACTCGAATGAAATCTGAAAATGCCAATGATCATATTTACTATGAATTACTTGTCAATCCTCCGGGGAACTCCGTTACCCCTAGGCATCTCACACTCATTTAGCATCGTGAAGACATATCGGAAAACCGTGTTACACCCCTAGGCATCTAGAGGAACACACTTACCCCTCTAGGCATCCCTATTACAACCAGAGCATCATCACCCCCCCCCCCCCAAAGACCGATGGCATTCCCAAATCACACAATCATCCGATGGTGCAGCTATTTAGTAATTCAATTTAAACATGCCATCCACTAAGTTAATGTACAAGAACAGTTTAGTGTCTACCATCAACTATACTTTATAAGCCAGAGAAATGATACAAACATTTGGTTGGTAGCACTAGTTCAAAAGGATGGTTTACAAAAAGGAGTTTACCCAAAATTGACGGAAAAAGGGTAGCTCAGTTCCAAAATCACGAGACTTTAACACGATATGGACGAGATTCCGGGGAATATTTTCATGAAGAACTCAAAATCCGGTTCAGCTTGTATGGGTTCAATAATTTTTATATACTTCAGGTCAAAACAAGGTGAATTTCCACGAAAAAAAGATCTGAAATTGGACGTTTCAAAAGCTTAAATGAGTTCCAAAAATCATGGGAAAATTACAAATAGTCTAAAACTTTCATGAAGGACGCGATTTCAAATCTTTTGTTGAAAATTCTGTAGAAAATGGAAACTAAGTAAAGGTTCGATAGTTGTTTATGAAGACAGATTTGGACCTTGTTGTTTTTCAAATATATTTTGCATGTACGAAGTTAAAAAAATCCGAATTAAAGTATGTTCTAAAACCAGGTATAACACACAACTTTCGTGAAGAAAGTCTCACCAAATTTGTACCACAAAAGCCAATACAAAATGGACAAATTTCCTGCCTACAGTGAACCTATCCGAAAATAGTTGTAACCTCAAATTCGTCCATGACTCATGTCATTTAAGCTCAAATTAGCACACATTTCAACATCCAGCATTCCAACAACACATCCTTAGACTCAATGAGCTAAATTTCAACAGTACTTGCAATGCACCTTTTCCGAAACTGTCGATGAACACAAGTAAGCACGAAATCAACCGAGGCAACAAAAATTCCAGGAATTCAACCTGGATGCGCAATCATCAACCTATGTAGCATATACGGAGCAGTTTATTTCCCTCTAGTCCAAAGCAAGTCGCGTCGCGGCTCGAAGGGTCTCAGAAGTCTGAGGTCGTGACTAGCCTTAAGTGGTTTGAGGTCCAGCTAAGGCGAGACGGCAAGCAGCACACGGGTTGCCGGGGAAGTCGCGGCGCTGCATGCAGTGCGTCACGCACGTAAAACAGAAGAGAATTACAGAGAGACGATGAGAGATGTTGAAGAGCAGAGAGCAAATTTCGGTGAACTGAAGAGGGACGGGTGGTGTTGCTTCATTTATGTCGCGGTCGTCCCTCCACTCGTGGTCGTCGTCGTTGACTTTGGCTGCCAGGAAATGTGCAGCTGGGGACGGTGTGTCACTTATTGAAGGGGCTGAATGGCCTGGTGCGGTGTCGCACGAAGGAATGTGGCGGAAGGAAGGAGCAGCTACTGGTGTGTAAAGCCATTCCCCTCTCCTTCAAGCGGTGCGGCGTTGACTCAGCAACGCTAATTCGCACCAGCTAGAAGGATGTCATGCTTTGATGGGGGCTGGTGGCAAGCTCTGGCTGAGAGGGCTGCGTTGTTGGTGGTGAGCTGCTAAGGTGGCGTTGTTGGAAGTAATAATAAATAAATAAACAAAGAGGAAAAAAGGTAAAATTGACCTAAAAAGATGACAAAAAGGTAAAACAAAGAAATTGACTATTTGCATTCTGTTAAGAAAGTGCACTTGCTAAAATAACTTAATTGTCCTTTTAATGCAATAATCAACCTCATTCTTGCCCAAACTTATAATGCTCTTTTAATTTTTTTTTAACTTTTGAATTTAATAAATGTTTTTTTGGTTGAAAAATGATTTTTTTTTTTTCAGTTATTGAAAGGATATCATAATATTAATTCAATGTTCTCTATGTAGATCAATATAATGACGAGTTTTTTTTATATTATTTCTCCGTGCTAATAAAGTTGTGAGTTTCATTAATTGTTAGGTTATAATTTTTCACATGGAATGAAAATTAATAAGGAAAGTGAGTAGCGCGTGCATGAAAGCTAGTATACTACGAAACCAAAACACCATGTCGTCTTACTTTTTACTATTTCCAAAATTACCTCACTTAAGTTGACAAATAAGTAGGTGATCGTGATTATTCTAATTATTATTTTTTATGGTAGTTATATTCCAACACCAATTCCCTCTCATCAAATAACGCCTACTTCTTTTCCTTTCTATTTTTTTTTAAAGAAAATTCTCACTAGCTCTTTATTTAAGTTATATATTTATTTAATCTTGCACATGCATGTTGTTAAATTAATGTCTCAAATTTGAGTCTTTTATGGATTTGATCAGTTGGAAGATTTTGATTTGAGATTTTGATTTGTTCAAAATCTGTTATTCCCCATCCAAATTAGATTTTGGTTTCTTATTCAAGGGCGTTGGTTTTCGATAATAGTCCAAGAGTGCATTCCTGCGGATAAGACTTCAAGTTTGAACCAAAAGTTTTACACTAAAGGACAAAAGATGGGTGCACTATCTTTTTTATTATATTTTTCTTTTGAGGGCAAAAAGGTAATTATATGAGAAAGAAACAAAGTAAGGGTTTGTTTTGCTTTTATTTCTCCTGCAGCCATACTTGCTCTCTTTATAAAAGTGGCATGAAAGGTGAGGACTCTACAATATAAGGTGCGTTTGGTATAGTTTTCCCAAGGAACTAAAGTCCCTTAAGAAAATATTGCTTTGATTGTGAAGTGCTTTGAGTGTCACGAGAAGAGGCATATTAGGAAAGATTGTCTGAAGTGGAGAAACAAATGCGATAGATAGAATGCCACAAGCAATGTAACGAACATTGCTAAGCAGAGTACTAGTGATACAAAGGTTCATTTATGTGTGCTTGCTAGTTCATCAAGAGACGAATTGGTGCTAGATTTGGAGTATTCTTATCATATGACGCCTCATAAGAACTTGTCTTACTAATTACCAGGCTACAAATGGTGGTAGAGTTCTTTTAGAGAATAACATAGCTTGCAAGGCTGTGGGGATGGGGACAATTGGTATTCGGATGCACAATAGAGTCATATGCACATTGATAGATGTGAGGCATATACTCTAGCTCAAGAAAAACCTTATTTTTCTAGGGACACTTAATGACAAGTATACCACTGAAGGTACAATACTGAACGTCTCTTGACGTGTCATAATAGTGATGAAAGGGAAAAAAGTAAATACTCTTTATTAGTTACAATGAAAGACCATGACTGGAATTATTGCAGTTTCACTAGGTGAGTTAATCTCTTACTTAACTCAGTTTTGGCATATGCATTTATGGCACATGAGTGAGGCAGGTATGAAGAAACTAAGTAAAAAGGGGTTGTTGAAGAGTGAACATTACATCTTTAGGAAGTAACTATGAATAAAGTTTACTTCAATTGTTCATTCAACCAAGTGACAAGTTAAATACATTCATATGACCTCTCTCTTTCCCTTTTCTTTCTTTTCGCTTGGGCCGGCCCACTTTTCTTTTATATTGCCCAAGATGAGCCCAGCCTTATTTTCCCCTCTCTCTTCGTCCTTCACGCATTCTGCAGAAAGGAGGCGGACGTACGCGAGCAAGAGGAAGGACAGAGGTTGAAGGGACAAGCATGAGCCTCGCACCGGAGTTGGTGGTCGAGGGGGCAGACCGGCGGCAACAGCTGGCTTGGCAGAAGGCCATGCGCGTCGATGCTTAAAAGCGAGAGAGGAGCAAGTGAAGCGGGGGGGTTCTCGGCTGTGTTTTTTGCAGGAGCTGCTCAGGAAGCCCAAGTACGAGCCCGACCACGACAGCGAACGCGCTATACTTTAGCTCCACTTCCATTTCTTCCGACTCGAGCTCGGGCGGGTTCTCGTTCTCGGACAGCGAGTCCGTCGGGGGCGCGAGAACGACGGCCACTTCGTCGTCTTCTTGCTTCGCGCCGTTCAGGCTCAAGCCCGTGAAGACGAGAGTCGCCGCCGCTAAAAGGGAGGAGATACGGCATGCTCCGTTTGGCGAACGGAGAGAAGGCCGAGAAGACCATGGGCGTCAATGCTGAAAAGCAAGAGAGGAGCAAGTGAAGAGGGGGTTTTTTTTTCTTGTTTTTGGGCATCGTTTTGAGCAACACGCGGATGCAGGGAGACAAGGAACAACGAGCATAACGAGGAGCAAGGAAATGAACGACCATTTCGGTGAAGTATTCTCACGAGTTCCTCGCCCGACCATCATTCTTTGATAACCGGAAGTTTTAGTCTTGACTGGTGACCGTGATATGTTCTATTCCAAAGACGAGGTTAGCCGAGCTCGATCCCCCTTTTGTTCTGTTTCGTCTCAATCGACCCAAGGGCTGAGATTTGTTTGCTTCGGTTATGCACGTGTGGGTCTCGGGTGAGTCACCTCTGACTTCAGGGAATGCGTTTGTTGCTTGATTTTGATTCTGGACATGACTTCGAGCCCTGAATAGAGAGTCGGTTCATGCTTAAACTCGAGATTGACGTGCCCTTGCCTCTGTGCTCGCTGAACCGCGTTTGTTTTGTTTATCGCTTGTGGTGTTTCTACGTGATTGTTGCAAAATGGTTGGGTATTGTTGAGTTGGCGAAGGGTTTTTCTTGGTTCCGGTAAGTGGATTAGCGGTTGCCGGAGTTTGTGGCGGGCGGTGGTCGACGCCGGTGAGGATGGAAGCGAGTGGTGAAGGGCCGGTGGTTGTACAGCCACCAGCGACCAAGGATTGCCAACTGTGAAGAAAAAGATCCACCATGGAAGCCATCGGTGAAGAAGAAAGCACGGGGAGAAGAAGACCCAAAGGGGAAAAAAAAAGAAAAAAATTGCAGAAAAAGTGAAACACAAAAGCTTGCTTTGGGAAAGAGGAGCCGCAAGAAGAGATGTAGTAAAAAAGACAAAATAGGGAAAAGACAAAAAAAATTGATTAAAATATTAATATTAATATTAAAAAAACGAAAACAAAAAAGGGTTTTAAGAAACTGGTTTTGTCTATTTTAGTTTTAATCCAGGTTTGTGTCAAGCCAATGGATCGGATTGGGTTTACCGGTCGGAATCCATTTTTCTGAATATAATAATATTAAATATTAAAAATTTCAAAAAAAAAAACATAAAATTCAGAATTTCATTTGAAAAATTTTAAAAACAAACTTTCCAAGCTATTTTCTTAAAAAATGGAAGTTTCTTAATTCTAAAGTATGCTAAAAATTGAGTAAGCCCTTAGGGTTCTACCTTAGGGTTTCATGGTCTTCAAAGACAATTACTCTTGTTTGCATGCTTGTGCTGTTTTGACCCCTTTAGTCCAGTTAAGATTAACATTTATCTTTTCCTTAATGTTAAATACTTGCTCTCCCATGCAATTTATTTAAACGCTTACCTTGGCTGCTAACTATTATTTTAATGATTGCGTATCCGCATGATCATTTCACATGTTAGCGGATTGGTCTAAAATTAACCAAAATTGTCTGACAAAAATCTTTTTTTATTTTATTTTTAAAATGAAAAAGATTAGGTATCGAAAGAGCACTAATTGGTTAATTAGTGTAATCAAGTCCCCGATCTAGTTGCATAGGAAGTGAGGTACACTCACATACCTCATTTGATTTCTAATTGACCCCAATAGGCTAGTAGCAGCTCTTTATTGCAAAATTGAATACCCCAATGTCACGTGAAGTATGAGTTTGGGAGAGTCCGTGCCTAATCATGGGCCTTAGGTCCGTCCTTTAGGCAATACCCCTAAACGTATTCTCTCCCCCCAAGGGGTAGGTCGCGACAGAAACCTATTGATTATTCTGGATTAGATATATTCAAATATCCTATGTATGCTCATGCGAGTGATATTTTTGAGTTATGCACATTAGGTGAAATGCTACTAGCTATGATGCACTAATCCTAGATCACTTGGTTTTTTAATCAGCAAAGACGTAATCTTAAACAAGACTACAATACTTCAACAAATAAGTCTTGTAACAAAATTAGCAGAGTAGACAGATCATGGTGTCATTAGTGAGATAGAGCTTCAGGTGAAGATTTCGAAAACCTTAAAAGTAACGGAAGTTGAGATTAGATATGATGTTGTAATTCCCAAAGTTGGTGATAGTGACCAATTAGCATAGCCGCAGCACATTATAGCTGCAGATAGACAGAGAATGAAAATTAAATCACCACTACGTCATGGTTATATAGATACTACTTATGCATTGACTGTAGGTGAGGAGGTGAAGATAGATGAGCCTTTGTCTTACTTTGATATGATGGTTAGGAGTGAGTCGTCACAGTGGCTAGGGGCTATGAGCGTAGAGATAGAATAATCACTCATCAAAATCAGACATGAAAGTTGGTCAAAGTACCAAAGAATCAAAAGATTGTCGAAAGTAAATAGGTCTTTAAACGGAAGGAGGGCATTCCTAATGTCGAGGCAATGGGGTATAATGCGAGACTTGTGGCAAAGGATATACATAGAGTAAGGGCATTAACTATAACAAGGTGTTCTCTTTTGTGGTAAAACATACTTCCATTTGTGTTTTGCTTGCTTTAGTTGCTGCGCAAGATCTCGAGTTAGACCAGCTAGATGTGAAAACTGTGTTTCTTCATGGTGAGTTGGAGGAGCGGATTTACATGAGGTAACCGGAGGGATTTGCTATTTTGGCAAGGAAGATCGTGTTTACTTGTTAAAGAAATCTTTGTATGGGCCGAAATAATCTCATAGGCAATTGTATAAGCGTTTTGATGCTTTCGTAGCTAGTCAAGACTATTCGAAAAGTAAGATGGATAGTTGTGTTTACTTGAGAAGATTGAAAGATGGTTCTTTGATTTATCTATTACTATATGTTGATGATATGCTCATAGCGGTTAAAAGTATGTCTGATATTGATCTGCTAAATAGACAGTTAATTACTGAATTTGAGATGAAAGATTTAGGTGCTTCAAAGAAAATATCGGATATTGAGGTATTGCGTGATAGGACTATAGGATTTTTAAACCTTTCTCAAAAGAGATATATTGAGAAAATCATAGCATGTTTGAACATGCAGTTAACGAAATCTGTAAGTACACATCTAGTGAAGCACTCTAAACTTTTAAATAAATTATCACCGTAGATTGAGGAGAAAGAAGAGCATATGTCCCGTATTCCTTACTTTAGTACCGTGGGTAGTATTATGTATGCTACGGGGTGCATTGTACTTGATATTTCACAATTTATGAGCACATTTAGTTCTATATGAAGCATTCTAGTAAAACTTATTGGGAAGTTATGAAGTGAATCCTCAAATATTTAAAGGGGACAATAGACATTAGTATAGTGTATTGAAGGAGCAGTAATGGCAATGAGACAACTAATTTTGTGGATTCAAATCACACTAGTGACTTGGATGATTACAAGTCTTTAGTAGGGTATGCGTTAACGCTAGCAAGTGGTGCATGTAGTTTGAAAATGTCTTTATAGGATCATGTTGCCCTGTCTTCGATTGGGGTAGAGTACATGGCACTAATCTTTATAGCGAAAGAGGCGATATGGTCACGAAATTTGCTTTTGGACTTTGGGTTAAATCAAAAAAGTGTTGATATACAATGTAATAACCAATGTGTGATATTTTTGGCATATAATTTAGTTTACTAGGAGTGAACGAGATACATCAATAATAGGTATCACTTCATCCGAGATATTTTAGCAAGGGGTAATGTTATTGTGAAAAAAATTGTTACAGCAGATAACCCAATGGACATGATGACTAAGTTTGTTTCTTTGGCAAAACTCAAGCTCTGCTTGAGGTCAATTGACATATGTGTAAAGTGAACGGCCATCAGGGCATCAGGAAAGCAACATGGATTATGAGTGCTATAAGTTGGTTTTGAACATCAAGTCAAGATGGAGAATTGTTAAATTAATGTCTCGAGTTTGAGCCATTACAGATCCGTTGGAAGATTTTGATTTGTTCAAAATCTGCTATTTCCCAACCAAATCAGATTTGGTTTCTTATTCATGGGTGTTGGTTTTCAATAATAGTCCAAGAGTGCATTCTTGCAGATAAGACTTCAAATTGAACCGAAGAGTTCTGCATTAAAGGACAAAAAACGAGCACACTATCTTTTATTATATTTTGCTTTTGAGGGCAAAAGGATAATTGCTTTTGAGGGCAAAAAGGTAATCGTCTGAGAAAGAAATAAAGCAAGGGTTGTTTTGCTTTTATTTCTCATGCGGCCGTACTTGGTCTCTTTAAAGGTGGCGTAAAAGATGAAAGTTTTATAATATATATGTTGCCAAATCCTGGTTGAAGTGGCACACGATGGGCCGAGCGTTAAAGTTGTTGACTCTAGGCACAATATATAAAAAGACGTGGGTTTCTTCACAAGAAAAGAAGCGTCAAATGTCTAGAGCACCACACGAAAACAAGAGCTACACAAGCCAAGAACACAGTCAAGAAGAAGTCGTCGTGCGCAAGAAAAAAGACGAACACGTTGAGTTCTATCTTAGGCATATGTAGAGGGCTTGAAAACTTGAAAGATTTTATGCCGTGAGTTTTCGCCCAAATAAGTTGTTTATTTATAAATACTTTCAATTTAAACTTAAATCTTAGTATGAGAAAGACTCCAACATGTAAATGATTGTAAACTCTGATTCTTCGATTATAGTGTATTATTTGCTACTGGCTCTCTCTATAGATGTAGATATCGATATTCGAACCGAAGTAATATTTTTCGCATTGACTTATCTATAAGATCTTGTCATTTCTGCATATTATATTTCAACACATATAAGTAAGGGTGATTGGTTTCAAGGTGAGTAGGTTCTAGACTTGGAATTTAGAACCGTCCTAGGGTGAGTTTGGTTGAATTTAAGGTGTGATGCACACGCTAAAGCCAAAGTCCTTTAGAAGAAATGCAAATTGAGTTTGGTAAAAACTCATTTGCAAAACAACTTTGGGTGAAGTAGTGTTTGGTAAAAAAAAAAAAAAATTGCAAAGGGCCTTCACAGTATTTTTTTCGTTTTTTATTAAATAGAAATCAAACCCTTCGCTAGCTCTGGTGAAGAGTTCAAGCCGCCAACTAGCTAGATTTGGTCTTGGCGACCAAGGTCACATGACCTCAAGCAATCCTTGGCGAGGGTCGCGCAACTCAGGTGACTATTGCTTGGGCAGTTGTGCGATTTCAGGTGGCCATCACATGGGTTGCATGACCTCCCTTGTCTCTCGCTAGCCCTTCATGAGTCGAATTTGACCTTATTAGCTCTCGTCAACTACCCTAGCAAAGAAGATGAAGTGTAACAACAAGGGGCAAAATTGAAAAATTGAAGAATTGGTGAAGATAGTTTTGTAAGAAAAAATTTATTTAACCCTACTTTTAGCATTTTGAGAATGCTATTTTGAAGGTTGGTCCCTACTTGTTTTGGGCCTTCAGCATTCCCAAGACTAACATTTGGCCAAAAACTACTTCTAAAAGCTTGCCAAACATCCAGTTTTTCCCCAAGGGACATTAGAGGCCGAAAGCCCATTGGGAAAGCCAAATCAAACACACTCTTAATTTTTGGATTATAAAATTTATCATGTTTGCCTTGGAACTTTTTTTTTTTTTTTGGGGTCTGATTCCAGGATCTACCTAAGAATCTGTTTTTCTTTTGTTCCTTATTTTAGCTTCATTTTCTGTGGTAAAAAAATATTAGTAATAAAACAATTCAAAGTAAAAGATAACAAGGATGAACGAGCAAACGCAATTTGGGAACAAAAGAGTGAGGCTCAAACAAGCTGTGAGCAATAGAGGAGGAGGGTGAGTCACAAACAAGAGAGAGAGTCATGAAGTGTTATGTAGTCTAAGTGAGGTTAGAGAGAACAAAGAAAAAGAGAAAAAAAAAAGAGAAGGTTTTTAGACTTTATGAAACCGGTTCCAAATTCGATCCAATCGATTCATTGCCCCAATCATTCTTCACTTCGAATAGGGAAGCAGTTCAAAATTTGGAAGTGGGAACTAGACCAGTTCCAACTAGAAGCTGTAATTAGACAAAAAAATTTAGTTCGGTCTAGTTCCAAGTAGAATCGATCTGGTTACACAGTTCTACACGTGGCCTTATACATTTGGAAGCGTACGATACAAATGCTTATGTTGTGTTGAATAACTGAGGACAACTCCACACGGAGCAAAATGTCTGCAGAACCATGAGCAAAATGAGCACGACTGTGGTGACCATAGTGAGGAACTTCCAAGAAGAGTAGACGTACTTCCTCATGAGATTATAAGCCTTGACCTTTCGAGTGTTGTTGTAGTACCTGTTGACGTCTTGAATCGTCTTGTCCAGCTCCGACGCAGTGCTTTTGGAACCTATGGATTTGATCATTCCATTGAAGAGCTCCACGACCTTGTCATCGCAGTTCAGATGGTTTGAGATGATGGACGCTTCCCTCAGCAACTTCACGTCCTCAGAGGTGTCGATAATGCCGTACATCAACTCCGTGTATCGCGTCAGAACCGAGGAGCCACGTTGCGATATCATTTCGTAGGCCACGAGGTTTCGTAGTAGGACTTCGGTTGGAGCATTCAGAACGATCCGAGGGAGGTTCAGAGTAGCGGTTTTTGGATCAAAACCGATGGTTCTGATACCTCCTACAGCCAAGCGTAGCTTGATCCCGACACTGTGGAGCCTCGACACCGTGGGGATCATAACACTTTCTTGAGAAGGGTCTTTCTTAAGGCACTCGGAGCATCCGGGTATCAATTGCATTACCAATTTAATTAACTTGAAGACAAGTTCGACCGGCACTTTCAGCTTCTTCATGAAAGAGAATTTCGATAACTCATTCCATACCTCAGTGACTTTGGATGATGGATTGGGTACCATCTTGATCAGATAGCCAAAGGTTGCACCTGTTGATAAATAGGTACTTTTATTCACTTTTTTAATGGGATTAATATACTAGTAGTACCAAAAGTTGTATATAGCGCTCATTTAAGTGCCAGAAGTTTTCGCTATCTCACTCAAATACTAAATTGGATAAAAGAACAATCACTTAAGTGACAATAACGAGAAATTCTAGTCAAATTAATTACGCGGCATTTATAACATGACTTGGTATATTTTTTAAAAACTCTAGTCCATGTGGCATTTCTACTAACATGCTTGATATTGAAGCAATCGTTTTTTAATAATGGCTGGTACTGAAGTGATCAGTTTAACAAAATTTATACTCAAACGATTATTATTTACAACTTTTAGATGATATCGTTTAGGGTTTATATATTGACTAAGTACGCCGGTGAGTCACGTAGGACATAAAAATTAATAAATATAGTCACATCAAATTTTTGGCGACCTAAAATGGAGTTGACACTTTAAGTAATCATTTTTTTTTAAAAGTGATACTTAAATAATCCAGAAAAACCTTTTTGAACTAAAATGAGTGTCCTATATAATTTTTGGAATTTCTAGTGTATTTATTCTAGTGTACTTATCCCCTTTTCTAATGCTTGCATACAACGAAAGAAAGGAGAAGAGACGCATCATCTCATTCATGCATGTCCTGGGGAATGAAAACTAACCTCTAAGCTCATTCTTCTCCGTCAGTGCTGCTTCTGGGACTGTTCTTCCCAAGATGAGATTGTAAAAGAGATCGAGCAAATGCTTATGCTGGCGAACAGCTTCGGATGGCGAGCACCTTTTTAGTTCGAGAGGTGATATCGCTTCACAGAACCTCATCGACATCATCCCAAGATCCTCATCTATCGACTCATCTTTTTCATTTTCTCTCACTTCATTCATCGAATTCTTGGTCTGCAACATTATTTTCCTCAGCACAAAGGTGGGAATTTGATTCTCCACCATCATCACGTCTTTGACGATGGAGTGTTGGGTCATCGGTGGACTCCCCCCTCGATCATCCTCCCCAATCGAGTCTTCCTGCCCGATATTGGCCGGCTTATCTGGGTCCATTTTCTCTTGCTTGTGCTTGTAACTGTGCAGAAGGTCGAGCAAGAACAAGCTGTCGATGGTCATGATCCATTTCAGAGTGTCCGTGCCGACTTCCAGGTGCAGCTGGTAGCTTGCGCGAATCTTCGCCTCCTCCGCTTGGAGCAAATTAGCCATCCAATCGAATGCCGGGAGCTTCAGCTCTGCCTGTGCCCGCCGGGCTGTGGCCAGCTTGGGGTTCTCCGTCTGGTAGAGCAGTGGCCGGAAGTGGTGGTACGGTCCCAGAGCAACATGGTGCGGGACGTAGGCCTCTGGCTTCGCAGAGCTGATAGATTCAGGCACGCAGTGAACGGAAACCGGGGTCTCAATATCGATCCCGTGATCCAGGGCGTCTCGGATGTGCTTCACCCATTGCTCCTCGCTAAGGCTTGGGTTGATGATGGAGGTCGATGCTGAGGACATGCTTATTCGACGAGGTTTAGAGAGCTAACTTATGTCTTTTAGTCGCATACAAACATATATATCTTTTGCCTCGTTGCAAATATGAAAGAAAGCAAGGCTGAGCTTCGTGGTGATTGCGAAGATGACTTTGAATATTATTAGCGTTGAAGTGGGGCAAGTGGTAGATTTTTTTTTGGGCTGCTCTCCTGGGAATGAGAGCGACTGTGTTGAAGAGTCAAAGGGGTTGGCTGAATGATCAAAAGTTTGGTCCGATGCGATAAGATTCCTTGTTCAAATTACAGCGGTCTCTCATTCAGATCATCAGTACAATTCCCATCAATCATCGTCCCCAATAGGATTTTCCTCGCTCTAAATCTTGGTCCACTTTCCTGGGGCCATTTTCTCTCGCTTGTACATGGAACTGTAAAGTATGTCGAGCAAGAGCAAGCTATGGATGGTCATGTTCCATTTCAGAGTGTCTGTGCCAATTTCCAGGTGCAGCTGCTGGTTGCGCAGATCTTCGACTCCTGCCCTTTGATCAAACCAGCTCTTCAATCAAGTGCCAGGAGCTTCAGTGTCCACGTGCGGTGGGGCCGCGGGTAGCTTGGGGTTCTCTGTCTGGTAGAGCTGTGGCCACAAGTGGTGGTACGTTCCCAGCGCGACATGGTGCGGGATGTAGGCCTCAGGTTAGTGGAGCTGAAACGATTTGGGCACACGGTAGACGGAGACAGGGGTCTCAATATGGATCCCGTGATCGAGGACGTCTTGGATTTGTTCTACCCATTTCTCTTCGCTATGCTTGTTCGATGAGGTTTAGAGAGCTAACTTAGCTTATGGTATATTAGATGTAGATCTTTTAGTCGCATACAAACACATGCATCTTTCGCATCATTGCAAATACGAAAGAAAACAAAAGGCAGAGCTTCGTGGTGACCGCGAAGGTGACTTTGAAAATTATTAGGGTTGGAATGGGGCAAGTGGTAGATTTTCTTTGGCTGTTCTGCTGGGAATGAGAGTGACTATCTTGGAGAAGCGAGGTGTCAGCTGAATGGTCAAGACCGCCACATCAGCGTGGAGAGCCACTTGGTCCGATGGGCCCAGATAAGTCCTTTTCCTTGTCTGAATCACAGTAGTCTACCACCATTCAAAATAACGTCGATAAGATTCCTTGTCTGAATCACAGTAGTCAACTAGTCAAAATAACGTGAGGAGTCACGCTCGCCACGTCACACATGGAGCCTCACCCAGTACACATATGGATGGGGTGGCTTGCTCACATTTATGGCATCTAAGCGAGTCGAAGGGCCAAATATCCCATGTTACAAAAATTAGATAGCGGCTGTCGTGTTTTGTTTATTTAGCTATAAATTAAACTTGATTAGCGAGTGTCACTAGCAAAATGCTGGATTTTAAAGAATTTCTCCTGAATTTAATGATTAAATAAAGCTCATAGCGAGGAGGAAGATTTTCCAACTGAAGACTTCTTAGTTTTGTCTCCATTCCAATAAATCATGTGAACCCTAGGCATTTCACTCAAAGATAACTTTGGTTTTATTAGGGTTCAAGTGGGGCGAGTGGGAGTTCATTCTGACCTCAAGGTTTTGAACTTTCCTGCAATGCGAACTTCTTGTTAGGAGCTATCTTGATTCTTGACATGTACTGTAGTTGTATCTGTGCCTTAAAATTGCAGATAGACCAGAGAGAGTCCTGATTTCTAAAGCCTTCCTTGTTTTCTGTGTTTTTGTTTCTTTCTACAGCTTTTCTTCCCATTCTTTTTTTTTTTTTTTCCAATGCTTGACTGCTGAGAAAAAAGCTTCCATATCTTCTTGGATTAACATCAAGATGAACCCACTAAAGCAATGACATAGAGCAACTGGAAGAACACAACACTAAACTTACCTTCATGACCTAATCCGATTATATCTGCGCTTGCTATTCTTCCTGTCGCATCTCACCGACGGATTATATATAAATATATAGATACACAAATCAAACTTAGAGATAAGTGTCGAATCATGTAACATTCATCGAGGCAAGTAACTGAGTAGGATTTACAGTTTTTTTTTTCTCCCGAAGAAACTGGATGTGGATATATGTATTCCACCACTACAATGACATGGAAGTATGGTCATAAATTAAAAGTAAAACCCCTTTATTGCAAAGATAAGAAAAAAGGAGTCCTCTTGGATTAGTCGGAATGAAATGTAAGGACGAAATAAAACGTACTGGAATTGGAATTGCATGTCTTTATTAATTAAAACACAACAGGAATTAACCACGGCAATGAACAAGCGAACACAATTTTATTCTTGCACTAGCTCGAGTGGATCTACAGAGGATAGTAATGAATCCACCTTTGAAACATCTTGTAACATTCTCTGCGTTTGTATTCTGGAGACGAGTGCCCAGCTCCCTGTATCAATGGCGTTAAGAGAGGGACAAAAGTATTATGACAACAAAAACTACTCAATGAGGAGGAACGGTGGCATTGAAGTCTTGAGTTCTCTTACCTTTAATGTTGCGTAGGTCAATCGGTATCCATCATCTGTATACTTCCTTGTGTACCTAGGGAAACATGGTAAAATTGGAAGCTCTTACATCATTGAGGACTAAAAAGCGGGAGAAGTAAGTTCAAGTGAAAGCTAGCGGTAGACCGGACTCTTTGTGAGCTTACCCAGCTACTTGGCCATCTACAAACCACGGTCTCCAATCTGTATCGATCGTTAAATTAAGCCATTTTATCCACTCTTCGATACCATTGTGTGGTATAAACATGTCATGATCACCACTGCAACGAACGTGTTACACATCACCGGTCAAACGAAGTAATTCTTCTTTTCTGTTGAATTTCAAATTTGCCAAAAATGTTCCTAAACTATCGCATATGTCGGTTTTAGCAGTTTTTACCTGAAAACTAGAACTTGCATGCCCAGGCTGGTGAGATTCTTATGATAATCGAGAACATCGTCGACATCTTCAGTGTAAGCTGCTAAGGAATTATTACACCTGAAAAATTCGCTGACTGTCCCCTACAAATTGACACGATGAGATACAATTATTTGCTTAGTTCTCTCAAGAGGGAATAAATTTTGACGTGATGATTATTGGCAAATCATGTACGTACCGGCCGAACATGAAGAGCTTCCTGTACACCTGGATAATTACCCCATACATCGACAAGATAATAATCGAAGTACTGTCACATTCACAGAAAAAATTAGAAGACAGATTTATAGAGAGAGAGAGAGAGAGAGAGAGAGAGAGAGAGAGACCTTGCACCAAAAGTCACGAGGTCTTGGGAGCGACAGGCGATGATCCTTGGTGAACTCTTGGATGGACCTCCTGTTCTTCTCTTGGTTTGACATTGCTAATTTGAAAGCTTCTTTCGATTTTGGTGAAATGAAAGTACAAACAGGGTCAAGAACATTTGTTTGGCTGATCAATTCAATTAGCTGCAAATAAGATGGGAAGAACCAAAAGTCTGTGCTCAGACTTCATGTACACTTAATCTCAAACCGAAAATGATTTCTTATGCATCCGTTAAGGATGCCCATTCTCTAACCTGGTCATAGGCTGCCAGATCCTCTGTGCAGTTCGCGTTTGTCGACTCCGCAAAATTCCCACCACAATTTACTTCTAAAGACTGACAAACACCGAAGGATGTATAATTCGATTATACCGAAGATTTGCAAATGCTCAATTAATCTTGCGTCGATGAGTTTAACATATGATTTGTTGTTCATTTACCTCATAAAGTGCATCTGAAATGAGGGCCAACCTATGAGCGAATCGAACTCTTGCGTTAATTTCAAGATCTGTGTGCGTGTGGGGACATGATAGTATCATCCCCTGAAAATGATTTAACGAGGAGAAGAACCGTACATTAACACAAGATACAGTTTATGCCAAATTTAAGAAGGAAAAGTTAAGATGAGGAGCAGCCTTCTTCCATACCTTAAGGTGGACATATGGTTTAAGTCCAGCTTCATTCCCTGCAAGTTTGCAACGACAAAAGAAAAACAAATGTTTATTTCATAATCCATCCATAGATGTGGACAGGTGACAACGTTTGTGTTTATCCCATTCATCGGGCTTATGGAGAAGAATTTATTACCGCGTAGAATTGCCGTAACAACCATGGGAGTATATACACCGGCATAAGAATCGCTACCAACAAACACTGGATTGGTTTGGAAACTCGGATGTTCTGCCAACCACTGCATCGCATACACAAATTAGCATTCGTTTCACACCCAACTTTTTTATTACATTATGATACAGCACCATGATATGTGAAGAATTTTACTTACGTTTCTTAAAAATATCTGCATCTGTACAGAATTAAATGTGTCTGTGGAATTGTAAGCTGATGTTGTCGTCGCATAGGAGAAACCTGCGCCGATCGGTGCATCTATGAATATAATGTTGGCTGTCTGGTATTTTTGAGGGAAAAAGTCAGTATGTACTCAATAAGGGAACAATATTTATAGTCAACGAGATTCAGTAATTGATTAAATATTCCAAAATCAAGGGAAAATTCATCACTACTCGCTTTACCTTAGTCCAGGCATTTGGCTCATAGAGTAATGACGGCAAACCCCCAGTGTAATTAGTAACATTGAATTTAAGGGGACCTGCATATGGCAGACCTCAAAATACTATATATAAACACCTACTTGAGGACATTTGCAGCATCATATTGAAATAATGATACTAAGAGGAATTGAAGAAGAAGAAGAAGAAAACCGACCAATCTGGTACAAGAAGGCATTCAAACCCGAGCACCCAGGACCTCCATTCATGAAAAGCAGAAGAGGGTCGGCTCCAGGATTCCCGGTGGACTGCACGAAGTAGTAGAAGAACTCAACCTTGCCAACACTTATGTACCTGGATCAGCCAAAATACCCAATTTAAGATCACCTTAAAAGTCAAATCCATCCTTGCCTTCGGAAACCACATTTACTTGTTGTACCGTCAACAAACCGGGATAACCCGGTATTTCCTTGACATTCCAGATAGAAAATGTAGATCCATAAAGGTACAGAAACAGGGAGGAAGTGAGAAAGGCAAGTGGAGTTGTTTTTGCTTAGACTGATGGAAGTCACTGTTAGAGAGTTCACATGCTGGCATTCCAATCTCACTGGAAGGAGTCAAAACTTATGTTAGCGAAATATTTTGAAAGGTTGGTCATTTTGCAGTAAGTCTACCCGATGACTAAAGTATTATGATGAGAAAATTTTAATGCAGCTGATATACGATAGATCTGTCCATTAGGATGAGTTCATTTATATGCTCTTGCACAGTATGAATCTAGGTGGGCTTCCTTCTCATTAAGAAGATACAATCGTACTCGCTGGCAGGAAAAACTTTTACACATGATTTCTGACGTGTGTATGCACTAGAAGAATGAATGAGTTGTGATTAAGTATCGAATTGATTTAGTTGTATATAGTCGATTTGTGCACGCTTACTATCTAATACTCTACCTCAATCCCAACATCATCCAAGTTTTTTCTTCACATTTTAGTTCTTCCACATTGTTGTTTGTCTCTCTTTAATGCTGTTGATCTTATTTATTGAACCAACATCGTTGAAAAGAAAGACATGTACTTTCAGCATTTATTTTCTGCGAGATCAGAATCGTCCTGGAATCTTCTACGACTCTATACTACAAGGTAGAAAGAAATGAATGTGATGAACCGTAAGGACTGATGGCACAGCTTTCTGAAAGTGTGGAGTTTGGACTGTGGAAGGACCTGATGGACACAGATAAGTAGAACATTGTAGGGACCAACTACGAAGTTCACCTAAGCTTGTGTCTTCACTTTTTAAAATGCTACAATCTCAGCATCATCATGCATCACCAAAAATTAACGGCAAAGATTTGTTCACCTATTCCAACTATGGTGTCACTTGGGTCACCGTGCCCTCTGGTCGTGGACCACTGTTAATCGTTGTCGTAAGTTGCAATACGTGAAGAAAGTCTAGTTCAAATCATCATCGAGGGAGAGAGAGATGGCATGAAAGAATACAAACTGACCCGGTCTCGAGCTTGAAAGGAAGTCTTCCGGGAAAGCCAGGAAGCGTCTCCACAAGATGCTGAGACGAAGCAGCTGAGGCAGACGCTAGCACCAGCAAAATGCACGCCCATTTCTTCTCAAGACCTTTTCTTCTATAGTTCAACATTGCCTTTTGCCTTGCCATTGCTCTCTCTCTCTCTCTCTCTCTCTCTGCTTTCACTTTCGTGCGATGAAGGAAAAAAAAAAGGGGGGTTCAAACTAGGAACGAAGTACCGAAAAAGGGTGAGAATAAGTACCTGAAAAGGAAATCTTGAATCAAGTACCATAATTAGAAAAAAAAAAAAAAAAACATTTTGATACCCTCAGTCGAATGAAAATATCAAACTGATAAGAAGTTTGTGAATATTTTATTGAGCAGGTAGCTAATCACTTCAGTGCTATGCATTTAACTCTCTCCATTTGTGATGATTCTCTATTGTTAATTTCCCTCGTGTGCTCCCCACGTCGAAGCAATCACAAAACACTATGAATATCTTGCAGACTGGTCAAATCCGCATAAAAAAGTCCAACTGAAAATAATGCATTTTAATGATGAAGCATGTGCTCATCAATGCTTGCAGATCTTATAATGAGAGTTTCAGTCGAGCCCAAATTCGACCAACATGTAAATCGAGAATGGGAGGAAGACAGTATAAAAGCTATAATTTTTGTACAGAATTCACTTTAATATCATAACATTTCATTTTGTTCACTTGAATGCTACATCAATAAAATATCGATCATTTAAATATCTCCAACAACGTATTCGTTCTTATCCCATTTGTGTCCTATGTTATGTACCTACATACATATATGTATATACCCATATTTTTTCTACTTACATATTTCACTTTTACAAAAATTACTCCTTTCATCTTGTGGTTTGTTTAATTACTAGCAGTTGACATTCTTAATTAGACATCCGTTAGGAAAGGGCGGTTAAATTTGCAAAAGTGTCATTACAAGATGCAAAGCATTTGAAACTGTCTTGGTAAAATATTGAAAATTGTTATGAAATACATGAATGAATATTTATTATATTCATCTTATCTAATGTACTATTATAGTACATTTGTATCATACATTTTAAGTACATCTCCCTATACAATAAATGTTCATCTCCCTATCCAATATATGCATTATTCGATATATTGATATTAATAATAAGTACATTCTTATTTTCTTATAAATAGGAGCTTACTTTTTGTCATAGAGATACGGTGAGATATTTGAAATAAAATTTTCTCCTCTAGCTTTCTCTACGATCTTTTGTGTTTTGGCTTTCTCTACTCAATTTCTCTATTCTCTCTATTATATGTTCACATCGCAATATTTTACAACAAGAACCGCTTTTTCTCACAAAATTGGCCATCTATTTTAATGCTTCTCACGCCTATCTCCACTCATCTTATCTTCTCCATCACACGCTCCTATTTTTGTGGCTTTCCATCTTTTTATCTCATCCCTCTCATTGCATATAATGGGGTTAGGTTTATGATAAGTGAACTGGTGGGAAGAGGCCACGACTTTGGTGACTCCTGATGAGCGTTACCGTAAAAAAATTCCTCAAGTAAAATAAAAATTCAATATGAGCCATGGTACTCATTTTGAGCAAGCCGGTCACTGCAGCACCACTACAAAGTTAGTGGGAGTATAGCCTAGTCTAGGGATAGCAATTATACATGTTTTGTCAGATACCCATCATAACCCGCTATGGAGAAGATATGATGCGGGAGCATCAGGCTCTATAGATAAGATCTCAGGCTCCACTCATATTTCAACAATATAACCAACCCATTAGCAATTCATGCAAGCAAAATCCGATTTCGGCTCTAATTTAATTATGTGGATTAAAAGATCAAGTTTTCAATTATGCAGTATTGTTATTGAATTATAAGACTCATTGTCGACTTCAAGGCTCTCAATCAACTACCTAGCAATTGGTGGATGTTCTTATCGAGTTCTTGCCCTAGTTGTTCTTCTTCTAAGGTGGCTATTCGGCTTCCAAAGCTGATGCACGAATTTGGAGAGCCTTATCAAGTTTCAAGGCATCTACTATTGTCAAATGCATTTAGTCCTAGTTGTCCAGTCTCTTTTTTTTAGATTTTTATGAGTCTTTATTGTGGTGTTGCTTTCAAGAATGTGAATTCCCCATGAGTCTATTAAGAGAATTCCAAGAGTCTTCTATTTTATTTAGCATTATCTCTATAATAGATATGAAGTCTCAATTGTAAGACGGGCAAGACTTGAATTAAGTATATATGGGATTTTCCTCTATGTGAGTGACTTTCTATTCTGGTTCTCTATCATTGGTCGGTGAATTTTTTCTTGGTGGTGAACTAAGAAGACATTTATCCTTGGCTGGTGGTTTTCTTTTAGGCTTTGGTGGTGTGCTTCTTTTATTTTGAAATCATTTCCTCGGTAGGTGATTTGTCCTTTAAGCCTTTATGGTGAGCTTTGTCAATCCTAATCTTTACCCTTGGATGGTGGTGCATCCTTTCGACCTTAGTGGTGATCCTAATCTATCCTCCATCTGTGAGAATCCATTAATCATCTATCCCTTATCCCTCAAAGCACATTTACCTACCCCGCATTTTGCATCAAGATATAACAAGCAAGCAATGAGTTTTGTGGATGGAGATGGAGTGAATTTTCTTGCCTCGCATGCCAGATAGGGCGAGGATGGATATAGTAGGCCCCGTTCCCACAAACCTCCCTTGCTTCTACCCGAGATCTGATGTTAAACTTTGGAGATTTCTAGTATTACCGTAATTTCTTTATGTATTATATATTAATTTGGTCATAAGGTTACTTATTTCTAGCGTAGGTGTCGATACTAACATGAATAGTTCCAATAATCATTCCATTGTCTCACAAATAGAAAAGGGGAATTTTTCAAACTAATTTTTACGTTAATAGATCTAAGACTTTCAAATTCATATTTTTTTTTACCCATATGTGATTTATTCAAAACTTGTACATTTTCTCGAGATATTATTGCATTAAATAAATTGTGTTTGTTGATGAATTCAATTTAACAATTTTAACCTTGAAGCTATTGTGGGTTGAGGATAATGTGCATAAACATACCCACGCGAGGCATGTAGTGAGGATGGGACATCTCTACTAGTAGTGGCGCGGGGAGAGGGATTGTAATCTGGCACTCGCCCCGCCTCATTACCATCCTAAGTTGGGGTTATTTACCTCATGGAACAGTCGAACCTACGCCATAGATGAACCGAGACCTTAGGAGGCTAAAAAGCAACTAGGGTTTTGAGAGGAGCAATTTCACATGTTAAATTATCAGAGCTTTTCTCCACAATTTCCCGTACTACAACAGGACCAAACTCTCTAGATTTTACCTTGCCATTACTAGTTATTTATAAACTCGTGGGCAAAATTCTGCGTTTTTTAACCCCTTCCTTTTAACGCAATTAATTAGAGCATCAGGGGACGTCCACCTGAGGAATTTGAAGTAATCTATTTAAATCTCACCAATGGGAATTCTGCGTTTGTGACCCTATAGGAAAATCTACGTTTTTTTGCCTCCGCCCTCTGACTTTCCAAAATTTAAGATGAAAAATAATTTGCTTCTCTTCTCCTATTTCTCGCTTCTCCGTTTTTAATACCTGCCAAATTTTAGTTTTGATTTTTAAAATGGGGTTATCTTGTGAACTTATCTTGTTGAAAATTCAATATGGATTGATGTGAAAATCAACAAAAAAATTAATAGTACTAAGACGGGAGACAATTGTGTCCATCCATGTAAAATGGCACTGAAATGTAAAGAAAAACTGGAAGTAAAATTGAACAATTGGTGTTCATTGATTGATTGGTAGTCTTTTGCTCAAATTATAATTCTAATATTTATAACTACTTTTGACAATTAACAATGATTACAAAGAACACAACTGCATTTTTGGGACACATAAAATTCAACAACTTGTGTTTACAATTGGTTAGCCAACACCAAGGCACACCCATTACTCGATGGTTGTTCTCTGGCCAACGTCAATGCTTACTTACGAAGTCCCTCATACCACTACTCGACAGTTGCAATAACCCACATTTCTTGACCTATATCATAAGTGGCTTTCGAGATCCACAACATTTATCACATGATGATTGTATTTTATTGGGTTGAATTTGTGTCAATATGAAAATGTTTGAAACTAAATTGATCTAATTGAGAGGTTTAGGATTCAATCGATACCAATATAATAGATTTACGGCTTTTTTGGCACCTTCCTCCGAGTAATTGAGATGATGTCTATGGAGAAATCCTGAGAAAGTCAGACGGAGTTGCTCAGCAAGCCACATGGAGAAGAGCTTGACTAATAAGTTGCCTTCAGCCGTGAGAACAGTGTGGAATTCCCGTTCATTAATGTTTTAGAGAAGGCATGCGACCAGATGGACATGCTCACACTGTTTTCCACCAGCTATAGCGCAATTGCCGGTCTATGGCCCCTAGCAAACCAGGATTGGATGGATGGTCAGTGAAGCTCTTAGGGTTTCTTCTGAAGGTGTTCAATAATGCAACGGACTCCATGCATGCCCATAATATATTTTTTTTTTTAAAAAAAAAAACCTCATTTCAACACCATCAGTAAAATAAAAAATTTCAAATTTATAAGAAGTTCGTAAATATTATATTGAGTAGGTAGCTAATCTCTGCAGTGCCACACATCTGCTCTTCCCAATAGTAGTAGGTTTTCAATACTTAATTCGCCTTTGTCTACTCTTCACGTTGGAGGGATCCAAAACACTGAACTTAACAAAGTCCTGCTGAAGATAATGTTCTTTACCAGCGAAGCAGGAGCGCATGAATGCTTGCTTATTTTATAACGAGAGAGAATAGCTGAAATTAATGCTGGATCGTCATGCAAAGCCGCTAGAGAGATAGAATGGTGAATGACATGATTAGGTTTGCTTGTGCTTAGAATAAATTGGATAAAGAAAGCGGTCTGCACGCGGCGAACATCCAGAAATTGGGCTTCGGTGGCCCAGGAACGACTTTACACTAACCGTCAACATAATCACTGGAGTCACAACTTCGCCGGATAGGCTTGATATTATCCGATGATAGGCCTGCACATAAATACAATTTGTATCCTATGTTATATATCTGCTTAGGAGAAATCACCAAAAAAAGTCATAAAAGTATTACACTTCTATCTATGTGACACAACCAGCTTTGACGTGGGCGACGGCGATCTATTTGATGTGGACATTTTTCTACAATTTTTTAATTATTTTTTTGGTATTTTTTCTTTTCTTTAATCTTTTTTTTGTTTGTTCGTTACAATTTTCTTTTCTTTAATCTTTCTACAATTTGTATCCTTGTATCCTATGTTTGTTCTTTTCTTTAATCTTTTTTGGCCACCACACAACCGGCCGAAGCGAGGGTATGCAATCCCTCCCCCACATCTGGACCAGGCAAGGGCATTACAGCCCTTGCTTGTGGCTTGCTAGGGTTGGCCAGCGACCTTGACTTGCCCCCAATTCAAAAAAGAAAAAAAAAAAGTCAATAAAGGAAATGAAAAAACCAAAAAAGTTATTAAAAGTTTTCCACGCTAGCATTTGCCATTACAAGTAGGACGGTCGATATCCTCGTTAGCAAATTTTAGTCTAAATTGACCGTATAGACTTCTTAATTGACAAAACGTGAAAATATTTATGACCAAATTAACATAATTGAAAAGTTTAGAATTGAAATAGCACAAAAGTAATAGGTTTAAAACATTTTTTCAGTAATTTTCTCTATCTACATACAAATATATATAGACATATTCATTATATTTACGTGTTTAATTTTCTAGAAAAAATTACTCTTTTCATCCCGTGGTTTGTTTACTAACGAACTAGCGATTTTACATCATCCATTAGTTAATTTGTTAGGAAAGGAAGGAAAAATTTATGGGAGTATCATTGCAAGATGCAAAGTACCGAAACCCGTCTTTGTAAACATTTCGAACCGATTTTTTTAGCAAAACAGGCCATATATTGTCATGTTTATCACACCTATCTCTTCTCATGTCACTTTCTCCATCGCACACTCTGCTTCGTGGGATTTTCATCTTTCGTTACGGTATTAGCTTTTCGATCGGTAAAATGGTAAATTTGGTGGGAATGAGGGACCAACATCGGTGACTCCTCCTGACCGCTACCGTAGAATTCCATACCTACGATAAAAAAAAAAAAAAAAAAAAAAAAAAACAACAACAACAACAACATTTGATTTCAGCTATGGCTATTACTCGTCATGAGCAATCTCGTCATCGCTGCCTCCACCAAGGATTTAGTGAGAGAATGTAGTAATCATACCCACTTATAAGCGGATACTCATTTGCCTTTTCTTTGGGGCCTTTTGGGCCTTGGATCTTCGGGCCTTTGTGTTTGGATTGGAAAAAAAATTCTCTCCGTTTAAAGAAAGAGCAACAATCATCTGTGCTCATTCCCAAGAGAGCCCTTGTTTCTTTTATTCCTCGAATCTTTTGTACTCATCATAGTGTTAAAGTAGGAGAGACTTTCGTGTTATTTTTTAGGGAAATCGCCTAATCGGTCCGAAATTTATTGTACGGATTCCAATTTACTCTTAACTTTTCAACATTTCTTATTTTAGTCCTAAATATTTACGCGAAATCCTAGTAGTCTTTCTAACAAATCTTTGCCAGAAATTGTTGACGCGACCATGTGCTAGTAGGACAACCATATATTGCTAAACAATCACGTCACCCATTTTCGGCAAAAGTTGATCGAAATGACTATATTGGAAATGACTATATTGGAATTTCGAGCAAAGATTTGTAATTAATTTGACAAAAACCAAAAGTGTCAAATTGAACTGATATCCGTATAATAGGTTTAAGATTGATTGAAATTCTCCCTACCCGAGCGTGTTATGGTGTAAGCTATGCACATCAAGATCATACGCCTGCTACTCAAATTGTTATTCAAAAAGGACACTTTTATGATATTCTAAGTGTATCGCATAAAATTACGACATAATATTGAAAAGTTGTTCGATATTGGTGTGGTGGATATCTTGTAGGGGGGACTTAGAACTGGATCCAAAAGAGACAAGAAGGCAATTTGGACAAATTGGGAAATGGACACGAGGCGAAGGAACTCACACAAAAAGGCACGACGCATGATGTGCACGTGCCTTTAGGAATGTCGTAACGAACCTGACGGGTGGCGGGTTGGGCTCGGTCTAGGGCAACCTTCAAGTGCTGCGCTAATTAGGTGAGAAAAAACTAGAAAGTTAGGTAGATGGCTTGAGAGTCTCTAGTCCTATTATTATAATATAGCAAATACTGAAAAGGGAAATAAAGAATTGTGCCGAATTTTATTTTGTCGAAAGTCCAATGAATTGTCGAAAAATGTGCTTGGACCCAATCATAATTTCTTACGTTTTTCCGTGATTTTTATACAAAAATATCGTAACACACAAAAACTTAAATACTTTACCATTAATGGGTAAAATTTACTTTTGTTTTTTCATCCAATGATCATCAATATATTTGGAATCCACTCCACAAAAATATTTGTTTTGACGTTAAACAAAGCCCGCAAAGAAAATGTTTCCTACTTAGCAAAAATAATACAAAAAAAGAAAATCTTTAATCATCCAATTTTTTGAGTTTGAGATAAAGGTAGACATTCCAGATTTAGCGAATTCATCTCATTTTAAGCTATTTCCCTACTACAGCACATTTATCCATTTGAGATATGATGTAACAACGTCACACAACGATTTAAATATCGTTAATTGGAATCGATAAGCTTAAATCACAAGACAGTTCACCCTGTCTCATCTGGTCCTACCATATAAATACATCCAATCCAAAACTAAACCTAATTCATCCTTCTCCCGTGAAAATTGATCCAAATAAAAACTATATATAAACCACAGTAAATGAAAACAAAAAACAAAAAAACAAAGCACATGAAGCTCTTCTTTTTAACAACACATTGAGCTCTTCAATGAATAATTTATCCAAGATAGATGCTCTAAAGGGCCTCCTCTCTCTCTCTCTCTCTCTCTCTATCTCTATCTCTCTAGGGACGCGAGGGGAGTAATTTCACCCGCTTCACACGACAAGCAACGCCCAACACGCACGACACAACATCCTTCGATATCCCAGAAAAGCCAAAGCCGACGACGCTTGCCAAAACGATAGCTCCCCTCCCTCCTCCGTTCTTGACCATTCTCTCGCCACCTGCTCTCTTTTCGTCGCGAGATTTTACCCGAAAGATCGCACCTTTACCCCGTCATTCTCTCCCCTCGCAAGAAACCCTCGAGCGAATCGAGACCCGGAACCTTCCGCCGCAGCCTTTCCCCGGAAACGACAGCAAAAGCTTTGCACCTTTTGATAAAAAGGTACTTTTATTCACTTTTCTAATGCTCGCATACAACAAAAGAAGAAGGAAAGAGGCCATATCATCCAATGCATGACATGGGAAATTAGAACTAACCTCTAAGCTCTTTCTTCTTCGTCTGTGCTGCTTCTGGGCCCGTTGTTCCCAAGATGAGATTGTAAAGGAGACTGAGCAACTGCTTACGCTGAATGGCTTCAGACGGCAAGCACATTTCTAGCCCGAGAGGTGATATCCCTTTGCAGCAGAACCTCGTCAACATCTCCCCCAAGCTTCCTATCTATGGACTCATCTTCTTCATTTTCTCTCACTTCGTTCATCGAATTCTCGGTCTGCAACATTATTTTCCTCAGCACAAAGGTGGGAATTTGATTCTCCACCATCATCACGTCTTTGACGGTGGAGTCTGGGTCATCATCCCAAATTGAGTCTTCCTTGATTCCGATATTGGGTGACTTGTAACTGTACAGTAGGTCGAGCAAGAACAAGCTGTCGATGGTCATGATCCATTTCAGAGCGTCCGTGCCGACTTCCGGGTGCAGCTGGTAGCTTGCGCGAATCTTCACCTCCTCCGCTTGGAGCAAACCACCCGTCCGATCGAATGCCGGGAGCTTCAGCGCTGCCCGTGCCTCCCGGTCTGTGACCAGCTTGGGATTCTCCGTCTGGTAGAGCTGTGGCCGGAAGTGGTGGTACGGTCCCAGCGCGACACGGTGCGGGATGTAGGCCTCTGGTTAGTGGAGCTGAAACGATATGGGCACACGGTAGACGGAGACAGGGGGCTCAATATGGATCCCGTGATCGAGGACGTCTTGGATTTGTTCTACCCATTTCTCTTCGCTATGCTTGTTCGATGAGGTTTAGAGAGCAAACTTAGCTTATGGTATATTAGATGTAGATCTTTTAGTCGCATTCAAACACATGCATCTTTCCCATCATTGCAAATACGAAAGAAAGCAAAAGGCAGAGCTTCGTGGTGACCGCGAAGGTGACTTTGAAAATTATTAGGGTTGGAGTGGGGCAAGTGGTAGATTTTCTTTGGCTGTTCTGCTGGGAATGAGAGTGACTATCTTGGAGAAGCAAGGTGTCAGCTGAATGGTCAAGACTGGAGAGCTTGGTCCGATGCGATAAGATTCCTTGTCTGAATCACAGTAGTCAAACACCATTCAAAATAACGTCAGGAGTCACGCTCGCCACGTCACACATGGAGCCTCACCCAGTACACATATGGATGGGGTGGCTTGCTCACATTTACGGGATCTAAGCGAGTCGAAGGGCCAAATATCCCATGTTACAAAAATTAGATAGCGGTTGGCGTGTTTTATTTATTTAGCTATAAATTAAACTTGATTAGCGAGTGTCACTAGCAAAATGCTGGATTTTAAAGAATTTCTCCTGAATTTCATGATTAATAAAGCTCATAGCGAGGAGGAAGATTTTCCAACTGAAGACTTCTTAGTTTTGTCTCCATTCCACTAAATCATGTGAACCCTCGGCATTTCACTCAAAGATAACTTTGGTTTTATTAGGGTTCAAGTGGGAGTTCATTCTGACCTCAAGGTTTTGAACTTTCCTGCAATGCGAACTTCTTGTTTGGAGCTATCTTGATTCTTGACATGTACTGTAGTTGAATCTGTGCCTTAAAATCGCAGATAAACCAGAGAGAGTCCTGCTTTATAAAGCCTTCCTTGTTTTCTGTATTTTTGCTTCTTTCTACAGCTTTTCTTCCCATTCTTTTTCTCCCATTACTTGGTTGCTGAGAAAAAAGCTTCCATATTGTCGCGACCTAAATTTTCGGGGCAATCCTAAAGTTTAGGTTAATGGATTACTAAGTCTTAAGACTTGGCACGGACCCTCCCAAGTCCTACCAATCGCGACTTGATGTTAAGAAATTAAACATGCAATTGTATTCAATTTGGAGCCGCCACTAACCAATTAGGGTTGGTTAGAAACCCAAGTAAAGTATGGGAGAATACTTTACTTTTTGCGAACTAGATTGAGTAGATCGGGGGACATGGTTACGCTAGATTAGTCTAACGCCCTTTCGGTACCTTTTATTTTAATTTTTAAAATATTTTGCAGGCAATGTTGATTAATTTAAACCTAAGCTACTAACATGCAAATGGTGATCATGCGAGTGCTCAATCAATAAAATAACATTCAAATAAAAAATGCTAATAAAATTACATGTCCTAAACATGATTTCTAAATGACAAGACACCTAATTTTTCTTTTTTCTTTTTTTTAAAAAAAAATGTCAATTATATGCAATCTTAATCTAAATTTAATATGCATGGATTTTACTTTAATGATATGTGAGATGCAATTCATATGGTATGACTTAAATTTATCACTATATATATGCAATCTAATTTATATAATCCTAAATATGCATGTGCTACGTGATATGGGATAAATGACATAGTATTTCTACATGCATGCTCTTTTATGATTTTTTTTATTTTTTATGATGATTCATTTTTAATGCATATATGTAACCTATGCTAAATGATGATATGAGATTAATTATGAATTAACCTATTAACTAACCAAGGAAATAACTTTTGTGTTTTCTTCTTCTTTTCTTAATAAGACTTAATAATTCTTATTTAAAAAATAACATAACGATGGAATACTAATCTTTGGTTTTTTTTTTATTATTAAAAAAACTACATGATGAGAATATTAAAACATCAATCTATAACCTACTAACTAGTGTGCAACATGTGATGTGATTTATATGACCTAAACATTATTTATTCTTTTTTTTTTTTTTGGTTTTATTAAAGGAGAGTTAACCTAATCTTATATATATAAAAATGCATCGCTTTAAGCATGAAAGGTTTATGGATCTAAATACCTAAATCCTAGATATGACATATGATGCATGATATTTGATGTGCAAATAACAATGATGCATCAAAATGTACGTCCTATTGATAATTTATCAATGACATGTTATCTTTATGTGAATCAATTATGCAAAGCAATTCATGAATTTGCCATGAAAAGTCAAAATAATCAAAAATTTAACCCGACGTCTCGCGGCTCAATATTTTTTATTGTCATGACTTAATATGACAAATTTTCTAATTTGATAATAAATTAACACAAACCAAGTTAGAATAATAAAAACTACCAAATATCTGAATTAAATTTAACCTAAAAATTTACCTAGTCTAGGGCTAGACCCACTTGAGGAATGGCTAACAGGGGTGATGTTGAGCACTTGGGCTGAGCGAGGCGCGGACCGGAGCGGCTGAACAGAAACGGTTTCGCAGGCCTTGCGTACGGCAACCGGCGAGGAGGAGCTTCGGTCGCTGGGTGGTCGTGGACGGGGCAAGGAAAGCTGTGTCGTCACGGATCGGCACGCGGTGGCTTCGTTGAGCTGGTGGAGCGGCTTGACAGCGTGAGCATGGCGAGGAAACTGCGGTTCGGCGAGGATACCGATGCGAGCACGGTAGAGGTGGCACGGGCGGTGCCTAGTTGCTGGTGCGGCGGCGAGGAGATCGGCGGGGCGGAAAATGGGATCGAAGACTCGCGGGATGCAAGCGAGGAGGAGACGCGGTGTCTGGTGGGACTGCAACGGATGTCGAACGGGGGCGGGCGCGAGAGGCTCGAGGGTCCGGGGCTCCGGTGAAACACGTCGTCCGCCGACGAGATGCGAGGAACAAATCGGGAGCGGCGTCTCTGTCGGGCTGCGGCTACGGGGCAGCGGATTGGCGAGTTGCGGGCGTCGGCGTGGAAGGCGCGCGAGCGAGCGACCGGAAGCTTCACGGGCGGCGGTGACTGGCGCAAGGCGTGCTGGTGGAGATCTCGGACCGGAGGCGATGTGGGGGCGCCGGAGCGGCGGTGGTGTGGGGGCTTCGCGGACGGCGGTGGTCGCGGTCGTGGCAGCGGCGTGGGGGCTTCGCGGAGGAGGAATCCACGAGGAAGATGAACAGTGCACAACTTTTTCTTTTTTTTTTTTTGTTTTTCTCTCTCCCTCACGTCACTCTCCCCGCCCTGTGTACTTTCTGCCAGAGACTTTTTACTTTTCTCCTCTTTTCTGCTGTTTTCCCCTTTGACTCTTGCTGCAACTTTCTTCTTTTTTTTTTTTTTTGGACGAAGAGAAACCCCTTCTCTGTTTTCTCTCCTTTTACTTTTTCATTTTTTTTGACGAAAAGTAGCCTCCCCCCCAAAGGTGAAGAGGAACCCCTCTATTTATAAAGCGAAAATTCGAGTTTGTTTCGCCAGTGGAGATTTTTGCTCAACCTCTCGCCGGTGGAGATTTTCGCTCAACCTCTCAACAACAAAATGGCTCCAAAATCACACGGTTGAGTTTTTGAATTCAATTTTTCAAAATTCCCTCTAATAAAAGATTATTTTCTATTTCTAAAAATTAAATTTAAATAGGTGTCAACAGCTGCCCCTCTTTGAAGGGAAGCTCGTAGAGGTTTCTTTCAAAGATAAATGACACCTAAATTAAAACCATGCAGAATGAATGCAAAATGAATATGAAATGCATATGCAAATGTTAATTGTAATGACTTTTTTTTTTTTTTTTTTTTTATAAAAGAAATGGACTCAAATGAATGCAATGTCATGCAATAAAGAATGCCATGTAAATGCAATGATTTGGTCAAGAACATATATTTCAATGTGTCTATGCTCGATGAAATGCAAATGAATGCAAAATGAATGGAAAATGAATATGGAATGCATATGCAAATGTTAATGACCTCTTTTTCAAATGAATTTAATTCTTTTTGAAATGCAAGGTCATGCAATAATGCAATGTAAATGCAATGAAGAACACGTACCTGTCATACTTATCTGGAGATTCAAAAAAGTATTATCAGGTGTGAAATGATTCCTATGAGACCTGACAAACATCTGGAAATCTCTTTAGATAATTGAAAGGCTCAAAGTCTGGAACTCTCATTAGATCCCAAGCACCTGGAATAACCCACCTTCAAGAAGGATAGAGTAGTTCTAGGCAGTCGGTGTTACATGTCCAGGACCCGTACCATTCTACGGTCGCCTGAATGGGGAAACTGCTTTTCCAGGACCCGTACCATTCTACGGTCGCCCAGTATGACAGTGTTTGGTTGTGTCTAGGACCCGTAGCATTCTACGATCGCCTAAATGAGATTCACTTTCTAGGACCCGTACCATTCTACGGTCGCCTAAATAGGGAATAGGTGTTGTCGAGGACCCGTACCATTCTACGGTCGCCTTGACGTAAAATTGATTTTTCAGGACCCGTACCATTCTACGGTCGCCTGAATGGGGAAACTGCTTTTCCAGGACCCGTACCATTCTACGGTCGCCTGTTAGAGCAATAAATGTTGTTTAGGACCCGTACCATTCTACGGTCGCCTAAATCAAACTAAATCTGAAGAAAAATCTTTGGGGGATTTGGGACTCTCATCAAATCCCAAGCACCTGGAAATTGCATCAAGTACTTAAAAATTCTAAACATCTGGAAATCACATCAGACGCTCGAAAAGACAAATACTTGGAAGTCACATCAAGCATTTAAGGGTTCAAATATCTAGGGTTCACACTAAACATTTGAAAATATTTTACTAAACATCTGGAAGTCACATCAGACGTTTGAAAAGACAAACACTTGGTATCACATCAAGTATTTAAAGATTCAAATATCTAGGGTTCACACTAAACATTTGAAAACATTTTATAAATGGGTACTTGGAATTCTCATCAATCACCAAGATGACTGAACAGACTCGGGGTTTCAAAGACAAATTTTCTTTGAGGAAAAATTCAATGAAGGTCCATGCATGATGGCTTTATCAAGCTTCTATTGGAAAAATTATCACAATGACAATTTTCAGTTATAGTGTGAATCTCTTGAACATGCTAAATGAGACGCTTTTGGTGCGAAAAGGTTTTTTCACTCACTCTCATTTAGGAGGGGTTATTTGTCCCGACCATTGATGCGGGAATATATCACTCAATCTTATTATCATCTTATCGACAAGAGTTCGAATTTTCTTGCAATCAGTACGACCTTACCAATCTGAGAGGTCTTTGACAATGATTGTAACGTGGATTTGGTCAATGGCTTAGCAAAAGGGACTCTTTGAGTCAAAGCAATTGAAAGAATAATTCTGTAATCATCTTCGGGTTTACAAGTCAAGAACCTTGCAAAATGGGAAAAAATAATCTTGCTCGCACTTCTTCGAGTAATGCTTAAAACATATGAATTCCTATGTTAATTCAAGTGCCATAATCTGAAGAGACTTTGTAAGGGACGTAACATAGGCTTGGTTCTTGGGTTTGAGAAACGAAAGGATCGTTAGGCTCAAAGATGTGTGTAATGGGTAAGAGTTGGTGATCATCTTGACATTACCACCAGTTTTCTTTGCCACGGATTGTCTTCTTGACAAATTTCTTTATCGACTCAAGAGTTTATCACTGATGCCAATGATTGTTCAACTGGAGATCTTTTCTCAAAATCATTTTCTTTGATGATGGGCATCGATCGGCACACTACTCTTTCTTTTATTATGCCCCCAATTCATCAGTCATTTCTCTTTTCTTTTCATGGGCATTGGCCTTGCTTTTACCAGGCACACTTTGCTTTTTCATGCCCCTTAATTCTATTTTGATTTCAGTTCAATGCGTGTGTCAAGTATACCTTAAATGACACTCGAACCTTCAAGGGTCTTCATCTGTCTCTTGTCTTGCCCCAGTGTGGGGGATGATCACCAACTGGGTTTAAAAGAAACGAAATCACAGGTTCAAGTGGGCTATGCAAAGGATATAAGTGTGTAGGATAGTGAAAGAATTGCTCTTCGTCATCCTAAGGCACTTAAATTACCACATGAATTCAATGTAATAGCATGACTTGAAGATTGATGCAAGTGAGAACAAGAAATTTTCAAACCATTTCACTCTCCTTCAATGTCAACTTACCTCCATTTGCCCCGATGTGGGGTGGTCCTTGACGGGGGTAGTATGAAAGAAATTCTTCAAGTATTTGGGCTCAAAAGGGTTAAGCAATGGATTATTTGTAGTGTTTGGGATAGACAAATAAATTGCCTCTCGTCATTTCAGCTGTCGTACTTCTTGCAAGAAAACTCTTCATCTTGAGACACGAAATGTTTCCGTACTCACCTCACACTCACAATGTACAGATAGGGGACTGTGTATGGGATTAGGCTTGCCTTTCACACCTCATTTAGCATCATTTAACATGTTCAAGTAACTCAACATCCTTCACTGAATTATCCATTTTGATAAATTTCAAGTGGAATTGACGAATTGCATATCATGTGAAAACATTTTGAAATGATAAAAATGCAATGCTCTATCAAATCATAAAGTCAAAGCTGTTAAATGTCTGTGGAAAAGTCTTGCCCCTCTTTGTAAGGGAGCTCATAGAGATTCCTTAAATGTGCGCAGGGCTGCACCTGAAACATAAAGCAAATAATTAAAAGAAACAAACAGGGTAAATTAGATGCATGCTGGAAAATTATTTTATTTTGAAAATTTTTTCAAGGGAACATGAAGAAGCCCAGCCTTCAGAATTAGCTCCTTGTCGTTTTCTTTTAGGTAGGATTTCATCACGGGGCTAGTTTGGTATACTTCAAACATGCCCTTAAAACACGAAAATCTCCATGTATTTTATTGGATGAAAAACAAATTACATTATTGAAATGAGGGAAATCCTAGAATTGAAAATGCAAATATGCAAATACGGAAAGCGATAAAGACTCCTGCGCAGAGGAGTGTCCTACTCTTGAGCTTCGTCAATGGCAAACAATTCAATCATTCCTTCGAATGCGTCATCAAAGCTCTCAATCTTTGGAGGTGCGGGATCATCTATGCCACCCCATGCATCCGGGATGATATCCCGTGGGTCGAAATAGGAGCCGGGAGGAGCCAAATACTTTACATAGTAATCGAATTTGCCACTTGGTTGCCCTGGGTGTCCATCACTTCTACTTCCTCATGCATCATTTGAAATATGGTGGGCTCAAAGCATCAAAATCGAAAATGGCATTCACAGCTTCTGGGTGGTCAGGGAGTGGGTTATTCTGGATGTTCGGCTGTGCATCCCGAAATGAGACCACGTTGGCATCCAAAAGATTTTGGATTTTATGTTGCAGCGTATAGCAATCGTCAACAGAATGCCCCATTTCCCCCATATGGTAAGTACATGTCTTGGAAGGATCATAGTTGGGGAAACGCTCGGGATTAGGTCGCTTAGGCTCCTTAGCGAGTAATCCTTTCTTCTGAAGGGTTGGCAAGATCTTCGACAATGGCTTAGGAAGAGGCGTAAATTGACGCTCGGGAGAGTTCTTCTGCTGGCCGAAGAATGGTCGTGCTCCTCCCCGATGAGTGTTCAAGACGGGCGAGGGGGTTGAACATATGCTGTATTAACTTCCGCTACAGGCTCCTTATCCTTCTTGATCGAGACTCTCTTGTACGAGCTGGTTTGATCAGATGCCCATCCATCACGTAATGCTACTTCAATTCGCTCACCAACGGGGATTAGGCGATTGAACGACTCTCGTGATCGATCCTAACATCCGATTTCGATATTCAGGCGGGAGTGTTTTCATGAACAAATCCATCAACTCTTTTTATGTCGGCTCCAGAGTAATCTGAGCAGCTACGGTCCTCCATCTCGTGACATATGCCTTGAAAGATTCCGTCCTCTTCTTCTCAGTGTGAAGTAAATCTTCTCGAGATGGAGTGACGTCAATATTATACTTATATTGCTTGAAGAAGGCATCAGTCAAATCCTCCCAAGTCTCCCAGATTAATCTTCTTCATGATGTACCATTGCAGCGCCGGTCTGTTAGGCTCGCTTGAAATTGTTGAATCATCAAGGGGATGTTATCAACATATTGGGTCATCCCGACCACATACGTCGCAGATGGATCTTCGGGCAAGAAGTGCCATCATACTTTTCAAAGTCCGGCATTTTGAACTTCTTCGGCATTTTGACCTTTGCATAGTGGGACAAATCAGTTGGGCCTTGGATAAACGAGCCCCCGCAATTGTTTGAGTTTTTCTTCAATTTTTGCCATGCGTTTTTCTTGTTCTGTCTTCGGTACAGCCGGGTGTATCACTTGTACCTCCTCATCAACAATTTGAAGCACGTCAGTAATTTTCTCCTTGGAGGAATCATCAGAGGTAGATGGGCCACTTGTGGATGTATTCTTGCTTTTATCTCTCGGATCAACTGTATTCTTGCCTTTATCTTTTGGATCAACCATGGGAGCCTGTTGTGGTAATACTACTTCAACTTGCGGGGTTGGTGGAGCAGTTTTTGCCTGGAGAGAGTCGATCTGCTTAGAGAGCTGCTCAAGAACATTCAAGACTTGTTTCATCTCCGATTCAAGGGCGTGATGCGAGTTTGTTCAGCAACACGTGTTTGTTCGGTGTTATCAGCCATTGTTGCTCTGGAACGAGTACGGATTGGTGATCTTGGATTAGCCGTGTTGTCACCTAACAATGTAAAATAATGTAGTAAGTATCATAACAAATGAGATTGGTCCATGACAACGGTCAATCGCTTATTTTATTAAGTGAAATCAAATTCCAAAGACATCAACTTAAAATGCTAACATAACTCCCTAGGAAATTAAATTCCTAAAACATCAATCTAAGAAATTGAAATAACATCATAAAGCTTGAATTAAACTCCTAAATCTAGCGACTCTTTTCTATATACAATCGGGAGATCACAGTCTTTCGAAGCTTCTTGTTCTGTCGAACCAACTCAGAAATACGAGCTTCTTTCCTTTCCACCGTCTCTTCAAGATTTTCAATTTGTGCTTTACGAGTGGGCTTCATGGTCACTTTAGGTATCACGGGAAGTAGAGCTTGAGGGATCTCGTGATGGTGGATATAATAATCCGAGGCATGAAAAATCCTCTCTTTTCCTTTCAATCTTCTAGGCACCACTATCTTTTCGGGATGGCATTCCTTCCATGCATTTTCAAGATGCTCGATCTCATCGAGGTATTTGTGATCCTTGTGCACGAAGCGGGCTTGAAACAGATCCACTCGGAGAGGAGGTGGGATATCTTGGAGCACTCGATGCGGCGGGCCACTCTATAAGGATAGTAAGATGTTGCACCAGTAATTCCCATCAGTGGAATTGGATTATATGTCTTGTGAGAGAAACGAGCCACGCTGACATGGAACCATTTAGCATACCATAGAAAGCCCCTGAGATCTGGATTTTTAAGAAAAGTCACCCAATCGGAAAATGATTTTCCGGTATACTTTTTTTCTAAGATTGAAAATCTCTTTATTGGGTAACTAGAATCATCAATTTCACATCGACGCATGAAATGACCAAACTCCTTCATGTGAGAAAGAAACCAAATCTGTAAAAGCTCAGGAGAGGCATTCATGACTTTTTCTCCATTTTGTTTAAAACGGTTGAGGGATAAAAATGTCTCGGCTAAGATCATGTTTATAAAATTCATGCCAGCACATGCTTGTCTGACCACCCATGCAATCGAAGGATTAATAGCATTTCTTCGATGAGGAAATATTATAAGTCCAAAGAATGCTAAGATGAATATCCTACCCTTTTGGCGCATTGAAGACTGATTTAAAAAATGATTAGCCAAAAAGGAGAAAGGGCATGCATTACAATTAGCTTTCAAAACTTTCTTAACCTCATCAATTTTAATTCTTAAAAATTGAGATAAAATTGATGTGGATTCCATACCAAGAGGTGGCCTAACAAGTTCAGTCTCAAGGGGCATTCCTATGATGACGCTATACTCTTCCAGTGTTGGAGTTAGCTCATTCTTACCGAAAATAAATGTAGCCGTCTCGGGACACCAAAAGTGTGATATAGCTTGCAAAACACCACTATGGACTCCGATATCCAAAAGGGGGATGAGCCGTCCCAGTATCGACTCCACATAATCTTGACCTTCTTTACTTAAATTGTTCCACCACCCTCGAGCTCAATCTTGGGAGTTGGAACGAATTGAACATCGGATCTCCCCATTGCATATAGAATAAGACCGACGACGAAACCTAATGTCATGGACCAACGAAATTGCAAGTAAGTAAATTGCAATAGCGAGAATTTAAACAACTTACTTTTACTGGGAAGAGATGACAATCACATAGACACACACATGAAATGTGGGGCTTGATTTCTATCTGGATGGCTTAACAAAATGGAGTTAAGAGGATGATCTGACCGTTGCAGTCTCGCATTAACGTGTCAGGTTCTCCTAACCCCGGCTCAGTAGAATGGAATGTCTAATATTACGCAGTCTCGCGAATATGGACAAACACATTCGACACCATGAAGAACTTTCGGGGAAGAGAAGGTCAACCTCTATATAGCAGTCTCGCTTTAGAGGAAGTATCATTCTCAACACCATCCTAAGAATCCTATTGCAGCCCAGTCCGGCTGCAGGTTGTGTGTGCTATAGTGTAGTGCTAAAAACAATAAAACATGCACAACAATTTAATTGCAAACAACACTTCTATAGTTCAACCATTCATCATTAACTCCAACCTGCAAAACAAGGGTTAGCAAAGACTACTCCCCTTATACCTCCCATCTGCAAAAACATTTAACACTTTATGTTAGGAGCGTACCATGTTTCCATGCTGCCAAACAAAATATTTTTCTTAAAAAAATAAAACAGGCCTATGTCCACTATGAGTTTTAACTCTGTCCCCAGCGGAGTCGCCAAGCTGTCGCGACCTAAATTTTCGGGGCAATCCTAAAGTTTAGGTTAATGGATTACTAAGTCTTAAGACTTGGCACGGACCCTCCCAAGTCCTACCAATCGCGACTTGATGTTAAGAAATTAAACATGCAATTGTATTCAATTTGGAGCCGCCACTAACCAATTAGGGTTGGTTAGAAACCCAAGTAAAGTATGGGAGAATACTTTACTTTTGCGAACCAGAGATTCAGTAGGTCCGGGGACATGGTTACGCTAGATTAGTCTAACGCCCTTTCGGTACCTTTTATTTTAATTTTTAAAATATTTTGCAGGCAATGTTGATTAATTTAAACCTAAGCTACTAACATGCAAATGGTGATCATGCGAGTGCTCAATCAATAAAATAACATTCAAATAAAAAATGCTAATAAAATTACATGTCCTAAACATGATTTCTAAATGACAAGACACCTAATTTTTCTTTTTTCTTTTTTTTTTAAAAAAATGTCAATTATATGCAATCTTAATCTAAATTTAATATGCATGGATTTTACTTTAATGATATGTGAGATGCAATTCATATGGTATGACTTAAATTTATCACTATATGTATGCAATCTAATTTATATAATCCTAAATATGCATGTGCTACGTGATATGGGATAAATGACATAGTATTTCTACATGCATGTTCTTTTATGATTTTTTTATTTTTTATGATGATTCATTTTTAATGCATATATGTAACCTATGCTAAATGATGATATGAGATTAATTATGAATTAACCTATTAACTAACCAAGGAAATAACTTTTGTGTTTTCTTCTTCTTTTCTTAATAAGACTTAATAATTCTTATTTAAAAAATAACATAACGATGGAATACTAATCTTTGGCATTTTTTTTTTTATTATTAAAAAAACTACATGATGAGAATATTAAAACATCAATCTATAACCTACTAACTAGTGTGCAACATGTGATGTGATTTATATGACCTAAACATTATTTATTCTTTTTTTTTTTTTGGTTTTATTAAAGGAGAGTTAACCTAATCTTATATATATAAAAATGCATCGCTTTAAGCATGAAAGGTTTATGGATCTAAATACCTAAATCCTAGATATGACATATGATGCATGATATTTGATGTGCAAATAACAATGATGCATCAAAATGTACGTCCTATTGATAATTTATCAATGACATGTTATCTTTATGTGAATCAATTATGCAAAGCAATTCATGAATTTGCCATGAAAAGTCAAAATAATCAAAAATTTAACCCGACGTCTCGCGGCTCAATATTTTTATTGTCATGACTTAATATGACAAATTTTCTAATTTGATAATAAATTAACACAAACCAAGTTAGAATAATAAAAACTACCAAATATCTGAATTAAATTTAACCTAAAAATTTACCTAGTCTAGGGCTAGACCCACTTGAGGAATGGCTAACAGGGGTGATGTTGAGCACTTGGGCTGAGCAAGAGGCGCGACCGGAGCGGCTGAACAGAAACGGCACACCTACAACAGGCCTTGCGTACGGCAACCAGCGAGGAGGAGCTTCGGTCGCCGGGTGGTCGTGGACAGGGCAAGGAAAGCTGTGTCGTCACGGATCGGCACGGCGGTGGCTTCGTTGAGCTGGTGGAGCGGCTTGACAGCGTGAGCATGGCGAGGAAACTCTGGTTCGGCTGAGGATACGATGCAGGCACGGTAGAGGTGGCACGGGGCGGTGCCTAGTTGCGGTGCGCGGCGAGGAGATCGGCGGCCGGCGGAAAATGGGATCGAAGACTCGCGGGATGCAAGCGAGGAGGAGACGCGGTGTCCGTGGGACCGCAACGGATGTCGAACGGGGCGGCCGGCGAGAGGCTCGAGGGTCCGGGGCTCCGGTGAAACACGTCGTCCAGCGACGAGATGCGAGGAACAAATCGGGAGCGGCGTCTCTGTCGGGCTGCGGCCGCAGCCGCGCAGCGGATTGGCGAGTTGCGGGGCGTCGGCGTGGAAGGCGCGCGCAGAGCGAGCACACCGGAAGCTTCACGGGCGGCGGTGACTGGCGCAAGGCGTGCTGGTGGAGATCTCGGACCGGAGGCGATGTGGGGCGCCGGAGCGGCAAAGTGGTGTGGGGGCTTCGCGGACGGCGGTGGTCGCGGTCGTGGCAGCGGCGTGGGGCTTCGCGGAGGAGGAATCCACGAGGAAGATGAACAGTGCACAACTTTTTCTTTATTTTTTTTTTTGTTTTTCTCTCTCCCTCACGTCACTCTCCCTCCGCCCGTGTACTTTCTGCCAGAGACTTTTTACTTTTCTCCTCTTTTCTGCTGTTTTCCCCTTTGACTCTTGCTGCAACTTTTTCTTTTTTTTTTTTTGGACGAAGAGAAACCCCTTCTCTGTTTTCTCTCCTTTTACTTTTTCATTTTTTTTTGACGAAAAGTAGCCTCCCCCCAAAGGTGAAGAGGAACCCCTCTATTTATAAAGCGAAAATTCGAGTTTGTTTCGCCGTGGAGATTTTTGCTCAACCTCTCGCCGGTGGAGATTTTCGCTCAACCTCTCAACAACAAAATGGCTCCAAAATCACACGGTTGAGTTTTTGAATTCAATTTTTCAAAATTCCCTCTAATAAAAGATTATTTTCTATTTCTAAAAATTAAATTTAAATAGGTGTCAACAGCTGCCCCTCTTTGAAGGGAAGCTCGTAGAGGTTTCTTTCAAAGATAAATGACACCTAAATTAAAACCATGCAGAATGAATGCAAAATGAATATGAAATGCATATGCAAATGTTAATTGTAATGACTTTTTTTTTTTTTTTATAAAAGAAATGGACTCAAATGAATGCAATGTCATGCAATAAAGAATGCCATGTAAATGCAATGATTTGGTCAAGAACATATATTTCAATGTGTCTATGCTCGATGAAATGCAAATGAATGCAAAATGAATGGAAAATGAATATGGAATGCATATGCAAATGTTAATGACCTCTTTTTCAAATGAATTTAATTCTTTTTGAAATGCAAGGTCATGCAATAATGCAATGTAAATGCAATGAAGAACACGCTCAAACGTCATACTTATCTCGGAGATTCAAAAAAGTATTATCAGGTGTGAAATGATTCCTATGAGACCTGACAAACATCTGGAAATCTCTTTAGATAATTGAAAGGCTCAAAGTCTGGAACTCTCATTAGATCCCAAGCACCTGGAATAACCCACCTTCAAGAAGGATAGAGTAGTTCTAGGCAGTCGGTGTTACATGTCCAGGACCCGTACCATTCTACGGTCGCCTTAAAATAGTAACATAACTTTACAAAAAGACTGCTTTCCTAGGACCCGTACCATTCTACGGTCGCCCAGTATGACAGTGTTTGGTTGTGTCTAGGACCCGTAGCATTCTACGATCGCCTAAATGAGATTCACTTTCTAGGACCCGTACCATTCTACGGTCGCCTAAATAGGGAATAGGTGTTGTCGAGGACCCGTACCATTCTACGGTCGCCTTGACGGAAAATTGATTTTTCAGGACCCGTACCATTCTACGGTCGCCTGAATGGGGAAACTGCTTTTCCAGGACCCGTACCATTCTACGGTCGCCTGTTAGAGCAATAAATGTTGTTTAGGACCCGTACCATTCTACGGTCGCCTAAATCAAACTAAATCTGAAGAAAAATCTTTGGGGGATTTGGGACTCTCATCAAATCCCAAGCACCTGGAAATTGCATCAAGTACTTAAAAATTCTAAACATCGGAAATCACATCGACGCTCGAAAAGACAAATACTTGGAAGTCACATCAAGCATTTAAGGGTTCAAATATCTAGGGTTCACACTAAACATTTGAAAATATTTTACTAAACATCTGGAAGTCACATCAGACGTTTGAAAAGACAAACACTTGGTATCACATCAAGTATTTAAAGATTCAAATATCTAGGGTTCACACTAAACATTTGAAAACATTTTATAAATGGGTACTTGGAATTCTCATCAATCACCAAGATGACTGAACAGACTCAGGGTTTCAAAGACAAATTTTTGGTCTTTGAGGAAAAATTCAATGAAGGTCCATGCATGATGGCTTTATCAAGCTTCTATTGGAAAAATTATCACAATGACAATTTTCAGTTATAGTGTGAATCTCTTGAACATGCTAAATGAGACGCTTTTGGTGCGAAAAGGTTTTTTCACTCACTCTCATTTAGGAGGGGTTATTTGTCCCGACCATTGATGCGGGAATATATCACTCAATCTTATTATCATCTTATCGACAAGAGTTCGAATTTTCTTGCAATCGCACGACCTTACCAATCTGAGAGGTCTTTGACAATGATTGTAATGTGGATTTGGTCAATGGCTTAGCAAAAGGGACTCTTTGAGTCAAAGCAATTGAAAGAATAATTCTGTAATCATCTTCGGGTTTACAAGTCAAGAACCTTGCAAAATGGGAAAAAAATAATCTTGCTCGCACTTCTTCGAGTAATGCTTAAAACATATGAATTCCTATGTTAATTCAAGTGCCATAATCTGAAGAGACTTTGTAAGGGACGTAACATAGGCTTGGTTCTTGGGTTTGAGAAACGAAAGGATCGTTAGGCTCAAAGATGTGTGTAATGGGTAAGAGTTGGTGATCATCTTGACATTACCACCAGTTTTCTTTGCCACGGATTGTCTTCTTGACAAATTTCTTTATCGACTCAAGAGTTTATCACTGATGCCAATGATTGTTCAACTGGAGATCTTTTCTCAAAATCATTTTCTTTGATGATGGGCATCGATCAGGCACACTACTCTTTCTTTTATTATGCCCCCAATTCATCAGTCATTTCTCTTTTCTTTTCATGGGCATTGGCCTTGCTTTTACCAGGCACACTGCTTTTTCATGCCCCTTAATTCTATTTTGATTTCAGTTCAATGCGTGTGTCAAGTATACCTTAAATGACACTCGAACCTTCAAGGGTCTTCATCTGTCTCTTGTCTTGCCCCAGTGTGGGGGATGATCACCAACTGGGTTTAAAAGAAACGAAATCACGGGTTCAAGTGGGCTATGCAAAGGATATAAGTGTGTAGGATAGTGAAAGAATTGCTCTTCGTCATCCTAAGGCACTTAAATTACCACATGAATTCAATGTAATAGCATGACTTGAAGATTGATGCAAGTGAGAACAAGAAATTTTCAAACCATTTCACTCTCCTTCAATGTCAACTTACCTCCATTTGCCCCGATGTGGGGTGGTCCTTGACAGGGGTAGTATGAAAGAAATTCTTCAAGTATTTGGGCTCAAAAGGGTTAAGCAATGGATTATTTGTAGTGTTTGGGATAGACAAATAAATTGCCTCTCGTCATTTCAGCTGTCGTACTTCTTGCAAGAAAACTCTTCATCTTGAGACACGAAATGTTTCCGTACTCACCTCACACTCACAATGTACAGATAGGGGACTGTGTATGGGATTAGGCTTGCCTTTCACACCTCATTTAGCATCATTTAACATGTTCAAGTAACTCAACATCCTTCACTGAATTATCCATTTTGATAAATTTCAAGTGGAATTGACGAATTGCATATCATGTGAAAACATTTTGAAATGATAAAAATGCAATGCTCTATCAAATCATAAAGTCAAAGCTGTTAAATGTCTGTGGAAAAGTCTTGCCCCTCTTTGTAAGGGAGCTCATAGAGATTCCTTAAATGTGCGCAGAGGCTGCACCTGAAACATAAAGCAAATAATTAAAAGAAACAAACAGGGTAAATTAGATGCATGCTGGAAAATTATTTTATTTTGAAAATTTTTTCAAGGGAACATGAAGAAGCCCGGCCTTCGAATTAGCTCCTTGTCGTTTTCTTTTAGGTAGGATTTCATCACGGGGCTAGTTTGGTATACTTCAAACATGCCCTTAAAACACGAAAATCTCCATGTATTTTATTGGATGAAAAACAAATTACATTATTGAAATGAGGGAAATCCTAGAATTGAAAATGCAAATATGCAAATACGGAAAGCGATAAAGACTCTGCGCGAGAGGAGTTGCAAAGGAGTGTCCTACTCTTGAGCTTCGTCAATGGCAAACAATTCAATCATTCCTTCGAATGCGTCATCAAAGCTCTCAATCTTTGGAGGTGCGGGATCATCTATGCCACCCCATGCATCCGGGATGATATCCCGTGGGTCGAAATAGGAGCCGGGAGGAGCCAAATACTTTACATAGTAATCGAATTTGCCACTTGGTTGCCCCAAGGTGTCCATCACTTCTACTTCCTCATGCATCATTTGAAATATGGTGGGCTCGGCATCAAAATCGAAAATGGCATTCACGGCTTACGGGTGGTCGGGGAGTGGGTTATTCGGATGTTCGGCTGTGCATCCCGAAATGAGACCACGTTGGCATCCAAAAGATTTTGGATTTTATGTTGCAGCGTATAGCAATCGTCAACAGTAATGCCCCATTTCCCCATATGGTAAGTACATGTCTTGGAAGGATCATAGTTGGGGAAACGCTCGGGATTAGGTCGCTTAGGCTCCTTAGCGAGTAATCCTTTCTTTCGAAGGGTTGGCAAGATCTTCGACAATGGCTTAGGAAGAGGCGTAAATTGACGCTCGGGAGAGTTCTTTCGCTGGCCGAAGAATGGTCGTGCTCCTCCCCGATGAGTGTTCAAGACGGGGCGAGGGGGTTGAACATATGCTGTATTAACTTCCGCTACAAGTTCCTTATCCTTCTTGATCGAGACTCTTGTACGAGCTGGTTTGATCAGATGCCCATCCATCACGTAATGCTACTTCAATTCGCTCACCAACAGGGATTAGCTGATTGAACGACTCAGCAGTCGATCCTAACATCCGATTTCGATATTCAGGCGGGAGTGTTTTCATGAACAAATCCATCAACTCTTTTTATGTCGGCTCCAGAGTAATCTGAGCAGCTACGGTCCTCCATCTCGTGACATATGCCTTGAAAGATTCCGTCCTCTTCTTCTCGGTGTGAAGTAAATCTTCTCGAGATGGAGTGACGTCAATATTATACTTATATTGCTTGAAGAAGGCATCGTCAAATCCTCCCAAGTCTCAGCAGATTAATCTTCTTCATGATGTACCATTGCAACGCCGGTCCCGTTAGGCTCGCTTGAAATTGTTGAATCATCAAGGGGATGTTATCAACATATTGGGTCATCCCGACCACATACGTCGCAAATGGATCTTCGGGCAAGAAGTGCCATCATACTTTTCAAAGTCCGGCATTTTGAACTTCTTCGGCATTTTGACCTTTGCATAGTGGGACAAATCAGTTGGGCCTTGGATAAACGAGCCCCGCAATTGTTTGAGTTTTTCTTCGATTTTTGCCATGCGTTTTTCTTGTTCTCGTCTTTGGTACAGCCGAAGTGTATCACTTGTACCTCCTCATCAACAATTTGAAGCACGTCAGTAATTTTCTCCTTGGAGGAATCATCAGAGGTAGATGGGCCACTTGTGGATGTATTCTTGCTTTTATCTCTCGGATCAACTGTATTCTTGCCTTTATCTTTTGGATCAACCATGGGAGCCTGTTGTGGTAATACTACTTCAACTTGCGGGGTTGGTGGAGCAGTTTTTGCCTGGAGAGAGTCGATCTGCTTAGAGAGCTGCTCAAGAACATTCAAGACTTGTTTCATCTCCGATTCAAGGGCAGTGATGCGAGTTTGTTCAGCAACACGTGTTTGTTCGGTGTTATCAGCCATTGTTGCTCTGGAACGAGTACGGATTGGTGATCTTGGATTAGCCGTGTTGTCACCTAACAATGTAAAATAATGTAGTAAGTATCATAACAAATGAGATTGGTCCATGACAACGGTCAATCGCTTATTTTATTAAGTGAAATCAAATTCCAAAGACATCAACTTAAAATGCTAACATAACTCCCTAGGAAATTAAATTCCTAAAACATCAATCTAAGAAATTGAAATAACATCATAAAGCTTGAATTAAACTCCTAAATCTAGCGACTCTTTTCTATATACAATCGGGAGATCACAGTCTTTCGAAGCTTCTTGTTCTGTCGAACCAACTCAGAAATACGAGCTTCTTTCCTTTCCACCGTCTCTTCAAGATTTTCAATTTGTGCTTTACGAGTGGGCTTCATGGTCACTTTAGGTATCACGGGAAGTAGAGCTTGAGGGATCTCGTGATGGTGGATATAATAATCCGAGGCATGAAAAATCCTCTCTTTTCCTTTCAATCTTCTAGGCACCACTATCTTTTCGGGATGGCATTCCTTCCATGCATTTTCAAGATGCTCGATCTCATCGAGGTATTTGTGATCCTTGTGCACGAAGCGGGCTTGAAACAGATCCACTCGGAGAGGAGGTGGGATATCTTGGAGCACTCGATACTGGCGGGCCACTCTATAAGGATAGTAAGATGTTGCACCAGTAATTCCCATCAGTGGAATTGGATTATATGTCTTGTGAGAGAAACGAGCCACGCTGACATGGAACCATTTAGCATACCATAGAAAGCCCCCGAGATCTGGATTTTTAAGAAAAGTCACCCAATCGGAAAATGATTTTCCGGTATACTTTTTTTCTAAGATTGAAAATCTCTTTATTGGGTAACTAGAATCATCAATTTCACATCGACGCATGAAATGACCAAACTCCTTCATGTGAGAAAGAAACCAAATCTGTAAAAGCTCAGGAGAGGCATTCATGACTTTTTCTCCATTTTGTTTAAAACGGTTGAGGGATAAAAATGTCTCGGCTAAGATCATGTTTATAAAATTCATGCCAGCACATGCTTGTCTGACCACCCATGCAATCGAAGGATTAATAGCATTTCTTCGATGAGGAAATATTATAAGTCCAAAGAATGCTAAGATGAATATCCTACCCTTTTGGCGCATTGAAGACTGATTTAAAAAATGATTAGCCAAAAAGGAGAAAGGGCATGCATTACAATTAGCTTTCAAAACTTTCTTAACCTCATCAATTTTAATTCTTAAAAATTGAGATAAAATTGATGTGGATTCCATACCAAGAGGTGGCCTAACAAGTTCAGTCTCAAGGGGCATTCCTATGATGACGCTATACTCTTCCAGTGTTGGAGTTAGCTCATTCTTACCGAAAATAAATGTAGCCGTCTCGGGACACCAAAAGTGTGATATAGCTTGCAAAACACCACTATGGACTCCGATATCCAAAAGGGGGATGAGCCGTCCCAAGATCGACTCCACATAATCTTGACCTTCTTTACTTAAATTGTTCCACCACCCTCTCGAGCTCAATCTTGGGAGTTGGAACGAATTGAACATCGGATCTCCCCATTGCATATAGAATAAGACCGACGACGAAACCTAATGTCATGGACCAACGAAATTGCAAGTAAGTAAATTGCAATAGCGAGAATTTAAACAACTTACTTTTACTGGGAAGAGATGACAATCACATAGACACACACATGAAATGTGGGGCTTGATTTCTATCTGGATGGCTTAACAAAATGGAGTTAAGAGGATGATCTGACCATTGCAGTCTCGCATTAACGTGTCAGGTCCTCCTAACCCCGGCTCAGTCAAATGGAATGTCTAATATTACGCAGTCTCGCGAATATGGACAAACACATTCGACACCATGAAGAACTTTCGGGGAAGAGAAGGTCAACCTCTATATAGCAGTCTCGCTTTAGAGGAAGTATCATTCTCAACACCATCCTAAGAATCCTATTGCAGCCCAGGTCCGGCTGCAGGTTGTGTGTGCTATAGTGTAGTGCTAAAAACAATAAAACATGCACAACAATTTAATTGCAAACAACACTTCTATAGTTCAACCATTCATCATTAACTCCAACCTGCAAAACAAGGGTTAGCAAAGACTACTCCCCTTATACCTCCCATCTGCAAAAACATTTAACACTTTATGTTAGGAGCGTACCATGTTTCCATGCTGCCAAACAAAATATTTTTCTTAAAAAAATAAAACAGGCCTATGTCCACTATGAGTTTTAACTCTGTCCCCAGCGGAGTCGCCAAGCTGTCGCGACCTAAATTTTCGGGGCAATCCTAAAGTTTAGGTTAATGGATTACTAAGTCTTAAGACTTGGCACGGACCCTCCCAAGTCCTACCAATCGCGACTTGATGTTAAGAAATTAAACATGCAATTGTATTCAATTTGGAGCCGCCACTAACCAATTAGGGTTGGTTAGAAACCCAAGTAAAGTATGGGAGAATACTTTACTTTTGCGAACCAGAGATTCAGTAGATCCGGGGACATGGTTACGCTAGATTAGTCTAACGCCCTTTCGGTACCTTTTATTTTAATTTTTAAAATATTTTGCAGGCAATGTTGATTAATTTAAACCTAAGCTACTAACATGCAAATGGTGATCATGCGAGTGCTCAATCAATAAAATAACATTCAAATAAAAAATGCTAATAAAATTACATGTCCTAAACATGATTTCTAAATGACAAGACACCTAATTTTTCTTTTTTCTTTTTTTTAAAAAAAATGTCAATTATATGCAATCTTAATCTAAATTTAATATGCATAGATTTTACTTTAATGATATGTGAGATGCAATTCATATGGTATGACTTAAATTTATCACTATATATATGCAATCTAATTTATATAATCCTAAATATGCATGTGCCACGTGATATGGGATAAATGACATAGTATTTCTACATGCATGCTCTTTTATGATTTTTTTTTTATTTTTTATGATGATTCATTTTTAATGCATATATGTAACCTATGCTAAATGATGATATGAGATTAATTATGAATTAACCTATTAACTAACCAAGGAAATAACTTTTGTGTTTTCTTCTTCTTTTCTTAATAAGACTTAATAATTCTTATTTAAAAAATAACATAACGATGGAATACTAATCTTTGGTTTTTTTTTATTATTAAAAAAACTACATGATGAGAATATTAAAACATCAATCTATAACCTACTAACTAGTGTGCAACATGTGATGTGATTTATATGACCTAAACATTATTTATTCTTTTTTTTTTTTTTGGTTTTATTAAAGGAGAGTTAACCTAATCTTATATATATAAAAATGCATCGCTTTAAGCATGAAAGGTTTATGGATCTAAATACCTAAATCCTAGATATGACATATGATGCATGATATTTGATGTGCAAATAACAATGATGCATCAAAATGTACGTCCTATTGATAATTTATCAATGACATGTTATCTTTATGTGAATCAATTATGCAAAGCAATTCATGAATTTGCCATGAAAAGTCAAAATAATCAAAAATTTAACCCGACGTCTCGCGGCTCAATATTTTTGATTGTCATGACTTAATATGACAAATTTTCTAATTTGATAATAAATTAACACAAACCAAGTTAGAATAATAAAAACTACCAAATATCTGAATTAAATTTAACCTAAAAATTTACCTAGTCTAGGGCTAGACCCACTTGAGGAATGGCTAACAGGGGTGATGTTGAGCACTTGGGCTGAGCAGAGGCGCGACTGGAGCGGCTGAACAGAAACGGTTTCGCAGGCCTTGCGTACGGCAACCAGCGAGGAGAGCTTCGGTCGCGGGTGGTCGTGGACAGGGCAAGGAAAGCCGTGTCGTCACGGATCGGCACGGCAGTGGCTTCGTTGAGCTGGTGGAGCGGCTTGACAGCAGTGAGCATGGCGAGGAAACTCGGTTCGGCTGAGGATACCGATGCAGGCACGGTAGAGGTGGCACGGGGCGGTGCCTAGTTGCTGGTGCGCTCGGCGAGGAGATCGGCGGCTGGCGGAAAATGGGATCGAAGACTCGCGGGATGCAAGCGAGGAGGAGACGCGGTGTCTGGTGGGACTGCAACGGATGTCGAACAGGGGCGGCTGGCGAGAGGCTCGAGGGTCCGGGGCTCCGGTGAAACACGTCGTCCAGCGACGAGATGCTGAGGAACAAATCAGGAGCGGCGTCTCCTGTCGGGCTGCAGCTCTGGCAGCGGATTGGCGAGTTGCAGGGGGCGTCGGCGTGGAAGGCGCGGCAGAGCGAGCAAGTACCGGAAGCTTCACGGGCGGCGGTGACTGGCGCAAGGCGTGCTGGTGGAGATCTCGGACCGGAGGCGATGTGGGGCGCCGGAGCGGCAGTGGTGTGGGGGCTTCGCGGACGGCGGTGGTCGCGGTCGTGGCAGCGGCGTGGGGGCTTCGCGGAGGAGGAATCCACGAGGAAGATGAACAGTGCACAACTTTTTCTTTATTTTTTTTTTTGTTTTTCTCTCTCCCTCACGTCACTCTCCCTCTGCCCTGTGTACTTTCTGCCAGAGACTTTTTACTTTTCTCCTCTTTTCTGCTGTTTTCCCCTTTGACTCTTGCTGCAACTTTCTTCTTTTTTTTTTGGACGAAGAGAAACCCCTTCTCTGTTTTCTCTCCTTTTACTTTTTCATTTTTTTTGACGAAAAGTAGCCTCCCCCCCAAAGGTGAAGAGGAACCCCTCTATTTATAAAGCGAAAATTCGAGTTTGTTTCGCCAGTGGAGATTTTTGCTCAACCTCTCGCCGGTGGAGATTTTCGCTCAACCTCTCAACAACAAAATGGCTCCAAAATCACACGGTTGAGTTTTTGAATTCAATTTTTCAAAATTCCCTCTAATAAAAGATTATTTTCTATTTCTAAAAATTAAATTTAAATAGGTGTCAACAGCTGCCCCTCTTTGAAGGGAAGCTCGTAGAGGTTTCTTTCAAAGATAAATGACACCTAAATTAAAACCATGCAGAATGAATGCAAAATGAATGTGAAATGCATATGCAAATGTTAATTGTAATGACTTTTTTTTTTTTTTTTTATAAAAGAAATGGACTCAAATGAATGCAATGTCATGCAATAAAGAATGCCATGTAAATGCAATGATTTGGTCAAGAACATATATTTCAATGTGTCTATGCTCGATGAAATGCAAATGAATGCAAAATGAATGGAAAATGAATATGGAATGCATATGCAAATGTTAATGACCTCTTTTTCAAATGAATTTAATTCTTTTTGAAATGCAAGGTCATGCAATAATGCAATGTAAATGCAATGAAGAACACGCACTGTCATACTTATCTGGAGATTCAAAAAACTATAATTGGGTGCGAAATGATTCCTATGAGACCTGACAAACATCTAGAACTCTCTTTAGATAATTGAAAGGCTCAAAGTCGGAACTCTCATTAGATCCCAAGCACCTGGAATAACCCACCTTCAAGAAGGATAGAGTAGTTCTAGGCAGTCGGTGTTACATGTCCAGGACCCGTACCATTCTACGGTCGCCTGAATGGGGAAACTGCTTTTCCAGGACCCGTACCATTCTACGGTCGCCCAGTATGACAGTGTTTGGTTGTGTCTAGGACCCGTAGCATTCTACGATCGCCTAAATGAGATTCACTTTCTAGGACCCGTACCATTCTACGGTCGCCTAAATAGGGAATAGGTGTTGTCGAGGACCCGTACCATTCTACGGTCGCCTTGACGTAAAATTGATTTTTCAGGACCCGTACCATTCTACGGTCGCCGAATGGGGAAACGCTTTTCCAGGACCCGTACCATTCTACGGTCGCCTGTTAGAGCAATAAATGTTGTTTAGGACCCGTACCATTCTACGGTCGCCTAAATCAAACTAAATCTGAAGAAAAATCTTTGGGGGATTTGGGACTCTCATCAAATCCCAAGCACTTGGAAATTGCATCAAGTACTTAAAAATTCTAAACATCGGAAATCACATCGACGCTCGAAAAGACAAATACTTGGAAGTCACATCAAGCATTTAAGGGTTCAAATATCTAGGGTTCACACTAAACATTTGAAAATATTTTACTAAACATCTGGAAGTCACATCAGACGTTTGAAAAGACAAACACTTGGTATCACATCAAGTATTTAAAGATTCAAATATCTAGGGTTCACACTAAACATTTGAAAACATTTTATAAATGGGTACTTGGAATTCTCATCAATCACCAAGATGACTGAACAGACTCAGGGTTTCAAAGACAAATTTTTGGTCTTTGAGGAAAAATTCAATGAAGGTCCATGCATGATGGCTTTATCAAGCTTCTATTGGAAAAATTATCACAATGACAATTTTCAGTTATAGTGTGAATCTCTTGAACATGCTAAATGAGACGCTTTTGGTGCGAAAAGGTTTTTTCACTCACTCTCATTTAGGAGGGGTTATTTGTCCCGACCATTGATGCGGGAATATATCACTCAATCTTATTATCATCTTATCGACAAGAGTTCGAATTTTCTTGCAATCGCACGACCTTACCAATCTGAGAGGTCTTTGACAATGATTGTAACGTGGATTTGGTCAATGGCTTAGCAAAAGGGACTCTTTGAGTCAAAGCAATTGAAAGAATAATTCTGTAATCATCTTCGGGTTTACAAGTCAAGAACCTTGCAAAATGGGAAAAAATAATCTTGCTCGCACTTCTTCGAGTAATGCTTAAAACATATGAATTCCTATGTTAATTCAAGTGCCATAATCTGAAGAGACTTTGTAAGGGACGTAACATAGGCTTGGTTCTTGGGTTTGAGAAACGAAAGGATCGTTAGGCTCAAAGATGTGTGTAATGGGTAAGAGTTGGTGATCATCTTGACATTACCACCAGTTTTCTTTGCCACGGATTGTCTTCTTGACAAATTTCTTTATCGACTCAAGAGTTTATCACTGATGCCAATGATTGTTCAACTGGAGATCTTTTCTCAAAATCATTTTCTTTGATGATGGGCATCGATCAGGCACACTACTCTTTCTTTTATTATGCCCCCAATTCATCAGTCATTTCTCTTTTCTTTTCATGGGCATTGGCCTTGCTTTTACCAGGCACACTGCTTTTTCATGCCCCTTAATTCTATTTTGATTTCAGTTCAATGCGTGTGTCAAGTATACCTTAAATGACACTCGAACCTTCAAGGGTCTTCATCTGTCTCTTGTCTTGCCCCAGTGTGGGGGATGATCACCAACCGGGTTTAAAAGAAACGAAATCACAGGTTCAAGTGGGCTATGCAAAGGATATAAGTGTGTAGGATAGTGAAAGAATTGCTCTTCGTCATCCTAAGGCACTTAAATTACCACATGAATTCAATGTAATAGCATGACTTGAAGATTGATGCAAGTGAGAACAAGAAATTTTCAAACCATTTCACTCTCCTTCAATGTCAACTTACCTCCATTTGCCCCGATGTGGGGTGGTCCTTGACAGGGGTAGTATGAAAGAAATTCTTCAAGTATTTGGGCTCAAAAGGGTTAAGCAATGGATTATTTGTAGTGTTTGGGATAGACAAATAAATTGCCTCTCGTCATTTCAGCTGTCGTACTTCTTGCAAGAAAACTCTTCATCTTGAGACACGAAATGTTTCCGTACTCACCTCACACTCACAATGTACAGATAGGGGATGTGTATGGGATTAGGCTTGCCTTTCACACCTCATTTAGCATCATTTAACATGTTCAAGTAACTCAACATCCTTCACTGAATTATCCATTTTGATAAATTTCAAGTGGAATTGACGAATTGCATATCATGTGAAAACATTTTGAAATGATAAAAATGCAATGCTCTATCAAATCATAAAGTCAAAGCTGTTAAATGTCTGTGGAAAAGTCTTGCCCCTCTTTGTAAGGGAGCTCATAGAGATTCCTTAAATGTGCGCAGGGCTGCACCGAAACATAAAGCAAATAATTAAAAGAAACAAACAGGGTAAATTAGATGCATGCTGGAAAATTATTTTATTTTGAAAATTTTTTCAAGGGAACATGAAGAAGCCCAGCCTTCAGAATTAGCTCCTTGTCGTTTTCTTTTAGGTAGGATTTCATCACAGGGCTAGTTTGGTATACTTCAAACATGCCCTTAAAACACGAAAATCTCCATGTATTTTATTGGATGAAAAACAAATTACATTACTGAAATGAGGGAAATCCTAGAATTGAAAATGCAAATATGCAAATACGGAAAGCGATAAAGACTCCTGCGCAGAGGAGTGTCCTACTCTTGAGCTTCGTCAATGGCAAACAATTCAATCATTCCTTCGAATGCGTCATCAAAGCTCTCAATCTTTGGAGGTGCGGGATCATCTATGCCACCCCATGCATCTGGGATGATATCCCGTGGGTCGAAATAGGAGCTGGGAGGAGCCAAATACTTTACATAGTAATCGAATTTGCCACTTGGTTGCCCCAGGGTGTCCATCACTTCTACTTCCTCATGCATCATTTGAAATATGGTGGGCTCAGCATCAAAATCGAAAATGGCATTCACAGCTTCTGGGTGGTCAGGGAGTGGGTTATTCTGGATGTTCGGCTGTGCATCCCGAAATGAGACCACGTTGGCATCCAAAAGATTTTGGATTTTATGTTGCAGCGTATAGCAATCGTCAACGAATGCCCCATTTCCCCCATATGGTAAGTACATGTCTTGGAAGGATCATAGTTGGGGAAACGCTCGGGATTAGGTCGCTTAGGCTCCTTAGCGAGTAATCCTTTCTTCTCCGAAGGGTTGGCAAGATCTTCGACAATGGCTTAGGAAGAGGCGTAAATTGACGCCTGGGAGAGTTCTTCTGCTGGCCGAAGAATGGTCGTGCTCCTCCCTGATGAGTGTTCAAGACCTAATCCGATTATCCGTGCTCCCTATCCTTCCTGTCGCATCTCACCGACGGATTATATATATACACCAATCAAACTGAGAGATAAGTGTCGAATCATGTAACATTCATCGAGGCAAGTAACTGAGTAGGATTTACAGTTTTTTTTTTCTCCCGAAGAAACTGGATGTGGATATCTGTATTCCACCACTACAATGACATGGAAGTATGGTCATAAATTAAAAGTAAAACCCCTTTATTGCAAAGATAAAAAAAGGAGTCCTCTTGGATTAGTCGGAATGAAATGTAAGAATGAAATAAAACGTACTGGAATTGGAATTGCATGTCTTTATTAATTAAAACACAACAGGAATTAACCACGGCAATGAACAAGAGAACAAAATTTTATTCTTGCACTAGCTCGAGTGGATCTACAGAGGATAGTAATGAATCCACCTTTGAAACATCTCGTAACATTCTCTGCGTTTGTATTCTGGAGACGAGTGCCCAGCTCCCTGTATCAATGGCGTTAAGAGAGGGACAAAAGTATTATGACAACAAAAACTACTCAATGAGGAGGAACGGTGGCATTGAGGTCTGAGTTCGCTTACCTTTAATGTTGCGTAGGTCAATCGGTATACATCATCTGTATACTTCCTTGTGTACCTATGGAAACATGGTCAAATTGGAAGCTCTTACATCATTGAGGACTGAAAAACGGGAGAAGTAAGTTCAAGTGAAAGCTAGCGGTAGACCGGACTCTTTGTGAGCTTACCCAGCTACTTGGCCATCTACAAACCACGGTCTCCAATCTGTATCGATCGTTAAATTAAGCCATTTTATCCACTCTTCGATACCATTGTGTGGTATAAACATGTCATGATCACCACTGCAACGAACGTGTTACACATCACCGGTCAAACGAAGTAATTCTTCTTTTCTGTTGAATTTCACGTTTGCCAAAAATGTTCCTAAACTATTGCATATATTGGTTTTAGCAGTTTTTACCTGAAAACTAGAACTTGCATGCCCAGGCTGGTGAGATTCTTATGATAATCGAGAACATCGTCGACATCTTCAGTGTAGGCTGCTAAGGAATTATTACACCTGAAAAATTCGCTGACTGTCCCCTACAAATTGACACGATGAGATACAATTATTTGCTTAGTTCTCTCAAGAGGGAATAAATTTTGACGTGATGATTATTGGCAAATCGTGTACGTACCGGCCGAACATGAAGAGCTTCCTGTACACCTGGATAATTACCCCATACATCGACAAGATAATAATCGAAGTACTGTCACATTCACAGAAAAAATTAGAAGACAGATTTATAGAGAGAGAGAGAGAGAGAGAGAGAGAGAAAGACCTTGCACCAAAAGTCACGAGGTCTTGGGAGCGACAGGCGATGATCCTTGGTGAACTCTTGGATGGACCTCCTGTTCTTCTCTTGGTTTGACATTGCTAATTTGAAAGCTTCTTTCGATTTTGGCGAAATGAAAGTACAAACAGGGTCAAGAACATTTGTTTGGCTGATCAATTCAATTAGCTGCAAATAAGATGGGAAGAACCAAAAGTCTCTGCTCAGACTTCATGTTCACTTAATCTCAAACCGAAAATGATTTCTTATGCATCCGTTAAGGATGCCCATTCTCTAACCTGGTCATAGGCTGCCAGATCCTCCGTGCAGTTCGCGTTTGTCGACTCCGCAAAATTCCCACCACAATTTACTTCTAAAGACTGACAAATACCGAAGGATGTATAATTTGATTATACCGAAGATTTCCAAATGCTCAATTAATCTTGCGTCGATGAGTTTAACATATGATTTGTTGTTCATTTACCTCATAAAGTGCATCTGAAATGAGGGCCAACCTATGAGCGAATCGAACTCTGCGTTAATTTCAAGATCTGTGTGCGTGTGGGGACATGATAGTATCATCCCCTGAAAATGATTTAACGAGGAAAGAACCGTACATTAACACAAGATACAGTTTATGCCAAATTTAAGAAGGAAAAGTTAAGATGAGGAGCAACCTTCTTCCATACCTTAAGGTGGACATATGGTTTAAGTCCAGCTTCATTCCCTGCAAGTTTGCAACGACAAAAGAAAAACAAATGTTTATTTCATAATCTATCCATAGATGTGGACAGGTGACAACATTTGTGTTTATCCCATTCATCGGGCTTATGGAGAAGAATTTATTACCGAGTAGAATTGCCGTAACAACCATAGGAGGATATATACCGGCATAGGAATCGCTACCAACAAACACCGGATTAGTTTGGAAACTTGGATGAACTGCTAGCCACTGCGTTGCATATGTAAATTAGCATTCATTTCACACCCAACTTTTTTATTACATTATGATACAGCCACCGTGATATGTGAAGAATTTTACTTACGTTTCTTAAAAATATCTGCATCTGTACAGAATTAAATGTGTCTGTGGAATTGTAAGCTGATGTTGTCGTCGCATAGGAGAAACCTGCGCCGATCGGTGCATCTATGAATATAATGTTGGCTGTCTGGTATTTTTGAGGGAAAAAGTCAGTATGTACTCAATAAGGGAACAATATTTATAGTCAACGAGATTCAGTAATTGATTAAATATTCCAAAATCAAGGGAAAATTCATCACTCCTCGCTTTACCTTAGTCCAGGCATTTGGCTCATAGAGTAATGACGGCAAACCCCCAGTGTAATTAGTAACATTGAATTTAAGGGGACCTGCATATGGCAGACCTCAAAATACTATATATAAACACCTACTTGAAGACATTTGCAGCATCATATTGAAATAATGATAACATTACTAAGAAGAATTGAAGAAGAAGAAGAAGAAGAAAACCGACCAATCTGGTACAAGAAGGCATTCAAACCCGAGCACCCAGGACCTCCATTCATGAAAAGCAGAAGAGGGTCAGCTCCAGGATTCCCGGTGGACTGCACGAAGTAGTAGAAGAACTCAACCTTGCCAACACTTATGTACCTGGATCAGCCAAAATTTTCAATTTAAGATCACCTTAAAAGTCAAATCCATCCCTGCCTTCGGAAACCACATTTACTTGTTGTACCATCAACAAACCAGGATAACCCGGTATTTCCTTGACATTCCAGATAGAAAATGTAGATCCATAAAGGTACAGAAACAGGGAGGAAGTGAGAATTGCCGAGTAGAATTGCCGTAACAACCATAGGAGGATATATACCGGCATAGGAATCGCTACCAACAAACACCGGATTAGTTTGGAAACTTGGATGAACTGCTAGCCAGCATGCGTTGCATATGTAAATTAGCATTCATTTCACACCCAACTTTTTTATTACATTATGATACAGCCACCGTGATATGTGAAGAATTTTACTTACGTTTCTTAAAAATATCTGCATCTCGTACAGAATTAAATGTGTCTCGTGGAATTGTAAGGCGATGTTGTCGTCGCATAGGAGAAACTGCGCCGATCGGTGCATCTATGAATATAATGTTGGCTGTCCGGTATTTTTGAGGGAAAAAGTCAGTATGTACTCAATAAGGGAACAATATTTATAGTCAACGAGATTCAGTAATTGATTAAATATTCCAAAATCAAGGAAAATTCATCACTCCTCGCTTTACCTTAGTCCAGGCATTTGGCTCATAGAGTAATGACGGCAAACCCCGGTGTAATTAGTAACATTGAATTTAAGGGGACCCGCATATGGCGAGACCTCAAAATACTATATATAAACACCTACTTGAAGACATTTGCAGCATCATATTGAAATAATGATAACATTACTAAGAAGAATTGAAGAAGAAGAAGAAGAAGAAAACCGACCAATCTGGTACAAGAAGGCATTCAAACCCGAGCACCCAGGACCTCCATTCATGAAAAGCAGAAGAGGGTCAGCTCCGGGATTCCCGTGGACTGCACGAAGTAGTAGAAGAACTCAACCTTGCCAACACTTATGTACCTGGATCAGCCAAAATTTTCAATTTAAGATCACCTTAAAAGTCAAATCCATCCCCGCCTTCGGAAACCACATTTACTTGTTGTACCATCAACAAACCAGGATAACCCGGTATTTCCTTGACATTCCAGATAGAAAATGTAGATCCATAAAGGTACAGAAACAGGGAGGAAGTGAGAATTGCCGAGTAGAATTGCCGTAACAACCATAGGAGGATATATACCGGCATAGGAATCGCTACCAACAAACACCGGATTAGTTTGGAAACTTGGATGAATGCTAGCCTTGCGTTGCATATGTAAATTAGCATTCATTTCACACCCAACTTTTTTATTACATTATGATACAGCCACCGTGATATGTGAAGAATTTTACTTACGTTTCTTAAAAATATCTGCATCGTACAGAATTAAATGTGTCGTGGAATTGTAAGCTGATGTTGTCGTCGCATAGGAGAAACTGCGCCGATCGGTGCATCTATGAATATAATGTTGGCTGTCTGGTATTTTTGAGGGAAAAAGTCAGTATGTACTCAATAAGGGAACAATATTTATAGTCAACGAGATTCAGTAATTGATTAAATATTCCAAAATCAAGGGAAAATTCATCACTCCTCGCTTTACCTTAGTCCAGGCATTTGGCTCATAGAGTAATGACGGCAAACCCCCAGTGTAATTAGTAACATTGAATTTAAGGGGACACGCATATGGCGAGACCTCAAAATACTATATATAAACACCTACTTGAAGACATTTGCAGCATCATATTGAAATAATGATAACATTACTAAGAAGAATTGAAGAAGAAGAAGAAGAAGAAAACCGACCAATCTGGTACAAGAAGGCATTCAAACCCGAGCACCCGGGACCTCCATTCATGAAAAGCGAAGAGGGTCGGCTCCGGGATTCGGTGGACTGCACGAAGTAGTAGAAGAACTCAACCTTGCCAACACTTATGTACCTGGATCAGCCAAAATTTTCAATTTAAGATCACCTTAAAAGTCAAATCCATCCCCGCCTTCGGAAACCACATTTACTTGTTGTACCATCAACAAACCAGGATAACCCGGTATTTCCTTGACATTCCGGATAGAAAATGTAGATCCATAAAGGTACGAAACAGGAGGAAGTGAGAATTGCGAGTAGAATTGCCGTAACAACCATAGGAGGATATATACCGGCATAGGAATCGCTACCAACAAACACCGGATTAGTTTGGAAACTTGGATGAACTGCTAGCCATCTGCGTTGCATATGTAAATTAGCATTCATTTCACACCCAACTTTTTTATTACATTATGATACAGCCACCGTGATATGTGAAGAATTTTACTTACGTTTCTTAAAAATATCTGCATCTGTACAGAATTAAATGTGTCTCGTGGAATTGTAAGCTGATGTTGTCGTCGCATAGGAGAAACTGCGCCGATCGGTGCATCTATGAATATAATGTTGGCTGTCTGGTATTTTTGAGGAAAAAGTCAGTATGTACTCAATAAGGGAACAATATTTATAGTCAACGAGATTCAGTAATTGATTAAATATTCCAAAATCAAGGGAAAATTCATCACTCCTCGCTTTACCTTAGTCCAGGCATTTGGCTCATAGAGTAATGACGGCAAACCCCCAGTGTAATTAGTAACATTGAATTTAAGGGGACCTGCATATGGCAGACCTCAAAATACTATATATAAACACCTACTTGAAGACATTTGCAGCATCATATTGAAATAATGATAACATTACTAAGAAGAATTGAAGAAGAAGAAGAAGAAAACCGACCAATCTGGTACAAGAAGGCATTCAAACCCGAGCACCCAGGACCTCCATTCATGAAAAGCGAGAAGAGGGTCGGCTCCGGGATTCCCGGTGGACTGCACGAAGTAGTAGAAGAACTCAACCTTGCCAACACTTATGTACCTGGATCAGCCAAAATTTTCAATTTAAGATCACCTTAAAAGTCAAATCCATCCCCCTTCGGAAACCACATTTACTTGTTGTACCATCAACAAACCAGGATAACCCGGTATTTCCTTGACATTCCAGATAGAAAATGTAGATCCATAAAGGTACAGAAACAGGGAGGAAGTGAGAAAGGCAAGTGGAGTTGTTTTTGCTTAGACTGATGGAAGTCACTGTTAGAGAGTTCACATGCTGGCATTCCAATCTCACTGGAAGGAGTCAAAACTTATGTTAGCGAAATATTTTGAAAGGTTGGTCATTTTGCAGTAAGTCTACCCGATGACTAAAGTATTATGATGAGAAAATTTTAATGCAGCTGATATACGATAGATCTGTCCATTAGGATGAGTTCATTTATATGCTCTTGCACAATATGAATCTAGGTGGGCTTCCTCCTCATTAAGAAGATACAATTGTACTCGCTGGCAGGAAAAACTTTTACACATGATTTCTGACGTGTGTATGCACTAGAAGAATGAATGAGTTGTGATTAAGTATCGAATTGATTTAGTTGTATATAGTCGATTTGTGCACGCTTACTATCTAAGACTCTACCTCAATCCCAACATCATCCAAGTTTAGTCTTCACATTTTAGTTCTTCCACATTGTTATTGAACCAACATCGTTGAAAAGAAAGACATGTACTTTCAGCATTTATTTTCTGCGAGATCAGAATCGTCCTGGAATCTTCTACGACTCTATACTACAAGGTAGAAAGAAATGAATGTGATGAACCGTAAGGACTGATGGCACAGCTTTCTGAAAGTGTGGAGTTTGGACTGTGGAAGGACCTGATGGACACAGATAAGTAGAACATTGTAGGGACCAACTACGAAGTTCACCTAAGCTTGTGTCTTCACTTTTTAAAATGCTACAATCTCAGCATCATCATGCATCACCAAAAATTAACCGCAAAGATTTGTTCACCTATTCCAACTATGGTGTCACTTGGGTCACCGTACCCTCTGGTCGTGGACCACTGTTAATCGTTGTCGCAAGTTGCAATACGTGAAGAAAGTCTAGTTCAAATCATCATCGAGGGAGAGAGAGATGGCATGAAAGAATACAAACTGACCCGGTCTCGAGCTTGAAAGGAAGTCTTCCGGGAAAGCCAGGAAGCGTCTCCACAAGATGCTGAGACGAAGCAGCTGAGGCAGACGCTAGCACCAGTAAAATGCACGCCCATTTCTTCTCAAGACCTTTTCTTCTATAGTTCAACATTGCCTTTTGCCTTGCCATGGCCTCTCTCTCTCTCTGCTTTCACTTTCGTGCGATGAAGGAAAAAAAAAGGGGGTTCAAACTAGGAACGAAGTACCGAAAAAGGGTGAGAATAAGTACCTGAAAAGGAAATCTTGAATCAAGTACCATAATTAGAAAAAAAAAAAAAACATTTTGATACCCTCAGTCGAATGAAAATATCAAACTGATAAGAAGTTTGTGAATATTTTATTGAGCAGGTAGCTAATCACTTCAGTGCTATGCATTTAACTCTCTCCATTTGTGATGATTCTCTATTGTTAATTTCCCTCGTGTGCTCCCCACGTCGAAGCAATCACAAAACACTATGAATATCTTGCAGACTGGTCAAATCCGCATAAAAAAGTCCAACTGAAAATAATGCATTTTAATGATGAAGCATGTGCTCATCAATGCTTGCAGATCTTATAATGAGAGTTTCAGTCGAGCCCAAATTCGACCAACATGTAAATCGAGAATGGGAGGAAGACAGTATAAAAACTATAATTTTTGTACGGAATTCACTTTAATATCATAACATTTCATTTTGTTCACTTGAATGCTACATCAATAAAATATCGATCATTTAAATATCTCCAACAACGTATTCATTCTTATCTCATTTGTGTCCTATGTTATGTACCTACATACATATATGTATATACCCATATTTTTTCTACTTACATATTTCACTTTTACAAAAATTACTCCTTTCATCTTGTGGTTTGTTTAATTACTAGCAGTTGACATTCTTAATTAGACATCCGTTAGGAAAGGGCGGTTAAATTTGCAAAAGTGTCATTACAAGATGCAAACCATTTGAAACTGTCTTGGTAAAATATTGAAAATTGTTATGCAATACATGAATGAATATTTATTATATTCATCTTATCTAATGTACTATTATGGTACATTTGTATCATACATTTTAAGTACATCTCCCTATACAATAAATGTTCATCTCCCTATCCAATATATGCATTAGTCAATATATTGATATTAATGATAAGTACATTCTTATTTTCTTATAAATAGGAGCTTACTTTTTGGCATAGAGATACGGTGAGATATTTGAAATAAAATTTTCTCCTCTAGCTTTCTCTACGATCTTTTGTGTTTTGGCTTTCTCTACTCAATTTCTCTATTCTCTCTATTATATGTTCACATCGCAATATTTTACAAGAACTGCTTTTTCTCACAAAATTGGCCATCTATTTTAATGCTTCTCACGCCTATCTCCACTCATCTTATCTTCTCCATCACACGCTCCTATTTTTGTGGCTTTCCATCTTTTTATCTCATCCCTCTCATTGCATATAATGGGGTTAGGTTTATGATAAGTGAACTGGTGGGAAGAGGCCACGACTTTGGTGACTCCTGATGAGCGTTACCGTAAAAAAATTCCTCAAGTAAAATAAAAATTCAATATGAGCCATGGTACTCATTTTGAGCAAGCCGGTCACTGCAGCACCACTACAAAGTTAGTGGGAGTATAGCCTAGTCTAGGGATAGCAATTATACATGTTTTGTCAGATACCCATCATAACCCGCTATGGAGAAGATATGATGCGGGAGCATCAGGCTCTATAGATAAGATCTCAGGCTCCACTCATATTTCAACAATATAACCAACCCATTAGCAATTCATGCAAGCAAAATCCGATTTCGGCTCTAATTTAATTATGTGGATTAAAAGATCAAGTTTTCAATTATGCAGTATTGTTATTGAATTATAAGACTCATTGTCGACTTCAAGGCTCTCAATCAACTACCTAGCAATTGGTGGATGTTCTTATCGAGTTCTTGCCCTAGTTGTTCTTCTTCTAAGGTGGCTATTCGGCTTCCAAAGCTGATGCACGAATTTGGAGAGCCTTATCAAGTTTCAAGGCATCTACTATTGTCAAATGCATTTAGTCCTAGTTGTCCAGTCTCTTTTTTTTAGATTTTTATGAGTCTTTATTGTGGTGTTGCTTTCAAGAATGTGAATTCCCCATGAGTCTATTCAGAGAATTCCAAGAGTCTTCTATTTTATTTAGCATTATCTCTATAATAGATATGAAGTCTCAATTGTAAGACGGGCAAGACTTGAATTAAGTATATATGGGATTTTCCTCTATGTGAGTGACTTTCTATTCTGGTTCTCTATCATTGGTCGGTGAATTTTTTCTTGGTGGTGAACTAAGAAGACATTTATCCTTGGCTGGTGGTTTTCTTTTAGGCTTTGGTGGTGTGCTTCTTTTATTTTGAAATCATTTCCTCGGTAGGTGATTTGTCCTTTAAGCCTTTATGGTGAGCTTTGTCAATCCTAATCTTTACCCTTGGATGGTGGTGCATCCTTTCAACCTTAGTGGTGATCCTAATCTATCCTCCATCTGTGAGAATCCATTAATCATCTATCCCTTATCCCTCAAAGCACATTTACCTACCCCGCATTTTGCATCAAGATATAACAAGCAAGCAATGAGTTTTGTGGATGGAGATGGAGTGAATTTTCTTGCCTCGCATGCCAGATAGGGCGAGGATGGATATAGTAGGCCCCGTTCCCACAAACCTCCCTTGCTTCTACCCGAGATCTGATGTTAAACTTTGGAGATTTCTAGTATTACTGTAATTTCTTTATGTATTATATATTAATTTGGTCATTAGGTTACTTATTTCTAGCGTAGGTGTCGATACTAACATGAATAGTTCCAATAATCATTCCATTGTCTCACAAATAGAAAAGGGAAATTTTCAAACTAATTTTTACGTTAATAGATCTAAGACTTTCAAATTCATATTTTTTTTTACCCATATGTGATTTATTCAAAACTTGTACATTTTCTCGAGATATTATTGCATTAAATAAATTGTGTTTGTTGATGAATTCAATTTAACAATTTTAACCTTGAAGCTATTGTGGGTTGAGGATAATGTGCATAAACATACCCACGCGAGGCATGTAGTGAGGATGGGACATCTCTACTAGTAGTGGCGCGGGGAGAGGGATTGTAATCTGGCACTCGCCCCGCCTCATTACCATCCTAAGTTGGGGTTATTTACCTCATGGAACAGTCGAACCTACGCCATAGATGAACCGAGACCTTAGGAGGCTAAAAAGCAACTAGGGTTTTGAGAGGAGCAATTTCACATGTTAAAATAATCAAAGCTTTTCTCCACAATTTCCCGTACTACAACAGGACCAAACTCTCTAGATTTTACCTTGCCATTACTAGTTCTTTATAAACTCGTGGGCAAAATTCTGCGTTTTTTAACCCCTTCCTTTTAACGCAATTAATTAGAGCATCAGGGGACGTCCACCTGAGGAATTTGAAGTAATCTATTTAAACCTCACCAATGGGATTTCTGCGTTTGTGACCCTATAGGAAAATCTACGTTTTTTTGCCTCCGCCCTCTGACTTTCCAAAATTTAAGATGAAAAATAATTTGCTTCTCTTCTCCTATTTCTCGCTTCTCCGTTTTTAATACCTGCCAAATTTTAGTTTTGATTTTTAAAATGGGGTTATCTTGTGAACTTATCTTGTTGAAAATTCAATATGGATTGATGTGAAAATCAACAAAAAAATTAATAGTACTAAGACGGGAGACAATTGTGTCCATCCATGTAAAATGGCACTGAAATGTAAAGAAAAACTGGAAGTAAAATTGAACAATTGGTGTTCATTGATTGATTGGTAGTCTTTTGCTCAAATTATAATTCTAATATTTATAACTACTTTTGACAATTAACAATGATTACAAAGAACACAACTGCATTTTTTGGGACACATAAAATTCAACAACTTGTGTTTACAATTGGTTAGCCAACACCAAGGCACACCCATTACTCGATGGTTGTTCTCTGGCCAACGTCAATGCTTACTTACGAAGTCCCTCATACCACTACTCGACAGTTGCAATAACCCACATTTCTTGACCTATATCATAAGTGGCTTTCGAGATCCACAACATTTATCACATGATGATTGTATTTTATTGGGTTGAATTTGTGTCAATATGAAAATGTTTGAAACTAAATTGATCTAATTGAGAGGTTTAGGATTCAATCGATACCAATATAATAGATTTACGGCTTTTTTGGCACCTTCCTCCGAGTAATTGAGATGATGTCTATGGAGAAATCCTGAGAAAGTCAGACGGAGTTGCTCAGCAAGCCACATGGAGAAGAGCTTGACTAATAAGTTGCCTTCAGCCGTGAGAACAGTGTGGAATTCCCGTTCATTAATGTTTTAGAGAAGGCATGCGACCAGATGGACATGCTCACACTGTTTTCCACCAGCTATAGCGCAATTGCCGGTCTATGGCCCCTAGCACACCAGGATTGGATGGATGGTCAGTGAAGCTCTTAGGGTTTCTTCTGAAGGTGTTCAATAATGCAACGGACTCCATGCATGCCCATAATATATTTAAAAAAAAAAAAACTCATTTCAACACCATCAGTAAAATAAAAAATTTCAAATTTATAAGTATTTCGTAAATATTATATTGAGTAGGTAGCTAATCTCTGCAGTGCCACACATCAGCTCTTCCCAATAGTAGTAGGTTTTCAATACTTAATTCGCCTTTGTCTACTCTTCACGTTGGAGGGATCCAAAACACTGAACTTAACAAAGTCCTGCTGAAGATAATGTTCTTTACCAGCGAAGCAGGAGCGCATGAATGCTTGCTTATTTTATAACGAGAGAGAATAGCTGAAATTAATGCTGGATCGTCATGCAAAGCCGCTAGAGAGATAGAATGGTGAATGACATGATTAGGTTTGCTTGTGCTTAGAATAAATTGGATAAAGAAAGCGGTCTGCACGCGGCGAACATCCAGAAATTGGGCTTCGGTGGCCCAGGAACGACTTTACACTAACCGTCAACATAATCACTGGAGTCACAACTTCGCCGGATAGGCTTGATATTATCCGATGATAGGCCTGCACATAAATACAATTTGTATCCTATGTTATATATCTGCTTAGGAGAAATCACCAAAAAAAGTCATAAAAGTATTACACTTCTATTTATGTGACACAACCAGCTTTGACGTGGGCGACGGCGATCTATTTGATGTGGACATTTTTCTACAATTTTTTTAATTATTTTTTTGGTCTTTTTTCTTTTCTTTAATCTTTTTTCTGTTTGTTCGTTACAATTTTCTTTTCTTTAATCTTTTCAATTTGTATCCTTGTATCTATGTTTGTTCTTTTCTTTAATCTTTTTTGGCCACCACACAACCGGCCAAAGCGAGGGTATGCAATCCCTCCCCCACATCTGGACCAGGCAAGGGCATTACAGCCCTTGCTTGTGGCTTGCTAGGGTTGGCCAGCGACCTTGACTTGCCCCCAATTCAAAAAAGAAAAAAAAAAGTCAATAAAGGAAATGAAAAAACCAAAAAAGTTATTAAAAAAATTTTCACGCTAGCATTTGCCATTACAAGTAGGACGGTAGATATCCTCGTTAGCAAATTTTAGTCTAAATTGACCGTATAGACTTAATTAACAAAACATGAAAATATTTATGACAAAATTAAAATAATTGAAAAGTTTAGAATTGAAATAGCACAAAAGTAATAGGTTTAAAACATTTTTTCAGTAATTTTCTCTATCTACATACAAATATATATAGACATATTCATTATATTTACGTGTTTAATTTTCTAGAAAAAATTACTCTTTTCATCCGTGGTTTGTTTACTAACGAACTAGCGATTTTACATCATCCATTAGTTAATTTGTTAGGAAAGGAAGGAAAAATTTATGGGAGTATCATTGCAAGATGCAAAGTACCGAAACCCGTCTTTGTAAACATTTCGAACCGATTTTTTTAGCAAAACAGGCCATATATTGTCATGTTTATCACACCTATCTCTTCTCATGTCACTTTCTCCATCGCACACTCTGCTTCGTGGGATTTTCATCTTTCGTTACGGTATTAGCTTTTCGATCGGTAAAATGGTAAAATTGGTGGGAATGAGGGACCAACATCGGTGACTCCTCCTGACCGCTACCGTAGAATTCCATACCTACGATAAAAATAAAAAATAAAAAATAAAAAAATAAAAAAATAAAAAAAAAAAAAATAAAAAAAAAAAAAAAAAAAAAAAAAACAACAACAACAACAACAACAACATTTGATTTCAGCTATGGCTATTACTCGTCATGAGCAATCTCGTCATCGCTGCCTCCACCAAGGATTTAGTGAGAGAATGTAGTAATCATACCCACTTATAAGCGGATACTCATTTGCCTTTTCTTTGGGGCCTTTTGGGCCTTGGATCTTCGGGCCTTTGTGTTTGGATTGGAAAAAAAAATTCTCTCCGTTTAAAGAAAGAGCAACAATCATCTGTGCTCATTCCCAAGAGAGCCCCTGTTTCTTTTATTCCTCGAATCTTTTGTACTCATCATAGTGTTAAAGTAGGAGAGACTTTCGTGTTATTTTTTAGGGAAATCACCTAATCGGTCCGAAATTTATTATACGGATTCCAATTCACTCGTAACTTTTCAACATTTCTTATTTTAGTCCTAAATATTTACGCGAAATCCTAGTAGTCTTTCTAACAAATCTTTGCCAGAAATTGTTGACGCGACCATGTGCTAGTAGGACAACCATATATTGCTAGACAATCACGTCACCCATTTTCGGCAAAAGTTGATCGAAATGACTATATTGGAATTTCGAACAAAGATTTGTAATTAATTTGACAAAAATCAAAAGTGTCAAATTGAACTGATATCCGTATAATAGGTTTAAGATTGATTGAAATTCTCCCTACCCGAGCGTGTTATGGTGTAAGCTATGCACATCAAGATCATACGCCTGCTACTCAAATTGTTATTCAAAAAGGACACTTTTATGATATTCTAAGTGTATCGCATAAAATTACGACATAATATTGAAAAGTTGTTCGATATTGGTGTGGTGGATATCTTGTAGGGGGGACTTAGAACTGGATCCAAAAGAGACAAGAAGGCAATTTGGACAAATTGGGAAATGGACACGAGGCGAAGGAACTCACATAAAAAGGCACGACGCATGATGTGCACGTGCCTTTAGGAATGTCGTAACGAACCTGACGGGTGGCGGGTTGGGCTCGGTCTAGGGCAACCTTCAAGTGCTGCGCTAATTAGGTGAGAAAAAAACTAGAAAGTTAGGTAGATGGCTTGAGAGTCTCTAGTCCTATTATTATAATATAGCAAATACTGAAAAGGGAAATAAAGAATTGTGCCGAATTTTATTTTGTCGAAAGTCCAATGAATTGTCGAAAAATGTGCTTGGACCCAATCATAATTTCTTACGTTTTTCCGTGATTTTTATACAAAAATATCGTAACACACAAAAACTTAAATACTTTACCATTAATGGGTAAAATTTACTTTTGTTTTTTCATCCAATGATCATCAATATATTTGGAATCCACTCCACAAAAATATTTGTTTTGACGTTAAACAAAGCCCGCAAAGAAAATGTTTCCTACTTAGCAAAAATAATACAAAAAAAAAAAATCTTTAATCATCCAATTTTTTGAGTTTGAGATAAAGGTAGACATTCCAGATTTAGCGAATTCATCTCATTTTAAGTTATTTCCCTACTACAGCACATTTATCCATTTGAGATATGATGTAACAACGTCACACAACGATTTAAATATCGCTAATTTGGAATCGATAAACTTAAATCACAAGAAGTTATTTGCCTCATCCCATCTCTGGCCCTACCATATAAATACATCCAATCCAAAACTAAACCTAATTCATCCTTCTCCCGTGAAAATTGATCCAAATAAAAACTATATATAAACCACAGTAAATGAAAAAAAAACAAAAAAACAAAGCACATGAAGCTCTTCTTTTTTACAACACATTGAGCTCTTCAATGAATAATTTATCCAAGATAGATGCTCTAAAGGGCCTCCTCTCTCTCTCTCTCTCACTCTCTCTCTCTCTCTATCTCTCTAGGGACGCGAGGCGAGTAATTTCACCCGCTTCCCACGACAAGCAACGCCCAACACGCACGACACAACATCCTTCGATATCCCAGAAAAGCCAAAGCCGACGACGCTTGCCAAAACGATAGCTCCCCTCCCTCCTCCGTTCTTGACCATTCTCTCGCCACCTGCTCTCTTTTCGTCGCGAGATTTTACCCGAAAGATCGCACCTTTACAAGAAACCCTCGAGCGAATCGAGACCCGGAACCTTCCGCCGCAGCCTTTCCCCGGAAACGACAGCAAAAGCTTTGCACCTTTTGATAAAAAGGTACTTTTATTCACTTTTCTAATGCTTGCATACAACAAAAGAAGAAGGAAAGAGACCATATCATCCAATGCATGACATGGGGAATGAGAACTAACCTCTAAGCTCTTTCTTCTTCGTCTGTGCTGCTTCTGGGCCCGTTGTTCCCAAGATGAGATTGTAAAGGAGACTGAGCAACTGCTTACGCTGAATGGCTTCAGACGGCAAGCACATTTCTAGCCCGAGAGGTGATATCCCTTTGCAGCAGAACCTCGTCAACAGCTCCCCCAAGCTTCCTATCTATGGACTCATCTTCTTCATTTTCTCTCACTTCGTTCATCGAATTCTCGGTCTGCAACATTATTTTCCTCAGCACAAAGGTGGGAATTTGATTCTCCACCATCATCACGTCTTTGACGGTGGAGTCTGGGTCATCATCCCAAATTGAGTCTTCCTTGATTCCGATATTGGGTGACTTGTAACTGTACAGTAGGTCGAGCAAGAACAAGCTGTCGATGGTCATGATCCATTTCAGAGCGTCCGTGCCGACTTCCGGGTGCAGCTGGTAGCTTGCGCGAATCTTCACCTCCTCCGCTTGGAGCAAACCAGCCGTCCGATCGAATGCCGGGAGCTTCAGCGCTGCCCGTGCCTCCCGGTCTGTGACCAGCTTGGGATTCTCCGTCTGGTAGAGCTGTGGCCGGAAGTGGTGGTACGGTCCCAGCGCGACACGGTGCGGGATGTAGGCCTCTGGTTAGTGGAGCTGAAACGATATGGGCACACGGTAGACGGAGACAGGGGTCTCAATATGGATCCCGTGATCGAGGACGTCTTGGATTTGTTCTACCCATTTCTCTTCGCTATGCTTGTTCGATGAGGTTTAGAGAGCAAACTTAGCTTATGGTATATTAGATGTAGATCTTTTAGTCGCATTCAAACACATGCATCTTTCCCATCATTGCAAATACGAAAGAAAACAAAAGGCAGAGCTTCGTGGTGACCGCGAAGGTGACTTTGAAAATTATTAGGGTTGGAGTGGGGCAAGTGGTAGATTTTCTTTGGCTGTTCTGCTGGGAATGAGAGTGACTATCTTGGAGAAGCAAGGTGTCAGCTGAATGGTCAAGACTGGAGAGCTTGGTCCGATGCGATAAGATTCCTTGTCTGAATCACAGTAGTCTACCACCATTCAAAATAACGTCAGGAGTCACGCTCGCCACGTCACACATGGAGCCTCACCCAGTACACATGGATGGGGTGGCTTGCTCACATTTACGGGATCTAAGCGAGTCGAAGGGCCAAATATCCCATGTTACAAAAATTAGATAGCGGTTGGCGTGTTTTGTTTATTTAGCTATAAATTAAACTTGATTAGCCAGTGTCACTAGCAAAATGCTGGATTTTAAAGAATTTCTCCTGAATTTCATGATTAAATAAAGCTCATAGCAAGGAGGAAGATTTTCCAACTGAAGACTTCTTAGTTTTGTCTCCACTCCACTAATCATGTGAACTCTAGGCATTTCACTCGAAGATAGCTTTGGTTTTATTAGGGTTCAAGTGGGGCAAGTGGGAGTTCATTCAGACCTCAAGGTTTTGAACTTTCCTGCAATGCGAACTTCTTGTTTGGAGCTATCTTGATTCTTGACATGTACTGTAGTTGAATCTGTGCCTTAAAATCGCAGATAGACCAGAGAGAGTCCTGCTTTATAAAGCCTTCCTTGTTTTCTGTATTTTTGCTTCTTTCTACAGCTTTTCTTCCCATTCTTTTTCTCCCATTACTTGGTTGCTGAGAAAAAAGCTTCCATATCTTCTTGGATTAGCATTAAGATGAACTCACAAGTGTAATGACATAGAACAACTGGAAGAACACAACACTAAACTTGCCTTCATGACCTAATCCGATTATCCGTGCTCCCTATCCTTCCTGTCGCATCTCACCGACGGATTATATATACACACACATCAAACCGAGAGATACGTGTCGAATCATGTAACATTCATCTAGGCAAGTAACTGAGTAGGATTTACATTTTTCTTTTCTCCCGAGGAAACTGGATGCAGATATCTGTATTCCACCACTACAATGACATGGAAGTATGATCATAAATTAAAAGTTAAACCCCTTTATTGCAAGGGTAAGAAAAAGGGGTCCTCTTGGATTATTCGAAATGAAATGTAAGAACGAAATAAAAAGTATTGGAAGCGACAGGCGACGGTCCTTGGTGAACTCTTGGATGGACCTCCTGTTCTTCTCTTGGTTTGACATTGCTAATTTGAAAGCTTCTTTCGATTTTGGTGAAATGAAAGCACAAACAGGGTCAAGAACATCTGTTAGGCTGATCAATTCAACTAGCTGCAAATAAAACAGGAAGAACCAAACATTTCTGCTCAAACTTCATGTTCAATTAATCTCAAACCGAAAAGGAGTTCTTCTTATGCATCCGTTAAGGATGCCCATTCTCTAACCTGGTCGTAGGCTGCCAAATCCTCTGTGCAGTTCGCGTTTGTCGACTCCGCAAAATTCCCACCACAAATTACTTCTAAAGGATGTATAATTCGATTATACCCAGGATTCGCAAATGCTCAATTAGTCTTGCGTCGATGAGTTTAACTTATGATTTGTTATTCATTTACCTCATAAAGTGCATCTGAAATGAGGGCCAACCTATGAGCAAATCGAACTTTTGCGTTAGTTTCAAGATCTGTGTGCGTGTGGGGACATGATAGTATCATCCCCTGAAAATGATTTAACGAAGAGAAGAACCGTACATTAACATAAGATACAGTTTATGCCAAATTTAAGAAGGAAAAGTCAAGATGAGGAGCAAACTTTTTCCATACCTTAAGGTGGACATACGGTTTAAGTCCAGCTTCATTCCCTGCAAGTTTGCAACAACAAAAGAAAAACAAATGTTTATTTCATAATCCATCCATAGATGTGGACAGGTGACAACGTTTATGTTTATCCCATTCAACCGGGCTTATGGAGAAGAATTTATTACCACGTAGAATTGTCGTAGCAACCATGGGAGGATATATACCGGCATAGGAATCGCTACCAACAAACACCGGATTAGTTTGGAAACTTGGATGAGCTGCTAGCCACTGCGTTGCATATATAAATTAGCATTCATTTCACACCCAACTTTTTTCTTACGTTATGATACAACCACCATGATATGTGAAGAATTTTACTCACGTTTCTTAAAAGTATCTGTATCTGTACAGAATTAAATGTGTATGGAATTGTAAGCTGATGTTGTCATCGCATAGGAGAAACCCGTGCCGATTGGTGCATCTATGAATATAATGTTGGCTGTCTGGTAATTTTTGAAGGAAAAAGTCCATATGAACTTGTTAAAAAAAAGTGATCCATTTTTGAAAAACTCTAGACTACATCAGACTACTTAGAGAAGGAAAAAGTGGCAGCAACCATTTGTACAAGCCAAAAAAGAAAATTCTCAAATGTTAAAGAAGCTTCTGTTACGTGGGCAGCAAGAAGGCAAAAGGCCAAAGTAAAAAAAAGTCAACAAAAGCTGCTGAGAATAGAAAAATGAAGATTAATGGAGAAGACACTAGAAGATGCGGGAGAAGTCGCAACAAGCAAAAAAACAAGAAAAAGCTGTAATTTTATATTAGTTTTTGTACAATGTTGGTTGTGTAAGGCGGTGAACTCACGCCTATAAATAGGAGTTGAGGTGTGTGTTTTATGTAGCATAAAAACCAGCAATACTTCTTCCTTTGTAATACAAATTTTCATAATAAAAGTTCTGTTTTTTTTTACCCTACTCCCTTGCATTGTAGTCCTTTTTTATTCACACATAACACTTGCACACACGCTTTCGCAAAAATGTCCAATAGAGAACTTTTATTATGAAAATTTGTATTACAAAAGAAGAAGTATTGTTGGTTTTTATGCTACATAAAACACACACCTCAACTCCTATTTATAGGCGTGAGTTCACTGCCTTACACAATCGACATTGTACAAAAACTAATATAAAATTACAGCTTCTTCTTGTCTTCTGCTTGTTGTGACTTCTCCCGCATCTTCTGGTGTCTTCTCCATTAATCTTCATTTTTCTATTCTCAATAGCTTTTGTTGACTTTTCTTTGCTTTGGCGTTTTGCCTTTTGCTGCCCACGTACCAGAAACTTCTTTAACATTTGAGAGTTTTCTTTTTTGGCTTGTACAAATGGTTGCCGCCACTTTTTCCTTCTTTGAGTAGTCTAGTGTAGTCTAGAGTTTTCCAAAAATGGATCACTGTTTTTTAACACTCCTCCTTGATCCATTTTTGTGATACTCCAAGCATTTCCCACAATATCTTGAACTTGGCTAGCGGTAGTGCTTTAGTGAAGATGTCTGCTATTTGCTCCTCAATCTTACAATACTTTAGCTCGATCTTTCCTTTGTTTTGCACTTCACGAATGAAGTGATATTTTATATCAATATGTTTCGTTCTTCCATGAAAAACTGGATTTTTTGATATTGCAATCACGGACTTGTTGTCACAAAATATTGGCGTTGATTCCATTTGCGGCTGCTACAACTACTAGTCATGTAATATGGCTTCAAAGAATTCTAGAAGACATTGGAGAACCACAAATGGAATCAACGCCAATATTTTGTGACAACAAGTCTGCGATTGCAATATCAAAAAATCTAGTTTTTCATGAAAGAACGAAACATATTGATATAAAACATCACTTCATTCGTGAAGTGCAAAACAATAGAGAGATCGAGCTAAAGTATTGTAAGACTGAGGAGCAAATAGCAGACATCTTCACTAAAACACTACCACTAGCCAAGTTCAAGACATTGCGGGAAATGCTTAGAGTATCACAAAAATGGATCAAGGAGGAGTATTTAAAAAAAAAAAAATGATCCATTTTTGGAAAACTTTAGACTACACTAGACTACTCAAAGAAGGAAAAAGTGGCAGCAACCATTTGTACAAGCCAAAAAGGAAAACTCTCAAATGTTAAAGAAGTTTATGGTACGTGGGCAGTAAGAAGGCAAAAGGCCAAAGCAAAGAAAAGTCAACAAAAGCTGCTGAGAATAGAAAAATGAAGATTAATGGAGAAGACAACGGAAGATGCAGGAGAGGTCACAACAAGCAGAAGACAAGAAGAAGCTGTAATTTTATATTAATTTTTGTACAATGTTGGTTGTGTAAGGCGGTGAACTCACGCCTATAAATAGGAGTTGAGGTGTGTGTTTTATGTAGCATAAAAACCAGCAATACTTCTTCCTCTATAATACAAATTTTCATAATAAAAGTTTTGCTTTTTTTTTACCCATACTCCCTTGCATTGTAGTCCTTTTTTATTCACACTTAACACTTGCACACACACACGCTTTCGCAAAAACATCCAACAGAACTCAATAAGGGAACAATAATTATAGTCAAATGAGATTCAATAATTGGTTAAATATTCCAAAATCAAGGGAAAATTCATTACTCGCTTTACCTTAGTCCACGCATTTGGCTCATAGAGTAATGACGGCAAACCCCCGTGTAATCAGTAACATTGAATTTAAAGGGACCTGCATATGGCGGACCTCAAAATACTATGTGTAAATACCTACTTGAAGACATTTGCAGCATCTTATTGAAATAATGATAACATTACTAAGAGGAAGAATGAAGAAGAGGGTCGGCTCTAGGATTCCCAGTGGACTGCACAAAGTAGTAGAAGAACTCAACCTCGCCAACACTTATGTACCTGCATCAGCCAAAATACTCAAGTTAAGATCACCTTAAAAGCCAAATTCATCCCTGCATTCGGAAACCACATTTACTTATTTATAGTCAGCAAACCGGGATAACCCGGTATTTCCTTGACATTCCAGATAGAAAATGCAGATCCATAAAGGTACAGAAACAGGGAGGAAGTGAGAAAGGCAAGTGGAGCTGTTTTTGCTTAGACTGATGGAAGTCACTGTTGGAGAGTTCACATGCTGGCACATCAATCTCGTTGGGAGGAGCCAAACTTATGTTAGCGAAATATTTTGAAAGGTTGGTCAGTTTGCAGTAAGTCTACCTGATGACTAAAGTATTATGACTAGAGAAAATTTTAATGCAGCCAATATACAGTAGATCTGTCCATTAGGATGAGTTCATTTCTATGCTCTTGCACAATATGAATCTAGGTGGGCTTCCTCCTCATTAAGAAAATACAATTGTACTCGCTAGCAGGAAAAACTTTTACACAAGATTTCTGACGAGCATGTATGTGCTAGAAGAATGATGAGTTGTGATTCAGTATCGAATCGATTTAGTTGTATATAGTCGATTTGTGCGCTTACTATCTAAAACTCTACCTCAATCCCAACAATATCCAAGTTTTCTTGCACATTTTAGTTCTTCCACATAATTGTTTGTCTCGCTTTAATGCTGTTGATTATCTGTCCATTAGGATGAGTTCATTTCTACGCTCTTGCACAATATAAATCTAGGTGGGCTTCCTCCTCATCAAGAAAATACATTTGTACTCACTGGCGGGAAAAGCTTTTACACAAGATTTCTGACGTGAGTGTGTATGCACTAGAAGAATGAATGAGTTGTGATTAAGTATCGAATCGATTTAGTTGTAGATAGTCGATTTGTGCACGCTTACTATCTAAGACTCTACCTCGATCCCAACATCATCCAAGTTTTTTTTTTTTTTTTTTTTTTTTTTTCACATTTTAGTTTTTCCACATTGTTGTTTGTCTCGCTTTAATGCTATTGATCGCATCTATTGAACCAACGTCGTTGAAAAGTAAGACATGTACTTTCGGCATTTATTTTCTGCGAGATCAGAATCGTCCTGAAAATCTTCTACGACTCTATATTACAAGGTTAGAAAGAAATGAATGTGATGAACCGTAAGGACACAGCTCTCTGAAAGGGTGGAGTCTGGACTGTGGAAGGACCTAATGGACACAGATAAGCAGAACATTGTATGGACCAACTACGAAGTTCACCTAAGCTTGTGTCTTCACTTTTTAAAATGCTGCAATCTCAGCATCATCATGCATCACCAAAAATTAACCGCAAAGATTTGTTCACCTATTCCAACTATGGTGTCACTTGGGTCACCGTGCCCTCTGGTCGTGGACCACTGTTAATCGTTGTCGTAAGTTGCAATACGTGAAGAAAGTCTAGTTCAAATCATCATCGAGGGAGAGAGAGATGGCATGAAAGAATACAAACTGACCCGGTCTCGAGCTTAAAAGGAAATCTTCCGGGAAAGCCAGGAAGCGTCTCCACAAGGTGCTGAGACGAAGCAGCTGAGGCAGACACTAGCACCAGCAAAATGCACGCCCATTTCTTCTCAAGACCTTTCCTTCTTGAGTTCAACATTGCCTTTTGCCTTGCCATTGCCTCTCTCTCAGTGTCTCTCTGTGATTTCACTTTCGTGCAATGAAGGAAAAAGAAGTGGTTCAAACTGATAAGAAGTTGGTGAATATCTTATTGAGCAGGTAGCTGATCACTTCAATGCTATGCATTTGACTCTCTCAACAACTGAAGATAATGCACTTTAATGATGAAGCAGGTGCTCATCAATGCTTGCAGATCTTATAATGAGAATTTCAGTCGAGTCCAAAATTCGACGGACATGTAAAGCCAATAGGGTATTGAAAGGTAAATGTAGTGATTATCTTTGCTTGTACTCGAAATAAATGGAGAATCCTCTTTGGGAGAAAGACAGTATAAAAGCTATAATTTTTGTATGGAGTTCACTTTAATATCACAACTTTTCATTTTGTTAACTTGAGTGCTACATCAGTGAAATATCGATCATTTAAATATCTCCAGCAACGTATTCGTTCTTATCCCATTTGTGTCCTATTTTATGTACCTACATACATATGTATATATCCCCATATTTTTTCTACTTACATATTTCACTTTTACAAAAATTACTCTTTTCATCTTGTGGTTTGTTTAATTACTAGCAATTGACATCCTTAATTAGACATCCGTTAGGAAAGGGCGGTTAAATTTACAAAAGTGTCATTACAAGATGCAAAGGATTCGAAACCGTCTTGGTAAAACATTGGGAACTGCTTTTTCTCGCAAAATTGGCCATCTATTTTAGTGCTTCTCACGCCTGTCTCCACTCATTTTATCTTCTTCATCGCACGCTCCTATTTTTGTGGCTTTCCACCTTTTTATCTCAGCCCTCTCGTTGCATATAATGGTGTTAGGTTTTTGATCAGTGAACTGGTGGAAAGAGGCCACGACTTCAGTGACTCCTCATGAGCGTTACCATAAAAATCCCACACGTACAATAAGAATTCGACTTGAGCCATGGTACTCATTTTGAGCAAGAGGTCACCGCGGCTCCACCTCCACCATGAAGTATAGGGATAGCAATTATACATGTTCTGTTAGATACCCATCATACCCTGTCATGGGGCAGATATGATGTGGGAGCATCGGGCTCTATGGATAAGATCTCAAGCTCCACTCATATTTCATTGATCAAACCAACCCATTAGCAATTCATGCAAGCAAAATCCAACTTCGGCTACAATTTAATTATGTGGGTTAAAAGATGAAGTTTCCAATTTTGCGGTATTGTTATTGAATTATAAGATTCGTTGTCGACTTCAAGGCTCCCGATCAACTACCTAGCAATTGGTGGATGTTCTTATTGAATTCCTTCCCAGTTGTTCTTCTTCTAAGGTGGCTATTTGGCTTCCAAAGCTGGTGCACGAATTTGGAGAGCTTTATCAAGTTTCAAGGCATCTTTTATTAGTAAAATGCATTTAGTCCTAGTTGTTGAGTCTCTTTATGTATAGATTTTTATGAGTCTTTATTGTGGTGTTGCTTTCAAGAATTTGAATTTCTCAAGAGTCTATTCAGTTTTTGAGAATTCCAAGAGTCTTCTCTTATATTTAGCATAATCCTATAATAGATATGAAATCTAAATTGTAAGACGAGCAAGACTTGAATTAAGTATATATGAGATTTTCCTCTATATAAGTGACTTTCTATTCCAGTTCTTTATCATTGGTCAGTGAATTTTTTCGTGGTGGTGAACTAAGAAGACATTTATCCTTGGCTTGCGGTCTTCTTTTAGGCTTTGGTGGTGTGCTTCTTTTATCTTGAAATCCTTTCCTTTGTGGGTGGCTTGTCCTTTAAGCCTTAATGGTGAATTTTGTCAATCCCAATCTTTACCCTATGGTGGTGCATCCTTTAGACCTTAGTGGCGATCCTAATCTATCTTACATCTATGAGCATCCATTTATCATCTATCCCTTATCCCTCACAGCACATTTACCTACCCTGCATCCGCATCAAGATATAACAAGCAAACAATGAGTTTTGGGATGGAGATGGAGCGATATTTCTTGCCTTGCATGCCGGATAGAGTGAGGATGGATATAGGCCCTGTTTGGTTCAGCACTGGGAATGCTCATTTGGACTCTAAAGTCCCTTGAGCAAATGCAAACGCTTTTGGTTCGTATTTTTGCGTCACTATGGCAAGATGCAATTGCATCTCCAAAGGAGTCTAAAGGCCTTTAGCCCAATGAAGCTCTTGAGGTGCATTGGCAAGTTGCATTCTGGAAATGCAAGTAGCTTGGTTACTGTTCATCTTCTCCAATCTCTCCAAGCTGCTGATTGGAGGGTGACGACCATCGGCGAAGGGATGGCTTGCGCCGGCGACCGCTACCTGAGGGTCGCCCAACCTCAGTGACTGTCGCCAGACCTCACGCGATGCCCGGATCTCGCGACCCAGGCATCGGTTGCCTGGATCGCCCGACCCAGGCGGCCGCCTGAGGTCGCTCAACCCCAGGCGACGGCCGCCAGGGTCGCGCGACCCCAGGCGACGGCCGCCGAGGTCGCGCGACCCAAGAGACGATCGCCTGGGTCGCGCGCGATTGTCACCTGGTCGCCTGAGGTTGCGCGACCCAGGTGGCCAGATCCGGCCATCCAGCTGTCGGATTCGGCGGCCCGATGGCCAAATTTCAAAAAAGAAAAATAGAATTTTTTTTTTGTTTTTTAATTTAATAAGTCATTTATAAATGCAAATTTTACCAAACGGTATTTTGGTCAAAGTTGTATCTCAATGTAAATTTTACCAAACGATATTTGCATTTCGGAAAACCTCCTTCACCCAAAGATATTTACATTTTGACAAATACATTCCCCAAAAGCCGAACCAAACGGGCCCATAATAGGCCCTGTTCCCATGAACCTCCCTTGCTTCTACCTGAGATCCGATGTTAAACTTTGGAGATTTCTTGTATTACTGTAATTTCTCTATGTATTATGTATTAATTTGGTAATTAGGTTTCTTATTTCTAGCGTAGGTGTCGATATTAACGTGAATAGTTCCAATAATTTATTCCTATTGTCTCACAAATAAATAATGAGAATTTTTCAAACTATTTTTATGCTAATAGATCTAAGATTTTCAAATTCATATTTTTTGCCCATGTACGATTTATTCAAAACGTCTACATTTTCTCCAGATATTATTGCATAAAATGAATTGTGTTTAACAATTTTAACCTTGAAACTATTGAGGATAAGGTGCATTAAATATACTCACGTGGGGCATGGGGCGAGGATGGGACATCTCTAATGGTAGTGGCCCGGGGAGAGGGATTGCAATACCGCACTTGCCCCGCCGCATCACCGGAGGATATTTACGCCATGGAACAGTCGAACCTCCGTCAGAGATGAAGCAAGACCTCCAGGAGTCTAAGAAGCAACTAGGGTTTTGAGAGGAGCAATTTTGCATGTTAAATAATCAACACCTCTTCTCCACAATTTCCCATACCACAACGTGACTTTCTTCTCTCTAGATTTTGCCTTATCATGACTAGTTGTTTATAAACTTGTGGATAAAATCCTACGTTTTTTAACCCTTCCTTTTAACGCAATTAATTAGAGCATCAGGGGATGTCCAAGTGAGGAACTTGAAGTGACCTATTTAAATCTTACTAATGGGATTTCTGCGCTTGTGCCCCTATAGAAAAATCTACGTATTTTTTGCCTCCGCCTTTGCCTTTCCAAAATTTAAGATGGAAAATAATTTGCTTCTCTTCTTCTATTTCTTGCTTCTCCGTTTTTTATACCTGCCAAACTTTAGTTTTAACTTTTAAAATGGGTTTATCTTGTGAATTGTTTTGTCAAAAAGTGACGAAATGCCTTTCTAAATATGGATTGATGTGGAAATCAACAAAAAATGTGTAGGGTCACTTGCTGATTCTTGGATAAGAAACACAATCGACAAAAAAAATTAATAGTACTAAGACAAGAGACAATTGTGTCCATCCATGTAAAATGGAATCGAAACGTAAAGATAAACTTGAAGTAAAATTGAACAATTGGTGTCCATTGATTGACTGGTAGTTTTTTTGCTTGAATTGTAATTCTAGTATTCATAACTACTATCAACGATTAATAATGGTTACAAAGAACACAATTGCATTTTATATGACTCCTAAAATTCAACCACTACTATTTACAATTGGTTAACCAACACCTAGACACACCCATTACTCGATGGCTATTCTCTAGCCAGCATAACCCCCTCGTACCAATACTCAACAATTGCAATAACCCATGTTTCTTAACATATATTATAAGTGGCTTCTAAGATCCATGGCATTTACCACCTGATGATTGCATTTTATTGGACTGAATTCGTATCAATATGAAAATGTTTGGAACTAAATTGATTCAATTTAGAGATTTAAGATTGAATTTGATATCAATATAATAGGTTTATGACTTTTTTGGTACTATTTCCCAAGTAATTGATATAATCTCTATGGGTGAATTATCACAACGTCATATAGAGTTGCTCTACAAGCAACATAAAAAGGAACATGACTAAGTTGCTTTAGACGTGAGAACTTGGTATAACATCAGTCGATTGATGTATTGGAGAAAGCATGCGACCCAGATGGACGCCAGAATTAGATGGATGGTCAGGGAAGCTTTTAGGGGCTCTCTTGAAGATGTTTAAATGATATGGTGGACCCATGCACGCCCATAATATTTATAAAAGGAAAAGTAATTTGGACACCATCACTAAAATAAAATAATCAAATCTATAAGAGGTTTGTAAATATTATATTGAGTAGGTAGCTAATCACTTCAGTGCCACGCATCAGATCTTCCCAATATAGTTGGTTTTCAATAGTTAATTCGCCTTGTCTACTCTTCACGTTGGAAGGATCCAAAACACTTTACTTAACAAAGTCCGGCTGAAGATAATGCTCTTTCCCAATGAAGCAGGTGCGCATGAATGCTTGCCAATTTCGTAACGAGACAGAATAGCTGAAATTAAATGTTCGACCGACATGTAAATCCAATAGGAGATAGAAAGGTGAACGAACATGATTAGGTTTGCTCGTGCTTTAGAATATTTTGGATCAAGAAAGCGGTCTGCACGGGCCTGTTCTTTTTTTTTTTTTTTTTTTTTTTACGGTAGACGTGCAGCCCGTTCAAGGGCTGAAAAAGGGCCTGGAAATTGGGCTTCGGCAGCCCGGGCACAACCCTACGCAAGCGGCTGCGTTTGGTTCAAGAATGTTTTTGGGCAAGTCAACGCAAATCTTTTGAAAAGCCCAAAGTTATTTTGGGAAAAATGCGGTGTTTGGTAAAAAAATTTGTAAATGAACTTTGAGTTAAATATGCGTTTAGTAAGAACTTTCGCAAGGGCTTTATATATATATATATATATATATATATATATATATATATATATTTTCTTTTTTTTCTTTTTTTAAATTCGGCTAAACCCTTCGCCGGACTGACGAAGGGCTGCTCCTTTTTCATTTAAAAAAATAAATAAATACAGGGACAATAATGGAAATATGAAAAATTAATGAGGGTAGTTTAGGAAGAAAAAAATGTTTTCAGCATTTTCAAGGGCTGGCTTTCAAATGAAAACTCCTTGAAATTGGTTGTCAAACACCTATATTTTGGCTGAATGGGATTTGAGGGCTGAATGGGCTTTCTAAATGCCCATCCAAACGCACTCGCTAACCGCTGACAAAATCACTAGAACCATGATGCGGCCGGAAGCCTAATATTGTTCGACAATAAGCATGCACATTTATGCAATCGTGTCCTACGTTATATATTTGCATACATATGTATATAGACACATATTGGCTCTATTTACGTGTTCTAATTTACTCCTTTTCATCTTGTGGCTTTTTTTTTTATTATTTTAAATAACGAACTAGCAATTTGCATCATCCTTTAGATAATTCGTTAGAAAAGAGCGGAAATCTTTACAAAAGTATCACTGCAGGATGCGAGGTATTGAAATCCATCTTCGTAAACATTTCAAACCAATTTCTTTTGCAAAACAGAGCATATATTGTCGTGTTTCTCACACCTATCTCTCCTCATTTCATTTTCTCTATTGCACACTCTATTTTGTGGGAATTCCATCTTTTATTAAGGTATTATTAGCTTTTCGATCCATAAAATGGTGGGGATGGGCGACCAACATCGGCGACTCCTCCCGAGCACTACCACAGATGTTCCATACCCACGACAAAAACATTCAATTTGAGCCATGGTTGCTCGTTATGAGCAAGCTTGTCACTACTGCCCCACCAAGGATTTAACGAGGGCCTGTTTGGTTCGGCTTTTAGGGAATGTATTTGCAAAAATACAAATACTTTTGGGTGAAAGGAGTTTTCTGAATAGCCGCGTCGAGGTAAAGCGATTGTACCCGCTTAATCAGATTCCCCCGTTGGCCTGTTTATTGGGCCTTTTGGGCCTTGGAACCCGTTGTTTTATTTCTAGGTCTTCCTAGCTCTCGATTTGTTTTTATATCAATGGATCCTTCGTGTCCGTACTAGTCGCGTTTGGATTTGGAAAAAAAAGAAAAATATTCTCCTTGTTTAAAGAAAGAGCAGCAATCATGTGTGCTCATTCTCAAGAGAGCCCTTATTTCTTTTTTTTTTTTCCTAGAATCTTTTGCAGCAATCTTTGGCTTAAAGTAAGAGAGACTTTTCGCATTACATTCGAGGGGAATTGTCCAATCAAATTTTAAATTTATTGTACAAATTCCAGTTCATTCATAATATTTAAAAAAAATTTTCAATTTCAGTCTTAATTATTTGCATGGAATTTCAATATAGTCTTTATGATAAATTTTTCATCATAAATTATTGATATAACCATATGCTAATGGAACAACCAGATATGACTAAACAATCAAGTCAAAATTTTTGACAAAAATTAGTTGGAAAAATTATATTGAAATCTCGACTAAAGATATAAGGCTAATTGGCAAAAATCAAAGGTTTGAGACCAAATTGAGATATGCATAATAGGTTTAAGATTAATTGGGTAATTTTTTCAATTTAAGTGTGTTATGGTGTAAGCTAACAACACATCTGGATTACATGATTCAAATTGTTATTTAAAAATGACACTTTTATGGTATGTCGAGTATATCACACAACATTACAACATAATATTGAAAAGTTGTTTGATATTCGTATGGTAGATGCTAGATATCTTGTGGGACGGACTCGGAACTGGATCCAAAAGAAACAAAGGAGGGAAATTGGATAAAAGGGGAAAAGGACACAAGGCAAAGGAAAATCATATGGAAAGCATGACGCATGATGTGCACGTGCCTTTAGGAATGTGGTAACGAATTGGACAGATGGTGCGGTTGGGCTCGGTCTAGGGCAACCGTCAACTGCTGCGCTAATTAGGTGAGAAAAAAACTAGAAAGTTAGGCAGATGGCTTGAGAGTCTTTGGTCCTATTATTATAATATAGCAAATACTGAAAAGGGAAAGAAAGACTTGTGCCGAATTTTTTTTTATTAAAAGTCTAATTAATTGTAAAATGTGTTTGGACCCCGGTCACAATTTCTTATGTGTTTTTTGTAATTTCTCATATAAAAATATCATAACGCACGAAAACTTAATGGATAAGATTTTCTTTGCTTTTTATCTTTTATCCGACGATCATAAGATGTTTGAAATCTGCTTACGAAAACCCTTCTATTTTGACATTAAAAAAAGCATACAAAAAAATGTTTCCTACTTAGCAAAAATAATATTAAAAAAATCTTTAATTATCTCATACCATTTTTTGAATTTGAGAGAAAGATAAATACTCCAAATTTGATGTATTCATCTCATTTTAAGTAACTTCTTTGATGCAGCCCATTTATCCATTTGAGATATGGTTTAATGACATCACATATGATGATCTAAATATAATTGATTCGAAATCCTCGACTTTAAATCGCAAGATTATTCCTTCCCTCTCATCCCTCTCATCTGATCCTTCTTCCATAAAAACACATCTAATTCAAAACCAAACCTAATTCATCTTTCTCCCATGAAAATCAATCTAAATAAATAAAAATATACAAAACCAAAGTAAAAGATTAAAAAAAGCAAAGCACATCAAGCTCTTCTTCTTCACCACACATCAATCAACCTCTTAAATGAATAATTTATTCAAGAAAGATATTCTACAGAGACTCCAATCCCCTCTCTCTCTCTCTCTCTCTCTCTGCGTGACAGGCGCGACGCGAGTAAATTCACCGGCTTCACACGACAAGCAACGCCCGACACGCACGACAACATCCTTCGACATCCCAGAAAAGCCCAAACCCAGAGCCGACTCCCGTTCTTGACCATTCTCCAATCTGCTCTCTCTCCCCTTTGGTTCGCGAGATTTTTACCCGAAAGAGATCGCGCCTTTTACCCCACCGGAAGAAACCCACCAGGCGAATCAAAAGACCCCGAACTTTCCGCCGCTGCAGCCTTTCCACTGGGAGACGAATCTTCCCTCTTCCACAAATCCTCGATCCGCCATCGATTTCCGGGGACTGCCCATTAGACCCTTTTGGCTTTCTTGGCTCCTTGGCTTGTCCCTTGCGAAAATGGGGCTCCCGAGATCGGCGCCGGCGCCGCCGCCGCCGAGGTTCTTGCTAGGGTTCGTACTGCTGTTGGTGGTGGTGTCGTCGCTGGCGCCCCCGTCCGCGGCGAGGTTCGTGGTGGAGAAGAACAGCCTGGCGGTGACGTCGCCGGACAAGATCAAGGGCAATTACGACAGCGCGATCGGGAACTTCGGGATCCCGCAGTACGGGGGGAGCATGGCCGGGGCGGTCACGTACCCGGAGAAGAACCAGAAGGGGTGCAAGGAGTTCAGCGAGTTCGACATTTCGTTCAAGTCCAAGCCCGGCATGCTGCCCACGTTCGTCTTGGTCGATCGCGGAGGTAACCTCTCTGTCTCTTGGTCGATTTCGGTCGTGCCCTTTTCTTGATTCTGAGCAATCGGCCTATTTTCAGCTGTTTCTTGACGAGTGCAATTAGGAACCCTCATGTGCGAGTTTTGCTCGTTCGTGAATTTTAAGGTTTGAGCGGGTTGTTTTGGGGGAGAGTGAGGTTGTGTTAATTTGGGTTGATCTGATTGGGTTTATTGCTTGCTGCCATCGGAAAGATGCTTGTCTTAATAGTTTTTTTCCCCCCTAAATCAAGTTTTTTGTGGGGGGGCTTGATTGTTTTATGGTAGAGTGAGTATTTTCTGAGGTAGATGTTGAGACTTTGTCTGTTCTCTTGGCTGGTTTGGGTCAAATGCATGGCATTTCAGCTGTTGGTATTTCTTTTTAGCTCAGAGCCAATGAATGAGAGAGTCAGTTTGAGATACGATAAATGCTCATTATTTATTATGAGCGTGCTCTTTGGGTAGTTTTGATACGGTATACTTCTACTATGTCTTATTAGACAGGTACGTCAAGCCTTATGATATTGCTTTCATTGTGGTTGACGTACAGTGAGTTTTTCATTTTCTTTCTGAGATTGCCAAAGAGTCCTTGCCCTTTGGTTGGAAGTTTGAATACTGTTGGACTTGTTTTGTAAGCATCTTGACCTTTTATGTTGCGAAAAGGTTGCTTGTTATTCTTGATATATAGCACAGACAAACTTGTAAATCTACATGGTTTGTGATGATAACTTCCCTTATAGTTCATTCATAAATCAAGTTTTCCGTGGAGGGGCTTGATTGTTGTGTGGCCGCAGTCAGTATTTTTCAAGGTAGGTGGTGAGGCTTTGTCTGTTCTCTTGGCTGTTTGGGTCTCATGAATTGCATTTCGGCTGTACTTATTTCATTTTAGCTCAGAGCAAGTGAAAGACAGTTTGAGATACGATAAATGCTTATCGTATATTAGGGAAGTGCTCTTTTGGTAAGTTTGATTCGGTATGCATCTACTATGCCTTATTAGATAGGTACGTCAAGTTCTTTGCTTAACTAGATTATATAAATTTCATTGTGGCTGATATACAGTGACTTTTGTGTTTTTGTTCTGAGATTGACAAGAGTCCTTATCCCGTGTTGGAAGTTTGAATAATGTCAGACTTGGTTTTTTTGCATCTTGACGTTTTATGTGCAAAAAAGATTGCTTGTTTTTCTTGATATGTAACCCAGACAAATTTGTAATCTACATGGTTTGCGACGATAAGTTCTCTTGATATCTGCCCTTTATGAGCTTAATAGCTGTCTTTTCTGTTTCCCAGATTGCTTCTTCGCTTTAAAGGTTTGGAATGCCCAGAAAGCTGGTGCTTCGGCAGTACTTGTTGCGGATGACATCGAGGAAAGATTAATAACTATGGATTCTCCTGAAGAGGATGGTTCGACTGCAAAATACATTGAAAATATTACTATACCTTCTGCACTTATTGAGAAAAGTTTTGGTGAAACATTAAAAAAAGCAATAAGTAGTGGAGATATGGTCAATGTGAATCTTGATTGGAGAGAAGCGGTTCCCCACCCTGATGATCGTGTTGAGTATGAGCTATGGACCAACAGCAATGATGAATGTGGAGTTAAATGTGACATGTTGATGGAGTTTGTGAAAGATTTTAAGGGTGCGGCACAGATACTCGAGAAGGGCGGATACACTATGTTCACCCCCCATTATATTACTTGGTATTGTCCTCAGGCATTTACCTTAAGCAAGCAGTGTAAATCCCAATGCATAAATCATGGAAGATATTGTGCTCCTGATCCAGAGCAGGATTTCAGCTCTGGTTATGATGGGAAGGATGTTGTGCTTGAAAACTTAAGGCAACTATGTTTGTTCCGAGTGGCTAATGAATCTAAAAAGCCGTGGCTGTGGTGGGACTACGTTACTGATTTCCAGATTAGATGTCCCATGAAGGAGAAGAAATACAACCAGGAATGTGCTGACGGCGTTATTAGATCTCTTGGTAAAGAAATTAGTACATTTCAAACATTTGGTCTAATACCTAGTGATTCCTTCAATCAAGAATAAACCTATAGTACTCACTCTCTGCAGGCCTTGACCTTAAAAAGATTGAGAAATGCATGGGAGACCCAAATGCTGATTCTGATAATCCTGTTTTGAAGGAAGAGCAAAATGCCCAAGTATGTGTACCTTGCTTCTTGATAATTACAGGAGCTCTTCAGCATATTTCTTCAACTCATTGAGAGGATCCTCTAAAGCAAATTATGTTTCAGTGGTTTAACCATAGAGCATATATTTGTAGGTTGGAAAAGGATCCAGAGGGGATGTTACCATCTTGCCAACTCTTGTTGTCAATAATAGACAATATCGAGGTTTCACCCTTTCCTTGCCTATTTGTCCTAATTTTTCTCAGAAAAAGCTTTAGTTACATTATCTGGAACATCATCCAGGTAAGCTGGCAAAAGGTGCTGTTTTAAAGGCAATTTGTGCTGGTTTTGAGGAAACTACTGAGCCTGCTGTCTGTCTAAGTGATGGTAGGTTTTCTTCACATATTTTTCTCATATATTTTCTTTGAGGATATTAAGTAGTAAGGTGGGATATCCGTTGTGGCAGATGTGGAGACAAATGAGTGCTTGGATAATAATGGTGGCTGCTGGCAGGACAACACAGCTAATGTCACTGCCTGCAAGGTATGTACTAGGTGTACTGCCTATGCATTTCATTGATTGTGTACATTGCAATTGACCATGCTCTTATCATTGTTCAGGATACATTTCGTGGGAGGGTGTGTGAGTGCCCCTTGGTTGATGGGGTGCAATTCAAAGGAGATGGCTACACCACCTGTGAAGGTACATAGAGCACATAGTTTGCTTTTTTATTGAAAAGTTCATGTCCTATGGGTTAGTTTTGAATATTTTGTTTGGCAAATGAGATAAAGAAAAAGCTTTTTCTGCTCCTGAATGTCTTTAGGGGCCTCTTTTGCTTCCGCAAACTCCATATGTGATTCTTTCAAATTAAATGTACTTGCATTTAGTAATGTAGTCATGATGAAATGCATTTCTATCTAAAATGATTGTGTCATGGATGGTGGGGGTTTCCTAATAAGTTTCAGGATGGGTATCAGAGTATTCATAACTGACTCTAACTCATAGTAAGTGTATGTGGAGCAGGATAGAGGATGTATATCTACCTGACCTTGTCTTTCCGTTTTCATATTTTTTGCATTTGTTTGCATGAGTACCATAAAAACTGGCATGTGCATTTGTATGCAATCATTGTAGTTCGTTTCTGAATGATCACAAGGAGAAAATAAATTGCACCTAATGTGAGTGCACAACAATTTTCCATTGAATAACTGATAAATATTTAGTGGTGTTTTGGTTGAAAATCTGATGTGTAAAATAATCATCTTTAGAATATTCTGAAGTATTCATCTGCGGTGCTAACTACTTGGAGTCGCAAGTGCTAAGTTGTTTTTTATTCTTGAATAACTTTTCCTCTTTACTGATAAATGTGTTTTCAAAGTTCTCCCGTTGATAGTTTTGCACTGGGGTCCTTTCAAATAGCAAGGTTGGTGCTTTTTTAATTTTATTGAAGGATTAGCTTGCCGATTGGTTATCTTTTTGACTTAGTATAATAAAACCTTTTGAGTGCATGGTGAATTTCTATGATCCATAGATCTTTAATCTTAAGCTTAGAAATTTTATAGGGCAGTAACCTAGCCTTCTGATTATGGGCTAGTTCATATAGATAGTTCATGTAGAAACAACCCTTCATAACCTATAGTTACGGATATGGAGGTAGTACTTTGTTTCTGTTACTGTTGACTTGGATAAATTTGAACATGTTGCCTCATCGTAGTGGGCAACCTATACAAACATGGAAATGAATGGTTGATCAACTAACTTTTGTACAAGGGGCTAGTGTAGGTTTTGAAAGAAAACAGGAGGGCTCTGCAGTTTGAAAGCTTTCAAGAACTTGAATGTGACAGCACTCGTAGGGATCATTGCTATATGTACCAAATTATCTGAATCAGCCAGAGACAATTAAATAAGCTCATTAGTTTTGACTGCACAAAGATGAGTGATCTTGAAATGTGCACTGTGAATAAATTGACTGCTCCCTCCTGCCTCTGCCCCTGCCTCTGCCAGGGTATTTTTCCCTGGGAAGTACAGAGCAGCCTTTCATTAATGAGGGTGCGCCTCCCTCTCCCCTAGCCCAATTTCTGGGGTTTATTTTGCTTCGCACCCCAGAACGAAGGTTTCCCATCCTCTGCGGGGCGTAAACCCCTAAAGAGGATGAGAGCAGTTTAAGGACATACTCAGGTCCAGACGAGACCGTGGTTAGTTGTATAATTGTGGGTTGGGTATATTACTACGCAAATTACAATGACATTCTTAACGGGACTGTACTCTTCCCTGAGCAAATAGCTATATTTTACCCCTTCTCAGACAGATATAAAAAGAGAGCAACTTCATTAAAATGCTCTGGAAATGGCTCTGTACCAAAATTTTCAGTACCATTTACCATGATAATCAACTTTTTGACCACAACTTTCTGATTCAGTGAATTATTGAATATCTTTCTATGTGTCTAATGCATCTCATATTTTATTTGCAGCAAGCGGACCTGGGAGGTGCAAGATTAACAATGGAGGTTGTTGGAATGATTCTCAGAATGGGCAGTCATACTCTGCTTGTTTGGTGAGTGATTTTCAAGCTTTCTCCTGGGTCTCCTTTCCGAATTTTCTAGACATCTTTTATAGTAACTTAAGCAAGAAAGCAATGAAGGTTTAATCACTTTTTTGATTGTCAATAGGATTTCGGGAACAGCAAATGCCAGTGTCCGCATGGGTTTAAAGGTGACGGTGTCAAAACTTGTGAAGGTAATACTGATGTTATGCACTCATGTTTTACTCTATTATTCCCAGAATCTATATAAGGATTTTTTTACCACTCAAATGAAGTAATCTGGTCCATTGAACTTCAGCATAAAATTAATATTGGCGTCCTCAGTTTTCTTCAGTGCCTTCTGGAAACACTATGCTAGCCTTCTAGATAAGCCTGTTAACTGATGCCAGCTGTGCCAATTTCTATATTACCTCCTTTAACTATTTTCAAAATGCATTTCTCAATGTTTTGCACGGTTACTAATCTAATTTCAGTGGTTATATTGCTCTCTTGCACTCAAGTTAATGGCAGTGATGGTGAATGCATACTTGGATGCTTGGAACATTACCATTTTGTTTATGTCTGATACTGTGACAAATCTCGAACTGGCCCCCTAGACTGACTTCTAAATTCCTCCCCTCTATAATTGTGTTAGTAATGGCTGATTGTGATCACTCCGCCACTTTGGACTTTTATCACAAACATCTGTTACATGGGTTTTTGGTCCTTCATACTTTTTCCTTTTACCTAGAAATTGACGAATCCAAGAGTAAGGCCTATTATTGCCTGGATCTGTGCAAATTAACTATAAATGACTTTCCCTTCTGTTCTGTTTCTTCTTCACAGATATTGATGAATGCAAAGAGAAGAAAGCCTGTCAATGCCCTGAATGTAGCTGTAAGAATACCTGGGGAAGTTATGAGTGCACATGTAGTGGAGATCTTCTGTACATTAGGGATCATGACACCTGCATAAGTAAGCCCAGCTGATCTTGCTCGCAAGCGTGTCTACCTTTTGTTTGCTTTTTTGCTTTTCCTCTATTTTTGGTTCTCATGTGATTGCTCTGTGGATTCATATACAATGCACGTTAAGCATACATGCCTGCTGGCTTTGGCTTTGGTTGTTTGCAGGTAAGAGCAGTACAGAGACAAAATCTGCCTGGGCTGCTGTTTGGGTCATCGTGATAGGTTTAGCCATGGCTGGTGGTGGTGGATATCTTGTCTACAAATATAGACTGAGGGTATACTTCTTATTCTTGAGTTGTGTATCCTCTCTCTCTCCCCCCACAACACCACATCACAGTGCCCCCCCCCAAAAAAAAAAAAAAAAAAAAAAAAAAAAAAAAAGAAGAAAAGACAGAGGTTTACTTTGTCTCTTTCCCCCCACAACGTGAGTACTGGCATTGTTTGACTTTTCATCCTTTCTGTCAGCGGAGTCTTAAAGGTTTAAATGTGACTTCGTAGTCAAGTACTGTTAGAATTGACCTTGGTGGTGAAAATGGGCTTTTAAATGCCTATGATGAATTACATTTTGACTAAGTCCCTTCAATGGGAGATATTGGATTGAACCAACTTGTATAGCATTAAAATTTTGTCACTATTTTTCACCTAAGAATTGTTCTGATTTCCTAATCTATCTAGCATTTTTCTGAGCGGTTGATATTTTTCATTAGAAACCTGTTAGTTTTGCAATTGAGAATAGCTGATGTATACACCTCTTGCATGTTAATGGGATTTAATTTTTTATTTGGACTTTTACCTTTCCATTGGTAGATCTTGCTCTATTTATGGGGAGAATTACAGTCCTTGTGGTGTACTTATTGCATATCTGTGCATGCATGTACATGCACATCTGCGCTCATGCATGCCAGTGCATGTGCACGGATTCTGCACAAGCCCACACATGTTCAAAGTTACTAGAACATGCTAAAACAGACACGAATACGGGGAAACATGGATATCTTCCAAATGTGCATGAGGATACCCATGACCCAAAAAAAAAAAAAAAAATTTTGAAAGCTGGCATGATAGCGAATAGTAGTTTTAGTATACTCGAGTGAATGTATGATTGCTGACTTTGGCAGTCAGGTTCTCTCGTAATAATCTATTTTCACACGTAGACATGGAATTCACTGTCAGCCTCTGCTTTGTATGAGTGCTAGTCGAGGGAACTTGCTGATACTCCTTTTTTCTGTTGTTATCATTGCAGTCATACATGGATTCAGAGATCAGGGCTATAATGGCACAGTATATGCCTCTCGATAGCCAAGCCGAAGTCCCAAATCATGTCAACGAGGTTCATGCATAGAGAGAGAGGGGCCATGCACGGTTTGGTCTCTTGAAGGTTGCAGGCGACAAAAAGGATTTGGTTTGAGCGGACTGCCCTTAATTTATCCATTCACATATTTTAAACGTGAATTGTGTCACTGTAAATTATGGTGTGGCACAAAGTAATGGGTCACAGGTCACATAATTTTAACAATTGGATTATTTCAGAGTGCTTCCTGATCTTGTGCTAGATTAAAAAGTCTTCATGAGGAATGGGGTGTATATGACTTAGAGACAGTAGCTTCTAGGACTCTTTTCTCAGTTTTCATTAGATTGTTTTTCTGATTTACATCGAGAATGAGCTCCCACATTCTATATGTTTAAAGTGCTTCGCTGCGTACTGTCTTTGTTTTAGGACAACGTTTTGGTTCTTGCCTGAAATGGATTCTTCCTTTTGCTTGATGCATAATTGGCTTTTTAGTATTTGCATTTTGAGTGGAGTACTCAACGTGACCTTATTTTAGTTGTTCCATCTTGTGTAGCTTAAGAGAAACTTGCCCTGGTTAAAATGGATACAAGGAAAAAAGTGGAGTGAATAGGTCCTAGGGAGAACATGGTGGTTAGGATTGTTACATCGGTTCATGGGAGATTAGGTTCCTGGTTAGAAAACTTTCAGTGATTACATTAGGTGATAAATAAAAAGTAGTCTGTACATGAATTTCTGAAAGAAGTAACCTGCAAACTTGCCTTATATTGATCTAAACTAGAGTTGCATAATTGGTCGATGTAGCACGGAAGTGCATATATCAAGTTAACCTGAGATATTCGTATGGATTTGCAGTATCAAATTAACCTGAGATCCTGGAAGGAGGTGGAATTGAGATTAGATAGATGAGAAAGAATTTAATAATTGCAAAGAGGTAGAGAAGATGGTGGAGGTAATTTAGTTCTTGGTGAGAGGCAGAGGCAAAACAGGGCAAGGAACACAAGCTCTCAATTCTCTTTTCGGGGAGTAAAATTGCTGCATATCAAACTATCCATGGAAATAGGGTGTGATTTCGTGTGCAAAAGATTTTATCAGTAACTTTTGATGAACAACAAAAGAGAAAATCAAAAGTAAGAGGGTCTATGTGGACAAGATGTATTAACTACTTGGAGCAGGTTCCACAAGAATTAACAATTGAAGCGGTTCTCGTGGATTGTGAAATTTTGATCAGGAACATTACTAGGATGGAAAGGATGGATCATCCATAATACAACATGGAAATTGTCTACTTTGAAATGTTTCATTAGATTAAAATGTTATTTTGTACCGGCTTTCAGCAGAGTTTAGTAATCGACTCTAAGATGATCTTAGAACCAAATGTCATGAGTTTGATCTATAGACATTCCTTTTCATCGATGTATGGAGTTTTCCTATCGTGTTGCTCTTATACAATTCTTAAATTCACATTCGTGTTGCTCTTATACAATTCTTAAATTCAAATTAATCGGGTCTTTTATAGTGTACTGGCTTTCTCGGGTCATGATAAATCTGCATGATCTTTGTGGGAATTGTGTCTCGTCTTGCATGGCGCTTTGCAAGTCCAATTTCCGATCTTACCATGATGTCTTTTAGGAAAAACAGTTCGTGTCCGGCTACACTGGATGTAGGATGAACAAGGTTAGGTAGATCTTCACTTGGATCTAAAGCGTGTTGGTAAAATAAATTATTGTTTTTTTTTATAGACTTCAAAAGATTTCGATATTCAGGAAACATTGTGCTCGTTCTGGAAGCATTATATCATTATTTTGGCCAAATCTAAAATGGACCACCGAAGGGACAATGTAACCGAGAATCAATTTCCCTGTTGAGAATAGAACTCTTCAAAGTAACAAAATGGCTGGCAAATTTAGAAGAATCCCATTCAAGAAGCATCCGATTGACCTGATGATTCAGGATCAATTATTCCTCATAAAGTCATCTGTCAAGGATTGTCAGATGAGATTTAACATTTTAATGTCTATTTATGATATGAAAAAACCACCCCTTCTCCGATTGCTCTTTCCTGTCGTCTCAGCAACAATCACCTCGAGATGTTGAGCTTCAGGTCGAGTCCGATGTCCATTCCGTTGTAAGCGATCGGAGCGTACATCCACAGATCATCCGAGCTCAAGAGCTGGACAACATCAGAAACAATCTCGATTTAGGTTCATGCCGTGGTTTGGTATCATGATTTTAGTCTTTGGAGAGACTGTCGCTTAGATCTTACCTTGATTTGGAGCTGCAAAAACTTGACATATTGAACAGCTTCCTCAAGCATTGTGCTGATGTCAACCTACCAAACAGAACACAACTCGCTGTGAGAAGCAGTTTCTCACCGGTAAAACCCGTGTTTTAATCGACAAAAAAAAAAACAAACGATTGCGCGGTCATTTGATGAAGGTATCTACCTTGGTTCCATTCGGGATGAGTTTCTGCAGAATCCTCAAACGTTCGTTAATCCTCTCTCTTCGTTTCTGTAGATCAACACAAAAAGTTCTGTCATTCAGCGCAATTGAATATGATTCAAATGAAGAACAGTACAATGAGGTGGCTTTCGCTCTTACTCTAGCATAAAGGCTCTGAGGATCGGTGGCTGAGCCTCGGCTGGCTCGGGTTTTGCTGCTGAGGTTGACTGCAGCAGGCTCCTTTGAGCTTGCATTCGCAGCTGCTACATTCTGCTCTTGAGAAGTACTGGATTCCTCTTCCGAGCAGCAGGTGCTTGAGCTCTGATTGTTGCCTTGAGCATCGCCGTCTTCTTCATCCTGGCCTGGAAGATCAAGATTCACGCTCTTCTTTGACTTGACATTCCTCTTCATCTTTTGAACCTGCACAAGCCAATGAAATCATCAGACCTTTAAAATGTCTATATGGAGAAAGATGTGACATTCAGCATCAATAAGTTGGTGAACCGAATAGGAAAATCAAAATTCTATTTATGTTTTTTCTGAACTTACATTGCCGGTCATCCGAGATCTTTTCCTCGCATTTGCGATGGTGTTCTCTTCTTCAGCCACCTCTTGTTCCGAAATTTCTGGTTCTCCTTTCGGCTGAACGCTGATTTTGAGAGAACTATCTGCTGGAGCTCCTCCTCCTGACTCTTCCACATTGCAATCACTCATTTCTTGGTTTAACCCATTACTCCATCCTAAGCTAAACGATCCGGGATTCATCAGTTCGGTACTATTCGCCAAAATTTCATTAGGATGACTCAAATAGTAGTTCTCGTGACCTGAAGGAGGGAAAACTATGCTAGAGCTGCCGCAGTTACAGCTAATCGCTTGTGGGAAAAATTGCAAACTGGAATTATTAGCAACATCAGTGGAACAAAATGAGCTCCCCTCAACCCCGGGCAGATCAATGCTCGACTCATGACTCGGCCAATGCCCGTGCTGTGCACTGACCTTAGACCCGCCCTTGGCATTGGCATGGAGAGGCCAATCGTTAAGCAATTGGGCCATGAAATCGGCCTCCTCGGTGGTGTAAACCCCGCTCAAAGAGCTCCATTCTCCCTCAGAAACAGTCCCTAGAGGCTCCATACTCAGTTCTCTTTTCCTCTCCAACTACAAAAATGGGAAAGATTTTCTGGAAGCCTCTGGCGTTAACCGGAGAGGGAGAAGAAGGAAAGCTTGGTGGGGGTTAGCTTATTGAAATGCCTGAACAGGAACAAGTTTCAGCACACGTATTTATACATGCAGGCAACAGGTTGGGCCGTTTTTGCAAGATCTGACCTACATTTTGTAATACCTGAGATCCCAAAATTTTTAATCATCCAATTAGATAATTCAAGCGAAGTCTCTATTCTCCTCTCAACCCAATCCACACGAGTTGCGCGTGAGGCGGGTACAACTCAGCTGGGGACTTGGTTTAATAGTTCAACGACAGCAAATAAAACAAAGTTCAACCCCTCAGAGCCCTTAAAAGGCCCCGAACATAGACGGAATTAGGGAGGAGAGCTGCGTGAGTTTCAGGGTCCTTCAAGCAGCAGAAATGGGCAAAACCAGGGATAACTGATAACGACATAACTGCAATTATTTGGTTTAAGACTTGTTAATTTCAAGAACTGGGTCCATTAATCGAGATTAAGCAGATTTGGAGGAGAGAGAGAGAGAGATTCGTTGGGGGGAGAATCTAACCTGGCAGATGATCACAAAGACGTGGGAGGTCTTCTTCCGTCAGGGTGGAGATATTAAATGATCGGTCCTTAAAAAACTATAGAAAAATGACGTGGGAATGAGATGGTGGAGATTTTTATTCCAAAAAAGACAGCACCAAATGATTTCTGAGTTCTGACATTCTTCGAGAAAGTGTTTTAAACTGCTCAGAACCAGACAAGCTGTCAGCTTGATGGATTCTTGTCTCCTCCAATGTACCCTTTTAACTCTAACTAGGGTTTTGAGCCTGCATCCAGGTGGTAATGAGGATAATGTCTTGTTCATGACTTGAAATCCCACTCCGCTCTCAATTATGCGGTAGTTGAGTCCAGGAGGCCAAAAAAAAAAAAAAAAAAAAGAGGGGAAAGCAGTGGAGTTCAAATTAATTTTGGTCTGTGGTTAAAAGGCTCAACTTCGAGCATTTGGTTGACATGTATAGTCATGCTTTGCTTCTCAACTTTCAAAATGAACCATTGATCTTCAAACATTTGAAGTTCAAACCCTACTTGTTGATTTCGATCCATAATTGTGGCTTGCTCCAAACATGGACTATATTTTTTCCTTTTTATGACCAACTTAATCTCAAAATGTCGAAAACTATCACTTCAATAGAGATAAATGTTTTATGGGTCACATTTTAAAAGATATCATGGGAAAAACTAAATGCAAATTAGTGCCACAAAAGTGTAGGCACACACAAATTTAGGTCCTAGTTCTTGCACGTAACTAAATTGCATCCTAATCCAGTAATATAGCTTGACATAATCTATAAATTGTTTAAAGTATATTTAAAATTCGCATCACTCGGAAGAATAAGGATATCAATATGAGAGTTAGATACTATAATCACAAAAAATAATTGTTCAAGGATTAATTGGGTTTTATCATCTATACATCTTTTTTTCTTGTTGAGCTTGAGACTTCATATTTCTGAATTTTTATTACAGTTCATCAAATAAAAATTTAGTGGAGTCAAGACTCCAAAAAAACACGGTTTTTTTAGCCATCTCAATCCCCATTTTTACACACATCGAATCATGAGGTCTAATTTCACCAATTTCAATGATGTATGTGACATTTTTCCCTCAGCTTTTCAAAATGCAACAACAACAAACTAATTACTGCAACAGTTGCATGGGCACGTGAAGAACGAGGGGTCTTATACATCAAGTAAGATTAATCAAGTGCTCAAATAATCTTAAATCTTCTTACAAATAGAACAAGCAAATATTTTAAATTTCATTTCGAATAAATGGCTTATCAAGGAGTACCGATAAGGTGATTCAAAACATGAAATGAGGCTTCGGGTAGCAATTCGAAGTGAATCACATTCGATGGCAAAATGAATACATGTTAAAGATTTTCAGGATCAAAATACAAGCTTTCTCCTAATAACATTAAGTGTTGTTTTTATAGCATCTCACTTTGCAAGAAGAGATGATGCTGAAGGCAGTTTTCAATCTTTTATCCAAAAGAAAAAATTACAGTCGGTTTAAATACTGTACTAACCATGAAACTGAAATTATTATTGTTACTGCTATTTTTGTATCGGATGGAATCAATTTTTGAACGAACATTCGCTTGGGACTAGATATTAAAATACTCGTGAGACGCAATTTGCGCCCTGGTATGGATGCCTACGTCACGCATGCGTGATTGCTTTTCTTGTTTGTTTGTTTGTTTTTTTTTTTAAAACTTTATATATAACTTCGAGTAATTCGACAATAATACCATGGATATCCATTTGGACAAACTAAATAAATGTATGAAAAAAGTTTTACTTTCGATTAGTTGCTATTAAATTGAATCAATACTACAAAAAATCATAAAGTTGGTATAAATGTGACAAACGGAGGGTAGAATCTTAATTATACTTATCAATTGTCATGTGTTATTCAACTCAATAATTTAATGGTAAATTTTAATAGAAACTAATATAGAATAAATTTGATATAGGCATAGCAATTTGAGATTTTTGGTGATATAAACCTTTTATCAATTGGCACAAAAAAGAAAAATGATACCAAATAATGAAACATAAAAAGAACATAAAACCAATACTCTTCCAATAATAAGCTAGGAAGCATCGACACTTTTTGAGGCTTTCATGTTGTGTTGAACGTTTTGACATGTGTTTGATACTTTTTAACACTCTTTGACATTCTCCAACACTCAACGAACAAGTGTCAAAAAATATAACACTTGGTCAATTCTCTCGACACACAAGTCAAGAATTTTGACATATGAGTTCGAAATTTCGACATGTGATTCTAATACGAACGAAGTCAATTTAAAAAAAAAATCAATAAATGAATTATCGGAATATGAATATGTAAGAAAAAAAATAATAAACATAATAAATGGGGAAAGAAGAAACATCTAAACTTTTATTCTCTTCTAACTCTCACTTCCTATGACATACAATTTAATCAAGTTTATTTTTTTCCATTCTCTTTTAACATGCTCTAACATGTAAGTCCATAATATGAATTGTTTGTTTTTTTCCTCCAAGTTTTATGGATTATTAGTAAAGTTGAATTCATCAAATTAAAACAATGAATGATTAATTTTTTAATGTAAATTCATTTTCAGCTCTTTTTTATTATTTATTTATTTATGAATTTAAATCAAATTAATTCAATTAAAATAATCATAAAAATGATCATTTATCATGTATATATAAAAATATACATTTAATATATAATGTATCCCAATATATCAGAATTTATATTTTTTTAAGAAATGACATGTTGGCGTGTTGTGTTGTATCGTGTCGTGTCACGTGTCACGTGTCGGTATTAGTGTTACTTAGATAATAAGCATGGTGAACATAACCTAGAGAGGCGGTTTGGTTAAGTTGGAGAAGATTCAATTGGGATCTTGAAGCATATGCTATGACAACAAAAGCAACAAAACTATGTAAGATGTATATTGAATCACTATGAAGCAATGTGCCAGAAAAAAAAAAAAAAGAACTTTGAAGAAAAGAAAGAAATGAAAAACAGAGACGAATGATGTAGATGGGCCATTTTTACTGGGGAAAATAGTCATAAAAGTCTTAAACTTATTGTACAATGGCCGATTCAACTCTAACTTTTTTAATTGTGTAAATTAAATTATAAACATTTTGATAATTTGTCAAATTTAGTCATTCTAACTAAAATTGGTCAAAAATCATTGACATGAATGCCAATTATCTACATCGCATGCCTAGTGCTAATGTGAAAAAATTTTACAATTTATTTTTTTCAAATTTTCTGAATATTTTATTTTTTTTGCGAGGGTCACGGCCTTTGCCCTACCCCTTGCATTATTCTTTTCTTTGTATATAATAAATATAAATTAAGCTTCTTTAAAAAAACTGAGAAATATTTAAATAAAAACGGCTTTCTTGAGTTAATTAAAACCTAACACAACGTAATTTGAATTTCTAACATAGCATGTGAATTCCAAAACATCAGAGAATGAGAACTAGCTAAAGAAGTACATTCACTATTTTGAACTGCAACATTGAATAAGCAATAATTTGAAACAATAAATCGACAGTAGTCCGTGTTGATATGAAGGGATTTGAGTAGATTAAATTTATTGAAAAATAAATAATCAAATAATTTGAAATGATTAAATGGATATTGGTAGTAGAATTGGCTTGTTTGAGTTTTAAATCTATTTGGCCTCGAATTTGGTCTCCAGACGTCGAATCTGAGCTTGTGAGCCCAAATATGATGTTACCGAAAGCTAGGTCATCCCTTGTGGCGGTTGCAAGTTGAGGGTTTTTTTTTTTTCTTTTTTTTGATCTAGTAACTACCGGAGATCACCCTTTGGGAATCACACGACCCTCCAGTATCTAGTGGCATTGTCAGGCCCCGCTAAACCGCTATTTAGACGTAAACCTCAAAGGAGGCTAGCCCAGGATCCCAACACTAAGAACCCCCACTTCAAACACTTCAGCAACAAGAGGGTTTAAACCCTCGATCTCTGCAAGTTGAGGTTTCATCACCGCAATACCCTCTACTTTTATTAACAAACGGCAAAACAGTGGAAAAAATTTGTCTCATTCAATTAAATGGCGACCATTTCCCCAAGTTGCTGTGACTTAACCACCACATAAGAAAAACCCAGTAAAATTGACTACTTGATCTTTTCTTACAAATGGTTAAGACTGCATTAATTTAATCAAAGGTTTATGATTATATTGTATTTCACCTAAAAGATTTAGAATTTTCAGAGCATTTTCCCAAAACTTATGGAGTTAATTGAAGGACACAAGAACATCAAAGTTATATACGTGTGTGTATATGTATATATCTTAAGACTTAAACATACGGAGTATTAAAATGTTTTTATGTCATTTCCATTTAGATAAAGGAAAGAAATTCTAAAGTGATATTTCGAATAAAGAATAAACAAAAAGCAGGGATTCAGATGCTCCAATGGTCAAGTTCCCAAACTGGTCCTGTAATGGTTGCTATAAAGCCCTAATCATTTAAGAAAGAGAAAATGAAATGCAAGCCATGGCATTGAAAGTGAAAGCTGCTTGTATGGCTTCTCTTGATGGACAAAACAGGCCTTTTGCTTTAAGTCAACTACTAGTGCCAGCTCTTTCATGAGAAATTATTTGTGAAATCATTTGGACATCTTGATCGTGCAGGGCGGCCAAGAACCAGCATGGAAAAAATAATATAAAAATGAAAAGAAAAAGAAGCAGAAAGACATTTATTATTCTCATAGTATCTATAGCATATTATTGCCATGTAATTTTTTTAACGTGCATGACTTTGTGCGCCATTAATTTGAAAGAATGAATAGTTGTTTCGCCAAAGATATGGAAATCGATCCTTATGAGAATGTCGAAAGAATTGAACTTGACTAATATTATGGAAATGGTTTTTTTTTGTCGTTGATTTTATACAAAAAAAAAAAAGAAAAAGAAAAAAGAAAAAAAGAAAGTGAATGACTGTGATTATAGGTAATGAAGTGCAACTTCTAGTAATTTAAAGGTCACGGAATGACAAAGGTGCTGCAATGATAAAGTTTACGGTTCTCAAGATTCTAAGCATAACCATCTCGGAATCACATGCTCATCTTTATCTACCATTTGCATATTAGACTGATGTGTTGACAAATCTATGTCGTTTATTTATTTATTTCATTAAAGACATCTTTAACATAGAGTTAAAATCTGTGATTGTCTGCTCTCGATGATTTTGTCAATTAATTTGCTTCAAGTGTCCATTGGCGAAGAATTTCATCAATAGACTCAGTATTTATATCACCATCTTATTGCATAGACATTCTGCACTGTCCACAAACTTAGAGTCTGTTGATTGTTTTGTTCATCGATGTTTTTGCCCTCTTCAACCGAGATTCCTACTAATCGATGATATCCACAAAGATTTGATCATTTTTCTTGTATCAAATTCTCGAATCATGCCATATTTGGTATAAAAAATATTACAACAAATGTGTAGGCTGAGAATGAGAAGATTTTGTTCTTGCTTGCATTAGAGAATGATGGTCATACGTGCGAAATGGCCATATCTATAATGAGAATTTCATTTGAATTAAATTTTGGGTATTTTTCTTTGGGGAAAATTTGCTTAGTTTTAGTTTTACGCGGAAGGAGAGAAGCGAGAAAACCGGCAGAATCTTAGGTTTGGACTGCTTCCTCATTGGTTGGTGCAGCAAGAGCGACATTGGCAACACTGCATGCTTGAGTCTTTCTAGAATCAGGAAGGGACATCAACTGAAAAGGAAAATATATTTAAATCTTTATTATTCTCGTCAACATATTGCAAATAAAAAAAAAGGGGGAAATAAAAAGTATATTTAAGATCAAACTATGCATACACATATACATGGGACCCTGTCAAGTAATTAGGTACCAATCGAGGCTATGCACAAATGCCATGATCTTGATTAAGGCCGCTTGCACGAGTGTGCGGGGTTAGGGTAGGCGGTGGGAGTAGGACAAGGTGTCGCTATATCTATTAGGGGTGTGCAAAATGAACTGTCCGAATCAAAAACCGCTCAGATCAGACCAGACTAGCCGATTACGGGCGGTTCCTAGAGAGAGCGGTTCGGTTCTCGGTTCCCATTCTTGGAACTAGTGCCCGGTCAGTCTAGTTCCTGATTTCAAGGTGGCAATCAGATTGATCGGACTGACTGACCGACCGACCGATCGAACCAATTGATTTTATTTATGTATATATATAATTTACTTGAGCAAGAAAGATAGGATTTTTGGCAAAATATCCCAAGGAGCCATTGGTCAAGACTCAAGCTTTCCTCAAACTCATATCAAAGAAAGGAATGCATGCTCTCTAACGATCAAACAACTTCAGAACACAGGGTGCCAACTTCATTTTGAGCAGTGATATGATGTGAAGCTCAACCCACTAAATGAACCGAGAGGGTTCGACCATCCCCGTGTAGCGTCAAACTCGAATTGATTAGCTGCAATATTTTTCAGTTTATTTTTTACCAGAAACAGCAAATCAGTTTCCGGACCGATCGGTCTTGGACCGGGAACCGATCAATCCTAATCTCTGTGGGTGCTGGTATCTTAGTAAAGGGTTGGATTACCTACTTGACCATCGGGTTAGGTCCTCATCCTTTCTTGATGGTCTAGCACCCTTAAATCGAGGATGGCGATCAACCGGCCATCGCATGTTTGCCATCCTTAGGTGATGGTGGTGGCGAGTTTGGTCATCGTTGGATCACTCGGTTCCCTACCGACTTTCCAAGAAGTTTACCTCATCTAGATTTTTCTAGCTTCACTAGCTTGCTGACTTTTTTGGCCCTAAATCGATCCCTCAATACCTTGAAATAACTCTGATTATTCTTATGAAAAGACACTTCATAATAAACCAACCATAATATCCTGATCAGATTGGGCTAGTAGATAAGTCCCCGTTGAGACTAGACCATTCCCTCGAGTTGGAAAGGACTCTTCATGTCGCTACAAGGTAAATCAATTTAAAGGTCGATTCCGATGCTAACTGGACTAGAGATCCCAATTGACTATTGCTTTACAACTCCTCAATCTTTCAGGAGACTGCAATGACAAACGAATCAGTACCATCCCAATCAAGTACAAAAGCAGAATACCAAATCGTTTCGTACGTCCTTTAAACTTAATTTCACAAATGGAATAAATTGTTCCAGTTTTTAACTCAGCAATTATTCTTTAGCGCGTTCCAACGTTCTCGGCCTCCTTGCACGGGACACTATGAATTTTCTTTTGGGAGAACCTTGAGAAAAATAAACTTTTTCGGCCAACCATGAGAGGAAATAGAAAATTGCATCTTTATTTTTATTTTTTCCCCTGGACCGACCCTTCAATGGTGTCTGCTTAGGGTCCCCACGTACGTGCAACGCGATACGTTTAATAACTAATACGCGAGATGGGTCTTATTATATAAAATTAACAAAAGAATATAAATAAATAAATTCACAAGTAGCCGCATATCTCGGCGGCTACAAAAATATAGTCTTTCGACCTGTGCAATACACGGGCATCTTACTACTTTATACAATTATGTCATGGCAAGAAATTGGGATAAATTGACAAAGTCATAAGTCGATTGCATTGAGCCAATTCAGTTATAAACATTTTAACAGTTTAATATAGTTATTCCGATTAATTTTGATCAGAAAACGTTAATGTGGTGGTACAATTATTGCCGATTGTTCTATGTGGCATTCTGGTGTTGATGTAGATAATTTTCTTTTAAAAAAATTATTTTTTCCTTATTTTTTTATTTTTTAATATATTTTTCTTTCTTTTCGCTGATAACTAGTCTCACGCAACAACTAGCCACCAACAATGCCCAAACGGGGCTAGGCAAAGTTGGGCGAGGGCAACCCTCACACAGCCTCTTCAGCAATTTGTCGTGGTCTGCCATCACCTAGGGCTGGCCATCGGCAAAAAGGAAAGAAAAATGCAAAAAAAAAAAAAAAAAGAAATCAGAAAATTTTAAAAAATTGTCCACATTAACACCGCTACACTATATAGGATAAATGGTATTGACCAAACTACCACATTCGTATTTTTCGGTCAAAATTGGTAAAAATGATTATATTGGCAAATTGTCAAAAAAGTTTATGATTGAATTTGCACAATTGAAAGAGTTAAAACTAAATTTGCACAAGAATAATAGATTTAGGATTATTTTGGTAATTTTAAACTTTAGGCACCGAGGTTTTGGATTTTTCCAAGAAGCTTAGATGATTAAAAGATATCCAAAATGACATTGGATAAATCCTCTGCCACCACCAGTCCAAGTAGCCCTTTGAAACCCTGAACTAAAGCCATCTGGACCTGGGATTTATCTCCATCCATGGACCACAAGACCTCTCTTTAATCTCCTGAGCATTAATTGGTTTAACCAAGGCACGTCTCTTCTCTTCAGTAAGCCTGAAATCAAGCAATTGCTGCACCTCAACCATCTCAGAATTAACATGCTCAACAGATCCCAAAAGCTTCTTACACAAGTTCAAAGCTTCCTCAATTATGCTTTTGTTGCCAACCAGCTTCCTAACATCTCTGGAGTAGTATTCTCAGTGAGTTCTTGGAATTACAGACTACATATTATATATTATTCTTCTTTTTTTCGTAAATTTCGCCCTGATACTATATTAGATTTTCCTAAATCAAGTCACCAAATGAACAAACTTTGCTAGTAATAGTTGCTCTAGTTAGGGTGAGTGCAATGTCAATTGGGTTTCTTTTTTCCTTCGTCTCAATGATAGACGCCGAAAGAAAAGGCACTCCTTCTGGTTTTATATTCATTGATAAATCTTACCAGTATAAAACCCAGATCCCATTCAAACATATAGATGCTAGAAAAGCCAGATAGGCAAATCTTCAGCTCAAGCGATATTTTATGTAATTGAATCAACTAGCGATGACACAAATTCCTTCTTGTTCAATAATTTGAGTGTCTGAACCTTGAATTTGACAAAGTCCTGCAAATCACGGAGATCAGTCCGTGAAGACTTCATCGAAGAGGTGGTCAACGTGCACGTAGTCTGTCGTTTCTGTACGAAGGGTTTTTTTTTTTTTTTTTTTTTGAGCAAATCTGTACGAAGGGTTTGACCACCCAATCTTTGAGCAAAGACAATTTCCCCCTTCCACCCAGTATGTCACTAGAAAATGTAATTAGAGAGTATATAGGAAATTTGTACATCTTTTGTTTCCTTTTTGTATAGTTTAGCCTCAATTTTGTGCTAAAAACTTTTGTAATATGTAATAGTGGTTCATTCTATGAGAAAATTAGACATTTCTCAAATTTCACATCATCCTGGAGCTTCGTCAAATTCCCTAAAATCATCCTTTCCTAGCCCAACAGCTAGGTGCCGTCTTCATATTTTCTAATTTAACCTCTATTTTGGCTTTGAACACAATTGAATCAACTCATTTAATCCACCCCATGTCTGCAAAAGGTGAGACTCTGGGATTGTAGTTCATCCAAACTCGCCTTTCCTTCCTCCTTGTGAGCTTTGATCCTAATCGCTTATTTGTTGTTTTTCTTTAGCTGTTGATACAGAGTGGTTTCAACACGAAATTAAGATGAGATGTATGAATCCTCCAAATTTTTTCTGCATGGAGCAAAATAATTCTACTGTTGTTTCTTGGTAGTTGAATGCTATAGCTGTCAATTTAACTCGTGTACTTTGGGTTCATTTGCATGATCATCTTTCGGAGGGCAAGTACTTCCACTTTACACAACCATCAACTTCGTTAAGAAACTGGTTGATCTTTGGTGCTAGATCTCACCCATGGCCACTCTCACTGATGAAGCCCGCTGAAATTTCTGTCCGTCCTATTTCCCATGCACGAGTCACTCTCCCGATCCTATTGTTTGAGAAAGCCTACCCTTGGCTTGCATCACTCACCCATGGCCACGATCTTGAGCAATTATTGAGCTTTGCAGCTTTTGTGCACTATTACAGTTTCTTGATTCGTGAATTAAAATTTCAGCAGTTTCTCCAACATTTTTCAGCAGAAAGTATGAGCAAAGGTTGGTACGATATAAGTGGCTTCAATATCTCTCATAGTATCAAGCTGCATTGACAGCTATCTTCACTTCAGACTCACAGGTGACAGTAAAAGTTGTATATGAAGTAGTTTTTCTCCCTTGAACAGCTTTTTTGGTCATCACCAAAAATGTCAATTTCCCCATCTGCCAGAGTTCGACAACCGCTCTAATCACCGATTTCAACTGCAACCACATTCTGGACTGAAGGATCATACTTGAGGGAAAACTGAAAAGCTTTCAAGCAATTAAAAAGAGCCAAAGGACTTGATAAATTGTGCATGTGTAAGCACATGCTCATGACAATCATTGAATCTTTACTTATAATGAGATTCGACAACTTTCTCAAGTATGAAAGTGTTTAGCGAAAGTAGGCAATAGTTGTAACCTAAAAACATTTCACTAAGTAGCCGCCCATATTACACTGTATTAATGCACTAAACAAGCTTGAAATGTATGTTTCATGGCTCGATCTCGCACATTAGATCGTCTAGCGGAATCTCATTCTCTTTTCGCCAGCGACCAAGTTTCATGAAAAGGAAAATCATGGTGAGTGAGGCCAATTCATGCCATTCTAACTACAACTTTCAGCAGATTGACCCTCCTATTGTAGACTCTTCTTGACATTGACCAAATTCTAAAGCTAAACTTTCATCTATGACTCCACCTTTCTGTTTCTTTTTGGGGGTCAAACAACACTATTCATCACTAATATGGAAAGAGAATAGGGCAACTCAATGATCCTATAATATTAAATGAAACCCTAAATGAGCAATATTATTGTTGAATAGAGAAAACCCTAAATCGGATATTCCGCAAATGATCCTACAAGACTTTTTTAAAATAGAATGCTAAAATCAGACTTTCTTGAATACTACTTTAAAAGAATAGGGCAAATCTCACCTTACCAATAAACCAAATATTATGACCTTTTCCCTCCTATATTATCCAGTTTTATTAGCATTTAATTTAATTCTCTCATCGCAAATGCCATGCATAAAGTCGAGTACTTTTAAAAATTAACGTCTCTGCTCTACAATGATTCTTTTTCCTAATTAAATTTGACATAATTTCGTCAAATTGTTAAATATTACTAAGTTTGAAAATTTTATCGTACATACTTAAATTATAGCTACTTTTTCAAGCATTTTTCCTGGAAAAAATAAGTGCTATAAGCATAATCTAATTAAGCGATCAAATTCTTCAACTTCCTACTCAAAAGAGGAAACCTTTTTCTTTGTAAAGAAAATATTCATAATAGAAAAATACTTATAAGACAGTACAGTCATTTTGTGGAAAGTGGCAATACTCTCCTCACCACACATTCCCAAGTGTGTTGTCAAGTAATAGATTTTGTATGGTTTAATAGTAGATTTTGTCATCAGTGGTTAGAACAATACCATCACTCTACAGAAAGTGATTTTGTCCAGTCAAATTGGGGATATCATGATCATGACCAGTGGCAACACCTAAGATCACTAAATAGAAATCTTGAGAATATGGTCCTCTAAGCATTGTTCTTCACAATATCAACCCTAGTTTTGTTCGTTCGTGCTTGAAATCTTAACTCCAAGAATGTATGCAGCCTCACCCATATCCTTCATCTCAAAGTTGGAAGACAACCAACTCTTGACAGTCTTAACAAACTCCATATTGCTTCCAGCAATTAGTATATCATCAACATATAATGATATGATCACAAATTGATCCTTGGATCTTTTGATATATACACAATGATCCTCATCAATCATTGTAAAATCATATGCCATTATGGCATTATGAAAACGTATATACCATTGTCTTGATGATCGCTTAAGACCATATATCGACCTCAAAAGTCGACATACTTTTTCTTCTTAGCCTTTCACTATGAAACCAGCGGAGTTGTTCCATATATATTTCTTCCTCTAATTCTCCATTGAGGAAAGCAGTCTTTACATCCATTTGATGTAATTCAAGATCCAGACTAGCTACTATTGCCGAATAATGCGAATCGAGGTAAATCTCCTACGGGAGAAAACGTATCTTCATAATCAATTCCTTCCCGTTGATTGTACCCCTTCGCCACAAGGCGAGCCTTATGCCTTTCAATCGAGCCATCACCCTTTCGCTTTATTTTGAGAATCCACTTGTTCCCAATAGCTCTACGTCCTCTTGGAAGATCAACCAGTTCCCAGACTTGGTTTGATTCCATTGACTCCATTTCCTCTTCCATTGCATGAATCCACTTTTCCTTACTAGGGCAATTCGTAGCCTCATTGATATTTCTTGGCTCATCCTCATCTTGTGGAGCAACCATAAAAGTCTCCCTTCAATGTCAAAACGTCGACGAGGAATACTTTGGCGACTTGTTCGCCGTATGGGAGATTGTACACTTTGCACATCATTTCTCATTGTGCTCCCACTTGGATGAAGTCCACTAAGGTCATTATCTTGATCCAAGGTTTCAAATAGGGAGTGATCTTCCCCTATTTCGCCCTTCTTAGGAAACTCATCCTCTAAGAATGTGACATCTCGTGATTCAAATTCAGTTATACTCCCACTTTCCTGCTCACCAATGAACACATACCCTTTTGAGTGTTCCGAGTATCTTATGAAAATACTCTTCTTTCCTCTGGGGACCCAATTTCCCAAACTTGTGAGAGGACTCATGTGTATAGGTAGCACAACCCCATGGCTTAAGAAAACTTAAGTCCGGTTTTCTACCCGTCCATAACTCATATGGAGTGGAAGCAACTGATTTGGAAGGCACACTGTTAAGTATATACGCAGTTAACAATGCATCACTCCAAAAGGTGATAGGCAAGTTAGCATGCGCCATCATGGACCTAACCATTTCCGTAGGGTTTGTTTCTTCTTTCCGCAACACCATTTTGTTGAGGAGTGTACGGAATAGACAACTGTCTTTCTATTCCTTTTCATCACATAATTTTCTGAACTCATCAGATAAATATTCTCGACTCGATCGGATCTCAATGCTTTTATTTTCTTGTCTAATTGATTCTCTACCAGGTTCATAAACCTTTTAAAACAACTTATTGCTTCAGATTTATGAGAATTCAAATAGACATATCCGTATCGAGTATAATCATCTATAAAAGTGATGAAATAAACAGCCCCATGTCTTCCTTTCACATTCATTGGACCACAGAGACATCGGGAATGGATTAAATGCAGAGGAAATTCAGCTCTTTTTCCTTTTCCAAATGGTTTCCTTGTCGTTTTCCCTTCTAGCACGCTTACATATGGACAAATCGACTTTTTCAATATTGCCCAACAAGCCTTCTTTGGCTAGTCTATTCATACGTTGTTGGCCAATGTGACCAAGTCTAGCATGCCACACATTCACATCATTATCATATTTATTAGGAGACGTGAGAAGGAATAACAAACATTAGCATTAACATAATTAATATCTAATACAATAAAACCATCCAGAAAATAACCACAACCATAGTAATTTGTATCCAAAAACAAATTCACATATCCTTTATTACAGATAACTAATCTTCTATCTTTAAACTATAACTTTACAATGACATTCCTATCTAAAACAATCAAGAACCACTTCATCAATTTGTCTTTCTTTGCCTATCATCGATCTAATCTTCTCATATAATATAAAGATTATTATACCATTTACCACAAGATCTGAAATTCTCCATTGGAGAATGTGCCAACACGATGGGATTTGGATTCACTCTAAATAAGGCTTTACTCAAATTCTAGTTGAGAATTTGATTGATGTTTATTTTTCTTTAGGAATAATTTCTGCATATTTCTTTTCTTGTGAAATTAACGTCAATAACAACATTTGGAATAATTAAGCAAACATAGTCTTAAACCCATGCAACACATTGGCATCTTTGCTAGTTTATAAGGTAAGGTTCTAGCAGGAATTGGCCTAAATTGAGTCGTCATGGAGGCATTTAAGACTACAGGCACCAGTGTAACACTCTAGGCAGCTTAGATCATTGGAAGAAATCCAATATAACTAGGGGATTCTCTTTTCTAAGCCTCAAATCAAGCAATTGCTGCAACTCAGCCATCTCGAAGTTAACCGCCTCAGCAGATCCCAAAAGCTTCTTATAGAAGTTTACAGCTTCCTCAACAATACTTTCATGGCCAACAAGCTTCCCACCATCTTCTGGAGTACAGTACTCCAGGTGAGTTTTTGGAACTGCTTACAACTTTTGTGAAAAAAACAGCAGACTACATATTATATTATGCTTTCTATGCCTATTTTGCTTGCTAAATCAAGTCAACACATAAAAAAAGTTGTTAGTAATTCTGGACCAATTTAGGGTGAGTGCAATGTCAATTGGGTTTTGTTTCTTTTTTTCCTTCTTTTCAATGATAGACGTTGAAGGAAAAGGCACTCCTTCTGGTTTTTTCCATCGATGAATCTTACTTGTATAAAACACAGATCACATTCGAATACATGGATACTACGATTGCCGGATAGTTAATTCTTCAGCTCAAGCAATATGTTATGTCATGAAATCACATATCAATAACAGAAATTCTTTCTTTTTTTAATAGTTTGGGTGTCCAAACCTTGTATTTGGACATAGCCTCACAAATCACGGAAATCGGTCCATCCACAAGTTCATTCAATAACTTTTCACCAATGGATAGTCAATGTGCACGTAATCTGTCGTATCTAAAATAAGGTTTGACCACTCAATGTTTGAGTGGATACAATTTCCCATTCCACTTAGTAGGGGTGATTGAGTCCAAGGTGGGTAAGGTCTAAACCTAGACCTTGTACCCGACCCTATTTGTATTGGATCCTATACCCGACCCACCTTGTTTTTCCAGTCCTGTTTTAGGATTAACTCTATTTCCACTGGAACCTGTTTTGCAACCTTCTAATATCTTATACAATTTTGAATTTTATATTAATACACAACAAAATAACATAATCTTCCTAATTTGTATTGAAACATTAAGCACTTGTAATAAATAATACATGAACTTTTTTATTAAATGGTAAAATTAAGGATCCATAGAGCTAAGTATCATAAATAAAATCATAAGGCAAAGCAAAAATCATAACATTGCATAAACATTAGTAATAGACATAGGTCTAATATTATTCTTATTCTCACAATTACTACAAAAAGATGTTCATTTATGCAAGCATAACTCTTCCTATAAAAGAGAAGTTAGGTGAGCCAATCCACGTGGTACACAAGAATTTGGTGGCGACAAACGCCGTCCGTCCGTCGGATGGTGCGAGAGAGAGCCAATGAGGGAGGGAAGCAAGTGAGGAAGAGGAATGATGAAGGGAGAGAGCCAAGAGGAAAAATGCCGTGTGATTGTAGAAATAAGAATAGAAATCAAGGGAAAAAATAGGTTTTTGGACCTCTACTTACAAAATCAGTTCCCAAACCGGTTCCAAAACTAGTCCGGGAACCGGTTCCCCAATGGGTGATCGCTTGGAACCGGTTCCTGGACCAGTTTCAATGGGAATTGGTTCCCAACCATATTTTTCGGTTGGGCCGGTTCGGTTCCTGGGTATACCCGGTCCGATTGCACACCCTACCACTTAGTAAACAACTAGAAAACTTCAGAGTGTAAATAAGAAACTAGCACATCTTTTGTTTCCTTTATATATATTTTCTCAAATTTCCCATTGGATCAGAGCTAGTTTATTTATTTATTTATTTATTTTGTTGGAGATTGGAGGTGGTTCAAACTCCCTAAAATCATCCTTTTCTAGCCTAACAAGTAACAACTAGTCTCCATATTTGCTTTATCTTCTAATTCAACCTTTAAAATGGCTTTGAAAACAAAAGCAGCAACTCATCCCATATTTGCAAAAGGTGAGCTTCTGGCATTTTAGTTCATCCAAATTCGCCTTTCCTTCATCCATCGAGCTCTGATCCTAGTAACAGATTTGTTTTTATTTCTTTGAATGGTGATAAGTACCCTAGGTGGAAGCTGTTGATGCAGAATTAGCTCAACATGAAATTAAGGTGAGATTATTAAATTCTCCAAAATTTTTCTGCTGGGATAAAAGAATTCTACTGTTTTTTCTTGGTGTTGATTTGCATGACAATGTTGCATATTTTACACCATAATTTGGGCTCATTTGCATGGTCGAGAAGCCATTCAATTTTAGTGCTCAATCTCACCCACAGCCAAGACCTTGAGTAATTTTTAAGCTCTGCAATTTTTATCCGTTTTCTAGTTTCCCGATTTGTGAATTGAAAATTTGATTGGTGTCTCCAACATTTTTCAGCTAATAATATGAGAAAAAGTAGGTCCATAGAGATAGCTTGAAGATCTCTCACGGTGTCAATATGTATTAATAGCTATCTTCTTACCAGACTCACTGTGACAGGAAAAGTTGCATATGAAGTAGTTTTTTTCCCTTGAACAGCTTTATTTAATCATCAAGGCATCTGCCAAAGTTCAACAACTTCTGTAACCACTGATGTCGACCACCGCCACTTTGTGTATTGAAAGGTGTTTGAATGAAAACTGAAAAGTTTTCAAGTGAAAGCACATCCTCATGACAATTGACAGCCACCACTTTGTGTACTGAAGGGTGCTTAAATGAAAACTGAAAAGTTTTCAAGTGAAAGCACATCCTCATGACAATCATTGATTCTTTCCTTATAATGAGATTCAGAAACTATCTCAATTCTCAAAGTGTTTAGGAAAAGTAACCAAGTTCTGTTACCTGTAAACATTTTGCAAAGTAGCTGCCAATAAATGCATGGAACTGCTTTGTATTGTCTGTGAAAGTACAAAATGATGATTTTATCTTCTGGCTAACCACGAAGCATGATTTCAGAAGCCACCAGCTTCAGTAGTCCTTCATTTTCACAAGTTGTCTAGATTGCATGCATTTGCAGACATGAACAAAAATATAAAAGATGCATCTTGACACATCTGTGAACACCATGAACTTTGAAAGGACATCCAGGACTGTTACAGCATTATTGGTAAAAAAGGTCATCTCTCCTCCTCTTTCACAAGCATTCTTTTCCCTATCTCTGCAAGTCTTCTGGCTAAGCACGAAGCATGATTTCAGAAGCCACCAGCTTCAGTGGTCTTTCATTTTCACAAGTTATCTAGATTGAATGCGTTTGTAAATATGAACAAACATAGAAGATGCATCTCGACACATCTATGAACATCATGAACTTCGAAAGGACATCCAGGACTGTTACAGCATATATTGGTAAAGTGGGCCATATCTATTCCTCTTTCACAAGCATTCTTTTTCACAATCTCTGCAAGTCTTGAATTGCTCAATCTAAGTATTAAGAACCCATGGATGCAGTTATTTTTCTGTCACTTCCACCTGGATATTACATCATGGTCATGTTCTTGCGTGCATAGCATACATACGAAGTGTGCTTAATCTAAAAAGAGGATGTCATTCAAAGACTATACTCTGCAAAAGTGTCTTGAATCGGTATTGGGATATTCTTCAAATGATCCTATGAGACTTTCTTGAGCCAGAATATCAAAATCAGTCTCTCTTGAATACTCCTTCACAAGAATAGGACAAATCCCAGCATACCATGGATCACAAAAATATGAGCCTTTTTAAATATTAGCCTGTTTAATTAGCATTTTAATTCCCTCAAAGCACAAGACATGCATAAAGTCAAATGGTACTAGATCTGAGGTCATCGCTCTACAATGATTTTATTTCCTGATAGATTTTGACTTAATTTTGTCAAAGTGTAAACTATGAGACATGCACAAAGTCAATTGCCGATTAATTTTGACTTAATTTTGTCTAAAGAGTAATATATGACCGAGTTTGAGAATTTTATCGATAAAATGAATTTTTATATGCCTTCTATTTGTGAATATTTAACTATTATTGAATTTTCAAGCATTTGTATCTAAAGAGTCAGCGCTATAAGCTCAAACAATTGGTTTGACTTTATCACAATATGTTCGGTCATTGATCAAATTCTCAAACCTCATGCTCAAAAGAGGAAATATTCTCTTTTTGTAAAGCGGATATTCACAATGTCTATTCTGGTTTTGTTAGTTCGTGCAATCGTGTACTACAGAGAACATATCCTTTATCTCATTATTTATATCACGATTACATCATTAGATAATTAACTTTAACAATCAATAACCACGTGATTAACTTTTCTTTTCTTCCTTAATGTCGATCTAATCTTCTCATATAACATAAAGAATTATTGTACCGTCCACGGTCAATGGAATCGGAACTTTACCGTCGGGTACAATATATGGAAACTATGGTTTATGTTTATGTAGTTACCTACAAATTAAGACAAACAGGATATCTGCCCATATATGGAAATAATTAAATGACTCTTGTTTAAGCAATTATGGGATTATTGATTCGAATAGATGTCGTGTAGGGAAAAAATGATCAAATGACACGAATTGTCACCCTAGTGATCACATGTGAATAAATTTTATACAAAATCATATCAGAGTGACTAATTTTTAAAAGAACATTTTCTAAATCAATTTTTGATAAAAAAAAAAATGCTTAATGGAATTATATTAGAGTTGTGGAGAAAACTGATATGTATTTTGAATATTTACACAATGTGATAGAGGCAATGTCATTTCCACCTCCATTTTGGCTATGACACTTATTATTTTAGTTAATTGACTGCAATACTCCCCCCACCCCCCCCCCCCCAAATTATTTATTTTTTATTAGGCTAATTAATAGAACTGACTTTATTTCTTTCTTTTCTTTCATTTGTTTCACAATATAAATAATCCATTATACCTAGCAAGATGTCATCTTATCCTGCATTTTGTTATCCTTATAGAAGGTTGTTAATTTTTTTTATCATATTTTGGTTATAGAAGGTTGACAAATTTACCCAAAAATTTTTTTTTTAATTTATGACCTCATATACATTTATGATAAATTTATTTCAAACTAATTTATTCAACCGCAAAAAACCTCAAACTAGTAAACTTGTGACAAATATACACTCTGTTAAATTTGATTAATACCACAAAAAAAATCACAAAAATTGTAAACTGTGACAAACGGAGTATAAAATCCAAAATTAGTATATCAATCAAATGTCACGTGTCATTTAACTTAATAATTTGACGATAAAATTTAACGAAAACTAACATATGGTAAATTTGTCACAAGTGTACCAATTTGAGATAAAGTTGTCAAAGATATACCAGTTTTAGGTTTTTGGTGGTCAAAAAAATAATTTGGGGTAAATTTGTCATAGATGTACCAGTTTGTGGTTTTTCAGGGTATTAACCCTATTTTAAATCGCTAAATCTTAATAAATATTATAAATTTCTATTTATGACAGCCCACGAATTCACAATCAATTGCTTTTTTTTTTTTTTAAATTCAAATAGTTTGAGCTAATCTATATTTCAATGCTGAAAATTAAATTCCAATCTATATCTAGCCGATCTTGACCTTATGAGCATTTTTCTTGATTAATTTTGTAGGTTTTTTAAGTTAATATTGGTTATTTTGTAATTTCTTTTGAACTTTTCACATTTTAATTGGAATTGCAAGATGAGGATTGAAAATCTAGTTACATCTCTTTCACTTTCAAATTCACAAATTTTTTAGAGGAAAGTTTTAATCATATTTTAAAGTTTTGATCCACTTGCTGTGAGAATAAATCAATAATTGACATTAATTATATTTTTCATGGTAGAAGTACAATAAGAAGTTCCCTCTCTTTTTTTCCCTTTTTGTGTTTATCTTGTGTTAATATCTAGATATGATCCAAATATAAACATGTTTAACATTTGATCATGAACTTTTCACATTTTAATTGGAATTGCAAGATGAGGATTGAAAATCTAGTTACATCTCTTTCACTTTCAAATTCACAAATTTTTTAGAGGAAATTTTTAATCATATTTTAAAGTTTTGATCCATTTTCTGTGAGAATAAATCAATAATTGACATTAATTATCTTTTTCATGGTAGAAGTACAATAAGAAGTTCCCTCTTTTTTCCCTTTTTGCGTTTATCTGTTGTTAATATCTCAATATGATCCAAATATAAACATGTTTAACATTTGATCATGTTTCTAACATATTAACCTTTTCCATATTTTGATCCATTATTTTTTTTTCATTTTTTTATCAATATCAATCGATAATTAGATTGAAAGTTAATTTTCAAATTTGAAATATAGTTTAGCTCAAACTATTTGATAAAAATTAGGCAATTGAATGTGTATTCAAAAACTGTCATAAATAAAAAAAAATTAAATTTTCCATGTAGCTTTTGTGAGTAAAATATAAGACCATAATTAGAATGAACAACTTTTCTAAGCAAAGTGATAACATGATGCACGATGAGATAATATCTTATAGGGTGTAATGGGGCATTTATAAGTGATAACCATGTGCTCATTTGTTCCTTTTGCATGGGGAAATTTGGTTCCAAAAATTATTTTTCCCGAGTCAAAGTTGTCCGAAAGAGGGGAAAATTGAGAAAGAATTTGAGAAAGAAGAGAGAGCTAGGGTTTCGAAATTCAGGGCTGATTCAGTCGGATATGACCCTCACAGATTCTAAATGGAGGGAAAGAAATTAAAGAAAAGAAAAAAGAAAAAAAAAGAAAAAAGAGAAAAAGATATTATTTAAAAATAACCATGTCAGCGACAACCAGTCAAAATTGGCCAGCGCAAATGCAAAAAAGTTTAGAATTGAATTGACAACAAAATATGTTAATGCACAATTGCAATATATTTATGAATTTTTGGTAATTATCTCAAGCTCTTATGCATTTTCCCTAACATCTTAACATTTTGTGTTGAACCAAAGATGTTTGCAAGAAAGTGACAATACAAAGAAAGTAGTTCTTGCATAAACTTTTTGCATTCCTCACCTTTTAAGCGATCAACAATATGTTTATGGCTAAATTAAAACAATATTTTGAGAAAGTTGCATGGATAAGCACTTGCTTATACGTGACGTGCTTCTAAATTAACCATTCTCCAATTTAAAGTAATATTGATTTGGAGGCCCACCATTCATATGGAGGAGCCTTGTTTGATCTATATGGACAAAAGTATCAAAAAAATTATAAATTTATTGTATTTATACCAATTCAGTCATAAATATTTCAATTTGACCAATTTAATCATAAACATTTTCATATTGGTAAAGATTCAGTCCTAATTTTTTTTTACATTTGTATCAATTTAGTTCTAAACCTTTCAATTAGATCAATTTAGTCATTTTTTTTTACATTAATATCAATTCAATCAATCCGGTTAATTTTGATTGGCTGGCATTGATGTTAATGTGCCACTAATTTTTAAATAATTTTTTTAGATAATTTTTTTGAATTTTTCATTTTTTTTTTCTTTTCCTTCTTCTTCCTCCTGGACTTTCTCACAGTGGCCGGCGAGGGCCGTGAAACCCTCACCGAAAGTTGGCTAGGGTCGCAGCCCTCACCGGCCTTGCCCAAGGCTGCGAGCAAAGCAGCTTCGCCCAAATTGGCAAGGCCAACCTCACCTTGGCCTTGGGCGAAGGTTGCCATGGCCTCGCCAGTTGTTGGCGAGAATGCCTTTGCCTTCACCCAAGGTCAAAGTGAGGCTAGCCTCGCCCATATCTAGGTGAAGCCACCTCACCCGCGGGCTTGGGCAAGGGCCGTGAACCTTGTCGATCTCCAACAAGGGCTTCGCAGCGCTTGCTGAGTGGCCACCAGCCTTGTCAGAGGCTTGACAACCACTGCAAGAAAGTCTAAGGAGGAAGAAGAAGAAGGGGAAAGAAAAAGAAAAGAAAAAATTAATAAAAATTTTCGAAAAAATAAAAAAATTGTTTAAAAGTTGCATCACCTAGCATCTTTGTCAACGCCGAGCGGCTAAAATTGGCCGAATGGACTAAATTGGTACCAATATAAAAATGTTTAGGACTAAATTGGTCAAATTGATAAATTCAAGACTGAAGTAGTACAAATGTAAAAGGTTTAGGACTATAGTGGTTAAATTGAAAGGTTTAATATTAAATTAGTATTAATAGATTTATAATTTTTTTTGTACTTTTCCCGATCTATGTTAATGCACTGATTTATGCGTTATGCCAATTTGTTAAGATTGAGAAATCAATATTGGGAATTTAAGGATTGATTTTTAAGTGCTCACAATCTTAAGTGTTAAAAATAAAAAATTTTAAGTAGGCCACAAATAACTTTGCTTCCTTTATTATTAACGGATCAGAATGGATCATGCTTTATTAGGAGAGTAACAATGTAATTTCGGGCCATGGCCCTTTTTTTATTACAAAAAATAAATAAAATAAAAAATTGTTTGACAATCATTGAATATTTGTAATTTCTTTCCAATTACAAAACTACAATCATGTCTGATAGGCCGGAATCGTATAATTGGTAAGATTCTAACTACTATCAATCATTTTTCTTAATTTTCATGAATTAAGTAATCCCTTTTTTAACGTATTGGATAAGTAAATTTATAACTTAATTAAATCTACTTAATTAATGCTAATTAAAGTTATCTAACAAACTTAATTTCTAACTATGACATGAGAGAGGGCTGCGACCCTCCCCCAAATCTGGGCAAGTGCATATAAGGCCTCGCCCATGGTTGATGAAGGTCGCCAACTATCCCTGAGGCCTTGCCAACCTTCATCCATCACAAAGGCATCGTAGGTTCTCCCCTTGTGGGTTTTTTTTTTTTTTTAAAATTTTTTATTATCAAATACTTAGCTGTGTTTTTTTAATCTAGCTTAACTAAGATTTAGATTAATGCATTATGATTTCGCTAAAATGACATTTTAGTCTTATACTTAATGTTTAGTATGTCAATGCTAGATAAGTGGGAGAAAATAAAAAATAAAAATACAACAAGCATTATCTATTTAAGTTGGATGAAATTAATGAAATGACTTGATTGTGTCAATTTGCTAAATTTTAAGACTTGGTTTCACATTTTTAAAGTTTTAGCATTCAATTATACCTTCATGATGAATTTTAAAAACTCTAGTACACGTACCCCTAAATGGATTGCTCCAAATGATCAACAACGGTTGACGAACCTAATTCTATTGGGGTAAGGATAAACTCTTGGATTCCTCCATCAAATCAAAAGTTAAAATTTAATGTAGATGGCACGTGGAAAGATAACAATGGGGCCATAGGTATTATTGCGCGATTGGATAGAGGCTCTGTTGTCCAAGCTTGGACAAGACAAGGAAGATGGAACTCACTATTGGAAGTGGAAGCTGCAACTCTTCTTCTCGCATGCAAAGCCACTTAGTCTCTTGACATCCACAAAGTAGTGTTTAAAAGTGATTGTAAGGTGTTAACTGGTACTATTTAATGAAATGGCCTTTGCCCTTGGTGTACTCATTCTTTGATCTTGGACTCTTGTTACGACCAGATGATATGACAAAAAAAAAAAAAAATTCCAGGATGGAGTTTGAAATGAACTAATCGAATTAGTAATGAAGCTACTCATGAGCTTACAAAAAGGGCTTTTCATCAATTAGGAACTGCATATTCTTTTTTTTTTCATTTTAATGATCTCCTTCTAGAGTTAAAATTTTAGCGTTAGTGGAGTCTTCTGTAATTATCTTCATGTAAGCTTTGTTTTTTTGTAATATTTGAACTATTTTGACGCAATGGAAGGTTTGTTTTAGCCAAAAGATAAAAATGATCAACAACGGTCTTGCATATCATAAAATGTCTTTTCCGGGCTGCTTCGTACCGCGAAGAAACAACTACTACAGCAGGACAAGCCACGTAAGACTCACAACAGTCCACTCATCAGTTACCACGTGTGCACGGTTGGTCCCACTCTGACTCCGTCAACTTGGCCTTTTCCGTTTCTTCACGACTCCCGTTACTCTCCCCCCCCCCCCCCCCCCCTTCCTCCTCGCTACCGCGGATCGCCGGACAAGGAAGCGAAAGCCGCAGGAGAGAGAGAGAGAGAGAGAGAGAGAGAGAGAGAGATGGCGGCGGCCACCACCACCGACGGCGGAGCCTCCGGCGAGGGGCCCGAAGATGGTGCGAAACAAGCTCCCAACACGAGAGAGAGAGAGAGGGTAACGGAGCCGTCAAAGGAAACGAGACGGCAGCCCCGACGGAAGCCGGGGGTGGGGCCCAGCGCGTACACGTGTCGACTCACAAATGGGCTCGAGCGCCCAATATTTTCTCCTCCCTTCGTCGAACCAAGCGTCGCTCGTTTCTTCTTCTTCTTCTTCTTCTTCTGCTGTAAGGAGTCAGGGAGACGCCGCCGTCCATGGCTTCTTGTAGCCGTCGTCGCCGTCGCCGGAGAGAAGGTGGACCAGTCGAGCGGGAGGCCGCGGCCGGTCCTCCTCGCCGTGGGAGCCGTTGCTTCTTCAAGTTCATACTCTCCGGCGCGCTCGACTCTGGGAAGCTCGTGAGTCGGTCGAATCTTCGCACTCTGTTTTCAGAGTTTCTCGCGCTCTGTGCTGTGTACCCATCAACCTGGAAAACGGGCCCCGCGCGTTTGGTTTGGAATGAACGATGAACTTTTCGCTTCCAACTTAAAAAAGAACAACTGGGTATCGTCTAACATGGCTGTCGATCGAGCAAAATTTCTCCTTTTTCGTACTTCGATGATATGAACGTCTTCATCGGATGTGCGCCCGGTTGTCCTGAACCATGGTGATGGTCGGCCTCATGTCCTCTTCGCTGCCTCTGTTTCTTCTGCTAAAGTTTTCTTTTTTATATATTTATTTTACGATTCGGGTCGATATGAGTTTTCGGAATATGGTGTAATGTGCATGGTTCAGGTTTCCACAGTATCCTTTGAACGTTGCTATTTGGAAAAGATGAGTAATTTCATGGATACACAGAGTTGACTTACAGATATTGATATGACAAAGTGATCGGCTTTTCCTACGGTGCCTGGCTTGTCCATTGAAGCAACTATCGCTACAAATCAATCCACAACTATTTCGGAGTACACTTGTGGAAACTGATCTTTCATTCATGTAGCAGAATTTAAAATTTCTTAGTTTTTTTTATTTATTTATTTGTTTCCTATTCTCTGCACTTTGGTTTGACTATGATGAGTTATTATGATGGACCTGTAAACTTTTTCGTAATAGGGAATTCCAAAGAATTTCTTGAGAAGATGTGGGAAGGATCTCTCAAACTCGGTGCTTCTCAAGGTTCCTGGCGGTTCAACCTGGACTATAGAACTAGAAAAGCGTAACCATGACATGGTTTTGTTGGGGAAAGGGTGGCGGGAATTCATGGAGCATTACTCCATTGGTTATGGTCACTTCATAGTTTTCAAATATAAAGAGAACTCCACATTTCATGTAATAATATTCGATAAGAGTGCTTCAGAGATAGATTATTCCTCGAGCAGGGGCAAAACATCATACCTTGGGAGTGAACTTTTCTTGCCAGGAGCAGAAGATGTTGTGGAAACAGATCTTCTGGAGGATGTCACACCCCATCAAAGAATGAGGATGGAGCCACATTTACCTTGTTCTCAGCTAGGTCCGAGCTACTCACTGCGAGGGTCTGAAGGTGTGACTCTTCATTTTAGAAGTCACGTATATTCTTGCATCACTCTCTTTTATTAGTTCTTTTCCAAAAATACTTGTGAACTTTTTACAATCTAAAGCCGCTAAACTGATATGGTATCATTAGATGAAAAAAAAGGCCTCTGCTATGGAACAGAGTAGCTTTGCTATTTCTATTTGTAGCCATGGGAAGTAGGTCGATTGATTTTATCCCTATCCCTTGTTTTGGAGCTAAATGGAAGCTGGTCTCCTCCGTATGTAGTTTCCATGGATACTGACCCTGAAGAACCACTTCTGTCTCAAGCTCAAGCTGGCCTGACAGAGAGGAGTAAACAGCCAACATGCGGAGCGAGTCATTCTGAGCTGGATTTTCACGGTCCTATGCTTCCAAGGCCTCTCACTACTCCTGAATTAACCTGCAAAATTAATTCCAAATATCCCTTTTTCAAAAAGGTGATTAGGCGATCTTATATGAGTAAACTGGTAAGTCTTGAGCTCATCATGGGTATAGTTCAATTATGACTGCTAGTACCTACAATGCCATGATCACATTAACTGTGATGTCCACCTATTTGAGATTTTTTTCTCCCATCCATATAGTGTTTATGATATAATACATAGATTACTACAACAATACTCATTCCAGGGATTTCTCATTCCGCTTAAATAATTTCATGTCTTGGTTGTTCAAACATGTGCACGTGCAGAGTATTCCAGGTGGATTCATCAAGCAGCATAAGCTGGAAAAGCAAAGAGCAACTCTAAGGTATGCCAACAGATCATGGTCAGTGAGGCTTGGCGGGAGCAACGGACACGTCAGAGGGGCTTTGTGTCTGTTCTTTTCTGCTGGTTGGCATGCATTTGCAAGAGAGACTCATCTGCACATAGGAGATGTCTGCATGTTCGAGCTAATTGATAGGGATGATATTGTATTCGAAGTCTCCATTTTGAGTGGTGAGGACTTGATTTACATTGTTAAAAATGAGTACTTGAGGTGTAACTTTAGGCTGTTTATCGCATGACTTGCATTCTGGGTTTATAATTATGCCTCCCTTATTTGGTTGTTGTGCCTCTATGTCATTTTAAAATATACTCGTACGTTATTATAAGAACTTAGTGTGTCGATTAGTATTGTAATAATTGAGGCGGCATTCTAGTTGATTTGTTTTCCGATGTGAAGAGCACTCATGTCAAATTGTCTGAATTTTTCATTTCATGGTAATCATAACTTCCAATCTAGGTCAATTGAAGAAACGCTCACACTAAAGTCCTTTTGTTCTCAGTTCATCGCAGGAACAAACTGTCCAAACGCAGAGTAAATCATCATGAGCTGGTTTTTCGTGGTCCTACACCTCCAAAGCCCCCCACCACACCTGAAGTAGCCAGTGAATTTGAGTCGGAGCATCCCTTCTTCAAAGTAGTGATACGGCAATATCATAAGAGACAAATGGTAAGATCTGAAGCCTAGTCCACAACTGGCATATCTCGAGTTCAATTTCAATTGCTATAAATCATGCCTCGATATTGTGTTTTCCCAAGTTGATTTGGTTTGTATCGAAAACTTAGATGACATAATACATTTCTTAAAGTGTCCATGGAGAAACCTAATGATGGAGTAACGTGGAACCATAAAAAGATGAATAAGTAAAGACTGTAACTGGGTCGGGACTGTCCTTTACTGAGATGCCCCACGAGCTGCTCTATTCACTATCCAAGTGAAAGGATGGACCGTCACTTTAATGGTAAACTAACTGAAAATAGCTATTAATGGATAGTCACTTCTTTAATAATGCTTTTGATTGCAGGTTAAGATCGATAACTTTCATTAGCCCCTTAATGCTGTTGATTAAAACTCTTGAACTAGCAATTATCGGCAAGAATATGCCTCATGTGCTTCTTTTTTTTCACGCGAGTGTATTCTTATGAGATGTCCTTTTAACATACAGTGGTTTGTTCATGCATGTACGAATGTGCAGTATGTTCCACTTCAATTTTCCCAGCAATATATTCAAGAAAACAAGGAAATGGCGACTCTCAGGTTTTCAGATAGATCGTGGCCGGTGAAGCTCTTAAGGTATACGCATAAAAACAAGGTGTATTTCTCAGCTGGTTGGCATGCGTTCGCAAGAGAAACTGATCTGCGTGCAGGAAATGTCTGCTTGTTTGAGCTCATCGATAGGGATGAGACAGTGTTCAAAGTCTCCATTCTGAGAGGTGCTGGTAATGACCAGATTCATGTTAATGGAGATGAGCATCGGAAGTATTACCTGAGGCCATTGCAGCATCGAAATGAAATCAGGGGTTCCTAATGATGCCTCCTTATATTAAGCAGCGCAGCAGCGAATCAATCAAAAGCACTCTTTTCTGCTTTTTGTTCTCCTTTCTTCCTTTTTGTGCTAGTTTCAATTCTATGACTACCTTGCTTGGAAAGAACCTCCCAAATCAGTGAATCCTTATGGTCTTGCACAGCGGCTCAACCTGACCAGTGGATCTACAGGACAGTGAAGACACAATGCTCTGATGTATGTTCATGGAGTATTTCTCCTTTTATATGTTTTGTCCTTCAAATATTATGGCTTGTCCTCGTCCTCTTCGTTCCCGGAGAGAATACGAAGCTGTTGCCGAGCAGGAGATTCCTCCTCGAAATAGTAGCCCTCACTTCTTCAGGATCATATTCTTCGGGATCGTACTCTCTGACAAGCTAATTTGCTAGGTTAGGAGTTTTGATCAACACCCTTGAGAGGTTCTTGAAAGTCATTGATCTCAATTAAGCAGCAATCCAAAGCATTTTCTTTTAGAAGTGACTTGTCATTTAGGGCTTGTTTGGTAAAATCTATCTTTGTTCCTCAGAACAAAAATTTCTGTTCTTTTGTTCTGAGGAACCAAAAAAGAATACAAATGTGTTTGGTAAAATTTTGTTCCTAGGAACAAAAAATACATTCGGAACATAAACAAAAATTAGAAAAAAGTAAAGGAACAATTTTTAAAATCAAATTTTTTCTCTTCTTTTTTCTTTTCTTTTCTTCTTCATTTTGGCCGATCTCCGGTGACCTTGGCCAGCCCTCAGAGATCACCAGCCCCAAAGACAGCCCCCAAAGACGTCAAGCCACGGAGAGGGCCTCACCTAGGCTAGACTGAGCGGGCGAGGTCAACCTTGCGCCACTTGGGCAAGGTCGGGCCTCGCTGGTGGCTTAGTGCTTGCTTGGCCACCGAGGCCACCGATGAGGCTCCGGCCCTCGCCTTGGCCTAGCAAGGTTCTAGTGAGCTCGTTGGACCTTGTCTACTCGCTGGACCTTGCCTAGCCGGTCACAAACCACCGCCATGGTGGATGACCAGCCACAAAGGAGGAAGAAAAAAATTAAAAGAAATAATAAAATTATACAATTTTACTAAACACATTTCTATCCCGGGAGTAGAAATTTTTTACAGTTTCCAAGCATGTTCTTATACTCAGAAATTGTTTTAGAAACATTAAAAAAAAAAATCATTTCTCATAAGAAATTGTTCCCTAAAACAGAATCATTAACAAATACACTCTTAGTTTTCTATGATTCAAAATCAACTTTGGGAAAAAACACAATGCCGAAGCCTCAATCTGGTCGGCATGTAAGTATTTCTAATGTTCAAATTAGTGGCGGAAAATATCACTGCGAATTTTGTTTTGCATTGACGGTAAATGGTCTATTTTTTATTATTTTTTCTTTGATGGTACAAGAGGCGAAAGCCTGAAAAATAGAGTGGTTGGCCATGGCGAAAATTTTGTATACATGATCTAATTCTACATGCCATGATCTATATGCCAAAATTAGCCTAGCAATGCAACTACGAATTTTATAAGGATTTGCACAAGCAATCGACCTATCTCTTGGACTTTCAACCTTCAACTTTCAACTTTAAACTCCTTGCGAGATTGGTGTTCAGTGCACTCCGGAAAAATAAAATCGAAATGACATTATGTTGGAAATTTAAGTAAGAACAATTTGAACACAATGGGGATCATCATGGATGGGTCGTAACATGTACATATATGAATGTAACCTATAAGGGCGAATAAGAGGCTAAATATTAAAAAAGTTGTTGAAATAGCTTATTATCATGAAAATAGGTGATAGTTAGATATGAAAAGAAATGATGGTTGATCATGAAAAGTGATAATAATAGAGACAAGGTACATATTCTCAATAAATGTATTGATTGGCTATATGTAAGTATGACCAAATCATACATTATTCAACACTCCTATTTAAGAATAATAGCCTTCTCTTTTTCATAACTCTCTCTTCTTCATATTATTCCATAATATTATTTTCTTTTTTTCACATGCAAGTTTGATAATATATTCAAGGTGAAATTTCAAGAGAGAAATTGAGTAATTCTTGAACTCATTTTCTTTTGTAGCTTTACTGTATATCTTGGAGGTAAGTGCGTCTAATAATTGCGCAATTATTGGCACACCCGCATACGGGTATGATGGGGTCTAGTCCACACCCAATCATTTCTTTAGGTACACTAGAGAAATCTCACGCTTACTAATTGACCTATTTTCTCCCACTTTTCTTACGTGGGATAAGGAAACATGCACTTAGTTTGTTTTTACAAACAAACTTCCAACAATATTCACAATGTCTATTCTGGTTTAGTTAGTTCGTGCAATCGTGTACTACAGAGAACATATCCTTTATCTCATTATTTATATCATGATTACATCATGAGATAATTAACTTTAACAATCAATAACCACTCGATTAACTTTTCTTTTCTTCCTTAATTGTAATCATTTATATCATGATTACATCATGAGAATTATTGTGACGTCTATAGTCAATGGAATCGGAACTCTACTGCCGGGTACAATATATGGGAACTTTGGTTTATGCTGATGTAGTTACCCACAAATTAAGACAAACAGGACCTCTGCCCATATTTGGAAATAATAAATTGACTCTTGTTTAAGCAAATTATGGGATTATTGATTCGAATAGACGTCGTGAAGGGAAAAAAATGATCAAATGACACAAATTGCCACTCTAGTAATCACATATGAATAAATTTTATATAAAATCATATCAGAGTAACTAATTTTTTAAAAGAACAGTTTTTAAAACCCTTTTTTGATTAAAAAAATGCTTAAATTATATTAGTGCTGTGGAGAAAAATGATATATATTTTGAATATTTACACAATGTGATAGAGGCGATGTCAATTCCACCTCCATTTTGGCCAGTGCACTTATTGTTTTAGGTTTTTTTTTTTTTATATTAGTCCTACTCTATTCTTACGCTAACTCTAACTCTTACTCTCAGACTTTTGTCTTGCTTTCCCTACGGGCGTGAGTCGAAACTCACACTAAAAACTAATTCGCCCACATCCCAACCTCGAGAATGTGGGGATTCGAACCTCCCACTTCACTCTTCCATGTTGGAAAAGTAGCTAGTGAGGCAAACCCCAGTGGTTTATTGACCGAAATACTCTCTCTCTATTTTTTTATTTATTAGACTAATCAACAAAAATGACTTTATTTCTATCATTTCTTTAATCCATTTCACAATATAAATGCATTATTATAGCTAGCAAGACGTCATCTTATCTTTTGTTATCACTTTGCTTATAGAAGGTTGTTAATTTTAATTTATGACCTCATATTTTTTTATCTTTAAATCTAAATAGAAGATTATAAATTTCTATTTATGACAGCCCATGAATTCACAATCAATTACTTTTTTTTTTAAATTCAAATAGTTTGAGCTAATCTATCTTTCAATGCTGAAAATTAAATTCCAATCTAATTATTTAGCCGATCTTGACCTTATGGGTGTTTTTCCCAATTAAGTTTGTAGGTTTCTAAAGTTAATATTGCTTATTTTGTGCTTTCTTTTGGAACTTTTCATATTTTATTTCAAATTGCAAGATGAGGATTGAAAATCTAGTTACATCTCTTTCACTTTCAAATTCACAAATTATTTTGGAGGAAAGTTTTAAGCATATTTTTAAGTTTTAATCCACATGCTATGAGAATAAATCTTTAATTGATATTAAGTATCTAATTCATGGTAGATGTACAATAAGAAGTTCCCTCTTTTTTTCCCTTTTTGTGCTTATGCTTTGTTAATATCTAGGTATGATCCAAATATAAACATGTTTAAAATTTGATCATGCTTCTAACACATTAACCTTTTCCATAATTTGATCCATTATTTTTTTTTTTCATTTTTTATCAAGATCAACTAGATAATTAGATTGAAATTTAATTTTCAACTTTGAAAAATAGTTTAGCTCAAATTATTTAATAAAAAATAGGCAACTGAACGTGTATTCAGAAGCTGTCATAAAAAAAAAAAAAAATTAATCTTCCATATAGCTTTTGTGAGTAAAATATTAGACCATAATTAGAATGAACAACTTTCTCTAAGCAAAGTGATAAGATAACATGATGCAGGATGAGATAATATCTCGTTGGGTGTACTGAGGCATTTGTAAGTGATAACCATGTGGTCATCTATTACTTTTGCATAGGGGCATTTTGGTTCCAAAAATCATTTTTCCCGAATTAAAGCTGTCCGAAAGAGGGCAAAATTGAGAAAGAAATTGGGAAAGAAGAGAGAGCCAGAGTTTCGAAATTTAGGGCTGACTCAGTCGGATATGACCCTCACCGGCTCTAAGTGGAGAGGAAGAAATTAAAGAAAAGAAAAAAGAAAAAAATTTCAAAATTTCAAAATATATTATTTAAAAAGGTTCACGTTAGCACCAGCTAGTTAAAATTGACCAACACAAATGCAAAAAGATTTTGAATCGAATTGATAATAAAAAATATTCATGACTGAATTGACATAATTATAATATATTTATGACATTTTTGGTAATTCTCTCATAATTATAATATATTTATGACATTTTTGGTAATTCTCTCAAGCTCTTGTGTATTTTCGTAACATCTTAACGTTTTGTGTTGTTGAAACAAAGATGTTTGCAAGAAAGTGACAATACAAAGAAAGCAGTTCTTGCATAACCTTTTTGCATTCCTCGCCTTTTAAGCGATCAACAATATGTTTATGGCACCACCGGCCAGTGGCCGGTACTCACTTTAAGATCGTGAGTTGAAACTGATCCTCAACGAAGGTGAAGGGTTCAAAATTCAAGGGCGCTAAGTGTATTAAGTGCGACTCGGGGTGGTGGGTCCTCCGCTTAAGTGTCACCTGTGGGGGTTTAGGCAAATTTATCGGTTGTGCCTCTCAAAGATAAATAAAGACTCCAAAGATAAAAAAAAAAAATATTTATGGCTAAATGAAAACAATTTTTCGAGAAAATTGCATGGATAAGCGCTTGCCTGTAGGTGACGTGTTTCCAAACGAACTATTCTCCAAATTTAAAGTAATCTTGATTTGGAGGCCCACCATTCTACCGGAGGAGTGGATGCACTGATTTATGTGAATTTATGCCAATTTGATAAGACTGAGAAATCAATATTGGGAATTAAAGGACTGATTTTTAAGTGCTGACAATCTTAGGTGTTGAAGTTAAAATAAAAAGTTTTAGATAGGCTACCAATAAGTTTATTTCCTTTATTATTAGCGGATCAGATTGGATCATATTTTATTAGGAGAGTAACATTGTAACTTCGGGCCATGGCCCTTTTTTTATTACAAAAAAAAAAAAATTTGTTTGACAATCATTGAATATTTGTAATTTCTTTCCAATTACAAAACTACAATCATATTTGATAGGTCAGAACCATATGATCAGTAAGATTCTAACTACTATAAATTATTTTCTCAATTTGAATGAATTAAGTAATCCCTTTTTATACGAATTGGATAAGTAAATTTATAACTTAATAAAATCTACTAAATTAATGATAATTGAAGTTATCTAACAAGCTTAATTTTTAACTATGACATGAGAGAGGACTCCGACCCTCTCCCAAATCTAGATAAGGGCCTATGGGTCATTGCCTGGGGTTGATGAAGGTCGCCAACCATCCCTGAGGCCTTGCCGAACCCCCATCCATCACCGAGGCACCGTAGGTTCTCCCCGGTGGGTTTTCCATTATTATTAAATATTTAGCCTTGTCTTAATCTAATTTATTTAAGATTTAGGTTAACGTATAATGATTTCACTAAAACAACACTTTAATCTTATGCTTAGTCTTTAGTATGTCAATGTTACATAAAAGAGAGAAAATAAAAAGTAAAAATGCAACAAGCATTATCTATTAGTTAAGTTGGACGAAATTAATGAAATGACTTAATTGTGTCAATTTGATAAATTTTATGACTTGATTGCACACTTTTAAAGTTTTAACGTTGGATCGCACTTTTATACTAAATTTTATAAACTCTAGTGCACTTATTGCTAAATGGATTGCTCCCAATGATCAACTACATTGAGGAACCAAATTCTATTGGGGTAAGGACAAGCTCTTGGAGTCCTCCATCAAATCAACAGTTAACATTTAATGGAGATGGCGAGTGGATAGATAACAAAGGGGCCATAGGTATTATTGCACAATCGGATGGAGGCTTCGTTGTCCAAGCGTGGAGTGGAAGTGGAAGCTGTGACACTTCTTCTTGCATGTAAAGCTGCTCAGTCTCTTGACATCCATAAAGTGAAATTTGGAAGTGAATGGAGTTTGAAGTGGACTTGTTATATTATTAATGAAGTTGCTCATGAGCTTGCAAAATGGGCTTACGACATATGCTTTCATTTTAAATGATCTCTCTTCTAGAGTTAAAAGTATAGTGTTAGCAGAGTCTCTTCAATTTATCATTTAAATGTAAGCTTTACTTTCTCCTCGTAATATTTGAATTACTTTGGATGCGTTTGTTTATGTTTCTGTTCAAAAATTATTTTAAACGAAAAAAAAAACTATTTATGTTTCGGGAAACAATTTTTTACCGAAAAGACGCGTTTAAGTAAACTTGTTCCGAGAATAAAAAATAAATAGAAACACATTTGATAAATTTATATTCTTTTCTTATTTCTTTTAATTTTTTAATATTTTATTTTCTTTCTCATCTCTTTTCTTCTTTTTTTTTATTTTTTTATTCTTTTGGTCGGTCGCCGGCCATGGCCGAGGCCGGCGACCGGCCAAAGAAAAAAGAAGAAAAAAAGAGATGAGAAATAAAATATGTTCTTCAAAAGTGTTTTTAGAATAAAAAAAACTTTTTTTTATTTTTTATTTCTGTTATAATTTTGTTCCCGGAACAAAAAAAAAAATAGATTTTTGAATAAAAACGCAAATAAACGTGTTTTGTTTTTTTTTTTTTAATTTACAGAAAAATAAATAGAAAATATGTTCATGAATAATAAAAAGAATGGTTAATACCTTAAAAACCCCAAACCTAAGCATACACTTGCGACAAATTTACCCCAAACTATTTTTTTGACCATGAAAAACCCCAAACCCAGACACATGTGACAAATTTACCCCGACTAACTATAAAAAACCCTAAACCTAAGTATACATTTATGACAAATTTACCCCAAATTAATTTATTCGACCACAAAAAACCCAAAACTAAGTAAATTTGTCAGAACTAATATACCCTCCGAAAAATTAGATTAATACCACAAAAAAATCACAAAAATTATAAACTATGACAAACAGAAGTGTAAAATCCCAAATTGATATACCGGTTAATTGTCACGTGTTATTTAACTTTATAATTTAACAAGAAAATTTAACTAAAACTAACAGAGGGTAAATTTGTTACAAAGTGTACGCCAGTTTAGGGTAAATTTGTCAAAGGTATACCAGTTTGGGGTTTTTGGTGGTACAAAAAAATAGTTTGGAGTAAATTTGTCGCGGAGATGTATCAGGTTTGGGGTTTTTCAAGGTATTAACCCTAAAAAGAAATACAAACATGCAGGCCTTTGCTGCTATAGAAGATTTGTTTTAAAAAAAAGGGGAAACTGATCAACAATGGTCTTGTCTTGTCTTTGTCTTCGGGACTGATTCGTACCACCAAGAAACAACCACCGAAGGATAAGGATAAGCCACGTAAGGCTCACAGGAGTCCACCCATCAGTTGCCACGTGTACACAGTGGGTCCCACTCCGACTCCGTCAGCTCCTCCCTTTCCGTTTCTTCACGGCGGCGGCGAAGCCTCCGGCGGGTGGCCCGGAGATAGCGCGAAGACCAGCTCCACGTCCCGTCGCGCCCGCTCGCTCTCGCGCCTCAGCCCGTTCGAGAACCCTTATTTTGCCTCCACACTTCCTCCGTTCTCGAGACTCGTCATGGAACCGGCATGCGTCCACCAGGCGTTCGACGAAATTACTCTGTGGGGATGAAGCAAAATTCAACGTCGTGGCCCGCCACGGGGACTCGGAGGAGGAAGAACAGGCACAGAGAGAGAGAGAGAGAGAGAGAGAGAGGGTAACGGAGCCGTCAAAGAAACGATAAGGTCGGTAGGTAGGAAGCCGGGGTGGGGCCCAGCGTGTACCCGTGTCGATTCGCGCATGGGGCTCGAGCGCCCAATAATTTCTCCTCCCTCCGTCGCCGAACCACGCGTCGCCCGATTCCGCACTCCCCCTCCACCTCCGCCAGTGACGTGCCGAAGAAGAACAGCCAAAAACCATCTTCTTCTTCTTCTTCTTCTTCTTCTTCTTTTGTAAGGTGTCAGGGGACGCCGCCGTCTATGGCTTCTTGTAGTGGTCGTCGCCGCCGCCGGAGAGAAGGTGGAGCAGCCGAGCGGGAGGCCGCGGCCGGTCCTCCTCGCCGTGGGAGCCGTTGCTTCTTCAAGTTCATACTCTCCGGCGCGCTCGACTCTGGGAAGCTCGTGAGTCGGTCAAATCTTCGCACTCTGTTTTTAAGAGTTTCTCTTGCTCTGTGCTGTGTACCCATCAACCTGGAAAACGGGTCTGCGCGTTTGGTTTGGAACGAGCAATGAACTTTTCGTTTCAAGCCGAAGAAATAAATAACAGGGTATTCTCTAACATGGCTGTCGATCCAGCAAAATTTCTCCTTTTTTCGTACTTCGATGATATGAAAGTCTTCATCGGATGTGCGACCAGTTGTCCTAAACCATGGTGATGGCGGGCCTCATGGCTGCTGCCATGTCTTCTGCTGAAGTTTACTTTTTTGTATATATATATTTTACGATTTGGGTCGATATGGGTTTTCGGACTATAGTGTTATTTGCATGGTTCAGGTTTCCACAACATCCTTTGAACGTTGCTATTCGGAAAAGAAGAGTAATTTCATGGATACACAGAGTTAACTTACAGATGTTGATATGACAAAAGTAATGGGCTTTTCCAATGAAGCAACCATCACTACAAATCAATCCACAACTATTTCGGAGTACACTTGTGGAAACTGATCTTTCATTCATGCTGCAGAATTTAAAATTCCTTAGATTTTTTTCCCCCTGTTCTCTGCACTTTGGTTTGACTATGATGAGTTATTATGATGGACCCGTAAACCTTTTCATAATAGGGAATTCCAAAGAATTTCTTGAGAAGACGTGGGAAGGATCTCTCAAACTCGGTGCTTCTTAAGGTCCCTGACGGTTCAACCTGGACTATAGAACTAGAAAAGCATAATCATGACATGGTTTTGTTGGGAAAAGGGTGGCGGGAATTCATGGAGCATTACTCCATTGGTCATGGTCATTTCATAGTTTTCAAATATAAAGAGAACTCCACTTTTCGCGTAATAATATTCGATAAGAGTGCTTCAGAGATAGATTATTCCTCAAGCAGGGGTAAAACATCATACCTTGCGAGTGAACTTCCCTTGCCAGAAGCAGAAGATGTTGTAGAAACAGATCGTCTGGAGGATGTCAAACCCCGTCAAAGAATGAGGATGGAGCCACATTTACCTTGTTCTCAGCTAAGTCCGAGTTTCTCACTGCAAGGGTCTGAAGGTGTGAATCTTCATTTTAGAAGTCACGTATATTCTTGCATCACTCTCTTTTGTTAGTTCTTTTCCAAAAATACTTGTGAACATTTTACAATCTAAAGTCGCTAAACTGATATGGTATCATTAGATGAAAAAAAAGGCCTCTGCTATGGAACAGAGTAGCTTTGCTATTTCTATTTGTAGCCATGGAAGTAGGTCGATTGATTTTATCCCTATCCCTTGTTTTGGAGCTAAATGGAAGCTGGTCTCCTCCGTATGTAGTTTCCATGGATACTGACCCTGAAGAACCACATCTGGCTCAAGCTCAACCTGGCCTGACAGAGAGGAGTAAACAGCCAACATGCAGAGCGAGTCATTCTGAGCTGGATTTTCACGGTCCTATGCTTCCAAGGCCTCTCACTACTCCTGAATTAACCCGCAAAATTAATTCCAAATATCCCTTTTTCATAAAGGTGATTAGGCGATCTTATATGAGTAGACTGGTAAGTCTTGAGCTCATCACGAGTATAGTTCAATTATGACTGCTGGTACCTACAATGCCATGATCACATTAATTGTGATGTCCACCTATTTGAGATTTTTTTCTCCCATCCATATAGTGTTTATGATATAATACAGTGGATTACTACAACAATACTCATTCCAGGGATTTCTCATTCCACTTAAATAATTTCATGTCTTGGTTGTTCAAACATGTGCACGTGCAGAGTATTCCAGGTGGATTCTTCAAGCAGCATAAGCTGGAAAAGCAAAGAGTAACTCTAAGGCATGCCAACAGATCATGGTCAGTGAGTTTTGGCAGGAGCAACAGACACGTCAGAGGGGCTTTGTGTCTGTTCTTTTCTGCTGGTTGGGATGCATTTGCAAGAGAGACTAATCTGCACATAGGAGATGTCTGCATGTTTAAGCTAATTGATAGGGATGATATTGTATTCGAAGTCTCCGTTTTGAGTGGTGAGGACTTGATTTACATTGTAAAAAATGAGTACTTGAGGTGTAACTTTAGGCTGTTTATCGCATGACTTGCATTCTGGGTTTATAATTATGCCTCCCTTATTTGGCTGTCGTGTCTCTATGTCATTTTAAAATATACTCGTACGTTTTTATAAGAACTTTGTGTGTCGATTAGTGTTGTAATAATTGAGGCGGCATTCTAGTTGATTTGTCACTTCCAATGTGAAGAGCACTCATGTCAAATTGTCTGAATTTTTCATTTCATGGTAATCATAATTTCCAATCTAGGTCAATTGAAGAAACGCTCCCACTAAAGTCCTTTTATTCTCAGTTCTTCGCGGGAACAAACTGTCCAAACGCAGATTGAATCATCATGAGCTGGTTATTCGTGGTCCTAGACCTCCAAAGCCCCCCACTACACCTGAAGTAGCCAGTGAATTTGAGTCGGAGCATCCCTTCTTCAAAGTGGTGATACAGCAATATCATATGAAACAAATGGTAAGATCTGAAGCCTAGTCCATGACTGGCATATCTCGAGTTCAATTTCAATTGCTATAAATCATGCCTCGATATTGTGTTTTCCCAAGTTGATTTGGTTTGTATCGGAAACTTAGATGACATAATATATTTCTTAAAGTGTCCATGGAGAAACCTAATGATGGAGTAATGTGGAACCATAAAAAGATGAATAAGTAAAGACTGTAACTGGGTCGGGACTGTCCTTTACTGGGATGCCCCACAAGCTGCTCTATTCACTATCCAAGTGAAAGGATGGACCGTCACTTTAATGGTAAACTAACTGAAAATAGCTATTAATGGATAGTCACTTCTTTAATAATGCTTTTGATTGCAGGTTAAGATTGATAACTTTCATAAGCCCCTTAATGCTTGTTGATTAAAACTCTTGAACTAGCAATTATCGGCAAGAATATGCCTCATGTGCTTCTTCTTTTTCACGTGAGTGTATTCTTATGAGATGTCCTTTTAACTTACAGTGGTTTGTTCATGCATGTATGAATGTGCAGTATGTTCCAAATCAATTTTCCCAGCAACATATTCAAGAAAACAAGGAAATGGCGACTCTCAGGTTTTCAGATAGATTGTGGCCAGTGAAGCTCTTAAGCTATACGCATAATAAATACCAGGGGGTGTATTTGTCTGTTGGTTGGAAAGAATTTGCAAGAGAAACTCATCTGTGCGTGGGAAATATCTGTATGTTTGAACTCATTGATAGTGATGATGTTGTCTTTCAAGTCTCCGTTTTTAGTAGTGCTGGTAAGGATCTGATTCACATTGATTGAGATGAACATTTTCTATTTTATTCGGTAGTTGTGAATCATGAAAAGTATACTTTTTATGTTTCTGTTTTCTTCTTCTTTGCACTAGTCTCAATTTGATTTTCATGATGACAGTAATTTTCACACCAAATGACTATCAAATTTCTCATTGTTTTACTACAGGTGGGATAGAGAAATCTACATGCAGAGCGAGCCATTCTGAGCTGGATTTTCATGGTCCTGCACTATCAAGGCCTCTCACATTGCCCGAATTTGCTAGCAATATTGATTCGGAGCATCCCTTTTTCAAAAAGTGACCCCCCAAAGTTATTTCCATGGCCTGGTGAGATCTAAAGTTTAAATCATCACTCACATATCTCATATTCATTTTTCACTGTTTCATGTATTGGCTATTCAAAACATGCACATGTGCAGAGTGTTCCGGTTAAATTTGTCAAGCAACATCTTCACGAAAACAAACAAGTAGCAACTCTTTGGTATTCGGACAGATCGTGGCCAGTGAAGCTCATTAGGAGCCTTGGACAGGCCAGAGGTGCTCTGGCTCTGGCCTTCTCCACTGGTTGGTGTGCATTCGCAAGAGAAACTGATCTGCGTGCAGGAAATGTCTGCTTGTTTGAGCTCATCGATAGGGATGAGACAGTGTTCAAAGTCTCCATTCTAAGAGGTGCTGGTAATGACCTGATTCATGTTAATGGAGATGAGCATCGGAAGTATTACCTGAGGCCATTGCAGCATCGAAATGAAATCAGGGGTTCCTAATGATGCCTCCTTATATTAAGCAGCGCAGCAGCGAATCAATCAAAGGCACTCTTTCCTGCTTTTTGTTCTCCTTTCTTCCTTTTTGTGCTAGTTTCAATTCTATGACTACCTTGCTTGGAAAGAACCTCCCAAATCAGTGAATCTTTATGGTTTTGCACAGCGGCTCAACCTGACCAGTGGATCTACAAGACAGTGAAGACATAATGCTCTTATGTATGTTCATGGAGTATTTCTCCCTTTATATGTTTTGTCCTTCAAATATTATGGCTTGTCCTCGTCCTCTTCGTTCCCGGAGAGAATATACGAAGCTGTTGCCGAGCAGGAGACTCCTCCTCCAAGTCGTAGCCCTCACTTCTTCAGGATCATATTCTTTGGGATTGTACTCTCTGACAAGCTAATTTGCCAGGTTAGGAGTTTTGATCAACACCCTTGAGAGGTTCCTGAAAGTCATTGATCTCAATTAAGCAGCAATCCAAAGCATTTTCTTTTAGAAGTGACATGCCATTTAGTTTTCCATACTATTCAAAATCAACTTTGGGAAAAAGCACAACACCGAAGCGTCAATCTGGTCAGCATGTAAGTATTTCTAATGTTCAAATTAGTGGCGGAAAATATCACTAAGAATTTTGTTTTACACTGACGGTAAATGGTCTATTTTTTATTATTTTTTCTTTGATGGTACAAGAGGCAAAAGCCTGAAAAGTATAGTGGTTGGAAATGGCGAAAATTTTGTATACATGATCTAATTCTACATGCCACGATTTATATGCCAAAGTAGCCTAGCAATGCAACTCCGGATTTTATAAGGATTTGCACAAGCAATTAACCTACGTTCTCTTGGACTTTCAACTTTAAACTTACAACTTTAAACTCCTTGCGAGAATGGTGTTTGGTGCACTCCGGCAAAATAAAATCGAAATGACATTATGTTGGAAATTTAAGTAAGACCAATCTGAACACAATGGGGATCATCATGGATGGGTCGTAACATGTACATATGAATGTAACCTATAAACAATGAGACGAAGGGCAAATAAGAGACTAAATATAAAAAAAGTTGTTGAAACAGCTTATCATCAAGAAAATAGGTGATAGTTGGATATGAAGAGACATAATGTTTGATCATGAAAAGTGATAATAATGGGGATAAGGGACATATTCTCAAGAGATGTATTGATTGGCTATACTTAAATACGACCAAATCATACATTATTCAATAATCCTGTTCAAGAATAGTAGCATTCTCTTCTTCATATTATTCCCTACTATTATTTTCTTTTTTCACATACAAGTTTGATAATATATTCAAGGTGAAATTTCAAGAGAGAAATTGAGTAATTCTTGAACTCAATTTTTTTTATAGCTTTACTGTATATATTGGAGGTATATTTATTTTAAATCAGTAGCAACAATAGGAGCAAATAATACCTTAAAGACAGTCATTTTTATCACGCATCAAAGGACTATATAAACTACTGATCTATCTTCAGAATGAAGTTCCCAACAAGAGCATGATGGTGAATGAATGAAACTGTGTAATGGAAACTGAGTTAACACAAAAGACTGAGGTTGGTGGGAATTAATTTATAACAAAAGAACCTGATTATTCGGCCAACGAGTTAACAAAGGATAAATCGAAAACAAAAACCAAGGACAGGCATGCTGGCTTTGTTTTGTCGTTGACATACTAGGAAGGCATGACGTTAGAACTCAGTGAAATTATAAGACACGATCGGGGTATTGTGGAAAATCAATCATCTCATACCTGGGACGACCAAATGATGGAAGGTTTTCCTTGATGGCTTGCGGTTTCGCTCTTCTTGAATCCACGAAAGAGAACATGCTTCCGATGCTCTCCTCAAAACTCTCTCTCTATCAGTACGAGCATATGCTCGGATGAGTTCTCGGGTTATGGTGACTTGAGAGAGATGATAAGTATGAGAACGTAAGAGAACCCTTGTTCTATGTCTAACGTATTTTGCTGAAATTCTTGTCGTGACTTTCCCAGAGGTGAATTATCGAGGAAAAGGTTAATTAATTACTAAGCAAACAAGGGTCTCCCAAATCCATATTAGTCGCAACTTTGGGATTTTAATTTAATCAATTAAACATGCAAATCAATTTATTTTGGAGTTGCTACTAATCTATTAGGGATAAATTGCAAATCCGAGTACAATGTAGGAGAACATTTCACTTATGCGAATGAGAGATTTCATGAATAAGAGGGCTTAGTTGTGCTAGATAAATCTAGCACCATCTCAGTACTTTTCTCTTTATTTCAAAATGTTTGGCAAGTAGTCTGATCAATTTAATCCTAAATTAGTAATCATGAGGGTGTGCAAACACTAATTTAGCACTCAATAAATTACAACAAGAAATAAATCACTAGAATATGATAAATAAAAAAAAAGACACTCGGATCCCTAGAGTGTCAAAAGTTGGCACAAAGGGACTCTTAGGGTGCGCATGACAAAATTTCTGGAACAGAAATTGATTTCTAGCCAGAAATTGATTTAAGTTAAAATTTTAGCTTCTGATTTATTCTTCAAATTTGGAATATAAATCTATTCCAAAAATAGAAAAATCAAATTGCATTACCAATTATATTCCAAACCTGTTCCAAGGAACAGAGAAATAGATAAATAGAAAAATATAAGTTTTATCATGTGTACCTTTAAATACCAAAAGTTACGAAAGTGACACTTAAATGTTAAAATTGGAGCAAAATGAATCACTTAAGTGCCATCGGTGGAAAAATCCAACTAAAATGCTGATGTGATAATTTTCCGGCAAGTTGCATACAAAACGACGTTGCTTTGTATGTTAATCTGGCCAAATAGTGGCAAAACAACGTCATTTTGGTATAATTCGAAGTTTAATATAATAATTAATTAAATTAAATTTTTAATTAATTAATTTTTAAAAAAAGAGGAGCGAGGCAGCCGGTGGTTGAGGGCTCAACCCTCGCTACCTTTGTCACCGCCTCTCCTTCATTCCCGAGGAGGTGGGGGAGTGTCGGCCGGGGCCACCAAGCCCAGGCCAAGGGTCGGCGGCCCCAACCAACCAACAGCGAGGACTTGTGTGCCCTCACCCGGCCGACCCAAGGACCGCCACCTGTTGGGGGTCGCCCCAGCCTCCTCTGCCTTTGCCGGGCCAAACCCTACCACCCGTGGTGACCACCGACCGGAGGGATTTACTTGCGAGGAGTGTAGGACGAGCAACGCCGTGAATGATTGAGTTGTCAGACAACCTTGACCACTAGAGATGGGTGGCGGCAAGGCAGATAGGCAATGGAGGTGGTGGTGAATTGGATTTGTGGAGTGAAGGGCAGAGTAAATCATGGCATTTTGAGGGTGCGTTTATGTCTTTATAACAGCTACCGAGTTAGGTTCATTTTTAAGGGATTAATAAATGGATTTTATATGGGTACAGATTAAACTCATTTAACACTCATATATTTTAGTCTCTTTATTTTAAAAATCAATTATAGGTACTTTGAGAAATAAAACTTGACCCATTAATGACCATTTAAGCAAGTATGGAAGAAAGGGGTGCATGGTAACGTTCCTGTTCTTTTTTTGTTCCAGGGAACAGAAATAAAAAAATAAAATGTTTTATTAGGGGGAAAGTTTTGAACAAAAGAACGCGTTTGGTAATGTTTGTTCGGGAATAAAAAATGAATAGAAACACGTTTGGTAAATTTTATTCTTTTTTTGTTTCTTTTAATTTTTTAATATTTTTATTTTATTTTTCCTTTCTTTTTTATTTTTTCTTCTTTCGCGACAGCCTTGCCCAGCCACGGCGAGGCTCACCGGGGCCAACGACGCTTCGGTGAGGTCGCCGACCCTCGATGGCGTCGCCGGCCCTCGACGGCCGGTCGCTGGCCATGGCCGAGGCCAGCGATCGGCCAAAAAAAAAAGAAGAAGAAAAGAAGAAGAAAAGAGAAGAGAGAGAAGAAGAAGTGTTTTTTCAAAATCATTTCTGGAACAAGAAGTAAGTTTTTTTGGTTTCTTTTTTTTGTTTCAATTTTGTTCCAAAAAAGAAATAAAAAAGGAATAGAAATGCAACCAAAAGTGATTTTTTTTTTTTTTTGTTCCCATAAACCAAAAAATATAAAAAAAGTGTTCAGAACATGAACAAGGAGTAGTGTCTCCATGCAGGCCTAAATGGTTGTACCTCTGCATCCGCGTTACGAGAGGCTAGTGTCTGATTAACACTTCCCATGAATCTTTGCCTTGATCACCGAGCCATCTGATTTTGCCAGGACGATGGCCTCAAGAACGAAGGCTCCGCGCTCCTGTAGTTGAAGTTGAAACCCCCCAAACCATCTTCATCTTCTTCTTCTGTGAGGCGTCAGGGGACACTGCTGTCTATGGCTTCTCGCAACGGTCGTCGTCGTCGCCGGAGAGAAGATGGAGCTGTCGAGCGGGAGGTCGCGACTGGCCCTCGTCTTGGGAGCCGTTGCTTCTTCAAGATCATACTCTCCAACGCGCTGGAATCTGGAAAGCTTGTGAGTTGATCACATCTTCATCAGTGTTTTAAGAGTTTCTCGCCCTCGGTGCCGTGTACCCGTCAGCCTGGAAAAACTGGTTTGTGGGTTCGGTTTGGAGTGAACTTTTCGCTTCCAGCTTAAAAAAGAACAAGAGGGTATTGTCTAACATGGCCTGTTTATCGAACAAAATTTCTCCTTTTTGCATGCTTCGATGATATGAATGTCTTCATCGGATGTGCGACCGGTTGTCCTGAATCGTGGTGATGGTGGGCCTCAAATAATATTGGAGGTATATTTGTTTTAAATTAGTAGCAACAATAGGAACAAATAATACTTTAAAGATAGTCATCTTTATCACGCATCAAAGGACTATATATGAGCTTCAAAATGAGAAAGTAATTGATTCTGACGTGGAGACGCCGGATTCATTTGTTCGAGAGTCTAAATTATGGCATTTTCGTTTGAAGCACATTGGTGGGAAAAGCCTGAAGGTTTTGAGTGAAATGAATCTACTATGTGATTATGTCCTAAAGAACTAAATGTGTGCAAGTGTTGTGACTTAGGAAATGACCAAAAGTGTAGTTCAATATGACTAAAGAAATCACAGAAATTGCAGAGTCGATTCACTTGGATTTTCATAGACTATCACAATTTTCTTCAAGGAAGAGTGACGGATCAATTCTAATAGTCATGGATGACTATTCGAAGAAGACATGGATGTTTGTACAGAGGCACAAGTTTGATGTTGTTATGAGAATTAGGTAGTTAAGAGTTTTAATAAAAAAGGCGACCAGTAAGATGATGAAGTATGTGTAGATTGACAGTAGTATGGACTTTTGCTAAGGAACTATTAAATGAATTTTATATGAAAGAATGCCTCGTGAGCATCACATTAGTGCTAGTGAACCACAACAGGTTATAGAGTTGATGAATAGAAAATTACTAGAGACACCCATGAAATGCTCTCTAGTATTGGTATGATTAGAAGATTCCTGACAAATGTGTTTAGTACAACAAATTACCTAGTGAATAGATCCACATAGAATGTGATTAATGGTTTGGTGTCACGCCCCAAACCTCAAGCGCGTGTTGCCCATCCCTCGGTGGTCGATAAAACTTGCGACGTCTCAGGACGTGTCACCGACCCATTCATTTTAATACACACGCGGAAACGAAACAAAACCCTTGACAACAACCAACACGGGATAGAAAAGCAGGAAACATATTCATAGTCAAAACACTTTTATTTACACCCCGGTTTATATACAATGTTAGACTATAGACAAAAGTCTACTCAACAGAAAAGCCTACAAGTCCTCTAGGCACTCGAATCCCCAACTGAAAACTTCGAGGTCTCCTAGGGACTTGAGTCTAGCACTGCACCACCAGGAGGGTCAGTTGTACCCTTGTCATGAGCGACGTTTATCATCGAAGCTAGGACCTCACAATTCTACGGGGGACCCTCTCTATGTCCATTGAGCCTACGACGATACCACGCTCTAAATCGATGGGGTACTCTCTGAGGTAGGCCCGCATCGACCCAGACAGTGGTTGTCACGAGTTCATAGACCCAGACCTCGTGGGCCCTAGGAACAGGATTATTAGTAACCTGCTTGGTAACCCTCTTAAGCTAACCAAAACGTTCCGGAGGAACCACCATTTAAGGACCTGAAAAGATTGAGCCCACGACGAGGTGAGACAATAATGCAAGCTTAGGGTAGGCTTTTTCAAACAGTAGGATTGGGAGAGTGACTTGCACACGGGAAACAGGACAAACAATACAGGCTGCATCAGATAATGTCTCAACAAGTTCACTGCCTAAACTCCGACTAGGAATGAAATATGCTTAAAGGCAGTCTATGCACACACAAAACAGAGGACTTACCTTGCCTCGGTTCCTTTCTACACGTTAGTACAATTCATATACTCAATCAATCGATTCAATTCAAACTATTGATTAATCGATCCATCCAAATCAATCCATTCAATTCAATACAATCAATACGATCTATACCGTCTATCAATTCAATCAATCGATCAATGCTCACACAAGTTGAGGTATATTTATGTTCACACTAGTTGATGTATATAATATAGCTCACCCAAGCTGATATAGTATATTGCTCTCACAAGCTGACGTATCATTGTTCTCACAAACTGACTGATCAATGCTCTCACAAGCTGACGTACAATAATGCTCGCACAAGCCGACGATTCAATGCTCTTACAAGCTGACGATTCAAATTGAACTAGAAAAATTGATATTCACACTTTTAAAATCCCATGATTCAATTTGGTCCTCAAAACCATTTTCAGTGTCAAAACCCGACACCCGAGATTTTTCAAATTAAATATCAAAATTTCACAATTTTGGAATAAATAACCAAAATCACAATTTTCACTCAATTTGCACAACATAGCATTCAATTGCAGAAACTAAGCATACCATTACAATCAGCACGAAATTCCGATCACCGACTATCTCGATATAATTTACAGAAAATAATAAATAATTAAATAAATACAAAAAAATCAAAAATACAATTAATTACCAAAAATACTAACTTAGGCCGGAAATGGTAAATAAGGCCCTACATGGTAACACTTCTCATTTCTGTTCCCGGAACATATTTTTTGTTTTTCTGTTTAGGAACAAAAAGAACGAAAACGCATTTGGTTGCGTTTTTGTTCTTTTTTTGTTTTTTTGTTCCTGGAACAAAATTGGAGCAAAAAAAACAAAAAAAAGTTGCTTCTCATTCCAAAAACAATTTTGAAGAAAAGCTTCTTCTCTCTCTTCTCTTTTCTTCTTCTTTTCTTCTTCTTTTTTTCTTCTTTTTTCTTTGGCCGGTCGCTGGCCTCGGCCATGGCCGGCGACCGGCCGTCGAGGGCCGGCGACACCGTCGAGGGTCGGTGACCTCGCCGGAGTGTCGCCGGCCCCCGGTTAGGCTGAGCCTCGCTCACGCCGGCGAACCTCGCCATGGCTAGGTGAGGCTGCCGGCCGAAAAAAGAAAAAATAAAAAAGAAAGGAAAAACTGAAAAATAAAAAAAAATGTTTAAAAAATTAAAAGAAACAAAAAAAGAATAAAATTTACCAAACGTGTTTCTATTCATTTTTATTAAGAACAAACGTTACCAAACGCGTTCTTTTGTTAAAAGATTATTCCGGAACATAAACACTTTTTTTATTTCGCTCGTTCCTGGAACAAAAAAGAAACGTAAACGTTACCATTCGCACCCTTAAACATCGAAACGAGCCTAGAAAATTTCCAAACCAATTCAGATAAATAGTACGATCTATTTAGTCCTTAATTACACCGTTCTAAACACCTAACATGTACAAACGAATAATTAAATCGCTAATCCATTCTAACTAACCACCTAAACCCTAATTAGCTTAAAATAATCAACCCCTAAGCATTATTAACTCCCCTAAGCAGAGTTTAGCTAGTAAGCTCACCAGTTTAACGTTCCAGTGAGTCCACGACGCGGAGACGAGTGATAAACGACCTTGTGGTGGCACCAAACAAGGCCCAGAAGAGGCCTAAAACGGGCCTCAAAGCCATAAAGCCCTTGATGGCTTCGGTTCTGGTTGCTGGGTCGAGAGAGCTGTCGCGGGCTCGGCTTGGGGTTGGAACGAGCAAGGCGGCGGACGAGCTGTTGCAGTGGGTGATTTGGATGGCGACGGTGGAGCTTCGATTGAGCTCTTACGGCGACAGAGGCTGCTGTGAGATTGCGAGGAGGCTTGGTGCAAGTGGACGGGCATGAGGACGGCCGGATGGCGTGCGTGGGCAGCGAGCGGCGGTCCTAGCGGCTCGGGGGTAGTTGACGGTGAAAGGGAGTGCTGCTCAGTCACTCTCTGGTTCTCTCAAGCTTTCCATGGCTCCAACAATGGATAAAGTGGGCCTTGAGAGGAAGAAGAAGCTGCTGAAGACTTGGAGGGTCCCCCTTGGCCTCAAAAGTCTTATATTCTATCCCTTTGTCCCTTGGCAAGGCCCCACCAGCCTTGGCTGTCTTCCTCTGCTAATTTGCAGCCCTCAAACTTCCCTAACAAGCCAACTAAGTGGTCCAAATGTTGCACATCAAGGGACCTACGAATTTTGGAACATTTTCCCCCAAATTGAACTAAATCCCCTCCAATTGAGCCTAAATCAGTCTCCATAAATTCAACCAAGGTGCCTACACTTAAATTCACATTTTTCTTCACCAATTGAACCAACTTGAATCCCAAAAACGTGACTAAAAATGGTCCTCTGATTTTTCCGATAAAAAACAGCCCTACTTTAAATTTTCGCTAAAAATCTCGATTTGCAGAAAAATCTTCGAAGGATGAGTTGACGTTCCTAAAATGAATCGTGACATGACAGAACTTTCAACTTCTGAAATCGGATTTAAATTCGCAACTAATTTCAATCTGGCACAATTTTAGCGTGATCTAACTTACTAGGTAGCTTTTAAGAATTTTTAGTGCAATTGACCCGTTGTCGATTATTTTCAAACCACATTGTGCATCTTCGACACATTAGCGACTCTCAGTTGTCATGAAAATCTCAAGATTTCACATAGGGTACTAAAACGACAGAAAAATCGGTCTAGTGTCAATTGACAAAAATTTTGCAATTAGGTGAAATCACCCATACACTAATCACATACCTTAATCAGATCGATCTATTTCCGATCTCTAATCGATTTTTAAGTACGTCGTAATGACCCTTGTAGACTAGTACGGTCAAGTAGTCGATTTTTGGTCGATTTCTCAAATCTATTGCGTTAAAATCCCTTAACGGTTTCACCAAATAGACTAGATATCTCGTAAGTGATCAGCTCAGAGAATAGAACTACAGGCACGTTGATGAAAAGCCCGATTCATTCAATTGAAAACAGGACTGGAAATTTAGGATGTCATATTTGGACTCCCCAAAAAGTGTGGTCAAGTGACGTTGTTGATTATTTTATTATATTATAATATTTGGTTACTCGTGTAATGTTTGAGTAAGTGATGATATTCCTAGGCTATGTACAAGGTGAGCGGGGTTATCAATTGTGATGTTCGAAATTAAATTCATCTTTTGTCAATAGAGAAATTTCATTTGATGAGTTTCCAATATCTCTAAGTAGAAGTGATTGTAGCTGTGGTTATATTGATTTGAGCAGTGTTTAGTAGAGTTACAACCAGAAACTTTAAGGTGCCGGGTACTAGCATAGTAATCAACACAGATGGTACTTAGAGAAAAGCGGAGCATATAGAGCCAAGAGTTGTGTAACTACTAAATATAACAAGATGCGTATTTGATCTCCTAAGAAATATGGATGTGAGGATAGTTTTGCTTTATTTGTGGTTAAAGTGGTTGTATCGAAAAATCTTTATGGAGTAGCTAAAGGTGCAAGTGGGTTGGTGTTCTGATGAGATCAATGGCACTAGCCAAGTTCAAACGAGGCTTGGACTTAAAAAATATCTGTGGCAATTGAGTCCATAGAGGACTGTGAAAGACTAGCAAAGAAGTGTTCATATTTTTTGGAGAAGTTCAAATGCTCGTCAATTACCTCCCAAGTGTTACAAGGCCGTGAAATATTGTGTTAAGATTTTGTATATTTCTTTAATAAAATTGAGAGATTATTTCGTGAGTAATTATGGAGTTAAATAGAGTATAAGTCATTATAACTAATCGGGGATTGGGAAACCCTCGAATGTTGATTAACTCGAATGTAGTTATAACCTCGTCGTACCGTTAATTTATATTTATACCCTTTTCACCCAGACACTTTTTTCTTTTGGACGTTACGAGAGGCTCGTATCTGATCAACACTTCCCATGAATCTTTGCCTTGATCTCCGAGCCATCTGATTTTGCCAGGACGATGGCCTCAAGAACGAAGGCTCCGCTCTCCTGTAGTTGAAGTTGAAACCCCCCAAACCATCTTCATCTTCTTCTTCTGTGAGGCGTCAGGGGACACTGCTGTCTATGGCTTCTCGCAACGGTCGTCGTCGCCGTCGCCGGAGAGAAGATGGAGCTGTCGAGCGGGAGGTCGCGACCGGTCCTCGTCTTGGGAGCCGTTGCTTCTTCAAGATCATACTCTCCAACGCCCTTGAATCTGGAAAGCTTGTGAGTTGATCACATCTTCATCAGTGTTTTAAGAGTTTCTCGTGCTCTGTGCCGTGTACCCGTGGTTTGTGGGTTCGGTTTGGAATGAACTTTTCGCTTCCAGCTTAAAAAAGAACAAGAGGGTATTGTCTAACATGGCCTGTTTATCGAACAAAATTTCTCCTCTTTGCATGTTTCGATGATATGAATGTCTTCATCGGATGTGCGACCGGTTGTCCTGAACGGTGGTGATGGTTGGCCTCATGTCCTCTTGGCTGCTGCCATTTCTTCTGCTAAAGTTTGCTTTTTTGTATATTTGTTTTACGATTTGGGTCGAGATGGGTTTTCGGAATATAGTGAAATGTGCATGGTTCAGGTTTCCACACCATCCTTTGGACATTGCTTTTCGGAGAGTAATTTCTTGGATACACAGATTTAACTGACTAAAAATGATATGACAAAGTAATGGGCTTTTTCTAATGTGCCTTGCTTCCTTGGGCGGCAAAATTGTCGTGCGCGATCTCAGTCGTGGGAGAAAAGAAAATCGATGTCATCTGTTGTATGACAAAACGTCCTGGCCATGGGATCAAGATAAATTTATGTCAACTGTTTGATTTGGCACGGCAATTTCACTAATCTTAGTATAAACGAATTTTGGATTCTTGAGCTTTATGCTTGTCCGATGAAGCAACTGTAACTACAAATCAATCCACGACTATTCTGAAGTACAATTGTGGAAACTGATCATTCATCCATGTTGCAGAATTTAAAGTTTCTTAGTTTTCTTCCTATTCTCTGCACTTCAATTTAACTATGTTGAGTTATTATCTTGGGCCCCTTAACTTTAATTTTTTACATAATAGGGAATTCCAAAGAATTTCATGAGAAGATGTGGAAAGGGTCTCTCAAGCTCGGTGCTTCTTAAGGTTCCAGGCGGTTCAGCCTGGACTATAGGACTAGAAATGTGCAACAATGACTTGGTTTCGTTGTGGAAAGGTTGGCGGGAATTCATGGAGCATTACTCTATTGGTCATGGTCACCTCATAGTTTTCAAATATAAAGGGAACTCCACTTTTCATGTAATAATATTTGATAAGAGTGCTTCAGAGATAGATTATTCATCGAGCAGCAGCAAAATATTGTACTTTGGGAGTGAATTTCCCTCACCAAAATCAGAAGATGTCCTAGAAGCAGTAGATCTGCAGGATTCCACACCCTGTCAAAGAATGAGGGTTGAACCACATTTACCTTATTCTCAGCTAAGTCTGAGCTACCCACCACAAGGTTTGGAAGGTGCGACTCTTCATTTTTTAAGTCTCGTTTCTTCTTACATCACTCTCTTTTGTTAGTTGTTTTCCAAAAATACTAGTAAACTTTTTTATAAAAGTTTTTTCCTGAGCCAGTTTTTCATGGTCCTACACCTCTGAGGCCTCTCACTGCTCCTGAATTATCCAATGAGTTTTATTCAGAGAATCCCTTCTTCAAACTGGTGATAAATCAGGGTGGAAAAATGGTAAGATCTCGAGTTTCATCCACCGCTGGCATATCTCAAGTTCAATTAGGATTGCTTGCTAAATCTTGCCTCAGTATTGTGTTTTCCCAAGTTGATTTGGTCTGTAACTGATACAATATGACATGTTATTTCTCGGGGTATTTGTGGGGCATCCATTGATTGAATAATGGGAAACAGGGAAAAAGAAGAATTAAAATGTCAGGACTGTCCATTTACTTAGATATTCTGCATAAGCTGCTCTAATCACTATCCAAGTGAAAGGATGGACAGCACTTGAATGGAAAACTGTCTGTTAATGGACATTCACTTTTGGAGAATTCTTTAGATTGCAGGTTAAGATTGATGATGCTTTAGATTGCAGGTTAAGATCATTAAATTTTGTGAGCCTCTTAAAGTTGTTGACTGAAATTCCTGAAACTAGCAAATATCACCATGATTATTCTTCTTGTGTGCTTTTTCCTTAAAATTGTGTGCTGACTCGTTTGTACAAACATGTAAGTATGTGCAGAATATTCCTGTTGGATTTGCCAGGCAATATATTCAAGCAGACAGGGAAATTGCGACACTTAGGTTTTCAGACGGATCGTGGCTGGTGAAGCTTTTAAGAAATTTGCAGGATCACCAGGCATGCTTCTCTGCTGGTTGGACTGCATTTGCAAGAGAAAACTGTCTGCATGTAGGAGATGTCTGCATGTTTGAGCTCATTGACAGAGATGACGTTGTGTTCCAAGTCTCCATCTGCCGTAGTGCAGGTACAGACCCGATTCACATTGATTGAGATTAACATCAAAACTGTTACTCTAGGCCATACGCAGCGTCCATAGGAATTCAGGGTTCCTAATTATGCCTTCTTCATATGGTAGTAGCTAGTCAATGAAAAATAGACTCACGTTTTTTTGTTTCCTTCGTCTGCTAAAGTCGATTCTATAAGACCCCATTTGGAAAGAATCTCTCAAATTAGGGACTTTGGCAAGTTTTCTGGTGGCTCAAACCTGACCTTTATAACGGTAAAGTGTAGTGACATTGAACACCCTTGCCTTAAGCCAATAAGAAATAAATGCATTGGAAGTCTTAAAAGTTGTTATGAAAGTGCTGAGTCACAAAACTTCAAAAACTATAATCAAGTCATAAAACTTATCACAAAAGTATAATTAAGTCCTAAAACTTTCAAAAAAGTACAATCAATGGAAGGACTTGATTGGACTTATAAGTTTTTGTACTTGATTGCACTTTTTAAAAAAATTTAGGACTTAATTGCATTTTTTTTTTTGATAAGTTTTAGGACTTAATTGCAATTTTGAAAGTTTAAGGAAATTGCACTTTGGTTACAATTTGTAGGACTTTTAATGCACTTATCTCTAAGCCATGTACCAACTCTGAATTACAAGGTGCAACCCATGGTTTTACAAGCTCAATTTGAACTTATCAGATTCTTTTCATTTCTCTATTTGCATTCTTGAAGACTTTATAGGAAGTTTATTTGCTTAGGGGTGCATGTTGAAGTTTATTAGTTTCTTTTCATGTGGAGAGCATTCAGAATTTATTTCGTCAAATTACCTGAATCTTGATATGCATGACAGAACATTTGTCCAATCTATACTAAATCTTTTCGTAGTTAGTCAGTTAAAAAAATCTTCACACGAATGTCTGCTAAATTCCTCATTGTTTAACTGGGGAAAAAGGATATCTATTCTCCTGCCTTACCACTCGACCATGCTGCCAGGATGATAAGGTGTCATTCGAAATAGATTTAAAAAGTCGCCCACTGTGGAGCAGAGTAGCTTTACTATCTCTATTTGAGTTGATTCCTATCCCTAGCAGTTTTGGAACTAAACGGAACCTGGTCTTCTTGATATGTAGCTTGTATTGATGCTGACCCCAAAGAACCAGATGTGTCTCAAGCTCCGGCGGACTTGACAGATAGGATCCAACAGTCTACATGCAGGGTGAGCCATTCGGAGCTGGTTTTTCATGGTCCTACAGTTCCAAGGCTTCTTGCTTCTCCTGAATCAGCCTGCAAATTTGATTTGGAACATCCCTTTTTTAAAATGGTGATGCCGCGATCTTACTTGAATTGCCTGGTAAGTCTTGACCTTAATTCATCACCGGTATATCTAGAGTTCCGTTATGATTGCTATCACCTACAATGCCGTGATCACATTAGCTGTTGATGTTTACGAGAGTTTTTCTATGTTTATAGTATTCATGATATAATCCAATAGATTATTACATCAATAATCATTAGTAACACATATTAAAAAAGGATGTGGGCTAGCGATTTCTTTCATCCTTGAGCACTTACAAAAGGATAAATACATCTGTGGATATCTTCGACCTCAAATCGTTACCTTCTTGCTTTTTGCCCTCCAATTTATCCTTGGATTTCTCATGCCACTTGAACAATTTCATATTTTGGTTGTTCAAACATGTACATGGCCAGAGTATTCCGCGTGGATTCATCAAGCAACATATCCAGGAAAAGCCAAGAGCAACTCTTAGGTACTCAGACAGATCATGGTCAGTGAAGCTCATCAGGAGCAACAGACACCTCAAAGGGGCTTCTGATCTGTCCTTCTCTGCTGGTTGGCGTGCATTTGCAAGAGAAACTCATCTGCGTGCAGGAAATGTCTGCTTGTTTGAGCTAATTGATCGGGTTGATATTGTCTTCAAAGTCTCCATTTTGAGTGGTGCTAGTAAGGACTTGATATACGTTGTTGAAAATGAGTACTTGAAGTGTATGCCTCCCTTATTTGGTTGTGCTGCATAACTGACAAGTACACTTTCTTTTCTATGTTAATTTAAAATATAGTGATTTGTCTCCCTTATTTGGTTGTGCTGCATAACTGACGAGTACACTTTCTTTTCTATGTTAATTTAAAATATAGTGATTTGTCTCCTTATTTGGCTGTGCTGCATAACTGACGAGGACACTTTCTTTTCTATGTTAATTTAAAATATAGTGATTTGTCTCTTTCGATGTGAAGAGCACGAATAATATTTTCATTCAAATTGTCTGACTTTTTCATTTCATGGTAATCATAATTTCCAATCGATTTATATATCTTATTATTGTAGGTGGTCCTACACCTCCGAAGCCCTTCACTACTCCTGAATTAGCCAGTGCGTTTGAGTCAGAGCATCCCTTCTTCGAAGTGGTCATACAGCAATGGCATCAGAATAAATTGGTAAGAACTCAAGCCTAATCGACCGGTGGCATAATTCAAGTTCAATTACAATTGCTGTAAATCATGCCTTGATATTGTGTTTTCCCAAGTTGATTTGGTTTGTATTGGAAACTTAACGACGGATTATATTTCTCAAGTGTCCATGGGGAATCCTAATGATGGAGTAACATGGAACTAGGAAAAGATGAATAAGTAAAGACAGTATTTGGGTTGGGACTGTAATTGAATATTCCTCACATGCCACTCTATTCACTATCCAAGTGAAAGGATGGACAGGCACTTGAATGGTAAACTACCTGAAAATAGCTATTAACGGACAGTCCTTTCCTAAATAATGCTTTGGATTGCAGGTTAAGATCGGTGACTTTCATAAGCCCCTTAAGGCTGGTGATTAAAACTCTTGAACTACATCATGCGCTTTTTTCCTTGTTTTTCACGTGAGTGTATGTTTATGTGATGTCCTTTTAACATACAGTGGTTTGTTCCCACATGTATGAATGTGCAGTACGTTCCCCGTCAATTTGCCAAGCAACACATTCAAGAAAACAGGGAAATGGCGACTCTTAGGTTTTCAGACAGATCGTGGCTGGTGAAGCTCTTAAGCTATTCGCATGGAAACCTGATGTTCTTCTCTGCTGGTTGGCCTGCATTTGCAAGAGAAACTCATCTGTGTGTGGGAAATATCTGTGTGTTTGAGCTCATTGATAGGGATGATGTTGTATTCCAAGTCTCTATTTTCAGTAGTGCCGGTAAGGATCCAATTCACATTGATTGAGATGAACATAGGATGGGTTACTTTAAGCCATTTGTCGCATTAATATGAATTCAGCATTTCCAATTAGCCTCAAAAATGGACTTTTTCATGTTTCTGTTTTCTTCTTTTCTGCACTAGTCTCAATTCGATTTTCATGATGACAATGATTTTCAATCTATGCTGGATCTTTTCATAGCAAGTCAATTAAAGAGACATTCTCACCAATTCTATTAAATTTCTCATTGTTTTGCTGCAGGTGGGATAGAGAAATTGACATGCAGAGTCGGATGTTCTGAGCTGGATTTTCATGGTCCTACACTATCAAGGCCTCTCAGGTCTCCCGAATTTGCTAGCAATATTGATTCGGACCATCCCTTTTTCAAAAAGGTGACCCCGCAAAGTTATTTCCATGGCCTGGTAAGATCTAAAGCTTAAATCATCACTCACGTATCTCATATTCATTTTTGACCGTTTTCATGTATTGGCTATTAAAAACATGCACATGTGCAGAATGTTCCGGTTGGATTTTTCAAGCAACATCTTCAGGAAAACAAACAAATAGCGACTCTTCAGTATTTGGACAGATCGTGGCAAGTGAAGCTCATTAGGAGCCTTGGACAGGCCAGAGGTACTCCGGCTCTGGTCTTCTCCGCTGGTTGGCGTGCGTTGCAAGAGAAACTGATCTGCGTGCAGGAAATGTCTGTTTGTTTGAGCTCGTCGATAGGGATGAGACAGTGTTCAAAGTCTCCATTCTGAATGGCATTGGTAATGACCCAATTCATGGTAATCAAGATGAGCATCGGAAGTATTACCTGAGGCCGTTGCAGCATCGAGATGAAATCAGGGATTCCTAATGATGCCTCCTTATATTAAGCAGCGCAGCAGCGAATCAATCAAAGGCACTCTTTTCTGCTTTTTGTTCTCCTTTCTTCCTTTTTGTGCTAGTTTCAATTCTATGACTACCTTGCTTGGAAAGAACCTCCCAAATCAGTGAATCTTTATGGTTTTGCACAGCGGCTCAACCTGACCAGTGGATCTACAAGACAGTGAAGACATAATGCTCTGATGTATGTTCATGGAGAGAATATTATGGCTTGTCCTCGTCCTCTTCGTTCCCGGAGAGAATACAAAGTTGTTGCCGAGCAGGAGACTCCTCCAAGTAGTAGCCCTCGCTTCTTCAGGATCATATTATTTGGGATCGCACTCTCTAACAAGCTAATTTTCTAGGTTTGGAGTTTTGATCAACACCCTTGAGAGGTTCCTGAAGGTCATTGATCTCAATTAAGCAGCAATCCAAAGCATTTTCTTTTAGAAGTGACATGTCATTTAGTTTTCCATACAATTCAAAATCAACTTTGGGAAAAAGCACAACACCGAAGCTTTAATCTGGTCAGCACGTAAGTATTTCTAATGTTCAAATTGGTGGCGGAAAATATCACTAAGAATTTTGTTTTACACTGACGGTAAATGGTCTTTTTTTATTATTTTTTCTTTGATGGTACAAGAGGCAAAAGCCTGGAAAGAAGAGTGGTTGGAAATGGCGAAAATTTTGTATACATGATCTAATTCTACATGCCATGATCTATATGCCAAAATAAAGCCTAGCAATGCAACTCCGGATTTTATAAGGATTTGCACAAGCAATCAGCCTACGTTCTCTTGGACTTTCAACTTTGAACTTACAACTTTAAACTCCTTGCGAGAATGGCGTTCGGTGCACTCCGGCAAAGTAAAATCGAAATGACATTATGTTGGAAATTTAAGTAAGACCAATCTGAACACAATGGGGATCACCATGGATGTGTCGTAACATGTACATATATGAATGTAACCTATAAACAATGAGATGAAGGGTGAATAAGAGATTAAGGGTGTGTTTGAGAAGACTTTTGAGGAAAGTTCTTGAGAAAATGTAAAGGCCTTTGAGCTAAAAGGGTTTTTGGAAATGCAAATTGTGTTTGGTAAATCGTATTTGTAAAAGTCCATTGTAAAGTATATTTGAGCAAAATAGCGTTTGGACAAATTAACTTTGCAAAAAGACTTTTATTATTAAAAAAAAAGGAAAAAAATGAGAATTGGTTGGTTACCGCCGGCGAGGGCAAAGCGGTCCGTGAGGGACAGTGAGCGGTCCAGTCGAGGGGCAAAGCGGCCGGCGAGGGTCGCTGCGACCAGATCGCAACTAGATTGTCGCGACCAAATCGCGCGATCCCGATCGCACGATCTGGGTTGCCAAAGGTTGCGCGGCCCAGATCGGTTGCGGCGACCTCCGGTGACCTAGATCTGCGTGCGATTTGTGTCGCCGGAGATCACGCGGCCTAAATCTAGGTCGCGGCGACCTCCGGTGACCCGGATCCGCCGGGGTCGCGGTGTCGCCGGGGTTGCAGCGGTCGCGGCGACGCGACTCACAGGGGGTCGTTGAGGTCACGCGACTGGCCGCCAACGATTGCCGTGACGCACAAGCCTCTTGCCGACCTCTGTCCACCTCGTCGCCGGCCATGGGCAGCTCCGCGCAACTTCGTCGACCATCCTTAACGAAGAAGAAGATAAATAGTAACGATGACAAAACTGGAAAAACAAAATGTTAGTGAGGACATTTGTGGAAGAAATTTTTTTAACTTACTCTCCCTCAGCCTTCCGAGAAGGCCGAATGCCCAAGGCAGTCCCCAACTTGCCTTGGGCTTTCAGCCTTGGGAAGACTTGCCTTTGGCAAAGGCAAGTCAAAAAAAATTTGCCAAACACTGAATATTTGGCCCAAAGGCCTTTAGGGGGCTAAAGATCCTTGGCAAAGTGGTTGTCAAACGCAGCCTAAATATAAAAAGAGTTGTTGAAATAGCTTATTATCGTGAAAATATGTGATGGTTGGATATGAAGAGAAATGATGGTTGATCATGAAAAGTGATAATAATGGGGATAATGTACATATTCTTAAGAGATGTATTGATTGGCTATACGTAAATACAACCAAATCATACATTATTCAATACTCTTGTTCAAGAATAGTAGCATTCTCTTCTTCATATTATTCCCTACTATTATTTTCTTTTTTCACATACAAGTTTGATAATATATTCAAGGTGAAATTCCAAGAGAGAAATTAAATAATTCTTGAACTCTTTTTTTTTTTGGTAGCTGTAGTGTATATATTGGAGGTATATTTGTTTTAAATTAGTAGCAACAATAGGAACAAATAATACTTTAAAGACAATCATCTTTATCATGCATCAAAGGACTCTATATGAGCTTCAAAATGAGAAAGTAATTGATTTTGACGTGGAGACACCGGATTCATTTGTTCGAGAGTCTAAATTATGGCATTTTTGTTTGAAGCACATTGGTGGGAAAAGCCTAAAGGTTTTGAGTGAAATGAATCTACTATGTGATTATGTTCCTAAAGAACTAAATGTGTGCAAGTGTTGTGACTAAGGAAATGACCAAAAGTGTAGTTCAATATGACTAAAGAAATCACAGAAATTGCAGAGTCGATTCACTTGGATTTTCATAGACTGTCACAATTTTCTTCAAGGAAGAGTGACGGATCTATTCTAATAGTTATGGATGACTATTTGAAGAAGACATGGACGTTTGTACAGAGGCACAAGTTTGATGTTGTTATGAGAATTAGGTAGTTAAGAGTTTTAATCAAAAAGGCGACCGGTAAGATGATGAAGTATGTGTAGATTGACAGTAGTATGGACTTTTGCTAAGGAACTATTAAATGAATTTTATATGAAAGAAGGCCTTGCGAGGCATCGCATTAGTGCTAGTGAACCACAACAGACTGACCAAAAAAAAAAAACCATAACAGGTTATAGAGTTGATGAATATAAAATTACTAGAGACACCCATGAAATGCTCTCTAGTATTGGTATGATTATAAGATTCCTGACAGAAGTGTTTAGTACAACAAATTACCTAGTGAATAGATCCACATAGAATGTGATTAATGATTTGGTGTCACGCTCCGAACTTCAAGCGCGTGCTGCCCATCCCTCGGTGGTCGTTAAAACTTGCAACATCTCAGGACGTGTCACCGACCCATTTATTTTAATGCACATGCAGAAACGAAACAAAACCCCTGTTAACAACCAACACGGGATAGAAAAGCAGGAACCATATTCATAGTCAAAACACTTTTATTAACACCCCAGTTTATATACAATGCTAGACTATAGACAAAAGTCTACTCAACAGAAAAGCCTACAAGTCCTCTAGGCACTTGAGACCCCAATTGAAAACTTCGAGGTCTCCTAGGGACTCAAGTCCAGCACTACACCACCAGGAAGGTCAGCTGTACCCTCACCATGAGCGACGTTTATCACTGAAGCTAGGACCTCACAATTCTACGGGGGACCCTCTCTATGTCCATTGAGCCTACGACGATACCACGCTCTAAATCGATGGGGTACTCTCTGAAGTAGGCCTGCATCGACCCAAATAGTAGTTGTCATGAGTTCACAAACCCAGACCTCGTGGCCCCCAGGAACAGGATTATCAGTAACCTGCTTGGTGACCCTCTTAAGTTAACTAAAATGTTTCGGAGGAACCACTATTTAAGGACCTGAAAAGATTGAGTCCACGACGAGGTGAGACAATAATGCAAGCCTAGGGTAGGCTTTCTCAAACAATAGGATCGGGAAAGTAACTCGCACACGGGAAACAGGACGAACAATGCAAGATGCATCAGATAATGTCTCAACAAGTTCACCCCCTAAACTCCGACTATAAATAAAATATGCTTAAAGGTAGTCTATGCACACACAAAACAAAGAACTTACCTTGCCTCAGTTCTTTTCTACACGTTAGTACAATTCATATACTTAATCAATCGATTCAATTCAAACTATCGATTAATCAATCCATCCAAATCAATCAATTCAATTCAATACAATCAATACGATCTATACCATCTATCAATTCAATCAATCGATCACTGCTCTCACAAGTTGAGGTATATTTATGCTCACACTAGCTGATGTATGTAATATAGCTCACTCAAGCTGATATAGTATATTGCTCTCACAAGCTGACGTATCATTGTTCTCACAAGCTGACTGATCAATGCTCTCACAAGCTGACGTACAATAATGCTCGCACAAGCCGACGATTCAATGCTCTTACAAGATGACGATTCAAATTGAACCAGAAAAATTGATATTCACATTTTTAAAATCCCATGATTCAATTTGGTCCTCAAAACCATTTTCGGTGTCAAAATCCGACACCCAGGATTTTCAAATTAAATATCAAAATTTCACAATTTTAGAATAAATAACCAAAATCACCATTTTCACTCAATTTGCACAAAATAGCATTCAATTACAGAAACTAAGCACACTATTGCAATCAGCACGAAATTCCGGTCACCAACTATCTCGATATAATTTCCAAAAAAAATAAATAATTAAATAAATACAAAAAATAATAAAAAATACAATTAATTACCAAAAATACTAACTTAGGCCGGAAATGGGAAATAAGGCCCCGCATGGTAACACTTCTCATTTCTATTCCCGGAACAGATTTTTTGTTTTTCTGTTTTAAGGGAACAAAAAAAGAATAAACGCGCGTTTGCGTTTTTGTTCTTTTTTTGTTTTTTTGTTCCGGAACAAAATTGGAGCAAAAAAAAGAAATACAAAAAAGTTTCTCGTTAAAAACAATTTTGAAGAAACGCTTCTTCTCTCTTTCTTTTCTTTCTTCTTTTCTTTTTCTTTTTTCTTCTTTTTTTCTTCTTTTTTCTTTGGCCGGTCGCTAGCCTCGGCCATGGCCGGTGACCGGCCGTCGAGGGCCGGCGACACCGTCGAGGGTCGGCGACCTCGCCGAAGCGTCGCCGGCCCCCGGTGAGGCCGAGCCTCGCTTGCGCCAGCCCACGGCGAGCCTCGCCCAACCACGGCGAGCCTCGCCATGGCCGGGTGAGGCCTGTCGGCCCCGTCGGTCGGCCGTCGCCGGAGGCCGGGACCGGCCGAAAAATAAAAAATAAAAAAGAAAGGAAAAACTGAAAAATAAAATAAAAATGTTTAAAAAATTAAAAGAAACAAAAAAAGAATAAAATTTACCAAACGTGTTTCTATTCATTTTTTATTCCCGGAACAAACGTTACCAAACGCGTTCTTTTGTTAAAAGATTATTCCCCGGAACATAAACACTTTTTTTTATTTCTGTTCCCTGGAACAAAAAAAGAACAGAAACGTTACCATTCGCACCCTTAAACATCGAAACGAGCCTAGAAAATTTCCAAACCAATTCAGATAAATAGTACGATCTATTTAGTCCTTAATTACACCGTTCTAAACACCTAACATGTACAAATGAATAATTAAATCGCTAATCCATTATAACTAACCACCTAAACCCTAATTAGCTTAAAATAATCAACCCATAAGCATTATTAACTCCCCTAAGCGGAGTTTAGCTAGTAAACTCACCAGTTTAGCGTTCCAGTGAGTCCATGACGACGGCGACACGGAGACGAACGATAAACGACCTTACGGCAGCACCAAACAAGGCCCAGAAAAGGCCTAAAACGGGCCTCAAAGCCATAAAGCCCTTGCTGGCTTCGGTTCTAGTTGCTAGGTCGAGAGAGCTGGCGCGGGCTCGGCTTGGGGTTGGAACAAGCAAGGCGGTGGACGAGCGGTTGCAGCGGGTGATTTGGACGGCAACGGTGGAGCTTTGGTTGAGCTCCTACGGCAACCGAGGCTGCTGCGAGATGGCGAGGAGGCTTGGTGCAAGCGGACGGGCATGAGGACGGCCGGACGGCATGCGTGGGCAGCGAGCGGCGGTCCTGACGACTCGGGGGCGGTTGACGATGAAAGGGGGTGCTGCTCAGTCACTCTCTGGTTCTCTCAAGCTTTCCAAGGCTCCAACAATGGATAAAGTGCGCCTTGAGAGGAAGAAGAAGTTGTTGAAGACTTGGAGGGTCCTCCTTGGTCTCAAAAGTCTTCTATTCTATCCCTTTGTCCCTTGGCAAGGCCCCACCAGCCTTGGCTGTCTTCCTTTGCCAATTTGCAGCCCTCAAACTTCCCTAACAAGCCAACTAAGTGGTCCAAATGTTGCACACCAAGGGACCTACGACTTTTGGAACATTTTCCCCCAAATTGAACTAAATCCCCTCCAATTGAGCCTAAATCAGTCTCCATAAATTCAACCAAGGTGCCCACACTTAAATTCATATTTTTCTTCATCAATTGAACCAACTTGAATCCAAAAAACGTGACTAAAAATGGTCCTCTAATTTCTGATAAAAAACAGCCCTATTTTGAATTTTCGCCAAAAATCTCGATTTGTAGAAAAATCTTCAGAAGATGAGTCGACGTTCTTAAAATGAATCGTGACATGACATAACTTTCAACTTTTGAAATCGGATTTAAATTCGCGGCTAATTTCAATCTGGCACGATTTTAGGGTGACCTAACTTATTGGGTAGCTTTTAAGAATTTTTAGTGTAATTGACCCATTGTCGATTATTTTCGAACCACATTGTGCATCTTCGACACATTGGCGACTCTCAGTTGTTGTGAAAATCTCGAAATTTCACATAGGGTACTAAAACGACAGAAAAATCGGTCTAGTGTCAATTGATGAAAATTTTGCAATTAGGTTCATTCACCCATACACTAATCACATACCTCAATCGGAACAATCTATCGCCGGTCTTTAATCGATTTTTAAGTACGTCATAATGACCCTTGCAGACTAGTATGGTTAAGCAGTCGATTTTTGGTCGATTTCTCAAATCTATTGCGTTAAAATCCATTAACGGGTTCACCAAATAAACTAGTTATCTCGTAAGTGATCAGTTCAGAGAATAGAACTACAGGCACGTTGATGAAAAGCGCGATTCATTCAATTGAAAACAGAACTGGAAATTTAGGATGTCACATTTGGACTCCCCAAAAAGTGTGGTCAAGTGACGTTGATTATTTTATTATATTATAATATTCGGTTACTCGTGTAATGTTTGAGTAAGTGATGATATTCCTAGGCTATGTACAAGGTGAGTGGGGCTATCAATTGTGATGTTCGAAATTAAATTCATCTTTTGTCAATAGAGAAATTTCACTTGATGAGTTTCCAATATCTCTAAGTAGAAGTGATTGTGGCGGTGTTTATATTGATTTGAGCAGTGTTTAGTAGAGTTACAACTAGAAACTTTTAAGGTGCCAGGTACTAGCATAGTAATCAACACAGATGGTACTTAGAGAAAAGCAGAGCATATAGAGCCAAGAGTTGTGTAACTACTAAATATAACAAGATGCGTATTTGATCTCTTAAGAAATATGAATGCAAGGATAGTTTTGTTTTATTTGTGGTTAAAGTGATTGTATCGAAAAATCTTTATGGAGTAGCTAAAGGTGCAAGTGGGTTGGTATTCTGATGAGAACAACGGCACTAGCGAAGTTCAAACGAGGCTTAGACTTAAAAAATGTCTATGGCAGTTGAGTCCACGAAGGACTGTGGAAGACTAGCAAAGAAGTGTTCATATTTTTTGGAGAAGTTCAAATGCTCGTCAATTACCTCCCAAGTGTTACAAGGCCGTGAAATATTGTTTTAAGATTTTGTATATTTTTTAATAAAATTGAAAGATTATTTCGTGAGTAATTATGAAGTTAAATAGAGTATGAGTCATTATAACTAATTGGGGATTGAGAACGTTTGATTAACTCGAATGTAGTTATAACCTCGTCGTACCGTTAATTTATATTTATACCCTTTTCACCCAGACACCTTTTTCTTTTGGGTCGAAGATCCCCTGACATTTTGCCTCCACGTTACGACGTATCTGATCAACACTTCCCATGAATCTTTGCCTTGATCTCCGAGCCATCTGATTTTGCCAGGACGATGGCCTCAAGAACGAAGGCTCCGCGCTCCTGTAGTTGAAGTTGAAACCCCCCAAACCATCTTCATCTTCTTCTTCTGTGAGGCGTCAGGGGACACTGCTGTCTATGGCTTCTCGCAACGGTCGTCGTCGTCGCCGGAGAGAAGATGGAGCTGTCGAGCGGGAGGTCGCGACCGGTCCTAGTCTTGGGAACCGTTGCTTCTTCAAGATCATACTCTCCAACGCCCTTGAATCTGGAAAGCTTGTGAGTTGATCACATCTTCATCAGTGTTTTAAGAGTTTCTCGTGCTCTGTGCCGTGTACCCGTGGTTTGTGGGTTCGGTTTGGCATGAACTTTTCGCTTCCAGCTTAAAAAAGAACAAGAGGGTATTGGCTAACATGGCCTGTTTATCAAACAAAATTTCTCCTTTTTGTATGCTTCGATGATATGAATGTCTTCATCGGATGTGCGACCGGTTGTCCTGAATCGTGGTGATGGTCGGCCTCATGTCCTCTTGGCTGCTGCCATTTTTCTGCTAAAGTTTGCTTTTTTGTATATTTGTTTTACGATTTGGGTCGAAATGGGTTTTCGGAATATAGTGAAATGTGCATGGTTCAGGTTTCCACAACATTCTTTGGACATTGCTATTCGGAGAGTAATTTCTTGGATACACAGATTTAACTGACCAAAAATGATATGACAAAGTAATGGGCTTTTTCTAATGTGCCTTGCTTCCTTGGGCAGCAAAATTGTCGTGCGCGATCTCAGTCGTGGGAGAAAAGAAAATCGATGTCAGCTGTTGTATGACAAAACGTCCTGGCCATGGGATCAAGATAAATTTATGTCAACTGTTTGATTTGGCACGGCAATTTCACTAATCTTAGTATAAACGAATTTTGGATTCTTGAGCTTTATGCTTGTCCGATGAAGCAACTGTAACTACAAATCAATCCACGACTATTCTGAAGTACAATTGTGGAAACTGATCATTCATCCATGTTGCAGAATTTAAAGTTTCTTAGTTTTCTTCCTATTCTCTGCACTTCAATTTGACTATGTTGAGTTATTATCTTGGACCTTTAACTTTAATTTTTTACATAATAGGGAATTCCAAAGAATTTCTTGAGAAGATGTGGAAAGGATCTCTCAAACTCGGTGCTTCTTAAGGTTCCAGGCGGTTCAGCCTGGACTATTGAACTAGAAAAGTGTAACAATGACTTGGTTTCGTTGTGGAAAGGTTGGCGGGAATTCATGGAGCATTACTCTATTGGTCTTGGTCACCTCATAGTTTTCAAATATAAAGGGAACTCCACTTTTCATGTAATAATATTCGATAAGAGTGCTTCAGAGATAGATTATTCATCAAGCAGCAGCAAAATATCGTACCTTGGGAGCAAATTACCCTCACCAAAATCAGAAGATGTCCTAGGGGCAGAAGATCTGCAGGATTCCAGACCCCATCGAAGAATGAGAATTGAACCACATTTACCTTATTCTCAGCTAAGTCCGAGCTACCCACCACGAGGTTTGGAAGGTGTGACTCTTCATTTTTTAAGTCACGTTTCTTCTTACATCACTCTCTTTTGTTAGTTGTTTTCCAAAAATACTAGAAAATTTTTTTATAAAAGTTTTTTCCTGAGCCAGTTTTTCATGGTCATACACTTCTGAGGCCTCTCACTGCTCCTGAATTATCCAATAATTTTTATTCAGAGAATCCCTTCTTCAAACGGGTGATAAATCAGGGTGGAAAAATGGTAAGATCTCGAGTTTCATCCACCACTGGCATATCTCAAGTTCAATTAGGATTGCTTGCTAAATCTTGCCTCAGTGTTGTGTTTTTCCAAGCTGATTTGGTCTGTAACTGATACAATATGACATGTTATTTCTCGAGGTATTTGTGGGGCATCCATTGATTGAATAATGGGAAACAGTGAAAAAGAAGAATTAAAATGCCAGGACTGTCCATTCACTTAGATATTCTGCATAAGCTGCTCTAATCACTATCCAAGTGAAAGGATGGACAGCACTTGAATGGAAAACTGTCTGTTAATGGACATTCACTTTTGGAGAACTCTTTAGATTGCAGGTTAAGATTGATGATGCTTTAGATTGCAGGTTAAGATCATTAAATTTTGTGAGCCTCTTAAAGTTGTTGACTGAAACTCCTGAAACTAGCAAATATCACCATGATTATTCTTCTTGTGTGCTTTTTCCTTAAAATTGTGTGCTGACTCGTTTGTACAAACATGTACATATGTGCAGAATATTCCTGTTGGATTTGCCAGGCAATATATTCAAGAAAACAGGGAAATGGCGATGCTTAGGTATTCAGACGGATCGTGGCTGGTGAAGCTTTTAAGAACTTTGCGGGATCACCAGGCATGCTTCTCTGCTGGTTGGACTGCATTTGCAAGAGAAAACTGTCTGCGCGTAGGAGATGTCTGCATGTTTGAGCTCATTGATAGGGATGACGTTGTGTTCCAAGTCTCCATCTGCCGTAGTGCTGGTACAGATTAACATCAAAACTGTTACTCTAGGCCATATGCAGCGTCCATAGGAATTCAGGGTTCCTAATTATGCCTTCTTCATATGGTAGTAGCTAGTCAATGAAAAGTAGACTCACGTTTTTTTGTTTCCTTCGTCTGCTATAGTCGATTCTATAAGACCCCATTTGGAAAGAATCTCTCAAATTAGGGACTACCTTGCTCGCAAAGAACCTCTCATCTTTACGGTTTGGTACATCTGCAAGAGTAAAGATATCACTTTCTGATGTAAGTTCATGGAGTATCTCTCTTTATATATGTTTTATTTTTCAATACTATGGCTCTTCTTTGTCCTCGTCCTTGTCGTTGCCCAGAGAATGACAAAATAATAGGAATTAATCGAGTAAAAACCGAAAAAAAAAAAAAAAATCTCCAATGAATTTGTTCTTGAGTAATATTCAAATTATTGGCGGAAAATATCACTGTAAAAATGGTCTATTTCTCGTTCTTTCTTCTTTGGTGGTACGAGAGGCAAAAGCCTGTTATGTAGGGTGCTTGGCAATGGCGAAAATCTTCTTTACATTCGGTTAGCTATGGACCCAGTGGATCTTAACGATTGGTGTGTTGCGGAATTACTTGCTTGTGCTAAGTCCATTGAGCCGAGTCTATGTCAGTGCTGAAATCATGTGACGTAATCCATACTTGAAACCAATTTAATGCCATGATCTATGTGCCGAAATAGGCCTAGCGATGTGCTCTGGATTTCGTAAGGATTTGCACAAGCAATGAACCTACGTTCTTTCAACCTTAAACTCCCGGAAAGATGAAGAAATCAAAATGACATAGCGATGGAAATTTAAGCAGAAATGTAGCCTATAAACAACTAGAGCAAGAGCGGATTGATGGCTAAATGTACAAGAACTCTATGCTCAAAAGAACCTGATCATTATATATCGAAAACAAAAACCAAGGATAGGCATGCTGGCTTTGGCTTTGTCGTTGACGTGCTAGGAAGACATCACGTTTAAGCATCGTGGAAAATCAATCATTTCATAAATCGGACGAGCAAACGATGGAAGGTTTTCGTCGGTGGCTTGCGGTTTCGCTCTTCTTGAATCCACGAAAGAGAACAGGCTTCCGATACTCTCCTAACAAATTCTCTCTCTGAGCACGAGAACGTGAGAGAATCCTTCTTCTCGGTCTAACATATTCTTCTGCAACTCTTGTCCTGACCTTTCCCAGAGATAAATTACCGAGAGAAATTTAATGGACTCCTAAGCAAACACTTAGTGCGGACTCTACCGGTCGGACTCTTCCAAACCGGTATCAATCGAAACTTTAGAGTTTTAATTTAATCAATTAAACATGCAAATCATTTCATTTTGGAGCCATCGCTGATTTATTACAGATTGATTAGAAACATAAGTAAAATGTGGAAAAATATTTTACTTCTATAGAGTAGGGATTTCGTGGTTATAGCTTGGTTACCCTGAATAAATCTAACACCCTTTTGTTACATTTTCTCTTTATTTAAAAAATGTTTGGCAAGCGGCCTTAATTGATTTTAATCCTAAATCATTAAGATGTGATGAGTAATCATGCGGGTACGTAAACAATAATTTAGCACTCAATAAATCAAAGCAATAAATAAATCGCTAGAAAAGGATAGAGAACCGTGATGCGTTACGCAAAGCAAAAGCGAAGCTTCATCATCCAATGCACCATGTGTTCTGTAAAATATTAACTAAAGACCAAACAAGCATGCATGCAGCATGCCCTAAAACATGACTTCTAAATGCAAAGTCTACTAGCTTTTTTCTAGTTATTTTCATTTTATAAAAGCTAAACTATACCCAATGCGTAAGATGCAATCATTAGTTAAATCTATTTATGTGATGTGACTTCAATTACGACACAAATAATATTTTTGTTGGGGCCGAACACTATTAATAAATTAAGCTACTCACTAAATGACATGCAATTTGTGACATGCACATTATAGAATTGGCTAATTCTGTATATCTTATGTATGCAATATTTTTTAGATTTTCTTTATGAATTAAAATAGGAGATTGCCTCAATCTATATGATGACCTATATTAAACTAATAAATAATTTATATTAAATCCTAATCTAAATTTAGTAATTTCCTAAGTCATTACATGATTCCTAACACTCTTAAGATATGAACTTCTAAATTAGGAAGCACGCATGAATGCAAACTGAACTAAATGCAATGTGCTTTTTTTTATAGATATTTTATATCATGCATGTGCTTAATCAAATGACATATGAAATCTAACACTCTACATGACTAATTATTAAATATCACCATGCCCAAATAAGAAAATAAATTCAGTCAAGGGTCCAATCTTAGTCCCCAAGATCAAATCCCCACTTATCAGACCTATATATGCAAGGATTCAAACGAGCTATTTGCCTATCTAGAAATAGCCTAACACTTCAAATCAAATCGGATTAGAATCTCATAATTCCATATTAGAAAGTTAAAAAAATTCAACTGTGCATGTACATCTAGAAATCACCTAAATTTGAATTGATTTCCTAGTTTGAGTATGTTTCCTAAAGAGTTTTCTTATTTTAGATCCACTTGTACATAGTCAGTCCTACTCTACTTCTACTCTAACTTTGACTCTCAGACTTTTGCCTTGCCCACACTTGAAACTAAATTATCCCCACCCTTCGAACCTCTCAAATCTTCTTTCTATGTTAGAAGGGTAGCCACTGGGGCAAATCCCAATGGTTCACTTCTATATAATTAGTGAGTGTTCTTTATGAAGAATATCTAATAGGAGCTCATGCTCATGAATTACATCACGAGTGTTTTAAAGTCATGAAAGCTCATCTTAAGATTTTTTGTAATTCTCTTATGAGTTTGAGAGATTGTTTTATGAGAATTACAGGGAAAAATATTGTGTGAATTATTGGGAGTAATTAGGGGCTTAGAAACACAAAGAACATTTAAGTAACTCGATTGTTATTGAAATTCTCCACAATATCTCGGTGAACTTAAGTCACACCAACTAAACCGCAAAAATATGATGTCCAATTTATTTCTTATTCTACTTTTTTTTTTGTTCGATTACTTGTTTCCGTAACAATTGGTATCAAGTCCAAACTTTGCTTGGTTGAAGTCAATTGATGATGATGAGATGGAAAAGTGAAAATTGGCAAATTTGATTAAAAGAATTTTGATTTCTAAAAAATATAGATTGGGGATTATTTGTACCTAACGAATCTGCATGTATCCCTACTTAGGGAGAAGCTAGAGTCAATGAAGCAAGTTGATTGAGAATTGCTAGAGTCAATGTGTTTGGGACACATTGGCGAAAGAGGCTAGAAGGTTTTGAGTGAAATGAATATGCTATGTGATTATGTTATTAAAGAACTATATGTATGCAAGTGTTGTGACTTACGAAATAACGAAAAGTGTAGTTCGATATGACTATTAGATAGACCATGAATATTGTAGAATTGATTCACTTGCATGTTTACAAGCTGTTGCGGTTTTCATTGAAGAAGAGTGCTAGATTTGTGCTAATGGTTGTGGATGACTACTTGAAGCAGACGTGAGTGTTTGTGTTGAGGCACAAGTATGATGTTGTTGTGAGGTTAGGCGGTTAAGAGTTTTGATTGAAAATGAAACCGGTAAGACGATCACGCATCACGCATGTGTGGATTAACAGTAGCATGGAATTTTACTCAAAATTGTTAAACAAATCCTACATCCTCGCGCTAGTGCTAGTGAACCATAATAAATTGTAGAGTTGATGAGCAGAACATTACTAGAGACGAAGCGTAAAATGCTCTCTAGTGTTGTTATGACTTAGACATTCTTGGCAAATGTGCTTAATACGGTGAACTACCCAGTGAATTCATGGTTAGGTAGCATTGATGATTATTCTGTTATTAAAATATTTGGCCACCCATGTTATATTTGAAGTGATGGTAGGTTCAATGGGAGGACAAGAAAATACATATTCCTATGCTATGTATACAGTGAGTGGGGGCTATCAATTGTGATCCCGATATTAAATTTATTTGTTGTCAATAAAGAAATTACCTATGACGAGTCTCTAGTACTTTTAATAGGAATTTAAATAATGTTCAGCTCAATCTGGAATTATAACTAGAAACTCTTAAAGTAGTGGGTATTAACGTAGTAATTAACATGTATGTACTCATAGCAAGGTGGAGCTGTATAACCAACAATTGTTGTAACTGCTAATTATAATAAGGTGCATATTCGGCCTACTGACAAATATGTATGTACCAATGGTTTTGCTTTATTTGTCGTTGTGTTGAAGAGTTCTTATAGAGTAGCTAAAAGTGCAAGTAGGTTGATGTTTTGATGAGGTCCATAGTACTGGTGAAGTTTGAGTGAGGCTTGCACTTGAGAGTTGTCTGCAGCGGTCAAGTCCATGAGGGACCGTGGAAGCGTAGCAACGGAGTTCAAATGTTCATTGAATTACATTTGGATGTTTTGAAGACGTGAAATCTCATGTTAAGATTTTGTGTAACCCCTTTATAAGTCGAGAGATTATTTCGTGAGTAATCGCAAGGCTAAACACTGTGAGTTATTAGTGTTTGACTAATTTAAGTATGGTTATGATCTCTGTTATATTACTTGATTTTATAGTGAAATTTTTTACTAGTTTTTTCGTAGATGTGAGTCGCATCGGTTGAATGAGTAAATCGAACCATTTCTGTTAGTCGAACCATTCGTCGGTTCCATTTCTTTGGCACAGTAACGTGTTTCTGCAACACTCCAAAAGCTCCATTCTCACAGGTGTCCCATAACGAATGCTGGCCCCCGAGGCAAACCGATCCTCCTGCGCTACTTTATTCCCTGCCCTTCGGTCACCCACTGACATTTGCTTCCACGCTATGAGAAGCTCGTGTCTGATTGACACTTACAGAGAATCTTTGCTTAGATCACCGAGCCATCCTATCTTACCAGGACGATGGCCTCAGGATCAAAGGCTTCACGCTTCTGTAGTTGAAGTTGAAACCCCACCAACCTCCTCCTTCTTCTTCTTCTTCTTCTTCTTCTTCTGTAAGGAGTCAGGGGACACTGCTGTCTATGGCTTCTTGTAGTCGTCGTCGTCGTCGTCGTCGCCGGAGAGAAGATGGAGCTGTCGAGCCGGAGGTCCTGGCCGGTCGTTGTCGTGAGAGTCGTTGCTTCTTCAAGATCATACTCTCCGACACCCTTGAATCAGGAAAGCTTGTGAGTTGAGCAAATTTGCAGAGTCTGTTTCATCCGATTCTTTATCGTTGTCAAGAGTTTCTCACACTCGTGCTGTGTAGCCGTCAACCTGGAAAAGCGGTTCATGTGTTTGGTTTCGAATGAACATTTTACTTCCAGCTAAAGGCAAAGAAAAATTAAAAAATTAACAACAGGGTATTGTCTGCAAGCATGGCCTGTAGATCGAACAATATTTTTCCTTCTTGATACTTCAACACATGAATATCTTCATCGGATGCGTGACCGATTGTCCTGAACCATGGTCGTTCTCTTGTCCTTCTCGCTGCCTTTCTTCTTCAAGAGTTTCTGATTTATTTACATTATGCTTTGGGTCGAAATGGCTTTCAGAAGGCAGTACAATACTGTGCATGGTTCTGGTTTCCACAACATGCTTGGAACATTACTAAGAAGTATCTTGGGTTCTCTAGCTTTGCTCCTGCAGAAAGAAGTCAGTATTACTAAAATTCAGCCCACGGTTATCAAAAGCACGCTTGTGGAAACTGATCTTTCATCCATGTCACAGAAATGACAGCTTCTTAGTTTTCTTCCTGTTTGTCTGCACTTCGGTTTGACTATGTTGAGCTTTTATCAAGGACCTTTAACTCTAAACTTTTCATAATAGGGAATTCCAAAAAGTTTCTTGAGAAGATGTGGAAAGGATCTCTCAAACTCGGTGCTTCTCCAGGTTCCAGGCGGTTCAACCTGGACTATAGAACTAGAAAAGCGTAACAATGACATGGTTTCGTTGTGGAAAGGTTGGCAGGATTTCATGGAGTATTACTCCATTGGTCATGGTCACCTCATAGTTTTCAAATATAAAGGGAACTCCACTTTTGGCGTAATAATATTCGACAAGAGTACTTCAGAGATAGATTATTCATTGAGCAGTGGCAAAAAAACAGACCTTGGGAGCAAATTTCCCTCACCAAAAACAGAAGGTGTCATAGAAGCAGAAGATCCAGAGGAAATCATACCCCGTCGAAAAATGAGGGTCGAATCACATTTACCTTATTCACAGCTAAGTCCAATCTACTCACCACGAGGATCCAAAGGTGTGACTCTTCATTAGATATGTCGCCTTTCTTCCTATGTCACTCTCTTTTGTTAAATTTTTTTCCAAAATACTCAAAAACTCTTTTAATAATGCTTTATGTTGACTGATAAGATGACGTTTTTGGTATTTGCATAGTGAATAATCTTTTCAGAGTGAATCAATCGCTTACCTAATGATTTTTACAACCCTACGCCATTTAAAGTTCTCATTGTTTGTAAATTACAGATGGGATCAGACGGTCTAGATGCAAAATGAATCGTTCTGAGCCGGTTTTTGGTGGTCCTACATGTATAGGGCCTCTCTCTGGTTTTGAATTGGCCAGCGAATTTGAATCAGAGTATCCTTTTTTCAAGGTGATGATGCAGCCGTCTTACCTTAAGCATCATATACTGGTAAGATCAGAAAAATAAATTCATCAGTATTAAGCGGCACATTTCCAATTCAAACACGATGCTCTCTGTATCTTTGCTATATGCTAGTGTTTTCCTAAGTTGATTGGGTTTTGGTTGGAGATAGCGTGATGTTATTTTCCTTAGAACTGTTCATGCGTATCTGTTTAAAGGAAGAAGATGCTCTACCCAACCATGAGTAGAGACCAACATTTTGACTTTTATCCAGTTAAAACTGCTGATTATGAGTCCTGAAAATACAGCAATCAATCTACATTTTTCGTGCTTGCATTATAAGCATGTTCTTTCTTTGTCATGCAGTATGTTCCCCGTAGATTTATCATGCAGCACATTCGGAAAATCAAGGAAATTGCAATTCTTAGGCATTCCGGCAGGTCATGGCCAGTGAAGCTTAGGAGCTGTGGACATCGTGGGGCATGTTTTGGTTCTGGTTGGTTCAGATTTTTGAGAGAAGCTCATTTGCGCTTAGGGAATGTCTGCGTGTTCGAGCTTATTGATGGGGAGGATATTGTGTTCAGAGTTTACATTTTCAATGGTGCTGGTAAGAACTAGACAACCTTATTTGAAATGCACACCGCAGTATCACTTTAGGCTGGTTTTAGAATGAGATCTGAATTTACAACTGCACCTCCTTTATAAGTTGTGCTGCTTCTCCTAAAGGTACACTTTTCTTGTCTGTTCTTTTACAACCTAATGATTTGGGTGGTGCTAATTCTAGTTGATTTTTTCCCCTCTCTTGTGAAGGGCATTTACAATTTATTCAGTGAAATTATCTGAATTTCCTTTTTTCCTGATAATAGTTACATGTTCTGCCAAACCTTTTCATAGTAAGTCAATTAAAGAAACATTCACACTGATCTCTAGTTAAGTTCTCCTCTTTATCTAAAGGTGGGAGCAAACAGTCTAAATGCACAGCAAGCCTTTCTGAGCCAGTTTTCCCTAGTCCTACATCTCCGAGGCCTCTCGCTACTCCTGAATTAGCCAATGAGTTTGATTCGGAGCATCCTTTCTTCAAACTGGTGATACCTGAATATCAGGCTAAAAAAATGGTAAGATCTCTAGTTTCATCCACCACTGGCCCATCTCAAGGTCAATTATGATTGCTTTCTAAATCTTGCCTCAGTATTGTGTATTTCCACGTTGCTTTGGTTTGTAGCAGATACATATGAAATAGTACTTCTTGGAGTGTTTGTGTGGAGTAATGGGAACCAGGGAAAAAGAAGGATAAAATATCACGACTGTCTATTCACTTGAATATTGTCTATAAGCTGCTCTAATCACTATCCAATTGAAAGGATGACCAATTTACTTAAATGGAAAACTGTCTCTTAAGGACAGTCACTTCTTGGAGAATTCTTTGGATTGCAGGTTAAGATTGATGATGTTTTAGCTGACAGATTAAGATTGTTGAATTTCATGAGCATCTTAAGGCTGTGGACTTAAAACTCCTGAAATTAGCAAATATTGCCATGAATATTTATCTGTGTACTTTTTTCTTATGATTGTATGCTGATGTTATGGTCCTTTTAGTATACATTCATTTCTACAAATGTGTACATATTTGCAGAATATTCCTGTTGGATTCACCAGGAAATATATTCAAGAAAGCACAGATATGGTGGCGGTGCTCAGGTATTTAAACAGATCATGGCCGAGTGAAGCTTTTAAGATATAAGCAAGACCACAAGGCATTCTTCTCTGGTGGTTGGCCTGCATTTGCAAGAGAAAACTGTCTGCATGTAGGAGATGTCTGCATGTTTGAGCTCATTGATAAGGAAGATTTTGTGTTCGAAGTCTCCATCTTCTGTAGTGCTGGTACGGCCCCAATTCTCACTGATTGAGATTAATATCAGAAGTGTTACTCTAGGCCATTTGCACTGTCCATATACTTTCAGGAGTCCTAATTATGCGTTCTTCATTTGGTAGTGGCAAGTCAATGAAAAAATAGACTCATTTCTTTTTCTATTGCCTGCTAATGTTGATTGCCCCTTTCCGAAAGAATCTCTCAAATTAGGCGCTTCTTTAAGGTGGATCCAACAAGACCATTAGAACTGTACAAGTGTAGTGATGTCAAACACACTTGCCTTAAGCCATATGCCAACTCTGAATTTCGAGGCACAACCCATGGTTTTACAAGCTCAATGTGAACTTACATCAGATACTTTTCTTTTCTCTTTTCGAATACTTGAAGACTTTATAGGAAGTTTATATGCCTATGGGCACAAATTGAAGTTTATCAGTTTTTCCTTTCATATGAAGAGCATTCAGAATTTTTTTTGTCCAATTACCTGAATCTTGATATGCATGACAAAGCAATTTACAATCTATACTAAATATTTTCATAATTAGTCAGTTAAAAGAAATTTTCACACCAATGTCAGCTAAATTCCTTATTGTTTATCTGGGGAAAAAGGATATCTACTCCCCTGCCTTACCACTCGGCCGTGCCACCAAGATGATATGGTATCATGCAAATTAGATTTAAAAGGTCACCTGCTGTGGAACAGAGTAGCTTTACTATTTTTATTTGCAGTAATCTGAAGCAGGTTGATTGAGTTGCTTTCTATCCTACCAATTTTGGAACTAAACAGAACCTGGTCTCCTCGATATGTAGCTTGCACTGATACTCACCCCAAAGAACTAGATCTGTCTCAAGCTCCTGCGGACTCAGCAGACAGGATCCAACAGTCTACATTCAGAGCGAGCCATTCGGAGCTGGTTTTTCATGGTTCTACACTTCTAAGGCCTCTTGTTTCTCCTGAATTAGCGTGCAAATTTGATTCAAAACATCCCTTTTTCGAAATGGTGATCCCGCGATCCTATATGAATTGCCTGGTAAGTCTTGAGCTTAATTCATCACCGCTATATCCAGAGTTCCATTATGATTGCTATCACCTACAATGCTGTGATCACATTAGGTGCTGATGTCAAGTTTTTCAATGTTTATAGTGCTTATGATATAATCCAAAAGATTACTGCAACAATACTCATTAATAACACGTATTCTTTCATCCTTGAGCACTTTCAAAAGGATGAATAGATCCACGGAGTTCTTCCACCTCAAACCATTACCTTCTGGGTTTTTTTCCTCCAATTTATCCTTGGATTTCTCATTCCACACAATTTCATATCAGCATTGTTCAAACATGTACATGTGCAGAGTCTTCCGGTTGGCTTCATCAAGCAACATATTCAGGAAAACAAGGGGATGGCAACTCTTAGGTTTTCAGGCGAATCGTGGCCAGTGAAGCTCTTAAGCTATACTCAGACCAGAAAAATACTCTCAGGCTATACTCATGACACCCGGGTGTTCTTTACTACTGGTTGGACTGCATTTGCAAGAGAAACTCATATGCGCATGGGAAATATCTGTGTGTTTGAGCTCATTGATAGGGATGATGTTGTGTTCCAAGTCTCCAATTTCAGTAGTGCTGGTAAGGAGCCTATTCACATTGATTGAGATGAACAATGGGAAGTGCTACTCTAAGCCGTCTGCAGTGTGGATATGAGTCAGGATTCCTAATTATGCCTCTTTTATTCAGTAGTTGCGAATTGATTAACAGTAGACTCTTTTATGTTTCTGTTTTCTTCTTTTCGGTGCCAGTCCAATTATGTGATTTCCATTAGAAAGAAACTCTCAAATTTGGCACTTCTTTAAGGTTTATAGTGGTTAAAACTGACCTATAGAACTAATGAAGTGTAACAATATCAATTACACTTTCCTTAAACATCCTGTGGTTTTACAAGGTCAACTTCTACATACATCACATTCTTTTCGCCATCTCTTTTCAAATTCTTGAACATTTTATGCAAGTCCTTTTGCATTCTGGTGCAAACTTGTAGTTTGTTAGTTTATTCTGATATGAAAAACATCTTGTGAGGCTTCCACGTCACCCCCCAACGATAGCAGTAATTTCCAATCTACGCAAGATCTTTTCACAGCAAGTCAAAGAGACGTTAACGCCTATGTTTGTTGAAGTTCTCATTGTTTCACTACAGGTGGGATAGAACAGTCTCCATGCAGAGCGAGCTGTTCCGAACCAGATTTTCACAGCCCTATCCTTCTGAGGTCTCTCGCATCTCCTGAATTAGCCAGCGATATAGATACAGAGCGTCCCTTCTTCAAACGGGTGATCCCGCGATCTTATATGAATTGCCTGGTGAGTCTCAGCTCAAATCATCAGTAACACATGTCATGTTCAATTCACAGTTCTCATGGATAGGATATCTGAAACACGGACATGTGCAGGGAGTTCCAGTTGGATTTGCCAAGCAACATATTCAGGAAAACCAACAAACAGCGACTCTTTTGTACTCAGACAGATCATGGACAGTGAAGCTCGTTAGGAGCTATGGACGGACCAGACGGATTCCCGGCACATTATTCTCTGCCGGTTGGGGTGCATTCGCAAGAGAAACTCATGTGCGTGCAGGAAACATCTGCGTGTTCGAGCTCATCGACAGAAATGCTGCTGTGTTCCAAGTCTCCATTTCGAGCGGCACTGATGATGACCCGATTCACATCGATTGAGATGAACGTCAGAAGCATCACCTCAGGCCATTTCCGCGTCGATATGAACTCGGGAGTCCTGATAATGCCTCCTTTATCGAGCAGCGCAGCGGAGAATCAATGGAAAGCAATCCTTTCTGCTTCTGTTTTCTTACTTTCTTCTTACTGTGTTAGTGTCAATTCTCTGAATACCTTGCACGGAAGGTTTTGCACAGCAACCTGACCAGAAGATTTAGGAAAGTGTAAAACTATCATGCTCTGATGTAAATTCATGGAGTGTTCCTCTTTGGTTATGATCACCCCATAGTTTCAGACCACGACGGTAAATGGACTTCCATCCTGTCATGGTCGCGACCCGTTAGGGAAAAACAACGATCGACACGGTCCGACACGGCACCCTCTTCCCACGCAAAGAGCCGGCAAGCAGGCCACGGAACCACCCGTGCCGCCGCAGACCTCATCCGAGATCCGAAGCACGGGCTGCCGAAGAGCGAAAGCGATGGCGGAAGTGAGCAAGTTGAAGATGAAGAAGCGACACACGAGTTTACGCATGGCATGACTTCAGCCCGCGGTCAAAAGGGCTCAGAACCGGATATTGAATTGGCCAAGAAAATGCTCCCCATCATCTCTTCTATATCTGCGTGTTCCAGATCTCGACGCAAGTTGACATTTTGACCAAAAGACGAAGCCCCCTCCATGCCGCATTCCTCCCTCTTGACAAAGTTGAATCATGGATGATGCAACGAGACTTCCTTTTTCCTTTCTTGTACAGTGAGAGCACGCTACGTCCAAGTCCCCCGTCATGTACGTATTTCGCAACGATGCCGAGCCGTGTACTCTACTGGAACCGATGTGCTGGTCTCTATATCCGTTTTATTGCCGGCCCCTTTTACTATGTAAGGTTTAAAACCGTCTTTTCTTGCCTTACCTCTTTACCTCATCAAAAAAGCATTTCTATACATGTATTTCGCAATTATGCCGAGCCGTGTACTACCGAACCAAAAACCAAACCGAACCGAATCGAAAAATTCGGTTTTTTTGGTTCAGTTTTCATTCGGTTCGGTTCTCATTAAAAATCGAAATTCTTTTTATCGGTTTGGTTTCCGAACCGAACCAACAAACCGATAAAAGCTTATTTTTGGAAACGAAAAATATATACAACAGATTAAAAATGAAAAAAAAATGCAAAACCTGAAAACTAAAAGCTGAAAATCAAAAACCAAAAAACCGAACCAAACCAAATCAAATTTCAGTTTGGTTCGTATTCGATAGGGTCTCATTCGGTTCGATTTGGAAGTTTTTCCTAATGGTTCAATTCGATTCGATTTTTCAAACAAACCAAACTGAACCGAACCGTTGACATCCCTAGTGTACTCTTCTCAAACCAGTGTGCTAATATCTATATCAATTTTATCGTTGGCCCCTTTTACTACGTAAGATTTAAAACCCGTCTCGCTTAGCTTTTTACCTCATCAAAAATGCATATCTATACACGTATATGACACCAGCCAGTCAATTAAATACTTTCTATCGTTCGAAAGTATTTTGCCCATGAGTAGATATTCGTGGTATGGATAAAGTTGCGTTTGGTAACGTTTCTGTTCAAAAATTATTCCAGAAAACAGAAATAGAAAAAAATATTTCGAGTTCGCTCAGCCAAGGCGAGGTCAAGTCTCACCAAGGGTCGATGACTAGCCAAAGAAAAAAGAAAAGGAAAAAAGAAGAAGAAAAAGGAGAAAAAAAACAAATAAGTTTTGTCTTTATGTTCTTTTGTTTCTTCAAAAAGTGTTTCTGGGAACAAGAGTATAAACAAATGCATTTTTTTGAAGTGTTTCCGGGAACAAGAGTATAAATAAATGCATTTTTGTTCTTTTTTGTTCCCCGGAACAAAATAACAGAAATTGTGTTCCGAGGAACAAAAAAAGAACACAAACAAACAGGGTCTAAGTGAACCAATTAGTATGAATTTGATGAAGGGTGATGTAAACAGTAATTGGTTTCGGATTTTTTGTTTTTTTGTTTTTGAAATCGGAAACCTAAATATCGTACTTAGCAACTGCTAGGTTTGGAAAGTTTCGTTCGGCCCCAGACCATCACAACGTGTCTTAAAGGACATGTGGGCTCATTCAAAGCGGACAATGTCACGTTGCCAAAAAAAGGCCCCGGGGTGGGGTCGATTGAGGTAAGTGGGATCGACATTATCTAGATAAAGGTTGTCGCGTAGCGAACACGATCATCGAATTTGAGGGCCGCATGAGATGGTAAGCATGTCGCACGAATATAATGATCGCTGCGTCATATCTCATTTACTGAGCTACCGACACGTGAAAAATACTTTTCGATCCGGCCCTTTCCAAGAATAATAATGCACAAAATAATTCACATTCAAATACTCAACAACCATCTTCCATGTCTTCTCATAAATCAATTTTCGGACAATGACATAAATAATTCTTGAACTTTAGTGTGTAATATTAGTTCGTGACCATGAATTTTTATTTATTCAATATGGTTCTTGAACTTTTATACATATTCAACTTAATCTCGAAACGATATGAACAATGTTTAATACCATCCTTCAATTAATTTAAGTTTAGGGACAATATTAAATATTTTGATATAGTTCAAGAATTAAGTTGACATATACTAGACTCGTAAACGGGTGGGTCGAGTCATAAATGGTCCAACCCAAATCGATCAATTTAACCCACCTCTAGTAGGGTTGGTTAGATCATGGGTTATCTTTAATGGGTTGTTAAATGGGTCTTAAATGAGTATAGAATAAATCCACTTAAGACCCATATATTTTTAGTCATTTCATTTTTAAAACCCATCATGAGTGCCTTGAGAAATAAAGTCTGACCCATTAACAACCCATTTAAGTAAAACACGGATTCATAAATGAGTTGTGTACCCATTTTAATACCTCTAACATATACCAAAAGTTCAAAAAATATACCATCGTCCTCAGCGTCGCAGCTGGCTCAGACTCTCTCCCCCTCACGAAAGAGAGAAGTTCGAATTCCAGAGGCGTCGAAATTCTTACTTGAAGTATTGTAGTGGTGGGTCTCGCAATTGCTCCCCCTGAGGCTGGTTGTCAACTTTAGGAAATATGTTAAACAAATCGAAAGTTTATATACTAAGTTGTACATTATGATATAATTTAAAATTTACAAATCATATTACATATCGAGCCAAAATTCGGGATTTCCCATCAATTCAGCATATGATAATTTTATTTACTCCGGCGTTAGCAGCACAGAAATTCGGATTCGCGAGGATAATGCCCAAATGGAAAAAGGAATAAAGAAAAGGAGAGGGGAGTAGTAGGACATACGTGTCGAGAAGCGCACGTGAACCGTCCACGTGGCGGCCCCTCCCTGATCCCCAACAGACGGGGCGGCTTTCAATTGCTTGTCGGCCCGCCAACCACGTGAAACTGCAGCCGTCATCCGGAAAAAGCGTCCAACGGACGGCGCCACGTGTCGATCGCTCGGTGGAGGCGTGGTGGAGGGGGACGGAAGCGCGCCGCGTGCCGTCCGATCGGCAGTTACGCGTCGGTGCAGGATAAGCAAGAGCGGTGAGGAGTACCGTATTCCCACCCTCTCTAATTGCGTGAGTGGACTGAAAATCACTTTGGCCAGCTCGCTTTAGGTGTCTTTATTGAATCTCCATGACATATGTTATTACGACATTATAATTTGTTTATGTATTTTGTCCTAACACATAATTAAAAACTCAAAAAATCAAAAAATCAAAAAATCAAAAAAAAGCAGCGAGACTTGACAGTGCACATACACTGCACCAATTAGGAAATATAGGGTCTAGAGGATTCGAATCTCGAATGCGAGAAAAACATCTTGATCAGTAATCACGTGTTTCTCAACTAGTTGATTTTCATCGAGTCTCTTTATCTTACATAAGAAAAGCATGGGTATATATGAATTCATGAATCGGGCGAATAATGATAAAATAGGGTTCAATGAGAAATCGGACAATTAATTCAGACACGGGAATTTTCGTGATGGAATCACACTATTACTCGTCTGAAAGAAATCCCGCAGATCATGCTAATCACGCTGTGAATCAAGACCATATCAAACTCATATGGGACAAAGTTTGGAGTGCACTTATTAAGATATTATTAAGATATTGAAGATTTGAATAACTCATAATTACGAAAGAAAGTCTCATCATAACTCGTTTTTTGGGTCGAATCATCATAACTCGTTTGCTTCTCTCTCTTTTTTTTAATAAAGAAAATGTGATTTGATGTATATCACTCTCATTTGTTTTGACAATTAATCATTTTATTGTCGAAATTGACTACGTAGGGACGATGGGGATTACCTTTACCGTCACAAAAAAGGAAAAGTTGCAGCCGGCGATTCCTTTTCTTGACTTTTTTCTCTTATTTACTGATTTATAAGCCTTAATTAAAACAAGTTTTATCCTCTCTTTTTTTATTATTTAAAAATGCTAAGCAGCCAGTGCAAATAATTAATTTGCAAATACAACTCTCTCTCTCTCTCTCTCTCTCTCTCTCTAATACTACTACCAAACGAATAAAAAATTAAAAATTTTAAAAAAAAATTAAAAATAAAATAAAAAGATAAACGAGGATTAATCATGGGAAGATGAACTGATGAACACGTGGCCAATCATTAAGTGGCTTCTCACCTTCCAGAGTAGCTGATTAGCTGAGCTGTCTCTCTAGATTCACGACCCCCACTGGCATATGCCCTAGGCCCAAAAGGGCCCCCACAAAGTTGACCCACGTCCTGAAATTAGAGAATTCTACTTCCCTTTTTTTTTTTTTTTTTTTTTTTATTCGGATAAAAATCAACGTGATCCGTGACGTTAATTTCAAAATAAATAAATGATTAGATAACAGTCTTCAATTTAGAATGAAAATAATCACAAAAATCAAATAATAAATAATTATAACTCATTGTAAAATTTATTCAATTAAGAGATTATAACTCACAAAAAGCCATTATTCTCATAATAGCAAAATACCTATCATGCTTGCAAAGCCCTTCAAAATATCATTTGATAAATTGTAAATGTGTCATGAAAATTAAATGAACTGCACCTTTTAAGATTACCTATGATTTTTTATTTTGTTCATAAAACTAATTTTATTGATCAAGAATAAACTTGTTAAAAGAAGCACATCAAATCGCTAAGCCATATGCCTTTGGTGCGAGGGTCACTCGATTAATGATCTACCGATGCACCCGAGTCGCAATGTTGTGATGGCAATTGGGAAATTGCAAATTTCACCGTTTGGTCATGCGTTGCTTCATTCAAGAGTCAAGACGTGCATGAGAATCTAAGTAACACAATATTCATGCGTAGAGAGAGAGCAAAAAAGAGCATCCACTCTTGTTTTTTGACCATGGACACTCCAACGAGTTGACTTTATTTCACCATCTTGATTACTCAAATTCACTAGCATGGCAATGGATGAATTACTCTCGCCATTTAGCCTTTTACCTTTGGATAATATCACAAATGACTTGGTGATGGAGTTTATATGATTTTTACATATGTATCATTTTCTTTCATCTATTAATTTAAACTTTCAAATTGGACATTATAGCATTACATAAAATCAGATTTTACCCTTAATTATTTCGGGTATGTGGCCTTCCTTTCCTTGAATTCCACAAATCATCTTTAATCTGATTAGCACGTGAGAAAGTGTGTTAAGGTATCTCGTATTACTTGTCTAATAGATTTATATGTTTTTATAACACACGATCTCCTTGTACTTATTAACTTAAACTGTTGGGTTAGACAACAGTGACTTTCGCAAATTTAGGACAAACTAGCCTTCTTAAAGGATCAAAGAGTCCGTATTTTGGAACTTCTTGCGATGTGACCTTTTTGAGTCAATATAAGCGACAAAAAAATTGAGTTACAAGCTAATTGGCGGTTTAATTGAGATGATGTGAGATACACGTGATTTTTTTTCTTTTTTTTTGGGGAGAAGTTGTTGCAATTTTGACAAAATTCAGAAAGGTAAAATTGATGTGTCCGAGAAATTCGAAATCACAATTTTTATTTTTATTTTTTTTAGCTATAGGAGAGTCAATTGTTATTTATGATTTATTTACCCTCCAATATATGACTAATTAGTGAAGAGAGATATATTGGCTGAGGTAAGAAATGGATCTTGACCGTTCATCTATTATTTTCAATTCCTTTTTTTTTTTTGTGGGAGGGGGATTTTTTATGAGAAAGTCTACATTTGGACGTCCAAACCTAGAGATATTGTCTTGATATTATTATGATATACAAATTATTGTGATTGGTACTGTAGTACCACATGGACAAAGACATCTAGAGTGGAGATGATCCCAATGAGGGTTGCAATGACTTTTTATGGGAAGCACAGGGAGGACCCAAATCTGTTGTCTCTTGAAAATCTCCTTCTTCTTTTTTTCCCTCCTCTTAGTAAGTGAAAGAAAATCACATTTTTTTTCCTTATGTACTGTTACTTATATAGCTCAGTGCATTAAGAAAAAAATACTTTTAATTTGCCCTTTCATCGAACATAGACAGTCACCGTCCTACATGTGATTTGGTATAATTGATTCTATTTATGGTATTTGATAGATCATCAAAATTGATTCGAAACGCGTGGTTAGTGTATTGAAGCAGTAAAAATCAATTCACATTGAATGATATCTTTCGAGCGATGAATTTGTCCTTCGATCTCGAGCTTCTGACATCATGAGCACGTACCCAATTTAGTGAAGACTTCAAGTAATTCAATTTGCGAAAAGGGAAAAAAAAATAAGAACAAAAAAAAAAATGGAAAAGGAAAGGAAGCAGGCGTGCCATTGTGTTTTGACTTGACAAAGTCACTTAAGCAAGCTGAATCCCCCTCTTCCTTCCCTCTCTCTCTCTCTCTCTCTCTCTAAAAATTCAGTTGACCGACTTCATCTCCAACCCCATCTCTACCATCTCTACCCTTATATAAGCACAAACCCATGCTCACAAAGCTTCTACACCTCTCTCTTTCTCTCTCTAAAAACCAGCAGTCTCTCAGCCACTGAACATGGCGCTTGAAGCTCTCAACTCGCCCACCGCCGCCGCCCCCTTCGGCCACGACGACGCGGACGGCCACCCGTGGGCCAAGCGGAAGCGCTCCAAGCGCCCCCGCGCGGAACCTCAGGACCAGCCCTCCGAGGAGGAGTACCTGGCCCTCTGCCTCATCATGCTCGCCCGCGGCGGCGGCGGCGGCGGCGGCGGCGAGGGCAGCCAGCCGCCGGTGGTGGCGCCGAAGCTCTCCTACAAGTGCTCCGTCTGCGACAAGGCCTTCCCTTCCTACCAGGCCCTCGGCGGCCACAAGGCCAGCCACCGCAAGTCCGCCGAAGCCGCCTCCGCCGGCCCCGCCACCCCCGCCGATAACCCTACCTCCTCCTCCTCCGCCGCCGCCGCCGCCGCCACCGCACCCGGCAGCAGCGGCAGGCTCCACGAGTGCTCCATCTGCCACAAGGCCTTCCCCACCGGCCAGGCCTTGGGCGGCCACAAGCGGTGCCACTACGACGGCGGCAGCAGTAGCAGCGCCGCCCGTGCTGCCTCTTCCTCAGAAGCCGGCGGTCCTAGCCACACGACCGTCAGCCACCGCGAGCCGATCGACTTGAACTTGCCGGCCTTGCCGGAATTCTGGGCCGGCGCCGACGAGAGCAGCAACCGGGACCGTAAAATCCAACTCTCCGGCGAGCAAGAGGTGGAGAGCCCTCATCCGGCGAAAAGGCCGAGGCTGTTCATGGATCAAGACGATGTGGGGACTTCCCAAAGATGATTTCAGACATTTACGTGAATTACAAAGCTTACCCTTCTTTTTCATTTTCATTTTCATCTTTCTTTTCGAAGGATTTATTCGTTCATTAGGCTTTTGTCTTTAGCTAGGGTTGATCCGATTGTTCTGTACAGCAAAAGAAACTGATGATTGTCATTTGTGGAATTCTTGCAGCCTCTCTTGGCTGCCTATATTATCTAATTAGTTGTCACTGAAACATCATTCTTTCATTCTTTGAATGAACAAATTACAGAAATATGACGTCATAAACCCGTCGCCTCGCTGTATAGATCTTTCTCCGCAAGCTAGGGTTAGGTACGACGTCCAGCCAACTACGGAATTCCAATTCAACTTCTCGCAATTTGCACATAAATTATACCTAAGTCAAGGTCCACATTTTTTAAAAATATTGGAAAGTAAACGGAGAACAGCGCAGCTACAGCAGGCAAACGAACGGGGCAATCACTCGAACCCACGTTCGATTTGCGTCCGATGCTGCTGCTGCTGCTGCCGCCGCCGTCGTCGTCGACGCTAACCCTCGCGAACCTTTCGAACGTGCGGTTTCTTCTGACGAGCGGAAGAAGCTTTTAGGAAGCCATTCAAGTTACGTTACTTCGAGTGAAGCTAAGCGACTTTTCCACGTATTGCCAGTGGGGGAGGAAGGGGGTTAACTTGGAGATCACAGCAACTTTTCTGGCTGCGGGATGGCGTGCCGTGCGGTCAAGTGGGAATGAATGGATGGGAACGGATCGATTGTTTTCTTTAGATTTATTCTCGTCACGGGATCGGCCGACGATTCTTGCCTTAACTGGCAGAGCAAGAGTGTGGGAATGTTCTTTCTTGGGAGTTTTTACAGGTCAGGCTTCGCAAGAAGATGCCTTGATTTGTTGGACACTTGGTGGAGTTTTGATCCTCAAAAAGTATAGTCAATCGGGTCCTTGAATGTTTGGCCAAAAAGAAAAGTGGGTCTTAATGTTCAGCCTAAAAAGAAGATTGGATTCTGAAATTTAGAATGTTACTGGGGTTAGAAGCTCTTTTAATCACGTATGATAAATTTTCTCAAATTTAATTTATTAGATAACACGTCAATTTTCCATTGACATGAAAACTATCCAGTTGTCGAATTTCTCGTTCCCGCTATCTTTATGATCCATATAAAGAAAAATTCATCTCATCTAATATTACTTTTTGGGTCGAAGATTGAGAACCCACTAATTCGTGTTGGAGTAATTTCGTATCTCGATTCCGAGATTTTTATTGGTTAGGTTTTCTGAGAACATAACATCTCAGTGCTGTTCACTAGATGTAACGCACTTCAGACCAAATCGAACAAGAAAGAACCCGCGAGCACGACATCAAACTAATCGGTACACATGCAGGTGTCGTCAATTTCCTTACTTTTCTTCTCATATGACACCGACTTTCATATGGTGATAAGCTCGAATTATCATACTGCGAAAATACACACCAAAATATCTCGATTCTACCATCTCGAACCGATCGTTCAGACATTTCAATTCGTAGACGCGGATCGTTCGGCTCGATTCATGCGACAATTCGTCGTGACTTAGCTAAACCAATCGGAGGACACTTAAGAAAGTACAAAAAAGCAGCAAGTGTTCTTTGCGTGTGGGGAGCAAATGTGAAAGCATCTGTTCACATTGATACAAAAACATATATATTATTTTTTTTAATTACATTTTGCGAATGGATTTGAAGTTGTCAATGGGATGGAGTTTAGACCGGGCCATAAGCAAAGGAGTTCAGTACAAGGAATAATTCGACGTGCCTTTCCCTGCCAAATCACATGGGAGAGACGCGGGAGATACGCCTTCCATGTACACTCAAGCTCATGAAACCCTAGAAATACATAAGCGACTAATTTGGATTTATTGGTTGATTAATTTTGTGTACTGCTCTATTTGGATTTATTTGTTAACTAATTGGGCTAAGCAAGAGTTCAGTACACGGAATGATTTGAAATCCCGGATCGATTTTACATACCGAGTCAATAAATTTTCCCAAAGAAAATCACGCTGCGTGCTGTCTGTACGAAGAAGATATTGTGCAAAGTCAACTAATCCACTTTTGTATCTCTCACTAACCATCAATTCAATGGCGGATAAGGCCGCTTGTTGAATAGTATTTTACAATGCCAGTGTATGCTAGAATCACTCATCATCAAATATCGTCGGTGGAGTATTTTCTATTTTTGTGTTTCGCATGCGATACGTAATAATTTATCCTCATCGGATGTAGTTTAATGTGATCTATGTAATTTATGATTCTCATAAATACGACCTATAAAGCAGCAATAGCCAAGTCCTTTGGGGGCATGGGCATCACGACTCAGACCGGCGGCATTGGATCCACCGTCGTGGGTCTGCTCTGGCCCGACCTGCTCCCGACCACGGGTTGTGCACCGGTCGATTCGAGCACGCAACTTTCCGATGCTAAGTCGATTTGCAAAATTGTTTGTAAGCTAGTTAACAAGTCAAGTCGTGTGTGCAGACTGCTTCATTGATTGTAACAACTACCGAAGGTGATTGTGAAGAGGTGACCAGGTCAACTGCCACCAATTATCGTACCGAACTGTCCAGAAAATGGTCGTTAGGATAGTCACTGTGTCACATGTTGTAATAAAATAGTCATGTCTTGATAATCGGTATTAGGTAAAGAATAATGGTTTGGCCACTAGTCGAGCCATTGGATGGTTATTTATGAAGTTAAAAGTTCACCATATAGATTAGTTAATTTATGTGATGAATAAGTGTCCGTGTTGACATGGGAATTTTTACATAAAATAAAATATCTCGCAAAGTTATATTTTATTACTTAATTACAAAAATTCATTCAAAGAAAATATTGATATCATGAAACTTTTTGGATATATATGTGCAAGCACTATCGTTGTCGTCTATGTATTCTAAAGTTTCATTGAATCACATTTTCAAAAGCCCTGTTGTAGTCGCCATCATCAACAGATATTGAAGTTTCGCTATATTGTGTTTTCAAACCCTATCGTTTCATTGGCTTTTATTGAATTATGACCGAATAAAAACTTTAGTGCCTCGGAGAATTTCAAGAATCAATTTTTTTCATTATTTAATTTGAAATCAATAGTTGAGGCACTCGGATTAATCTCAAATCAAGTATCAAATTTAGAGATTGTACTCATTTTGCTGATATTAATAAATTTGACACCAATTTTCTTGTAAGATTTTAAAACTTAAAAACTTCTCTGGGCACTAATCTTCGGTCCCCCTCTTGGGACATCTCTATCTCTACATTTCAACTCCTTTTCTTTCACAAATTATGGCTTCGATAGTTTTTATTCAAATAATATTTTTTACAAAAAAAAAAAAAATGGACGGACTAAGGCCACAATTTTTTTTTATAATTCAATTATATATTTTTTATATTTTGATAATTTTTGGCCAAGTAAACACCGTTCACTTTCCCTATCGTGGCCGGACCACCATGACAAAGGCGACCAATCACATCGTTCTAACGACATAAATCGCTGTTAAAATCCGAATATATGAAGTCAAAAGTACCATTTGTATCACTTTTGATACGTTCCACTAATACCCTTGTGTCGAAATATATGAAAACAAAAATTAAAACTAGTTATTCTCAAGCATCAAGTCAAGCATAGTTGAATTATTCTTCTTCTTATATTTTTTTTCATTTTTTGGGCCGACCATAGTCGAAAAGATTTGAAATTGTATTTTGATGGCATCAAGGTTAGGCAAGGCCAAAAAAGCCCAACAAAATTGGCAGCCCAAAGTCGTTCAAATACATTTGGAGGCCACCAAAAGGGATTGGCAATGAAGGCCTCCAGCATAATCCCGATTTGAGACTTAAGTCAACAAAATTAGTAAAGGCGTTGACCTGAACTTCAAGCCCAAAAAAATCGAGGCATTTGGTTGAGGGTAATTACTAATCTTTGGATTTATCGAGTAATAATATTTATGGGATACATACACATGTTGATTATGTTGTTACGACGACAGATTACACGCAATTTTGCCAGAGGCCGCTCCAAATCCCGTGATTCCCTAGCGTCTTGTTCCCTTGTCCACATTCATTTCGACCTTATGCAAGTCCATTCAATCAACATGATGCCATGTACGTGTTTGCAACTCGACGAATCAGAAGATATTGACAATCTTTGTGTTTGTAATCGATTGATTGGAAGATTCAATGGAGAAAGTTTCTTGTCATTAGGAATCAAGAAAAGTATTGGCCCACCCGTTAATTCATTTAATTGAGAAAAATCACCAAAAATCATCATCTTAGTATTTTTCCAATCTTGATATTCTTATACCCTTTAATCGATTCAAAACCCTATATTTTGCACTCTTAACGTTTAGAAAGCCCTCACCGACCTTAAAATGTAAAATGATAATTATCATCATCATCGTTGTTTTCAATTCTATTAACCATGCGATTTGCTTTGTATTTAGTCCACAAAGGATAAATTAAACTCTGCTGAAACTAGATAAGCGATTCAAAACGAGCATTACCCAATTAATTAAAAATTTGGGGGAGGTGCTTGCCCTAATTGAAAATGAAACAGGAAAAGTGGCTTTTAGGAGATCAAATGTTTCCAAAAGGTTTTCAAAAGTCAATTGCTTTTTCCCAGCATTTCGTCCCGCAACTTTTTTGCTCGCACGCCTTTTCTCTTTTTCACGATGCATGCACGTTCAACCCTAGAATCATGAGATCCATGCACATCAAAGTGAGGAATAATACTATATACAAAGAGTCATGTACTAAATGGGTTTATTAAACGATGTGGCGGATTTTGAGGAAATTGTACAATCATTCTAAGCATAGTGTACAGATATCAATTCAACACTGAACTTTCTAATTTTACTAATTTAATCTTAAACATTTCATGTAATTCCGACATAGTCATTTCAACCAATTTTTGCTGGAGATTACTAATGTAGCGATTTGTCATGTGGAATGGCCGGTGATGATTCAACAACAACATCAACAATTTCCTAAGAAAATTGGTCAAAAAGACTTCATTGGAATACTTGTAAAAGTTTAGAACAAAATTGGTGAGATTGATAAAATTTAGAATTGAATTAACATCCGTACAATAGATTTATGATTAATTAGTTGCTTAAAGTAGCCCACTAACTTAAATAACCACTTACAATATCCCACGTAATCTAATAAATTCATGTACTGTGGGGATCTTAGTAAACTTTTTATTTTATTTTGCAAGATCTTAAAGATCAATTACTTTAACGTTGTTCCTCCTTCCTCGTTACGAAACCCTTTTCCCCTCTCTCTCGTGCACTTTATCCGGAGTGGATTAGTTACAATGCATGCACGGAGCGCAATTGATTAGAAAAAGTTCATTAATTTCTGAATGTAAGTGGGAATGGGAAAAAAAAGAAGAAGGTATTATATAGAAAAAATAGATGGAAATTATTTAATTTATGTATGAAAACTTCTATATGAGTGTTAATTTGAAGGCATGAGCTCTCAGGTGAATATTGCACGTTGGATAGGCCTAATTATACTCGTAGTTTACTAGGCACTTTGGTCAATTTAGGCTTGAACTGTTTAGACAAATGTGTCCGGTAAAAGTAAACTATTCAATCCAATCCATTGTTTGAGCCTATTTATAATAAAATACTTTTGGACCCGAGCAAGTCCTTAAAAGACTCATAGAGGAAACAGGCGAGAGAACCGCCTTGGGGTGAGAGACCCCGTGTTGTCCTCCTGTTCCTTCTCTATCAGGTAGACAAAGATAGGAAATTGGGGGGCCTCATAGTGGTGAAGGTAGACACCACACCGGAACTTCAGTTCTAGCTATTACTGAGTATGCAGGTATAATAGCCTCCCGTGTCTAGAGTGAGTGATGGTGGGTTAAATGCCCACAGCTGCGTGGACACGCCTTACGGCACTGTCCTCAACCAATGTTTGAGCCTATTTACGACAAATTACTTTGTTTAGAAAAGATTTTTTTGATTTTCATATGTTTATATTAAAAGAGTTTGAAGGCTAAGCTGCATTCTAAGGGTATCATCGCCTTAAGAGATTCCACACGCTTCTTAACCGATCGGTACTATTGTCTGTGCTACTTTTATTGCGCGTGCAAGCAAGATGAAAAAGAACTAATTTTCCTTTGTTCTTGTATATATTTATCCTCTTGTTGATATGTTTCTAGTGCCACGTTATCTGGATTTCAATAATGTGCTTGCTGCTTACTGAGCTGAAAAATGGACAAGTATGTAATGAAGATTGAAGAACATGCTGGATTGCAAAGTGATATATCAAAATACTTCATCCACAAGTGTATCGTGTTGATAGATAGAAGAACAGTTTAATATCAATTGTATAGCTCGCAAACATGCTTAAAATTCTCCCAAAATCAATTTCATAAATGGGTTTCAATTACACAAAATGAGGCCAAGCTTATAAATAAATGTCACGGAAAAAAATGAATGTCCCGCTATATACTTCCACATATATATGTACAATATGAAGAGAAAAAAGAATATATATATCAGTATTTACTTATTTGTCCAAGCAGTGTAATCTTTCCTTTTTACAAACACAACCTTCAGGACCATTAATTTAGATAATGACTTAGTTCTTATAAATGTGATTATCTATATTAATTTGATGATGGGGGTTACTTGTACATAAAAAAATTATATAGCTGGTTGGGTACTAAAGATTAATCCTCTAAGTAGAATTCATCATTCCTTGACTTATGCTTGATATTGAAAGTTTCCATTGAACTTTATATTGGTTTATTTGAGTCCAACTTAAGAAAAAAAAAATTGAATCGTTATAGTTGATTAAAGTATTAAGGGATTTCCAACGTAGAAGCTTAAGGTTATCATTTCAAATTTCACGGACTAGATGCAATCCGTTGAGTGTCATTGAAGCTACCTAAACAAGCCAAATCATGAACTTAATTAGTTCATAAAATTGTTTGAATGTTCCATGGACCTTCAGATAATGAGGTCTCTACGCTCATGCTCCTAAATCATGAGAAAATAACTTATGCATAAATGACTGATGTTGTGAAGTACACATTTCGTTTACACTCAACACTCCGAATGTGTTGAAGCTAGATGGCAGAGGTTTTGTAAAAACTAGATTTCTCTCTGGCTACTAGTAAAAGATTAAATCGTTCCCGTACAACACGCGAAAGACTACTGGAAAATTTAGGGTTTGATTTCCCATCAAATCCATTCTCGAATCGAGCTACATACTCTAGGGGTTCTTATCAATTTCAGCTCGGTCATACATTTCAAATCAGCGAAGAACACATGCAATCGACCCCAAAAAAGGCTCCCCCCCAATTTTCTAATGTCGTCCAAAAGTAATGGACTAGTATCGTGCCATTACTCATGCATTTTTTTTAAGACATACGTACCTGACACGAGTTAGACGCCAACTCGAGCACGGCGGCAACATTTGGAGTTTCTTTTATGGATTAAGCTAGGTTATCTTGCCTTATTCGAGGAGCCGATCGGATAAATTCGCTTCAAAAAGTGGATAGGATAACATAATCTAGGATTCCTCACTTTTTTCACCGGTTTGGTGACGATCCCTTTATTAATAATTTGTGCTACCACTTCAATTTATTGGAACTTGGGTTTGACCCCACTCTCGAAAAGGCGATCGACGCAAAATTATTCATGCCCCTTTTTCTCGTTAGGCGCCAATTAGTTGTAATGTGGACCACCTTCATTAGTTTAGCAACTACAGATTTGTCGCAATCAGAGTAAATTGAGGTCGTTGATGGTCCGCATAGGCTAAATTATGTGCATCTAAAAGTCGTCAAAAGATAGGTCCACGACATTAATCCCGGCCTCCCGACACTAAACAAAAGAGTTTAATGAAAGATCATAATATAACTTTTTTTCTGTCGGAGGCATTATTCAAGTAGGGGCTTAATTGTCGCTTTTCGAAAACTACAAGGGTAATAGATTCTGCTTTTCTATGCCATATGGAGCGTGGTGGACAATGATTTATACGATAAAGAGGATACATCAAAGTGGGCTTCATTTATTTAAGCCAATGGAAGCTTTCGTCTATCTAAAGTGATTCATATTCATGTAACTTGGAAGAACTCTTATTATATAAATTCAGTCAATTACGGTGCTGACATGATAGATAAAATCAATCACAATAAACTTGGTGAAATATGGACATTATTATACCTAACCAAGATCAAAGGATTAAATGAACAGGGTGGGTTATTGGGTCAGTTCTCTCGAGGTATTGACACTTATTGACACTTGGTCCGGGGTGCACCGCACACTTTATGGGCCGTGGGCTGTTTGGCGTAAGCCCGGCAGGCTAGGCGGATCCTCGATTAAAAAAAAAATATTAAATGAACCAAACGCAATCAAGGCGTCTAGGAGGGGGAAAATGAGGACTGAGGCCGTTGAGGTGACCAATTAAAGGAGAATCGTTTATTCTTGTCTTATTATTTATTAATTAATTTTAGAAATGTAATGATTGGATATATTGAAAGGACCATGTTAAGGAGTGCTCTCGACAGTTGTTAAGTATTATTAATTTTGAATTATTTAAACTTTCCAAGCATTGCACGTAACATGATGACAACCAATACATTAGAAATTGCAAAGATTTTCGGGTTCATTTATTTTGAGAAAAATGAATGATTTAAAAATATATATACTTTAAAATAATTATATGTATCACATGAGATAATTAGTCAACAAAAATTATTTTCATTATCAACAACAATTATACTAAAGATTTTCATGGATGATGAGATTTTTTTCGCTCATTTATTTTTATAGGTGACCATTTTTATGAAAATATTTTTAAAATTATTTATTTTCTGTGAAATAAATGAATCCTTAAATAGCTATGTAACAAGCGCTCTCAAGCACTCTTTAATTGAATCCACCTTAAAATCAGTTGATTGATCCACATATTAAAATGACTTTTTAAATTATTTATTTTCGTTTTGCCCAAAAAAAAATATTTATTTTCCGTTAAATAAATGAATCCTTAAATAGCTACGTAACAAGTGCTCTCAAGCACTCTTTAATTGAATCCACCTTAAAATCAGTCGATCCGATCCACAGATTATAACGACTTTTAAACCACTTTTCCTATTTCTTTGTAGAAATTATTAATTCCGCTCCTGGGCTCTTCATCTCTCATCCAGTCAATCAATGCATTGGACCGTTCGTTCTAGGAGGCAGTTATAATACCAAACTTCTATAAACAAATTCATTATTTAACTACTATGCCGACCAATCCCGTACCTTCATTTATATTTTATTCATTCGAGAGATCGAGAGAGATGTAATAATGTCAAAGGCGACATGGTGGGGATTATCCTAACAAGCAAAAGTAGTTTATGATTTAGGATCGTACTTGCAACTAGATGGTTGAGCTTGCACTAAGTACACTATCGCCTTATTTTAACTAAACAAAGTCTAATAATAATAATAATAATAATAATAATAATAATAATAATAATGAAAGAGTGACTTTAAGACCCTTTTAAACATCGATATATGCGAAGAAGATAGTGGCATAATTTGCATTAGCGTAGCAACGGTTTTAAATTTACCGAGACACTAGATTAAGACTCATTTAAACTAAATAGATTTCTTAAAAATATGCAGTTGCGATCTTCTAAGTTTGTGGATTATCCGTAATATTTTCTGATTAACTCATTTAGCGTCCTCAAGACACCCATGATTAGTAAATCCCCTTTGACTCAATAGCAATAATTGGTACCATGTCACTATATTCTTATAATCGGTTATTCAAATCGATTGGAGAAAATGTCCAATTTGTATTAAATCTATTATTGGGGTGTCAATTTGATTTTAAACTTTTAAATTTTGATGATGTAGTTTTAAACTTTTGCACAGGAATCTAATGTAGCCATTTTCGGCCGATTTTCGTTGGAAATCACTGACGTGGTGTCAATAGATTTATGACCGATTTAGTAATTAATCTCAATTATAATGTATATAATTTTTTTCTTTTGTTTGTTAATAATGAGTGAAAATGTATCTATTCTTATCAATTTCAAGTATAAGTCATGTCACGACGAGTTGAATGGCTCTCTCAATAAATTGAAGGTACGTTCGAGTGGTGCAAGTAGTTGTCCATCTATGTTTCCGATTACAACAGTCCAACTCCATCATGTGCCAACACGAGGGAGAAAGGAGGAAAAGAAAGGACTACTCCTTCAGTCGCCCCGATCAATGAATCTCAACTCATGGCACATGGCCACCGTCAAAATAATTAAGCCGAAAAGCCCATCTCCGTTTTACACAAAACAAAGAATAATTGCGACCGCCGCTCTAATCTCTCCATGTGATGTTTAGTACTGAAACTGAGTGAGCAGCAAAGAGATTCCATAGATGCTCTCAATTCCATGAATGCTCTCACTCAGTCCTAAATCTTTTGTTTAGATGTGAATTCAGCGTCAAATTTTTTGGTCTTACTAATTTAATCTTAAACATTTAAATGAAATTTCAATATGGCATTTATGGCCAATTTTAGTTGGAAATCATTGACATAGGGTTGTGCTATGTAGGATGGCTAGAGATGAGTCACGTTGGCGATTTTTAACGAAAATTGATCGGAAAAACTATATTGGAATTTCGGACAAATTTTTCGGATTAAACTGACGAAATTTTAAAATTTATGATTAAATTGACATCCATATAATATACTTAGGATTGATGAATTGATTTTTTTGAGTGGAGAATAAGGTTGTATCCAGCACAAAGATAATTATATTTTCTCTTTCTTTGTCTTAGATAAACGTCTTGGAAAGTTGCCATGATCACTCCCCCTTCATTTCTCCGTAATTACACCGTCGCCGAACCCTATTGGACGAGAAAAAGTACAAGCATTTATAGCTCATGTCTCGTTGATAGTGGCATCTTGTGTGGCGTCCATTTTCGCCTAGGGACATTAGGCCAACAATTAATTGACGTATTTTCTTCCTCGGAACTTGGGGGGATCAACTTTGTACCAATTGGGAAGAGATTTCACTTTAATGTTGGGAAAAGAATCATTTAACAAAGTTGGGAGTGCATGCCAAATAAGAAGCAGGTGCATGTGTTAATTGTGTGGATCAAGGTTGTCATAAGATTGACCAAAATGGCCTGTTTACAATAATAATAACAATAATATACTTTCAATTTTGTTCTTCCAAATCACGCGATTCAAGCAATTCTTAGGACTTATCAAATTTTAATTTTAGAATATTAAATTTTGGCGGGAAATATCAAAGGAACTTTTTGTTTAAGATAAGAGAACACACACGCTGGCTATAATAAACACTGATTTATGAGATTGATTTACAAAATAAAGCGGTAAACTCTAGCAACATGCGTATCAAAGGAGAGGGAAGAGTCCCATTTAAGTATCCAATGAGTATTTGACCCTTATATATTAAATTGATTTTATAAATAAGTTTGAAGTGTAGAAAATTTGTGGCACCATTGTTAACTATTAAAAAAAAATTAAGTTGTTAGATGAATATGTAGTTTCATATTTGAATATTTTATTAGATGAATATGTAGTTTCATATTTGAATATTTTAACACTCTCTTTCATGTATAAGCTGAATTTTGGTGTAAGCCTAATAGTAAAATATATAGTGAGGGAGTTGAGTAAGGAACTTGGAAAGACTAAAAAATCTAAAATTTTGTAGAATAGTTACCAACTATTAAAACAATTTATGTTTAGTAGATAAAAGCATGATTTAATATTTACATTGTTGAACATCTATATCTCTAGCTTTAGTCATTTATTAGTGGTGAAAACCCTAGTTCTTTCCATGAGCCGTTGACTACTAAATTCCATGGTCAAAAGCTTCTCTGCTCGGTGACCTTTCATTGAAGCTGTTCATATGTCATCTGACGGGAGCTGGAGCTTTGACCAAGATCGAAGATGAAGGAATCGAGTGTTTCACAAGAAACCATGTCCTATTAACATTATTTATTTATTTATTTATACTAAAAGATATTGTAAAAGCATATGCGTGCACAGTCAGCACCATGTGAGAGGGTTATGAGATAACATGCAAGTCATGGAGGGCAAAGAGAATTTGAGATTTGATTCTCTTTTTGCGCGACAACAAAAATCGGAATATTAAACATTATCGAAAACCCAGTTTAATTTCTTTGCCTTTTCAACTTCTTATGAAAGAATAATTTCATTTAAATCCGTACTCAATTCCGTACATAACAAGGCAGCCTAAAAAATAATATATATAAAAAAAAATCTAAAACTCGAGATCTCTAATTATGATATCATGCACAAATTTTGAGAAAATTACCTAATCAATCATAAATCAATTATATAAATGTATATTCAGTGCTAGATTTTGTAGTTTTGCCAATTTAATTGTAATTCAATGTATTTATATCAATAAATATTGTCAAGAATCGCTGATGTGGTGATTTCCAAATGAAAATTCATCAGAATGACTATATTGGAATTTCACAAAAAGATTGAGGACTCAATTGGAAACTTTAAGATTGAGTTGACATCCCTATAATAGGGTTAAGATGGATTGGACAATTTTCCTAGAATTTTTTTTCAAATTATTGCTAACTATTCTAAAAATTTCAAGAACCTAAAAAAATATGTCGTTTGATACTTAAATATTGCGAGAGAACTTTGAAAAGCAAAATCTAGCAAGTACCAATATATTCATATTGTGGAACAGTAAGTATGGTTATAGCTATTACATGGATTTTTTGGTGGACACTATCTCAATAATGCGAGGAATTTATTTCCGGAAGTTTTCGATAATGCCAAAGGAACGTACAATACTTAAAAAGGAGGTGCATGGTGTGCATGAAAATGATGGTATAAGCGTGAGGTGTGTCCATATGTGCCTTGTTTCCATCTAATAATAATTTCATGGTGGTCAAAAGTTGGCCACATCGTCGGCAAGAATGATCCAAACCCACGCAAAAGTGGACGTGGACATCTCCATTTGTAGATTTACATTCTTCTTTCTCCATCGATCCTTCAAATCATTGACTGAAAAAAGGGAAAAGATGTTAGATTAATCATCATGCTCCCCATGTCAATGATATGAAAATAGATTGTGAATACACTTGGTTCAACCAGGCATGCCTATTAAAAAAGTGTCTAAGAAATCTCAAATCTATTGTATTTTTACTAATTCAAATATAAACCTATCAGTTATGTCAATTGAGTTCTAAATATTTTCATGTTTCACTAATTTAGTCCATCTAACCAATTTTAATTGGAATCCACTGACATGAACAATTTAAAAAAAAATTGATTTTTTTAAATTTTATTTGTAATCTTTTTTTTTTATTTCTCTTCCTTTTTTTTTTATACCAAATTCAGTGATGGTCGTTGGCCAACCCTAATCGACTGCTAGACGAGGGTCATTGTCCTCCCCTAGATTGGACGAGGATAGGAAAAAAAAAGAAGCAAAAGAATGAAGAAAAAAAAGAAAAGAAGAAAAAGATAATTAAAAACAAAAAAAAATTCAAAAATCATAAAAAGTATTCACGTTAGCATTGGAAGATGTTCACATTAGTGATTTGGTTAAAGTTGGCTGGATGGATTCAATTAGCAAAATTTGAAAATATTTATGACTCATTTGACAAAATTGAAAGATTTAGGATTAAATTGGCAAAAGTTTAATATATATATGACTTTTTTTAAACAATTTTCCTATTCACATAGAAAGAAGATAATGTGCTAATTATCGAGAAAATGGAGAGACAAGGAAGCACTTGTGACCTAAATGTGTATGATAGATACTAGTGTTATCCAAAATAGGACTCATATACGTGCAATCAACAACTATCGAAACTTGATAAGAGGATAAAACTTTGTCTGTCTTGAATTAGAATTACAGTCCGATTCATGGTCCCACGAAAGTCTCTATCGAGCTATAAACTCAGCACGGTCTAGACACATACCACGTCGCGCGGCATGTCGCCTCTTTGATGCCTCGATGATATTTAATTGTAACAGGAAGAGGGCACTGCTTCAACAGTTTAGGCTACGGACCAACGAAGCGGGACCGAAATGGAAAGGCAAATCGAGAAACATAGGTATCCACGTTTCTCCATTAATAAATCAATCGTCACCATTTCCAACTGGTGTTGCCCTAATGATACCAAATCACATGCCCTTTTTTAGTATTTTAGGGCGTGGACGATGTTGGGTCGTTGCGAATAGCAAGGCACACAAGATGTCACCACTTACGTTTCTTTGGCATTCCACTGTGGGGGCACATCTCATTTATAATATAGTTTTGTAAAAAAGGTGTGCATGCATGGAAGTCATGCACAAGTCCCGTCGCCGTCTCACCCCTTTCTTCCAAACGAAAGAATATTATTGCATTCAATATGCCCTTCTTTTCATTCCCATGACGTGCGCATTTGGGGTTCTTACATATATATGGTAAAGAATTGGGATGATCTTTGGAGCCAGATCGCTAATCCAAGTTCCAAATTATTAAGTTTTGTAAACCAAAGTTTAAATATTTGATGAAATTAGTGAATATTGAATAAAAAATTCAACAGAGTGAAAAATTTCAAGGAAAGGGTTACTTGCTTCATTCACTAAACACGTAGTTGATATTGTTAAGAGTCTTGCTAGTTATTTTATCGTTAAAAACTATCAATGATAATAGCGGTCCCATGTTCGGAAAGAAATTGTATTATTCGGGCATCCACTTTCAGTTTATAATTGTAATACTTAAGATTGTCATCACTTAAAATTTAGTACTTAAATTATTAGCTCTTATTTTCCAGTTATACCAAATAAGCCCTTACACTTTCTATGACTATTTTAGCTTGTAATCCACTTTCAGTTTATAATGAAAAGTAACTTTTGGGCTTTCTTGGAAATGCAAAGAGTACGTTTGTACAAACCATTAAACAACAAAATAATCATAAGTGACTTTAGATGACTCTAAGTGATAATATCAATGTATGTATTTTCTAATCTCAAAAGCTGAAGAAAATTGAAAGCTATACTCATGCAATATGTTCTCAAAGCAAACTTGTGGAAGTTGAGTATAAGAGTGCAAGAGAGTTTAAACACCAGGAATTTTATTTTTCTTAAACATAACAATGCACATATAACATATCTTTTCTACATACCATGTGAATTCTAATCGAGTATGATTTAAGGACTGCGTTCGATGTAAGTACCACACCAACCTCATCTTCAAAAGAATTGTCAACTTTCAATCTGGCATTGCAAAATGAGGTAATTATTTTTCTTTTATTTTATTTTTGGGTCGCAACTAAATCGAAAGGTGAGAAAAAGAAATTATAGTGGTTCTGGACCTAATTAAGCTAACAAACATTGGAGGGTCTTGTGGTCCCTATAGCTAGGATTCCTAGCTGTTAACTTGAGGCTGCTTATGAGAAATTATGCAAAAAGCTTTTGTGGGCTAGGAAGATGATAAAGTTAGGGTTAAAGTCTTTTAGTCGAGAAAGTACAATTCAAGCACACACCATTTGAGCTGTTGATTTATTGCGACACTTCTTTTATTTTTAACTCGTGAAGTAAAAGCATGTTCAAGTTTCTTCGAGAGACACCCTCGATAGTGAAATGTCTAATGTGATCAGTAATACTAATGTTTGCGCCAAGCTTAATGCAAAATGACGTCACAAAAGAAATCGACTGTAACATGCGTGGCTCTCTTTAATTCGCAATCGAAACTCGGAATGAAGATTATATGCTAAACGAGTCACAATAGCAAGTCTTTTTTAACTCCTCTAGCATCATATGTGACTATTGATTTAACTTTTTTAGATACAAACTGTTGATTAATGTACCAACCTCTCTATTCTTTATCAACCCGCCTCAATTGTAATGACAAGACTACGTCTTTAAGAATAGAAACTTTGTATTTTTTTTTTTAAATTATAAGAATGCCTGTTCTAAAGAAGAAAACAAGAACACGTCTCTCTCTCAATTTCCCCTTCGTTTACACTGTCTTTCCCAAAAGTCTTTTCCCCAAAGGAGTCGCGAAAGGGGGACTAAGTCCTGGTTTCTTTTCATATTTCACGAATGACAAATTTCGCTTTCAACTTCAATGATCATTACTCCACAGTCCCAGAGCGCTCTGCGATGCCCATCATTATCATGGGAGCAAAGGCAGGAGTAGTACTACTCTCTCTCTCCTCCTCTCTAGCAAGACTAGAGGCTTGAGTGCCAAGCCTAGGGGAAGAAAAGGGGAGGAGGAGAAGCAATAAAGCAGAGGTCCTTGATAAATAATAACAGCAGCAATAATAACAAAGCAGGGGGAAGCAGGAAGTGAGTGTCGAGGAAGATGGAGGTTGTCAGGGTTGGCGTGCCAGGCTGAGCAATGTCCTGTGGTGAATGAAATGCCTCTCCCTGAACTACAGCTTCCCCCTCTCTCTAACCCGAAATCGAATGAACAGCATCAAGCTTTCGCGGAGCTGGTAAAAGTGACTGAGAAGCAAATGGAAAAGCAGAAACTAAAAAAAAAGAAAAAAAAAACAGAAGAAAAAGAGAGAAAAGGGAAAGGAAAATTCATGTCCTATTTGGTAACCGGCCAGTTCTTCATTATTTTTGTTCCTTTGTTTTCTGAAATAAAAAAGAAAAAAAAAATTATTTGATAACGTTGGCTAATTTTTTTTATTCCTTATGGCTATGAAATAGATTTAAAATCTAAACAAGAAGTAAATAAAAAAAAAGGGTTACTTTTGGTTCTCAAAAATAATATACGAAAGAAGAAGAGGAGAAAAAATTAAAAGAAATTATATGTCCACAAAAAAATTTGAGTCTTACCCAAATGTATTCAAGTTCTTTTTATTTTGATGATAAAAATTCTGTACACTACATTCAAAATTCATCCAAGAATTGAATTAGAAAAAAAAAATAGTCATAAATAAAAATTATATTTGCGAGTAGAATAATTATCAAGTTCACCGTTAACGTTAATGGGCCATAGACAATAAAGGGCAGTGACTGGTTTACATCAAGCTTTGGGGTTTCATCAATTCCAGCATGAAAAGTCTCGTTTGTTTGGGAGCCTTTTGTTCCTCCTCAAACCTGGGTACCTACTTCCTTTCCTTCCCTTTCCTCTTGTTCGTTGAGTTGCTGTGATTGGATTCTACAAGCTGGGGAACAGCTCATTCCCTGATGGGTACTTCCACGTTTTCATTATTCCCCCCCTTGGGATTTTGTGTTCAGGATTCCCCTCCCTCCTCTCTCTCTCTCTCTCTTGTTCTCTCTCTACAAGTTCTGAAAGCAAAATTTAATGCTGGTGCTATGAAGTAAATGAGCCTCGTCCTCCAGGACTCGAAGAGTGTACTCGTTTGCATTATAAGATTCCCCCCCCTCTTCCTGTTCAATTATCAGCACCGTGCCATCTCAGTTGACGTGTCTCCTGTGCTCTTGGGTTGAGCCTTGAAGCGATGCATGTGATTTTCTTGTCATCCTCTCTCGTCTAATTTGCAGATTTTTGGCAACAGAAAAGAGAAAGAAAAAGTGGGCTTGGGTTGGTTTCGATGGGTTGTGCACGGAGAGTGAGTTTTGGGTTTGTGTCCTTCTGCTTCTACGCGAAAAAACAAATCTCGAGAAGATAAAAATGTCGCCTTTATTTTTTTCCCTCTCTGTTTTGGCTCGCCATTTCCCTTTTCATGTGGGGCTTGTGAAGCTCTGCGCTTTACAGAATATTAGGATCTCTTTGGATCATTATTTTACTTGATTCCCGAGATATGCTCTCATGGGGGGTACTCCTCTCTCTCTCTCTCTCTCCTCCCCTCTTTCTTTCCCCTGTTTTCTTGTTTTCTTTTATAATAAATTGTTCAGTTCCCCTGTTGAATTGATTTCGTTGTTGAGTCCCTGTTTGATCCTCCGTTACTATACTAATTGACCGACCATATTCTGTCCTCCCTCTCTCTCTGAATTATTCCTGCGAAGAAAGAGGAGGGAGGGGGGGAACACTTAAAAGATAGATGCTTATTGTCTGGCGTTCTGGTGGGTTTCCCTCAACTAATACCGAGATGCTGTTTTCAGTTGCAGGTTCCTCAAAGCTCCAACGGTCGAAGAGTGGTCGATATTAGTGGAAATTGAGGCCGCGCAGGCATGAATCTTCAGTACCCTTTTCTTTATTTTTTTGTCCCCTCTCTGTTCTTTTCTTCTTTTTTCTTTTTGGGTTGCTGAGACTGAGAGGGATTCAAAGAAACAGAGTGTTCAGGGAGACCAGAGGGAGAGAGAGATTTTTTAAAGGGGGGAGATGGCTGTAGAGATGGTGCGTTGCGTCAGACTCTGCTAAATGGCGTGTTTGAGAATTATATTTAAAGTGTTAGTGGGGAGAGAGGTCTGAGTGATGGCCGTGTCTCCTCGGCTCACAAGGTGCGCCCTTACTCTGTGGGCTTTGCCTTCAGCCAAGGAAACAAGCTCTTCCCTCAGCTCTCAGTCTCTTCCCATTCAAGAGAACCTCCCCTATTAAAATATTGCCACTCTCTCTCTCTCTCTCTCACTCTCTCTCTTTCTTACTCAGACTCTGTGCCATGGTTGGTGTCAAGATTCGGTCATAGCACTGAGGAGCATTGGAGCGCATTATTATCCTCCCCTCCGCTTCTGAGATCTATTCCTCCCTTGGCGCCCCCAGAAAGTCGGCCACATTCGTGAACTTCTTCTGGTCCCCCCCAATGTTCGGAGTATCCGCCTTTCCGTCCCCGGGAAAGATTGTCGGCCTCGGGTTAGGAATCATGTGAGGTCGTTGGACAGTGCTTTTTGAGTTCATTTGATCTAACGGGGATCAGTTGAGTTGTGAGGAAGGTTCGTTTTGCGGGGGTGGTCCTGGTTTTGTCAAGATGAAGTTTATGAAACTCGGGTCGAAGCCTGATTCGTTCCAGAACGAAGGAGACAATGTCAGGTAACATCTCCGGAGCTCTTTGCGATTTTCCTAAGTTTCTCTTTTGATTAGAATAAGAGGGAAAGTTTCTGGATGTGCTCTCCATCGTCCTGCGGTTTTGGATTGATTTGGTTGGTTGGCAATGAGAAAGTGATCCTTCATTGCCATCCAGCCAATGGCCGAAGTGGTGTCTGCACTAACGGACAGATTTACCGAGCTGGGTCCCTTTTTTTCGAGTTTCCATGGCTTCTAAAAGACATGATTTCACGAGTAGGAATGGCTTTTTTGATGAAAAATTTGCTCCTTCAGCAGCGATGCATATGCTCTGTCATTGTCTTCTTCATCCTTCCCAACCTCGGTCAGATTTAAGTATTACCGGACTCCATGGCTTGATTTTACCCTTTCACAGCTAGCCTGGGGGATTAGGCGGGGACATACCGAGAAAAGCTTCACATAAGTGTTGGGAGAAATTTTTCTTTAACTCGTTTCGAATTTTATCCTATCAATGTTCTTGCTCTGTCCATAGAAAAGTTTGAATGTAAATTGTTGATTTGAATTGGATCGATGGCCTTGTGCTATATATGTTTCTCTTTTAGTTCTTGCAAGGTGTTTAGGAACTTGAATAGATGCAGTTTCCTTTTTTTGGCTAAATAGGTGGAAAATAGAAGCTGCATTAAAAGATGCATTAGTTGGCATCGCAGCGGGAGATGGTCAGGCACAGAAAACTAGGAACTCTGCCAATGTGTTTGCTACATCAACTAATCATTTATGATAGGAATATGGTGCTCAATGGAGATCCATCTTAACCTTGACAGGAAAGTGTTGAAGTTCAAAATTTGCATTTTGGTGATGCCTTAATGTGCAACAGCATCCAGTTGGTTGTAAGACTGATTTCACTTTAATGATAATTGTTGTTACAACCAAACTGTCGTTGACAGCAGTCTGCAGTACATCAACATTTGCACAAATTTTCTCTTTGATAGACTTGACTTCTGGGTATGTTTTTATGGTTTTTCTCTCTCTCAAGCAGTTCGATTGGCTAAAAAATTGAAATAGTTCTGTGCTTTGTAAGTGGGAAGATTCTTAATACGCCAATGTATGCCTATGCAACTTCATGTGGAGGTTTTTTTTATCAGTGATGCCTTAAAGTGCTTGAATTTTGTGCATTGTGTTGTGAACATTTATTCTGGGATTCATGTCTGCATAATTGTATCAATAACACCATAAGGGGGCATGACAACGTGCAGGTATGTTTCAAGTGAGTTGGCAACTGATATCACCGTCAGTATTGGGAGTGTTAAGTTCTACTTGCACAAGGTATGGTCAACTCAGAACTCTTTCTACACAACCACAACAAAAAAGCAATGACATTGCGACTTTCTCGGCTTATTTTGCCACGCATAACGAAAATGTGCTGACATTACCTTTTAAGGTTCTGTTCCCGTCACGTTAAAGTATAGCCGTGCCATGATAAAGTAAATGGGACTAAGTTTTGGCCTACTTCTCGTGCTCCTTTACTTGAAATGAGGTTGCCATTAGTAGTTCTGCACAAAGCAAAAACTTGTCATGACTTACTTTAGCACTACCATAGTTTGCCTATCTAGCTTGACTCCTTTGTGGGACTCCTCAGATTTCTGAGGACAATAAATAGATTCAATTTCTTCGTCCAATATCAATTTCAATGGAAAGCCGGACCCGTAATTTGTTTCTTTAGTTGAAAATTGGCAGGTTAAGTAAATGTGATTGAACTATGAATTCTTCTGATGAACCATCAGTGCATAAACTTGCCCTCGCATAAACTTCAACGTCGACCGCGTAGAGTTGTCTGTTCGTTAGTATATCCTGTAGAGATTTGGTACTTCTTTCTTAATAAGGGATTAATCTACTTGTTGCAGTTTCCTCTTCTGTCAAAGAGCGCACTTCTGCAGAAACTGGTTGCAGCTACCAATAATGATGACAGCAATGAAGTCAACATCTCGGACATTCCTGGTGGGCCTGCCTCATTTGAGGTCTGCGCCAAGTTCTGTTATGGCATGACTGTCACCCTGAATGCCTACAATGTCATTGCTGCCAGGTGCGCAGCTGAGTACTTAGAAATGTACGAGACAGTTGAAAAGGGGAATCTTATCTACAAGATTGAAGTCTTTCTTAGCTCTAGCATTTTCCGAAGTTGGAAGGATTCGATCATTGTTCTTCAGACCACAACATCCTTATTACCACGTTCTGAGGAGTTGAAGTTGGTGAATCAAAGTATTGAGTCAATTGCTGTGAAGGCCTGTGTTGACATCTCCAAGGTCGATTGGTCCTATTCATACAACCGAAAGAAGCTGGCAGAGGAAAATGGGACAGACTCAAATGGTGTCCGAACTCGTGTGGTTCCAAAGGACTGGTGGGTTGAGGATCTTTGTGAGCTTGATATCGAGTTATACAAGCGCGTTTTGATGAATATCAAAATGAAAGAGGTACTTCCGGGCGAAATCATCGGTGAAGCACTGAAAGCCTATGCTTACAGAAGGTTGCCCGGGTTCAGCAAAGGGATGTCCAAATGTGGAGATACACTAAAGTATCGGCTGGTGGTTGACACAATCGTGCGGCTGTTGCCCGAAGAGAAATGCAGTGTCTCCTGTGGTTTCTTGCTGAAGTTGTTAAAGGCAGCCATTTGGGTCGATTCAGGGGAGACAGCAAAAAGGGACTTGATCGGGAAGATAGGACAGCAACTAGAGGAGGCTAACGTGAATGATTTACTCATACGAGCACCAGAAGGAGAAAGTATGATGTATGATGTTGGCACTGTAGTCGCTGTAATTGAGGAATTCTTGTCACGGGAGAACCAGGAGATCGAGTCCCTTGAAGAAGAACATGAGCTGCGAGGCATGAGGAGGCCAGGGATCTTGTCCGATGCTTCCAAGCTGATGGTGGCAAAACTAATTGATGCGTACCTCGCCGAAATATCGAAAGATCGTAACCTGCCTTTGTCGAAGTTTGTTGAACTCGCTGAGATGCTGTCAAGTGTTCCTCGGCCTTCCCATGACGGACTTTACCGAGCCATCGACATGTATCTCAAGGTAAGAGTAAGATGTATTAGTATGTGACGTGCACGGAGCATTTCAAACTGTTGGGTTCATTCCAAATAGATCTGATTTCAGTCTGTCTTACCGAAGAAACGCAAGTTGTGATTAGGGATCATTAATGTTGATGATTTGTGTTGAACTGTCATCGATGCAGGAGCATCCTGGGATCACCAAGAGTGAGAGGAAGAGAATTTGCAAGCTGATGGACTGCAAGAAGCTCTCAGTTGACGCGTGCATGCACGCTGTGCAAAACGAGCGGCTCCCTTTACGCGTCGTCGTGCAAGTGCTCTTCTTCGAGCAGGTCAGGGTGGCTGCGTCATCCGGGAGCAGCACCCCAGACCTCCCCAAAAGCCTTCGGGAGCTGAACAACGGGTCCCATGGGAGCTCGAGGTCCGCCAATACCAACACAGAGGAAGACTGGGATGCCGTGGCCACGGCGGAGGAGCTCAAGGCCCTCAAGACCGAGCTCGCCTCGCTGCGGCTAAGCATCGGGGCCCGAGGAGGGCCCGAGAGGAACGGGGAGGGAAAGCCGAATGTGGACAAGGCCGCGATAACCAAGATGAAAGGGCTGCTCCGGTCGAAGAAAGTGTTCATGAAGATGTTCTCGAGCAAAAGCCAGAGCGAAAACAACAGCGGCTCGGACTCCTCCGAGAGCCTCGGCTCCGGCAACGGTAATGTGGATGAAGTGAAGTCGACGCCTTCCCAGAACAGGAGGTACTCGGTATCATAGTGAAACTGTGAATCGGGGGTAGTTTTTAATATGTTCTTTTTTTGGCACCCGACTTAATAGGATTTAGAGACATCAAATGTTGGATAATGTCCTTTTGAAGTGGAAGTGAGAGTACATATGATGGCTAAGGATCGCAGGTAAGTGCTGGTCTGCTGAAGAAGAATTTGTATTTTGTTAGCAAGAGTTGTTCAAGTTGACAGCAACTTCTATTTCAGGAAAAGAAGATGTAATTTGCCCTTTATAAGAAGCGTCAATTATGACGTCATTATTAAGTAGATTCAGCAATGGTCAGTGACTCGTCCTCCTTGAGATTTTGAAAACTCTAAAGCTGGCACCTACTTTTTAGTAATATTTGCAAATGTGACCTTTAAAAGTAGTGTTCTTTTGACCCCTTAATCGAACAGAGATTGATGTCAATGGCGTGCCTCCAAGAAACTTAAAGCCACTCCCTCATTCTGAAGTAACCCAAACGAATAATTGACACCCCCTACCCCCCAAATTAGTAATAGAGTAATGCTATACTTACTAAAATTGATTTACAAAATTAATTTACTAAATGGTTTGTCGGATCGTTGTGAGTGACCCTTTAAATAAAAGGACTATATTCACGAACTAATAAAATTCCGACACATGATCTTGGCATGTTTGGTGTTTCTCTTAGTAAAGAGTTAAAATTAACCTAAAGTAAAAGTCATATCTCGTTTGTAATTTATTAATTAAGACCTAGGAAATTTATTACCTTCAATTCCTATTTGAAAAGAAGTGAAAATAAAATGGGATGTCTCTTATATTTACTTAAAATTGGAAGTGAGAGAATATTCGATTTAGTACTCATCATGTGTCCCCTCACTCTGGGCTTGCAATTAACGTATGGCATGAATCATGATGCATGACATAGTTTCATGGGGCTCAAAATCGACAACTAAGCATGAGTTTTGCATTTCATTATCATCAATCAAAATTTTATATGTAATAGAGTTTAAAATTCAAAAAATGAATAATGAGAAAATATTTCACATATGTTTAAAATTCTATCTCTTACTAGTGTAAAACTTGAAATATGAATAACTAGAAATCATCTTCAAATAAGGTATAATAAGGTTCATCAAATGGAAAATTTTATTTAAATTAAAAACAAAAACATATATATTCTTGTTACTAACTTGTAGATTATTTCTAATTTAAATATAACCTATATTACTGAAGTATGGACTCGACAAAATGTATAGATTTTGTTTTGCAATGAAACTAACATTCATTTTAGACTTGCAGTTTACAAACTTGTGCATTTTTATTAGGTTAAATTTCAAAAAGAAAAGAAAGCTAAGGAGAAAGTATCGTTGGAATCTAATTTATACACAAATTCTTCGAAAATTTATGGTATGTAATTATGGGATGAACATCACTTGAAAAATAGAAATATGCTCATCAACAGCTACACCATTTGCAATTTCAAGTGCAACCCATTCCATCACATCACAAATCTCGTTTAACAGAAAATTTGTTTAGTTTACATATTCCTATATACAAGCTGTAGTATAGCTATTTTATTACACGAAGAGATTACTTCATCGTAGTATATTCTATACACAAACCAGTCCAAAACTTGCACGTACAGCAGGTTTTCTTCAATTATTCTCATTAAGTCCTCATATAAACACCACGCGAATGCTTGCCTTGCTTCCTAGTTGGTATCGCTCTTGATTCTTGCCCAACGGGACCAAGAAATTGCTGGATCGAATGAGGGCAGACCTTTGCCAGATAGGGTTGCCCTTGCCCAAACTGATCTGGGAAAGGGCTGCCCTCCCCAAACCAGGCCAAGGTGTCCCTTACCTAAGGGCAACGTTGGAGGAAAAAAGAAAAAGAAAAAAAAAAGAAGATAAAAGGGAAAAAAAGAAAAAAATAATTTAAAATTTTAAAACATATTATTAAAAATCATTTACATCAGGTTATATAAGACAATAGTGTTTATCTTAGCAATTTCTAGCCAAAATTTCTAGATTAATACCAAATGTGGAAATATTTAGATCTTAATTGGCAAAATTGAAAGGTTTAATATTGAATTAACTTATGATTTTTTGAACAATTTTCCTTGCCCTAATCCTATGACGTTAGAATCAAGACAAGGTCTCGACGGATAAAACTCCCACACGTTTGGAGTTGTCACTTAATTCATCGTTTAGGCCCAGGAATTGCCACAATCTTGGAATGTACCTTCTTTACCTCATCGAACTATTCTGGAGCTCCTGGAATGTTAGAAATTTGACTTTGAGTTTGCCTTACCTGCCGGACTCGATTTTAGGCTCCAGGAAAGTTGGAACATCAAGTTCGAATCTCACTTCTTAAGCTCAAATTCCAATAATGTTGGAAAGTTTTATTTCGAGCTTATCTCTTATGCTTGAACATAAATTTAAGCTCATTCCACATGCCGAACTTTCTCTTAAGCTAACCACCTCATGACGGGCCACATATCGAGCTTTCCTCCATCTAGTCGCAGCATGCTCGATGCAATGGGTCAGTACCAAATGCTACGCAACTTGATGCCATGCAAATATAGAATATGCGACATTAATATTTTTGTTAGAGATCAGCACTGATCCCTAGTTATTTTGATGCAATGAATGATTAATCTAAAGCAAAATTCATGTAGCAACACTGCTCAAAAGTAAAAAATCGACTGTGGGGTTAAAATTAAATAGTATAATCTCAAAAAAGAGATCTCTAAAGATCCGGTACTTAATACACGAAGTGCTTTTTGTTTATTTCGAAGGTAAGGCGAGAAGCAGTGATGTTGAGAAGGATCTAGCACATCGACAATAAGGGGGGAGCACATTGCCCCGTGCTCCAATTTGAACACAAAGCTGGGCGAATTTTTTATTTATTTTTAATATGGTTAGGAAAAAAATCAAACTGAACCACAGTGTAAATTAAACAGATATCAAATCAAAACGCTTTTTTGTATATCATTTCATTTTCGTCCTTTTTTTGGGGGGCTGCTTTTTTCTTGAATCTAAAGTCACTAAAATTGGAGAGGGTATTAATTTCTCTTTCTCGTCAAAAAGCTTCCACTGGACCAAGGCCTTCTCTCCATATGGGCCTTTTGGCCATTTGCTCTTGTATGTTTTGATGTGGGCCCTAAAGCTTTGTGTTTTCTATTATGTCTTGGGCCTTTTCGGCCTTTGTGTATTGTCGATTCGGTTGTATAGTTGGTCAATTAAGGGTTGGGAAAATGATGCTTGATTCCTAAACTTTGGTACAATATGTAATGTGATTTTAAACTTTTAACATGTTCAATGTGGTTTGTAAATTCCAGTATGATGTGCAATCTTGTTTATAAACTTTTAATCTATTCAATGTGGTCTATGAACTTTGGTCCATTGTTCAATGTGGTTACTAATTTTTTAAAAAGCGGATAAAGAGAAAGTATATTTGAAATTAATATTATTTTTATTTCATCAAATAAATGAATTCACTTAAATTATCTAAATTACAATTTATTTTGTTCAAGTTGTCAATTTTAGTGAATCAAATTATAACAAAAATTAAACGAAATACAAGTCATACTCTTCAAATATAGAGTAAAAAATTACTATTTGCAACTTACGATATATCATTGAAATATTGAAAATGCTAAAATTCATAAACTATTGAAAACATAGTGTTTCTACATTCTACTTAGCATTGAAAATAATAACTAAGAGAATTTAACTTAGAATTATCTTTCTAGCCGAATGAGACATGATAACATTTGAACTTAGGACCTCCAACTCTTTTATTGTTCAAGTTGTGTTTATAATATCATTCATGAAACTCTTCATATAGATAGTGCAAGTGACTTGTAATTGTACGCATGCTGCACTGTATTTGGGATATACAAAGCCAATTATGATGTCAATCAAGTAATATTTATCATAAAATATACTATACAATAATACAAACAAATAGATTAAATCTAAAGTTCAGGATGAAGAATCATAAGTGGTAAAACTTAGGTAAGCCGAGATATCAAAATATTATAAAAAAGGTATAATATGACTTTCTTTTTGTGCGAAAAGCAAAAAGAGCAATGTAATAAAAAGAGAGAAAGATGTTAGTTAAAGTTAAAGTTTTTATGCTGTAGGCTTACCATTACATCAATCATCTTAATAAAAAATAGTTGGTAGTAAATTGGACATCCATTTCAAATGCTATGTGTTGAAATAGAAACTTTACATCCATTTCAAATGCTGTGTTGAAATAGAAACTTTATGATAGAAATTGTAAGAGTATGGACAGATTTATTAGAGAGTCCGGTATAGGAAAGTAATCAAAGTACTATAAAATCCTGATCAAGAGGTAAGATAATCTTTGTAATATTTAAATTCATCTAATATATTGTTGACATCGAATTCGCCAAGGAGCAGCAAAAAAGAAATGAGTACCTTAAGCAGAATACTTCACTCGGAGCTTCATTTCCATGATACTGGGTGGTAGTCGTCGAGAGGCCAATGCAGCAGAGTAGGATCAGGCTGGGGGGTGTTTTCAAATTTGGTTACAAATTTCCCCGCGGTTAACCCTTCCGTTTTATTTACGTGGAACATAGGCTCTGATAACTATGACCTTTGTTTAAGGTCTTTAGGCTGGACCGCACGGAGTACAAAGAGAGCGCATCAAAATAGCATCAAAATCAGCTGAAAAAGAATCAGAGCAGAGCCCAGCTTTCGTATCATCAGGAGCGAGCAAGCAAGACCATTGACTGCGGAAATGGCGGTCTTGGATAGAGCTAAGGAAGCTGTTTGAGACGGCGGCGTTGGAGCTCATGGCGTCCATTTGCTAGGGCAGCGAGCGCTGCATGGATTATTAAATGAGTAATTTGGCATACGTCATGTTCGAGTGCCAGACAGGGCCCTTCCTGTTTTTCCGTCTTCTTGAATTCTGAAATAGTAAATATTAAGCATGACCACAATGGAATGTTCTTTCCAAGTCCTAAATAATTGACATAGCTATATTTTAGCTTTTGGACTGAACTGGTTTCACGTAATGTTCTATTTCAGCATCATCACTGTATTTGTGGGCATCAAATATGCATACCGTGCTAAATTCTCTCAAATCAGACTTTGATCAACCGCGTGTAGTCTCAACATTCTTGTGTCGATTAATGTTGAAATGTTTCACGAATGCAGAAAAATTTAAGTTGGGTAATGTCATGATCTACCCTTTTCACCCATAGGGGAAATGACATTAGGTTTATGGGTATTCCCTAGAAGACGGGCCTCAGTCCTCCGTTAGGTGTGGGCTCTCCCAAACACATATCTCATGCGACGTTGAGATATTCGATATTAAGTTAAGTTGACGTTTTGAGGATTTCTAAATGAGAAGTTGTCACTAGCCTATTAAGGCCGGCTAGAAAACAAATGAGGCATAGGAGTATACCTCATTTTCTACGCAATTAGAAAATCTAAGATTGATGACTTGATTACACTAATTGATCAACTAGTGCCATTCCATACCTAACCATGTTCATTTCAAGAAGATGTTTGTCAGGCAGTCTCGATGGATTTTAAATTGATCTAATAATATAGGTGTGCGATCATTACGATAACAATCAATAACCAATGAAGCATTAAATAAATTGCAAGAAAAAGTAAGAATCTAATGAAATACTATTCCAAACTAGGCTAAAGGGAAACAACAATCAACATATTGAAGGTGCGCAATCTAATGATAGTCAGAATAGATATGCATAAATAGCAACTTAGCGTTTGTTTCTAAGAACGTTCAAAATTCTATTGTAAAGGCCTAAAAGCTTGTTCAATTTCGAGCACAATGTCAAGAATTTCCGCACACTTCAAGAGAAAATTACTAAAAAAATAATTTCTAAACTTTTTTCTAATTTTTTTAACACAAAATTTGGATATTTTATATATTTTTTTAATTTTTTATCCGAAGATATGGACCCGGGCTTCAGCCCAGTCCGTATGAGGACGGCAGATTGGCCGCAAGAGTTTGGGTTCACGGATACAAGATGGGCTTTAAGAGCAAGCCTTTTCAGAAAAAGGACCAATCGAAATACAATTTGCCAAAACCGGGCTAGACCCAAACTCACTTATGAGAAGCCCCAGCCTAGATTCATCCAGATTCATCAAATTCAAACTGGCCCAAAATCCCTCAGGTCTAAGCCGGCCCCAGTTTACCAATCCTACCTATGCTTAAAGCCATTAATCTAATTTAAACCCAAAGTCCAGCGTGCCCACATCCACGCCTTCTCACATTTTCTTCTCACGACGCCTGCAATTTTCCTCTTTAGCATTGGTCCCTCCCAGATCCCCCTTTCGATTAGACTCAAGAAATGAGACGCTGAAGAAAATCGACAACACATCTTCATCTAAAACAAAACATCGAGCACATGAATGGAACTCTCCTCACCACTCCGAGTGTTTACTGGAAGTTTGTTTGTAAAACAAACCGAGAGATAACTTGCCCCATATCGAAAAGATGTGAGTCTGAACGTGAACAACATTTGGCACTAATCAATAATTAATTTTTATTTATTATAAATTCGAATTTATAATTTTTAACCATTGTGTCTTATGAAATAGTGTGACTATTCATAATGAAGTGGCAGTTATTATTATTTTTTTTTATATTTAAATTTTGAACTCATTATTTTTGCCTAATGGTTATTAGGGCTCTTGCAACCTTTAGAAAGATGTTTCTATTCAGACATAACTTTTGAACTTTCAGAAGGTTGCGTTATAAAACATTTCTATTCAATACTTTCAACTTCCATTTCGTTTTCTTTCAAAAGAATATACAATTATAGCTTTCAATTGTTTTCTTTTGAGAAATCCTGAAGAAATATTAGAATTATTATATAGTATTATCATTGAGATTTTATTATATCCTAGAGGATTTTTGCTAGTAATTATTAGCAACGTTATGAGGTAGATAATTCCTTAAAGAGAGTATTATCACGACTCAAAGTCTGCTTCCATTATTCTTCTCAACGATTGATTGAAATTTCGCAATAATTTTAAGGAATTAATTTGCAACAATGGAGTCAGAGTTCATGAAATTCAAGTTTTGCTCGAAACCCATGTTGGGAAGGGATCACGGCTCTCACAATCTCGCCACAACCCGTCTGCACTCTCTCTGTCCTGATCAAAGCCAATCTCTCTCTGTCATCTCAAGCAAATCCACGCCCCCACGACAAGGATCGACGACGACCCGCAGACCCATTTCCTTCGCAGCAAAATCCTCTACTTCTCGTCCTCGCTGAGCATCGACTAGGCTTATCATGTGTTTCGACAAGTCAAGAATCTGAATGCGTTAACGTGGAACGCTCTCATCAGGGCCTGCGCGCAAAGCACTGAACACAAGGAGGAGTACATGTTCCTGTTTGCTCTCAAGGCGTGCGCGGATTTGTTCGCTCTGTCTGAGAGGAGTGTAGTTTCGGGGAATGTCGTGATAGATTGGTTCGGTTTGGTGACTGCCATGGAATTGTTCCATGAGATGCGGAAGCTGTTTCCGCTAGATGGGTTCACCATGCAGAGCATGTTGAGTGCTTGCGCTGTTGCGGCTCATTGGGGATGGCTCAGCAATTTTTTCAGAGGATCCACAGCCTCTCACCTTTGTGCCCGATGTCGAGGATGTCGAGACTCTAGTCCATGAGATCAAGTGCAAGTTATGGCTCTGATTACACCTTTTGGAACGTTTCGGCTTATCCTATCTTGCTGATTCCGTTTCAAGAATCGCCGGTTTCTTCTTTTTGCCCCTTTCAATTCCAGTTTATGCGCATTTGATACTTCAATGCTTGATTCGCTCTCGTTTAATGGATTGTTAGAGAATGTTCTTACATGTGTGGGTTGATATGTAATGCTCTATTTATGGAGGCAATCTGGAATATGGGCATGATGATGATTGATTTTATTTCAGTTTTTCGAGATAACTCTTAACTATCAGATCTTTGTTCAGTGGGTTGCTGATGCGATCCTCGTAATAAAGATGGAGTGAAGTATTCATCGTGTTGGCAATGTTCATTTGCGTAGTAATACTTGTAAACATCAAATAAATAAAGGGATTTGAGCCCAGAGTATATTGAAGTGCTCTCCATTTTAGTGGTCTTGGCCACCTCGTCCATGCGATTCGGCAAAACAGGGATAGCCTATTGAAAAGATTCTGGAAGTTACTGTAGTTTGTGAATAGAATGAATGTAGGTATTATCTAGAGAATAATGTGTCTTTATCTGCTTTTCTTGCTCTAACCATTCAGATAGAGTCAAAGGTGCCACTAACGTTATTGTTTATAGGCTACTGTCGAACGTGAATGCTATGGAATTTAAAATTGCCTCCTTTGCGAAAGATTCAATGATGCCCTTTTATGATACTTTCAGCGATGAAGAAATTTATGACGCCAAAGGGTGTGCTGAATTGCATTTATAATTACATTTCACCTTGGGATTTAGTTTCCAGAAAGAATCATATAATTTTTGTTTTGTGTTCCACATCTCCCAATCTAAGGGGTATGCTCTATAGGAGTTGACAATTTGAGCGAGTTCATGAGTCTCTTCAACTACTCACCACTGAGATAATGTAATATGCACATTCATGTATGAGGACACGCATTGCTTACTACATTCTTAAATGGAGATTTAAATGAAGAAATTTACATAGATCAATCAAAGAGTTTTATTCTTCCTAAAAATGAACGGAAAGTATGTAAATTGATTAAATCTGTTTATGGGTTTAAACAAGATCTCGATTAAGTCGTATTGTCTAATGGTTTCAAATACAATAGTACTAACCACTGAGATAATGTAATATGCACATTCATGTATGAGGAGACGCATTGCTTACTACGTTCTTAAATGGAGATTTAAATGAAGAAATTTACCTAGAACAATCAAAGAGTTTTATTCTTCCTAAAAATGAACGGAAAGTATGTAAATTGATTAAATCTGTTTATGGGTTTAAGCAAGCTCTTAAGTAAGTGACATGGAAAATTCAATTAAGTCGTATTGTCTAATGGTTTCAAATACAATAGTACTAATAAGTGTATATATTCTAAATTTACTAAAGATTATGGTCTTAGTGTGCTTATATGTTGAGATGTGCTTATTTTTTAAACCAATATGACTACTAGCATTGAGACTAAGAAGTAACTAAATTCTATTTTCAAAATGAAAGATTTGGGTGAAGTGGATACTATCTTGGGTATTAAAGTTTTTAAAAAAAAACAGTAAGGATTATTCTTTCTGTCAAAGTGATTACGTTGAAAAAATGTTAAATAAATTTGATCTTCTTTTTTAAAGAAATGAGTATTCTGTTTGATTCCGGTATCAAGTTAAATTATAACACTGGTAGAGTAGAAGCACAACTCAAATCTGTGAGTGCTATAGGTCTTTAATGTATGCAATGCATTGTGCTAAACCTGATATTTCTTTTTCTGTGTAAGTTGAGTAGATATAGTAGTAATCCAAGTATAGAATATGAGAAGGTTATAACCAGAATTTTTGGTCATCATTTTCTTGTTCGTGAGAGTCCCCTTCTTCTCTAAAGTCCTATTCGTCGCGTGCTTTTCTTCTCCATCGAGTCTCGTTCGTGAAAGAAGAGTCCTTAGCTCCCCGGCGCAAGACCCTGTTCGTCATCTCTTTGCTGGGTCCTGTTCCAATGAGTCCTCAGGTATGCGTTCTTCTTCTTCTTCGAGTCATCTTCTGGTTCGACGAGTCTTGTCCTTCGTCCAATTCCTCCTTTTTGTTCGAAGAACGAGTTCTCAGCTCCATGGTGTAGAATCCAGTTCGTCATCTTTTCGTCTTGGGCTTGGTTCTAGCTACAATCATCTACTCTTTTCTCTGCAATTATTCTTCGCCAATATATACAGCTTAACTTATGTTTTATAAACTCGAAAAGTAAGAAAAAGGCAAATATACCACGACTCGTGAAAGCACCGTGACTGAACAAAGAATAATTGCAGAGACACGGTGATGTCATAGGGCTCTTATTTTATGGTAGACTGATTCCTTCAATTTGGGGCGACATCCCAAGACAACGTCATTTTGATGGTCCAAAAGACTTGTCTTGCACATGCGGAGTTTCTCACTTAAGTTATTTGCCACATGGAAGAGAGAAATGAATAAAAAAAAGAAGTCATGTTAGCATTTCCCATTAGCCAAATTAGACAGAGTTAATAGAAAGATTTGATTGCACTAACTTCATAAATTTTAAGACTCCATTGCACTTTTTATAAATTTTATGATTCAATTGTAATTTCACAACAAGTTTTAGAACTGCTAGTATACTTACTCCATAATTTTATTACTTTGTAATTGAGTTTTTAAAGTCAGATTTCATGCTGGTGCAATTAGCCAGCTTTAAGTCCATGTAATTGAGCATTTGATGTGTGCACAAATAAGAGAAATTCCTCTACAAGTAATCTCTTTGAATTTCTTCTTCCTTCAAGTTGGGTGAATGCTGAACATATTTCTCTAAAGCTCGTTTGATAAAACTGAAAAATAAATGCTGAAAGTTTAGCCACTGAATTTGAAGTGTCGACAATTTTAAATGCTGAAAATAAAAATTAAAAGTTCTTTGATAAAAATTGAAAGTTGACGAGTGAAAATTATTTAATTTCTTTCCATATATGGAAGTTTGATCATTATTGTTATGTTTTAGCAAAATAAATGGTAAGATGCTACTTGTTATCAATTACTTTTTCTACTTAATAGATTAAGGAAAAATTTCCAATAAGGGTTTAAAATGGTCTAGCGTGAATCTTTTTTTTTTGGTAACTGAGGACTCCACCACGGACCCGCCATGCCCGAATAGCTCTTGAGGGCCAAGCCCTTATATCCCAAGGGAGATTAGCCCAGCAATCCACCGCTAGGGCCCCCACTTAAATCGCTAGCAATTACGGGTTTCGAACTCTCGACCTTTGCGATGAAGGAGGGACTCTCAACCAATGCAGTTACTCACGGATAGGTAAGTCTACCATAAATCTTATCTCAAATAAAGTGTTGAAGCGACCAATTTCATCTCAAATAAGGCCCCCAACTTGTCAGCCGACTAAATCTTCACCATCAGCTTTTTTTTTTTTTTTTTTTTTTTTTTTTTTTTTTAGGGTTAAAGAAAGGGCGATTCTATACAAAGTTTGCAACTTGGTATAAATTGGATAAAATCCTGAAAAGCAAAAATACCAAATTGAATTCTGATTAGGGTTTCTCATGCTAAAGGCTTAATACATTATTTTTATTAATAGTGAAAATTGTGACCTTCTTGGCTGGGAACAAATTGCAAATGGAGATGCCCGGAAATTTTAAAAAGGAGAAGAGTCCTGCATACGGGATCGGCAGCTTCCCCAGAAAGCCCCTCCCAGCTCATGAACATGATCATCGACCACCTTATCTCTAGGACGTACTAATTCGCCTATCCGACAGCGAAATCCTTTGCAAATCTCTCTCGCTCCGAAGTAAACACACTCTCGATTCCCCAATATCTCTCTCGCTCTTCATTTCCGCCGATTTGTGCTCGGACCATCGGGCGATTTGCGAAGAAACCACGAATTGCCCTGCGAGCTTGGCCCTCTGGTGTCGCCGAGTCGTCCCAGTCGTTCACCAAGACCATGAACGGTTCTCAAAAGTTCACGATTGAGGGATACCAGCTCACGAAGGGCATGGGTATCGGCAAGCGAACCAGAATTCGATTTGGGGCTTTTGGTTTTTAGGATTTTGCTCATTTTTGCCCAGTTGCAAATTTTGGACAGAATTGTCCCTTTTTTGGACGTCGAGAAAGCCAGCCAGCAAAGATTTGGCTGGCCAATTAGTTGAGGTTTTTATTTGAGATGAGATTGTCTAATTCAGGCTTCTATTTTAAACAAAGTTCACTCTGAACCCTCTTTTGTACAAGAGAATGGCCCTTCTTTGTACCCTTACATAGAATTCTCCCATGAATCAATTAGTAACCCCTTCGTTACTTACCCATCAAGTGAGTGCTTTACTTAATTGAATAATTTAAATCATTGTTATTTGGTTATGTGTTGAATTGTTTGAAAATTTTCAACACTTAAGGGAGACAATTGCCCAATTAGTCCTATATCTGTTGTATGAATGTCAATAATAAACTTTTTAATTTTGCCAATTTAATCCTAAATATTTATGTAAAATTTCAATATAGTCATTTTAATAAATTTTCTCCTAAGTTCGCTGATGTAGCGGTCAACTAGTCGTCTTACTTGACACATCACCACATTAGCAATTTTTAGAAAAAAATTGATTGAAATGACTATATTAGAATTTTGTGCAAATGTTTATGATTAAATTAATAAAAAATTATGACTTCCTTTACATCTATATAATAGATTTATGATTTATTCAACATTTCCCTCCTTAATTGGGTTATCAAATAGACCCTCAATGTGGACTACCATAAAGCAATTCATCTTAATAAATAAAATTGTTTTGAGCTAAAGGTTTTCCCAATGTCAATGGTATTTCAATATTCTTTCTTGACGTTGGGCCTTCTATTTTTCACCAATTGGGTCTTTCTAGGATGGTTAATAATAATATCACAAAGAATCTTAAACTGCTACACCTATGACAAATTTACTAAAAACTATTTTTTTTTTTACTATCAAATATCCCAAACTAATACACGTGTGATAAATGAACCCTATGTTAGTTTCTATTTAATTTTATTGTTAGATTGCTAAGTTGGATGGTATGTGTTAGTTGATGGGTATATCAATTTGAGGTTTTACTATCTGTTTGTCAGAGATGTAATAGTGTGATTTTTTGTGATAATAATCTAATTTAACATAAATTAATAGAGGGTAAATTTATAACAAATGTACCAATTTGTAGGTTTTTGGCTATCAAAAAATTAGTTTAGGTTAAATTTGTCGTAGGTATATCAATTTAAGATTTTTCGTGATATTAACCGTCTTAGGATTGAATAGGTAATCCTATGACCGTGAAAAATTCCATAACTTTTGTTATCTAGTTAGATTTTCAGGATGTTTTTAGTTTACAAGTGATATCTCTAATAGATTCAAGTAGTTTCAACTCGTCTATTTGTTTCAACAAAAATAAAAATAAAAAATTGGAGAACTTTTTCTTTTCTTTTTGGAGAACTTTTTTTTTTTCTTTTTTTAAGTTTCGATTGCATATATTACTTATAAAAATCAAAGACTAGGTACAATTTTAGTACTCTAAGTCTCAATATTTGTGCAATTTTGTCCTCTAACTTTTATTCTATTCAATCTAAGTCCTCTAACTTTTTTCGTCTGTGTGATTTGGTTTTCTAAGTTCTATTTTGTGCAATTCAGTATTCTAGCTTCCTCAATTTATACAATCATATCCTTCTGTTCAACTCTCTAACTAACTAAAATGTATGACTCACCAATAACGTGCCATTATTAATGTGGTAGAAAATGGCACACGATGCTAACGTGACCCCAAATGAGAAGCAAATTAGCAAAAACCAAATTAAGGAAAAAGAAAGAAACCCAAACTCGGTAGGATTAGTTATTGTAGGTAAAAACTTGATTGCACAAATCTAGAAAGTTAAGAGATTTGATGGCATAGGGGACACAAATGCACAAATTGAGAAAGATGGAGGACTTGATTGCACCAAATGTTGGGAATATTGTCCAAAATGTCATAAACCTATTGCATTTTTGCTAATTCACTCATAAATTTTTTGATTTTACCAATTGAGTCATAAATATTTTTACATTTTGCCAATTGAGTCAATTTGGCTAATTTTGATAAGAATTCGCTAACGTGGACACTAGGCATTTTATGTGGCGCAGTTGATGTTGGACAATTTTATTAATTTTATTAATTTTTTTTATCATTTTTTTTTTATATTTTTAATTTCCTTTTGTCTTTCCTTTTTTATTTTATTTTATTTTATACCCCTTCCTCATTTTTCAGTCACCTAGCCTCCGACGACTAGCTAGAGGCTACAATTGGTGAAGGTTGGCCTCGCTAGCCCTAGGCGAGGTTGCCCTTGTCGGGATCTAGCAAGAGGTGAACTCACAAGCCTTGGGCAAGGTTGAGCTATCCAAAGGCCATCAAGGATTGGCCTTGGGCAAGGTCAAGCCTCGCCAAAAGGTTGGCAAGGTTGCCCTTGCCAAAGGCTAGTAAGGATTGGCCTTGCTTGAGGTCTAGCCTCGCTAGAGGCTGCTAGTAGGTTGCCCTTGTTGAAGGCCAATGAGGTCCTCCCTTGCCTAGGCCTCGACGAGGGGGAGCCTCGCTTGAGGCTAGTGAGGTCACCCCTCACCAAATCCTAGCGAGGCCGACCCTCGCTGATCATGGCCTTTGGCTATTTGCCAAAGGCATGGCAACCAGCAAAGCAAGAAGAGAAAAAAAGAAAAAGAAAAGGAAAAGATCAGAAAAAATTAAAAACTTATTAAATTTTGTCCATGTCAGTGTTGACGTCCACGTCGAGGAATTCTGATCAAAATTGACTTGATGGATTCAATTGATAAAATTAATTGCCCTAGTGGCCAACCTTCTTATACGAGAAGGGATAGGTGGGAGTTTCGAATCCCGATCTTCTCGAGGTTAGAGTGGGGATGATTAACTTCATGTTTTGACTCTTACACCCTATAAAGAGACATGACAAAAGTTTGAGTTGAGAGTTAGAGTAGGACAAAAAAAATAAAATTGACAAAATTAAAAAATTTAAGACTAAATTGATAAAAATGCAATATGTTTGGGCTTTTTGAACAATTTTCCCAATGAATGTTAGAGAACTCAGTTGCCCAAATACGGAAACTTAGAAGATTCAAACTATGCTTTACCCATAAAGCAATAAAGAATATTTTATTATCAATAATGACCTATGCTTACGGGTTTCATCCGTCATAAGCATATCTAAGTTGGTAAAGCCCTGAAGGCCAAAAGTATGCCCAGGAGTCAAAGCGGAGGGTAAATCAAAATGGTGACGCGTAATAACTATCGTAGAAAAGTGTTTCAAAAGACTTTTTAATTTGTCAACGACAAAATAAAAAAAAAATCGTTTCTTCTTTCTTTCTTCTTTTTCGATCTATGACCATCTAGAATCCAGAGCCTTCGGCCCAACTAATCCAGATGCATGCACTGTCGACCCATATTTTGGTGGGGAGGGTTTCTCCTAGTGCTGTTTGCTCTGTACACAAGGCTCGAACTCTAATTTTTTTGGATGTAATTCACGAACAATAATCCATGTCAAGTGCTCGGTCCCTTGGCACTTCAAGACTTTTCACTCTTTGTCGAGTCAGGGATGGCATGCCTTGCCCTTCCAAAACAACGGCTAAAAACATGTTTTTAAAAGAAAAAGAGAGCAGCCCATGTATTCAGTGAAGAATCTTTAGCAAATCCCCGTGGAAGTCAATTTCTCTAAGTGAAGCACAAATCTTTCTCCCTTTCTTGGAAAATGTGTGGGGAGGGTTCACCGTTTGTTTTCCAAAATAAAAGTACGGTTTGCTAATCATTTTCCATAATTAATTTCCGTTTCTATTCTTTCTTTGACTCATGCTAATCATTTCCCAATTTATAATGGATAAATCGGTTTTGGATGGATAAAAGTTTGTTGAAGCATATTCCTTATAAAAATGGAAGTCTCTAATCTCAAACTAAAAAGTCAAACGTGTACTTTGTGTTGCACGTGGACTTTACCGGGTCAAAGAAAGAAAAGAAAAGAAAAGTGTTTCTCCACCGAACATTTTTCAAGAGAGAGAAAGATCTGTGCTTCTTTGGGCAATTTCCACAAACGTGTGTTGGGGAAAGAAAACTTTTGTGGCTATCATTTGACTATGAGTCGGTTAGATTGTCATGCTAGAATTGCCCCTATAAATTGTCACTTCAACGCTAAATAATATCCATATTTTTCCACAATCTTTATTCAGATTGAATTTTGTACGAGAGGCTCAAACTCGAAACATATTTTCACAATCTCCACATTGGCTCAACGTTTGAGACAAGTCACAATTGATTCAAAATTTGAATTTTGTTGCTACTCTCCCATAGCCGCAATGGGCTCAACCGTCACAGATATTTAGCAAGTCCAAGCTGCGCTTGAACTTTACCAGAACTGGTGACCTCATTAGAAGACCAACTCCACATGCACTTTGAACTACTATGCAAGATTTTCTAACGCAATCTACTTAATTGCAGATAAAACAAAATCATTGTTGCATCCATATATGTTAGAAGATTGTATATGTATCTTGTCAATATCAACAATTACAACAACTATTGGCTCAATAGGCTCTACTTTACTATAATCACAATTCGTGTCGATTATTTCACTAGTACTCGCTACCTTAGGAGTTTATGGTTGTAATTTCACCTCAAGTTGAACATCGTTCATATCCATATGAATACTATGATAATCACTCTTAGCTAGAAATATTAGAGATTCGTTAAACGTAACTTATTTGCTGACAACAAGTGAATTTAATTTTGGCACCACCACTGACAGCTTTGCTCACCTTGTGCATAAGCTAGGAACATGCACTTTATTGCCCTTCCATTGAACTTACCATCACTAACTTGAACATAACATGGGTAACCAAATATTCTAAGGACAAAATAATTGGCAACATTACTTGACCACACTTTTTTATGAGTCCAACATTCAATCGCAATTAATGGGGATCTATTCATTAGGTAGCTTGCTATACTAAGCACGTCCACCAGGGATTTCCTAGCCATAGTAGCATTATAGAGCATTTTTTGGGTCATCTCTAATAATGTTTTGCTCTTTAATTCCATAACATGTTGTGGTTTATTGGCATTAGTGTGGTGTTTCACTATATCTTCATCCGTGCATAATTTATTTAACAATTTCAAGAAAAACTCCATCCTATCTTCAGTTCACCCATGGCCGATCATTTTGCCAATCTCTTTTTTGATCAAAACTCTCAATTGCATGATCCTAACAGTAACATCAAACTTGTGCCTAAGCATAGACACCCATGTCTTCATCGAGTAACCATCAACAATTGTTAGCATATATCTAGCACTTTTCCTCAAAGAAATTCATGACAACCTAAAAACATTTAAGTAAATTAACTCTGCAATTTCCGTGGTCTCTTTGATAGCCATATTGAATTGTATTTTCTGCCGTTGATCTAAATCACAACACTTGCACATATTTAATTCATTAGCAATATAACCGCATAACATATTTCTTGCTCAAAACTTTTAGGTTTCTCTTGCCAATGTGCCCCAAATGCATATGTCATAATTCAGACTCTTAAGCAAATGCATTTGACGTCTCTGGGGCAAAATTTTATACCATGTCACCTTGAAGTTCATACGGGCTACTGTATTTGATTCATTTAATTATCATCAAATCACCTTAAACAAGTTTCGAATTCCACATTCTAAAATATATCGACACTTAGCTAAATCTATGGCACTCAAGGAAATCAACTTCTTCTTCAACTCTAGAACATGCTTCACTTCAATTAATGTCTTTATGATACCATAATGTATTTTGACTTTGACATTGCCAATACCGATAACATCGCATTTAGTGTTGTTCGCCAACTGCACTTGACTGTTATCCATGCATTGATAATTTGTAAACCAGTTTCTATTTGGTGTAGCATGAAAATAACAACTAGAATTTATAATCTATCCATTAAATGACGAATTATCAGTAAGATACAAGACAAAATCAGCACTATCCAAATTACTTTTAGTAAAAACTGCAATATCATATGCAAAATCACCTATAATTCCCTTACATTTCTCAATTTTTAGCTTTAGGAAATTCTTTCTAAAATACCCCCTCTTATCACTACTCTAATAGACAGCACCACCAATCCTAGACTATGTATGTTCATAATTGTATTACTCCTACTAACATGTGTACCAGATCTTCCTTTATTTTCATCTACTAAAACAGTAGATACAGGTTCACCAAATTCTCTTTTATGAATGTCCTCACTTAGAATTAAATCTCAAACCCTAACAAACGTCAAGGTTGCTAACCCAGATGAATTACTAACAGTAGTAACGGTAGTATTCTAACTATCAAGAAATTAGGATAATTTAATCAAAGCACATACTTCATCTTCAAAGTCAATCTCAATTGAACTCAATGGACTAATAATCACATTGAATTCATTGATATGATTTACAACTGATGCACCTTCGTTCATCTTTAAATTAAATGGATGCTGTATTTAATAGACTTTGTTGATCCTATAGGACTTCTTGTGTATATCTAACATGGCTTTCATCAAATCAGCAGTGGTTTTCTCGTTCATAATGTTAAATGCTTGGCCAAATAACATCCATAGCTCTTCTATCTAGCAATTCCCTGCCAGCTTGTTTCATCGTCTTTGGTTTCTCCTAAATAAGGGCAAGTGCAGTGTCATCTAGTAGAGATAATCCTCAATCTATGTCTTCCAGAAATCAAAATCTTTTCCATCAAATCTATCGATTTTCACTTTTCATTTTTCTATTGCCATCAATTTGCTTCCACTCAGCATTGAACAATAAAATAGACAAAATAATAAAATAAATCGGACATTAAATTTACTTGCTTCGGTTATAGTGACTTACGTCAATATAAAGAGCAGCAATGAATTTCACTATAAATAAAGTGATATATAGAGATTACAATCACCCTTGAATCACTCAAAAACCATTAGTGTTTAGTCCCACAATTTCTCGCGAAATAATCTTTCAGTCTCACGAATGAATTAAACAAATCTTAACATAAGATTGCATAGCCATAAGCACTAATCTTTTTGGATGTAATTTATGAACAATAATCCATGCCAAGCGCTTGGTCTGCACTTCAAGACGTTTCGCTCTTTCTCCAGTCGTGGATGGCACACGCCGTGCTCTTCATCAACATTGGCGTTAAAACATGTTTTTAAAAGAAAAGAGAGTAGCCCCTATATTCAGTTAATCTTTACCAAATCCCAGTCGAAGTCAATTTCTCTAATTTCCGCTTTTGCTTTTTGTGGACCCACTGGAAGTGGGAAATAATTTCCTTTTCTATTCGTTCCTTAACCCATGCTGACCGAGTCCAAGACCAACACTAAGTTCATGTTGGACTTTTTTTTTTTTTTTTCAGTTTGAAAACAAAGACTCAAATTCTTATATAGAATATGGTTCAACAAATTTGATTCCTTTCAAAACTGACTTATCCATCATAAACTGTCACTTCAATGCTAAATAATTTCCGTATTTTTCCACAATCTTTATCTAGATCAAGTTTCATATGATGAGTTCAAACTCAAGACACATTTTAATAGTAAGGTTGGATTTTGCCCCATTTGTGTGAAATATTATAATGATTGAATTTGATGTGTGAGAGCAGCGAGGGATGCCATGCGTTATTAATATTGTAAGGAGACCAGATTCCGGTGAGCCTGAAGAGATGGAACTTGAAATATTATTATAATGAGCAGGGAGAGAAGAGGGAAGGATCAAAATGTGCTATAAATAGTTCGAGAGCTTGCATTGTGAATGAACTTGGTACGGCTCTTTCTTTACTATGATTCTCGGCAGTGTTTCAATGGCAAATTCTAGTAAGATGATGATCCGATTTGGCCAACTCAAGCGGAAGATTTTCCCTCCTTTTTCTCCTCCTCCATTGTATCCAAGCCTCCGAAACATGAGAGCATCGCAATTCCAATTGCAATCCCCTCCCATCTCTTTTCCTTGTTTCTTTCCCCTCCACTTCTCTTCTGTCAAACATAGCCTCACAGCCAGGGCCCCTTCCATCCCTTGGTGGGTGCACGATACATTTATCAGTTATAAACAGACCGACACTCGCCACTTCGTGAGCCATCTCCACGAAGCCCTCAAGCGGAACAAGATAACGGCCTTCGTCGACCGCAATCTGGAAAGAGGACTAGAGATTGCACCGGCAATCAACGAAGCAATTGAACGGTCAAGAAGCGCCATTGTGGTCATCTCTCGCACCTAAGCCTCCTCGCTGTGGTGCCTGGATGAGCTGGATAAATCCTCAAGTGCAAGGAAAAGAAAGGCCAGCTGATGTTCATCATTTTTGTGGATATTGACCCCAGAGAGATGCGCGAGCTGTCTGGACCCTTCACGCATATTGGCCAAAGCGAGAAGGGTTTCGGGCAAGACAATGCCGACAAAGTCCTTAGATGGAGAGATGCTCTCCGCAAAGCTGGAAATCTCACTGGTTGGTCTCTTGGAAACAGGTATTCTCTTTGTTGGGTGTTTTCTTGAGAGGACTCCCAAAGCAAGTTAGTAATTTTGTTTATGAAACAATAAAGTGAAATACTTATATGACTGTTTTTAATCCACTATAAGAGTAACAACTTGTTTTGCAATGAAAAAACAAAAAACAAATAATTAGAAATTATTGTGTCACTTGTTGTAAAATATTGCGTTGCGAATATATAATAGAGAAGAGATTGAAAAGAGAAAGCAAGTGAACATTAGAGATAGTAGAGAAAGCCATATATTTTTCTGTATTGTGATTGTTATTATATTGTACATCAAAACAAAACTCCTATTTATAGGAGAACAAGAATGTACTTATCATTAATATCAATGTATCAAATGATACATGTACTAGATAAGGGAGACGAACGTTCATTGTATAGGGAGATGTACTTAGAACATTTGATACAAATGTACCATAATAAGTATATTGGATAAGATGAATATAATGAATATTCATTCATGTATTCTATCCATTCATGTATTTCATAACACTCCCCTTGGATATTCATCATATTCATTACGAATGTGCATCGAATGATACTGCCTCATTAAAAACCTTAAGCCAGAAAAACCCAGTGGGATAAAAAAACCGGACAAAAGGGAAAAAGAGTGCAGAGCACACATGTTATGATCTCTCCCTTTTATGGATGCATTAATTGCCTCGTTAAAAACTTTAAGCCGGAAAAACCCTATGGGAAAAAACCGGACATAAAGAAAAAAGAGTGCAATGCATATATAGCCACTCCTGGGGCTAATCATTATTGCATCTTGTGAACTCACCTCATATCAATGCTGCAATGTATAGTTCATAATATCTCCCCCTCAATTGAGCCATATAGCCACTTTCGGGGCTAATCAATCTGGCATTTTGTGAACTCGCCGCATACCAATGCCATATACTAATTTCTCAAAAGTTGATGTTGGCAATGATTTGGTAAAAAGATATGCAAGATTATTTATGGATGGAATCTGTTTAACATCAATTTGTCGACTTTCTTGGAGTTCATGAGTATAGAAAAATTTCGGCGAGATATGCTTGGTCCTATTACCTTTGATATATTCTCCCTTGACTTTTGCAACACAAGCAGCATTATTTTCATAAATTATAGTGGGAGAATTTGTAACCGGTATTAAGCAACAAGAATTATGAATATGTGTTATAACGGATCTTAACCAAACATACTCTCTTCCAGCTTCATATAAAGCAATAATCTCAGAGTGGTTAGAAGATGTAGCTACTAGCGATTGCTTCGTAGAACGCCAAGAAATAGCGGTGCCGTTATAACAAAATAAATACCCGGTTTGAGAGTGAGCCTTATGTGGATCGGATCTATATCCAGCATTAGCATATCCAACTAAACCAGAGTTAGTGGAATCCTTGGAATAATATAATCCCAAATCTATGGTTCCTCGGAGATAATGGAAAATATGTTTAACTCCATTCCAATGTCTCCGAGTTGGCTCATAACTAAAACGTGCCAATAAATTTACCGCAAAGCGATATCTAGTCTCGTACATTGTGCCAAGTACATCAAAGCCCCAATTGCATTGAGATATGGTACTTCAGGACCAAGTATCTCTTCATCATATTCTCTAGGACGAAATGGGTCCTTTTGGGGATCTAGAGACCTTACAACCATAGGGGTGCTCAATGGGTAAGATTTGTCCATGTTGAAATGTTTAAGCAATCTTTCAACATATGCTGATTGATGAACGATTATTTCATTTGCTTTATGCTCAAGCTCTAGACCAATACAAAGTTTGGTTTTACCCAAATCTTTAACTTCAAACTCCCTTTTCAAATATTCAACAATTTCAGCTAACTTTTATGGAGTTCCAATTAAATTTATATCGTCGACATAAACTGCTATAATATCAAATCCGGTTTCTGATTTCTTAATAAACACGCATGGGCAGATAGGATCATTCTTGTACATTTTCTTAATTAGGTACTCACTTAGGTGTTGATACCACATGCGACCGGATTGCTTTAACTCGTACAAGGATCTTTGCAATTTTATTGAGAATAAATTACGGGGGGTGCATGCTTCAGGCATTTTGAATCCCTCAGGAATTTTCATGTAAATATCAGAATCTAATGAGCCATATAGATATGCCGTCACAACGTCCATAAGACGCATTTCCAATCTTTCAAAGATTGTTAGGTTAATGAGAAAACGAAATGTAATCATATCCATTACAGGTGAATATGTCTCATTATAATCAATCCCAGGTCTCTGGGAGAATCCTTGGGCAACGAGTCGGGCTTTATACCTGACAACCTCGTTTTTCTCATTTCGTTTTCGGATAAATACCCATTTATATCCAACGGGCTTTACATTATCAGGGATACGAGTTACAGGTCCAAAAACCTCTCGTTTAGTTAGGGAAGCTAATTCAGCTTTAATTGCTTCCTCCCACTTAGGCTAATCTTGCCTTTGATGACATTTAATAATAGATTGCGGCTCACAATCATCATCCATAATTTTATGAGCAACTGAGAATGCAAAAGCATTATCAATGATGATTTCATTTCGATCCCAAATTTCATTACAATATGTAATGGAATTTTCGGTATCCCGGGGCTAGTGTTCCTTTCATGGGTTTGAGCATCTTCAGGGGCAATAAGCTCTTTGGGAGCAAGCACACCAGGTTCTTCTGGAGCGGATCCCTGATTCTTTCCCCTTCGTTTTCGAGGAGCAGTATCGTTTGATCTTATCGGTCTACCACGCTTCAAGTGCGGGGGATTTTGATCCATTTTAGCCTGTTCTTCGAGAATAGCTATCCTAGCTGGAGCATTTGCAGCTGGAATATGAGACTTCGTTACCTTAGTAGCATCATTAAATGCGTCAGGAAGTCTATTAGCCATAGCCTGTAAATGGATTATCCGCTGTACCTCGTTTTCACATTCAGGAGTCCTTGGGTCCAATTGAGATAAATTTTTCTCATTCCAGGAGAAAACCTTAACTGGTTTTTGTTTTGCAGTCATGGAAGTTGTAGGTATCCCAATTGATGGAAACCTAGTCTCATCGAAATAACAATCTGCAAACCTGGCAGTAAAAAGATCACCAGTAGTTGGTTCCAAGAACCTAATGATAGATTGTGAATTAAACCCAACATAAATGCCCAAACGGCGTTGGGGGACCCATTTTCGTCCTTTTTGGCAAAAGTGCTAAGCACTGTACTGCACAACCAAAGGTGCGTAGATGTGAAATATCTGGTTCATAACCAAGAACCATTTGAAGAGGAGATTGTAAAAGACTAGCAGTGGGGTGTAATCTTATTAGAGCTGCCGTATGCAAAACTGCATGACCCCATGTTGTATCATTGAGATTTGTTCTCAATAATAGAGTGCGAGCAATGATTTGGATACGTTTAATCAATGATTCTGCCAATCCATTTTGAGTATGAACATATGCAACCGGGTGCTCAACCTCGATTTCGAGTGAAACACAATATGTATCAAAACTCTTTGATATAAATTCACCAGCATTATCCATCCTTATGCTCTTAATTGGATAATCAGGGAATTGTGCCCGAAGCTTTATAATCTGCGCAAGTAAACGTGTAAATGCGACATTGCACGTAGATAATAAGCAAACATGGGACCATCTACAGGATGCGTCCACTAGTACCATAAAATATCGAAATGGTCCACTTGGTGGTTGTATTGGTCCACAAATATCACCCTGAATTCTTTGCAAGAATAAAGGAGATTCAAAATCAACCTTTGTTATAGAAGGTTTGATAATGAGCTTTCCTTGTGAGCAAGCCTCACAATTATAATCTTTGGATAACAATACCTTTATATCCTTTAAAGGGTACCATTTTGTATTTTGAATTATCCTACACATCATTGAAGCGCCAGGATGACCAAGGCGATCATGCCACAGTTCAAACTGATCATGGCTTACCAATCTCCAGGTTGTGGTGGCGTAGGTTTCAACAGCCTTAATCATGACACAATACAAACCCATAGAAGAAGCTTCTAGCTTCTCATGGATGGTATTCAGGCCCATCTTATAAGAGGAAATGCCAATATATTCATTATCTTGTTCATAAACAGTCTCAATATGGTACCCATTACGGCGTACATCTTTGAAACTGAGCAGATTCCTTTTTGATCTAATGCTCAGAAATGCATTCTCAATATGTAGGATTATGCCATTTGGCAAAATAATTGTGGCATTCCCAAAACTATCAATAATCGGAACAGGACCTGATATTGTATGGATTTATGCCTTACGCAATGTCATACTCGAGAAAAAGTGTCTACTACAAAATATAGTATGTGTTGTTGCACTATCAAGCAAACAAACATCTTCATTTTTCTTGATATTTTTCATTTGCATTTATATTGACAATTTCATGTGTCAAGTATCATAAAAGTTGCATATTAGTTATATAGTCGAATAAAATTTCAAAAATAAATATTATATAAGGTTCATAAGTATTTCATAAAGAACAATAAAAAAAATAATACATTTAAAGCGAAACAACATAAAATTCAAAGTTCAAATTATCATCCACAAATTTGATTCATCAAAGTAATCAGAGGTCCTCAAAGAAATCAGAGACATCCAATGATGCATTTGCTACTTCAGGAGCAAGAGGAATCCCACCAACGGAGGTATTGTTGGCCTCAACAGTGGTTATGGCAGTAAGATTGATTTCAATGGCATGAGATTCACCACGCTTGCCCGTATTCTTTAAAATGCCTGGTATAGGTCAACAAAATGTTTTGGCATACGACAGGTACGTGACCTGTAAGTGCCCACGTGCCACAGCGATGACAAATACTTTCATTAATCACCTTCTTTTGCTTCTTTTCTTTGCCATGATTCAGGCCAAAGTTTGATTTTCTAGGGCGGTTAAATTTCTTGCCATCCCTTCTAGGATTATGTTCTTGCCTGCACTTATAGCCCCTAAAATGGCCAGTATTTTTCTCAAAGTTAGCATGTACTTCAGGCAATGCTTTTGAGCCAGCATGTCTAAGATCATGATTTTTGAGCAGTAATTCATTGGTTTGCTCAGTAGTAAACATAAATTAATTCTGAATATGTGGCAAATTGACGTTGTCGATATTGCTGTTGCAATACAATATTCGAAGCATGAAAGGTAGAAAAAGTTTTCTCAAGTAATTATGCATAAGTGAGTTTGATACCGCATAACTCTAGCCGAGAAACAATATCAAATAAAGCGGAATTATACTCAGACACTGATTTAAAATCTTGCAGTCTGAGATTTTGTCAATCATATTGTGCTTGAGGGAGGATAACAGTTTTGGTATGATCATACCTATCCTTCAACCTCCTCCATAAGATATGCGGGTCTTGAACGGATAAATATTGAGTCTGCAGGCTCTCATGCAAATGATGGTGAATAAAAATCAGCGCATTTGCTTTATCCTTTTCATTTGAGATTCCATCATATGTAATTGTATTAGCGAGACCTTGCCCTTGGAGGTGCATTTCCATGTCAAGGCACCAGGATAGATAATTCTTTCCACTAACTTCGAGGATGTGGAATTTGAGCTTTTCAATATTTGTTATAATCCTTGCAAAAATAAATCCTTAAATTAATTAAAAGGATTTCCAAATATCCACCGCTACTTTAGGAGTAGAAGGATACTTTTAGATTTGAAATTTGGCTTCGGGCCAATAAAAAAAAAATGAAGAATTGATAGAAGAAGATGTTGATTATTAAAAAGAATACCCACCTTGCAAAAATTACTTACTTAGTTGGTAGATCTTCGTGCTGATAATGTGTTGTAAAATATTGCGTTGCGAATATATAATAGAGAAGAGATTGAAAGAGAAAGCAAGTGAACACTAGAGATAGTAGAGAAAGCCAGATATTTTACTGTATTGTGATTGTTATTATATTGTACATCAAAACTAAATCCTATTTATAGGAGAACAAGAATGTACTTATCATTAATATCAATGTATTGAATGATACATATACTGGATAAGGGAGACGGACGTTCATTGTATAGGGAGATGTACTTAGAACATTTGATACAAATGTACCATAATAAGTACATTGTGTAAGATGAATATAATGAATATTCATTCATGTATTCTATCCATTCATGTATTTCATAACACTATTTTTTCAAGAATTTGTGGTTCATAATCTATTATTACTTTCATAATAGACAAAATATTATCGTGTTAGCGAAGCCCAAGCCCAACAACCGAACTTTCTATTGAAGACCAATCTTTTGGTTTATGGGCAGTAGGAATATTTGGAAATGTTTGGAAACCTTTCATTAGGATACTAACTTTCTTGGAATAGGACTCGATCTCAGCTATTTGCTCATCAAAGAGATTTAACATCAACACCGCAGGCTGTAATCTTCTATATCATATAACCATAATTTTTTTCTCCTAGGTCTGTCTAATTCATGAAAAATAAATAATTTGTAAAATATTTTCCAAAAAATAATCACTTATATCGCTTGACATAATTAGTCAATTAAAATTGTTTACATTGTGGACAATAGTTTATATCTAAATATTTTTCATCGTTAAATTTTGAACGATAATTTCTTAGAAATTTTTTTCCAAATAATTTATTTTTCGTGAAGCAAATGCACTTTTAACATTTATCAAATTTTACCCTGCAAGGCATATGTTCCAGCATATGCTGATTTTCCCCATATATAGCAAATTAGAAGTGTTCAGCTGAATAAAACGATATATAACCTTTTGTTAAACGTTAAAAAGGAATATCAGAGGAATTGTTGGATGTCCCTTTTTTCCAGTTGTGACCCTCATTTCATATTTTGTATTTCATAATTGAAAAAACATATGAGTTTATTCTCCTCACTTCTTCCATCAAGCATAAAGAAATCTCTTGAGCGATGATTTACGCCGTTGCCTATTCCCTTCATGCATCATTTCTCTCACTTACTCTGAGTCCCACCGTTAAAAGCATTCAAGTAGGTGAATTCCAACGCACATGAGCTTCGTTTTCTGTGGGAGGTTGTCAGAAGTCTCATGCTTTCTTTTCGATAATATTAGAAAGAACGAAAATGGGCAAGCCCAGACATCTTCCACGGCCAATACAGGGTAAACTCAGTTATGAACCCTTCAATGATCTATCTGAGGGAAAACAGAGAAGAAAAGAAAGCTGTTGTTAGTCTGTGTTGTTTGGACTGAGATACCCAGCTAGGGTTTATAAGATTGTTCAGCCTCCGGTTTGTTTCTCTTCTACACACTCCCTGGTCTCTCTCTCTCTCTCTCTCTCTCTCAACTTTCCATATTATTACCTTTTTTCACCAATAAACTTTCTTTAGTTGAACCTCCTTTTCCATAAGTGTAGAGAATTTTTTCCATCAATTTATTTCTATCCCTCCCTCTTCCTTTAATTTGTTGTTTAAACAATTAGCCACAAAAATTTCACATAACTCAAGAACTGCTACCTTTGGAATATCAACCTCAATTTTAGCGTGGTTTTTTTGGAGGGCGGCATCCGCTATTGAAATAACAAAAGAGCTTGCTGAGTGTTTGAAAAGATAAATTTATCCTACAGTTATCTGGTACTTGTTGAAGAAGAATTTCTTACAGCTTATTTCTCTCGTAATTGTCAAATGTATTGCTTGTACATACAAGAGCCAGATTCAACCAGAAAAAAAAAATGTCCCTGGCCAAAAATAATACAAAAAATTGAGCTATAAATTAAAAACACGACCCCTTAACAAAATTGAGAAGTTGGGGTCATCGGATGGAAGTTAAAAACCGATTCAATCTGAACTCAACTCCAGAAAAGGTAAGCTATTTCAAACCCTAATTAATAAAGTCCGGTGACGAATCGGGTCGATGAAAAATCCAAAGGTGACCAAATTCGGATATAAAAAGAATAAAATAAATTGAAAAAAGCTAGAGACTCCGATTCAAGAAAATAAGGAATAATGAGCACCGAGACTTAACCCATGATTATTAATATAACCTTGACATTTAAGTCAAAATACAATTTACATTAACAATGGCCATATTGTACTGTCGAAATAGTTCAAATGGCGTGTTTTACGGTCGACACATGTAAATTTTGGGATGTTTGACTAACATGATTCATGTTAAAAGAGGGAGAAGGTTGGTTTGAATATTTTAGTTTCATAATTAGAATGAATCTTTCAAGAAAAATGTAGGCGATGCTTCGAAAGGCGTGAATATGTCCAAACAATTGCTTATTCTACTACGAAAGGATCGACTGCTTCTAACACACAGGTCAACCTCTCACGTACCACTATTTTCTATAATATTGGATCTTAAATTAGAATAGATGGACGGTATTCCTAAGTTTGAGAATATAATATTATTGATCTTTTCTTCATCTTTTACTCGTGCAAATAACTAGTCACATCTTTAGTTGCTGACAACTTGCAGACTTGAAGCTGACTTCATCCAATCCGTAGTGGAGAAAATTTCAAGAAGACTAGGTCACTTGCACAAGAACCTGCTTGTTTTCCATCCAGTTGGGTTAGATTCTCAAGTACAAGCCTTGTACTCCTTACTCCGATTAGAGGTTGGAGACGTCCGAATCGTGGGAATTTCTGGCCCTAGCGAAATAGGAAGGAGTACACTGGTGAGAACTTTGTACCACCAAATTGCTGACCAATTTGATCGGAGTTGCTTTCTCAAGAACGTGAAGGATACATGGAGCCAAGATGGCCTCTTTAAAATGCAGGAGTCCCTTTTCAGTGACATTCTTGGCGATGGAGTTTCAAAGTTTGGCAATGACATTCATGTAGTATTAAAAACCATGAGGAGTACGCTTCACAACAAGAGGGTTCTGCTGGTGCTTGATGATGTGGAAGGGTTGTCAGGGCCATTGAGCCACCTTCTCAAGGAAATAAACTTCGGCTTGGGAAGTAGAGTCATTTTGATCACTCGACACAAAGAAACCTTAATTGGTCTGTGTGGGGAAATCTATAAGGTAAGAGCGCTGAATGATGATCAAGCTCTCGAGCTTTTCAGTTGGAATGCATTCCAAGAAAAATATCCCAAAAGTGATTATAAAATGCTCTCAAATTGCTTCACCAGCTTTTTCAAAGGGCTTCCTTTGGTTCTAACTGTCATGGGTTCTTTCTTGAATGGCAAAAGTGTCAAAAAATGGCAAGAAGCTTTTGATCGACTTAAAGAAATCCCCCAGGGAAAGGTTCATGAAGTACTGAAAACTGTCATCAATGGCTTAGAGGCTAATGAGAGGACGATTTTTCTCGATGTCGCATGTTTTCTTAATGGATATGACAAAGAAGAGATCATCAACTCCCTAAAGCAATGTGGAGTATATGCTGATAGTGGGTTAGAGATTCTGGCTAAAAAATCACTCATATACATTGATGAAAATAACAAAATATGGATGCATGATTTGCTTCAGGAAATGGGTAAACGAATGGTGATTCAAGAGTGCCCTGAAAATCCCAACAAGAGAAGCAGAATATGGTGTCATATCGCGACCTCTTTTTTTTTTTTTTTTTTTTTTTTGAAGGCGCCCGCAATCGGGTACGAACGCCTAAGGGAGGCTAATGGCTCCGGCTGAAATTAGTTATGCCCGGACTCTCCCAAGTCCACCAATTCACGACTTAATGGTTCAAGTTTTTAACCCGTAAATCAATTTAAAATGGAGTCGCCACTAATCGATTTGGGGCGGGTTGATTAGAAACCCAAGTGAAGTATCGGGAGAAATACTCACTCCGCGCAACTAGAGAAATTAGGATCGGGACTTGATTACACTAGTTAATCACTAATGCCCTTTCGGTACCTAATCTTGTTTAAACCCCGAGGTTTTTGGATGTTCGAGGGATTTTCCATGCATTTTTGGGAGGAAAAATATTTTTGAGTCTTTTTCTAATTTTTTGGACACAAAAGGGATTTTTTGGGATTTTTTTGGTATTTTTGGAAAATTACAAGTCTTTTTGGCTTTTTCTGAATTCTTTTGGCTTTTTCATGAATTTTTGGCCTTTTTGGATTTTTGACATTTTTTGGAAAATATGAAATATTTTTGATTTTTTTTTATTTTTCGGAAAATAAAACATTTCTTAACATTTTTTAATATTTTTTGAAAATAAAGCATTTTTTGATTTTTTATTTAAAATATTATTTTATATTAAAAATAATATAAAAAATGACCCGGTCGATCCGCGGGTTGGGTCCGACCCGGTCGGCGACCCAAACACGGACTCGGATTTTTTTGCTTTTTTCTTTTAATACAAGCCCGGCCCAAAATTTTTAATCAAAGCCCAAGGAACAAAAGGAGTCCCTATCCGTGTGAGACCGGCCCACTTGCGTCCAAGCCCGCTTGGCCCAGACTGACCGGAACCCTACCCGGTCAAGATCCATGCCCGACCCGTCGACCGGCCCGGTTCCCGCGAGGAACCCTACCCGACGGGGCTTTCGCCCGACCCGGTCGCGACCCGAATTTGCAACCCCAAATTCCAGTGCTTCTTTGCGGGGCTAGAGAGGGGATGGCGGGGACGCCGGCAACTCGGCCATGGTGGCGCGACGGGCGACGGATCGGCGACGATGACGGCAGCTACATGGACGACAGCAACGGCCGTCTTCTCGACGGGACGCGGCGCGGCAAAGAACACGCAGCCTCTTGGCCAATCGGGATTGAGGCCGAGGCTAGGGTTTCTAAAAAAGGGGGGCGGCGAGGGGTGGCGAGCGAAGACGGCGACGGCCAAGAGGGGACTGATACCTGCTTATGGAGAGGGTATGGCGCAGCGGCGTGGGAAAAGGCGATGACCCAGCACAAGCGAAACTCCGCGACGGGGGCTCCGAGTCGCGGCGGTTCTTTGAGCTCCGAAGCAGCAGCGGATCTGAGGGGGTGCAGGTGCGACGACGGGGCAGCTACGACGGTCCGTTAGCTTCTCGATCTGGTCACCTTTCCCTCCGATTCCTCTCTCTCGACCGACCTCTCGGATCTCTCCCCTCGCTTCTCACTCCGGCTAGATCCGAGCCTCCACCGGCCGGATCTAACCTCCCCGAACTCGCTCACCGGCGACCTCCCCCGAAGTCTCTCAGTGGGAGGTCGGCCGAGCTCGCGACCCGAGTCCTCTCTCGCTCGCTCTTCGATTCCTCCCCCGAAGTCTCTCAGTGGGAAGATCTCAGAGCTCACTCGTGCTCTTCGTCGTCGACATCGAGGGCTATTTATAGGCGAGGGGTGGCCGGTCGACGGAACTTCGACCGCCGGTCCCCTTCGCGCACCGAGCGGCCCTCGACGGCCAAACCGGTGTCCCATCCGAGCTTATCCAGTGAAGCGTGCTCGGCATTGATGGCGCTCGAGATCTTATCCTCTCCGGCCGACGTCGGCCTACTCCTCTCGGCCGTAGGTCGTCCTTTGCGCGCGTCGTCGTCTTCTGCGCGTGAACTACGAGGCGGAGAAAGGAGCGAGGAAGAAGAAGAGGGAAGAAGAAGAAGGAAGGGGGGCCAAGCCGCACGAGCCCACGTGAAGAAAAGGGGGGCTGCTGTTTTTGTTTTTCTTTTCTTTTGTTTTTACTATTTTTTGTTGTTTTTGCTATTTATTTGGTTTTTGTTCATTATTCCAAAAAAGACAAAATAAAATAAAAACTTAATTAATAAAATAGACCTAATTAAAATTGAGGTGTCAACAATGGTGTCATAAGGATGCTTTAGAAGTGGTTAAACAAAATTTGGTAAAAGTCTATCCATGTCCTAATATGTATATGTTCTTTTTGTGGGCTTCGTATTAGCATGTGCAAGAAACTCTAGATTGCATAATTAGGAGAGACACGTATGCAATTTTTATTTTTACCAATTGGGGTTTAAGCAAGAAATTAGGGTTTAGGATCGTTCTTTGTTGATTTCCCCCTTAAAAACTGCTAGTGTCATGATGGTTCATAGGCTAGGACAATACACACCTAAACATTATCATTAGAACAGGACTTGTTTTTGGATATGCATGATCATTTTAATTTTGCTCTGACAGGGAACAGATGCCATTGAAGGTATTAAACTAAACAAGGTTGATGCAAAAGACTTGATTATGGATTCAGACTCGTTTAAGAAAATGAAAAAGCTCAGGCTATTTATGATGGCTGATCAAGTCCTTAAATTGGATCGACTGGACATTTATCAGAGAATCCGCGGAGGCATTTCGCACGAAACAGCAACAGTAGGTTCGCCTGTTGGGAGAGTCTGGCAAAGCAAATTTCCAAGTTTTGGTCTCAAGGAACTTGAAGAACAATATGAACGGGCGTGGGGGGCATGTAGGAATAAATTCCTTAAGTAAATGGAAATCTAGAAAAAAAAATGGTAATCCCAAGAAACCCATAATTAATAATTGTATGGCCCAAAGTAAATCGAGGTGTACTTAAACCTCAAGGTCTTGGACCGTGGGCCAAGGGTCATTCACAGCACAAGTGTATTCACATTGGGTCGGAATTGAGATTCGACAAGCGTAGGATCGTCATTAAATCGATGTGTACTTAAACCTCAAGGTCTTGGATCGGCATTGAGGTGTGCCATTTCTGAGCCTTGTTTGGTGCAAAGATTGATATTAAGTGATTGATTCAAGTTACCAACCAAGTATCGTTCCCGACATATTTATCAGTGAAGTACAAGAATTCATGACACATAGGAACGAATGAGTATGCCTTCGAGCCATGCATGTGTTGACAAAGAGAAAAGATAAGAACCAGCTTGTATGATACATATATGCATGCACTTAAAGAGGAAAAAGCACCCGTCGTTACACAATGTTGGCGATGAAACCTTGTTCATTAAATGGGATACCTCGGTTGAGCAGGAATGCCCTGATTGAGCCAGGATGCCTGGGTCTTGGATCTGAAAGCCTTGGGAAGCTAGCCCCATGAAGTCTTGATCAAGCTGAGTTGCCTTGATTGAGCTAGGAAGCCTAGCAAGAAGCTGGAAACCCCAGTCATGCTAGGAGGATCTAGTCGAGCCAGGATGATGCTAAATGAATTTGCTTGAGTGTTAGTTATGCATAACTATGATATGTTGATATGTTTATTGTTAAGTCGAAGGTAAGCATGCATTGAAGTATGTTGTTATGGATATCTACATGTATTCGGGACGTAGCAATAAGCTTGCTATTGATCTGCCATCGATATTGTTTGTGAGTGTTGTACTTGTTAGGCTTTGATGATGATATGCTTTCCTAGTAGAGAGTTAAAAACTTCACTTACTAAGCTCCTAAGACTCACTCCCTTGCCCAAACCAATCTCTCAGTTACTTCCAATGCTAATCGAAAACCGTTTGGTGGAGAGAGAAGTCCTGAGGGACAATCTACCAAAATTTCCTAGGTTTGACCTTAACAAAACTTGTGAGTACCAAATGGAGAAAGGACATCAAGTGGATAACTGTTACATCCTCCGTTTGAAGATCTAGAACCTGCTGGACAATAACTTGCTTATATTCAAAGACTCAATGCCAAATATTCAACAAAATCTATTCTCAAAACCTACCAATGATGTCAACATAATCTTTGGGACAATGACAAGCATCCATTCCTCATGGATATGCATAAGTTGGAGCAAATTATGTCCTTCACTAATCACCGAATGAAAGGCGACATTACTCATGACGAGAAGATAGCTTGCTTGGCTAAGTTGGCTGAGCTAGGAGTTCTCCAATATGAAGATGATGGAGCTATTCAAGAATAGATGGCTTTAGTTGAAGTTGATCTGTCTGGCGAAGACATAATCTCAAAGGTCATAAAGGAAGTTGAAAACTTGAGTGAGGACAACACTCGAAAAGACGTTCGTTGTGCCTTAAAAGGGAAAGCCCTAATGTACCAAGAAAAAAATTCAGACATTGAAAGTAAGGATAAGTATAAAGATTCCCACATGGATCGTGACTTTGTTCAAAAAACTCGTAAGAGTGGCAAAGTTGTAAATATCATTGGCCGACCAAGTGGTAAATATGATTTCAAGGTGAAGTTCACACTATCTGTGACAGCCTGATTTTTTATTCTGTTTTTGATTGAATGAATTGGGCTCTTTATTGATGCGCTTATAGTCTTTTTCTCTGAGCTGATTACTCACGAGATAACTAATCTATTAGGTGAAGCTGTTAAGAAATATAAACGCAACAGACTTGAGAATTCGATTAAAAATCGACTGCTGGACCGTGCTAATCTGCAAGGGTCAATACAGTACCGTTAAAATCAATTAGAGACCGGAGATAGGTCGGTTCGATAGAGGCATATTATTAAAATGTGGGTGATTCCACCTAATTGCGAAATTCGCGTCAAACAGCACTAAACCGATTTTTCTATTGTTTCTGTACCCTCTACCTGTATTTGAAACCTCAAGATTTTTACGATAATCGAGAGTCTCCTATGAGTTGAGATGCACAATGTGGATTGAAAATAATCTACCACGAGTCAAATGCGCTAAAAATTCCTATAAGTTACCTAGTAGGTTAGGTCACACTAAAATCGTGTCCGGTTGAAATTAACCATGAAATTGAACCCAATTTCAAAAATTGAAAGTTCTGGCGTATCACAATGGAACGTCGATTCATCCTTCGAAAAATTTTCAGCGAGCTTTGATTTTTGGTGAAAAATCAAAATTGGGCGATTTTGAATCGAAAAATTCGGATATGCCAAATTGAGTGCATTTTTGGCCTTCAAGTGGGATCATTTGGTGAGGAAAATTATGGAAAGTGGTGTGGACTTCTTCCTTGGCATGTTGGCCATCAATTGGAGGCTAATGGGAGTGAAATCGAATGGACTTGAAGTGGTGAAATTCGAAGGCTATGGGGGCTGCAACATTTGGGAATGCATAAGTGGCTTGTTTAGGAAGATTTGGGAGGGAATGGGCAGCTAATAAGGGCTAGTGACTTTAAGGGCCAAGGCATGATGAATCTAGATCTTTTTCCTTGACTTTTGTGACTCTTGTCCCCTACTTCCCAACCAGCAGCAGCTCTTCTTCTTCCTCTTTGCTTCAACCTCCATTTCATTTCTCAAGCTTCCATTTTCAAAGCACAATCCAGCATAGCCTCTCTCTCAAGCTGGCCGAGCCTAGCATTGCCCTGCTCGATTGCCCGCAAGCCGTCCCGAGCCCGTGCGTCCGCCTGCCTGCATTGCCTTCCGCACGCGTCCGCGTCTACACTAGCTTGCAACGCCCAGTCCCTTGAGTCGTGCCTGCTCGAATCTGTTGTCCAAGCCATCAACCAGGCCACCGTTCGCCACTCTAGCTGGCCCCCATCGCCGCCTAGCCCCGCTTGGTCGTCCGCCACCCTCCTTCTCCTCGTGCCATGCCCTGAGCTAGCTTGCCTCAACCTCAGATAGAAGCGAAGCTAGCAACAAACTATGAGGTTTACTGAGCTTTTACAGGCCCTTCCGGACCTCCCTTAGCATCGTCGTAGGCCTATGTCTCACTCGCCTCTGTGTTGCCTTCGCCGTGAACTCATCGGCTCGTTAAGTTTACTTTATAAACCTCACTTAGGAGGTTAATTAAGCTTAGATGAGAATTAGTTTAGACTAAGATTGGGTTAGGAGGATTAGTTAGTGTAATTAGTGATTTAGTTAGTTAATTAGATTAATTAGGTGGTTAGATTAGTTTAGTTAGAGGTTAATTAGATTATGTGATTTAGTTAGTTTAGTACATTATTTAATTAAGTCAAATTAGGTGGTTAGATTAGTGTATATAGTTAATTAGTGATTTATTTAAATATTTTGTAGTTTATTTTATTATTTATTAATTAGTGGAAATTATACCAGGATAGAGCTAGAATTTCGTCTTTGATTGTCGTGATGTAATTGGTTTGTGCAATTTGATGTTGATTGGTGATTTATTATTTATTATTTCAAAATTATGGATTTTTTGTATTTAATTAGAAAAATACTGGATGTCGGTTTTTTACGCCAAAAATATTTTTTTAAGTACTATATCAAATATTGGGAATTTTAAAAGTGAGGATATTGCATTTTATGGTTCCGTCGATCGTGTATCCACGCACAATTATTTTACCGGGTGTTTTTAATATGAAGAAAATAGGCCAAGTACATTATTTAAATTGAGACATTTAAGTGCAAAGCACAATGTCCTTGCCCAGGATTGGATGTGCGTGTGAACGTTATGGGAACCCGTCATGAGCTTTTATGCCGGACGATGCTCCTTCGGGAATGTCCCTTGTCAACGAATGTCGGTCGCAGTGGAGGCTAGGCCAATGCTCCTTCAGCAATGCTGTCAAGAGGTAAACGTTGCTGTGCTCGATGGGGCAAGACGATGCCCAACTATGCCGAATGACCGCTAACTGTAGAGTTAGCCGTGCCGTTAGGCCGAGATTAATTGGAACACTTGAATGAGTGATATAGCCACACCTGATTATGGGATGAAATTGTGTAGCACGAAATGGAACATATCATAATGATTTAACCTTATAATAATGACCTCTGTGATTGATTGAGATATAATTAGAAGCGTTCTAGCTATTGATTGCATTTACTGCATATATAAATGTTATATGAGCTGTATTGACGTGTAGGAGGTGCTGAAGCGAGGTAAGTATTCTGTGATGTGTGATTAAACTGCCTCTAGGCGTATTATCGTCCTAATCGGGGTTTAGGGTGTAGATTTGCTGAGACATTGTCTCACCCCATCGTGGTTTACATTTTATAGGTCCTTAGATGGAGGTGAGACCAGTTCATTTTAGGTGGCCACGAGAGGTCGAGACCCAGCGCACCGTCTTCCCTGTCCCCGGGAATCCCTAGTCCCGCGAGCTTGTCGTGACCACGATCTGGGTTAACGAGGGCCAACCTCAGTTGGGATTTCATCGATTCAAAACGTGGTTCCATCACAGGCCCAATGGTGTTTGGAAGGGTCCTATGGATGGTTTCGACGGACCTGCCGTCGAGGGTAAGGGTGAGGTGGTTCTCAACCCCGTTTTGGATGCCGATGTTATATATGATATCACAGTGAATCAGTTGCCGGAGGATGAGCAGGAGCCCAAAGTAGAGGAGGTAGCCAACCCCTAGACCTTCACATCCCTGATGGTGTCGTAGTGGACCCAGATCCCAAGTAGGAGGGTCTGAGGTAGGGTTAGCTTGGTAGTTCATTTTGTATCTGACCTCTTGTATATAACTTTGTAGGGCCCACTGGTTTGTTTATAAAGTGTGTTTGTTGAAATTGATTGTCCTGCTTTTCTATCTCATGTTGATGGTTGTTTGGAGATTGTTTATTTCGTTTCCGCATGTGCATCAATCGTTTGGGTTGGCAACACGTCCTGGGAATGTCGCAATTTGATTGACCACCAAGAGATGTGCGTGTGCTCAAGGTTCGAGACATGACACTATCTCCAAGCTTCTTCATGAATGTAAAAGATATTGTCCCAAGCGAATGGGATGATGAAGAAGATCCCACTAGAAAAAATAATTATATGACCTCATTTCATTCCACATTTTTTATTAAATATCAAAAGACATAGCATGATGTAAACCAATGTACCAAACATTCATATACCAACTATAATCAAAAGCAAAATTCATAATGAAAAAGATCAAGGATCTCCTGCCATTGTTCGAGCTTGCTCAGAATCAAGAAATTGCCGGCACATTAAACCATATACATGCTATCATCGAAGTAAGCTCTACACAACTTATACATAATCATTTTCATATAGGCTAGTTTCTGTATCTCTAAAACTATAGAGAAATACAAGTTAAAGGGCATATATAATGCATTTATATCCCCAAAATACACATATTTAGGGTTTCGTACACAGTTTTATATCTTTAAAAGCCTCAAACATATAAAATGACTATATTACATGTATAGTATATCCATATGAACCAAATGCCACTAATCACACGCCGATCGGACACATACGCGTCCACACATCGCGTGTGGCGCATGTGCCAGTGAGTCTTGGTTGATCCCACCAGTTAGATCGAACCAACGGTCAAACCGGTCCGACCACTTTGACCGATCAACCAAGTCCGATTGTTGGCTAGTGAACGGTTAGCGGATAATGTCATTGATGACGTCGCACAATCGATTACTAGTCGTTTGCTGATGTCATTGATGACGTTAGCACATGTCAGTTTGCCAACGTGTGCATATCTCTCATGCATTGTGCAGTGCCAATGTGTGGGGGCATGGCAATTACACGTTGTGGTTTTCTAGCCACAGGTGTTGGCGCATCCAGCGTCGTCCAGCAACATATCACCCACCGTGTTGATCATTTTGATGAGCACTTTCATTCTGTATATTCAAAGATTGGTCTTTGCCAAAAAAATTCCAAAAAATGGCCAAAATAGAAAAGTCATCCGAGACCTCCAAACCCATTCTTCACTTGGGTTCGTTTATGACGATTCATATTGCAATTTCTGAGCAATATCCATATGATGTGAAGTTTATCCTCTTGATCCCCATATCAAACAGCAAGCAAGAAAATTCAATGGAAAAATAAGGAAGAGATCATAATACAGTCTCTAACGCTAATGTTGGAAGAATAGCCGACGAAAGAAACGACTAACTTCTTTGATGCGTAATAAACAAACTACCCAAGCATGTGCGTTGAATCATGAGTGAACGATGGATGATATGACTTCACAATAGTCCGAATATAATTACAAGGAAAGTATTCACGTTCAACATCATTAATGCCAATCTTCTTCTCAAAGCAGTAATGGAATTGTTTTTTGTTATCTGATGGAGAGAGGAGAAGAGAGAACAAATTTGTCGGAATGTTCTTTCTGCCAAATCATAATGGCGGTTGTAACCAAAAGGTTATATATAAGTGGGAAGTTAAATAACTTCCTCTTTGATAGATAACCCTTCACAACGTAACTTCTCACACCTTTTCAAAAGGTGTTTCTCAATTATATTATATCAAGACAGACTAGTGCATCTTAATCACACTCCATCGTAGACAAACCAACGAAATATAACAAAAAAAAGCAATTATTTTCAAAAATTATTTTCCTTTCACCGAGAAAGGACTTTGAAACAATGGCCCTCGATATCTCAATTGAATCGAGCTAAACAAGCGAGGATAGTTGCGTGAGACTCGTAGAGGGTGAACCATGATGAAACAACCCCAGAATCAGTATAGGTGCGAACAGCCCGCTCTTGACACGAAAGTCCTCCTTCCAAAACAGTAAGTTACGGATCCGCTGCGATCCTTGTAAGTAAATTTCCGCTCGATCCTCGCTCGATCTCTGGCTCGAGCACTCTTTTTCTCGACTGCTTCTTTTGTTCTCACCACGACTTCTCTACTTTTTTACTTGCTCACTCTCCCTCTCCCGCTCACTCACACCGGCACAGAATGTTTCTCACCCTCTATCTATATTCTCTCCTTAGACCATGCATTTTGTAAAATATACAACTCTCACAATGATCAAAGATTCGAACCATGGGCTAATGATTGCAGCAGATAGCAGATAGATCGTGCCATGTGTAAAACAGAAAGATGATTGCAGCGACCAAAAAGGCTCGAGCTCCGAACTGACCGTGCTACTTTCATGACCAATCTGTGGGGATTTATAAGTCAGTGATCATTTGAACTGCATGCGCCCCTATGTGGCCCAAACCTGCCACTTTCGATAGGAAAAGTGACACAAATAATCATTGAACTTAATGTTCAACAATATCATTAAACTTTTAATTTGATCAATGTGATCTTTAAATTCTTCCGAAATGTATAATGTCGCCCATGAACTTTCAAATTTTTAAATCTAATTCCTCAACTTTTTATGACAAAGTGAAATCATCCTTCAATAATATTCACAATTTTTCATAGTAACAATATTGCCCAAATTTTAGAATATCTTTCATAATGTCACCTTCGATTTTCCTAAATTAACAAAAAAATATACTACCTTTTTATATATCTTTTTTCCTTTTTGGTCTGATATTACGATAGTTCCATTTTTAGTATATTTTAACTTAGGGGTGAAAACAATGCAAGTGCTATAACCTTCGTGCAATACTTACTTGAGTGCTATAAATTTGAAAGATCAATCACTTGAGTACTATCATCAATTTGCCTCATCGGAAAGTTCAACGTGGGAGCTAATAATCCTATGTGGTTTTATTTGGTACTAATATAGATAATTTTGTAGCTTTTTAAATATTTTTTATTTTTTAAATATTTTTAAAATTTTGAATTTTCATTTTACTTTTTTAGGGCTTGCCAGTGCCGCCTCACCCTTGGTTGCAAAGGCCCTCATTAGGTTTGGGTGGCTGTGGGTGAGGCCACCTCACCTAGGCCCTTCATGGCCAAGGGCGAGGCAACCCTCATTTGGTCTGGGCGAGTGTATCGCAAGGGGTGAGGGTCATTGGTGACCCTTGCAGGCAATGAAAGGAAAAAGAAAAATAAAAAATAAAAAATAAAAAAAATTCAAGAAATATATAAAAATGTAAAAAAAAAAAAATCCAACATGGGATGGGAAATTAATAAAATAATTCACGTAGGATGATTTGTTGAAAATAATATTCAAATGGTCGATTTTACTTTGATGTGGTACTTAAGTGAGCAAAAAACGAGTTATAGCATTCAAGTGAGAAAGATGTACAAAAGTTATTGCATTTTTGATATTATTCTTCCTTTTAACTTATGATCTTTATAATAGAAAAAAATATAATCCCGTTTAGAGTTACATCTATATTCATTTTCCTTTATTTTAAAAATGTGTTTTCATAAAAAAAATATTTAATAACGATTTTAATTTATCTATAGATTTCTTGTACTTTTATTAATTTAGATAACATTCCTAGTTTTTTTACATAGATAAAATTTTCAATTTTTTTGTTAGAATTCTCATAATTAAACTTAGTCAAATTTGAAATTAGGAAATTAGAAAAGCAGGAATATCAAGCTGATATAGCTCTAAATGAAGTTCTATTATATCATTACGAAGATGATAATCGAAGATATATTTACTATTGTATTATTTATATAGACCAAAAAGGCTAAATATTAATAAAAATATAACTATTTTTTTTTTACCTAGGAAATGGATTAAAAGGGAAAAAATTCTAAAATTCTTGCGATAATGTAATTATGGAAATCTTTTACTTTGTCATTGGAAGTTGATGGACTAGATTGAATAAATTAATAGTTATGAACTATATTGAACATTTATGAATAATTCAATAACTATATTGAACAAATTAAAATATCAATGATGACATTACACATGGGACCAAGTTTAGTGACTATTTATTTAATTTTCCCTCTTCAATGTAAAATACAAGGAGACTTGGGGTTTCTTTCGTTGATCCTTGCGATTTGTTATTTTATATCAAGTATTCTTCTAAACTAGTCCATAGAGTTTCATTAAATTTTCAAATTGTTCATCGTAGTGACGATATGGCGATGATTATATTGTAATATCTTATTTATTTTTCTAGCAAATTGCAATAAACTTAGTTAATTTTAACTAGCGCCGCCCGGCTCTCCGTCTGAAGCCACCTAAATTATTTATCGCCTGAATCCAAGTTAGCGCCTGCATCTATGTCTTCTCCTTCGCCTGGTCTTCTCTGTCTTCCCTCCTGATCGGCAATGGCCGGCACCTCAATGCCTCCAAGATCTGGTTGAGCTCGCTAGATCCAAAGTTGACCGGACACTAGTTACGAAAACCCGAAATGTTATTTCTCTAATTGATTATTCATTTTTTCTACTAATTATGATCCTAAACGTATTACCATATATGCAATTGTTTTTTAAGGTTTCATCACGATTCTAAACTAGACCTAATCATTCTAGAAAGAAAACTAACAAATGAGTTATTGAAAGTGCTTTTAAAGCAAACAATTAAGTGTTGAAAGTATGAGAATTAAACACCCGAGTATTTAAAAGCCCAAAGTAAAGGTGTAGGAATGAAAACCTAATACCTATCAGGCCAAGAACATACATAGTCATTTTTTAAGCCCCACAACATGGTCCCCCAGGAGCTAAATTTGAATCAAGTTCAATTTTTTGGTGTAAAAGTTTAATCTATTAAGATTAAGCTTATATGAAAAGTACTTACTAAATTATATAAAACATGTATGCGATAATGGAAAGGAAACTAAGCTAAATATAATGCCAAAATCTAATAACCTAGTCAAGCCCTTTTTTCCAAACTTATTTCTAAATATTTTCTTTTTGAATTTTCAATTTTTAAAAAAGATTTTTTTTTATTCCTAAAACAGTGACCCGAGCCAGCCCTGTTGGGCCTCGTCCGAATATGGGACTCGACTCACAAAGGCGCCGGCCTAATTTTTTTAAAAAAGATAATTTTTTTCTGTGGCTCGTGTCAGGATTGGGTTATACAATACAAGAACGTGATGAAATGGGCCTATTTCAATTAAAACTTCACAAGCTCACATCTTAACATTTCCGCAATAGACCCACTCTTTAGAAGCCCACGTTCCTTTAAAAACAAAATAGGCCTACTTCAAGCCACGATGGCTTAAGCCTTCTTTTTTTTCTGTTACCAGCTACTGAACGAACCTTTGTCTCTTGGTCGCTGTCTTCTCCTCCGTCACTTTTTGCGCTCAACATCAAACATGCTCATAATTAATCCTTTCCTCGCCCAGAACCTCACCGAGTGACCTCCTGCTACATTGGGAACTCTCCTTGATTTTTATTTTAATGTCTCTTCCCTCAGTCATTAATGCCATGCGCCAACTGAACTTTCGACAATTGTAGTTCTAATAAGACCATGAGGGCTCGCACAGCAAGTTTCACGTTACAAACTCAACACACGTCCGATTCAAAGTTGAAATGAATTCGTAACGCCAAAGAGGAGGACATGAACTGACATGAACTAACATAGCAGGAGCAATATGCGAGCTTACCGAGGGGTTTTCGGACAAGCAGTAAATCATGTAAGACATGGAAACATGAAAACAAGTTTGACATAAATCAGCGACGAGCAGAACAAATAGTTATATGACTAGAAGGTTACGAATAAGTGACCCAAAAACGAACAAGAGGGAGGTCCTCGGAAATATAGAGCCTCGAACACAACCCATACAATTCGGCAGCATGGAGGGCTCCCCCTTTTCCTACCTTGACAAGATGAAACCTGGCTAGATCTGCCTCATACATGGGACCCAGCTAACATGCAAAAAAAAAAAAAAAAAAAAAAGAAGAAGAAGAAAGGATATGTGCAGTGCAAGTCCCAAAACTTGTTAAGAAAGTATGATTGAATTCTAAAACTTACAAAAAAATATAATCAAGTTGTAAAATTTGTCAATTGGTACAATCGAGTTCTTTCGTTAATTTCATCTATTTGACTAACAGAAAATGCCGATGGTAGTAGGGACGTGTTGCCATTGTCCTTGGCTCTTTTTTTTGTGCTTTTTAAATATTTATTTTTATTTAATTTAATTAAGATTTTGGTTAAAAAATTAGAATTTAATCCAAAATGACATCGTTTTAGTCTTGTATTCCATGTTTCGGCCACATCATCACTACGCAGTTTTCCATTGGTCTAAATTAACGGAATTAACGGAAGGACTTTGTTGTACCAATTTAGGAAGTTTTAAGATTTAATTGCACTTCTTATAAGTTTAAGGACTCAATTATACTTTTGTTATAAATTTTAGGACTTCTAGAACACATATCCCTAAAAAAAAAATAGGAAAGTCAAAAATTCAAAAAGCAAAAAGAATAAAGAGTTGGGCTACTTCATTCGTGGAGAGCAAGAGAGAGAGAGAGAGAGAAGAAGAAGAAGAAGAAGAAGAAGAAGAAGAAGAAGAAGAAAGGGGCACAACTTTACAATCTTGATTCAAAGGCCAAACATTATCAAAATTGGCTCAAATTTCAATATATTATTTGCGAGACCGAAGACTACGAGTTGATTGAGAACTTTCTTTGAAATCTCCAATTGCAAATGGGATTTTTTTTTTTAATGCTGTTTTATTATTGATATTGAGCCTTTAGTATGTGACTAGAGAAGAACACTTTGGCTGCGCATGATAAAATTTCTGAAATAGAAATTGATTTATGATCAAAAATTGATTTCTCAATTTCTATTCCCCAGACAAGTTTCTAAGCAAAAAAACTCGTTTGATAACAATTCAAAATTTCTATTTCTAGAACAAAAATCCGTTTGATAACAGAATAAAATTTCTATTTCTAGGAATAAAAATTGGATAGATAACAACATAGGAAATCCTCAAATACGAAATAATAGTCGAAATAATACTAATACATTACAAAAGTTGAAAATACAATTTCATGGAATTTCCGGCATATTATTATCCCTTGCCATTTTATTGGCAATGGTTTTCCTAAGCGTATTTATTTGGTTTCCCTCCTCGGTCAACTGAACGTTTGCAAGCTCATCTTGTGTAGGTTCAGTCAAGTACATTTCTTATCCATCTTGTCTTGATCACAGATGTAATTATGGATGATACAACATGCAATTACAATATGTGCTTGCTTTCGAATTGCAAATGAGGGCATGCATCTCAAAATGAAAAAGCAATTCTTCAATGCCCAAAATGATATTTCAATGACATTCCTTAAAGAAGAATGCCTATAGTTGAACAATTCTCTTACAGTTGCTGGCCATCTCGCTCTACCCCTATACTCATTTAAATGATACTGGTCACCTCTAAAAGGAGTTAAAAATCCCAGAGTTGTTGCATAACTAGAATCCATGACATAGTATTTGCCTACAACAATGTATTCATACATTGGTCATAATTTGTAACTATAAATATGATCATAAAGAAAATTACTCATTAAAGGACAAACAAATACCTGGTGGCGGCCGAGGAAATTTCAAGTGAGGAGTCTCCAGTGTTGTTGCAAGCACTCGACAATTGTTGGCAAAGCCTTCCCAACCAGCATATATAAAAGTAAATTTCATATCAAATGAACAAACGCACATCACATTTTGAGTGGTGGTGCCTTTCCTACCTCTAAATGGGATTTGCTTCGACATAGGTACAAAAGCATGAATATGGGTGCCATCAATAGTGCTTATACAGCCCTGTCATTTTATCAAATACTAGTATTATACAAGATTATCAACAAAATAAAATTGATGGTGTAAAGGAATATATAAGAATTCTACCTTGAAGTAACTTTTATGCTTATGATCCATAAGAATCTCTTGTGGGACAACATCAAAGGAATGTGGTATGATAATCTATTTTGCCAATTTGAGAACAAAAATTCTATTTCCGAAGGATGGAGAAAATAAAATAATTTATGTTTCTATTTCAGAAACATAGAAGCTACAATTTCTAGCTTCTGATTTCTCATCTAAATCAATTTATGGAATAGAAATCTGTTTTAGAAATAGATAAATCAAATTGCGTTACCAAACGGATTTCTGTTCCAAACTCTGTTCCGGGGAACAGAGAAATAAAGAAATCAAGAAACAGAAATTTTATCAAATTGTGTATCCTACTGTTCTTGGTGATTAGTTGAAGCTTTTTGATGGTCCATGATTTTTCCAGCATTGAGTTTTCCATGTAAAATATAGGTATTTTTGTTGGTTTTGTCTCATAATCATTTCGATACTAAATTTACATATTATGAGGTTGTATTGTTGGAGTTCAATCAATCTATTTGGGGGGGGGAGATATTGATCCTAGATTGGATTGGTTTTTGGTGAATTGTTGCCTGATTTTTCCCATTGAAGTGGTATCAAAGCTAGGTGGAGATTCTATTGTTAAATGGAGGAAACTAGCTACAAAATGATTAAGTTAAAAGCCTCAAATTTCCCCATTGGAAGCCTCGCATGGTAGATAATTTATATGGTAAATATTTGTCTAATCCCATTGATGGGGATGACGTTACAAGAGACAAGGAAGACAAAGAATGATAGCAAATAAATTGAAAAAATATTATATTTATTTGGCAATAGATTGACGATAGTGTGTTTTATTATGTTGCTCAAGAAACAAAAGTGGATATTTTGTAGAAGAAATTACAAGATTTTTATGAGAGAGAAACCTCACAAAATAAAGCTTTTCTAGTAAAAAAAAAAACTTGTGAATTTGAGATATAAGGATGGAAGAAGCATATCGGAACACTTGAGTGATTTTCAAGATTTGGTAAAATTAATTGACGAATCTTGAGATTAACCCGATGAGTTGCAATTATGTCTATTGCTTGGTATTTATTCGTAAAATTCCAAATTTTGAATGAACGTGTTGAATAAATAGTATAATGATAAGAAAATACATCATTCCATAGAGATTGATGATATAAACCAATTAAATACTGAAAATGGACTAACTCTAAAATTTATCTAATAGATCAAAATAATAAATTAAAATTGACAATATTAAAGGAAAAATTTCTGAACTAAACGTAGTAAATTAGTCAAATAAATATGTTAGAGCATATGGTCTCTCCATAACCACTAGATATGAATTTCATATTACTATGCCTACAAGAACGATATTAAATATGTGATAACGGAATTTCCTACTTTATTTATTATCGTATCTTTAGGTATAGGAAGCCTACTCATTTTATCAATCCACTATATCTTTATGTGAATTTAAATAAACATAAGTGCATTAAAATCTATGAATATTCTCGATTTACAATTAATCTTTTGGACCACTTCATCACTGAAAATTACGCAAATAACACGATATATCTCTATCCATGTTTAATTAATGGTTATATATTATAAGGAGTAACTGCATATTATCATTTCTTATTCTCAAACATGCATATCAGATCATTTTAATGGTGGCCAGTCATTTAAAAGCATTAAGCACAATAATATACAATTCGTATGAATAAAATCACTCGCAAAACATAAAAATCATGAAATTGATATTATCATGGTTAGGTTACATCGTAATCCTAACAAATAAAATTAGAACATAATAGAAGAACAAACGTAAATTATAAATTACAAAAAATATAAATAATCCCAATATCTTGAATCAAAGAACAATAATTTTGTCACCACTTTTATCTTTTCTTCAAAATACTTGGAAAACTCCTAGAACAACAAAAAATGATCTAAAAAATAAAAAACCTAACCGTCTCTCCAAGCTCTCAATGTTATCCTATTTATAGGATATATCCAAGACTCCTAACATAAGGCAATTGCTTATTTTTTGCATAAAATTAGAGAATAAATCACGTATTCCCTGATTTGATATCTACATTCCAAAGCTCCCTAAGTTGAATTCCTGAATCATGAAATCTTCCTTTCCTTCTTTTTGCCATTTTTTTTTTTTTTTCTCCATATCTCATTATGTTGTATAAATAAGGAGAATCTAAATAAATAGAAAGAAATCCAAATATTTTTTCACAGATATTGTATTATTTTTTGCCTACAATAGGTAAAATAACTTTATTTTTATAGAGTTATTACTATTCTTCCTGTATGTTGGGAAACCTTGATTGTGGCATTAAGCAATTTGGCTCTTTTGGGTGCATTTTTTTTATGAGCATAATTAAAGGAAGCCTATTCAATGAAGAATTAGGGAGAAAAATGCTTGAATTATCCTTCTAAATCTAAGGCTTTTGTCATAGAAAATATGATGAACGTCAATTAAGAAAGTTTATGAGTAATGCTAATAGGGGTAAGTCAAGAGGAAGGTCAAAATCAAGGTTGGGGAAGAGTGTGGAGTGTATTATTATGGAAAAATAAAACCTTATGTCAAAGAGTCTTGGTTGCTAAAGAAACATAAATTTCATGATAAAAATGAATATTGAAAGAAAAAAAGAAACATGTTATAACAACAGTTGCATCTAATGGCAATATTGTGTTTATTTGTGATGGTGCTTTTATAAACCTTACATATTAGGACTTAGGTTACTCTCATTACACGAGTGGATATAACTTGCAACGAATCTTGAATTTTTTTTTAAAGATACAATGGAAAACACATCATTTGAAAAACATAATGATCCCTTGAATCACTTATAAAAATGAATAAACAAAAAACACGGTCACTGTTCACCGAAACATTTAGATATAAATTGTTGTCAAAAGTGAAAATATTTTTAATTAACTAATTATTTCAAACAATGCAAGTGATTATTTTTTGAAAATGCTTTTCAAATTATTCATTTTTTGAGAAATAAATGGAGCTTTAATGAGATAAAGTTTGTTCGGTTATTACTTTAGTAGTAACATGATGTTTTTGCGCTTGACAATAGGATGTTTATTAAATTTATGAAGGTTTTGTTTGTCCACTGAATTTTCACTTCTTTAGAATTTAAGAGTTTTAAACTTTGTTGATCATGGGGGCAAATTGAAATGAAAATATTTACAATTGATTTAGCATGCGTATTGCGTATCTTGTGAGGATTTTTTTGGGCAAAATGATATTTTTCGAGCTAAAATAGCTTATTTTTACTGGTATCGAATACGAAGAGTGGGGGGAAGAGCCTACCCCCACAGGTTCAGCCCTGACCTCAGAGGCTGGAAAGCGATGGACAGCGCCGCGTGCGTGCTCGAAGTCCCAGAAGGACACGGCAACTGCTTGCAACCAGGGGTACAGGAATTACCCTACGGTAAAGAGCACGGAGTGTCTAATTGTCCAATTTTTAGTGGCATCGGAATATGAAAGTGGAGGGCAAGAGCCTGCCCCGACAGGTTTGACGCTGACCTAGGTGCGCTCTTTGTCTGCGAGGTGTCCTTTTTTCTGACATGATGACGTTTTATTTTTTCTTTGGCGTCGTACTACTTTTCATTTCTTTCATATCCGAGTCTCCCTCTCTCTAGCTCATCTCTGTCCCTCTGGTCCTCCTACCCTTTCCATTCAAATTTCGATGATGTCGGTAGGATTTGACCTTGCAAATGTGAAGTTTCCCTTATTAGTGCTTTGTAGCTTGGTTTATCCGAGAAGGCAATGAGCTGAAGGGACACCTTTGCTTCTGGGATGACAGCGACAGTGACCCTTTGTTGACACCTAAATTTCATTTTTTTTTTTTAATTAATTAGGTTTTTTTTACATATTTATTTTCCTTTTCGGATAGTAAATAATAAATAAATAAATAAATAAACAAAACAAGAAAAGCAAAAAAAAAAAGCAGCAGCCCCCTTTTTCTTTCTTTTTCGCACAACTTGGCCCCACCCCCTCCTTTTCTCCTTCTTCTTCCTTCTTCTTCTTCCCTCTTCTTCTTCTTCCTCGCTCCTTCTTTCTCTGCCTCTGTAGTTCACGCACAGAAGACGACGACGCGCGCAAAGGACGGCCTATGGCTGAGGGGAGTAAGCCAACGTCGGCCGGAGAGGATAAGATCTCGAGCGCCATCAATGCCGAGCACGCTTCACTGGATAAGCTCGGATGGGACGCCGGTTCCAGCCGAGGAGAACCGCCCGCGCGCGAGAAGGGGACCGCGGTGAAGCTCCGTCGACCGGATTCCTCGCCTATAAAAGGGCACCACCTTCCGTCGTCGAAGGAAAATCGCAAGCTTGGAGATCTTCCCACTGAGAGACTTTGGGGGAAGAACTAAAGAGCGAGCGAGAGGGAAATCGGGTTGCGAGCTCGACCAACCTCCCACTGAGAAACCTTGGGGGAGGCCGCCGGCGAGCGAGTCTGAGGAGGACAGATCTAGCCGGTGGAGGCTCGGATCTGGCCTGAGTGAGAGAAAATCAAGGCGAGCGATCGGAGGAGGAAGGTCGGATTCGAGGAGAAAGGAGGGGCCGTCGATCTATGAACGCCATCCCTGCGCCAATCCGAAAGCTCCCGCCACCCCGACACCGTCACCGCAACCGCGACTCGACACCCCACCGTTGTTGTCCCCCCGACGCCCCTCGAGCCGTGCCCCGACGCCGTCCAGATCTAAGTGAGTGGAGGGCGGAGGAAGAAAGATCATCGGCGCAGATCTGGAAATCCGCGTCACCGCCACCTTCACCTGCCCCGTTGCCTCGCCGAGGCACGCCGTATCGACCGCCACTGTGCGCCACCACCCCGATGCCATCGTTCGTGACCTACCCCAGCCAGCGACTTACCACAGTTGACGCCGTCTCGCCACCAGCAACGCCGTCGTGCCACATCTCTCGATCCCGCTTGCAGGTAATGAGATCTGCCGCCCTCACACCTGTTGAATCGTGCCCTTCATTGCCATCCGAACACCCGAGTCACCGCCGTCGTCGCCGCCGTTGTTTTTAAGGACGATGCCGCTCATCATTGTCGCCGAACCCACCCACTGTCCGCCGTCGTCGAGTCACCCTAGGGTTCCCATTCGCCCGGTGACGCCCCTAGGTGGTCGCCGCGGATCGCCATCTCGAGGGTTAGGGTTTTGCGGGTTTTAGGGTGGTTGGAAAAACGGGTCATGGGGTCGGATCCGGTCGGGTAGGGTTCCTCGCAAACCGGGTCAGCGGGAATTCGGGTCGATCCGAGTGGGGTTTTGTTGGGCCAAATTTGGGCGGGCCTAAACAATGGGCCCATCGAACGGGCCGATTTTTTTAAATAAAAAAAAGAAGAAAAAAAAAAGTCTTAGCAACGGGTCGGCCCCGGACCCGCAGGTCGGACCCAACCGCGGATCCGGTCCGGTCGGTTTTTTATATTATTTTATGTAATATTTTAATAAAAAAAAAAAAAAAAATAATTTTATTTATAAAAAATATTAAAAATATTTTATTTCCATAAAACCGAAAAATGTTTTAAAAAAATGTTAAAAAATGTTTATTTTCTAAAAAAATCGAAAAAAATCAAAAAATAATTTATTTTCCAAAAATAAAAAAAATTAAAAAAAATATTTTATTTTCCAAAAAATGCCAAAAATCCAAAAAAAAAAAGCCAAAAATTCATGAAAAATCCAAAAATTCAGAAAAAAGCCAAAAAGACTTGTATTTTTCCAGAAAAAATACCAAAAATGTATTCCAAAAAATCCCTTTTATGTCAAAAAATGAGAAAAAGACTCAAAAAAATGTTTTTCCTCCCAAAAATGCATGGAAAATCGAACTCAAAAATCCAAAAAGCCTCAAGGTTTAAACAAGATTAGGTACCGAAAGGGCATTAGTGATTAACTAGTGTAATCAAGTCCCCGATCCTAATTTCTCTGGTTGCGCAGAGTGAGTATTTCTCCCGATATTTCACTTGGGTTTCTAATCAACCCACCCCAAATCGATTAGTGGCGACTCCATTTTAAAAATTAATTTACGAGTTAAAAACTTAGACTATTAAAGTCGTGAATTGGTGGACTTGGGAGAGTCCGGGCTTAACTAATTTCAGCCGAGCCATTAGCCTCCTTAGGTGCTCGTACCCGATCGCGGTCCAAAAAAAAAAAAAGAGGTCGCGATAGCTTGGCGACTCATTTTGGGGACATTTGAGGACTTAGGCCATTTTATCTTGTTTAAACCCTTTACTGACTTGTTTTTTTTTTCTTTTTGTGCAGGGTAGTAGCTTAAAGTTTTTTTATTTTGTTAAAATAAAATGTTTTTGTGATTATAAAATATTGTGCATGCTTTACTGTTTTAAACACTACACATGGCACACACAACCCGGCCGCCGGACGGGCCGCCATAGGATTTCTAGGATGGTGTTAAGAAAGATACGACCTCGAACGCGAGACTGCGATGTAGAGGTTGCCTTTCTTTTCCCGAATTTCTTAGCCGAGGTTAGGAGGATATATCGTTAACGCGAGACCGCGACGGGCGGATACCCTTTTAATTTCATCAAGCCTTCTTAGTTAGAAATCGAGCCGCACGTCCCATGTGCATGTCTTTGTGCTTGCCATTTTTCTTTAAAAAGCAAAAGTGATTTCTTTACTTTTACTCAGTTTTTATTTGGCCCATGGCAATTTAGGATAAGCTTTTCAAGTCCCGGTTTATATGCGATGGGGAAAGACGATATCCAGTTCATTCCTACTCCCAAGGCGAGCTCTTCGGATGGTGGGGTCAATTAGATCGTTTGCCCAAGAGCGTGTGAAGGCCAAAGTCGGTCATCTCCTATCGTTGATCCAAATCACTCTTCGCCCGAAGTCATACAAGCCATGGCACATTTTTGGTGCCCGAAGACGGTTACTTTTATATTCGGTAGGTTTGAGCTAACCCCAACCCTGGAAGAATATAGCATCATCACTGGAATGCCTCTTGAGAAAAAGCTCGTCAAACCATCGACTGGCGCCCTCCCGTGGCGCGGGTTGGCGCGACTTTTAGGAACTGAAATCCATGTCATGAGGCAAATTCTTGAAAACAACCATAATGTATGCCCTTTAGAATTCATGAATGCATGTTTTCAAAACCAGCCTATGACCCGAAAAAGTGAGATTTTCCTCTTGGCTTTTTTCGGGCTCATCGTTTTCCCCCATCAAAGAAATGCCATAAGTCCTAAGATGGCATGGATAGTTGATCAAATCTTGAGAGGGGGGAATTATGTCAACATGATTTTAACTGAAACATTCTTGTCCTTTAATCGTTTTAAAGACAACTCGGAGAAAATCATGCGAGCCTCTCCTGAAATTTTACAAGTCTGGTTCTTTTCTCACCTAAGCGAATTTCGAGACTTCATGCGATCATCGAAACAAATGCTTTTGAAAATCCATTACAAAAATTTATGGTTTTAGGACCATACATTCCCAATCAAAGCTGTTTAAATTGGGTTGACCTCCTAAGAAACCCGGCTCCCGAGGCATTCCAATGGTGTGCTGGTTGGTTCCATGAAAAGAGAGCTCGCTTTGCTTTCATGCACACCCTCCCAATTCCATTGCTCGGCCTCACCGGCGCCATTCTCTATTACCCTTATCGAGTAGCACGACAATATGGAGCCCTTCGGGAGATCCCACCGCCTTTCAAGAGGATGATCTCTCCAGTTCTTTTCAACACAAGCCGTGACTATGCATCGAAATTTCTATTGCGAGGAAACTTGGGACAAGTGCCATCGCAAAAGGATCGTGGTACCCGAAGGGCTTGAGGGAGAAGAAAAAGCCCACCACGCCTCCATGTCCTACATCCACAACCATCGCATCCCGACAAAATGGAAGCCATTAGTCCCTCACTCAATCGAGAGAGCAGCCCGCACGAGCAAGCGAGCTCATGGAGAGGGATTTGGGAATGGACCGGATGCACACCTCGAGCCAGCCCAAGGAAGCGGCATCTCGCAAGAACAAGGCTCCTCGTCGCATATAAATTGGCAATCATGTGCCCCTTAGTGTTAATAGTGTGAAAGTTTTGTCCCATTGTTTAGGGACTTTTGTTTAATATCTAGTATTTCATTCTGTCATTTCAATTTCAAGTTTTAATGTTAGGAGTTGGTCTACAAATCCTCTTTTGATAAATAAAAGCAGTTAGACCATTGCCATGGGTCAATCTTTGTTTACTTCCGTGCTCATTTATTGTTTTCACAACAAATAGGTAATTATGAATCGCCGGCCACCAATAGCTCGCAAATGGCCTCATGCATTAGGGCCCGATCAGAATGATGTACAAAATCGCCTCATTAACATTGAAGACGGCATAGGACAGATGTCCATTGTCCTTCGATAACTCTCGAGACAAATGAAATCCACTCAAGCTGAGCCCAACTCTGTAGTTGCCTTAAGCACCGTCATGACGCCCACATATTTGCTAGAAAATGGCCAGTACCATAGACAGTTTGAAAGGATCATGAAAAAGTTAAGCCAGCTGCATGAACAAAATCCCATGAACCTGTCCAATTACGCTGGCGTTGAGATTCCTGAAGAACTCAAAACACCTGAATGCGAAAGGTATGCTGATACCTCCCGCCCAGAGACCTACTTGCAGGCCTACTTGGTCCGAAGGATGATTCAATCGTACCAATTGAGCTTGACTGGCCCTGCCTTGCGATGGTACATTATCAAGAAGATTAGTCCCCTTAAAACCTGGAGGGAACTAATTCATGTTTTTCACCAAGAGTATAATCTTGACATCACCCTGCCCTACGAAGAGCCGATGATCGCGGAGCACGAGGAACCGTTAGTCGCTGAGATAGGAGAAGAGCATGTCAATGAAGCCTTGCATGATAAATGGGCAGCTGAACAACACCCTGTTACTGGAAAATTTCCCACTAGGAAAGGCAATGAGCATTTGTACTAGATCAAAGACACAAAGCCTGTTCAAGACCGGGGCACGACTGGACGACTCCCCAAGCTTACTCCAAGAGCTAGGGTCCAAAAAATACCGACTCCTATCAACCTGGAAAGCGAATCAGACAGTGAAACTCTAATGTCTCTCACTTCCCCTTGACAGAATCGAGGCGGCAAAACGAAGGGCCTTACTCAAAAGGTCTGGACTAGGGGCCAAGAAAAGAAAGCCTAAGCAAGATCAATTCAAAGCATCCGCCGACGAGCCACCGCACCAAAGCTTCGAGCATTCCCAAGAATACAACTTTGAAGGCTATCATCATCTAGAGTACAGGCGAAGACTTCCCCCTAGAATACAACCCCAAGGACTTCTAGCATTATTTCGACAATGAAACTAACGATTCATCGTATAACTATTTCCTACTCTCATCCAGGGATGAAGGCCCGTCAGAAGAGGAAGCATACGTCTTTATCCGCCACGATCCTAACGAAGTACTAAGCTCTTCCTCTGACCATGAGGATAGCTTCAATACTTCATCCTCATTTGGAAATTTTGACCAAGAAGAAAGCAATGGGATACTCTCGGTAGAATCCAACTTCCCTGAAACAGAAAAATTCACCACTACAACAAATATGTAGTGGGAAAACCAGTGGCCTAACCAAGACATCAAGCTCGTCTTGCCCTCGTAGGATCATGACCCCCTGGAGAGATGTGGATACTTAATCTCCGCAAGTATAACGGCACGACTTGCCCCGTGGCCCACTTGCAATACCTCCATGCTGAAATGAGTCGGTACTATGACCCGATGTCATTCACAACTCAGGCCTTCCAAGAGAGTCTTACGAGATCTGCATTACAATGGTTCATCACAGCAGATATCTACCTCATGAGAGATTGGAATGAGCTGTCTTCTGCATTCCTGCTTCAGTATCAAAGCCAAATTGGGAATGAAGTGCCTTGTCAGAACTTGGTTCACTTCAGAAGAAGACCAATGGAGGATTTCCGAGCATATGCAAGGAGGTGGGAGGCTTTTATGATGCAAACTTACCCTCAACTGGCCGAAGAAGAAATGATAAAGCTATTCATAGGGGCTTTACCTCGCAAGCATCGTTGTTGGTTGCATGGGTTGCACTTCCATAGCTTCAATGAAGTGGTCCTCTCATGCGAATACTTCGAGTCTCTTTGGAGGCGAGGAACTCAAAGGCGCTTGATTTTAGAACCAACACTATCAAAGCACTCCTTTACACAGGAGTTTTCATGGGTTTTACTTGTTTTTATAATTTCATGTTTCTTATCTTATCTAGTGTGCTACGGTTGTATTTTCCATTCCAAGTACTCTATTGTATGGTTATAATATTTTGTTTTAAGAGCATGAGGCGGTACTCCAAACCAGCCCGGTGATGCTATCCAACCATGAAAAAAATATATCATCCAAGGAGAATACTGAGGGCTGGGCTTCCTCATGCTTTTTCTCCCCCAAAGACGTATTTTGAAAAAAAAAATATTTCATCACCCAAAAGCTTTTGTTAAAACAAGATGATAAATTTAATCATGTTTGTCTATCTGACCCACTCACTTCATGTCTCGGAAGATCATTCTCGTCCCCTTTGACTTAGTGTGACAAGGAGCATTTGAAGCAAGCGCATCAGGTGAACTCGCCAAATTCAAAGACACCATGCCAAGAAAACAGGGGCAAATAGAAAGAATCATCCTACACCAAAAGAGGGTAAGTGAATATAATTTAGAAATGATGTCCTTTCTCTTCTATTTACAGGAAATGAAAAATAGGACGTAATAGGTACAGGCATACGATTTGGAATCAAGCCGTTCCCTAGAGCTTGTACACTCCACCTTGCTCCCCGCCCAACTCCTTCACAAGCCGAATCAATATCCTTTCCCCACAATGTGCCTGAGCAACCAGATGTTGTGATTCCATCAACGGGACTTCCAGTTTCGACAAGCCTAGAAGCACAAGGAGGGGATCTTTTCTCTTTCTTTGAATTGGCTATTGTCAGCAGGGAAGAAATCCAGACAGTTGAAGCGGTCTCTAGCCCCTATTCAAAATGAGGACCTAGAAACCTGACTTCCTATTCAGACGCATGCTCTCGCAAGAAGTAATTGCCATAAGAGAATTGGAGGTTTTGATTGTCCATCTCAGATTCCATAGAAGCTTGAGGTACATGACTTTTGCCCAATGATGCTATAGTTAAAGACAAAAGGAGAAATTCCACAGAAGGAAGGCGTTGAAGATGAATCAACGACCAGCAATCATGCATACATGGTCACAAGTGAGGAAGGCCAATCGAAAGAAATGTCAAACTATGCCAAGATAAAAGGCCATCATCGACATTCAAACATCATAGGAGTAGCAAATACAAACTTTGGAGAAGAGTAATTTGGTATCGTTTCCAATACCCCCCTCTTTGAATTCACTTTTGACATATTCCCCCTATTGGCAGGAAGCACCAGGATTCAAGAGCCAAATTTGATGGTTAGGCAAATCAATATTGGCCAAGCTAGTACATGGAAATGACCTACATCAAATTTACCTGGCTTCGTGTAAAAAGACATGTCATCCAGGAGCCAATTCAAAGAATAATTGACCTAACGAAACAAGGGACATAGGACTTCGTGTCCCCTTCTCACTTCAGGTTCACCCAATTCACAAAATGAAGGGTAAAGTTGTATCGATTCCAGTTATTCGACTCTTGAAAGAGTTCATGACTAACACATTCCCTCTTGTTTGTTTGATCACCGATTGTCAAAAGCAAGGATAACAAATCAATGAGAAACATGTCTTGTTGTAGGATCACTTGTCAAAAGCAAGGATGTCAAAAACAAAGATAACAAATCAATGAGAGGCATGACAAACTCTCCTAAATGAAATGCGCGTTGAGTAATCGCCAAAGCAAATGACAGAAAATCTTCAGGCCTCAACTCACATTTGATTTTGGCCGGACTAATTGATCTACTTGTACATCTTCTCTTCGCAAGGCAAAAGCGAGAGATGCCCGATCGATTCCCAATCCTTAGCTGATCTTTCGTATGTCATATCCCTAATCAATAGGGACATCTATCGACACCCATTTGTGAAATAACCCTTTTGATGTTCAAAATTTAACATATTTGGAAATACCATTATGTTAACCCTAAAGTTGTCAACAAGGTTTTTTTGAGTCAAAACCATTCACTTGTTTTGAAGAGTTCAAACTCCATCATATTAAAAATGTTGCATGTCATTTCCGGATGAATTTACGCATGATGATTTTGCTTGTCTAAGTCACCGATTCCACCGAGGATTATTAGAATAGACAGCTAAGTGAAGAATACAAGATTAATTGAGCATGCTGGATGAGGCGTTAGAATGATGAAAGGCAAGCCATATCCTACACACAATTCCCCCCATCTATACACTTGTGAGATGAGTGCAGAAGATTCCATGGCTGCAGGGTAAAGAGTTCTCTCGCGAATGGTACGATAACCAAAATAGTGAGAGGCATTTCATCGCTCACCCCATTGAGCCCCATACATTGGTGAAGCTTCTCTCATACCCCGTCAAAGAACCACCCCACACCGGGGCAAATCGAAACAAGCAGCATCACAAGGTGAGAAGAGAGATAGAAATTTTCTTGCTCGCACTTGCATCAATCTTTGGGTGTCTTTATTGCATATGAACACTTGCGTTAATTTAAGTGCCCTAGAATGACGAAGAGCAATTCTTTCTCTACGCACTTGTATTCATTGTACAACCCAAGTGAGTTTGTAATTTTACCCTCACATTGAGACAAAACAGAAGTTACTACCATTAAAGCAGCATAGCCCAGAGTGCCTACTGAAGATGAAGACTCAAGAGTCTAATAACGGTGCTTCGATTGAACTTGCCTAGGCTAGTTCCTCCAACGACAAGAATGAAAAAACATGGGTATAAAAAAGCAGTGTACCTGGTAAGAGCAAGGTCAATGCCCATAAAAGAAGAACTGGAATAAAAATAGGGGCATGAAAAAAGCAGTGTCCTTGGTAAAAGCAAGGCCAATGCCCCCCAGTCAAAAATGCAGCCAAGAAAAGTTGTTGTTGTGGTCCATAGAACCTCTATCTTACAAGAAAGACTAGTAACAAATGCCAAGACAGTCACCAACTCTCACCATCTTACATGTGAATCAAGCCTACTTTGCATCCCATTGTAAAAGTCTCTTCAGACTAGGGGCACTTCAATTAACGTAGGATTTCACATGTCTATAAGCATCGCTCGAAGAAGTACGAGCAAGATTACTCTATCTCTTTTCGCAAGGTTCTTGACTAGTAAACCCGGAGATGATCGTGCAACATTTTCGTCCATCAGCTTCAACCTTGATGGTCCATTTCGATGAGCCACTGACTTCATCACAGTTTCAACAAAGACCTCTCACATTGGTAAAGTCGTACTGTTTGCGAGAATACTCAGACCCCTCCTGACATGATGACAGTGAGATAGTGTGGTCCTTATAAATCCTGCATCAATGGTCAGGATAGCCTTCTCCATGAGAGTGAGTGAAAAGTCCTTTCAGACTGAAAGTCCCTCATTTGGCATGCTCAAGACATCTACATTCTAAATGAAGGTTGTCTTTCAAAATCTTCCCGAGTGGAAATCAAAAGATGCAGAACTGACAAAATTATCATGCATGAATCTCATTTGAACTCATGAATTTACAGCATATACAATCATGTGTGCATACTGTGTAGATAGCAGACATACTCTTAGAGATCAGAGATATTGCCAGGTAAGCATATCTCTATCCCCATTTTTCTTAAGGTACCTATCACTGTCCAGGTACTCTCTTCTTGACACTCGACCTATTCAAGTCGTCCCTTGAGTTTGGGTGCTTGCAATTGTCTCAGTATCCCGTTGTCTTTGAGTACCCACCACTTGCCGGGTACTCCCTCTTAACGACACTCGACCTGTTCGAGTTGTCCTCGGAGTATTGATACTTGTGACTGACCAAGTATCCCTTTATCGTTGAATACCTACTACTGTCTAGGTATCCCTATTGTCTTTGAGTACCGGTCACCGTTCGGATACTCCCTTTTCCTGACACTCGACCTGTTCGAGTTGTCCCCAGTATTGATACTTGTGAGTGACCAAGTATCTCTTGGAATACCTACTGCTGTCTAGGTATCCCCATATCGTCAAGTGCCCACTATTGTCCAGGTACTTCATTTTCATGACACTCAACTTGCCCGAGTTGTCCCCAAATAATAGCAGCTGTTCAAGCATTCCACTGCTTTGTGTGCCTGCGCCTACCCAGGTATGCTTTCTTACACTTGGACCAACTGGATGGTCCCAGGTTGTATCATTAAATACTTGTGCTCATCCAAGTATTCCAAGACTTTGTACACTGTGGCTATCCGGTGTTCCACTCCTTTTGAGTGCTGCGGCCATCTAGGTAAGCCTCGTGCTACATTCAAGTTTATGTTACCAGGAGGTGAGAAACCTTCATGAATATATCTCATACCAAGAGGTGAGAGACCTTCACGAATATCCTAGGTATGCCCTCGATATTCCCAATTACTAGGAGGTGAGAGACCTTCACGAATATCCCAGGTACGCCCTCGATATTCCCAATTACCAGGAGGTGAGAGACCTTCACGAATATCCAAGGTACGTCCTCGATATTCAAACTACCAGGAGGTGAGAGACCTTCACGAATATCGAGGCACGCCCTCGATATTCCCAATTACCGGGAGGTGAGAGACCTTCATGAATATCCGAGGCACGTCCTCGATATTCCCATTTACCAGGAGGTGAGAGACCTTCATGAATATGCGAGGCACGTCCTCGATATTCCCATTTACCAGGAGGTGAGAGACCTTCATGAATATGCGAGACACGTCCTCAATATTCCCAATTACCAGGAGGTGAGAGACCTTCATGAATATCCAAGGTACGTCCTCGATATTTCAACTACCAGGAGGTGAGAGACCTTCACGAATATCTCAGGTACGCCCTCGATATTCCCCTTTACCAGGAGGTGAGAAACCTTCATGAATATGCGAGGCACGTCCTCAATATTCCCAATTATCAGGAGGTGAGAGACCTTCACGAATATCCCAGGTACGTCCTCGATATTCTCCTTTACCAAGAGGTGAGAGACCTTCATAAATAAGCGGGGCACGCCCTCGACATTCCCATTACTAAGAGGTGAGAGACCTTCACAAATATCCAATGTATGTTCTCAATATTTCCAATTATCAAGTACCCTTCGATACTTGTGAATGTCCAAGTATCCCCCAAGAATTCATAATTGTGATCATCCAAATACCCCTTCAATGCCTATGGTCAGCCAAATACCCATTTCGACGCCTGCAAAGGCCCAAATATCCTTCATGTTAGTACTTGTGAATATCCAGGTACTCTTTGATATGCTTGTGAATGTCCAGGTATCTTCTAGAATTGATGCCCTGAGAAAGGTCGGGGCGGTGTCTTCCGAGAAAGCCCCACAAATCGATGCCCGAGAAAGGTCGGTGCATCCTCCGAGTGTTCCAACTGGTGTCTTTGTGAAGTCGACACCCCAACAAATTGATGCCCGAGAAAGGTCGGCGCATCCTCCCGAGAAAGGTCGGGTTCCAACCGGTGTCTTCGACGAAGTCGACGCCCCACAAATCGATGCCCTGAGAAAGGTCGGTGCATCCTCCCGAGAAAGGTCGGGTTCCAACCAGTGTCTTTGACAGAAGTCAGACACCCCAACAAAGCAAATGCTCTGAGAAAGGTCGGCGCATCTCCCGAGAAAGGTCAGGTACCAACTGGTGTCCTCGATACAAATCAGGCACCCACAAATGAGATGCCCTGAGAAAGGTCGGTGCATCTCCCGTCAAGGCGACCGAAGAAAGGTTCGGGTCCTAGACAAATCATGGATTGTTTTAACAGGCGACCGAAGAATGGTTCGGGTCCTGGAAGAGTAGTCTCCCGTCAAGGCAACCGAAGAAAGGTTCGGGTCCTAGACAAATTATTGATTGTTTTAACAGGCGACCGAAGAATGGTTCGGGTCCTGGAGAAGCAACTTCCCGTCACGGCGACCGAAGAATGGTTCAAGTCCGAGACAAACCACCGATTACTCCAACAGGCGACCGAAGAATGGTTCGGGTCCTGGAAGAGCAGTCTCCCGTCAAGGCAACCGAAAAAAGGTTCGGGTCCTAGACAAATCATTGATTGTTTTAACAGGTGATCGAAGAATGATTCGAGCTCTGGAAAAGCAACCTCCTCATATCACCAGGTAAGATGACGCCTTGATACTTGCCAAAACTCGTGGTTCACACCCTATCTCACTCACTCCCGTAAGTAACTACGGGTATCTTCTTATTTGTCTTAGTAAATATAATGTTATATTGCTCTTTTTCTGCATAGAACAATAGGTTCCAAATGAAATATAATCTACTACGCGTGCATGAAAAAAATTTAGGCATCAGTTTGTCTTTGAATGCGACCTCTGCGAACTCACCTTCAAAGAGGGGCAGCTGTTGACACCTAAATTTCGTTTTTAATTAATTAGGTTTTTTTTTACATATTTATTTTCCTTTTTCGGATAGTAAATAATAAATAAATAAATAAAAAAAAACAAAACAAGAAAAGCAAAAAGCAAAAAAACAGCAGCCCCCTTTTCTTTCTTTTTCGCACGACTTGGCCCCACCCCCTTTTTCTCCTTCTTCTTCCTTCTTCTTCTTCCCTCTTCTTCTTCCTCGCTCCTTCTTTCTCCGCCTCGTAGTTCACGCGCGAAGACGACGACGCGCGCAAGGACGGCCTACGGCCGAGGAGAGTAGGCCGATGTCGGCCGGAGAAGATAAGATCGCGAAGCGCCATCAATGCCAAGCATGCTTCGCTGGATGAGCTCGGATGGGACGCCGGTTCAGCCGAGGAGAACCGCCGGCGCGCGAAGGGGACCGCGGTCGAAGCTCCGTCGACCGGATTCCTCGCCTATAAAAGGGCACCACCTTCGTCGATGAACGGGAGGAGCGAGGGCTCGGAGATCTTCCCACCGAGAGACTTCGGGGAAGAATCAAAGAGCGAGAGAGACTCGGGTCGCGAGCTCGGCCGACCTCCCACCGAGAGACTTCGGGGAGCCGCCGACGAGCGAGTCCGAGGAAGGTCGATCCGGCCTGGTGGAGGCTTGGATCCGTGAGTGGAGGGCGGAGGAAGAAAGGTCGAGATCCGGGCGCAGATCGGAAATCCGCGTGAGAGTCGCCGTCGCCTACCGCCGTTGCCTCGCCGAGGCACGCCGTCGACCGCCCGTGCTGTCCACACCCCGATGCCATCGCGTGACCTACCCCCGTGCCGGCGGACTTGAAATAGTTGACGCCGTCTCGCCGACCAGCAACGTCGCCGTGCCACACTCTCGCCGTTGGCGGGTAATGACAGGCTGCCGCCCTCACACCTCATCGCTACACCAAATCTCGCCCCAAGTTGGGCCACCGCCATCCCCGAAAACCCGGTAGTCACCCGTCGTCGTTGCCGCCGTTGTTTTTAAGGACCCAAACCCTACCCCGTTGTTATCGCCGGAACCCCGGCCGGCATCCGTCGTCGAGTCACCACTCGGTGACATTCCAGCCACCCCTCCCGGCCGCGGATCGCGATCTCGAGGGTTCTAGAGCCGGGTCGGCGAGGGAAGAAGACGGGTCGTCAAGTGGGTTGGATCGGGTAGGGTTTCGCGAATTTGGGGCGGCCTAAGTCGGGTCCGCGTATGACCCGGTTCCTCTAGGGTTTAGTCGCGCGGGCCAAATTTGTGCGGGCCTAAGAGAAGTGGGCTGTTTCGCTTTTGAAAATGGGCTGCGATTTGTTTTTTAAAAAAAAAAAAAAAAACAAAAAAACAAAAAACTGAGTCGGCCCGCACGCGGCCCGTCCGCCTTTGGGTCGTCGACCGGGTCGGACCCAACCAGCGGATCCGACCCGGGTCGGCTTTTTATATTATTTTATGTAATATTTTAATAAAAAAAAATCAAAAATATTTTATTTATAATAAAATATTAAAAATGTTTTAATTTCCAGAAAATCGAAAAATATTAAAAAAATGTCGAAAAATGTTTTATTTTCTAAAAAAATCGAGAAAAATCAAAAATAATTTATTTTCCAAAAATATTTTTGAAAAATACCAAAAAAAAATATTTTATTTTCCAAAAAATGACAAAAATCCAAAAAAAAAAGCCAAAAATTCATAAAAAGCCCAAAAATTCAGAAAAAGCCTAAAAATTCAGAAAAAGCCAAAAAAGCTTGTATTCAAAAAGTCCCTTTTATGTCCAAAAAATGAGAAAAATACTCAAAAATGTTTTTCCTCCCAAAAATGCATGGAAAATCTCTCAAAAATCCAAAAAGCCTCGGGTTTAAACAAGATTAGGTACCGAAAGGGCATTAGTGATTAACTAGTGTAATCAAGTCCCCAATCCTAATTTCTCTAGTTGCGCAGGAGTGAGTATTTCTCCCGATATTTCACTTGGGTTTCTAATCAACCCACCCCAAATCGATTAGTGGCGACTCCAATTTAAAAATTAATTTACAGGTTAAAAAATCAGACCATTAAGTCGTGAATTGGTGGACTTGGGAGAGTCCGGGCTTAACCAATTTTAGCCGAGCCATTAGCCTCCTTAGGCGCTCGCACCCGATTGCGAGCGCCGAAAAAAAAGAGGTCGCGACACCCTTGCGACGGCAGCAGCAGTAGCAGAACCGAGGAGGAGCGGGACAGCGATGGTTGGGAGTGATCGATAGACGATAGTTTGGTGGGCCAGTTGGTTTCCATTAGTGTGATCCGCGACGGTCTCTTTTTGGCGTAGGGTCACGAGGATGGGTGGATGTGACTGGTGCATATGATCACTGTTGTTAATATGTGGGGATGGATAGGGTGGTGTGTCTAGGACACCACAACTCACGTGTGAATAATATTAAAATTGTACATTTTCCTTCCTTTTCTCTTAATTTAGTGCATGCATGATGCATGCGCCATACTGATCTATCACTTTTGAATTGACAACCCATGAATCGTTCTTTATCCTGAGAAAAAAGAAGAAATGTCTCGCATTGTTTATTCACAAAGTAAAAGATATAAAATATAAAGAAATTGAGGAATTGGAGGGTAGTGGATAGTAGGTGGTACGCGCTTTCGAGAGGTAGAAATTTTTGTGATTGCTTCAATTAAAGATATCTTTATATCTGCACTCATTCAAATATAGTCGGTTACCAATTAGGTTATGATTAGAACACACGCACAAATATTCTCAAATTAAACAATCAAGATCATGACCGGAATCTAGAGCTACAGATATGGGAGGTGCGTATGTAAAATATGGGGAAATGTAGAATAAACAATTATTTGTCTTATCTCAAGGTAGGGGACATCCTCTTCATCCTCGATTGCATACATTAAGTATCTTAATTAACAACTTTTTATTGTGGTATTTATCAAGTTTTAATGCATCTAATAATTAGTGGCATGCATTAAATCTCTTAATTCACAACTTAGCCTTGTCATCCAAGGCCTTTGCCAAATCTTGAGTTGTCAATAGTGTATGCATCTTGACACTCCCCAACCCAAAGTTGTTCTTGCTGTTGAAATAACCACTTTCTACTATCGCTCTAAATATAATTGCAACAATAGAATTTCCAGACAAAAATCAAACATGTAAAAACCCCAAATCGAAATTCAAAAATCCTTTCTCTTGGCCCTAGTACCTTTACAATGGGAGTTCACCAAGAGGGAGTCTTAATTTCGAGCATGTCCACATCTTTAGGTAGACTCATTTTCACTCAAAAGTTTAAGTGAATGAGTTATAGGCCAATTAATTGCAAATCACATCAATTCTCCAAAAGGAACATTTTCTAATTCAACCCATGCGTGAAATATGTGCAAATTGTACCTTTTCTTCCCTTTCCTCTTTGATCTGTGCATGCATGATTCATGTTCCATATTGATCTATCACTTATGAATAACAATCCACAAATCGTTCTTTATCAATTAAAGAAAGAAAAAAAAGAAATGCCCCGCTAATTGTTTATTCACAAAGTAAAAGATGGAAAATATAAAGAAATTGAGGAATTGGAGGTTAGTGGAGGCAGGTGGCACGCGCTTTTGAGAGGTTGGAAATTATTTGTGATGGCTTCAATTAAAGATATCTTTGTATTTGCACTAATTTATATTTAGGGTATTGAAAGTGAAGTACCCACCAATCACCAATGAGGTTATGATTAGAACACATGTTTGATATATTCTCAAATTAGACATTCAAGATCATGACCAAAATCTAAAGCTTTAGATATGGGAGGTGTGCATGTAAAATATGGGGAAAAGTAGAATAAGCAAAAAATTGTCTTGTCTTGAGGAGGACACTTGTCAATGTGGTCGGCGATGGAGGCATCATTTTCATCCTTAATCAGGGTGATAAATGCCTCGTCTTCATCTAATTTACATGTGTGATGATTCTATCTACTGTTGGATTTAATTCATGTGCTCTCTCAAGTTTTGTTTGCGAGGGAATGTTAGAAAAGTGTAGAAATGTGGAGTTAGAAAAAGTAGTTAAATGCGAAGGAAGCCAGTTGCTTGATGCCGATAGATGATAAAAAAGAACGTGTACACATTTTTTGACTTTAAAAATGAAATTAAACAAGTAGTTAATAAGAGGATACATGATTTTCAAAAAATTATCTTAGTAATTTCATGTTTTCCTTTAAGTCAATTTCTTCCCCCGATATTGAAAGAAAGGTGTGGGATATTCAAGTGTTTTCTACAAAGGAAAAAAAAAGTCCTTTATTCTAATGGAGGATAATCGGATCTATCATGAATTCGTTAATAACACATGTGACACGTGTGTATATGAATCAAGTCAAAAGCACAAAGGAAGGCTCGTGGTGAAAGGACACTTGCAATAATTTGGTATCGACTATACTGAAATTTTCGGTTGTGTCCCTCGTCTCGACACTATTAGTGCTTTCAACACAAAAGAAATGGAATACTATCACCTAGATAAAAAGTCAGCATTCTTAAATGAATATCTTTAAACAAATATATAAATGAATATCTTCAAAAAGAAATATACGTGGAACAACCACCAAGCTTTATCGCCAAAGGAAAAGGAGAAAAGGTCATAAGGCTCCAAAGCACTCTATATAGGTCATATTGATGAATACTTCACTAAGCCAAATTCATTTTGGAGCTACCAAAAAAATTCTAAAATATTTATGAGGAACAAAAGAATATTGCATTTGTTTATCGCAAGTGCACAAGCTAGGAGGAGTACTACAAGTTACGCATTCTCACTAGGTTGTGCAATATTCTCATGGGCAACCAAGAAGCAAGACTCAATAGCATATAGAAGCTGGGTACCTCTCGGCCACTAGCACCACTAGTTAAGCATTATGGCTTCCAAAAATACTAGAAAACATCAAAGAAGCACTAACACGAGCTACGATGATATTTTGCGATAACAAGTTTGTGATCACTATATCTAAAAATCAAGTTTTTCACGAAAGAACTTCACTTATCGCTATCAAATATCACTTCAATTGAGAAGTGCAAAGTAATTGAGCTCAAACATTAGAAAACTGATTATCAAGTTGTTGAAATATTTAATAAAGCATTACCACAAGCTAAGTTCAAGATATTGCGAAGCATGGCAAGAGGATTGTAAAAATTGATTAAGGAGGAGTGTTGAAATCATGATCTAGAAAAGCTTGGATTCTACTAATATCTAATCCAATAGTTGTTGAAGTTTGTGATGACTCCTAGTACTAGTAACAATTGAACTTTGTGGACGTTGTTTTGCAAAAAAAAAAAAAAAAAAATGTGGAGATATTCTGCATGTGTTGAGTCGGTTACTAAGCTATAAGCAAAGGGTGATGTTTGGATGAGTAAGTAGTTGACCAACCAATTAAGAAAAGCTCATCTACTCATGTTATCGTAAAAGCAAGCAATCGAACAATAAAATGGATGGAATAAAAAAATATATCACTAGGTTTACATGGTTCGATTGTAGTGACCTACGTCCATGGGAAGAATAGCGACAAATTCTACTATAGATCAAGTGATATAACGTAGATTACAATCATACCGAGTTATTCATATTGTACCCATTAACTCACACAACATTTAATCTCACAATTCCTCATGAAATAATATTTTAATCTCACAAAAGAAATAAACACAAATTCTTACCACAAGAATTTAATTGACTAAACACTTATGTATCCTCACCAGGATGTAATCACCACAAAACTCACGATGAAAATTGTCTCTGCACATCAACAATGCTCCCGCAAGAGCCATATATATCGTTTGTCCTCTGCTTGAAGAAGTGCAACATTTGATCGTCAAAGATAGCTACGCGTAATAGAGAAAGAAATAAAATCAAAGTGGGATTCAGTCGACAAAGTCCGGTCATCTTGGACTTTCCTCTTCACTTTTCCTTTGGCCGACTCCAAAACTAACACGATTTCCGTATATTTCCCTAGCACAGTAGATTTCCTTTTTCTTTATTTATTAATTTTTAAAATGCATATTTTCTTTTCAAACTCAAACTTAAGATAGAAGTTTATCAGATGTAATACACAAATAGTCTAATACTGTCTTCCCCCTCCCAAAAAAAAGCACATAAACATCGAAAACTAACAAGGGCAACGACGATGGGACATCTTGAGGAGCCAAGTAATACTTGCTGAACAGCTAATCTTATGTTATAAAACTTTCGGATTCCTGATTAGGATAATGTTGTTTTCTTGAAACTACTTAACTTCTTAGGTTGTTATAAAAAAAAAAAAAAAAAACATGCAACACAAAGCGAGATGAAAGAACTTGTGTCAATCTCATCGAGGTAGATAATATGAGAATGAATGAACGAAATTATACATAAACTAATAATGAAGTTACTTTCAGAATAGTCACATAACTGTGCCCGAAGGACAATTTGGAGCACTGTTGGAATTTTTTCTTGCCATGGGATTAGCAATTAGCTCTATGAATGTTCGGGTCACCGCTTGGGGAACAATCGCAAATAGGTTTCTACTCCTAATCAAAGACTTGGGAGCTTCCCTGACCTGCCGCATACTAATTTTCGAGCAGCTCCAGTCTGAAATTTGGCCCCAGTGAGTTGGTGGGAGAATTCCAGTTTTTGGCAAGACACGTCACAATTTAAGTTTTTGACGAAAGTGCACTCGACAAGGTTAGAGGTCCTCGAGGCAGCTGGACTAGATGAGGTCAGAGATCTTTTGGTCACTCAAAATGCAAATCACGTTTATAATGCCATGAACACCGCAATAACTGTGCGGTGGTATGATTCGAAGACATGAAAGGACACTTCGAAGACTATATAGCATCGTTTATTCCAAAACCAGAGACTTCATATTAGACCATTCTGGTTTGCTCTCCTTACAAAACCCTTCCCATTAGCTTTTGCCAAATTCAATCTCTGTTTTCTCCGATCTCAAGTTCAGAGAGAGAGAGAGAGAGAGAGAGAGAGAGAGAGAGATGGGGAGTTTGGGAGTGATTTTGAAGCATCCGGATGAACTCTACCCTCTGCTGAAGCTGAAGATGGAGGCGAGGAATGCCGAGAAGCAGATCCCTCAGCAACCTCATTGGCGATTCTGCTACTCCATGCTCCGCAAGTTCTCCAAGACATTCGCTTTCGTCATCGAACAACTCCCCACTGAGCTTCGCGATGCGGTAAGCGTGGCTTTTGATTTCAAAATTCTTTTTATAATATTTAAATATTAAAGCACACCTTTATATAAAGGATTTAAGCTTTTAAAATAATTGGCGATGGTCTTATAAAATCTAACATGTTATCAAAGCACCCTAAGTTTTAGGCCAAAACTTTTACTTCATTTAGTTGCTTAACAAAAATGTACCAAAAGCCAATTGTCCAAATGCTGTTTGTTTTGAACAAATGCTCCATTATATAGATACAAAATCATTTTCCCAAACTTTTTTCAAACGCACCAAGTTGGGCCTGTTGCCAGAAACAGCAGGCACGGCAACTTAGATAAAGCTAAGGATCAATGTCTTATGCGAAGATTAATTCATTACTCTCACAACATTACCTGAAAACTTCCACATAATTTACTCAAAAATACTAGACAACAGAATCGATCAAATTAAAGCGTTATGCTCGTTTAGGTTGGATGCAAGTAGCTTGATATTTATAGGGGACGGCCTAGAGTAGATTAATTATGTTAATGATGACGTAAAATCATTAAGCTCTCGGTGGCTTTATGTGTGGCCTCGAAAAATCATCACCACGTTTTGATATGTGTCCCAATTCTAGGCTTCTAGCAACCCCTCATTTTTGTGATTCTTGCTCCACCATCATTTTTGTGGAGAATTATGATGATTTATAAACGTGTCACTCATATATATTTCAATAATTTTTTTGGAAGTTTCTTTACGAATTTAGATCTCTCTGCCGTAATATCCACCATGCTCTTGTGGTTAAGTTGTGTATAAAGTTGCCACAAATGTATGGCAAAACATATAATTTTATGGGAAAGCTGAACTTATCGCAATTGTTTTAATTCAGTTTTAAACATTTTTTTATGTCAATTAAGTTCTAAACTTTTAACATTTATATTGATTCAGTCTATTTGACCAATTTGGCAGATCGACACTAATTTGGATGGTGGCCATCCTACATGGTGTGGCCAGTACCAACGTGAACAATTTTAAATATTATTATTTTTTCCTTTTTCCCTTTTCTTTCTCTTTTGTATTTTTCATTCCATTCTTTTTATTCCTTTGGCTGAGTGCCAAGGGTTGGGCAAGTGAGCCTTCGCAAGATGGTTGGGTGAGGCATAGCTTTGCCAACCCTCATCTCTAGCCAGTTATCGATGGTTGGGTGAGGCATAGCTTTGCCGGCCCTCTATGCTTATGAAATTGTTCAAATATTTATCATGATTGACATCTTTTTACTTGGTGGGTTATTTTTGGTTGGGCATTTTTAATTAAGTTTTCTCGAGTTGGTAATGTAGTCTTGTTGAGTCATGCATGCTCAAATAATATAATCTAGTAAGATGATGAGTCAATATGAATTTCTCAATTATTTAAATATTGTTGAGACGTTGACACATGTATAGATTTTTTTTTTCCTCTAAATTATGGGAAATGATACGGCTAATCTTACACACTTTTTTGATAAATCCACCTAAATTCATTTCCCCACACACTCTCCTCCTCCTTCTCCTCCCACTGTTTTAGTATTATACATTATGCATTTGTGCAGCATAATAATATAAAGGTTATTGAGAAACATAACATATTTTTTTCTAAAAATCTCACTTTTTTTAAACAAAAGCTAATTGAGATATTCATAAGCATCATTAATGGGGAGAAGACAATACATGTACCCTTTGTAGATTGGATAGAAGATCACCTAGTCATTCAGAAAACAAAGAAAAGAAATTATCCAACAGCTAATTTTTGTAAAACATGGGAAGCCTAAAAGTATACGAGAAATTTTAAATTCACAAGAAAAAGAAACTATAATTAAAATGGATACAGGACGGTAGGAGGTGCCACGTGACGACAACCTAAAACCCAAAGTACAAATGTTCAACACGGAATTTACTGCTCAGCCCCAACTCCTTTTTATAAGCGCCTCCTCCTGCAGGGAGGACACGTCATGCGTCAATGGAAAGTGCACATTATTAGCTAACCCACTTAAATTAGCTAATCAATTTTTCTTGTACTACCGTTGAATCTGAGAAGTCAAAGAAAAGTGCTATAGGCACTTCAAATCGAAGTATGATCTCGAATGGAACTGCGTGATATTACTCCTAATGCCAATGCAATGCTCATCCATAGAATTATATGGTTATTTCTTGTTTTCTATTGATTTTTTCTCCTACCTCACTTCTGCTGTCTGCTAATCCAAATGCAAAGATGTAAATGAACTGTTAGATTAGTTAGTGCAAATGCCACTCACAGCCAACGCAAAGTCCAGTAGAAATTGTTAGATTTGTTTATCTCAATGTGCTTTTATCTCTTCAACTTTTCTTTTGCATTTTTGCAGGTGTGCATCCTCTATTTGGTCCTGCGAGCCCTTGATACAGTTGGTTTGTCCCATAACACTGCATTAGTTCTCTGTCTTTCATTTGCAAGATATTACCCTTGCTCCATTAGCACTTCTGGTTGGTTAAATTTGAGCCATCTATCCCCTGTATGTCGAATGTTTACTATAGCACAAACTCACTGGAGTTTCCTTTTTATGTTGATAACATTCATGGAAATATCTGTGTAGGTTCGAGCGAGTTCTTCACGTCTAAACTAGAGTGTCTTTGTCACCACTAACCATCATAAATGGAAGTGGAGTGTGCTATGCCCTAGTTATTAAGGCCCTGGTTGATTTATCATGTAATAATGTTTTGGCTTATATTTAATCAGTTGAATAATCCATAGAAGAATCCGTTTCAAAATTAGTCCTTAATTCCTCTGCCTAGTTCTTGTTCGTATCACGTTGAATAATTGTTTCCAGCTCCATATTGACATTAGTATGTGATTTTGTGCTGGAATCTTGTTTCTTCTAATTCTCCCTTTCCAGAGGATGACACAAGCATACCTATTGAAGTCAAAGTGCCTATCCCGAAAGCTTTTCTTGAGCACGTGTTTGATAAGGAGTGGCATTTTTCATGTGAGTTAGACATGCTATCATGCTACCCTTTCTTTCCAGTTAAAGCTTTTGGTGATCTAAGACTGGTTTTCCCTGCATTTAAATTCTTGGTTCAGTATTCTTGTCCTTTCCCAACCTTTACATAAAATTCAGGAAGTGTGGGTTAGATATTTTGTCAAAAAACTTTGTTTGACTTGTCTCTCTTAATGTAATTTTGTAGAAATATGTCTGTGTGTATGTGTAAATAATTGACGTCCTCGACATTTGGCATTAAGCATGATCGTCAAAGCTACATGGAGATTCTATCTTTGACTGTATCTTGTAGCAATTATCCTCTATTTGAAACTGACTTCAAATTGACTGAAATAATTTTCTATAACACTGCTATTTGAAGAACAAGATATATCAACAATATTTTGCCTCTACGTTATGATTCTACATAAGAACCTCTACAAATTGTCCCACCTCAATTCTTATTTGTGCATTCTTTTACTGACTTCTTTAAGAACCAATGCTAAAGTAAGATAAACACTCTCTTGCTGTGATAAATTCTTGTGTTATTTCCAGCATATAAAGAAACTGGATGACCATGCATAGGGTAAACGATTGTCAATATATTTCTGATGTCAAGTTGGGAAACAAGGTGTTTCTTGGTTATTTAGATTCCACCATGCCACTGATTTTCTCCAACTAGCAACTTTTGGGGCATGCACAACTTGGTTGGGAAAGCTGCTTTAAGTTGCCACTGTTGTTATCTTGTAATTTTTATTATTGTTTAGTTATATTGCTGTCTTAGTTTACAGACAATATGTAAATGGTGCTTATCCAGAAGTCTATGTTGGCTATACGAAGAAGTTGGACCTGGGCACCGAACTATTTAGCTGCCCAGAATTCTATTGAGTTCACTGACTTGATTTTTTTATTACCGTATTAAGGTGGTACAAAGAAGTGCAAGGTTTTAATGGACCAATTTCATCATGTTTCAACGGCTTTCCTGGAGCTTGGGAAAAGGTTACTAACTTGTGATTTCTTTATAATTATGATGTGAACAACTTTTGCGAGATCAGGATATTCTCTTCTTCAACCTGATCTTCTTAAGCCTCTCAACTTAACCATGTGTGTTTCCTTTACCAACACACCTAGCCATCATAGTTCCGCAACCATATTATCATTGTCTACCAAATGTTCTTTCCAACCCATTGTTCACTTCCACTGAGAATGAAACTCAAAAGCAAACTTTCCTGCAATTAACCCAAAATTGTTTAACCGTTTCTATTGATTGATGTGCTGACAGCTTTTCCTTTGTAAACTGTGGCTTTGTTTATACTTGCAGGTATCAAGAGGTAATTGAGGATATTACTAAAAGAATGGGAGCAGGAATGGCGAAATTTATTTGCAAAGAGGTTTGTGATCTTGTCATGTGACACTCCTGATATTTTCCAAGACCCTACCTTGATGAATAGCCAAGCTGAAGGAACTCTTACAGAGATTATAGTTTTTGGTGGTGTTTGGACTAGGTCAGTACGTAGCTAGTGCATAAGCTTTTCATGAGTAGAATCCTTGCCTCCAATGGTTGAAAATGAATACGATATTTTTCAGTACCAGTAGAATGGCTGCACATACAATGGCCAACGGGTAGCCCATCTGGCTGTTTACTATGACCATGGTGGAGTAAGGATTTGACCGTAGCTGTATGGTTCTACTCCTTAAAGTATTCACTCCCTTACAGAAAATGAATTCGTATAGAAGTGTATCATTTAGCCTTAATGACCATTCTTCCATCTTCGAAGGTCCACACGCTTGCGAACTGATTATTGACTCCACTACGTGCCTTGTTTATGGTAACTGACCTGGCTGGATTGGAATGGATTTGACCAAATACTAATATGAAAAGGGTTTAAGAGCTGTAATATTCTTTTGTACAAAGCATTTCAAGGCTAGTTATAGTCTTGCACCTTCTGATAGAAATGCTTGTAGTGGAGATTAATCTGTTTAATAAATTATTCCTACAAAGAGTTCCACCAATTTTTCCTCATTGCAGGTGGAAACAGTTGACGATTACGATAAATATTGCCACTATGTGTCAGGACTTATAGGTTTAGGTCTGTCAAAGCTTTTCCATGCTTCTGGAGCTGAAGATTTGGCACCAGATTCTCTATCCAATTCAATGGCTTTGATTCTACAGGTACTTGAAAGACACTTAGTTTCATGTAGATGACCACATATTTCGAACTTCTAACATTGTTTTATGGATGTAAATATCAGAAACAAGACATTATTCGAGATTATTTGGAAGATATCAATGAGATTCCAATGTCACGCATGTTTTGGCCTCGTCAGATTTGGGGTAAATATGTAAACAAACTTGAGGTATGCTTCTTCAACATGATTTGGGACTATTAAAGGCTTACATAGATTGTGCTTTAGCCCTTTTACCATAGAAAATTGATTTTCCATCACTTACTTTGTGGATGAATTGTCAAGATATTATGCACCTATAATGCTGAATTTCACGCTGCATGCACATCCTTATTTTCTCTTTTCTGCAATTGGCCCTATCTACATAGGACTTGAAGTATGAGGAGAACTCAGTGAAGGCAGTACAATGTTTGAATGAGATGGTCACAAATGCTTTGACACATGTTGAAGACAGTTTGACATACATGTCTGCTTTAAGGGATCCTATTATATTCCGGTTTTGGGCTATTTTTCAGGTACATTATCAATTCTTCAAGACAACACTATTTCTTATCTGTAAACACGAGTTGTTGCCTTACATCTATCCTATATATTAAAAAAAATTGAAGGCAGTCATCGATTTCAAATTTTTCCTACATAAAACTTGGCTTAGAATTTTTCTCATGAGCATACTACAAGCCCAATCTCTGCACTACTTCCCCTGTCTCGGCTCTCTTGACACATTTGCACGCGTGCGCAGCAGGTGTACAAACACACAAGTTGTCCCTTTCTCTCTCCTTGTGTACACGTGTGTGCACGAGATTTGGTTTCAGACGTTGACTTTACAAAATCTTCCTATTATAATAAGCTGTTTACATTTATGAATTACTCTTCATAATCTTAAGAATTTCTGTACGTGGTTCATTTGCTTTCATTGATGTTTAATGTCGATATTTTCTTTTTAATGTCATTAATCTTTTGATTATTTGGGAGAAGCTCCTCTGCCAACATTTTCTACTTTTTCTAGATAATGGCGATTGGAAATTTAGCTTTATCCTACAACAATATTGAAGTTTTCAGATGGGAAGTAAAGATCAGGCCAGGTAAAAAAATGATTTGCTGATATTTTCTTTCATCATTGAAATTAAAGCTATCCTAGACACGATGAAATAAGTAGGCATACTGAAGAACTTGAATGGCACTAGGCATGGAAAACATAATTTTATAGGATGAAATAGTGGGGCATAATGAAGAACTAGATCCAGGTGTGACGGAAGTATAGCTTGTCAAACTATCTCCATTCATCATTTGCCAAGGCTGTTTCTATCCATGAGCCTTTGTACATTTGTTTATGTTATGTAGTAGCTTTGAGATAATAATTGCTTAGTTGTTCCATTTGTCTACCTATACTATTCAGGTCTTGCTGTTAAAGTTAGGGATCGCACAAGGACAATGGCTGATGCTTATGGTGCTTTCTATGATTTTTCTTGTATGCTAAAGTCCAAGGTATGAACGTCAAAAACTAGAGTGCACCATCTTTTATACATGTATTTTAATTATTTCTTACTTGAAAATGTACTAGACCTTATAACTTGCAAAATCTTCAGCGATTTGATTGGGTATACAACAAAATTAGATTGTATGTAAAGGCTACCTATCTTGAATCTAAAATGGACTTGACAGTACTCTGTGCCTATGAAGTGAAAAAAAAAGTTCTTTCTGCAAAGATATTTTGGTATGAGGAACCACTTCTCCTTTAGTGGTAGCTTTAATAGTAGAAGGGATTATAACTTAAGTCTTAGAAGCTTGCGGATTCTCCCTTCTGCTTCCTGACTATGGGCGGGAATATTCTTGATGATCTGTTAATCCAACTTTTAGCTACAATAGTAGTTGATGCTTTCGTTTGTTGCCTTGCTTTTTCATCTCCGTGCTTTCCACACTATGATTTTTTAGATAGACTGAGACATTAGTCACCAAATTATGTTTTTGTCTCTTGTAGGTTGACAAGGATGATCCTAATGCTACAAAAACATTGAGCATAATTGAGGGTATACAGAAGGCTTGCAGAGATTTTCAGGCCTCCTAAACAAAAGGTTCCTCTCTCTCTCTCTCTCTCTCTCTCTCTCTCTCTCTCTCTCTCTCTCTCTAGAATGGATGTTGATTACGTCTTTCTACTAAACAAACTTCCTTTTGTAAATTTTGACAGGAAATCCTACATCCTTATGACCGAACCCACATATAGTTCTGTTTTGGTGAGTTTATAACCGTTCAACTCACATTGTTTGGCTGGTCTTAGAACTATGTGCTAAACAGTAACCCAAACAAAAGAGAGAACAATAGCTTACCATGATCTAAATTGCAGGTTGCTGTTTTACTCATTATACTGGTAATAGTTGTTGCTCATCTCTCCGCAAGCCATTCGAGTAACTAATGTGAGCTATTAGCATGATATGCCCGACCTAAGATTGCTCCAAACTTGTCTTATCATTGTCCAACAACTTTTCTTCTGTTGTTTTTCCTTGTGCAGATGGCTTTGTGGAAAAACCTGCAAATGATGGAGATAGGGTCACTACAGATGTATCTACTGTAGAATTATGCTCTTATATATGTTTGTATCTTGCTTTCCGATGTGTGCTATATATAAATGTTTGAAGCATCTGAACATAATTGCTGAACTCCTATTTTCAATTTTAAACTATTTTTCTTTTGGAACATGTGATCTCGAGCCGTCCAAATATTTAATTAAATATACTCGTCTCGGCTTCCTATTTATTGTAGGAAGCTAAGGTAGTTTTGGTCTTTATGAAGCTATTATACTTTTGCCCATTTACAATAAATTATACATAGCTAGGTGTTTGACATACAAAGTTTCTATCTCGGTGAATTGGCTTGGAATTCTATGGTAACATCTTCAAATATTTTCCTAACAATCCTTTAGGCCATGCAGAACAATTAGCTCATATTAGAGGGATAAGTACACTAGAAGTGTCAAAAGTTGTGTATAGCGATGATTATATTGTAACATCTTATTTAGTTTCAAGTTGCAAAACTCTTAGTTAATTTTAACATTAATAGTAAATGCTGTCCTCAATTTTGAGAATATGCGATTTGCACCTTCAGACAAAAACTTCAAACTAAATCGCCCAAACCGTCTCTCTTCGGTTCACTCCCAATGGCATCACCAATCAACTCCATCCTCAATTAGCGCCGCCCCGCTCTCCGTCTGAAGCCACCACAGCCCCTGCCCAATGCCGCTAATACTCCCAAGTTAGCGCCCTCATCTATGTCTTCCCCTTCGCTTGGTCTTCTCTGTCTTCCCTCCTGGTCGGCAATGGCCGGCACCTCAGTGCCTCAATGCCTCCAAGGTCTGGTCGAGCTCGCTAGATCCAAAGTTGACCGGACACTAGTTTCGATAACTCGAAATGTTATTTCTCTAATTGATTATTCATTTTTCTACTAATTATGATCCTAAACGTATTACCATTTATGCAATTGTTTTTGAAGGTTTCATCACGATTCTAAACTAGACCTAATCATTCTAGAAAGAAAATTAACAAAAAAGTTATTGAAAGTGCTTTTAAAGCAAACAATTGAGTGTTGAAAGTATGAGAATTAAACACCCAAGTATTTAAAAGCCCAAAGTAAAGGTGCAGGAATGAAAACCTGATACCTATCAGGCCAAGAACATACATAGTCATTTTATAAGCCCCACTACATGATCCCCCAGGAGCTAAATTTGAATCAGGTTCAATTTCTTGGTGTAAAAGTTTAATCTATTAAGATTAAGCTTATATGAAAAGTACTTACTAAATTTTATAAAATATATATGCGATAATGGAAAGGAAACTAAGCTAAATATAATGCTAAAATCTAATAACCTAGTCAAGCCCTTTTTTCCAAACTTATTTCTAAATATATATATATATATATATATATATATATATATATAAATTTTGAATCTTTTAAAAAAGAATTTTTTTTTTTATTCCTAAAACAGTGACCCGAGCCAGCCCTGTTGGGCCTGGTCCGAATATGGGTTATACAATACAAGGACATGATGAAATGGGCCTATTTCAATTAAAACTTCACAAGCCCACATCTTAACATTTCCGCAATAGACCCACTCTTTATAAGCCTACGTTCCTTTAGAAACAAAATAGGCCTGCTACAAGCCACGATGGCTTAAGCCTTCTTCCTTTTTTCTCTTACCGGCTACTGAACGAACCTTTGTCTCTTGGTCGCTGTCTTCTCCTCCGTCACTTTTTGCGCTCAACATCAAACATGCTCAGGATTAATCCTTTTCTCTCCCAGAATCTCACCGAGTGACCTCCTGTTACATTGGAAACTCTCCTTGAATTTTATTTTAATGTCTCTTCCCTCAGTCATTAATGCCACGCGCCAACTGAACTTTCGACAATTGTAGTTCCAATAAGACCATGAGGGCTCACACAGCAAGTTTCACGTTACAAACTCAACACGCCTCCGATTCAGAGTTGAAATGAATTCGTAACGCTAAAGAGGAGGACATGTACTAACATGAACAACTAACATAGCAGGAGCAATACGTGAGCTTACTGAGGGGTTTCCGGACGAGCGGTAAATCATGTAAGACATGAAAACATGAAAACAAGTTTGACATAAATCAGTGACGAGCGGAACAAATGGTTATATGACTAGAAGGTTACGACTAAGTGACCCAAAAACGAACGAGGGGGAGATCCTCGGAAATATAAAGCCTTGAACACAACCCATACAATTCGGTATCATGGAGGGCTCCCCCTTTTCCTACCTTGACAAGATGAAACCTGGCTAGATCTGCCTTATACATGGGACCCAGCTAACATGCAAAAAAAAAAAAAAAAAGGATATTTGCAATGTAAGTACCAAAACTTGTTAAGAAAATATAATTGAGCTCTAAAACTTACAAAAACTAAAATCAAGTTGTAAAATTTGTCAATTGGTATAATCAAGTTCTTTCGTTAATTCCATTTATTTGACTAACAGAAAATGTTGATGTAACTTTTTTTAATATTTTATTTCCTAACATGGTGATAATGTTGATTAAATTTAATTTTTTAACCAAAATATTAATTAAATAAAAATTTTTTTTAAAAGGGTGGCGCTATTTCCAACCCTATATGACTAAATCCACCCAATTTTCCAAAATTATCCTCCATTATTCAATTGCAACTAAGATTTGTGCTCCCAAATTTATTTGCTTTCCTTTTCTTTTGGGTTTTTCTATATATATATGTAGGATCTACTTATCACAATTAAAAATTTCATATGTTTATTTTTTTGTTTATTGTAGACTTTCCCTATATATTAAAGGCACTATATAGTTTTAATTGTTAGAGTTACTTCGATAAAAAATTATTTTCTCAAAAAGATAAATTTCCAAAAATCTTGTTATATTTAGTTGTCTATTATTATTTACGGATAAATTATTAAGGGGATGGAATTTAATTAAATCAAACAGTGCATAAAGTAAGAATTTTTTTTTTTTGGAAATGCCAATGAAATATAATTATTTTGGATTGACAAAAATTAATATCATCTTTAAATTGTTTACAAAAAAATTTCAAGACACCTCATTGTGCATAATGTTTGAAATACATTCCAATCTGTTCGTCTAACATCTTACGTGATTTGTAAAAACAGTATCTTGCCAGTATAATAAGGAAAAAAGATAAATTCTTTGATATAGTAAATAAAGAGACTTGACATATATTGTAGACTAATGAAATTAAAATTCACCAATAAAGTGAACTTTTGATATAAGAGGAACAAAAAATAAATAAGTTATTATAATATCAATGATGAAAAATAATTTTTTCAGTTTTATACTATATCAAAAAATATCTTTTTTACCTTATTGGTAGTGAGATGATTTTACACAAAGCATGTAAAACGATATAAGAATATTCTGAGAATGCACTTTTCTTCAATGATGTGTTTGTGGGTGAGTGATTTCGAAATGAGGGAATTTTCACATTAAGCGTATTGGAATTGTTGTGTGGGGAATTGTTATTGATGGATGGAATATAAATGCAAGATAGAATACAACACCACCAAGGTTTACAGGACGTACAAACAACCGAAGAAGAAGATCGAGATAGACGAAATTCACCACTAAGGCTTAAAGGACAAGCTACCTACCAAGGATAAATGATTTTAGGATAGAAAAGCTCACCACCAAGGCTTAAAGGATATATTTTCCCAATGATACAACACTTTATTAAAATCACGTATACACAGCGAAGGTAGATGATTCAAGATGCTTACTCTTCGTAATTCCTCCCATAAAAGAATTCTATCATTAAAATCCGTTGGGGCATGAAGGAAAGTGAGTCTCATAATTTGCTTATTATCGAGAAGTCGGCATTGCGCATTTCTAAGGGACGCCGAAGACGAATCCACTGATATGGTAACCAAATCATCCTAGAAAAACAGCCAAACCCCCTGTCTACCTTTAGGATTCACCAAAAAGCTGTTTGGATACTTCAGTTTTCTTCTCAAACACTACACCATCTGCTCTTGGTTTTTAGTCTCCATTAGAAAGATAACATTGGGCTTTTCCTGAGTCATGAGAACCTTAAGAGCTCGAATTGTCAGGGGTGAGCCCAAACCCTGACAATTCCAACTAAGAAGTTTCATAGATTCCCCGGTGGTTTATTAGGGCTAGACACCAAAGCCCAGTGAGTGGAATGCTCCTCCTCAGAAATAGGGATATTGACTAGTTGTAGCTTGTCGGTTACTGGAGTCTTCCAGGATTGCGCTCCATAGAGACAAAATCTCTTCCCTTTTTTCAATGTAGGAAGTTTGGTGCTTCTGATTTTTCCCCTGTTTTGGGGTTGGTCGGTTACTTTCTAGTGTTGTTGCTCTTGTTCTCATTCTTTGGACTATTCATTATATATAATCATCATAGATTCCTCATCAAGAAAGCTGCTATCTCTCTTCTGCGTACCTTTTCCTTCCCTTATAGTTATGGCTAGAGAATTGTGGCGAGAATCGGCATTTTGTTTCGTAGCTTCCTTTGGAAAGTGCTGACTTTGTAATGGTAGAATATGCTATTCATTCTCATTTTCCACATGCTGAACTGCATTGGTTTCTACAGCTAGAGGAGATTCTGGTACGATATCTAGATCTTCAAGGAGTGCAACTTGTTTCCCATAAAAAAAATTTTCCATAAGGGCTTAGTTCCCTGAGTTCCACACGAAGCCAATTCCCAAAGTTATTCGGTAAGTCCTCCTCCAGCCTTGTGGTTTCATATGGAATTTCTTTGCATACCGTGGCATAATGCCTGATTCTTCCACAAGAGTAGCAATAGTGCGGGAGTCACTCATATTTGAATTCTATCCACAACTTTTAACTTCCCAGGTTAATAACTACACCTGTTTTTAGGAGGGTACCCAGGTTGAGAATAACCCTGGCTTTGCCAACCTTATAGGTGCCGTTACCATTGGCTTCCAATTTCACGTCTATAACTTCACCAATCTTTGATGCTATTTCTTTGACTACTTCTTTTGTCACTCTGCCAAATGGAAGGCCATACAGATGCACCCAAAAGGGGCAATGAGTGAAGTCATAACATAGTTCAGGAACATCCGGGTTGCATTATTGAAGCATGAGGAGATTACTTGAGAAGGACCACGGCTCGGAGTCTAAGACTTTCTGCTTATCAGCTTCAGACATGAAAGAAAAGGAAAAGAACCCCGGTTCCAGTTGTTGGATATTTCAATAATATTTTGAAATATTTACAAGAATAACTTCGATAATAGTTATGACTGCATTGAAAACCATCATTATTTTTTATGGTCACATAACGGTTTTTTAACGGTCATACAAAGACTTTTCAATTGTTTTGTAACGTTTAATTTAATTCTCAAATAAATCATTCATTATTTTATAACGGCTCCTTTAACGGCTCTATTTTGTCTTAATATAAAATCTCATAAGGCAATCTTAAAAATACACACTGAATGAAACAAAGAATATTCTTTCTTTTGAAATCTTTCCTTTCCTTTTCCTTGCTGGGTTATACACAATGTTGTTTCTGTTCCTTCTAATATTCAGTGTGGAGTATAAAAGAAGGTTTGTTGTATCTTGAGAGGATAGCTGTCAAAGCCTATCGCACTGAGTTTCACACTCCGAGGGGCGGAATTATCCTTAAAGACAGTGCCTACGCTTGCATGCCTCAGACAAATTTATTTGTTCTCATCAGTTTTTTCCGATGCATGATACATTCTCCCTCTTCCAAGCCCGTTTCATAGTACTAAGGAAAGCTTGAAATTTACATTCGGGCGAGAGTAGAGTTTTCCAAACAAATTTAATCGGCATTCCATTAGTTTCTCTTCAGAAATCCCTTCCTTAACGTCTATCACATCATCCTCGGACCAAAGATTACCCAAGCTTCTACATAGAGCCTCTAATCTACTATCCTCAGATAGTTGATCAGTCATAGTTCACTAGACAGAACAAGTCGCAAGAAATAAGAGGACTACCTCAGCATTGAAGACACAGCAGGTCGCCTATTCTCCGTTTATGTCGACAACTTGGGATGAGACTGATGACGCGGCAAAGATCAGACTGGTGCCCTATTCTCCCCTCGACCATGTGTGAAGTTAGGCAACATGATGGTCAGAGCTAAAAGGACAGCGGGCCTTTACAAAAAGAGAATAGGGAAAAGTCAAAACATGAGAGGGATAGGAAAGCCGAAAGAAGAGGTATAAAAAGCGAAGGAGAATGGATAATATTTAAAGGGCTAGGGGCAAATAGCGAGAAGCGGCCAACAGGGAAAGACAGAGGATAGAAAACTCGATTATTAGGATTTTGGGGAAGACTCGGGAAGGACAGATAACTGAGGATGCAGATGGCAAGATACCTTAACAATTCAAAATTAGGGCTACGATTGGCTAATACAAGGAAGAAATTACAAGAGGGAAAAGAGGAAGAAAATGGATAAAAGATTTGGGCGAAACAATCCTAGAGGAGGAAGCAGGGGTCGAAAGGGCCAAGAGAGGTTAACATGGAGATAACAGGGGATGTTACGAAAGATTGCTGAGGATGAAACGATTCAAATCAGCATCGGTGCTGCTGAATCGAGAGGAAGCTACCATGCAGTAGGGGAGAACTCAGATCGCCTAGGGAGAGATTGAGATCCACTATAATCTCAATCTATTAAGATTAAGCTTATATGAAAAGTACTTACTAAATTATATAAAATATATATGCAATAATGGAAAGGAAACTAAGCTAAATATAATGCTAAAATCTAATAACCTAGTCAAGCCCTTTTTCTAAACTTATTTCTAAATATATATTTTTTCAATTTTGAATTTTTTACAAAAGTTTTTTTTTTTTATTCCTAAAACAGTGACCCCGAGTCAGCCCTGCTGGGCCTGGTCCGAATATGGGACTGGGTTATACAATACAAGGACATGATGAAATGGGCCTATTTCAATTAAAACTTCACAAGCTCACATCTTAACATTTCCGCGATAGACCCACTCTTTATAAGCCTACGTTCCTTTAGAAACAAAATAGGCCTGCTACAAGCCACGATGGCTTAAGCCTTCTTCTTTTTTTCTCTTACCAGCTACTGAACGAACCTTTGTCTCTTGGTCGCTGTCTTCTCCTCCGTCACTTTTTGCGCTCAACATCAAACATGCTCAGGATTAATCCTTTTCTCTCCCAGAATCTCACCGAGTGACCTCCTGTTACATTGGAAACTCTCCTTGATTTTTATTTTAATGTCTCTTCCCTCAGTCATTAATGCCATGCGCCAACTGAACTTTCGACAATTGTAGTTCCAATAATACCATGAGGGCTTGCACAGCAAGTTTCACGTTACAAACTCAACACGCGTCCGATTCAGAGTTGAAATGAATTTTTAACGCCAAAGAGGAGGACATGAATTAACACGAACGACTAACATAGCAGGAGCAATATGCAAGCTTACTGAGGGGTTTTCAGACAAGTAGTAAATCATGTAAGACATGCAAACATGAAAACAAGTTTGACATAAATCAGTGACGAGCGGAACAAATGGTTATATCACTAGAAGGTTACAACTAAGTGACCCAAAAACGAATGAGAGGGAGGCCCTTTGAAATATAGAGACTCGAACACAACCCATACAATTCGGCAGCATGGGGGGCTCCCCCTTTTCCTACCTTGACAAGATGAAACCTGGTTAGATTTGCCTCATACATGGGACCCAGCTAACATGCAAAAAAAAACAAAAAAATGATATGCGCGGTGCAAGTCTCAAAATTTGTTAAGAATGTATAATTGAGTTCTAAAACTTACAAAAAGTAAAATCAAGTTGTAAAATTTGTCAATTGGTACAATCAAGTTCTTTTGTTAATTCCATTTATTTGACTAACAGAAAATGTCGATGTAACTTTTTCTAATATTTTATTTCCTAACATGGTGATGATGTTGATTAAATTTAATTTTTTTAACCAAAATATTAATTAAATAAAATAAAAAATTAAAAAAAAGTTTTTAAAAGGGTGGCGCTATTTCCAACCCTATATGACTAAATCCACCCAATTTTCCAAAATTGTTCTCCATTATTCAATTGCAACTAAGATTTGTGGTCCCAAATTTATTTGCTTTCCTTTTCTTTTTGGTTTTTCTATATATATGCAGGATCTACTTATCACAATTAAAAATTTCATATGTTTAGTTTTTTGTTTATTGTAGACTTTCCCTATATATTAAAGGCACTATATAGTTTTTATTGTTAGAATTACTTCGATAAAAAATTATTTTCTCAAAAAGATAAATTTCCAAAAATCTTGTTATTTTTAGTTGTCTATTATTATTTATGGAAGTGATGGAATTTAATTAAATCAAACAGTGCATAAAGTAAGATTTTTTTTTTTGGAAATGCCAGTGAATTATCATTATTTTGGATTGACAAAAATTAATATCATCTATGAATTTTTTTACAAAAAGAAATCAAGACACCTCATTGTGCATAATGTTTGAAATGCATTCCAATCTGTTCCTCTAATGTCTTACGTGATTTGTAAAATTAGTATCTTGCCAGTATAATAAGGAAAAAAAGATAAATTCTTTGATATAGTAAATAAAGAGACTTGACATATATTGTAGACTAATGAAATTAAAATTCACCAATAAAGTGAACTTTTGATATAAGAGGAACAAAAAATAAATAAGTTATTATAATATCAATGATGAAAAATAATTTTTTCAGTTTTATACTATATCAAAGAATATCTTTTTTACCTTACTGGTAGCGAGATGATTTTACACAAAGCATGTAAAACAATATAAGAATATCCTGAGAATGCACTTTTCTTCAATGATGTGTTCGTGGGCGAGTGATTTCGAAATGAGGGAATTTTCACATTAAGCGTATTGGAATTGTGTGTGTGGGGAATTGTTATTGATGGATGGAATATAAATGCAAGATAGAATACAACACCACCAAGGTTTAAAGGACGTACAAACAACCGAAGAAGAAGATCGAGATAGACAAAATTCACCACTAAGGCTTACAGGACAAGCTACCTACCAAGGATAAATCATTTTAGGATAGAAAAGCTCACCACCAAGGCTTAAAGGATATCTACCAACCAAGGATAAAGCGTTTCTTGGCTCATCACAAAGGAGTAATCCACTCTCCTAGGATAAAGAAACCGATAAAGAAGTTATCCACTTTCCAAAGAAATCCACTCACACAGAGGGAATCTCATGTATATTCATTCATCAAAATTGTCTCTTTACAACTAAGAACTCTCCTCTATTTATAGGAGGACTACGACATAGGAAATAGACAACAATTAAATAGATATTGGAACTACCTGAGCATTAATAGACATCGGAAGCATAATAAAGACCTAGGAACTTAGAACTATGACTCTTGGAACTTTGCATAATATTAAAGACTCTTAGGAATTTAGAGATGCAATAAATCTTAATTCTTCAGTCTTCTAAAATTCATGCGCTCGCCTTTGACCAGCAGATAACTACCTTGAAAGTTCATCAAATACCCATGGAAATTCCCCAGCATAGCCTCCCATTTATAGGTTGTTGTTCAGCCTTAAATCCAGCATATAATATGGTGAATCGACTTCTTTTGGATTGGTTTCATGATCAAGAGTTTTCTCTATTGATAATTTCATTTCAGGACCGAATCACATTATGTTCAAATTCTATTTTGGCTTGGATCACCATTGATAGTGCTGAATTTGTTGATGAAGCTAAGTTGGATGCTCCCGCATAATTTAATATGCTAATAAACAAAACATGAGAAATGCTTAATTGTAGTAACTATCATAAATAGAAAAATGGAGCTTGGCCTTCAATTTAAACTGCAATTAAAAGAATAAGGGAGTTTTGTCTTTTTAGTGTACATTAGGGTGGATGAAGGATTTAAGGGGTGGAAATAGCGCTACCCATTTCAAATACACAAAAAAAGCCAAAGGCAAGGGTGACCTTGCAACTAAGCCCCCATTGCTGGAAAGGGTTAGTGGGGGCTCGATGACGGCCGGTGGGCGATACCGACAGAGATGTGTTGCCATTGCCCTTGGCTCTCTTTTTTTGGTGCTTTTTAAATGTTTAATTTAATTTTATTTAATTAAGATTTTGGTTTAAAAATAAGAATTTAATCCAAAATGATGTCGTTTTAGTCTTGTGTTCCATGTTTTGGCCATGTCATCACTACGCAGGAGAAAGAAAATATTAAAAATAAAGCCATGTCAACATTTTCCATTGGTCTAAATTAACGAAGGTAAAAAAAGGTAAAAAAGGACTTTGTTGTACCAATTTAGGAAGTTTTAAGATTTAATTGCACTTCTTGTAAGTTTAACGACTCAATTATACTTTTGTTATAAGTTTTTGGACTTCTAGAGCACATATCCCTAAAAAAGTAGGAAAGTCAAAAATTCAAAAAGCAAAAAGAATAAAGAGTTGGGCTACTTCATTCATGGAGAGCAAGAGAAGAGAGAGAGAGAGAGAAGGAGAAGAAGAGAAAGGGGCATGGCTTTACAGTCTTGATTCAAAGGCCAAACGTTATCAAAATTGGCTCAAATTTCAATATATTATTCATGAGACTGAAGACTACGAGTTGATTGAGAACTTTCTTTGAAATCTCCAATTGCAAATGGGTTTTTTTTTTTTTTTTTTTATAACGCTGTTTTATTATTGATATTGAGCCTTTAGTATGTGACTAGAGAAGAACACTTTGTGTATCCTACTATTCTTGGTGATTAATGAAAGTTTTTGGATGGTCCATGATTTTTCCAGCATTGAGTTTTCCATGTAAAATAAAGGTATTTCTGTTGGCTTTGTCTCATAATCATTTTGATATAAAATATACATATTATGAGGTTGTATTGTTGGTTGTTGTTGGAGTTCAATCGATCTAGTTTTTTTTTTTTTTTGGGGGGGGGGGGGGGGGGTAAGATATTGATCCTGGATTGGGTTAGTTCTTGGTGGTATTCAAAGCTAGGTGGAGATTCTATTGTTAAATGGAGGAAACTAGCTACACAATGATTAAGTTAAATGCCTCAAATTACCCCATTTGGAAGCCTCGTATGGTAGATATCTTATATTGTAAGATTTGTTTGATCCCATTTATGGGGATGAGGTTACAAGAGACAAGGAAGACAAATAATGGTAGTGAATAAATTGAAAAATTATTATAATTATTTGGCAATAGATTAACGATATTGTGTTTCATTACGTTGCTCAAGAAACAAAAGCAGATATTTTGTAGAAGAAATTACAAGATTTTTATGAGAGAAAAACCTCACAAAGTAAAAAGAAAAACTTGTCAATTTGAGATATAAGGATGGAAGAAGCATATCGGAACACGTGAGTGATTTTCAAGATTTGGTAAAATTAATTGATGAATCTTGAGATAACTTGATGAGTTGCAATTATATCTATTGCTTGGTATTTATTCATAAAATTCCAAATTTTGAATGAACGTGTAGAATAAATAGTATAATGATAAGAAAAGACATCATCCCATAGAGATTGATGATATAAACCAATTAAATTTTTAAGATGGACTAACTCTAAAATTTATCTAATAGATCAAAATAATAAATTAAAATTGACAATCTTAAAGGAAATTTTTTTAACTAAACATAGTAAATTAGTCAAATAAATATGTTAGAGCATATGATCTCTCCATAACCACTAGATATGAATTTTAGATTACTATGCCTATAAAAGCGATATCAAATATGTGATAGCGGAATTTCCTACTTTATTTACTATCCTATCTTTAGGTATAACAAGTCTACTCATTTGATCAATCCACCATATCTTTATGTGAATTTAAATAAACGTAAGTGCATTAAAATTTGTGAATATTCTCAATTTGTAATGAATCTTTTGGACCACTTCATCATTGAAAGTTACACAGATAACGATATATCTCTATCCACATTTAATTTATGGTTATCTATTATAAGGAGTAACTGCATATTATCATTTCTTATTTTCAAACATACCTATCAGATCATTCAAATGGTGGCTAGTCATTTAAAAGAATTAAGCACAATAATATATAATTTGTATGAATGAAATCACTTGCAAAACATAAAAATCATGAAATTTATATTATCATGGTTATGTTACATCGTAATCCTAAGAAAATAAAATTAGAACACAATGGAAGAACAAAAGAAAAATATAAATTAATTTCAACATCTTGAATCGAAGAACAAGAATTCCGTCATCACTTTTATTATTTCTTCAAAATACTTTAAAAACTCCAAGAACAATGAAAAAGGATTTAAAAAATAAAAACCTAACCATCTCTCCAAGCTCTCAATGTTATCCTAACATAAGGCGATTGCTTATTTGTCACATAAAATTAGGGAATAAATCACATAATCCCATATTTGTTATCCACATTCCAAAACTCCCTAAGTTGAATTCCTGAATCATGAAATCTTCCTTTCCTTCTTTTTGCCATTTTTTTTTCTTATTTTCTCCATATCTCATTATGTTGTATAAATAAGGAGAATCTGAATAAATAGAAGGAAATCCAAATATTTTCTCACAGATATTGCATTATTTGTTGCTTGAAATAGGTAAAACAACTTTATTTTTATAGAGTTATTACTATTCTCCCTGTTTGCTGGGAAACCTTGATTATGGCATTAACCAATTCGGCTCTTTTCGATGTGTTGTTTATGAGCATAATTAAAGGAAGCCTATTCAATGAAGAATTAGGGAGAAAATGCTTGAATTATCCTTCAAAATCTAAGGCTCTTGTCATAGAAAATATGATGAATGCCAATTAAGAAAGTTTTTGAGTAATGCTAATAGGGGTAAGCCAAGCGGAAGGTCAAAATCAAGGTCGGGGAAGAGTGTGGACTGTATAATTATGGCAAAATAAAACCTTATGCTAAAGAGTTTTGGTTGCCAAAGAGAGAGATATTTCATGATAAAAATGAAGATTGAAAGAAAAAAAGAAACATGTTATAAAGGCAATTGCATCTAATGGTAATATTGTGTTTATTTGTGATGGTGCTTTTATAAACCTTACATATTACAACTTAGGTTACTCTCATTACACAAGTGGATATAACTTGCAATGAATCTTGAAATTTTTTAAAGATACGTTAGTTAAGTGGAAAACACATCATTTGAAAAATATAATGATCGCTTGAATCATTTATAAAAATGAATAAACAAAAAATATGTTCACTGTTCACCGAAATATTTAGATATAAATTGTTGCCGAAAGTGAAAATATTTTTCATTAACTTATTATTTCAAACAATGTAAGTGATTATTTTTTGAAAATGCTTTTCAAATTATTCATTCTACGAGAAATAAATGCAGCTTTAATGAGACAAAGTTTGTTCGGTTATTACTTTAGTAGTAACATAATGTTCTTGCGCTTGACAATAGGATGGTTATTAAATTTATGAAGGTTTTGTTTGTGACATCCTGATTTTCAGGTTCTGATTTCAATCGGATAAGTTGGGCCTTTCATCAACGTAACTATAGTGTTCATCTCTGAGATGGCCACTCATGAGATAACTGACCTATCAGGTGAAGCCGTTAAGGGATTCTAATGCAATAGACTTGAGAATTCGATCAGATCGATCGTTTGATCGTCTTGATCTGCAAAGGGTCATTCATAAAGACAATTAAAAATCGATCAGAGATCGGAGATAGGTCGATTCGACTAAGATGGTGATCAAAGTGTGGGTGATTCCACATGATTGCAAAATTCTCTTCGAACGATACTAAACCGATTTTTAATCATTTTGGGTACCCTGTGTCTGTATTTGAAACCTTGAGATTTTCACGATCATCAAGAGTCGCCAATGTGTCGAATGGGTTCATTGTGGTTCGAAGAAAATCGACCACGGGTCAATTGCACCAAAAATTCCTAAAAGCTACCCAATAGGTAAGGTCACACTAAAAGTGCGCTTGATTGAAAATAACTGCGAATTTGAATTCGATTTCAGAAATTGGAAGTCTTGTCGTGTCACGAGTCATTTAACGCGTCGACTCACCTTCGAGGAAATTCGGTGAGTTGGGATTTTTACGGAAAACCGGATCGGACGATCGGAAAACGAATGGAGATTGATTGGCGATTTGAAGGGATTTTTGACATCTGGTTTTAGTGAATTAGTGAATGAAAGTTGTTTGGACTTTTTCTGAATTCAAATTGGACTTCGACCGGATTTGTTTGTTCAGAAAATCGGATTCCGAAAAGAAAATGAATTAAAATTCGGAATTGAAGAAAATAGCCGTTTTGTTGCCCGAAATTTATTGTTCGAGGGAAATTTGATGCAAGAAAGCAACTGAGGATCAAGTACCTTAGTCTGGGAATTTTCAGAGATCAAATTGGACTAAACCAAAAGCAAGTGAGACCAAATTTGAATTAGTTTGGGAGGTTCTATATAATTTTTCTTCCTCTCCTTTGGTCCCGCAAGCACTTTCTCTTTTCCTCCCTCTCTCGCACACGTTCTTCCCTAGCCGACCATCCCCTGCGAATTGGTCTCCATTGCTTTTCAGTTTTTGATTTTTAGTTTGATCTTATCCCATTCCCTCTCTCATCATTTCTCTCTCATTCGTCACTCTTTCTCGCAAAGCCTCTCTCGTCTCTCTCAAAGACCCACGCGAGAAGACCCCACCACCTACCGACAGCTTTCCCCCTGCAGAAATTCAACCTCACCTTTTTATCTTTGACCAAGCTTGCACTTATCCAAGAAACAAATATCTCTCCCTCACGTCTTCTGCTTTCTTTAATTTGCTTGGACGGAAGCAAACCCGCAGAAGCAGCCCCATGATTCCTCTTCTCCTCTACCATGGCCGCACTCACGCATGCCTCATCCCCACCGAAGCCACCACTTGTCTGCAGCTCATCTTCCCCGAGTCAAACCAGCGGGTTCTCCAGCGAAGCCTCCCTCAATTTCTTCGCATCTCTCTCTACCGAATTGCTACCCCACGTTCCTCCATCGAAGACCCAACTGAAATCCCTCAACCGCTTCCCCTCTACCAGCGAATTCTCTACGCCAGCATCACCTTGCTGACCTCCTGTTTTGTTGACCACCGAGCGGGCTTCAATCCGCGTGTCTTCCATCTTCGGCCAGCAGCTGCTCCTCCGTCTCTGCCACATCCCAGTTAACCGAAGCAGCGTTGAAGGCAACGAAATTAACTCAGCATCGGACGAAGTTCCCTTGCCAGCGAAGCTCGAAGCAACCGAAGCAGCAGTTCAGCGTTTCCGCGTGGTCCTCCCCAGCTCGACGCCGCAAGCCGCTGCTTCCTTCGCTCACGTGTCTTTGGCCCAGTCCGGGAGGCCAGCGTGCATTTCTTTTGCTCGTGGACCAACCACAGCGAGCCCACTCTGATTTTTCAGCGGCCCAATCCAACAGTTCAGCCCGCGTGGAGCTCGACCCATCTTCAGCACTATCAGCCCAGCAAGCCTAACCTGTTTGCAGCCCAGTTTTGAGGCCCATTTTCCAGCAAATCAATTGAAGTCAGGCCCACCGAATCATTGGACTCAGCCCAACTCAAGCAGCGAGCTTGTAGGCCCATTTCGGCCCCGGTTTGACCCCGGTTGGCGGACTCGCTTTGGAGAGGATTGACCCTTGTCGCGTCTTCGTCGATTTGATCCAATCAAATCTTAAATCAAGTGAGTTTTACTTTCACTAACGCTTTATTAGTTTCTTAATTATGCTTTAGGGTTGGTTAGATTTAATTACATGCACTTATGTGGTTAGATTAGGTTAGAACAATTAATTTAGTGACTTAATGATCATGTTAGGTGGTTAGACCTATTTATTAGCAAGTAGAAATGTTTGGTTATTTATTGAATGCGTCGGGATTTTTCCCGACGTTTGGCTCCAATCAAGCAATACGGGCCTAAATTGGATTTTTAATATTTATTTATTTATTTTTCGAATTTAATTATTTAATTAATTATTTTTCCGGAAATTGTAGGATGGTAGGTGACCGGAATTTCGTCTTGATTGTCGTGGTGCATACCCCATTTATTTATTTGAGCTCTACGTTGTGTGGAATTGAATTTATTGTGGAATTTTAGGAATTGTCCTAAATTGTTTGTTATTGAATATTTGATTGGTAAATGGCCAAGCATGGGTATATAGCGCCAAGACGTCGATGGGCTATATAGTAGGGAGAGCGGTGAGAGCTAACGAGAATGTTATTGGCCGAGCCAATCAAGTGCGATATTATTGGACATCGACATGTGGTTCGGTGATTGGGAGATCCTTTAAAGCAAGCGCTTTAAAGAACGCACGTAAATGACTTATGACAAGCGTGGTTCGGTGGTTATGGGAATATCATTTGGTAAAAACGACGCTTAAAGAACTCACGATGTTGTTTATACCGATGTCACCTTAAGCTGAAAACGCCCTTGAAAGGACACGTGGTTCGGTGATCGAGGATATCACTAGTGAAAACGGCGCCTTAAAGAACGCACGGTGTCGGTGATCGGTATGTCATTGGCGAAAACGACGCCCGAGAAACACATGTGATTTGGTGAATGAGTACACCACTGGGAAATCATGGTATGAGTGGGAATGACCCAGAGATGGTCTAATTGACATGTAATCGACTTAGTCGATTGGCCAGTGCTTGATTGGATGTCGTGAATTGTTTGAATATCTGTGTTTAACCTTGAACTGCAGGTTGGAACTGAGGCCAAGGTAAGTCCTCTGACTTGTGCTGTGCTTAGGCAACCGTATGGCGTATTAGTTTACTAATCGAGTCGTAGGGGGTAGGACTCGCTGAGACGTGATCTCATTGGTTATTGAATAACCATTTCAGGAACCTAAGGAGAAGCTAAGGAAGAGGAACCTGAAGGGGAGAAAGACTTTTGAAGAAGAAGATGATCCAGAGAGGGATCTTGATTATAACCCGGATGTGGACTGAGATCCCATCCCTTTTGTAAACCCTGTCTTAGCATAGATAGGTGTGAGACAAGTATGTTGTGAATAGTATTGTAAATATACTATGAGTTGTGCTGTTAATGAAAGTGTGGTTATGAATTTCAATATGAAAAAAATATGGCCTACTTTCCTATCCCATTGTTTTATTGTCTGGGGATAATTTATATGCTTCCGCATGTGCTTAATATATAAAAGGGTCGGCGATGCGTCCTGGGACGTCGCTATTAATCGACCAAGGTAAGGGATGTGTGCGTGCCTGAGGATCGGGGCGTGACATCCCCTTTTTGTGGTATCAGAGCATGGTCTTAATTGGAGTGATAAGGTGCGATGAGTTATGGGATAGTTAGTAGGAATGACCTTTAAATTCATGACTGGTGCATGTCTGTGATAGCTTAGTGCTAAAATTGCTTGTTATTTGGGTCACTCTGTTTCTAATTCGGTGCGGAATTGGAAGGAGGCTCGAGTAGTTAAAGTTGAGCCATGAGTGACCAGGAGCTGAGGACTCCTATAAGAGGGCAATAGCCTCTGGAACTCGGGATAGAATGCCGACAAGGATCGGTGCCCGAGGTGGTTGTGGCAGAGCGTCGGCTTTGGCTAGCGCGAATGTAAAAGTACCACCGTGGGTTGGTACTAAGAGTGTAGCAGCACCAAGCGATCCTAGGTTCAACGGGATCGTTTAGGCGCAAGTGTTCCCAAGAAGCCTGTCGAACCAGTAAGCTCAGGATCGAGCCGCCGTTGTTGCCATTTCTGTTGTCAGTGCCGAAATCGCTGTTATTGCCACACCTACCAAGGTTCAATATGGAGATGTGATATGGGAGCAAGCTGTTGCATCCGAGACGAGGTTCAGATTCAGTAGAGATGGAAATCAGTTTGGAAAGGAGTTCATGACCAGAAAAGTATGTTCTATTCCACCCATTAGGAAAGATGGGATAGACAAGTCAGCATTGAATTAGAACGTTGTGTGTCATGGAAAACAGCGTGAATCGGCCTTGTGCCATGTTAGGACGGGTGGTTGTTCTGATCGTGATCGAAAGGGTCATTTGGTAAGAATTGGCTCCAGAAGGTTGATGCGACCGCAATAACAGTTGTCGTTATCATTGATGGGATCGCAAGTGCCATCGCCATCATTGAGATAAGAACAACAGGAGTGCGCTGTAGAAAACACCACGGGAATTTTTGGGATAGACCCCGGTGCAAGTAAGTGTGCATGCTGTCATACGACAGGGGATTGAGAACTCACCAAGTGAGTGCCAAAAGAATGGAATGAATGCATGGATTAATCCTACGTCTGAGTATGACTAAATGCGCTTTGATGGTAGTCAACACGGCCATCATGTGAGAGACTATCAGTTAAAGTTCAGGAAGAACACCAACATTGTTACTACCGATGGGATGCCACTAGGATGGTGAAAGGGACAGGAATAAGACTGACCATGCATCGAACAGAGAAATGATGTCTTGAAGTAATTTTATCAGAATAGTGCCTCAGAGTTTCAGGGATTAAGTTGTGGAATTTCAATATGTGTGTTAAGGCGGTAGGAGAAGAACCACTGACTAGAGTTGTACTCGATTGGCTGTTGGTGTATAACTCTATCGTCAAGGGTGGAAAGAATTGGCTCTGGAGCACCTTGTGATAATGAATTGTTATAGTGGAGTAACCCAGTTTATTCCAGGAGCAAGTAGAAGTGCTGAGTTTAATTGAGAGTCAAGAAGGGTCCTCGATTTTTTTTAATCTCTTCATTTGAGGTGATCCGTTTGTGAGACGGAGGACGCCTAGGTTACTTAGCGATTGTCATAGACAAGACAGATTGAAGAATTGAAAATTTAGTACTCCTTAGTAGTCCAAGAACTTTTGAAAGCGTTGACAGAGGGATCGTCAGGCCTATTGTCAGTAAGTGAGATAGAATTTGGGATTGAGTTAGTACTCGTGACAGAACCATTCTCTAAAGCTTCTTATCAGTTGTTGTTGTCTGAATTGATGGAACCAATGGTGCAGAGGTGAGGATTGATGAATGAGGAATTCATGCATATCGGTGCATTACCTAGGGGAAACATCAGTCTTGTAGTGAGAAAGAAAGAAAGATGGTTCATTGCAATTATGCATCAACTATAGTCGACTTAAGCAAGTGACAATCGAGGATAAGTGTTCATTGTTAGAAATCGACAAATTGGGTGACTTGTTATAAAGAGTGTTGACGTCTGCAAGGATCGACTTGAGGACAGATTATTGTCAGTCGAGAACCAGGAAGGAAGTTATACTGAAGACAATTTTTCGCACTTGAGTTGGCCCTTGTGAGATTAATGTAAAGCCATTTGATTTGACGAATGCTCCAGCTGCTGTCGTAGATTTGACAAACCGAGTGTTCAAAGAATATCTAGACCAACGGTGATCGTGTGGTATAACGACATTCTAGTGTATTCATTAAGTGATGAGGATCATGAGAGCCACCTAAGAATGGTCATGTGATTCCAGGTGAAGGAATCTTCATGGACCCAGCCAAGATCGAATCAATTGTTAACGGACCAGGATCAGCAACAATGTCAGAGATCAGCAGTCGTGTGGATTAGACAGGTTACTACAGAGGATTTGTGGGAGAAGCTTCAGCATCAGTACCGCAAAGGACTCAACTCCTGAAGAAAGAAGAAAAGTTCGTGTGGACAAATAAGTGCTAGTGTAGTCTCCAAGAGCTTAATGGAAGTTGACTACCTTGCCCGTATTGATCATTTCATCTAGTCGTGGGAGATACGAGACCTATGGTAATGAGTCGTTCAGAGGACTGGGTGGCATGCTAATGCAATATGGTAGGGTTGTTGCATAAGCGTTCCGCCAGTTGAGACCTCATAAGTTAAAATCTCTAGCACATGAATTGAAAATTGGCAACATTACTTTTCGCTCTAAAGATTTAGAGACATAGTTGGTATGAGGGAAAATTCCATATCTTCATCATCTATTAAAGTCTCAAGTGTATATTCTCTCAAATGGAGTTGAATATGGAATGGTGTTGTAAATCAGAACCTTGAGAGGACTAAAATGGTGATATTCGATATCATCCTGGAAGGATAAAAGAAGTCTCTGATGCGCTAAGTCAAGAGTCTTCAATTTTGTATGGGTTAGTTAAAGTATGGACCTTACTTGAGAAAGTTCAAGATTCGGTTTTCAAATTTGAGGTAGGCCACCTTTTGAACCTTATGACCACCCTCAGAATTGAACCGGATGTACATGTTAAAAGCAGATGTTTCAATTGATAGATTAGGATGTTCGAGAAATCCTGTAAGAGGATACCTGTAAGAGAAAGGTTGACTTTCAGATTTCGAGATAGAATACGGAGATATCGTGGGTAATGATAGGTGTCAGACAGTACGGAACTTGAGGAGAAGGCCTTGCCAGAAATTCACTATAGTAGTTGCAGTATTCGACCTAACAATATAAAATAGATTTGAATCAGCATCAGTTCGATTGGTAGATCGCTTTGAAGATAATCATCGCTAGACAGATTACAAGTATCAGAGGTGTTAGTAAGCGGAGACTTAGTAGTACAAATCGGTAGGACTTTTATAGTCACTCGAGAGTCCCGAGTGGGAATGGAAGCATAGCATGATGGAATGTTAAGACAAGCTTATCAAGGAGCCGGAAAGAGTACTGATCCCTTATGGGGTTGTTCTTGACGGATGAATGGAGTCAACTCACCTTAGTGCAGCACGAAAAGATCTCGATTGGAATGGATATACCGAAGTGTGTGTATATCATAAAATTCATCGGCATGGAGTGCCGGGGATGAATTGTATTTCAAATCTAGATCAAATGTTCCAAGTGGCAGAGTTTTCAGATGGTTCTTTCTTAAGAAGTGCATAGCAGAGAATGCAGAACTTCAATTGTTGAGATGAAGTCAGGGAAAGAAAGATCACGGCGGGGTCAAGTACTGAAGAGTCGTGATTGCAGTCGCCGAGATCAGTGTCAGAGTAAAGACCGCATGGATCTGTCAGAAAAGTTGAAATCGTGAACAATGAAGGCCCTTAGAATTCCGAATTGATGATTGCATCTTTTTGAAGGTGTCATCAATGGGGAATATCTTGCACTTCAGCAAGGAGGGAAAGCTGAGACCGAGGTACGTAGGTTCCTTAGGGATTCTAGAGAAAGAATCAGGATCCTAACGTATTGTCTTGCATTGTCACCAAAGTAGGTGTAAGTGCATGGCATCTTTCATGTGTTGATGTCGAGGACATATGAGCCTGACTCAACCCACATACTAAATCTTAAAAGAATTAGGAGTGGACGATAGAGTGTCGTACGTGGGAAGCCGGTTCAGTTGTTGGTTCAAAAGGAGCAAATTATGTGTACCAAGATGGTCTCCTTGGTCAAAGTGGTCTGACAACACCATGAGACCGAAGAAATAGCGTGGAAAAGTGAGACTCGATGAGACGACAGCACCCCCACCTTTTGTTTAAGGATTAGAAAAGGTTTAAATTTCGAGGACGAAATTTTTATAAGAGGGGAAGAGTTGTGACATCCTGATTTTCAGGTTCTGATTTCAATCGGATAAGTTGGGCCTTTCATCAACGTAACTATAGTGTTCATCTCTGAGATGGCCACTCGTGAGATAACTGATCTATCGTGAAGCCGTTAAGGATTCTAACTGATAGACTTGAGAATTCGATTAGGATCGATCGTTGACCGTGCTAGTCTGCAAGGGTCAATACGACACAATTAAAAATCGATCAGAGATCAAAGATAGGTCGATTCGACTAAGATGGTGATCAAAGTGTGGGTGATTCCACATGATTGCAAAATTCTCTTCGAACGATACTAAACCGATTTTCTATCGTTTTGGGTCTACTTCTGTGTCGTATTTAAACCTTGAGATTTTCACGATCATCAAGAGTCGCCAATGTGTCGAATGGGTTCATTGTGGTTGAAGAAAATCGACCACTTGGTCAATCGCGACCAAAAATTCCTAAAAGCTACCCGATAGGTAAGGTCACATTAAAAGTGCGCTTGATTGAAAATAATCGCGAATTTGAATTCGATTTCAGAAATTGGAAGTCCTATCGTGTCACGAGTCATTCTAGGAACGTCGACTCACCTTTCGAGGAAATTCCGGTGAGTTCGGGATTTTTACGGAAAACAAGATCGGACGATGCGGAAAACGAATGGAGATTCAGATTGGCCGATTTGAAGGGATTTTTGACATCTGGTGTTAGTGAATTAGTGAATGAAAGTTGTTTGGACTTTTTCTGAATTCAAATTGGACTTCGACCGGATTTGTTTGTTCAGAAAATCGGATTCCGAAAAGAAAATGAATTAAAATTCGGAATTGAAGAAAATAGCGTTTTGTTCTTAGAAATTTATTGTTCGAGGGAAATTTGGTGCAAGAAAGCGAAGTGAGGATCAAAACGCCCAGTGCGGGAATTTTCAGAGATCAAATCGACTAAACCAAAAGCAAGTGAGACCAAATTTGAATTAGTTTGGGAGGTTCTATATAATTTTTCTTCCTCTCCTTTGGTCCCGCAAGCACTTTCTCTTTTCCTCCCTCTCTCGCACACGTTCTTCCCTAGCCGACCATCCCCTGCGAATTGGTCTCCATTGCTTTTCAGTTTTTGATTTTTAGTTTGATCTTATCCCATTCCCTCTCTCATCATTTCTCTCTCATTCGTCACTCTTTCTCGCAAAGCCTCTCTCGTCTCTCTCAAAGACCCACGCGAGAAGACCCCACCACCTACCGACAGCTTTCCCCCTGCAGAAATTCAACCTCACCTTTTTATCTTTGACCAAGCTTGCACTTATCCAAGAAACAAATATCTCTCCCTCACGTCTTCTGCTTTCTTTAATTTGCTTGGACGGAAGCAAACCCGCAGAAGCAGCCCCATGATTCCTCTTCTCCTCTACCATGGCCGCACTCACGCATGCCTCATCCCCACCGAAGCCACCACTTGTCTGCAGCTCATCTTCCCCGAGTCAAACCAGCGGGTTCTCCAGCGAAGCCTCCCTCAATTTCTTCGCATCTCTCTACCGAATTGCTACCCCACGTTCCTCCATCGAAGACCCAACTGAAATCCCTCAACCGCTTCCCCTCTACCAGCGAATTCTCTACGCCAGCATCACCTTGCTGACCTCCTGTTTTGTTGACCACCGAGCGGGCTTCAATCCGCGTGTCTTCCATCTTCGGCCAGCAGCTGCTCCCTCCGTCTCTGCCACATCCCAGTTAACCGAAGCAGCGTTGAAGGCAACGAAATTAACTCAGCATCGGACGAAGTTCCCTTGCCAGCGAAGCTCGAAGCAACCGAAGCAGCAGTTCAGCGTTTCCGCGTGGTCCTCCCCAGCTCGACGCCGCAAGCCGCTGCTTCCTTCGCTCACGTGTCTTTGGCCCAGTCCGTGAGGCCAGCGTCCATTTCTTTTGCTCGTGGACCAACCACAGCGAGCCCACTCTGATTTTTCAGCGGCCCAATCCAACAGTTCAGCCCGCGTGGAGCTCGACCCATCTTCAGCACTATCAGCCCAGCAAGCCTAACCTGTTTACAGCTCAGTTTTGAGGCCCAATTTCCAGCAAATCAATTGAAGTTAGGCCCACCGAATCAGTAGACTCAGCCCAGCTCGAGCAGCGAGCTTGTAGGCCAATTTCGGCCCCGGTTTGACCCCGGTTGGCGGACCCGCTTTGGACGGGATTGACCCTTGTCGCGTGCTCGTCGATTTGATCCAATCAAATCTTAAATCAAGTGAGTTTTACTCACTAATGCTTTATTAGTTTGCTAATTATGCTTTAGGGTTGGTTAGATTTAATTACATGCACTTATGTGGTTAGATTAGGTTAGAACAATTAATTTAGTGACTTAATGATCATGTTAGGTGGTTAGACCGCAGCTATTAGCAAGTAGAAATGTTTGGTTATTTATTGAATGCGTCTAAGGATTTTTCCCGACCGTTTGAGCTCCAATCAAGCAATTAACCTAAATTGGATTTTTAATATTTATTTATTTATTTTTCGAATTTAATTATTTAATTAATTATTTTTCCGAAATTCAACCTAGATGGCGGTGACCGAATTCGTCTTGATTGTCGTGGTGCGTACCGGCCATTTATTTATTTGAGCTCTACGTTGTGTGGAATTGAATTTATTGTGGAATTTTAGGAATTGTCCTAAATTGTTTGTTATTGAATATTTGATTGGTAATGGCCAAGCATGGGTATATAGCGCCAGTACGTCGATGGGCTATATAGTAGGGAGAGCGGTGAGAGCTAGCGAGAATGTTATTGGCTGGCCAATCAGGTGCGATATTATTGGACATCGACATGGTTCGGTGATTGGGATATCATTTAAAAAACTTGGCGCTTTAAAAACGCACGTAAATGACTTATAGACAAACGTGGTTCGGTGGTTATGGGAATATCATTTGGTGAAAACGACGCTTAAAGAACTCGCGATGTTGTTTATACCGATGTCACCTTAGCGAAAACGCGCCCTTGAAAGGACACGTGGTTCGGTGATCGAGGATATCACAAAAAAACGCGCTTGCTTTAAAGAACGCACGGCGGTGTCGGTGATCGGTATGTCGTTGGCGAAAACGACGCCGAGAAACACATGTGATTTGGTGAATGAGTACACCACTGGGAAATCATGGTATGAGTGGGAATGACCCAGAGATGGTCTAATTGACATGTAATCGACTTAGTCGATTGGCCAGTGCTTGATTGGATGTCGTGAATTGTTTGAATATCTGTGTTTAACCTTGAACTGCAGGTTGGAACGAGGCCAAGGTAAGTCTACGACTTGTCTTTGTCTTAGGAACCGTATGGCGTATTAGTTTTACTAATCGAGTCGTAGGGGTAGGACTATTTGAGACGTGATCTCATTGGTTATTGAATAACCATTTCAGGAACACAGGAGAAGCTAAGGAAGAGGAACCTGAAGGGGAGAAAGACTTTTGAAGAAGAAGATGATCAGAGAGGGATCTTGATTATAACCGGATGTGGACTGAGATCCCATCCCTTTTGTAAACCCTGTCTTAGCATAGATAGGTGTGAGACAAGTATGTTGTGAATAGTATTGTAAATATACTATGAGTTGTGCTGTTAATGAAAGTGTGGTTATGAATTTCAATATGAAAAAAATATGGCCTACTTTCCTATCCCATTGTTTTATTATCAGGGATAATTTATATCTTCCGCATGTGCTTAATATATAAAAGGGTCGGCGATGCGTCCTGGGACGTCGCTATTAATCGACCAAGGTAAGGGATGTGTGCGTGCCTGAGGATCGGGGCGTGACATTGTTTGTCCACTGAATTTTCACTTCTTTAGAAATTTAAGAGTTTTAAACTTTGTCGATATGTGGGGGAAAATGAAAATATTTACAATACTTAGCACGCATATCTTGTGAGAATTTTAATGGGCAAAATGATAGTTTTCGAGCTAAAATAACTTATTTTTACTGCTATTGGAATACAAAGAGTGGGGGGAAGAGCCTTCTCCTACAGGTTCAGCCTTGACCTCAAAAGCTAGAAAGCAATGGACAGTGCGTGCGTGCTTGAAGTCCCAGAAGGACACAGCAACTGCTTGCAACCGAGGGTACATGAATTACCCTGTGGTAAAGAGTACCGAGTATCTAAGGGTGCGCTTGATTTAGCATTTTGAAAGCCCATTGTGAAAATGCAAAATAGTTTAGCATAAAGGACTCTAGGCAAATGCAAAGGCCGTTCAATAAACTATGCTTTGAGAAGCAATTTTAAGAGAAATGTTGTTTGGTAGAAAACACATTTGAAAAGCCCTTTGGGTGATTAATAGTATTTTTTTTTTTAATTTCATTTGTTTAAAATCGAAAAAAAAAACAATGTATGCAACATTTTAAATATAAATTTTGACAATCATGCTAAAAAAATCAAATACATATATAATTTTCTTTTAAAAAGACCAAACATTTTATCGGAATTTTTTAATTTTTATTTGCTTAAATTGAGAATAATAATAATGTATACAACTTTTTAAATATATATTTTGACAATAATGCAAAAAAAAAAAATCAAATACATATATGTAATTTTTTTTAAGAAAAAAGACCAAATCCTTCATTCGAAATTTTTTAATTTTTATTTTATTAAATTTGAAAAAATAATGTGCGGAAATTTTTAAATATAAATTTGAAAATAATGCTAAATATATATATATATATATATATATAATTTTTTTAAAAAGACCAAATCCTTCTTCAAATTTTTTTAATTTTTATTTATTTAAATTTGAAAAAAATAATAATGTATGGAACTTTTTAAATATAAATTGAAAATAATGCTAAAAAAATCAAATACATACATATATATTTAAAAAAAAGACCAAACCCTTTATCGAAATTTTTTTTAATTTTTATTTGTTTGAAATTGAAAAAAATAATGTATGCAACTTCTAAATATAAATTTTGACAATAATGTTAAAAAAACTAAAAATATATACTAAAAAATCGAATATATAAATATTTTTTCAAAAAGACCAAAATATATTTAATTTTTTTCGCATTTATATAAATTTAATTTTTTTAGCATTATTTTGGCATTTTAAAAAATAATGATGAGGGCTAAATAAGAAATTTGAAGAATGACTGATGATGGTTTTGGAAAAAAAAAACAATAAGTTTTCGCATTTGACCAACCTGCACAAATCTTGATCCTCAATTTTTGAGACCAAGGACCGACACTATTGAGTTTGGGACTGAAGACTGACCATCCCAATGGGTTCGGTCCATTTCTAGGGTCAACTCGGGACCAATAAATAAATTTTTATTTCATTTTTTATCTTTCCTTAAAAAAAAACGATGAGGGTCAAGTGGAGTGAGCATCGAATAGATTGAGCATCGAATGTCGAGCGGGGAGCAACAAGCCAAGCAAGCATCAATGACCTAAAGCGAGCAAGGTGAGTGTCGAGTGGCGAGCAGGGAAATTGATTCTTTCGATTTTGGAAAATTGAAGACTAAGAGGACAAATATGATAGAAGAGAACAAATACTAGGAGGATGCCATAAGATACATTTTTGGACACCGTGAGGACTTCTTACAAATATATTTTCCTTCTTCGCAAATTATAATTATTGACGCCGTAAAAGGCATTAAAAACTTAAGTTCTTAAAGAACAATGTAAAATTACTCGAACTCCTAACTAAATAGATGTTTAATGTTGTTGATGTCATTTATTTTAAGATTTTCCATTAGTGTGATCTGCGACGATCTCTTTTTGGTGTAGGTCGCGAGGATGGGTGGAAGTGACTGGTGCATATGATCGTTGTTGTTAATATGTGGGAATGGGTATCTTTTCGGAGTACTCCTAGGGTTAGAATTAGTTGTCTTTTGTTGTAATCCGCCCAAGTATGTTAATAAGGCTAGTGAAATGGAAACCAACCCTCCTAGTCATACCTTGATTGAGTTTTGTCTCGCATAATTCATGTTATACATGCTTTTGTGCGTAAGAACAAGTCAAGACTATTACGCTCGTGTTAGTAGGGTGGTGTATCTGGGGCACCACATCTCACGTGTGAATGATACGAAAATTGTACATTTTCCTTCCTTTTCTCTTTGGTCAGTGCATGCGTGATGCATGCCCCATACTGATCTATCACTTTTGAATTGACAACCCACTAATCGTTCTTTATCCCGAGAAAAAAAAGAAGAAGAAATGTCCTGCATTGTTTATTCACAAAGTAAAAGATGGAAAATATAAAGAAATTGAGGAATTGGAGGGCAGTGGATGGTAGGCGGCACGTGCTTTTGAGAGGTTGGAATTTTTTGTGATTGCTTCAATTAAAGATATCTTCATATTTGCACTCATTCAAATATAGTTAGTCACCAATTAGGTTATGATTAGAACACACGCACACATGTTCTCAAATTAAACAATCAAGATTTTGACTAGAATCCAGAGGTTTAGATATGGGAGGTGCGTATGTAAAATATGGGGAAATGTAGAATAAATAATTATTTGTCTTATCTCAAGGAGGACACTTGTCAAAGTGGTGGATGAGGGGACATCCTCTTCATCCTCGATTGCATACATTAAGTATCTTAATTCACAACTTTTTATTATAATATTTATCATGTTTTAATGCCTCTAATAATTAGTCACATGCATTAAATCTCTTAATTCACAACTTAGCCTTGCCATCCGAGGCCTTTGCTAAATCTTGGGTTGTGAATAGTGTATGCATCTTGACACTCCCCAATCCAAAGTTGTTCTTGCTATTGAAATTACCACTTTCTACTATCGCTCTAAATATAATTGCAACAACAAAATTTCCAAACAGAAATCAAACATGCAAAAACCCCAAATCGAAATTCAAAAATCCTTTCTCTTGGTTGACTCCAAAACTAACACGATTTCTGTATATTTCCCTAGCACAGTAGATTTCCTTTTTCTTTATTTATTAATTTCTAAAATGCATATTTTCTTTTCAAACTCAAACTTGAGATATAATTTTAACACATATAATACACAAAGGGCGTGCATGTTTTTATTTCTGTTCTTTTTCTGTTCCCGGAACAGAAAAAAAAGTGTTTCTTTTCGGGGAACAATTTTTGAATAAAAAACGCGTTTGGTAAACTTGTTTTGGAAATAAAAAATGAACAGAAACACATTTGGTAAATTTTATTCTTTTTTTGTTTCTTTTAATTTTTTAATATTTTTATTTTATTTTTCATTTTTTCCTTTCTTTTTTCTTTTTTTTTTTTTTTCGGCCGGCGGCCTCGCCCGGCCCGGCGGCGAGGCTCGCCTCGCCTTGGTTGGGCGAGCTCGGCCTCGCCTTGGTTGGGCGAGCTCGGCCTCACCGGATCCGGGCGAGCTCGAGCTAGCCCAGCCATGGCGAGGCTCCGGCGAGGTCGCCAACCCTCGACGGCGTCACCGGCCCTCGACGACCGGTCGCCAACCATGGCCGAGGCCGGCGACCGGAGAAAGAAAAAAGAAGAAAAAAAGAAGAAGAAAAGAAGAAGAGAAGAAAAAGAGAGAGAAGAAGAAACGTTTCTTCAAAATTATTTCGAAACAAGTAAGTTTTTTTTGTTCTTTTTGTGTTCCGGGAACAAAAGAACAAAAAAAGAACAGAAACGCAACCAAACGCGTTTCTGTTCTTTTTTTGTTCCCGGGAACAAAAAAACAAAAAAGTGTTCCAGAAACACTTTTTAGGAATAAAAACATGCAGGCCCAAACAGTCTAATACTATCACTCAAAATGCAAATCACATTTTTAACGCCATGAACACCAAAATATCATAAACAAGACATTGTTTGAGATTATTTGGAAGATATCAATGAAATTCCAATGTCACGCATGTTTTGGGCTCATCAGATTTGGGGTAAATATGTAAACAAACTTGAGGTATGCCTCTTCAACATGATTTGGGACTATTAAAGGCTTACATATATTGTGCTTTAGCCCTTTTACCATATAAAATTGATTTTCCATTACTTACTTTGTAGATGAATTGCCATGATATTATGCACCTATAATGCTGAATTTTGCGCCGCATGCACATCCTTATTTTCTCTTTTCTGCAATTGGCCCTATCTACATAGGACTTGAAGTATGAGGAGAACTCAGTGAAGGTAGTACAATGTTTGAATGAGATGGTCACAAATGCTTTGACACATGTTGAAGATAGTTTGACATACATGTTTGCTTTAAGGGATCCTACTATATTCCGGTTTTTGGCTATTTTTCAGGTACATTATCAATTCTTCAAGACAAGAGCGTTTCTTATCCGTAAACAAGAGTTGTTGCCTTACATCTATCCTATATATTAAAAATTTTTGAAGGCAGTCATCGATTTCAAATTTTTTCCTACGTAAAACTTGCCTTAGAATTTTTCTCATGAGCATACTATAGGCCCAATCTCTACCCGCTCTCTAACACATTTGCACCCGTGCATAGTAGGTGTACAGCCACACAAGTTGTCCCTCTCTCTCTCTCCTTGTGTACACGTGTGTGCACGAGATTTGGTTTCACACATTGACTTTACAAAGTTTCCCTATTATAATTGGTTGTTTACATTTTTGAACTTACTCTTCATAATCTTAAGAATTTCTGTACGTGGTTCATTTGCTTTCATTGATGTTTAATGTCGATATTTTCTTTTTAATGTCATTAATCTTTTGATTACCTAGGAGAAGCTCCTTTGCTAACATTTTCTACTTTTTCTAGATAATGGCAATTGGAAATTTAGCTTTATCCTACAACAATATTGCATTTTTCAGAGGTGAAGTAAAGATCAAGCCAGGTAAAAAAATGATTTAGTGATATTTTCTTTTATCATTGAAATTAAAGCTATCCTAGACACGATGAAATAAGTAGGCATACTGAAGAACTTGAATGGCACTAGGCATGGAAAACAGAGTTTTATAGGATGAAATAGTGAGGCATAATGAAGAACTAGATCCACGCATGACGGGCATATAGCTTGTCAAACTATCTCCATTCATCATTTGACAAGGTTGTTTTTATCCATGAGCCTTTGTGCATTTGTTTATGTTATGTAGTAGCTTCGAGATAATAATTGCTTAGTTGTTCCATTTGTCTACCTAAACTATTCAGGGCTTGCTGCTAAAGTTTGGGATCTGTTGGGAATTGCTAATTCCTTAAAACGGATTTGACACTAAATCAAACCCCTAAAATGAATGTGGAAGACGAGCCCAAAAACAAACATGTATCGCCGATCAAAGACATACCACAGAATCAAGTGTACCTTATTGTCCACAAATTAAACACCAATCCTGATGATCAATGAAGATATTTTGATCCCGTTCTACCAAGGAGTGTACCGTTGCTATTAGTGGTAGAAAACAGAGCGTATTCTTCTTTTCTGTTTTCCTTTTTTGAGGGGGAGAGAGAGACTGACTTACGTTGAAAAGGTACGTTCATCTCTTTTATTTTCTCTCTTAAATACGTCTCCTCCAAGAAATGTAACTCTTCAACGTAATACGTTCTCCCAAAATCATAACCCCTCAACGTAACACCCCTTCACATCTTTACCCTTCATACATGGGCCCTTATCTTTCGGGCCCGGCTTTTAGGCCCAACATGGGCAGACCGGCCCTCTAAGGCCCATCAACATAAATAAATAAAACCATCATCTCCCACTTACATATGGTGGGCCGAACATGATCCTCTTTACCTCTTTGCAACGTTCATACCGGTGAATAATCCGTGCGACTAGCATATTTCGAGAGCTTGTTGCTATACATCTGTTAGAAATATATAGCAGCTTATAATGGGCATCACATTCTAAGTAGATTTAGTATGCAATATCCTAAATTGATCGATTACATTTATATCTCTCTCTTGATCTCTTTTTTAAATAATGATAAATTGTATTCACAATTACGATTATCCCAAAGACAGTCATAATTGGTCGACTAGTGAATACAAAACTAATATGTGATTCTCCAAATTCGATCTTCCTTTTTTCTTTAAACTATCAATTTCAATTGAGCTTGCTTTTCTAAAAATGTTCTATTAGATCGAATTAATTCATGATCATTGGCAACATCCTAAGATAGCATCACTGAATAGAAATCTTGAGAATAAGTCAGAGTCATAAGAGCATTAAATTGAGGAACTCTTTTCCTCAAGAGTCTTACACGGCATAGAAGTTGAGATCAAACTTTTGCCACTTTTATTGGTCTTCTCATGCATACGTAGTATGAAATACGTATTACAGTATTTAACTCATTTCCCATAAAGCGTATGTCTACATTTTTTAATATCATACGGATGATAGTTCGGACATACCCAATGTCTAACTTAAGTTCACATATCTACTCATACACAGAATTCATCAGAACTCACATCTAGCATCATAGACAGATAAAGTAAAATATGTGGGTTATTTTACTTTTGGACATAGTAAATATTATATCCTCATCTTAACACTCAATCAATGCGACATATATATTTTAAGCTTGAGCTTTCGATTATCACATAGATAATAAGATTAAAAACCATCTTATCTCTATTTATAACATAGTAAATAAAGGCGATTACCCGTGTGAGTGGGCTAATCTTTTATCTGTCCGACAAACTTTCTTAACTTAAACCGTCAAACAAAGATTCATTGGCATTAATGATGAAAAACACAAATTCATTAAATGTGAACACTTCAGATAAATTATAATATTCAGTATATCAGCCTTTACGCAGTCCTAGAGATTTTACATGATCACAAAACACATCTCTAGGTATTAGTTTTGTCATAGGATCTGCTATCATTTTATGCGTAAATATGTACTGTAAGTTCACATATTTTCGTGCAACCATATCCTTGACAAAATTATACTTGGTATCTATATGTTTGGTCTTGCCATAATATTTTGGATCTTTGGTGTACGTTATAGCTATTTGACTATCACAGTTAATCAATAATGGATTTGCAGCATATCCAATAACACCTAAATAATCCAAAAATCTCTTAAACCAAACACCTTCTTGTACTACTGCTAATAATGCCACAAACTCAACTTTCATCGTGGATAAGGCTATACACGTTTACTTCTTACCGTTCCAAGATATGACGTCATTATTCAGTAAGAAAGCAAAACCAAAGATAAATTTTATTTCATCTAAATTTCCTCCCCAATCAGCATATGAATAGCCTTCAAGTCGCAGATCCTTTCATTGGTAATTCAACTTGTAATCAGTAGTTCCCTTTAGATACCTCAGTATTCTTTTAACGGCTTTCCAATGTGCTTGACCTAAATTGGATTGATATCTACTCACCATTCCAATTGCAAAACATATGTTAGGTCATGTACACATTATATCGTACATCAAGCTCCCAACAGCACTATCATAAAGAACATGTTTCATTTGTTCATTCTCTTGTAGAGTCATTGGACATAGTTTATGGTTCATTCTTTCACCTTTTGCAATAGGAGTATCTATGGGTTTACAATCTTACATACGAAATCATTCAAGAACATTATTGATGTATGTTTCTTGCGAAAGAGACAATGATATCTTTGAACAATCTCCTGAAATCTTAACTCCAAGAATGTATGCAGCCTCACCCATATCCTTCATCTCAAAGTTGGAAAATAACCAACTCTTGACAATATTAACAAACTCCATATCGCTTTTGGCAATTAGTATATCATCAACATATAATGATATGATCACAAATTGATCTTTGAATCTTTTGATATATACACAATAATCTTCTTCTATCATTATAAAATTATATGCCATTATGGCATTATAAAAATGTTTATACTATTGTCTCGATGACTGCTTAATGTCGTATATCGATCTCAAAAGTTGACATACCTTTCCTTCTTGGCATTTCACAATAAAACCAGCAGGTTGTTCCATATATATATTTATTCCTCTAATTCTCCATTAAGGAAAGCAGTTTTTACATCCATTTGATGTAACTCAAGATCCATACTTACCACTATTGTCAAAATAATGCAAATCGAGGTAAATCTCACTACAGGAGAAAATGTTTCTTCATAATCAATTCATTCATGTTGATTATACTCCTTCGCCACAAGACGAGCCTTATGCCTTTCTATCGAGCCATCAACTTTACACTTTATTTTGAGAATCCATTTGTTGCTAATAGCTTTGTGTCCTTTTGGAAGATCAACTAATTCACAAACATGATTTGACTTCATTGACTCAATCTCCTCTTTCATTGCATGAATCTATCTTTCCTTATTAGGGCAATTTAAAGCTTCATTAACATTTCTTGGCTCATCTTCATCTTGTGGAGCAACCATGAAAGTTTCCCATTCAATGTCAAAACGTCGACGGGGAATACTTTTGCGACTTGTTCGCCGTATGGGAGATTGTACATTTTGTACATCATTCCCCATTATGCTCCCACTTGGATTAGATAATGACGATATCATCTCATCATGTGGTTGTAATTGAGAATGTGTTGAATTAAATTCATCACTTCTCATGTTACTCCCACTTAGACGAATTCCATTAAGTTCATTATCTTGATCCAAGGTTTCAAATAGGGAATAATCCTCACCTATTTCGTCCTTCTTAGGAAATTCATTCTCTAAGAATGTGACATCCCCTGATTTGAATTCAATTATACTTTCACTTTTCTGCTCACCTATGAACACATACCCTTTCGAGTGTTCAGAGTATCTTATGAAAATACTCTTCTTTCCTCTGGGAGCCAATTTCCTAAACTTATGAGAGGGCTCATGAGTATAGGCAGCACAACCCCATGACTTAAAGAAACTTAAGTCCGGTTTTCTGCTTGTCCATAACTTATATGGAGTGGAAGTAACTGATTTGGAAGGCACTCGGTTAAGTATATAGGCAGCAGTTAACAATGCATCACTACAAATAGTGATAGGTAAGTTAGCATACGCCATCATGGACCTAACCATTTCCAGTATGAGTATATGGAATAGACAATTGTCTTTCTATTTCTTTTTCATCACATAATTTTCTGAATTTATCAGATAAATATTCTCGACCTCGATTGAATCTCAATACTATTATTTTCTTGTCTAATTGATTTTCTACTAAGTCATAAACCTCTTGAAACAACTCAATACTTCAGATTTATGATAAATCAAATAGACATATCCGAATCGAGTATAATCATCTATAAATGTGATGAAATAAACATCCACATGCTTTCCTCTCACATTCATCGGACCACAGACGTCAGAATGGATTAATTGCAAAGGAAATTTGGCTCTTTTACCTTTTCCAAATGGTTTTCTTATCGTTTTCCCTACTAGGCAATGCTTACATATGGGTAAATCAACTTTTTCAATATTGCCTAATAAGCCATCTTTAGCTAGTCTATTCATACGTTGTTGGTCAATGTGACCAAGTCTAGCATGCTACACACTCACATCATTATCATATGAATTAAGAGATGTGAAAAGAGAATAACAAACATTGACATTACTATAGTCAACATTTAATACAACAAAACCATCTATAAAATAACCACAATTTTAGTAATTTGTATTTAAATACAAATCTACACCACTATTATGGAAATTCATATTAAAACCAAGTTTAACCAACACTAAAACAGACACTAAATTTCGACAAATCTCCGGAGCATATAACACATCATGTAGGAACAAATGCTAATTCCTTTTACTTCTGCTCTGGAGTTATTTCCTACATAGATCCCTTTAATTTCAGTCGGTACTCGTCGGAATTCTATGAAGGATTCTCTATCCTTTACTACATGGTCTGTTGCTCTTGAATCCACAGTTCACAAAGGATTAGACTCAGTTAACAATACATAACTCGACACATAAGCAAAGTTTTGAAAAGTACAAGGGGTGTATACCTTCTTTGGCTCACGACAGTCGAGAGCATAGTGACCCTTGTAAGCTTCTTCATTCGAGGACGCTTTCATCTTTCATATTGGTCAAACTTAGGTTTCTTCCCTGAATGACCCGCTTCCTTGCCTTTTCTTTTTATCGAACCAGTTAGCTCGAAGCTCCATGTGAGCTAGAACCAAATCATAAATTTCAGCTTTCAGCTTAGCCGCCAAAAGGCAGTCCTCTTCCAGCTCAATATGATACACTGCATCATCAAAGGTTTTGATATTTTCATTATGGGTCAGGTGCACCTTCATATGCTCCCAACTCTAAGACAATGAACGAATCACTGCTTGCACTTGCTGCTCATCAGTCAGGACATGGCCAGCATCTTTCAGCTCATTAATTATGTTTGACATCTTTCTAAGGTGTTACTTCATGGTCTGACCATGAGGCTTCTTATAAGAGTTAAACCTAATAGTAAGTTGTTTCAGTCTGATCACCGAAGTATGACCAAACCTTGCTGCCAACGCTTCCCACATTTCATTGGCATTCGCAAAACGCCTGAACTCTCGCATGACGTCATTTTCCATGCTACTCAGCAACGTAATGCGAGTAAGGGAGTTCTTTCTTTTCCATGCAACAAATGCATCCTTATCTCTCTTATGATGTGCAGTGTTTTTATCTTCAGGTTCTACCATGGTCAGGTTAAAAGTTTCTAGTGCCTCTTGCTCTTCCAACACATATTAGATTTTCATTGCCATATTTCATAGTTATCGCTATTGAGCTTCTCACCTTTATTTAACTCAGCGACTATGATTTTTGTGGCTGAAACCATCGATCTGAACATATCAGACATATATGCACGAATTATTAATACCTATCATTTATGCATCCATTTTGCACAAAACCATCATATTAATGAATAATTTCAAGTAAGGTTTCAGAATCAAAAGATCATTAAGTTTCCAATCATCATCCAAAATCCTAACTTGGAGTTATTATTAATATAACATTCTATGCAAAATAAATTCTTTGAAATTATAAAAATTTCTATGAACTACCCACAACAGTTAATAATAATAAAAAGCATATAATATTTGATATCAAACAATGATATAATAATAATGTTTTCACATAATACAACTAACATATCAGTTGCCACACCAACAACAATTAGGTAGAAAACATTACATAAGATGTCTACAAAGCACACTAAATAAAGACCAGTAAAAAACATCTAACACCAAGGTAATATATGAACTCGGAAAGATTCTTTTTTGTTCAACTTCATGATCTTTTCTTTTCTAATAATCCAGTATTATTCATTTATAAAAGCCATCATAAGACTCCTATACGAAGTAGCTCTGTTGACTCCCCATAAGCGATTCAACACTCCTTGCTATTCTGGTGGAAGAGTGTTTTTGAAAAATTGCACCATCTTAGATTGTGGCATGGGACGACCATTCCATATGACCTTTTGTATTTTCCCGTTGATTTCAAGAACGTGATCAATTAAGTTACCACTCTCCCATCGATGATCAGTTAGCTCAGCTATTAACTTAGAAAACATTTCCTTTTGTTTATCGGTAATTGCGCGAATAGGTGTGCACAATTTAAGGGTAGGCATTGTTCCTACAACAAATGCAAAACAAATAAGGGATTACATATAATCCACATAGACTTAATTGGAAAAAGAAACATATTTTTTTTTGTCAACGGTCAAAGTCATCGGTCAACGGTCAACTGTTGCAGTCAATGGTCAGCCGGGTCGGAGTCAACAGGCGGTCGGGTCGGACCGGATGGGTCGGGTCAGACCAGTCGGACCGGATGGGCCGGGTCGGATCGGACGACCTAGTCACATCGATCGAGCCGGTTGGACCGGTTGGGACGGTTGGACAAACTGACCAGCACGTGCCATGCTCATGCCTGGCTGACGTCATGATGACATGAGCCAGCGCGTGCATGGCACACGCCAGCACCCTGCGCGTGCATCACAGGCGCCTGGGCTGAAACAGTGCGTGCGACACACACGTTTGCGAGGGATGGAATCGGCGCGTGCAACGTTTTGGCCGCGTGTGGCGGCGCGTCCGGCGGCCTCCAGTGGTGATCCGCCACTCGTTTTTCTCGTATTGACGAGAGCTTCATCCCTGCGCTATTAGAAACAAATTTCGACTTGCAGAAAATCACAAAACAGAGCGAACAATACACGTGTGTCGGGTTTTTCCGTCCCCAATTGACCGGTAGTGGCTTTTCTTGAATTTCGACCACAAAAATAATTCAATAACATAAAAAGGGGATCGGGAAACATGAAATACAACTATGATACCAATGTTGGGAATTACTGATCCCTAAAACGGAATCGACACTAAATCGAACCCCTAAAACGAATGTGGAAGACAAGCCCAAAAACAAACATGTATCACCGATCAAAGACACACCACAAAATCGAGCGTACCTTATTGTCCACAGATTGAACACCAATGCTGAAGATCGAGGAAGATATTTTGATCCCGTTCTACCGAGGAGCATACCATTGCTATTAGGGGGAGAAAACAGAGTGTATTATTCTTTTATGTTTTCTTCTTTTGAGGGGGAGAGAGAGACTGACGTACATTGAAAAGGTACGTTCCTCTCTTTTCTTTTCTTTCTTAAATACATCTCCTCCAAGAGACGTAACTCTTCAACATAATACGTTCCCCCGAAATCATAACCCCTCAACGTAACACCCCTTCACATCTCAACCCTTCATACATGAGCCCTTATCTTGCGGGCCGGGCTTTTAGGCCCAACATGGGTGGACGGGCCCTCTAAGGCCCATCAACATAAATAACTAAAACCATCAGGATCGCACAAGAACAATGGCTGATGTTTATGGTGCTTTCTATGAATTTTCTTGTATGCTAAAGTCCAAGGTATGAACGCCAAAACTAGAGTGCATTGTCTTTTATACATGTATGTAATTATCTATTACTTGAAAGTACTAGACCTTATAACCTACAAAATCTTTAGCAATTTGACTAGGTATACAACAAATTAGATTGATGCAAAATGGGCTACCTATCTTGAATCCAAAATGGACTTGATAATACTCCATGCCTATGAAGTGAAAAAAAGAAAAAAAGTTTTGTCTTCTGCAAATATATTTTTGTATGCAGAGCCACTTCTCCTTTAGTGGTAGCTTTAATATCAGAAGGGATTATAACTTAAGTCTTAGAAGCATTGCGGATTCTCCCTTCTGCTTCCTGACTGTGGGGTGGAATATTCTTGATGATATGCTAATCCAACTTTTAGCTACAATAGTAGTTGATGCTTTCGTTTGTTGCCCTGCTTTTTCATCTCCGTGCTTTTCACACTATATGTTTTAGACATATAGACTGAGACATTGCTCACCAAATTATGCTTTTGGCTCCTGTAGGTTGACAAGGATGATCCTAATTCTACAAAAACATTGAGCATAATCGAGGGTATACAGAAGGCTTGCGGAGATTCTGGCCTCCTAAACAAAAGGTTCCTCTCTCTCTCTCTCTCTCTCTCTCTCTCTCTCTCTCCATTCTTGTGAGTTAACAACCGTTCATCTCACATTGTTTGGTCTTAGAACTATGTGTTGAACAGTAACCCAAACAAAAGAGAGAACAATAGCTTACCACGATCTAAATTGTAGGTTGACGTTTTGCTCATTATACTGGTAATAGTTGTCGCTCATCTCTCCGCAAGCCAATCAAGTAACTAATGTGAGCTATTAGCATGATACACCTGACCTAAGATTGCTCCAAACTTGTCTTATCATCGTCCAACAACTTTTCTTCCGTTGTTTTTCCTTGTGCAGATGGCTTTGTGGGAAAACCAACAAATGATGGAGATAGTGTTGCTACAAATGCATCTACTGTAGAATTATGCTTTTGTATATGTTTGTATCTTGTTTTCCGATGTGTGCTATTTATATATGTTTGAAGCATCCAAAATAATTGATGAACTCCTATTTTCAAATTTAAACTGTTTTTCTTCTAGAACATGTGATCCCGACACATCCAAATATTTAATTAAATATACTCTTCTCGGCTTCTTGTATATCGTAGGAAGCTAAGGTAGTTTTGGTCTTTCTGAAGCTACTATACTTTTGCCCATTTACAATAAATTATTATGAAGCTAGGTGTTTGACATACAAAGTTTCTATCTCGGTGAATTGGCTTGGAATTCCATGGTAACATCTTCAAATATTTTCCTAACAATCCTTTAGGCCGTGCAAAACAATTAACTCATATTAGAGGGATAATAAGTACACTGGAAATGCCAAAAGTTATATATGGTGCTCACTTTAATGCCAAAAATTTTCACTGGCTCACTTAAGTGTTAAATCGGAAGGAAAAACGATCACTTTAGCGCCAATTGTGAGAAATTTTGACCAAATTGAGATTGTGTCATTTATAATTAAAATTATAATATGACTTGGAATTTTTTAAATCCAGTCCACATGGCATTTTCACGGGGCATGCTTAGCATCGAAGTGACCATTTTTTAACAATGGCTAGCACTGAAGTAGTCACTATAAACAAAACTTGGCACTCAAATGATCACTTTAAATAAAATTTGGCATTTAAATGATCACTATTTACACTTTTAGATGACATCATTTAGGGGTTATATGTTGACTAGGCATGCTAGCGAGCCATGTAGAACTGAGAAATTAATAAAATATAGCTACGTAAGATTTTCGCAATCTGGACTAGAGTTGGCACTTCTTAAAAAAATGGCACTTAAGTGATCTGAAAAAAACTTTTGACATTAAAGTGAGCGATGTACATAACTTTTTGGCACTTCTAGTGTACTTACTCTCATATCAGAGGATGGATTCGATGATACTTTTGATTGGTAATTTCACTTTGATTATGGTCATAGTGGTTAACGTCAAAGAAAAACTTTGTGAGACGAAGAGTCATACTTTAGTTGAGAAGTCATGTTTAGTTCAACTTTTTCTTCCCTTTCCACTACTTAAGCGTTACATATTCTGCCAATCAACCCAAAAAAGGGGGAGGGGGGGCTAAGATATTGATTTTACAGTATGTATCGGCATTTCTTTCTTAATCAAGACATCAAATTGCTTTACCTAAATCTGCTCTAAAAATTTGAGCCGCACTTATTCTATCGAAGTTATAATCCTAATGCTTCACCAAAAAAGCAAAAATAAAATAAAATAAGAAAATTTTTGCAAAGGGATGGATTAAATTGACTATGCAAAAATTATGAAAGGTTTCTTTGTTTATTTTGGACATAAAAAGAAATGTCTTGAAAGGTAATGGAATTGAAAATGTAGGTGCTAGGAATTTAAAGTGCTACTAAGATTTGTCGGAAAATAAAGATAAACATAAATATGCACAAACACGAGTTATGTGATTGATTGGACGAACCTTCACAAAACAGTTATTGATTTTGTATCTATAAATTACTTCCTAACCCAACTTATAGTTATTGGTAAAAAGTTAAAATCTCTAGACATTGTCCTATTATCTAGCAATGATTATAGGTAAGTTGTAACAAATCTCGAGACTATTGGTGTAACAACTCAACAATTGTGCATTTTTATCGAACCACTATCTTTGTCTTCAACTAACAATTTTGGTAGACCTCTATTACGTTCATTAATAGTACTTCCATAATAGTAAACCATGATCTCAGATCGCTTGCTATAAATGACTAGGTTGATTAATTTCTCTCAAGCTCTTATGACTTTGTATAACTTCTACATTATGTGTCGTTGATTTCCTTGATTATTGACAAGCTAGTAAATAGTCGATTGTCTTACTCAATAATGACTTTTGTTTTGACCAAACTTTATTTTTTTTTTGTTGTCCTAGCTCATTACTAGTCAATAATCCAAAAGTTAGTCATATTAATTGTGTCAAATGAGGAAAGCTCAACCCTATAAGGTTGACTTAGGGACTGTCGAGACCAGCCCCTTTGGGTCGTACGATCCCGAGGAGTAGGCTTAGAAGCATTTTTTTATGAAGTCAATCCAAATGGTTCGTACAAATGGAAATCTCAAAAGAAATGCCAAACAACCCCTTAGATAGATGTAAAATCCAAATGGTACATATGAACGATAGTTTCGAATGAGTTCTCCAATTTGTTAACAACATGAATGGATTGTTAGTTATAAACTCGAGGTCCTCTCAAACTCATGCTTCGCATGACAGCGTTTCATTTTAACTTTTTAGACAACCTAAAAACATTATCTAGGAGTCGCCACTAGCCACTTTGTTGGGGGCCAACTGAAAACACAATCAAGGGTTTAGAGGCCACTTGATTTTCACGAAACCAGAGATTTCGTGGTTTCGGGGACTTAGGTTATGCTAAAGATTTCTCTTAGCATCCTTTCGATACCTATGAGTATGATTATTATCCAAAGTGGTCATATAGTCTTTTAACATTTTTGTACGAGTTAAAAGATAGGTGATCACACATGGATGGTTCGTTTATACCATTTTTATAGTTACTATCTAAAGTGTAAAAATGAAGGACACAAGTAATTGAAATGACAGAGCACAAAAATAAACACGTAAATAGTTTAAAGGTATCACAAGAAAAACCTAAATAAACAAATTTAAGTGCGAAAAAAGAAAACCGACAACTTGTCGAGCATTTATACAATGTACAAGGGGACCCCAAGACATATGTTGGGAAATAAATATTACACAATGAAAAAGGTTAGATTGGATATCTACCATCCACCATCTTCATGCCTTCAAGGTCATCACCTCCGAGGATCACCTTTTGGACCTATTCTAATTCTAAACTAATGGTAAACTAACATATAAGATCATACAACATACATCAATGAACTCAAGCGAGGAGCATAAATACAATGAATTGAGGAAATGCACTCAACCAATCAAACATGACCTCGGGATTGGCCCTTTATTTGCATATGTCGTCCATTCTTAAGACACCTAGTCAATTAAATTCATGATCAATGATAATTAATTATCACTTGTGTTCACAAGCGGTAACAAATACTGAATGGTTCTAATTTGGGTCTAGGTGATCCCAAGGGTTGCCCACGTAGTCATGCATCGCAACTAAATCATATATCTAAAAATCACATGCATTTGAAAGAAAAAGCATGCACTTAGGCCATATGGTCTTGATTCTCAACCAATTAATCAAGTGAGCGAGCCAAAATGAGTCACTTATTCAATTAATTGAACAATCACATACGCCAAGTAATATGATCATGCAATGCATAAGAATGACAAACAAAGACAATTGAACAAGGGAAATGTGATTCATGAGATGCAAAAGTAAGTTTGTGAACAATTTGCGAAGAAGGGCTCAAGTTCATGAAAATTGCAAAGATGGACATAAACGTTACATATTTACAAACAAGTCCCTAAGAAGAACAATTTGCAAGTTCTAGCGATTTAGCAAGCAAGGATAACAATTTTATAGGAGTTTGAGCAAGTTTGATGTCATTGGGAAATGGACTCTAGAACGGGGGTACAAATAACGTCGGCACATTGATCGAGGTCCTTGGACCATCAAACGAACGTCAAATCCAACAAAATTAGTATCAAAACAAAGTTTAGGAAATACCAAACAACTTAGTCGATGAAAGCTTTTTAAGATTGGCATCAGATGAATTTATAATACTCTCAAAATAAGCAAAGGCCAAGTTAGGAAAATGATTTTCACAGAAGCCCCGCAACTTCAGAATAGTTGGTAAAAATAGTAAACATGCTTGATATTTTCTGAAATTTTTCGACATTGAAGTTAAGCACATATCATTGAGGACAGACAAATCACAATAGCAACCAGGCCCAGTTTAGGGTTGCTCGACCTATCCTAATGTGGTCTGATCCTCATGAAAATTTTATTTATTGTTCACAAAGATATAATAAACGACTTTCGTGAAGAAACCATTTCCAAATTCACAACAGGTGCTTTTATAAAAATCAAGGAATCAATGCAAGACAATCAATAGCACAAAATGGCAGCAAGAAACACGTTCAATCTATGGCCCGATGACCTTACCAATTATGTTGAAACATTTTTAATTTTTTTTATGCTATATACTTACACATGAATGAATTTCAAGAAGACATCGATTTAAAATTGGATCCGTAAAAAATCGTATGAAAATGGCAAACGGCAAAGGTCACTAGAACAAGACATGAAAACAGAACAAGAAAATTTTGCATATTTCAGTTCGTTTTTGTTTAAAATGTTAGACCTAGTAGACGATCTTCAAATCATGCAAACAAGATGTCAAAACAAAGTTTATGATGTCTCCTATGAATCTCTAGAAGGCCTCAAATGCAATTGAGACCATTTTCCAGCTCAAACAAAAATAAATATCAAATAGGTGAAGTCTGAAACAAAGTTTATAGATTTATGCATGAATAACATGATTTTAATCGAACTAAACGATTTGAAAATTCTACGAAATTTTTACATGACTTAAAACTAAATGTCAAGATCAAATTTCATGAAGACACTCACTCCTAAATCAAAATGAAAAAAATCATACAAAATTGTCAAATCAAATAGGTCAATTAGCGAAAACATTTCAATAGAACATGCATGTTTCAAAACAGATCATCCTATTTGTGAACAGGTTTTGACATGGCAAACGAGGTCCAATTTTTCATGCATGCGGCTATTAAAAAGCTCTTGAAACTAGCTTCGAATCTCGTGAAGAATTAGAAACCTAAAAACGACATTATCTAGCTCAAATGAAGACATTTATCACATCAATCTTATGACATACTCCTTCCAATTCGATTTTTCACAATGGAATTATTCCGACAAGTGATCATCGGACAAGAGTGTCTTGAGGATCGATAAGTCACGAGAACATCAAGAAATGCCATTTAAAGGCAAAAACTCGGTTTTCATCGATAATGGCATTTGAGTGCGGAAAAGTGGAAACAGGCCATGGACAAGGACCCATAGGGACCAAGCCCAAGTGGGTGGCCCGAGGCCCACACGCCTAAGGGGTGGGTGGTCAAGAGAGGCTCATGGGCTATTCAAGCCCATCAAGCCTACTTTGAACAAAATCTTGGCATTAAATGCACAAAAGGACATGAATAGTGCATAAATAGTGTGAAAATCTTGGTGAAATGACTAAAATGCCCTCCCATTGGATTAAAGACAAAAGGGTAAAAATGAAAAAGGGCAAGGAAGGGGGCGGCGGCATTGAAATTTGGGTGACAAGGAGGAAGGGAAATATGCTACCTAACCTAGCCTAACCTTCACCTATGTACTTGAGTGCAATCTCTCCATTAAATGCTAAATCTTTGCTTCTAAAATTGGATAAACTTGATGGACAAGAGACAAAAGAATTTATGAGCATTTATGGAGACAATACCATTCTTGTCTCTCTCCCTCCTCTTCCTCACACTAGCCATCTCTCTTCATTCCCTCACTCTCTCACTTTTCCCTCTTCAAAATGTCACATCTTCATTTAATGGAAGGCTTGGGTTAAGAGATATGAAAAATTTATGAGGCAAAGCATTAATGAGGGACAAGATCTTTCTCTCTCCTCCCTTTCTCCCCCCTCACATTGGACACCCCTCCTCTCCCTCTCTCATTCACTTCCATTTTCTCTCTTGAACTCTCCTTTCTCTCCCTCACCTTGGTTAGCCGAACCTCCCCAAGCCATTTTCATCTCCATTCAAGCTCGTTCTTCACTTACTTCCTTCACTGGAGGCCGTACCAATGTTGAATTGCCGCCGGACCGATGTCGGAGCCGTAACTAGCCACTGTCCAGCTCCCTCAAGCACGGTAGACACACGACCAGCATCCTTTAGCTGTTGTTCGGTCTTGTTGTTCCTTCCCCCGACGTGTTTCGAAGCCCAGATCATTCGTGAGTGGCTTTCTAGTCTTTGATTAGGGCTTTCGTTGCACTTTAGGAGTAGATTAGGACTTGTTAATGGTTATTAGCATGATATATGCTATTTAGGTTATGTACTATGTGACTCTATGGTTAAGTATACTGTTTAGATTATGTGTCCAAATCAAATTGGTGGCCAAAAATCCAATTAAAGGTGTCCATCGAATTTCTCTTGATTTCTTGATGTCGAATTTTATTTTCCACAAAAATTCCCGGCTCGACAGAATTTCTTCAAAAGATGAGACGAGATCCTAAAAATAAATTGTGACGCGCTTGAACGTTTGATTCCCGAAATCAAATTCAATTTCATGGTTAAAATCAATCGGATGCGATTTTTGTACGACCCAACTTACCAAGTAGCTTTTAGGGATTTTAGCGTGTTTGACTCGTGGTCGATAATTTTGATCCATGTTTGTGCATTTTCGACTCGTTGGCGACTTTCGGTTGTTATGAAAACCTCAAGATTTCAATTATGGGCACTGAGTACAGAATCGACAAAAAATTAAGTTAGTGCCGTTCAATGCGAATTTTGCAATTATGTGGAATTATCTACCATTCAATTGCACATTTTCGTCGAATTGACCAATATCCAATCACTAATTGATTATAACAGTATCATATTGACCATTGCTGATTATTACAGTCGAGTGATCGATTTCTGATCGAATTTTCAAGTTTGTCATGTTTATATCCATTAACGGCTTCACTTAATATGTTAGTTAACTTGTGAGTGATCAGATCAGAGAAAAATAATCATAGGTGCGTCGACGAAATGCTCATTTCATACTATTGAGACGGTGTCGAATTTTCAAGATGTCACAGAATTAGGGAAAAAATGCTTTAATCATCCTTCTAAATCAGGGTTAGGGAAGAATGTGGAGTGTATAATTATGGCAAAATAAAACCTTATGCCAAAGAGACTTGGTTGCCAAAAAGAGATATATTTCATGATAAAAATGAAGATTGAAAGAAAAAAAGAAACATGTTACAACAGCAGTTGCATCTAATGGCAATATTGTGTCTATTTGTGATGGTGCTTTTATAAACCTTATGGCAATATTGTGTCTATTTGTGATGGTGCTTTTATAAACCTTACATTTTAGGACTTAGGTTACTCTCATTACACGAGTGGATATAACTTGCAATGAATCTTGAATTTTTTTTTTTTTTGAAAATACGTTTGTTCAGTGGAAAACACATCATTTGAAAAACATAATGATCGCTTGAATCACTTATAAAAATAAATAAACAAAAAATATGTTCATTGTTCACCAAAATATTTAAATATGAATTATTGTCGTAAGTGAAAATATTTTTCATTGATTAATTATTTCAAACAATGCAAATGATTATTTTTTGAAAATGCTTTTCAAATTATTATTTTTTGGTAAGGAGCTTTTCAAATTATTCATTTTTTGAGAAATAAATGGAGCTTTAATGAGACAAAGTTTGTTCGGTTATTACTTTAGTAGTAACATGATGTTCTTGGGCTTGACAATAGGATGGTTATTAAATTTAGGGTTAATACCTTAAAAAATTCCAAACTAATACACTAGTGACAAATTTACCCCAAACTATTTTTTTGACCATGAAAAACTCCAAACCGGGTACATTTTTGTGACAAATTTACCCTGACTAACTATATAAAAAAAAACCCTAAATTGGTACATTTATGACAAATTTACCCCAAACTAATTTATTCGACCACAAAAAACCCCAAACCTGGTAAATTTGTGACTAATATACCCTCCGAAAAATTAGATTAATAGCACAAAAAAATCACAAAAATTATAAAGTATGACAAATAGAGTGTAAAATCTCAAATTGATATACCGGTCAATTGTCATGTGTTATTTAACTTTATAATTTAACAAGAAAATTTAACTAAAACTTACGGAGGGTAAATTTGTCACAAATGTACTAGTTTAGGGTAAATTTGTTAAAGGTATACAAGTTTTGGGTTTTTGGTGGTCAAAAAAATAGTTTTGGGTAAATTTGTCACAAATGTACCAGTTTGAGATTTTTCAAGATATTAACCCTTAAATTTATGAAAGTTTTGTTTGTCCACTGAATTTTCACTTCTTTAGAAATTTAAGAGTTTTAAACTTTGTCGATATGTGGGGGCAAATTGAAATGAAAATACTTACAATTGACTTAGCATGTGTATCTTGTAAGGATTTTAATGGGCAAAATGATATTTTTCGAGCTGAAATAACTTATTTTTACTGGTATCAGAGTACGGAGAGCGGGGGGAAGAGCCTGCCCCCACAATTTCAGCCCTGACCTGGGAGGCTGGAAAGCGACGGACAGCACGTGCGTGCTCGAAGTCCCAGAAGGACACGGCAACTGTTTGCAACCGGGGTACAGGAATTACCCTGCGGTAAAGAGCACCGAGTGTCTAATTGTCCAATTTTTAGTGGCATCCGAATATGAAAGTGGAAGGCAAGAGCCTGCCCCGAGAGGTTTGACGCTGACCTAGGTGCGCTCTTTGTCTGCGAGGTGTCCTTTTTTCTGACATCATGACGTTTTAATTTTTTCTTTTGGCGTCTTGCTACTTTTCATTTCTTTCATATCCGAGTCTACCTCTCTCCAGCTCATATCTGTCCCTCTGGTTCTCCTACCCTTTCCATGCAAATTCCGATGGTGTCGGTAGGATTGGACCTTGCAAATGTGAAGTTTCCCTTATCAGTGCTTTGTAGCTTGGTTTATCCGAGAAGGCGATGAGCTGAAGGGACACCTTTGCTTCTGGGATGACAGCGACAGTGACCCTTGCAACGGCAGCAGCAGTAACAGACCGGAGGAGTACAGCGACCTCGAGGAGAAGCGGGACAGCGATGGTTGGGGGTGATCGATAGACGATAGTTTAGTAGGCCAGTTGGTTTCCATTAGCGTGATCCGCGAGGGTCTCTTTTTGGTGTAGGTCGCGAGGATGGGTGGAAGTGACTGGTGCATATGATCACTGTTGTTAATATGTCGGAACGGGTATCTTTTTGGAGTACTCCCAGGGTTAGGATTAGTTGTCTTTTGTTGTAATCCGCCCAAGTATGTTAATAAGGCTAGTGAAATGGAGACCAACCCTCCTTAGTCATACCTTGATTGAGTTTTGTCTCGCATAATTTATGTTATACATGCTTCCGTGCGTAAGAACAAGTCAAGACTATTACGTTCGTGTTAGTAGGGTGGTGTATCTATGGCACCACAACTCACGTGTGAATAATATGAAAATTGTATATTTTCCATCATTTCCTCTTTGGTCAGCGCATGCGTGATGCATGCGCCATACTGATCTATCACTTTTGAATTGACAACCCACAAATCGTTCTTTATCCCGAGAAAAAAAAGTCCTGCATTGTTTAATCACAAAGTAAAAGATGAAAAATATAAAGAAATTGAGGAATTGGAGGGCAATGGACGGTAGACAGCACGCGCTTTCGAGAGGTTGGAATTTTTTGTGATTGCTTCAATTAAAGATATCTTTATATTTGCACTCATTCAAATATAGTCAGTCACCAATTAGGTTATGATTAGAACACACGCACAAATGTTCTCAAATTAAACAATCAAGATTATGACTAGAATCTAGAGCTTTAGATATGGGAGGTGCGTATGTAAAATATGGGGAAATGTAGAATAAACAATTATTTGTCTTATCTCAAGGAGGACACTTGTCAAAGTGGTGGGTGATGGGACATCCTCTTCATCCTCGATTGCATACATGAAGTATCTTAATTCACAACTTTTTATATCAAGTTTTAATGCATCTAATAATTAGTCACATGCATTAAATCTCTTAATTCACAACTTAGCCGTGCCATCCGAGGCCTTTGCCAAATCTTGGGTTGTCAATAGTGTATGCATCTTGACACTCCCCAATCCAAAGTTGTTTTTGCTGTTGAAATTACCACTTTCTACTATCGCTCTAAATATAATTGCAACAACAAAATTTCCAGACATAAATCAAACATGCAAAAACCCCAAAGCAAAATTCAAAAATCCTTTTTCTTGGCTCTAGTACCTTTACAATGGGAGTTCACCAAGAGGGAGTCTTAATTTGGAGCCTATCCACATCTTTAGGTAGACTCATTTTCACTCAAAAGCTTAAGTGAATGAGTTATAGGTCAATTAAATGCAAATCACATCAATTCTCTATAAGGAACATTTTCTAATACAATCCATGCATGAAATATGAGCAAATTGTACCTTTTCTTCCCTTTCCTCTTCGATCTGTACATGCATGATGCATGTTCCATATTAATCTATCACTTATCAATAACAATCTACAAATCGTTCTTTATCAATAAAACAAAGAAAAAAAAAAAAGAAATGCCCCCTAATTGTTTATTCATAAAGTAAAAGATGGAAAGTATAAAGAAATTGAGGAATTGCAAGGTAGTGGACGGCAGGTGGCACGCACTTTCGAGAGATTGGAAATTATTTGTGATGGCTTCAATTAAAGCTATCATTATCTTTGTACTAATTTAAATATAGGGTGTTGAAAGTGAAGTACCCACCAATCACCAATGAGGTTATGATTAGAACACATGTTCAATATATTCTCAAATTACACCATCATGACCAAAATCTGAAGCTTTAGATATGGGAGGTGTACATGTAAAATATGGGGAAAAGTAGAATAAACAAAAATTTGTCTTGTCTTGAGGAGGACACTAATCAACATGGTCGGCGATGGAGGCATCCTTTTCATCCTTGATCAGGGTGAGAAATGCCTCATCTTCATCTAATTTACATGTGTGATGATTTTGTCTATTGTTGGATTTAATTCATGTGCTCTCTCAAGTTTTGTTGGCAAGGGAATGTTAGAAAAGTGTAGAAACATGGAGTTAGAAAAGTAGTTAAATGCAAAGGAAGCCATCTGCTTGACGCCAATAGATGATAAAAAGAACGGTACACATTTTTTTTTTTTTTATTTTAAAAATGAAATTAAACTAGTAGCTAACAAGAGGATACATGATTTTCGAAAAATTATCTTAGTAATTTCATGTTTTCTTTTAAGTCAATTTCTTCCCCTGATATTGAAAGAAAGGTGTGGGATATTCGAGTGTTTTCTACAAAGGAAAAAAAAATGTCTTTTATTCTAATGGAGGATAATCAGATCTACCATGAATTAGTTAATAACACATGGGACATGTGTGTATATGAATCAACTCAAAAGCACAAAGGAAGGCTCGTGGTGAAAGGACACTCGCAATAATTTGGTTTGACTATACTGAAATTTTTGCTCGTGTCCCTCGTCTTGACACTATTATTGCTTTCATAGTCTTAGCAACACAAAATAAATGGAAGACTATCACCTAAATAAAAAAGCCAGCATTCTTAAATGAATATCTTTAAAAAATATATAAATGAATATCTTCAAAAAGAAATATATGTGGAATAATCACCGGGATATATGCCAAAGGCAAAAGAGAAAAGGTCATAAGGCTCCAAAGCACTCTATACGGGTCTGATTGATGAATACTTCATTAAGCCAAATTTATTTTGGAGCTACCGAAAAAATTCTAAAGTATTTATGAGGAACAAAAGAATATTGCATTTGTTTATCGCCCAAGTGTATAAGCTAAGCTCCTTAGTTACAATGATGATGACTAGATAGACTTGGTTGATGATGGAAGGAGTACTACCAGTTATGCATTCTCACTAGGTTGTGCAATTTTCTCATGGGCATCCAAGAAGCAAGACTCAATAGCATACAGAAGTTGGGAACCTCTCGTTGTGCACCACTAGTTAAGCATTATGGCTTCCAAAAATACTAGAAAGCATCAAGAAGTATTGACATGACCTACTATAATATTTTGCAACAACAGGTTTGTGATCGCTATATCTAAAAATCAAGTTTTTCACGAAAGAACTAAACTTATCGGTATCAAATAACACTTCAATTGAGAAGTGCAAAGTAATTGAGCTCAGATATTAGAAAATTGATTATCAAGTTGTTGACATGTTTAATTAAGTGTTACCACGAGCTAAGTTCAAGATATTGTTAAGCATGGTCAGAGGATTGTAAAAATTAATTAAGGAGAAGTGTTGAAATCATGATCTAGAAAATGCTTGGATTCTACTAATATCTAATCTAATAGTTGTTGAAGTTTGTGATGACTTCTAGTACTAGTAACAATTGAACTTTGTGGATGTTGTTTTGCCAAAAAAATGTGGAGATATTCTACATGTGTTGAGTTGGTTACTAAGCTATAAGCAAGGGGTGATGTTCGGATGAGTAAGTAGTTGACCAACCAATTAAGAAAAGCTCATCTACTCATGTTATCGTAAAAGCAAGCAATTGAACAATAAAATAGATAGAATAAGAAAATATATCACTAGATTTACATGATTTGATCGAAGTGACCTACGTCCATGGAAAGAATAGCGACAAATTCTACTATAGATCAAGTGATATAATGTATATTACAATCACACTAAGTTATTCATATTGTACCCATTAATTCACATAGCATTTAGCCTCACAATTCCTCATGAAATAATCTTTTAATCTCACAAAAGAAATAAACACGAATTCTTAACACAAGAATTTAATTGACTGGAACACTTATGTATCCTCACTAGGATGTAATCACCACAAAACTCACGATGAAAATTGCCTTTGCACATCAACAATGCTCCTGCAAGAGCCATATATATCGTTTGTCCTCTGCTTGAAGAAGTGCAACATTTGATCGTCAAAGATAGCTACACGTTATAGAGAAAGAAATAAAATCAAAGTGGGATTCAGTCGACAAAGTCCGGTCATCTTGGACTTTCCTCTTCACTTTTCCTTTGGCCGACTCCAAAACTAACACGATTTCCGTATATTTCCCTAGCACAGTAGATTTCCTTTTTCTTTATTTATTAATTCCTAAAATGCCTATTTTCTTTTTAAACTCAAACTTAAGATATAAGTTTAACACATGTAATACACAGTCTAATACTGTCTCCCCCCCTCCCCCTAAAAAAGGACATAAACATCGAAATCTAACAAGGGCAACGACGATGGGACATCTTGAGGAGCCAAGCAATAATTGCGGTACAGCTAATCTTATGTTATAAAACTTTCGGATTCCTGATTAGGATAATCTTGTTTTTTTTAAAACTACTTAATTTCTTAGGTTGTTATAAAAAAATCACATGCATAACAAAGCGAGATGAAATAACTTGTGTCAATCTTGTCGAGGCAGATAATATGAGAATGAATGAACGAAACTATACATAAACTAATAATGAAGTTACTCTCAGAATAGTCACATAACTGTGCCCAAAGGTCAACTTGGAGCAATCTTGGAATTTTTTCTTGCCATGGGATTAGCAGTTAGCTCTATGAATGTTCAGGTCACCGCTTGGGGAACAATCACAAATAGGTTTCTACTCCTAATCAAAGACTTGGGAGCTTCCCTGACCTGCCGCATACTAATTTTCGAGCAGCTCCAGTCTGAAATTTGGCCCTAGTGAGTTGGTGGGAGAATTCCAGTTTTTGGCAAGACACGTCACAATTTAAGTTTTTGACGAAAGTGCACTCGACTAGATGAGGTCAGAGATCTTTTGGAGATAAGTTGATCCGTGATGGATTAGTCACTCAAAATGCAAATCACGTTTATAACGCCATGAACACCGAAATAACTGTGCGGTATTATGATTTGAAGATATGAAAGGACACTTCGAAGACTATATAACATCGTTTATTCCAATACCAGAGACTTCAAATTAGACCATTCTGGTTTGCTCTCCTTACCTTCCCATTAGCTTTTGCCAAATTCAATCTCTGTTTTCTCCGATCTCAAGTTCAGAGAGAGAGAGAGAGAGAGAGAGAGAGAGAGAGAGAGAGAGAGAGAGAGATGGAGAGTTTGGGAGTGATTTTGAAGCATCCGGATGAACTCTACCCTCTGCTGAAGCTGAAGATGGAGGCGAGGAATGCCGAGAAACTGATCCCTCAGCAACCTCATTGGCGATTCTGCTACTCCATGCTCCGCAAGTTCTCCAAGACATTCGCTTTCGTCATCGAACAACTTCCCACTGAGCTTCGCGATGCGGTAAGCGTGGCTTTTGATTTCAAAATCCTTTTTATAATATTTAAATATTAAAGCACACCTTTATATAAAGATTTAAGCTTTTAAAATAATTAGCGATGGTCTTATAAAATATAACATGTTATCAAAGCACCCTAAGTTTTAGCCCAAAACTTTTACTTCATTTAGTTGCTTAACAAAAATGTACCAAAAGCCAATTGTCCAAATGCTGTTTGTTTTGAACAAATGCTCCGTAAGTTAAATTACTTTATATAGATGCAAAATCATTTTCCCAAAACTTTTTCAAACGCACCAAGTTGTTGTGCCTGTTGCCAGAAACAGCAAGCACGGCAACTTAGATAAAGCTAAGGATCAATGTCTTATGCGAAGATTAATTCATTACTCTCACAACATTACTTGAAAACTTCCCCATAATTTACTCAAAAAGACTAGACAACAGAATCGATCAAATTAAAGCGTTATGCTCGTTTAGGTTGGATGCAAGTAGCTTGATATTTATAGGGGACGACCCAAAGGAGATTAATTATGTTAATGATGACGTAAAACCATTAAGCTCTCAGTGGCTTTATGTGTGGCCTCGAAAAATCATCACCATGTTTTGATATGTGTCCCAATTCTATGCTTCTAGCAGCCCCTCATTTTTGTGATTCTTGCTCCACCATCATTTTCATGGAGAATTATGATGATTTATAAATGTGTCAGCTATATATATTTCAATAATTTTTTTGGAAATTTTTTTACAAATATAATTATCTCTGCCATAATGTCCACCATGCTCTTGCGGTTAAGTTGTGTATAAAGTTGCCACAAATGTATGGCAGAATATATAATTTTTTGGGAAAGCTAAACTTATCACAATTGTTTTAGTTTAGTTTTAAACCTTTTTTTTTTAAATATCAATTAAGCTTTAAATCTTTTACATTTGTATTGATTTAGTCTATTCGACCAATTTAACAGATTCACACTAACTTGGATGGTGGCACCAATGTGAACAATTTTAAATATTTTTTTCTCTTTTTCCCTTTTCTTTCTCTTTCGTTTTTTTCCTTCCATTCTTTTTATTCCTTTGGCTGAGCACCAAGGGTTGGCCAAGGGAGCCTTCGCAAGATGGTTGGGTGAGGCATAGCTTTTACGGCCCTCCATGCTTTTGAAATTGTTCAAATATTTATCATGATTGAAATCTTCTTACTTGGTGGGTTATTTTTGGATGGGCATTTCCAATTAAGTTTTCTCGAGTTGGTAATATAGTCTTGTTGAGTCATGCATGCTCAAATAATATAATCTAGTAAGATGATGAGTCAATATGAATTTATCAATTATTTAAATATTATTGAGGCGTCGACACATGTATAGATTTTTTCTTCTTCTAAATTATGGGGAATGATACGGCTAATCTTACCCACTTTTTTGATAAATCCACCTAAATTCATTTCCTCAGGCACTTTTCTCTCTCATAAGTGTGAGTTCCCGTGAGCAATCCGTCCTTCTCCTCCTCCTACTAAGATTTTACAGTTTTAGTATTATACATTATGCATTCGTGCAGCATAATAATATAAAGGTTATTGAGAAACATAACATTTTTTTTTTTCTAAAAATCTCACTTTTTTTAAACAAAAGCTAATTGAGATATTCTTACGCATCATTAATGGGGAGAAGACAATACATGTACCCTTTGTAGATTGGATAGAAGATCACGTAGTCATTCAGAAAACAAAGAAAAGAAATTATCCAACAGCTAATTTTTGTAAAACATGGGAAGCCTAAAAGTATACGAGATTTTTAAAATTTTTGAATATGAGAAGTCAAAGAAAAGTGCTATAGGCACTTCAAATCGAAGTATGATCTCGAATGGAACTGCGTGATATTACTGCTAATGCCAATGCAATGCTCATCCATAGAATTATATGGTTATTTCTTGTTTTCTATTGATTTTTTCTCCTACCTCACTTCTGCTGTCTGCTAATCCAAATGCAAAGATGTAAATGAACTGTTAGATTAGTTAGTGCAAATGCCACTCACAGCCAACGCAAAGTCCAGTAGAAATTGTTAGATTTGTTTATCTCAATGTGCTTTTATCTCTTCAACTTTTCTTTTGCATTTTTGCAGGTGTGCATCCTCTATTTGGTCCTGCGAGCCCTTGATACAGTTGGTTTGTCCCATAACACTGCATTAGTTCTCTGTCTTTCATTTGCAAGATATTACCCTTGCTCCATTAGCACTTCTGGTTGGTTAAATTTGAGCCATCTATCCCCTGTATGTCGAATGTTTACTATAGCACAAACTCAATGGAGTTTCCTTTTTATGTTGATAACATTCATGGAAATATCTGTGTAGGTTCGAGCGAGTTCTTCACGTCTAAACTAGAGTGTCTTTGTCACCACTAACCATCATAAATGGAAGTGGAGTGTGCTATGCCCTAGTTATTAAGGCCCTGGTTGATTTATCATGTAATAATGTTTTGGCTTATATTTAATCAGTTGAATAATCCATAGAAGAATCCGTTTCAAAATTAGTCCTTAATTCCTCTGCCTAGTTCTTGTTCGTATCACGTTGAATAATTGTTTCCAGCTCCATATTGACATTAGTATGTGATTTTGTGCTGAAATCTTGTTTCTTCTAATTCTCCCTTTCCAGAGGATGACACAAGCATACCTATTGAAGTCAAAGTACCTATCCTGAAAGCTTTTCTTGAGCACGTGTTTGATAAGGAGTGGCATCTTTCATGTGAGTTAAACATGCTATCATGCTACCCTTTCTTTCCAGTTAAAGCTTTTGGTGATCTAAGACTGGTTTTCACTGCATTTAAATTCTTGGTTCAGTATTCTTGTCCTTTCCCGACCTTTACATAAAATTAAGAGCGTGGGTTAGATATTTTGTCAAAAAACTTTGTTTGACTTGTCTCTCTTAATGTAACCTTGTAGAAATATGTCTGTGTGTATGTGTAAATAATTGACGTCCTAGACATTTTGCATTAAGCATGATCGTCAAAGCTACATGGAGATTCTATCTTTGACAGTATCTTATAGCAATTATCCATTATTTGAAATTGACTTCAAGTTGACTGAAATAATTTTCTATAACACTGCTATTTGAAGAATAAGATATATCAACAATATTTTGCCTCTACGTTATGATTCTACATGAGAACCTCTACAAATTGTCCCATCTCAATTCATATTTGTGCATTCTTTTACTGACTTCTTTAAGAACCAACACTAAAGTAAGATAAACACTCTCTTGCTGTGATAAATTCTTGTGTTATTTCCAGCATATGAAGAAAGTGGACGACCATGCATAGGGTAAACGATTGTCAATATATTTCTGATGTCAAGTTGGGAAACAAGGTGTTTCTTGGTTATTTAGATTCCACCATGCCACTGATTTTCTCCAACTAGCAACTTTTGGGGCATGCATAACTTGGCTGGGAATGCTGCTTTAAGTTGCAACTGTTGTTATCTTGTAATTTTTATTATTGTTTTGTTATATTGCTGTCTTAGTTTACAGACAATCTGTAAATGGTGCTTATCCAGAAGTCTGTGTTGGCTATATGAAGAAGTTGGAGCTGGGCACCGAACTATTTAGCTGCCCAGAATTCTATTGAGTTCACTGACTTGATTTTTTTATTGCCGTATTAAGGTGGCACAAAGAAGTGCAAGGTTTTAATGGACCAATTTCATCATGTTTCAACGGCTTTCCTGGAGCTTGGGAAAAGGTTACTAACTTGTGATTTCTTTATAATTATGATGTGAACAACTTTTACGAGATCAGGATATTCTCTTCTTCAACCTGATCTTCTTAAGCCTCTCAACTTAACCATGTGTGTTTCCTTTACCAACATACCTAGCCATCATAGTTCCGCAACCATATAATCATTGTCTACCAAATGTTCTTTCCAACCCATTGTTCACTTCCACTGAGAATGAAACTCAAAACCAAACTTTCCTGCAATTAACCCAAATTTTTTTAACCGTTTCTATTGATTGATGTGCTGACAGCTTTTCCTTTATAAACTGTGGCTTTGTTTATACTTGCAGGTATCAAGAGGTAATTGAGGACATTACTAAAAGAATGGGAGCAGGAATGGCGAAATTTATTTGCAAAGAGGTTTGTGATCTTGTCATGTGACACCTGATATTTTCAAGACCCTACCTTGATAAATAGCCAAGCTGAAGGAACTCTTACAGAGATTATAGATTTTGGTTGTGTTTGGACTAGGTCAGTACGTAGCTAGTGGATAAGCTTTTCATGAGGAGAATCCTTGCCTCCAATGGTTGAAAATGAATACGATATTTTTCAGTACCAGTAGAATGGCTGCCCATACAATGGCCAACGGGTAGCCCATCTGGTTGTTTACTATGACCATGGTGGAGTAAGGATTTGACCGTAGCTGTGTGGTTCTACTCCTTAAAGTATCATTTAGCCTTAATGACCATTCTTCCATCTTCGAAGGTCCACACGCTTGCGAACTGATTATTGACTCCACTACATGCCTTGTTTATGGTAACTGACCTGGCTGGATTGGAATGGATTTGACCAAATACTAATATGAAAAGGATTTAAGAGCTGTAATATTCTTTTGCACAAAGCATTTCAAGGCTAGTTGTAGTCTTGCACCTTCTGGTAGAAATGCTTGTAGTGGAGATTAATCTGTTTAATAGGTTATTCCTACAAAGATTTCCACTAATTTTTCCTTATTGCAGGTGGAAATAGTTGACGATTACGATGAATATTGCCACTATGTGTCAGGACTTATAGGTTTAGGTCTGTCAAAGCTTTTCCATGCTTCTGGAGCTGAAGATTTGGCACCAGATTCTCTATCCAATTCAATGGCTTTGATTCTACAGGTACCTCAAAGACACTTAGTTTCATGTAGATGACCACATATTTCAAACTTCTAACATTGTTTTATGGATGTAAATATCAGAAACAAGACATTATTCGAGATTATTTGGAAGATATCAATGAAATTCCAATGTCACGCATGTTTTGGCCTCGTCAGATTTGGGGTAAATATGTAAACAAACTTGAGGTATGCCCCTTCAACATGATATGGGACTATTAAAGGTTTACATAGATTGTGCTTTAGCCCTTTTACCATATAAAATTGATTTTCCATCAGTTACTTTGTAGATGAATTGTCAAGATATTATGCACCTATAATGCTGAATTTCGTGCCGCATGCACATCCTTATTTTCTCTTTTCTGAAATTGGCCCTATCTACATAGGACTTGAAGTATGAGGAGAACTCAGTAAAGGCAGTACAATGTTTGAATGAGATGGTCACAAATGCTTTGACACATGTTGAAGACAGTTTGACATACATGTCTGCTTTAAGGGATCCTGCCATATTCCGGTTTTGGGCTATTTTTCAGGTACATTCTTCAAGACAAGAGTGTTTCTTATCCGTAAACAAGAGTTGTCGCCTTATATCTATCCTATATATTAAAAAATTTTGAAGACAGTCATCGATTTCAAAAATTTTCCTACGTAAAACTTGCCTTAGAATTTTTCTCATGAGGATACTATAGGCCCAATCTCTGCACTACTTCCCCTGTCCCTGCTCTCTGACACATTTGCACGTGTGCGCAGCAGGTGTACAGCCACACAAGTTGTCCCTTTCTCTCTCCTTGGGTACACATGTGTGCACGAGATTTGGTTTCACACATTGACTTTACAAAATTTCCCTATCATAATAAGTTGTTTACATTTTTGAACTTACTCATCATAATCTTAAGAAGTTCTGTGCGTGGTTCATTTGCTTTCATTGATGTTTAATGTCGATATATTCTTTTTAATGTCATTAATCTTTTGATTATCTCGGAGAAGCTCCTCTACCAACATTTTCTACTTTTTTTAGATAATGGCGATTGGAAATTTAGCTTTATCCTACAACAATGTTGAAGTTTTCAGAGGCGAAGTAAAGATCAGGCCAGGTAAAAAAATGATTTTCTGATATTTTCTTTCATCATTGAAATTAAGCTATCCTAGACACGATGAAATAATTAGGCATATTGAAGAACTTGAATGGCACTAGGCATGGAAAACGTAGTTTTATAGGATGAAATAATGTGGCAAAATGAAGAACTAGATCCAGGCATGATGGAAATATAACTTGTCAGACTATCTCCATTCATCATTTACATTCTATCCATGGGCCTTTGTACATTTGTTTATGTTATGTAGTACCTTCGAGATAATAATTGCTGAGTTGTTCCATTTGTCTACCTATACTATTCAGGTCTTGCTGCTAAAGTTAGGGATCGCACAAGGACAATGGCCGATGCTTATGGTGCTTTCTATGATTTTTCTTGTATGATAAAGTCCAAGGTATGAACATCAAAAACTAGAGTGCACCATCTATTATACGTGTATTTTAATTATTTCTTACTTGAAAATGTACAAGACCTTATAACTGCAAAATCTTCAGCGATTTGACGGGGTACACAACAAATTAGATTGTATGTAAAGGCTATCTATCTTGAATCCAAAATGGACTTGACAGTACTCCGTGCCTATGAAGTGAAAAAATTAAATAATAAAAAAAAAAGTTCTGTCTTCTGCAAAGATATTTTTGTATGAGGAACCATTTCTCCTTTAGTGGTAGCTTTAATAGCATAAGGGATTAAAACTTAAAGTCTTAGAAGCATTGCGGATTCTCACTTCTGCTTCCTGACTGTGGGGTGGAATATCTGTTAATCCAACTTTTAACTACAATAGTAGTTGATGCTTTCATTTGTTGCCCTGCTTTTTCATCTCCATGCTTTTCACGCTATGATTTTTTAGACATATAGACTGAGACATTACTCACCAGATTATGCTTTTGGCTCCTGTAGGTTGACAAGGATGATCCTAATGCTACAAAAACATTGAGCATAATCGAGGGTATACAGAAGGCTTGCAAAGATTCTGGCCTCCTAAACAAAAGGTTCCTCTCTCTCTCTCTCTCTCTCTCTCTCTCTCTCTTATGTCTTTCTACTTAAACAAACTTCTTTTCGTATATTTTGACAGGAAATCTTACATCTTTGCGACTGAACCCACATATAATTCTATTTTGGTGAGTTTACAACCGTTCATCTCACATTGTTTGGCTGGTCTTAGAACTATGTGCTGAACAGTAACCCAAACAAAAGAGAGAACAATAGCTTACCACGATCTAAATTGCAGGTTGCCTTTTTGCTCATGATATTGGTAATAGTTGTCGCTCATCTCTCCGCAAGCCAATTGAGTAACTAATGTGAGCTATTACCGCAATACACCTGACTTAAGATTGTTCCAAACTTGTCTTATCAATGTCCAACAATTTTTATTCCGTTGTTTTTCCTTGTGTAGATGGCTTTGTGGGAAAACCAGCAAATGATGGCGATAGTGTCCCTACAAATGCATCTATTGTAGAATTATGCTTTTTATATATGTTTTTATCTTGCTTTCCGATGTGTGCTATTTATATATGTTTGAAGCATCCGAACATAATTGACGAACTCCTATTTTCAATTTTGAACTTTTTTTCTTCTAGAACATGTGATCCTGAGCCATCCAAATATTAATTTAAATCTACTCTTCCGGCTTCCTGTATTTTGTAGGAAGCTAATGTAGTTTTGGTCTTTCTGAATCTACTATACTTTTGCCCATTTACAATAAATTACTATGGAGCTAGGTGTTTGACATACAAAGTTTCTATCTTTGGTGAATTGGCCTGGAATTCTATTGTAACATCTTCAAATATTTTCCTAACAATCCTTTAGGCCGTGCAAAACAATTAACTCATATTAGAGGGTTAAGTACACTTAAAAGCCAAAAATTGTGCATAATGCTCACTTTAGTGTAAAAAATATTCACCAGCTCACTTAAGTGTTAAATTAGAGGAAAAAACAATCACTTTAACACCAATGGCAAGAAAATTCGGCCAAATTGATTGTGTGTGATTTATTATTAAAATTATAATATGACTTGGCTAAATTTTTAAAACATCCAGTCCACGTGGCATTTCCACATGGCATGCTTGGCACTGGAGTGATCATTTTTTAACAATGACTGGCACTTATTTAACTTTTAGATGACGTCGATTAGGGGTTATATGTTGACTAGGCACGCTGGCGAGCCACGTAGGACTGAGAAATTAATAAAACATAGCTACGTTGGATTTCTTTCAATCTGGACCAGAATTGGCACTTAAATGATCGTTTTCTTAAAAAAAGTGGTGCTTAAGTGATCTGAAAAAAACTTTTGGAACTAAAATTAGCGCTGTACACAACTTTTGGCACTTCTATGAGTTATAATTTTTATGGTGCTATCTTGCACCAATTGTCTCACATACTCATGTTTTAGACTAATATGTCTAGACTTACTATTGTAAGTGTTATTATAAGCTCTTACCAAAGTAGCATGACTATCATAATGGATAGAAATATGAGGCGGATGATTATGCCTTAATTTGATATCTAACAACAAATTCTTAATACATCAACCTATTTCCCACTTGCTACTAAGCAATGACTCAAATTCTATATTTGAGTGAGTTATGCACATTTGTTTCTTGCTGTCCCAAGAAACAACACATTCACGTAATGTTAAAATCCATTCGGAAGTGGAATGTTTATAACCCACACTTGTAATCCAACTAACATCAATGTATCATTCTAATACAACTGGATAATTATTATAAAACAATCTTAAATTTTTAATTCTCTTAAGACGATAAAAAAATTGCAATATAGCCTTCCAATGTTCTATATTTGGATTACAAATATATGTGCTCAACTTACACATGGAACAAGCAATATCAGGTCTAGTACAATTATCGCATACATTAAAGACCATATAGCACTCACATATTCAAATTGTGCTATTGCTCTACTAGTATTGCAATTTAATTTTGTACTGAAATCAAACGGAGTATTCATTTCTATGAAACCAAGATGATGAGATTTATTTAACATTTTTTTCAACATAATCACATTGGCTCAAAGAATGGCCCCCACACTATATCTTTCAACTTTTAACTCCCAATAGTATCTACCTTACCCATAATAGAAATTTCAAAATGGTCAAGATCAAAAAGGCTATACCAGGGAAGAAGCATGCGGTTTTCTATGCTACCGACACCCATCCCTTGTGATCGTCAGAGATGATGGTCCTCCAAAGTTGAACAGCAAAGTAGCTAGCAATTACACTAAGAATAATGTAGAGAAATAGCACACTTTGTTGGAGAAATCTTTCCAGAATATTTTGAAGCTGACAAAACATTTCTATCAGTCTAAGTCTGGATATCGATAGTTAAAGTCTCCAGACTTTATAGTCTCAAGACTTTGTTATCTCAAGACTCAAGACTCAAGACTCAAGACTCAAGACTCAAAATTATTCTCACTGACAGTCTTTCTAAACCAGTGTTGAAGAAAATCCAAAGCCGAGGTTTATGGTTGAGGATTTGATCCTATCCTCTGGAATAGATTCTTTGGTTGGATAATCATTTCGGATTCTTTAATTCTTATCTAAGATCGATTGAAGATCCGATGGTCGACGAAATAAATCTTGGATTATTCTATTCTTGGAAACCGAGATCCTGATTGTATGGGCGAACGGGATTGATGGGCTATCATCGATTCCTTATATAGCTTGGATGATCTTCTTGATTGATTCCGTCCAACGGGTAAATTGGAGGAATTCCTTTGGTAAGTGCCAACGGCTATGATGGCATGAAGGAGTATAAAAGGAAGACGTTCTAGTTGTTTTAAGTGTGTGATCGATAGAAAAATTCCGAGTCTCGAAGATCCTTGATTGTTAGTTGAGACTCGAGCGAAATTGTATATGCGAGAGTGTTTATACTTGGTGACGCCTTGAGTGAGTGTGGTAGATCATCTACACCTAGAAATCAAGGAAGATCAACACCGTAACAACTCTTTGATTATAGTGGAATCCAGCCAATCGGCTGTCCGCGAGAAAGAGTGGACGTAGGCTTGAATCAAGCCGAACCACTATAAACCGAGTGTTCAATTCTCTCTTTCCCTTACTCAGTCTTGCGATTGAATTTTTAACTGTTGCAAATTCTCTAATTGTTTAAATATCGTGCAAGCTTCGAGAAATTGTTTGTATACCTATTCACCCCCCCTCTAGGTACTCGTACTAGCTATCTCAATTGGTATCAGAGCCCGTGTTCTTACTTTGTTTGAAGTGTTTTACTTCAGAGTAAAAGATCCATGGCTAGTATGCTAGCACCAGGGCTGATGGAGGGGCAAAGCAATACCAGACCTCCCTACTTCGATGGAAAGGATTACAACATCACGGAAGAACAAGATGAAAGCTTTCCTACGTTCAAAGGATCCTCACGGAATGGGACGTAGTGGAAAAAGGAATCACTCCTGCTGCTGCATCAATCACGAAAGAGGGAAAGAAACTGTTGAAACCAGCGGAATGTCTCAAGAAGAAATAAACAAGAGACAAGCACTCGATGCTAAAGCAATTTATTCTTTATATTGTGCTTTGTCACCAACTGAATATAACAGAATATCTTCTTGTGTCACAGCAAAAGAAGTCTCGGGACAGTTACATATCACTTATGAAGGGACAGATCGAGTGAAGGAGACCAGAATTAACATTCTTCTTGGTCAATATGAATCCTTCAAAATGAAACCAGGAGAATCTATAAGCGACATGTTTAGTCGTTTTACGAGATATTGTCAATGGTCTTGAGAACCAAGGACAAAAAATTTCTGATCCCATGAAGGTGAACAAGCTTCTACGTGGACTCTCCAAGGATTGGAATCATATAAAGATTTCAATAAGAGAGACGCAAAGAATCATGCCATTATCGTAGACGAACGATTGGAACTCTTCGGTCTTACGAAGTGGAACGAATTAATGAAGACGAAGATCCAAGAGGTAAGAAATCTATTGCACTAAAGTCAAACGATGATTCGATGATGCAGATTCTGAAGAAGATATGGATGATGAGGAGCTCGCCCTCATGATAAGAAGATTCAGAAAACTGAATAGAAAGGCGAAGGTTCATCCCAAAGAAACAAAGTTTTCGAGACAGCGAGACCAAGTACGTTGATGATGAGGAACCAAACAAAGAGGTAGTTTGCTTCGAATGTAAAAAGAAGGGACACATCGACCCAATTTGTCCTCTTCGAAAAAGAAAAGAGGAAAAGCTGAGAAATTTCGAAAAGCTCTTAAAGCCGAAACCACGGAGCGATACGAGTGTGAAGAGAGTGATGAGGAATATGCCAACCTGTGTCTAATGGCGCAATCGGACTCGAGACTGGATCGAGACTCGAGACGGTGAATTTGAGGTAAGTGATTACAAAATCCCTGTCAAAGTCTCTAAATATATTAATGAGTTATGTTTTAGTCTTAAGACATCTCTTAAAAAAGATTTCCGAACTTAAAAAGGAAAACTCAGTTTTAAAACAAAAGGAAAACATTTTAGAAGAAAAGGTAAAAAATTTAGACTTGAATGTTTCTACTCTTAAAGAAAGTGAAGACAATCTTTCAAAAGAAAATGCTTTCTTAAAAACTGATTTATCAAATATTTCAAAGAAATTTTCAATAGGGTCCGAAAAACTTGAAAAAGTCCTTTCAATCCAAAGACCTTACTTCAATAAGTCAGGTCTAGGTATGACAGCTGAAACAATCCCTTTGATTGATTTTCCGAAAGTAAAAGAAAGAATTAAGAAAAGACCATCGAGAGAAGCTTATAAAAATCATTTCAAAAGAGTTTTTGTAAAGCCGTAGGTCGAAATGCTTTAAGGTGTTCTAAGTGTAACATCGGGATCATTTTGAAAAAGAGTGTCCTATGGTTTGGAAGCTGTTAAGAGAGTATGGCCTAATAATGCTCATCCTACTAACACCAAAGGACCCAAGAAAATTTGGGTACCAAAGAAAGCTTGAGACTCTTTTTTGAATGCGGGTCTGTCAAAAGAAAGTAAAGTGGTATCTTGACAGCGGATGCTCAAGACACATGACAGGAGACTCAAAATGTTTCATAAAGCTTATTAAAGTAAATGGTGGAAAAGTTTCATTCGGAGGAAATAGCAAAGGAAGTATTGTGGGATTCGGAATTGCGAAAATTGGAAATCTCACAATAAGCAATGTCTCTCTAGTGGAAGGACTCAACTACAATCTACTCAAAGCATTAGCCAATTGTGTGATGCGGTTACAAGATCTTCTTTCAAGAAGGCATATGTTCGGAATTAGCAAAGATTCGACTCGGTCTTTCATGGGTCGAAGGCATGGAAACATCTACCTCCTTGATGTAAAGCCAAATGAAGAACAATGCTTAATCTCAATTCAAGATGAAGCAATTCTATGGCACAGAAAACTTGGCCATATCAACAAGAAGCAATTAGCCAAAATCTCTTCAAAGCGGCTTGTTCGAGGTCTACCTAAACGTTTGCCATACCAAAAGTCGACTTATGCACTCCATGCATTTCAGGAAAGCAGGTAAGAAATTCATTTAAGCAAATAAATCATGTATCTACTAATCATGTAATACGGTTGCTTCATATGGATCTCTTCGGACCAACAAGAACCCGAGCATTGGAGGTAAGAAATATTGTCTAGTAATTGTAGATGATTACTCTCGTTTTACTGGGTATATTTTCTTGCAAATAAATCGAAACCTTTTCGTACTTTGAAAAGTTTGCTAAAAAGGTTCAAAATGAAAAAGGATGTGCTATTTCTAGTATAAGAACAGATCATGGAAGTGAATTTGAAAATCAAGATTTTACGAGATTACGTGATAAACTGGTGTTAATCACATGTTTTCTTCTCCGTATACTCGTGAGCAAAATGGAGTTGTGGAAAGAAAGAATAGATCTCTTCAAGAAATGGCTAGAACACTTTTAATTGAAAGTAAAATTTCTTCACGATTTTGGGCTGAAGCTGTTTCAAGCTGCTTGCTATATTATAAATAGAGTCTTTCTAAGACCTATTCTTGATAAAACCCCTATGAATTGTTCAAAGGTAAGAAGCCTATTGTTTCATACTTTCATGTGTTCGGTTGCAAATGCTTTATTTTGAAAAATGCAAATGATCGAGTTGGTAAGTTTGAAGAAAGATCAGAAGAAGGCATCTTCCTTGGATATTCTACATCAAGCAAAGCCTACGAGTCTACAACAAAAAAGCCGTCGTAGAAGAATCGGTGAATGTCAAATTCCAAGACTCGGTGCAAGATGAATCCAGCCGGACTCGATACGAAGAGACCGAATCCGCTCTAGATCTTCAAATGTCTACATCTCAAGAAGCATCTCAGATTACGGAAGTCCATCATCAAGACGCTCATGGAGAATCAAATAAAGAAAGAGATCATCAACCTGGTAGCTGGAAGCACAAATCCGGTCATCCCAAAGATCTTATTATTGGCGAACTTAATGAAGGAATCCGCACGAGATCAAAGAGGCATGAAGAATCTAGTCTTTGTGGCTCTCATCTCTCGAAATTGAACCAAAAAGCATAGAAGAAGCTTTATCGATGAAAGCTGGATCGAAGCTATGCAAGAAGAGCTCGGACAGGTTCAACATCAATGATGTCGGGAATTGACATCTAAACCAAAAGGTAAAGCGTTATTGGAACCAAATGGGTATTCGGGAACAAAATGAACGAAAAAGGAAAAGTCGTACGAAACAAAGCAAGACTCGTGGCCAAAGGGTATACGCAAGAAGAAGGAATAGACTATGACGAGACTTACGCACCCGTTGCAAGGTTAGAAGCTATTCGTCTATTACTTGCGTTTGCTTGTTACAAAAATTTCAGGTTATTCCAAATGGACGTCAAAAGTGCTTTCCTAAATGGATTTATCCATGAGGAAGTTTATGTGGAACAACCGCCTGGATTTGAAGACCCAAAGAAGCCAGACTCGGTCTTGACCGAAAAGGCTCGTATGGTCTAAAGCAAGCACCTCGAGCTTGGTACGACGAGACTAAGTAAGTTTTTATTACAAAATGGTTTTGTCAAAGGTAAAGTAGATACTACTTTGTTTATCAAAAAGGAAAACAAAAACTTTTTACTTGTTCAAATATATGTTGATGACATTATATTTGGATCCTCTAATGAAAGTCTTTGCAAGAAATTTTCTAAGTCCATGCGGGATGAATTTGAAATGAGTATGATGGGAGAGTTAACATTCTTTCTTGGACTCCAAGTGAAACAAATGAAGGAAGGAACTTTCATCCATCAAGAAAAATATGCGAATGATCTTGTCAAAAGGTTTGGATTGGAAAAATGCAAAAAGATCGACATACCAATGTCATGTTCTCGAGAAGATAGACAAGGATGAAGAAGGGAAGAAAGTAGATCAAAAGCTATACGGGAGCATGATCGGTTCACTTCTTTATCTTCGCTTCTAGACCCGATATTTTGTTTAGTGTTTGTATCTGTGCTAGGTTTCAATCGGATCCTAGAGAATCACATCTCATTGCCGTGAAACGAATTATCAAATACGTTGCTTCATCTTCAAGCATCGGTCTTTGGTATCCAAAGAGGGGAGACTTTAATCTTCTAGGATACTCGGATGCGAGATCCGGCCGGTTGCGGAGTCGATAGAAAGAGCACTTACGGAACTTGTCAACTACTTGGAAACGAACGGTGTCTTGGTTTTCGAGGAAGCAAAGCACGTAGCTCTTTCAACGACAAGCGAGTATGTAGCTCTTGGAAGCTGCTTTGTTCGCAAATTCTATGGATAAAACAACAGCTACAAGACTTTGGCATTGAAGACTCATGCACGAAATCGAGATGTGACAACACCGGTGCGATAAATCTCACCAAAAATCCAATCCTTCATTCAAGAGCAAAGCATATTGAGATTCGACATCACTTTATTAGAGATCATATTCAAAATGGAGAAATCTCGATTCAATTTGTTGATTCAAAAAGTCAACTAGCGGACATATTCACAAAGCCTTTGGAGAAGAATCGGTTTGACTTTATCCGCTCGAGACTCAACATTTTGAAGCTTGAAGAAGTTAAAGTCTAGAGACTCACCAACTCTAAGACTCGACTCTAAGTCACGAGACTCGGACATTCGTGGCTAAAGGCGTAAGTTGTAAAAGGTACTAATTGTCATATTAACTCGAAAAGGTACGATCTTTTGTTTAATAATTTTGGCAGTTATTGATTTTGAAAAGTAGTGATCGTTCACTTTCCTTGCAGCGATTGAACTTCCTTTTTCAAAAAATATATATATATATATATATATATATATATATATATATATATATATATATATATAAACAGTTTTTCTCTTTCCCCAATTTTCAAAACCCTAAAAAGCACTCTCCTCTCGATATCTTTGTTTCTACTCTTTGTTCATCGTCGAGAAAGTGGTCATTTTTCTTGGGAAAGCAAGTGAAGGAATCCTCCAATAGACAAAGAAAGATGTCGTCTTCGAGGAAATCATCTAGAATCGCAAACAGGGGACCACAAAGAATGAAGAAGGGACCGACTCATTTCGATCTTACTGAGGAAGAAGACTTAACAAGTCAGCGACAAAGTCCGATTCGCTCTCCTCCACGTCATTCAGCATCTCCTACCCCACAAGGTGCAAGTCACAATCGGAAGAAGAGATAATCGAGGATGCCGACCCGGTAAGAGTTCAAAAGCCCTCCTTTTTGTATAATCTTTATCGTGCATTGAAAAGCACGGGTACTCCATTGAACTATATAGATGACTTCCTTAAGGACAAAAATTATGGGAATGAGTATCGTTTTTCTGAAGAAAATGGAGGAATTGGGAATTGCCCCGAAAGGAAAAGCGAGAGGAAGCTCTTGCGAACATTCCAAGAGATCCTCGTATGCCGAGGACAAAATCTGATTGACGGGAACGATGATGACAAAATGTTCCTTGAATTTAAACCTAAAATGGGTGTGGCAGCAAAGGTGAAAGGAAATCGGATGGATTTGTTTAAATCCAAGGATCAGGAAAAAGTGTATTTCAGTCTGATGAAAAGAGGGGTAATCAACCCTAGAAGTGTCGATTTTGACTCTATCAACTTGAACCTAAGAGAGAAGTTAAATTTGCTTCAACTTGAGACTTTCTGCTCTGACTCTACAGACGGGTATGATCATCTGACCGCTTATTTCTATTCAAATCTTAGCTTTTTGGATGCGAATAGAATTTCATTCGGTGTTCGAGACAAAGTCTATGTGGTAGATGTGAATATGTTGGCGGACATAGTTGGAGTTGAACGGGGACGCTATCTCCCAATCAAAGTCTCACCGCTCGAACTACTCGGATCTTGTCAAAGATAGGGATGTAGATAAGAAAATTATCTATTCCGGGATGAATGCCATCAACATTGTGCTTCACAAGATTGTGATCAATTGTCTCGGACCTAAGTCTACTTCAAAGACTTCGTGTCTCTTTCGAAGCAAAATTGATGTATGCGATCAACTCGGGACGGAAGTTCTCTCTCCCGCACACTATTCTCTTCCATATGTACAGAACAGTGTCAAAAGACAAAGGACAATTGCCTTATCCTAGTCTGGTGACCAAGATCTTCAGACATCTGAATATTGAACTGCCACATTCTTTTTGTGTTCGAACGTGTGATAAGATGGTGGTAGGGTTGAAAATGTTAATGAAGATGCGTCGCAAGAACTCTCCAAGGCAATGGAGAAATTCAAAGTGAAATCTCCAAATCCGATGCCGCTTCAAAAAGGAAAGGAAAGAAGGCCATTGGTGCTTCATCGAAAAAGAGGAAAAGAACTCTTATCACGGAGGATGAGGATGAGGATGAAGATGATGAAGATCCCACTATTCCAGCACCGACAAGAACAAGACGTTCGTATCTTATCCAACAGAACTTCAGCGGAGCGAGAGAAGAAGAAGAACGCGAGAGAGAAGGAGAAAGAAGTTGAGGAAGAAGGAGAAGAAGTAAAAGAACAGTCTGCTGAAAAATCTGGAGAGAAGGGAAATCAAGAGATTGATCATCACTCTTCCCCTTTCGATGTCCTAGAGACGGGGGAGTTAGCGAGCAAGAGAGGTCTCCACCTCATGCTACCGAAGATCCAAGACAATCTCCGAAGACCCGAAGAAGTTCAGATCTCTCAATTGCACGAAGAAGGTGATACGTCGATACCAAATCTGCCGGACCGAACAGAAGCGCCATCGTACGCATTCTCACCATCCGAGAAAGTCAATGCCGTACACGAGACGGATGATTCTGCAGATCTTCGTAGTATCATGAATATTCTTACGGAAATGCGTAACCGATATATATTCGGATGTGAAATCCAAGCTTTGAAGCATCTTGGACAAGCATCTTCGGTCTCTGGAAGATAAATACAAAGACCTCGCTCGCAACTTCAAGCCAATGCCAAGAGAGAAGAGGTAGCTCATCTGCGAGAAGATCGAAGAAGCTCGAAGGAGTAGTCGGAGTCCATTGGGGATTTCCGGATCGTGCGCATTCCCAAGCGAGACATGACTCCTTTCTCACCCTCTTTTAATGATGACAAAAAGGGGAGAACCAAATTTGAACAAACTTTATTCTCGACTTTTATATTTATGTTTGAGTATGACTTGAGAACTTGAACTTGAGTGTTAGACTGAATTGGCTGTGGATTTTGATGCTTGACTGGTTGCATTTATATCAAGTATTGTTACATGGTATTACTCATGAAAGACTAACCAATTTGCTGTGGATGCGAGTCTGGTTGTTTATTAATCTTTATGAGTTAGCCATATTGCTTGAGAAATATTTTTGCAGGTCAAAGTTGTTCAAATCTTCAAGAAAGTTTTGTCACCATCAAAAAGGGGAGATTGTTGGAGAAATCTTTCGAGAATATTTTGAAGCGACAAAACATTTCTATCGATCTAAGTCTACGGATATCGATAGTTAAAGTCTCAAGACTTTATAGTCTCAAGACTTTGTTATCTCAAGACTCAAGACTCAAGACTCAAGACTCAAGACTCAAAATTATTCTCACCGACGGTCTTTCTAAACCGGTGTTGAAGAAAATCCAAAGCCGAGGTTTATGGTTGAGGATTTGATCCTATCCTCTGGAATAGATTCTTTGGTTGGATAATCATTTCGGATTCTTTAATTCTTATCTAAGATCGATTGAAGATCCGATGGTCGACGAAATAAATCTTGGATTATTCTATTCTTGGAAACCGAGATCGATTGTATGGGCGAACGGGATTGATGGGCTATCATCGATTCCTTATATAGCTCGGATGATCTTCTTGATTGATTCCGTCAACGGGTAAATTGGAGGAATTCCTTTGGTAAGTGCCAACGGCTATGATGGCATGAAGGAGTATAAAAGGAAGACGTTCTAGTTGTTTTAAGTGTGTGATCGATAGAAAAATTCCAGAGTCGAAGATCCTTGATTGTTAGTTGAGACGAGCGAAATTGTATGCGAGAGTGTTTATACTTGGTGACGCCTTGAGTGAGTGTGGTAGATCATCTACACCTAGAAATCAAGGAAGATCAACACTTGTAACAACTCTTTGATTATAGTGGAATCCAGCCAATCGGCTGTCGGTGCGAAAGAGTGGACGTAGGCTTGAATCAAGCCGAACCACTATAAACCGAGTGTTCAATTCTCTCTTTCCCTTACTCAGTCTTGCGATTGAATTTTTAACTGTTGCAAATTCTCTAATTGTTTAAATATCGTGCAAGCTTCGAGAAATTGTTTGTATACCTATTCACCCCCCCTCTAGGTACTCGTACTAGCTATCTCACACTTGTGATAAGCGTCCCACCGAAAGCAACGGACATGAACTCGAGCGTAGCAAATAATATGGTAACCGCTGCCTTTGCAAGAATCTGGACATTATCTCCGACCATTATGCACAAAAGAACGGGGTTTGACGGAGTGCGAAACGTACACCCAACCACGAGCTTCCACCTAAATAATTACTCGTTCATCTGAGCCTGTGCCTCCTTGTCAAGCTCCGCGTATCGCGTCAAGTCACAACAGACAGTCTTCAAAAAGATCACGAGGATGATACCGTCAAGAAAGGTGATCGCCATCAGAGAATTGAGGATGGAGAACCAGTGGACTTTGGATCCTTCCATCTTCAAATAAGCATCCCAACGAGGTGGCCTCTTGATATCGATCTCCTCACAGGCGACCTCATAAGTGAACACTGAATAAGATGGATCACATTTAATCGGAGAAGAGTACTTCCCGTACATCTTCAAGTTCTTTACTGAATCAACATCATGCATGATACTATGAGGCACAACCTCAAAACCTATTCGACCTTCAGGTATAATTTGCAACTTCTCTGACCTTGAGCTTGAATCACAACTTGAAGGACTCGAACCCATGCCAGCGGATCGGTATCTGAAGATGCACTTCTGACCACTAAGATTGGACATCTTCGTTGAGACAAAACCTCCTCAAACTAGAATAAACACCAGAAGCCATCCGTTGTGGAAAAAAGCTACTGACTAAACCAACGTCGTGTGAAGCCCTCTTGGCAGCAAAGAAATGGCCATGAAAGCCAATACCAAGCATCTCTCGCAAAACCAAGCCCACAGCAACGTTCTCGTACTTCTACTTATTGAGTTTATCCACAAAGCAACGCCTGAGAATGCCCAATGCCGAAATGGGCATGGCATAATCAACCCTATCGCTAGGCATACACTCGACAGATTGAATCTCACTAGAATCCAACGTAGCACCTACGCCACAACTGCACTCGGCTGAACCTCCCTAATCGAGCACTCGGCGTTCTGGGCAGACTGCTCGTAAATCACGGACTGCAACTTGAGTTCCCTCACAGCATAAACGAATTGCTTCGTTTGGGAACTGGAAGTTACCGGACCAATTCATTTGATACTTTCAAGTCATCGAATTTCAGCCTAGAGAAGGGCCATAAAGATTGCAAACTCCAAGGAAAGAAAGCCCCATCAGGGCCACATTAAATCCCTTCTACTTCTATCGCATTGCATCAAATCACATGAGCAAAATTGTTGCTATCAAACTGGTCTAGTTTCACCATGTCTGGAGCATTGACTTTGATCGACTCCAACTCCATTGTTGCACAGATTAATCCTTAAAATTGGTAGAAAATATGACTTCGAATTGGATAAGACAATTAAATTAGACTTTGAGGTGTAATATCACTTTCTTTAAGAATTTATTTGCTCCACAACATTTTTAATGGTCACCGGCAAATTTCTTCCAAGATGTAACAACGTCTCAAATGAGAACACTAGGTAGTAATTATAGTAATTCTCTAGGATCTCTCTAGGAAATAATTGGAAAAGATGGTTGTATTTTCTTTCGAAAGAAAACAAAAATAGAAGAAGATTTTGATTTAATAGACACGTTCGTTAATTTATAGCCAAAACAAGAAGTTATATCTTAATAGACACAACTTTTTAAAAACTAAGTTGTGTTTGAACACAAGTATGAACTCTTAGGTAACTGTTGCAAGAATTAAAAAAAAATCGGAATTAAAAAAATAAAAAATAAAACAACCGTAATTTCTTCGTGAATGAGCACTATTTCAACGAGACTTTATGGTTAATTTTTTTTAAAAAGTAAATTCAAATTTTAATAAATAAAAATAATGATCATTCATTAATGCTAAGTTGGGTCCACATGTACATTCATATCTTTTCGATGTAGGATAAGGCACCTCTTTGTAAAACAAACTAGCAATAGTAACATGTTCCTATTGTAAACCACTAGGGATACTCTTGCTAGCTTCTCAATCAAAGCCAGCAAGTCCGCCCTTTTCTTTGCAGGTCTCTCGAGCACTCAGAGACATTCTTCGAATCTTTAACATACAGGTGTACGATACGGAAAAGACGCAAGAAGGAACAAGTTCTTGGGACTCCTACACTTGCTTGTGGTCGTCTGCCGCTAATCGTTCCATTGGATTTCTGTTCTTACTAGTCCTCAAAGGCTTGTCCGCTGCCAGCATAGCCAAGAACATCGAAAACTGTAGGTCCGCCATCGTCCAGACCGCCACCTGTTATCCGTGATCACAAGCCAATTTCGTGGAAGTTAAAATTTGGATACATGATCCACAAAATTAGGTAAAATCTTATCCAAATATGATTTGAATTTATTGCCTAATCCGCAACCGTATATACTCTTTAATTCTATCTATAAGGCTTTAGATGAAATTATCGATTATGCTTTCGGATTACACCCATTATCTCAAGTTTTGGTATCCTTGATATTTTGATCTTTAAGGTCAAATATCAATTTCTTGATTTTATTCATGGAATTATGGATGATTAGATATTGATCTGTATTTGAATTGATTGGATGATACCTTTGTGGATTAACTGGTATGAATATTTTGATTGCTTTCTTAGTCTTCAAAAGAAACAAAAAGATTGCATTGCATATCATGTAGATTAATTAGGTTATATTGCATGTTTAAGTAGATTCTGTAAAATTCAAGATAAGGATTCTAATTCAAATTAGGAATTTTTGCATTGTTTAATACGTAAATTGAGCTAGATATTATCTTTGTTCCAGGTGGTTAGTTTCCCTTATTTTTAATAATGAATTTCAATAAAAATTCCAAAATTGTCACGTGCGTGTCATATGTATTAATTGCATGTTATCCATGTACGTGACATGTCGTATAGTTCAGGTTGAAATTAATGCATGTCATAAACGTGTGTCATCTAGTAATTGCCGAACAGTTTCGTTTAGTTAAATTGCATGTCATGTAGAGTAGTTGCATATTAATTATTGTCCATCATTATAATTAGGCTAGATAGTAAAATTGCGTGACATATAACTTAGTTTTCATTTAAACAAGAGAAAATCCAAAAAGAGATCTAAGTAGAATTGTGTGATAACTAGAAACCATATTTAGGTTGGATATATGTTTCTAATTAATATTTGTCGTATATACTTACATTGCTTTGGGGTAAGTGTTTTTTCCCTATGCTTGCGATTTACTTATAGCTTGGCCTTATTGAGTGTTCAATAATGGTTATGCACCTACATGATCACCTTGTTAGCTAGAGAGATGTTAAATCAATTCAAGTTGCCTTCTAAATATTTCAAAAAATAAAAGAGAAAAGGTATTGAAAGGATGTTAGAGTAATCTAACAAAGGAAAGGTTTTGAAAAAAAAAAAAAGAAATAAAATAACAAGTCATCAACGGAAATGGAAAGAGAGGGATTCGAACCCTCGGTACGAAAAACTCGTACAACGGATTAGCAATCCGACGCTTTAGTCCACTCAGCCGCCTGAATTCATTTAATCTTCAGTTTGTAGAAGAAAGGTATATTTCTTGATACTTTACTTGGCTATCATTCACGCCCCGATCCTCGGGCACACGCCTATCCCTCACCTTGGTTGATTAAAAATATGCGATATCCCAAAATGTATCACCGACCCTTTCATTTTCATATGCACATGTGGAAGCAATTAAAAATCCCTAGACAATAAAACATTAGGATAGAACAGTAGGACTAAATTTCAAACTCTTAAAAACCTTCACTCTTATATACAAGGTGATCTATTAAATTTAATTCACATTAAGCCAGTTTAAAAACAAGGTCTACAAGCAGAAGTGGGGTTCTACAAGCTATGGGTCCCGTCCTCCTCTTCATCATCCTCCACACTCCAACTGGAGCCTTCAGCAGACTGCACTGAACTTTCGAGATCTTCAAAATCCAAGTCTACTGCATCTAGGGACTTGAAATGGTTATTTAATAACCAATGAAACAACGTCTTAGCAAGTTCTACCACCTAAAACTCGTTTAGTAAACTAATACACCTTAGGGCTGCCTATGCACAACACGAGTCAGAGGATTTACCTTGGCCTTAGAGTCTGCCCTGCATATTAGCACAAATCAAATAGGCACCTAAGCAATCATATCAAAGATCGATATCTCGATCAATCGACTTAGTCGATTACAAGTAAACAAGACCACTAATCAGTCATTTCCATTCAATCAATTAATTCATAACATCATATCAAAGCAATGATCAATCGACCTAATCGATTACATATCCATCAGACCATACATTTCCCACAATGTATATCTAGTTGTCAAGCACACATGCATTCTCTTAGGCACTAGTTCACCAAAGTGATGCATCAAATCACCGAGCCCACGTGTCTCTTCCAAGATGCCACACTTAAGTCCTTGGGCCCACGTGCATTCTCTTAGGCACTCGCTCGCCAAAGTGATGCATCAATTCATCGAGCTCACGTGCCCTTTTTACGATGCCCAGGCCCACGTGCCTTCTCTTAGGTACTAGTTTACCAAAGTGACGCATCAAATCACTGAGCCCACGTGCCATTTTAGATGCCATACTTAATCGTTGGACCCACATGCATTCTCTTAGGCACCAAGTCTGCCAAAGTGATGCATCAAATCACCGGTACGCGCGATGTGTCTTTTAGATCCATACCAAAACATTGGGCCCACGTGCATTCTCTTAGGCACTAGTTCGCCAAAATAATGTATCATATCACTGAGCCCACATGCCCTTTTTAGATGCCAATACTTAATTACCGAGTCAACGCACCATTCTCCAGGTGATTTACTTTCTACCATGATTCCACTATGAAACAACTCCTTTCTCTATAGATCACCAGTCTACTATCGATTCTGACCATCGATATCCAATCATTTCCCAATCAAATAATCAAAAACAACCATTTAGGAATATATCCTAAAATTCCACATTTAATTCAATTCAGCACGATTCAAAGGTCAAATAAATAAACGGACTACACCACGACAATTAGCACGAAATTGTGGTCACCGGCCATCCCGGTTGAATTTTCGGAAATATAAATAATTAAATAAATAATTTCGAAAATTAAATAAATAAATATTAAAACCCGTGATACCTAATTGGAACTCGAAACGGGTCGGGAAAACCCCGATATGCATTCAATAAATATTAGAAGCTCTCTACTTGCTAATGACTAAGTCCAACCACCTAACATGTATCATTAAGTCACTAATTTAATTGTTCGAAACTAATCTAATCACCTAATTGCGCTTAATTAAATCTAATCAACCCTTAGGTATAATTAGCAAACTAAGAAAGCATTAGTGAGTAAAACTTACAAGCAAAACGAAGATCAAACAGCTGCGATAAGCGTCTGCAACAATGGTCGAAATCAAATTTTAAGCGCGTCGTGGATCTTCGAGTTGGTAAAAAGCCTTGCAAGCCCACAGAGAACTATTGGGCTTGGATTGCTGAAGTCTCGAGCCGAATTGCTGAATTAACGGGCTGAACTTCAAAGCCAAAGGTGGGCTTGAAACTTGATGGAGATGCTGGGCCAAACTTATTGGATCCTTGGGCTTCGCTGGAAATGGGCTGAGCTGAAAACAATTGCGAACTGGGCTGAGTTGCTGAAGATGGGCTTGACAAATTCGTGTGGGCTGAAGAAAAAAAAAACTTTCGTGGACTGCTGCAGCTGAAGCCTCGGCTGGGCTTGACTTCAATTGGGTCGTGCAAGAAGCAGCGAGGGCTGCCGACTGAAGAGCTGTTGGACTAGGTTTTGCTGGGCCGAAGATCTGAAGATGCTGGGCTGAAGAGGCTGAACTTTAGGCTGTCTCACATGGGCTAGATGGACGCTGGCGCACGGAGGAAAATGGTGGGCGACGCACGCGGCTTCGTTGGTCTTCGGTTGCTTTGTGCGCGGCAACAAGGAAGGCCGCTCGGTGGAGATTCGTGCGTTGCTGCTGCAGACTACGCGGACGAAGAAGCAGCTTGCTGTCTTCGTTGGGGAAAAATGACCGAGCGTGCGATGGGAGGAGAGAGATCACGGGGCTGTGGTATTCGGTGGAGCTGCAGTTAACCAAAGACGTGGCAGCAAGCGGTTGGACAGAAGACGTGTGGATGGGGCAGGCGTCGCGGACGAAACGAAGATGCTGAAGCTGAGCGTTGAAGACCTGCTGGGATTGAAGAAACCGAAGGGAACAAACGTGAGTGGAGCAGGGGCAAGCTAGCAGGAGGAGTCAACTGTTAGGCTTTCGGTGGCTTGCTGTTGACCGTGAAAGAGCAGGCTGTGAACACATAGAGAAGCAGACGTCGCTGGCAAGGGTCTTCGGTCAGCAAGGCTTCATGAAATTTTGAAGCCGCGTGGAGCTTCGGTCTTCGTGGGCCAAGAAGACTGAGATGCTGGCTCAAGTGGGGTTTCGGTGAGTGGAGAGAGATGAGGAGAGCAGCGAAGGAAACTAAGGAAATGAAATTGAAGCAGAACTTGGTGGAGTCGGCCGTGAAGATGAGGCGCACGAAGAGATGAGAGACCGGCAAGCAATGGTGCTCAAGTGGTCTTGCAAAAAGGGGCCCCAAAGTCAATCAAGCTTATCCCTAAATTGAATGCTTGGACTCCCCTTTAACCTCCAACCTTATCACTTATGTCTCCAATACTTTCTTGCACCAATATTCACCAAATTATCCAAACCGAAGCCCCAAATTTCTGTCCCTTTTCCAATTTCGAAATTCTCCCAAATAAATTATTACTCAATTTCCCAAATTGAGGTCCGATTTCGACCCCAAAAAATCTCGAACAATTTTCTATAAATTCCTGACACTCACAGGCTCAGTCTAGAAGTCCAAATTTTCTTTAATTTGGCCTGTACGAATTTTCACTAATTTTTCCTCAACGTCCGAACAATTTTCCGCAAAAATCTTGGAATCTATGAAAATTTATTGGAGGATGAGTTGACGTTCCTAAAGTAAAATTGTGATATGACAGGACTTTCAATTTCTGAAATCGGACTCGAATTCACGGTTAATTTCCATTCGACTTGTTTTTAGCGTGACCTAAGCTACTGGGTAACTTTCAAGCATTTTTAGTGCAAATGACCCGTGGTTGATTTTCTTCGAGCCATAATGAACCCACTCGACTCATTGGTGACTCTCGGTTGTCACGAAAATCTCGAGGCTTCAAATACGAACATAGGGTACTAAAACAATAAGAGAATTAGTCTAGTGCCGGTCGACGAGAATTTTCCAATTTTGTGGTGTCACCCACGATTGGCCACACATCTCTATTGAACCAGCCTATTTCTGATTTCAAATCGATTTTATCTTGTCTTATAATGGCCTCTAAAGATAAACCTTGATGGTAGTTCGGTCTGATCGAATTCTCAAGTCTATTTGCCTTAAAATCCTTATTGGTTTCCCCATATAGTCTAGTTATCCCGAGAGTAATCAGCTCTGAGAACAGCCCTATAGGCGCGTCAATGAAATGCCCGATTTATGCAGTAGAAAATAGAATTGAAAATCTGGGATGTTACAGTATCTAATTGACCTACTACAAACTGATTAGTGGCAACTCCTAAATAAAAATCATTTACACGTTCTAATCGACCTAGTGATGGTTCCTAGATAAAACTCATTTGCATGCTAAAAAAACTTGAACCTATATTGTGAATTGGAATGAGATTGGGAGAGCTCAAGTTAAGTTTAGGCTTAATAATCCATTAGCCAAGTGGTGCATCGCGAAGGCAAGATCGCGACAAGAGGACTTCACATTTGAGAGAAAATAACAAAGAAAGACTTTTAGATAATAATAAAGTATATTTTTATTCATTTTTCGGAACCTTGCATTTTTGCACTCTTCTAATAATATTTAACTGAGTTTTTCTTTTTTATACAAAGAACGAGTTGGTGTTCTGAGTTGATTCGCCTTCTCGGTGATTTTAAAGGCACACTCATTTACATTGGGGTGATGCATTTAAAATTGTACTCAAATTAAATAAAAAAAAAAGAAGCAAACTCATTTTTCATTTAAGCAAACGTTTATGAAACAAATTTTTAAAAACAAATGAAAGAGATATTGAGGAAAATGAACAACCAAAATATATCTTAAATTATTTATATAAAAATATTAAAAATAAGTTGTTGACAATGATGAAAACATTTTTTAGACTAATTATTTCAATTGATATAAGCTATTGATTTTTTTAAGCAGTTGAATGGAGCCTGAAAGTCAGAAATGTTGTTGGCTCTGCCAAAAATGTTCCAAGGTTGAGCAAATGCCGTCGGTTTTGTTTCTCACCGGAAGAGAAGCAGGGAGGAAGCATATAAGTAAAATATCCAATTAATCAATGTTGTGGCATTATTAATTTGGTAGAAAATGGCATGCGATGCTAATGTGGAGCCAAATGAGCAACAAATTAACAAAAACCAAACTAAAAATAAAGAAAGAAAGAAACCCTAATTTGATAGGATTAGTTTGCAGGTAAGCAGTTGTTAAGAAAGTTAATTGCAAGAATTAAATTTAGAAGACGAAATTACACAAATTGAGAAAGATAAAGAACTTGATGGCATTTGAGAATAAGTGAATTTCGATACTTATCTATAAAGAAATATTTTTAGATAATAATAAAATGTATTTTAACTGAATTTTTTTTTTTTTGGAACCTTGCATATTTGCACTTTTCTAGTCATATTTAACTGAATATTTTATATATATGTGAGGTCAAAGGTGCACTCATTTACATTGGCTTGAAGCAATTAAAAAATGTACTCAAAATAAAAAGGGCAAACTTATTTTTCATATAAGCGAATGTTCATGAAACAACTTTTTAAATTAAGTGAAAGAAAAATTAAGGAAAATGAACGAATGAAAAATATTTTTAACACGTTTAACTTCGTGTACGGAACACGGCTCTAATGGAGAAGTCTCTGTTTGTTATTTTAATATCCCAGGATGTCAACTTTGGTCCTTAGCTATTTTACTAAATAAGAATACATGCACCGTGTGGATCAATCCCGGTCAAGCGGGATTGGTCCTTGCACCGTGTGGATCGAGCGTGGATCGATCAATGCACCGTGCGGATCGAGCATCGATCGATCCATGCACCGTGCGGATCGATGCCGATTGAGCGAGATCAGTCCCTGCACCGTGCTATTGCACAAGATGAGCATACAAAGCTAGGTGTGGTGCTAATAACTCAAACTCAAATTAACTGATGATCTTTTCCACAAACTATTACCAAGAGATTTGGTGCAGCTATTTGTGTGAGGATGCAATTCAGGCAGCCTAGTTTCATATGTAGCATATAGATCAAGTTATCCACCAAAGGTGGTGTAACATCATCGATTTCGACCCTTATTTTGATCCCAACTAGGAGGCTAAGCTAGGTCAATCTTTTTGAAGAACAAGAGTCAAATGCATTAAATGGAGGTAATGAATATGGAGGCTTGGGTGTTCTAAGTAATTAATGAAAGGAGATGACTCATAAGCTTAGGTGTACAATCATCATGACAAGCCATTAATAAATGAGGTAAATCACATGTTCATGTGTCCCTATTAGATTAGTATCATCATTTCCTCTACTTTGAGACTTGGAAGACAAGTTATTTCCAACTTTAAATGCTTAATGAATCATCGGCCAAGTAATTAATGAAGGATGCTCTTGGAAGACCATTAGGGGCGTCACCTCTCCTCTATAGACTTGCTATATTGAGTTTCATAGGTTTTGACTTCCTAGTTTTTTGAAACTATTGGACCTTTCTTGCTTTCCAATTTTATAGAGCCCTTTAAGCTTCGAATTTGGAGAAACTTCTTTCATGAAAGTTGTTTGAAACATCTTTATCTATAACATAATTAAATTTCATATTTTTCAAAGGTGAAATGATTGAGATGAAGGCCCAATTAATTACTATATATAACGTGTCCAGTATACTGAAAACAATAACTAAGTTACTTTCTTGAATTTTTATAAAATCTTCCATTTCGAATTTGGATATGCTTCCTTTATAAAAGTTTTAAATGACATCCATATCTATGACATATTAACATTTCAAAGAGTTTTATGAAAATTTGGATTTTGAAATGAGTCTCTCTCTCTCTCTCTCTCTCTCTGACTGTTGAATCTGCTCGACGGATGAACTTTTGGGTTATGTTCAATGATTTTCTGCTCTTTCCACATAATGAATTTGGCTTAGATTCCTCATGACAATGTTTTTAAAGGTTTTCTCTATAACATATTAAAATTTTATAATTTTTGGAGTTCATTTGATAAGGCAATGATACTAATTTCGAAAGTTGCTCAAAACTATTTTTGCCTTAGAATGGGAGAACCACACGCCCAACTTGGAGGGGAAGGGGGCTATATGCCTAACTTGAGGAGCAAGCTAATCAAGAGACTTCCTAGCTTGAAGATAAGAACGCATTAAATACTTTTGGACCTTAGTGTGTTAAAGAGAGGAAACTTGGAAAGCAAGTTGGCTAATGTAAACACATCTACGCCTAAAGATTGCATGAAATTTTGGCAGTTAATGAGAGAGGTGAGTCACCTACTTAGATGTCCCCTAGAATCTTAGGTGATTCTTAGGTTATGATGGCCCTAGATTGTAGCCTTGGTGAACAAGGTAAGGACCAACTAATTAGAATAAAACAATGAGTATTAAGGGGGCTTATGTATCCCTTAGACACCATAAGCAAAAATGAGACTAAATTAAGCCTTGAGTGCTAGTAAAAAGGTAGACCAATCACAAGCCAATACCAAAGGACCTAGGCACCAACTCGGGAAGATAGGTAGGCCAACTCGACATTTAGGCGTAATCATGAATTTGTATAAATATCTAAGAGGAAGAGGCCTATAAATAGGATAAGACATCCTCACATTTTAAGGCTTGGTCTTTTTCTCCTTTCCTCTCCCTTCCTCCCCTCTCTTTCACACCATTCTCTTCCAAGCCGCCCTAAATGCCGACTGACCACCAACAGAGCGTCTTGGAATTAGGTTTAAAAAGTAGTAAGTAGATTTTCCTAATTCTTCGATAGGGCAATGTGCTACACTTATCGATTTTAGGATCATGTAATCATTTGCTTGTGTTGACTTTGTATTGTTATGCTTGTTGTGTCTTTATTTCTTGTTATTGCATTAAGTAAGTTCATGATCCCACATGAGTGTTGAGCACACACGGATGTTGAGGAAAGGTCTCGGTGACTATGGACAATGCTAAAGCTTGAGTGAATGGTTCCAAGTCAAGGTTACGAGCCTGAATCTCATTTGGCATGAGTTTGATTTAATAAAATACAAGAGTCGTTCATTAGTTCACCTTGCATGGCACGCCTTTGGGCCTTTCATTTGGCTAAAAGTTTAAACATAAAATGAATCAGTTGATGCTTGAGATGCATGGACACACAATGGACTTATATGCCAATGTTGGGGGATGCCGGGTCATTGCTTGGGGTAAAGCCTCGGATGTCGTTCTAATATTGAGATCGTGGATGATGCCAGCCTAGGTGAGGCCGATGCCTGGAGGTCGCCTTGGATGCCATCCTTATAATGAGATCAGGATGATGCCGGTTGCGAAGGGGGGACCGATGCCTGGTTGTTATCGGAAGAGTCGATTAATTTCGACTAATATGATACTGAAAAAGAAAAATGAAAGTTCACGTGTCATCCATGACTGATACATGTGTGATATTTGCAAAAGCTGGATCTGTTTTGATATGTATTGTTAAATCCTTACATCAATTTGAGCATATGTTTGAATTAGGTCACTTAGTGCTTGAACAAGTTTCATGAGATGCATGTATCCCTTTTTGTGACCGAAATGATCATTAGCCATGGACTTTTGGAAAGTTTGTTTATATGTACTAACTCCTTATCTTTGATTATTGAAAGTACATAGTCAGTTAAGAGCCTTTCATATGAATAAGCAAGGCAAGGCATGAACCTTAGTATTGATTTGCCATCGACAAGTGGGTGGTGATATTGTATCTGACGGTCAACGGCGAGACATCCTCCTATAGGAGAATTAGGAATTTCTACTTATGATTCATCGACTCACTCTTGTTGTTCTCACGTGATGAGTGAACCTGGGTCCAAGAAGGGAATGAACTTAGCATGGAGGCCGCTTTTGGAAGCAGCTCGATAGAGGAGCTAGGCTATCCCAACCCTTTTGATTGACTATAAATGGAAACGAAAATAAGTAGCCCAGGACTAGGATGAGCATGTAATCAAAATAGCTTTTGATATGTGAATATGCATATGAATATGTTACTTTTATTTGTTTGGCTTGCATATGTCTTGCCTAGCTTCCATGTTTATTTGTACTGGGATTATTTATGATTGCTTTCGTATGTGCTTAACTAAAGATAAAAGACTTTTAGGACATTTGACGTTGCTTGGGTCATCGATGCTAACTCGCCAAGTCAATCTCGCGTACCAAGGACGGAACGGGGGTGTGACAGGTGGTGAGCTAGGTTTGTTTGTTCGAAGGGACTATCTCTTCCTTTTGTAAGACGAAAGAAATTTTGTCAATGTGCCAAATTCCAATCAATTTTGGTCGAAATGGTGAAATTGATAGACTGTCCAAAAAGATTTGTTATTAAGTTGGCAAAATTGAGATTTTAATAGCTGAATAAGCTGCCATAGAACAGGTTAGGACTTTTTAGACAATTGTCCGATCATCCATTTGGTTCATCTTACAGCATGTCCGAATCTCCAATAAAACCCTTCCAAATGAATGATTTCTTTCTAGTGTTGCAGCTATAAATTGAGACATACTAAATTTCTAGTTATTAAGGTCAATGTTTCCCCAACTTTGTTATGAATCTAGTTTAATTGCATTGTGTGAGTACTAACATAATGTTCCACGGCTTAAATTTTGGTAATAACTAAATCTTTGTAGATTTTATTTGTCTATTGAGACTACTAGAATTGTTTCTTGAACTTTGTTGATACATGGGAGCAAAGTGAAATGAGAGTGCCACACAAATTATGATTCACCAAAAGGAATCACAACAGTCAAAAGCATCGAACTTTTGTGGCATTGAAATTGATGAAAATGCATACAAGTCAATGAATAGTATCGAAATGGTTCCATTTTTTTTTAATGGCATTTATATAGTACATACTGTAGGCCGTCGGAACAGCTTCTCAGGATTGACATAACTAGAAACTTGAACATCCTTAAGGAGAATACAAAGATGTGTGTGCCTTATTTAGAATTTATCGTTCTTTATGCAGAATGACGACGATCCAACGCTCAAACAACGAGCCGACGCTCAGGTTCTTTTCCTCTATGACCCTCGGCTCCTGGCTCGATGAGACTGCTACTCACAGTTTACTTTATGTGAGGTGAGAGAGTTTTTGGAAGAATGTGAGCTAGAGGAGAGACCTTAACGTTATTTATAGAGTTTTGGACGGGCCTTCTCATCACGGGCCGGGCCCAACTCGGCCCACACAATGCCAGGCCCATATTCGACTATTAAAAAAATATTATGCCTTACCTTATTAGACCAACTCCGTAAAACGGTAATTACAATCTAAATTAATGTAGCCCACATAAAGAAAACTCTTACATTCTCCCACTTGAGCTATATTAATTGAGATTGTACTTTATGTGCGCACCTTTATGTTGGTCTAGTGGCAATTCTTAATAGTTAATCCTATCCCATAAAGTCTCCAACACCGAATCACGGCGGTAATTGCATGTATTTATACAGAGCCTTCCATAGTCACGAATGCTTTCAACTTTATTGATATGTATTTAATATGGTTGTGTGGCAACTGGATAATACCTCATAAAGAGCAATACCTTATGTGTTATCTCCCTTATCGGTCACAATTCTCTTACCTTTGAGATAGCTAGTATAAACACCTAGAGGGGGGGTGAATAGGTGCACAAACAATTTATCGAAATACTGAAGCAATTCTTAGCAAACGATAGAAAGGAAATTCTCTCTTGATTAACAAAATGAAATACGATCGAGGTAGAGAAAGTAAGGAAGAGAAAATTGAACACAGGATTTATAGTGGTTCAGCTTATTTCAAGCCTACGTCCACTCTTTCACCGACAGCCCACCGGCTGGATTTCACTATGATCAAAAGAGAAGTTACAGCACAGCTTTGCCTTGATTCCACAGTGTAGATGTTCTACCACACCTCCTCAAGGTTTCTCACAAATATAGACTCTCTTTTGTATACACGTATTTGCTCAAAGGAATTGTCTAAACAAAAAGGAGCTTCAGACTTTGGAATTCTTCTATCGCACACACCTCGAACAACTAAGACCGTCTTCCTTATATACTCCTTTATGCCATCATACCCGTTGGCACTTACCAAAGGAATTCCTCCAATCTACCCATTGGACGGAATCAATTAGGAAGATTGTTCGAGCTATTAAAGGAACGTGTTGATAGCCCATCAATCTGTTCGCCCATACAATCAGGATCTCGGTTTCCATAAGTAGAACCTTCCAATAATATTTAGACAATTATCGAATCTTCAATCATTGAAGCAATCTTGATCAATCAAAGGATTCTGTTACGTCTTCTCCAGCCACGAGATCTTCTCCAGATGATAAGGTTAAATCCTGAACAAACCATCCAGTTCTGGATAACCTTTCTTCAACGGATTAGAGACTGTCAATGAGGATAGACTTTGAGTCTTGAGTCTGGCTGCCGGAGGTCTTCAGACTTTAAATAACAGAGTCTGCAAACCTTCAGACTAGACTGATAGAAACGTTTTGTCAACTTCAAAATTCTTCAAGAGGATTTCTCCAACAACCTTAAGTGTCACAGAAAATCGGATGTGCCACTAGAGAATAGCCTTATGGTTCTAATGAACCCATATATGTCTTATCTTTATGGTTAGCTTTTCTTTATGTGTAATCAAGACATATGTTCAAGGTTGATAACCAGATATCCCAGCCGTCACTTAAGGCTTACACAATACCTTGAGATTTTCATTACATATAATCAATTCGATATGGTGACTACACATTCATGAACACTTTATTGAATGTGCAACATATATAAGTTTTATTAGAGCAAAATCAAAACAGCTCCCACTAAACAATAGCATCCAATGATGCTCCTTAGCCCTTGTTTATGACACGTTGTTCAAGTATACAAGGGCGAAAATATTTAATTAGTGGATCTACAACCACATCATCCGTGGAAATATGCTCTACTGTAGTGTCACCATTTTGTATCATTTTGTTATGGTTAAGAACTTGACCATCATATATCTAGACCCCTCGAGACCCTTATTGTTGTTGACAAACAACATTGAAGAGTTATTGTCTTGATACAACCGTATGGGTCTATTCATAATATCAAATATAATCAACTACTTAATGAGGTTCCGAAATTAAATATTATGAGTAATAGCTAAAAAAACATGCTATAAACTCTGTTTATATGGTAAAGGACAACATAGATTTATGTTTATCGCTTTGTCATAACACTGCACCTTCTGCTAATACAAAGATATATTATGATATCAACTTCTTGTTATCCTTATAGCTAGTAAAATCTGCATGTATGACACTTGTAAATGCATTAGCATAAAGTGCATCATTTATTTGGATTTTCCCAAAATTTGAACAAGGACAATGCTAGATATTCAATCTATTAGTCTTAACAACAACAACAACTTCTGGCTTATTGAATATTTTCAAAATACAATCAGCATATGCAATCTAAAATAAATCTAACATATGCCAAGAATGATCTTTATAGATCTCAATACCAAGGACAAAAGGTACTTGACCAGGGTCTTTTAAGTCAAAATTCCTCGACAATATCTATTTTATTTTATGCAGTAATCCATTATTGCTATCACAAGTAAATTATCACTTACATGGAATCTGAGAAAACTAAATTTTCTCCCACTGACCTTGTAGTATATACACTAATCTACTTTATTTTCAGGAAGACTGAATGAAGTGATAATACAATAAAACTTCAAGTATCATCTGATCTACAGACTCTCTTAAGGCCATAAATAAGGGTTTTCAGTTTACACGCAAGCTTACCTGAATCATCCGCTGCAAAACTTTTGGGTTATACCACATAGACTTCTTTATCAAGGTATTCATTGAAAACACAATTAGAATAATATATCTAATGTAACTCCATATAAAAATTAGTCAGTAATATCATATTCACTTTGAAATAGTCTTTAGAAAAGACTAAATTTCTTTCTGAGTGAAATTTTTTTATTAGTAATTTGAGTTTAAATTTCTCAATGTTTCCCTTGAAATTTCTCTTAGTCTCATATACCCATTTGCAGTGGATGAGCTTGTGACCCTTAACCAATTCAATAGGTTTCCAAACACTATTACATTTTAAATTGCATCTCATCTTTCATCATATCCAACCACATATTAGATTGAGGACAAGAAATAGCATTTAAATATACAAGTCACTAAATCGATCATATAGCAAAGGTCGCAATCATGTTCTTACAGATAGACTATATAGTACGGCAGTATGACTGAACATATTTCCCTAACAGATCTCTTGAGTGGAGCTACTATAATTTTATCTTGCACTTGAGAGGCTTGAAAAACTTCATCAGGAATTGTATCAATAACAATATCTTGAACCTCACAAGCTTAATATGTGGTGTAAAAGACTCCATAATTATCTGTATAGGGAAAGACAAAGACACAATGGTCCCCACCATACCATTACCTTAATAGTCTAAGAGCAATTATCCTCTGCATTTTTGTCGAACTCTAGAGACTTGCTATATGTGGTTCCATAACTCTTGCACCTCCATTGGGATCTGAAAACTAATATCCCTTCAAATTGATTTAGGTAAGATACCGAGTGGTTTTGGATTCCAACTTATTTAATGTTGGATTATATAACCAAACTTCTGCAGGACGCTCTAAACCTTAAGATGATTCGAGTCAAGTTTACGTCCAATCCACAATTCAAAAGGGAGCCAATGGAACACATTTGGTAGTAACACAGTTCAATGCATATTGGGTTGTTTCGCCTCATAGAAAACCTGATAAATTAGTCCTAGTAATCATACTCACTGTCATGTTCATCATGGTGGAATTACGCCTTTTGGCCACATCAATTGATTCCAAGATTTTCGGATACAGTAAACTAAGTCACCATCCCGGAATCTTTCTAAATATTTGACAAATGGTCCTTTAAGCTATCAAGCATTGCCATAGTCAAAACACTCACTACCACGGTCATATCTGACAATCTTCAAGACTCATCCCAACTATTCATTGACCTTAATACGAAAGAATTTGAATAAATTCAAAGATTTAGACTTTTCTTTAATCAAGAGGAAATAATCGTCAATATTTCTATACAACTTTACCATATATGGTTACCAATATCAATGTCAATGACCTCTAACAAGTTAGGATTTCAAACTGCAGTTTTCTTCTTTGTCTTAATCATCTTGCTTCTACAATAGTCTATTCAAGTCTTTAGGTAACATTTAAGAGTAGACAAAATATCAACATTATCAGTCTTTCTACTCTTTCTCTAGACATATACTAAAGACATTCATTCTATAATGCATAAGACTATTCTTTAGGTAAATCTCTATTGGAAACAACATTTTCAACTGTAAAACGACATACATATCCTTGGGAGATGAACACAATTTGTACAATTCATTTGACCCATTATAGCATCCAACTTCATTTGACTTGGAAAACATTGAAACAATATTGTTCTTTATCTCCAAAGAATAGCTGTACACTTTCAAACATGATATGGAAACTAGTTTCTGTCTAAAGGAAGGTACATAAAAAGTGTTTTTCAACATTAAATGCTAACTAGTATCCATAGTGAAAACAACATCTCCCACTAAAACGACATTAAAAGTTGTTTCCCATGATGAGTTATAATTTATTCTGATTTAGCTTCCTTAGATTTATGAATCCCTTTATGGTAAACAACATAATTTGTTGCACCGCTATCTAGCCACCAAGAACCAGATGAGGCTTTTGACAGGAATTGAATTCATAAATGAATGCTAATGAATCATCAACTCTAGACTCATGCTTGGACAATCAAGCTTTATATCATTACAATATCTTTATGCATCATTTCTTCCAACAAGAGTAGTAAATGACACCATTTCTTTCAAAATGTATTATCTTAAGATCAGATTGTCAGAATGACCGGCAAGTTTATGAATACCCTTATGAGTATGATTTTGGACTTTAAATCTACCATCCTTAGGATATAATCCTTAACCTCATCAGAACCATCACACCTTATGTTGAAGAGTCCTTGCATTTATACCAATCTCGGTAATAGACAAGACACAATTTCAAGTCACTAGGGCTTCTTTCATCCTTTTAGTAGTGCAGTCAGCTGGTATATTTTTAAGTGTTCTTAAATGGAACGCCTTATGAATGATGGACAAATTCAATTGCCCTTTCCTAAGCAATATATATATATATATATATATATATTAATTTCATATCACTAACAGTGATATTGTTAGCTTATTCAAAGTAAGTGTAATATCATCTACTACCAGCATCCATCTTTAACAGAAAATCCTCATCACTACTTCAAATTTAACCAATAGGAACCTCAATCACAATGGAGTTACCACAACTGATAATGTAACTTAATAACAAGCAGCATATGTAATTGGCACCATGTAAGTATTGTGTAACTTGAAAACCTTATAAGTACACATCCTGAGAGTTACACGCATCATCAAATAAACACCTTTGGGTAGAATATATGACATGCAATTGTATACTCAATCTCAATCACAATGGAGTTGTCATTACAAATAATGTAATTTAATAACAAGTAGCATATATAATTGGCACCATGTGAGTACTGTGTAATTTAAAAAATTTATAAGTACATATCTTGAGAGTTACACGCATCATCATATAAACACATTTGGGCATAATACATGACATGCAATTGCATACTCTACACGTGACAGCGGTCATGAGAATATATTATGACTTTTCGCGAATTCACCACCTTTGGGTGTATGAACTACATATTAGAATAAGAGACATCCCATCAGAATATGAGAGCGACAATCAAATCATTGAAACTCTCTCATATCAGGGATATAAACTTTATAACTCACATTTACTCTATACATGTGATTTTAGACCGAATGATAGGGGCAATTCATCACTAAAATCACATATCATACCAATCATATTGCTCCATTCGTTAATACATAGTGAACCTCATCCATGTTATTAATGAATCGATGCTCTACCCATTCCTTATGTGATAACATACATGTGATCTCGCAACGTATTTCCAAAACCATAGAGAATACATGAAAAATACGCAAAAATTACCCCAAATCACGTACCTTAGAGTTTCACATGCATTTTCATATTCACAAAATCATCAAAAATATAAAATAAACACATAATAATGTAGAGAACATCCATATATGCACAACGGTCCAAATCACGCTCCAATCGAAGCTCCCACGTGCCCTCACACGCCACTTGAATGTGAGGTGCGTGAGCTGCACGCGCTGGCGACTAGAATCCGGCCCAAAGCCGGTCCAACCGGTTAACGAGTCGAACCAGTCAACGGCCTGACTAGTCAATGGCCTGACCAATCAACGGTCAACCCATCAGACCTGGGTCGGGTTGAACCGGTCAACTCGGGTTGGGTCAACCCGGTCAACACGATTTGGTCGACCCGGTCAACACTAGGTCGGGTCTGGGGTGACGTCATTGGTGACATCACATGCCATGTGGCAGTCGCACGTAAGGCGGCTTACGTGACGTCATCATCGGACATCACGGATGACGTCATCACCGCATGGCGGTCCACGTGTTGGCACGCATGAGTGTGCACGCATGCGCATGAGGCCGTGTGGCGGCACTTGTTGCTGACTCCCAGCACCGCCTGGGTGCGTGGTGGCGTGTGAGGCCGTTTCTAGCATCGTCTGGAGATGTGCCACCCACCAAAATGCTCGTTTGGAAGAGTAGAAGCCATTTATACAATAAAATTTCACTTTTACCGCACCAAAATTCATGAAAATTAAGCAAAACGTTATGAGCTTTAGTCAAGTCCAAAATGAGTATAGACAGCGGGTTTGGCCTCCATCAGAGACATGCTACCCACGAAAACACTCAGCTCGACAAAATGAATCCGAATATACAGTCAAAATCAAGTTTCAATGGATAAATTCTTCAAAATGGGGCAAATTCCCTATGTTCGAGTTTTAGTTTATGCCGGCTATGATACCAAATGTAGGCCGTCAGAACGGCTTCTCAGGATCGACATAGCTAGAAACTCGAACATCCTTAAGGAGAATACAAAGATGTGTGTACCTTATTTGGAATTCATTGTTCTTTATGCGGAATGACAACGACCCAATGCTCAAACAACGAGCAGATGCTCAGGTTCTTCTCCTCTATGACCCTCGGCTCCTGGCTCAATGAGACCGCCACTCACAGTTTACCTTATGTGAGGTGAGAGAGTTTCTGGAAGAATGAGGGCTAGAGAATGGACCTTAGCGCTATTTATAGAGATTTGGACGGGCCCTCTCATCACTGGCCAGGCCCAACTCGGCCCACACAATGCCAAGCCTATATTTGACTATTAAGAAAACCTTATGCTCTACCTTATTAGACCAACCTTAGAAAACGGTAATTACAATCTAAATTAATGTAGCCCACATAAAGAAAACTCTTACACATACAACGTGTAAATTTTATGCCACGTGCTAGAACCAGCAAAACAAAATTGGTTATAGATGGCAATAAGAGTTCAGGAGAAGTATTGATTTCATGATGCATGTTAGAAATAGTCATCAAATATCTTCAATATAGAAAATTATCCTAGAGAAATTTCTAATTATCTCTCACAGTTACTTTTTTTCCGAAGTTGGCTCCTTCATTGGGAGTGTTTGGCTCAGTTTGTGGGTACAAGCGGCTGCTGCAATGTCCAATATGGGGTTATTTGAAGCAGAAATGTGCAGTTCTCCAGTTGTGCCTTTTCAGTATTTGGTCTATCTTGTAAGTGTAAATTGAAGAAGTTCATGTCAAAATTTAGCTAGAATGATTGATTATAATCCTTCGAAACCACAAGATATAATAGGAATTACAGGTTCTGATGGAGTGGTGCGCTAGGCGCGTCTGCTTAGCTTTTTGCCTAACTCCAAAGTTAAAAGCATGGCGCATCCTTTTGCTTCTAAACATTAGTTCCTGTGCCACCATTGAAAAGTTCCTTTTCATCTAAATTTGCGCTTTCTACGGGCACCTGAATTTGTCTGAACACCTTTTTTAAAAAATAAAATAAAAATAAAAGTCAAATGACAGGTAGGCCATTGATTACTCATTGTTGCTTAGTATGACACTAAAACTCAGTCATTATTCCATTAACAATAGTGGGACCTTCGAAAAAATATTGTCGGTACCCAACTATATTCTCAAGACATCAAAAGCCAAATGTTATATATTGCAAGTAAAGAAAATAACTGATTTCGGAATTTCAGAGACTGAATATATATATACTTCTCCATTTGTTTCCATCAAGTAGCTTTGAATATTATTCAGGATAAGAAAGCTTTGAACAGCGCTCCAGAGCGTGGAGATTGCATTCATTTTTGCACTAATCCGTTCTCTACCTCGAACAAAATTAATTCATAGAAATTTATTCTGGAGATCTGCCTTCAGCGTCGCATGAAATTTCTTCGCTTGCCTTTGCACTTGTTCACGAGCTTCTAGAGAAGCCGCAGATTGTATTCTTTTATCTTCTTCGACATGATGCCACGAACATGTCCTCTTCGATCTTTTCCGACGACATGGTTGTGAACCTCTCGCTGCAGATCCAAGCGAGGGTCACGGCCATTATTACCGGAGGGGCGAGAGCCAGTATCGGCAAGGTCACCGGCCAAACCCCTCTGGCAAGTGGCAAGGACCACTTCCTCGCCCGGCTCACTAGCCACACACATTCACTTTGTGTTTTTCATTTTTCTTCCTCAACACGTGATAATGATGGCGAGGCCCACGTTGGATTCACCTGAGTCCGGAGAGGGATGCTGGTCCCTTGCCGGTGTGTGGGGTGGCCGCCACACCGCCACTGCCTCAACTGGAGTTACTACTGTCCTTCTCCGACTTTTTTCTCTGCTTCCTACGTTTTTTGCTTTTGGTCTCTCCCCCCATGTGTGATACTAAAGAGCCCATTTCGACCAAAAAAATATATGTGTATAGATAAATAAAACTAGAGAACCCACCATTCAATAAAGATACTGACGTCACCTCCCGTGTCCATTGTCCTGAACTTGTCTTATCCTTTTGTCAAAGGAAACCAAATGTGGAACCTAATATTCAGCAGATCTCTAACAATCGCTCATGATATTTAGTAGATCTCTAGCAATCACTCCTTTATTTATTCTGATTTATTCTTGATCTGTTTGTATCCCTTTAGCCGCGCCTATATTTGTATACGCCTTTCATATCAAGAACCCTAGGAATATTGTACCATTTCTTATAAATAGAAGCTGTAGACAGAGATCAATCATCTCAAATATAATACAGTTTTATATTCTTACTCAATTGACCTTTGCCGTGTTTCTTTTGTGCCCACATTACAAGATATTGTGGGGTTATTTATAATCAAGAATATCACTTCTTCCCCTTTTCTGCGTTCCAAGTTGTGGGCCGGAATGTTCTTGCCTCCATAAATTTCATTTGTCTTGGAGGGCAAACGATGGAGCAATTGACTTCCAAGCGGTCTTGTTCTTATCCTTTTTTATTAATTAGAAACAAAAAAAAAAGAAAAAAATTAGAGAAATTATTGAGCGAGTCTTTAACATACTGTGATAATAATATTTTATTTTGAATAAAAATGAATAAAAAATAATTATAAATTGTTGTGAAGTCTAGTCATTTAAGAATTTGGGGATAAGTACACTAATGGTGCCATAAGTTGTGTACGGCGCTCACTTTGGTGCCAAAAGTTTCCGTCGGATCACTTAAGTGCCAAATCGGAGGAAAAACGCTCACTTTGGTGCCACCGGCGAAAGATTCCGGCCTCCGGCGAAAGATTCCGGTCAAAATGATTTTTTTTAAAAAAATAAAATCGATAAGCCTTTAAATGACGTCGTTTTCGGTCCTCCTTAAGAAAACGACGCTGTTTTGCCGTCCTACGTGGATGGCTTCATGGAAACGACGCCCTTTAGCTCACATGGGGAAAAATTAGGGTTTCCGCCGCTTGGCCACCGTCGTTCGCCCGCCGTCGCTCGGCCACCGTCGCTGCTCGGCCACCGTCGCTCAGCCACCATTGTTGTTGCTCGACCAGGTGAGCAAGGAGAGATTGAGATTGTTGTAGGAAAAATCAAAGGCGAGGGCGAAGGAGGAGGAGGAGGAAGAAGATGGGTTGAAGGGGCTGCTGGTGCGCTGTTGCTGCTGGTGCATTGCTGGTGTCGTTACTGGTGTGCTGCCGGTGCTGTTGCTGGTGCCGTGCCGGTGCCGTTGCTGGTGTGGGTTTTCGAGGAAGAAGAAGACACGAAGACGAGCTTCCCTCTCTCTCAATTTGGGGATTAGGGTTTCAAAGTTGGGGGAAAGATGCCAAACGGCGTCGTTTTGGTGTTTGGATGCTGACTCAACTCTCCGACGAGCCACGTCGGCGTAAAAAATTAATAAAAAAAAGGCCACGTCGGATTTCCGGCCAATTTCGTCGGAGTTGGCACCAAAGTGAGCGTTTTTCAAATTTTTTGGCACTTAAGTGATCCGACGGAAACTTTTGGCACCAAAGTGAGCGCCGTACACAACTTATGGCACCATTAGTGTACTTATCCCAAGAATTTGTGACTTTTAACATGCTATTACTCTCACAGTAGCCCAAAAACTATCATGCTAACAAAGCTAAAATAGAAAAAATGATTGGGTGACTATTTTTTATCTATTATGAAAATAACAGTCTTTTCTAAATCACAAAAAAAGAAAAATAAATAATTATAAATTGTTGTGAGATCTACTCTTTCAAAAATTTGTAGCTTCCAACATGTTATTTTCACTAGCCCAAAGACTTCATATTAGCAAAGCCCAAGAAGAGAAATGATTGGACGACAGCCTTTAATCTATTGTGAGAATAACAATCTCTTCTAAAACACGAAAAATAAATAAAAAAATAATTATAAATTATTGTGGGGTCTACTCTTTCATGAATTTGTGATTCCAAATCTGTTATTATTCTTATAACCCAAAAACTGTCATGTTAATAAAGCCCAAGAGCATACCTTCAAATATGTTCTCAAAGAGCACCCGGTAGGATGACGTCACTTCCAATTAGTGACGGGTCCACAGATTACTCCACTTGTGATGGGCACATTCTAGAAGGAATCACAAAAGCCAAAAAATCCATGCCGTGATATTATTCAAGAATAGAAAACTTCGTGGGAAATTTACCAAACTCTATTGACAGGTCAATATTGCTCCAAGATAATACAGACATAATACTTAATAATTCGTAAAAGAAGGAAAGGAATACATAGGTGGTAGACATGCTGACATTCCTTTGAATTGGTAAATTTGACAAATGACAACTAAGTTTTGGCTGATTTCACGTTCAAGCAACTGAATTTCACGTTCTTTCTTTTTTAGCCAAATTTTTTTTTTTTTCCTTATATAACTGATGCACTATGATTATGACCTGTATTTGACATACTTCTGTAGTGAAATATTGATGCAATGGTCACGTAACCATGGAATCAACTCGAAGAATTCACTACATGTGCATTTTTGTTCAACATGGATTGAAGAATGGTAACTCCAAACATGGACTGACATGTTGAGGATTATCGATATTGATAAATTTCGAGAATGGTATAAATTGACATGGATTCGAAATATGTAATTCTTTAGCATGTCAAATGAAAGTGTAAGATTCTGTACTTACTCATCGAATTTGACTCATGAAAATGTATTAAGAATCCTCTAATAATTAGATCCAATAATCAGTTAATTCTAGTGGACAGCATGCACATTCAGTTCTTTACATCTTTCTAATTACATCGATAATCTTTTTTAGTGCTAAGGCAGAGAGTAAAGGAGCTTCTATAAGCAGAGGCCAAATGGGAGTCCTCCCTCATATAACCCAATTTCTTAGTTGCCTAGAAATATGTCGATAGATTTTGACTTCCATGCGCCGGAAATAGAAGCTCCGCCCGATCCAAGAATCCTCCTTACAAAAATAAGTAAATAAATAGGCCGAAGGTAGTCAAAGCGGATGGACTTAATTTTCCCACGAGGAATCGATTCCTATTTTAAAGGCGGCAGAGTAATGTCAAAAAGAGCTCTCCGCCGTCGGTGCACTGCGGAAAAATTCATATTATAGTGAGCCAGGAGAGAGGGAGAGAGAGAGGGAGAGAGAGAAAGAGAGAGAGAGAGGCTCAAAAATTAAATTTCCATTATAAATAGGTAAAAAAACGAGCTTGCATTGTGGATGAACTCGGTTCTTTCTTTACTTTGATTCTGGGGGTCTTTCGATGGCAAATTCTAGTAAGATGATGATCCAGCTTGGCCAACTCAACAGCAAGTTTTTCACACGTTTTACTTCTCCTCCATTGTATCCAAGCGTCAGAAACAAGAGAGCATCGCAATTCCAACTGCAATCCCCTCCCATCTCTTTGCCCTCTTTCTTTCCCCTCCACTTCTCTTCTCTCAAACATAGCCTTACAACCAGGCCACGACACTTCTTTCCGCCGTCCTCTACCCCTCGGTGGATTCACGATGCATTCATCAGTTATAAACAGGCCGACACGCGCAACTTCGTGAGCCATCTCCACAATGCTCTTGAGCGGAACAAGATAAGGGTCTTCGTTGATCACAGTCTGGAAAGAGGACTAGAGATTGCACCCACAATCAATGAAGTGATTGAGCAATCGAGGAGCGCCATCGTGGTCATCTCTCAGACATTTGCCTCCTCGCCATGGTGCCTGGACGAGCTGGATAAGATCCTCGAGTGCAAGGAAAAGAAAGGCCAGTTGGTATTCCTCATTTTCATGGATGTTGACCCCAAAGAGATGCGCGAGCAGTCCGGACCATTCAAGCGGATTGCCCAAAATGAGAAGGGTTTAGCGCAGGAGAACGCTGACAAGGTCCAAAGGTGGAGAGAAGCTCTCCGCAAAGCCGGTAATCTCACCGGTTGGTCTCTCGAAAATAGGTACTAACTTTCTCTCTTTCTTGAGTGTTTTCTTGAGAGGATTCCCCAAGGAAGTATCTTATTTTGTCCACAAGACAACAAAACTTTCTCTTAAAGCCCAATCTTTTGGTCTATGGGCAGTCGGAATATATGGAAATGGTTGCTTTGTTTCTGTTCTTTTGCTGTTTGTTCTTTCTTGCTCTCAACACCCTTCCACTCATCTTGACTTATTCTGTCATCATGAGTGTAAGTTTTTTGGTGCTGAGAACACTTGCTATACAGCTGTATAGCTTCTTGGTTTAAAAATCAATATATCTCTTACCCTTTACCAATATATATATATGGAAATGGGTGGAATCATTTAACTGGGAAACGAACTATCCTGGAGTAGGACTCCAACTCAGTTGCTTGGCTCATCTAAGAGACTTGACATTGACACTGCAGCATCTTTTCTTATACGTTTTCGATTTTTACAGATTGCAGGGAAACAATACCGACATTTTGTGCTATTTCAATTGTTAAAGTTACACTCCTTGACGTTGTCTGTTATCTTCTATAACAGCCTTTTTTCTCTTAGTGTTTATCAGATTTTAACCCAAAAGCATATGTTCCAGCCCATACTGATTTCCTCCATATATAGCAAAAGTGTTCAGCTGAATAAAACGATAGATGACCCCTTCTGTTAAGCCTTGAGGAAAATAAAAAGGATTGATGGATGTCCCTTTTTTATCCAGTTGTAACGCTCTCATCATAGTTTGTACTAGACAAACAGACAAGTTTATTCATCATAGTTTGTTGAAAACCTTACCTATGGGTGAATTCCAAAGCGTACGAGCTTCTTTCACTATCGAAGATTGTCACAAGTCCCCTCCCTTTCTCAGAATTCAAAAGGACGAAAATGGGCAATATCTTGCACGACCAAACCCTAGCTTTCTGCAATCAGTCGCTGTCAATCTTTTTGTTGTTTGGACCGCGATACCTAGCTAGGGTTTTGAAGAATGTTTCTTTTTTTGGTCGGAGGGTTTTAAAGAATGCTTCTCGTATTGTTTTGACTGCGGGACCTAGTTAAGAGTATTAAAGTTCAGCCTCGCCTTGAGTCTCTCTCTCTCTCAAAACTTTCTATAGTATATGCTTGTCTGTTCGAGAATCTTTCTATAGGGGAACTTCTCTTTCGTGGAGAATGTTTTTCATCTTCTTATATCTATCCTGCTTCTTCTAATTTGTTACTTAAACGATTAGCCGTCAGATTTTGTCTTGTTTGATAGATATATATAAGATTTTTTACACACATGCATAACCAAGAATTGATATTTTTGGAATGTTGACCTCCAAAGAGCTTGCTGGGTATTTGAAAAGATAGATTTATCGTGCAATAATGTAATACTCGTTTGGAAATTATTTCTTACATGTCAATTCTCTCGTGGTTGTTAAAAGTACTGATCGAACTTACAAAAGCCAGATTAATCAAAATGATCCCTGGCCAAGGGAGGAAAAAAAAAAAAAAAGAGCAATAGAGTCCAAACACATGACCCCTCAACAAAAAAGAGAAGTGGGGGTCATGGGAAGAAGTTAAACAACCGGTTCAATGTCAACTCAACTTGAGAAGTCAGTCAGCTAACCCTAATTAATCAATCCAGTGCCGAACTGAATCGATGAAAGATCCAGTGGTGACCAAATTTGAGTAGAAAAACAAAGTAGATCCAAAAAGGGAGAGATTTAAATTCAAAAAGAAGGAAAATTGAAGCAACCCATGGCTTAAACCAGCATGCACACACAACAACTATTTCATGTAGTCAAGCTTTTCTCTTGCATGATTTAGATTTTCTATGATGATAATATGCCAATGTGTATGAGAAATCTCGAAATTTCATTAATCCACATGTAAAATTTCACGAAATGTGTGTTCTCCATGAATATCTATATGATTATGTGCCGTGGAGATTTAAGAGTACCAATAAAAATTGCTCCTATTCCGAAACTAATTCAGACATTATTATTAAAAGCCAAAATGCATCTCATGAAACTGTTTATAATCAAGTCAATTTCAGATGAAAGTTTGATCTTGGCTAGTGCTCCCTCGAACACTCCGGGTGGAACGCACAAAAAGAAGAGACTCTGGTCCTCCCATTTTCGGATCATTCTGCTTATTATAATACTAGAATGCTAGCCTAAGAAATCCATGCTACACACAGAGAAAAGGCTCATGAAATAGATTAATGGATATAACTCTCGAATTTCACTTTATTGTTACATTGGCGAACTTTATATACATTGACTTGTTAAAAAAATTTAGTTGAACATGAAATTCACATCGGTGTATGGTTCTAAATGTCCAGTCATTGCATATTCTTTTCTGAAGTGGCTGGACCATATCTCACGAAAAAGTAGTTTATCTTTTAGTTTTTTTAGAGATTGACTTATTTAGATGTACGAAGTAGTCATTTGAGTGTTTCCTCATGAAGAATTACAATTAGTGGGAAAAAAATGTACTTGCCTACCTATCATTTGGTTATAGGGTGATCTTCAATATATAAAATAATTCAACAAATATAATCTTGACACTTAAGTCAAATTTCAATTGACATTAACATAACATTGAACTAAAACTTTTGATCGATGGAGTGGATGTTTAAAAGCTAATAATCTTCACGGATATCTTGTTGAGATATGGCATATTCTATCGTCAACACATGTAAAATTGGAATGTCTGATTAACATACTTTATCCTAAAAGTAAAAGTAGGCTTTTTAAATATTTTAGTCTCATAATTAACATGAATTTTTCAAGAAGGGTATAGTCAATATTTTGGAAAAAGGTGTGACATATTCTTTTCTTTTTTCTTGGTCAGAAAGGTGTATTCAAACTACTACAGAAATGTATCATTTTCAATCAACTAAAAAGTAGCAGGATGAATTTTTTTCCCAAAAATAAGAACAAGAAAAAAAAGGAAAGCCAAAACATGAGAGAGAGGGGGATGCGCCCCTATTATGAGAGCACATGTCAACCTCTCACACGTCAATATTTTCTATTATATTGGATAGTAAATTTGATTAGATGGACGATACTTCTGAGTTTGAGAGTTATCTTTTCTTTATCTTGAATTAGAACAAATAATCAGAGTCGTGACTTTTGTTGTCGACAATTTGTAGACTTGAAGCTGAATTCATCCAATCCGTTGTGGAGAAAATCTCAAGAAGACTTAGCTGCTCATACATGGCCCAGCTTGCTTTCCATCCAGTTGGGTTAAATGCTCAGGTACAAGCCTTGTTCTCCTTACTCCAATTAGAGGTTGGGGAGGTCCGAATCCTGGGAATTTCTGGCACTAGGGGAATCGGTAGGACTACACTTGCGAGAGCTCTTTACCACCGAATTGCAAATCAATTTGATCGGAGTTGCTTTGTCATGAATGTGAAGGATATATCAAGCCTGGAGGACCTCCTCAAAATGCAGGAGACCCTTTTTGGTGATAATCTCTGCGATGGAGATTCAGAGTTTTGCAATAATGTTCATGAAGTAATAAACTTCATGAGGAGTAAGCTTAACAACAAGAGGGTTCTGCTGGTATTTGATGATGTTGTAGGGTTGTCGGAGCCAATGAGCCACCTAATCAAGGCCTTGAACTTAGGCTTGGGAAGTAGAGTCATTTTGATCCCTCGACACAAAGAAACCTTAATTGGAGATCTATGCAGTAATATCTATGAGGCAAGAGCACTGAATGATGATCAAGCTCTCAAACTTTTTAGTTGGAATGCATTTCGAGAAAGGTATCCAAAAAATGATTATAGGATGCTCTCAAACTGCTTCACAAGTTTCTCCAAAGGCCTTCCTTTGGTGCTGATCGTGATGGGTTCTTTCTTGAGTGGCAAAAGCGTTAAAGAATGGCAGAGAGCTTTTGATCGACTGAAAGAAATCTCTCAGGAAGACGTTCATGACATACTAAGGATTGTTATTGATGGCTTAGAGGCCAACGAGAGAACGATTTTCCTCGACATTGCATGTTTTCTCAATGGATATGACAAAGAAGTAATCATCAAGTCCCTAGATCAATGCAGTGTCTATGCCACTAGTGGGATTGAGATTCTGGCTCAAAAGTCGCTGATATGCATTGATGACAATAACAATATATGGATGCATGATTTGCTTCAAGAAATGGGTAAACGAATTGTGATTCAAGAGTGCCCTGAAAATCCCAACAAGCGAAGCCGAATATGGTGTCATGAGGATGCTCTACAAGTGATTAGGCAAAACGTGGTAAGAGTTTAAGAATGTCTTGAAATCTTTTTGTTACTAGCATTTACTTGGTGTGAAAACTTTAGATTGCATACTCAAGAGAGACAAATGCAATTTTTATTTTTCACAATTAGGGTTTACAATCTTTATTTGGGATGATTGTTTAAAAAGTTTTAAACTTATTGTATGGCAATCAATTCAATCCTAAACTTTTCAATTGTACCAATTTAGTCCTAAATCTTATGACGATTTACCAATTTAGTTTTAAACTTTTCAATTGTGACAATCTATTCCTAAACCTTTGGAAATTTTAAAAAGTTAGTCCTAAACCTATTATTTGGATAATTGGCAGGAAAAAGCTATATTGACAAATCGTCAAAAGATTGAGGATTACATTGACATGATTGAAATATTTATGATTGAATTGATTGCTATGTAATAAGTTTATGATTTCTGGGGCAATTTCCCCTCTTCATTTTGTAAATGGTGTTTATTGTTGAACTGATTATTGTATAACCTGATATAAAATCCTCTCGTTTGTTCTTTCATCGTAAGATGAAGGTATTTTCATTTAGAAACTGCTAGTGTCATACTGGGTTTCCTACTAGCACGGTTTTAAAACAATTTTAAACATTATTCTTAGACTTGTTACTTTTTGGAAGGGTTCAGATATCTACTTATTTTCAAGCGCTCCCAATGTGCGTAATAATTTTAACTTCACTCTAACAGGGAACAGATTGCATTGAAGGCATTAAACTAGATAAAGTTGATGTAGAAGACTTGATTGTGAATGCAGACTCGTTCAAAAAGATGAAGAAGCTTAGATTGTTTAAAATGGCTGATCATGCCCCTCATTGTGGACCGGCCGGACATCTATCGGAAAAGTTGTGGACACGTTTTGCACGGAACAACAACGATATGTTTGCATTTTGGGAAGCGCTGGTGAAGCAAATTTCGATGTTCTGGTCTCGCGGAGCCTGACGAACATGCTCAACGGATGCGAGCGGGGCAATGCAGGACTAACTTTCTTAGAAAATAGAATTCCATAAGCAAAAATGGTGGACCTTCGCGCACATAAGACTCCCCCACCCCTATAATTCTACGCACGTCGATCCAATGATCCAATAAATTTGTTTATTGGACTTAGCCCCATTAACCGATACAAATGTTTCGTTAAAAGCCTTTGCACACAAACTTTTTATTAAGGCTAACTCTCTCTCTCTCTCTCTCTCTGTGAAAAGAATTTTTACTTTTCAACCTTGTATTATCATCATCTTTCTAAATGACTACTCCATGAACTTTCATTTTTCTAATCCAGTCTTTTCAACATGAAATATGGCCAAATCCAGCTGATATGGCTATAAAAAAAACACACCGAAACTTGATGTGAGTGACATATTATCTATGTAAACATCCATCTTGGATAGTGAGTCGTTCGGAGCATATAAAACAATTAAAAAAAAAAAAGTAATCCATTCACTATTTACAGCCCCCTGGTGGGTGTTCACGTGGTCAATATTCGATTCCTACTACTCTTCGGCTTCTTTGGACAGCCACTTCAATTGGCTTCAGCTCAGTTTCCTGGATAAGATTCTTGATTAGACATTTTGTATAACTGGAAGGAAACTCAAAGTATAGGGACTCGGTCACACAAGTGAATCTCCTTCTTCCTCAATAAGCATTAGTTTGAATTTGCATAACAAATTCTGTTTCATAACAACCAAGATTACTAAAATGTGTTATTTTGTTTATGATTGAAGCAAAATATTAATATTAGCGAATGAGGTAAGGAACTCTTGTGAATACAAAAATTGAAATTAGGCTTGAAGTAATACAAGTTTGTTCCAAATAGCATGAATGCTACCTATCTTAGGAATGAGAGAAAGACAAACCAACCAAACTGGGAACCACTCAAACTGGGCCAAGCTGGCTAGTTCTGGGTGGTGAAGATTGAGTACACCCTCCTAAGCCTGGATTGCTAAGGATGATGCTAAGGATGACTTCCAAAGGATGGGCAACTGGAAAGGAAAGATCATCCTTATGAGACGTGGAGATGATAAGAGAGCTGTTGCAAAGATCGGAGAAAGACTTACTTAACTGACTGAACAAGAGAAGAAGAAGCACGCCAAGGCACCAACATGGCCTATGGCCCCTCATGCACCAAGACTAGAAAGATCACCATCTCTTACTGTGGATGGATCTACCTTTCCTGCTGCCAACCTTGCCTAGATTTAGGCTGATGTTCAGGAAATCAAAACCACTCTGTTCTCTTTGACTCGATATATGGTGAAGATTGAGTACACCCTCCTAATCTTGGATTGCTACAACCTTGTCCATCCTCACCCTAAGCCAACAGAACTTGTACTCCCCACCTCCTCGCAGCAACGCAAACACCCTCGCATTTAAACATTTCCAAATCTTTATGTGCTCATATTCTCCTTTGTTGCTTAGACCCTACCTGTCACATTCCCGCCCCACCTCTAGCACAAGAGCGTGACCCGGTGGGTCAGCATCGACGTCCTAGGCACGTCGATCGTCCCAAAAATATTTTATTTTTGATTAAGCACATGCGGAAGTGAATTAAAAATAATCCCTGTATACACACAAATAGTTCGGGCAGCATGTATACAAGCCAAGCAAAAAAAAGCAACATATATTCATACATATAAACACATACCAAAAGTTATTATGATTACATGCCCATCTTAGTCCTGGGCTACTTATCTTCATTACCACATATCGACAATTAAAAGGCTAGGATAACCTAGCTCTTCTATCGAGCTCCTCCAAAAATGACCCCCATCCTAGGCCATTCTTTTACGATGCTCTTGTAGGATCCACCAGAAGGATGAGGCCTCAGATGGAACCTTAAACATCCCCAAAAAAAATGAGGCACCAGCCTCCTACACAAGGCGAACCAAGGTGTCTATCCCTTCTTGGACCCATGCAATGGTAATATACTTTTGGTAAGTCATGGTAGTAACCGTATCAATCGGAAGACTGGGATGGACAAGTGGTAAGGTTGGTTAACCCATCCCACACCTGAAATAGTGAAAACAACAAAAGTGAGTCGATGACTCAGTAAGTAGAAATCTCTAATTCTCCTATAGGAGGACGTCTTGCCATCAATCCCCCAATATAAGATCACCACCCATTTGTCGATGGAAAATCATTAGCAAGGTTTGCGCCTTGTCTTGCTTATGCATATGAAGGGCTCTCAATTAGCTATGTGCTTTCAAGCATCAAAGACAAGGAGTTAGTACATAAAAACAAGCCCTCCAAAGATCCATGGCTTACGATAATTCTAGTCACTAAGAGGGCTGCGTGTATCATATAAAACTCATTCAAGCACTAAGTGACCCAATGCAAACATATGTTCAAATTGATGCAATGACTCAATAATACATATCAAATAAAACCAACTTTTGCAAGCCTCAATTCCGATATCGGTGCAAGCATCAATTCAAGCATCACACATGCATCAGTCATGGACCACACGTGGACTTCCAATTTATTTCAGTTAGTTTCGAAATCCATCGACTCTTCCAGTATCAACCGAGCATCAATCCCCCCTTGGCAACCGGCATCGTCCCGATCTCATTATCAATATGGCAATTAAGGTGACCCCCAAGCATCAGCCTCATCCGAGCCGGCACTGTCCATGATCTCATTATTGGGACAACATTCGGGGCTTTACCCCAGGCAACAACCCAGCATACCCTAGTGTTGGCAGTAAAGGTCCATCGTGTATCCATGCATTCAAACATCAATCAATCCATTTTTATCTTGAATTATTAGCCGAATGAAAGGCCCAAAGGCATGCCATACAAAGTGAATCAATGACTTTTGTGCCCTATTACTAGACTCATGCCGGATGCGATTCGGGCTCATGTTCTTGACTTGGAATCGTTTGCTTTGGCTTCAGCATCGACCAATGCTTGTCCCAAGTAACAACATGCTTCAATGCTGTCCCGAGATCAAGTGGGGCCATGCACCTCCCTTGGAACACATCCAATTTGTTGAGACCTTTCCTCGCCATCCGGGTGTGCTCGACACCCACGTGAGATCATGATTTACTTAATGCAAAGACAAGTAACTGAAAATACGTAACAAGCACAACATACAAGCAAACACAAGCAAGTGATGATAAGATCCTAAATCGATATGCGTAGCACATCGCCCTATCGAAGAGTTAGGAAAGTCTACTTACTACTTTTGAACCTAGTTCCAAGATGCTCCTTTGGTGACCGAACGGCTCCTAAGGCGGCTTGGTGAGAAAGGCATGAAAGAGAGGAGAGAAAGGGAGAGGAAATGAGAGAATGACTAACCCTTAACATGTGAGGATGCATTCTCCTATTTATAGGCCTCTTTCTCTTAGATTTTATGCAAACTCATGATTAAGCCTAAGATACGAGTTGGCCTATCTAGCCTCCTTAGTTGGCGCCTATGCTTGTTTGTGTTTAATTTTGATTAGTCCACCTATTTGCTTATCCTCCAAGGCTCACTCTAGGCTCATTATTTCCTATGATGCCTAAGGGACACATAAGCCCATTTAATGCCTAATGTCTTCTTCTAATTGGTTGGTTCTTGCCTTGTTCATCAAGACTATAATCTAGGCCATCATGTCCTAAGATTCACCTAAGATTCTAGAGGACACTTAAGTTGATGATTGATCAAAATCATTAGTGAACTAATGTCCAAAATCCTTAAATGAGTGCCTAGATATTTTTGCCAAGATACTTGAGAAGCAAGTTTTCTCCCTCCAATTGACAAATGGGATAATGGATAAGGATAGACTATGGTCAAAAGTTATGGAAGATTCTAGAACCCCCAATTACCTCTTGATACTTGTCCAATGATTATCCCCACATTAATTGATTCGTGTTAAAATCTCATCCAAGGTAATCATGAGACTAACATAAGGTGTTGCCTAATTGGGGAAGTCATTCATAATTGTGCACGATCGACGGTTCTATGAGAATTGAGGTTCATGCCAAAATTTACTAAACTTTAACCAAATGAGTGTGACCAAGTCGGTAACCTTCTTAAACTTGTCCATGACCATTTTCAATTAGAATTGGTCCATTGGATGTTTTAAAATAAACTTCATGATTAGTCTTGGTTATTTGCCCTAACCGAGTCTTGGTTGGTTGGACCGAGTCCCTTGCCAAACATGTCATGCCTTGGTCTATCCAAGATTTATATCATTGATTCCTATGATTGACCCTCATACCTTATTCTTATGGCCTAGAATCGAGGATGTTATAGTACCCATATATTTAATCCCATGTATTGCCCTTTCTTTTGCTATCAATGAAATTGAATGTCTTTCATATTTTTGTGATTGATGACAAAAGGAGGGAGAGTTGACTTGATATAGATGTTGCTCAAATATTTGCTCGCTCATGATATTTGTTTAATGTATATCTGCCCATGTTAACTTGGCATGAATTTCTACTAACTTGATTTGCTTTTTCCTTGATGAATTTCACTAACTACAAATTTGCTAAGTCATCAAGAAGTGTTCATCAAAACAGAGGAAGCATTTAATTGTCATTCTTCAAACCCCAAATATTCAAAGATACATGCTGGCTAGAGGATTCCTTTGCTAACATCTTCCATTCTACAAGATCGTTTGGCTCATATCTCTAGATTCATTGCAAATATCTCAAGGAGATCCTATTTAATTTTTCTCTGCAAATTCATTCAAACAATACTTTTTATTTATTCACATCGGCAGGATAATTTTGTTATCATAAAAAATTGGGAGATTGTTGGAGAAACATCTCCAAGTGATTTTGATGATGTCCAAACTATCATTAGTATAACATGTATTATGATGTATGTAGATGTTTGGACCAAAGTACCACGCAATATCCATGGTGTAATCCATTGAAAGAAGTTCGCAAAATGTCCTTATATGGTTCTATCGTAAATAGTACCAGTGGACCTAAAAGATCAGTAATTGATGATGTTTATGTTAAAGCTATAAAGATTAGGTCAATGGTGCTGTGACAACTTTGTACATCTAATGATGTCCGTTGGGTTAGCAAAGTAGCCATTATAGCCTTGGATTTGCACATCAACAGAATTCAAATGAAACATGTAGATGGATAGCTAGGTTGTCTGACATATGTGTTAGAGATTGTAGCAAGAAGAGAACAACAATTGCTATTTCTAAGTAGCTTGTAAAGGTTCGAGGAAAAAGGGCTGTATGGACAGTTCCATCCATGAACAGTAGCTTGATAATAACTCTAATAGTTATCTATTTCTCCAATCCACCTTCAACAAATAGATGGAAGATGGCTATGAGTCTTGATAGTAAAATCTATCTTGTAAAGAATAAGTGCTAAGCCATTTGTAAATTTCCAAGCAAATTACTAGTGGAATCCAACCCATCTTGTGGCTGTTAGTGTCGTGACCTAAATTTTTCAGGGGAATCCTAAAGTTTAGGTTAATGGATTACTAAGTCCGAAAACTTGGCACAGACCCTCCCAAGTCCTACCAATCGCGACTTGATAGAAATTAATTCATTTAAACATGCAATTTCAATTTGGAGCCGCCACTAACCAATTAGGGCTGGTTAGAAACCCAAGTAAAGTATGAGAGAATACTTTACCATTGCGAACCAGAGATTCAATAAGTCCGGGGACATGATTACGCTAGATTAGTCTAACGCCCTTTCGGTACCTTTTATTTTTAAAATATTTTGCAGGCAATGTTGATTAATTTAAACCTAAGCTACTAACATGCAAATGGTGATCATACGAGTGCGCAATCAATAAAATAACATTCAAATAAAAAATGCTAATAAAATTACATGTCCTAAACATGATTTCTAAATGACATGACACCTAATTTTTCTTTTTCTTTTTTTTAAATGTTAATTATATGCAATCTTAATCTAAATTTAATATGCATGGATTTTACTTTAATGATATGTGAGATGCAATTCATATGGTATGACTTAAACTTATAACTATATGTATGCAATCTAATTTATATAATTCTAAATATGCATGTGCTACGTGATATGGGATGAATGACATTGCATTTCTACATGCATGCTCTTTTTATGATTTTTTTAATGATTTTTTTTATACATATATGCAACCTACACTAAACAATGATGACATAAAATGAGATTAATTATGAGCTAACTTATTAGCTAACTAAACGGCTTTTGTGTTTTCTTTCTTTCTCTTTTTTTTTTAAATGACAATAATTCTTATTAAAGAAAGCGACATAATGATACAATGTTAATCTTAGACCTTTTATTAAAAAAACTACATGATGGGAATATTAAAACATTAATCTATGACCCACTAACTAGAGTGCAACATGTGGTGTGATTTATATGACCTAAATAACATTTTTTGTTCTCTTTTTTTTTGTTTTATTAAAGAAAAATTAACCTAATATTATATGAATCTAATAAAATGCATTGCTTTAAACATGAGATATGTATGGACTTAAAAATCTAAGTTCTATAATGCATGATATATAATGAACAAATAACGATAACATGTCAAAAAAAATCTATCAATGTAAATCAATGGCATATTATTTTAATGTGAATCAATGATGCAAAGCAATTCATGAATTTGTCATGAAAGTCAAAATAATAAAAAATCTAAGCCGCGTCTCGCGACTCAATATTTTTTATTATTATGACTTAGTATGACAAATTTCATAATTGGATAATGATAAAAACAGAACAAATCAAGTCAATTCCACAAGCTAAAAAAAATCCAAATAATAATTGAATTTAACCTAAAATTTTACCTAGCTTGGAAAATTATCTCCAAGATGGAAACTAGCAAGGAACATTCTAAATTCACCCTTCTCAAGCTTCAAGTGACCTGCACAAGGAAAATGGTACCAACTGTATTGAACTTGCTGGACAAATTCGGATGAAGGATGGTCAGTGTTGGAGCGGGCCGGCATCGGAGCTCCGGTGAGGACTGAGCGGCAGCAGGGAGGTGCGGCGTCGATGACCGGCGAACAGTAGGGTCACGGGTCGCAGCAATGGTGGCTCGGGCTGAGGCGCAATGTCGGTGTCGCGAGGGGAGGACACGAGCGGCGGACGGCGTCGGGTGCGGGTCCGGCATCGCGGGGGGTTTCACCGACGGCGAGCTGAGATGCAGATCATGGGTTGAGGTGCGCGAGCGATCGGTGGTGTCTCAACGGGGAGCGGCGGTGATGCTGGTGCGTCGTGGGATCGTGAGTTGCGCAGCACCGGTCGTCAGGGAGCGAAGGGCTCGGGCAAAGACGGTTGCAGGGGCTAGCGCTGCGATGGGTGACGAGCGGGGCAGGAACGGCTCCGGCGTCGGGCTTCACGGATGCTGCAGATCGGCGACGGCGGAGGCAGTGGGTGACGAGCAGACCAGAAGCATCGTCGGAGTCATCGAGTGGCGAGGGCAGGGAATCGGCAGAGACCTCTCGGAGAAGAAGCACAGTCACTTTTTTTTTTTTTTTTTTTTGTTTTCTTTTTCTGATCCACGTCTCTTCCTCTCTGCTAGCTTTTACTTTTCTGCAAAATCTTGACTTTTCTCATCCTGCCGCACGTCCCTTCATCCCTTTCCTCTCTTTTTACTTTTTCCTTCCGTGTTTGCTTTTTTTGGCCAAACGAAGAGAAGACCCCTCTCTCTCTCTCTCTCACTTTTTCCTTCCACGAAGAGAAGTCTCCCACACTTTTTTTCTCTTTCAATTTTCTATTTTTTTTTTCCGATGAAAGATGAAGAGAAGCCCCCGAATGATAGAATTTTTGCTCTGAATTTTTTCGATTTTTTTTTTAATTTTCCTCTAATAAAAGATTATTTTTTATTTCTAAAAATTAAATTTAAATAGGTGTCAACAGCTGCCCCTCTTTGAAGGGGAGCTCGTAGAGGTTTCTTTCAAAGATAAATGACACATAAATTAAAACCATGCAGAATGAATGCAAAATGAATATGAAATGCATATGCAAATGTTAATTGTAATGACTTTTTTTTTATAAAAGAAATGGACTCAAATAAATGCAATGTCATGCAATAGAGAATGCCATGTAAATGCAATGATTCGGTCAAAAACATATATTTCTATGTGTTCTTGCTTAATGGAATGCAAATGCAAAATGAATGCGAAATGAATATGAAATGCATATGCAAATGTTAATGACCTCTTTTTCAAATAAATTTAATTCTTTTTGAAATGCAAGGTCATGCAATAATGCAATGTAAATGCAATGATTTGGTCAAGAACGTAGATCTCAATGTGTCTATGCTCAATGAAATGCAAATGCAAAGAAGAACACGTACTGTCATACCTATCGGAGATTCAAAAAAGTATTATCAGGTGTGAAATGATTCCTATGAGACCTGACAAACATCTGGAAATCTCTTCAGATAATTGAAAGGCTCAAAGTCTGGAACTCTCATTAGATCCCAAGCACCTGGAATAACCCACCTTCAAGAAGGATAGAGTAGTTCTAGGCAGTCGGTGTTACATGTCCAGGACCCATACCATTCTACGGTCGCCTAAACGAGATTCACTTTCCAGGACCCGTACCATTCTACGGTCGCCTAAATAGGGAATAGGTGTTGTCAAGGACCCGTACCATTCTACGGTCGCCTTGACGGAAAATTGATTTTTCAGGACCCGTACCATTCTACGGTCGCCTGAATGGGGAAACTGCTTTTCCAGGACCCGTACCATTCTACGGTCCTTTGTTAGAGCAATAAATGTTGTTTAGGACCCGTACCATTCTACGGTCGCCTAAATCAAACTAAATCTGAAGAAAAATCTTTGGGGGATTTGGGACTCTCATCAAATCCCAAGCACCTGGAAATTGCATCAAGTACTTAAAAATTCTAAACATCTGGAAATCACATCAGACGCTCGAAAAGACAAATACTTGGAAGTCACATCAAGCATTTAAGGGTTCAGATATCTGGAATTCAAACTAGACATTTGAAAACATTTTATAAATAGGTACTTGGAATTCTCGTCAAGCACCAAGATGACTTAACAAACTCAGGGTTTCAAAGATAATTTTTTGGTCTTTGAGGAAAAATTCAATGATGGCTTTATCGAGCTTCTACTGGAAAAATTATCACAAGGACAATTTTCAGTTATAGTGTGAATCTCTTGAACATGCTAAATGAGACACTTTTGGTGTGAAAATGCTTTTTCACTCGCTCTCATTTAGGATGGGTTATTTGTCCCGACCATTGATGCGGGAATATATCACTCAATCTTATCATCATCTTGTCGACAAGAGTTTGAGTTTTCTTGCAATCAGTACAACCTTACCAATCTGAGAGGTTTTTAACAGGTACTGTAATGTGGGTTTGGTCAATGGCTTAACAAAGGGATTCTTTAAGTCAAAGCAATTGAAAGAACAATTCTGTAATCATCTTCGGGTTTACAAGTCAAGAACCCTGCAAAATGAGAAAGAAATAATCTTGCTCGCACTTCTTCGAGCAATGCTCAAAACATGTGAATTCCTACGTTAATTTAAATGCCCTAATCTGAAGAGACTTTGTAAGGGACGTAACATAGGCTTGGTTCTTGGGTTTGAGAAACGAAAGGATCGTTAGGCTCAAAGATGTGTGTAATGGGTAAGAGTTGGTGATCATCTTGACATTACCACCAATTTTCTTCGCCACGGAATGTCTTCTTGACAAATTTCTTTATTGGCTCAAGAGTTTATCACCGATGCCAACGACTATTCAACTGGAGATCTTTTCTCAACATCATTTTCTTTGATGATAGGCATCGATCGGGCACACTGCTCTTTTTTTTCATGTCCCCCAATTCATCAATCATTTCTCTCTTCTTTTCACGGGCATTGGCCTTGCTTTTACCAGGCACACTGCTTTTTCTTGCCCTTTATTTTTTTGCATTTATTTTCTCTGGACTCACACAGTTTTCTTTCATCAGCATTTTAGACCATGCTATTCAAATGATTGTCTTTCATCTTGCCCCAGTGTGGGGGATGATCACCAACTGGGTTTGACATGAAATGAATTCATAGGCTCAAGTGGGCTATGCAAAGGATATAAGTGTGTAGGATAAAGAAAGAACTGCTCTTCGTCATCCTAAGACACTTAAATTATCACATGAATTCAATGTAATAGCACAACTTGAAGATTAATGCAAGTGAAAGCAAGAAAATTTCAACTCATTTTCCTTCTCCTTCAATGTCAACTTACCTCCACTTGCCCCGATGTGGGGTGGTTCTTGACAAGGGTAGTATGAAAGAAATTCTTCAAGTATTTGGGCTCAAAAGGGTTAAGCAATGGATTATCTGTAGTATTTGGGATAGACAAATAAATTGCCTCTCGTCATTTCAGCTGTCGTACTTCTTGCAAGAAAACTCTTCACCTTGAAATACAAAATGGTTCCACACTCACCTCACAATGTATAGACAAAGGACTGTGTGTGGGATAAGGCTTGCCTTTCACGCCTCATTTAGCATGTTCAAGTAACTCGGCATCTTTCACTGAATTATCCATTTTGATAAATTTCAAGTAGAATTGACAAATTGCATATCATGTGAAAACATTTTGAAATGATAAAATGCAATGCTCTATCAAATCATAAAGTCAAAGCTGTTAAATGTCTGTGGAAAAGTCTTGCCCCTCTTTGCAAGGGAGCTCATAGAGATTCCTTAAATGTGCGCAAGGCTGCACCTGAAACATAAAGCAAATAATTAAAAGAAACAAACAGGGTAAATTAGATGCATGCTGGAAAATTATTTTATTTTGAAAATTTTTTCAAGGGAACATGAAGAAGCCCAGCCTTCAGAATTAGCTCCTTGCCGTTTTCTTTTAGGTAGGATTTCATCACAGGGCTAGTTTGGTGTACTTCAACATGCCCTTAAAACACAAAATTTTCCATGTATTCTATTGGATGAAAAGCAAATTACATTATTGAAATAAGGGAAATCCTAGAATTGAAAATGCAAATATGCAAATATGGAAAGCAATAAAGACTCATGCGCAGAGGAGTGTGCAAAAAATTAAAATTCTCCTACTCTCGAGCTTTGTCGATGGCAAACACTAAATTATCTTCAAACAATTCAGTCATTCCTTCAAGTGAGTCATCAGAGCTCTCAATCTTTGAAGGTGCGGGATCATCTATGCCACCCCATCCATCTGGGATGATATCTCGTGGGTCGAAGTAGGAGCTGGGAGGAGCCGAATACTTTACATAGTAATCGAATTTGCCACTTGGTTGCCCCAGGGTGTCCATCACTTCTGCTTCCTCATGCATTATCTGAAACATGGTGGGCTCAGCATCAAAACCGAAAATGGTATTCACAGCTTCTGGGTGGTCAGGGAGCGGGTTATTCTGGATGTTCGGTTGTGCATCGCGGAATGAGACCACATTGGCATCCAAAAGATTTTGGATTTTATGTTGCAGCGTATAGCAATCGTCAACAGAATGCCCTACCTCCCCCATATGATAAGCACATGTCTTGGACGGATCATAGTTGGGGAATCGCTCGGGATTAGGTCGCTTAGGCTCTTTAGCGAGTAATCCTTTCTTCTGAAGGGTTGGCAAGATCTTGGACAATGGCTTAGGAAGAGGCGTAAATTGACGCCTAGAAGAGTTCTTCTGCTGGCCAAAGAATGGTCGTGCTCCTCCCTGATGGGTGTTCGGGGTAGGGCGAGGTGGTTGCACATAAGCTGCATTAACCTCCGCTACAAGTTCCTTATCCTTCTTGGTTGAGACTCTTCCATATGAGCTGGTTTGATCAGATGCCCATCCGTCACGCAATGCTACTTCAATTCGCTCACCAACAGGGATTAGCTGATTGAATGACTCGGCAGTCGATCCCAGCATTCGATTTCGATACTCATGCGGGAGTGTCTTCATGAACAAATCCATCAGCTCTTTTTCTGTTGGCTCTGGAGTTATCTGAGCAGCTACAGTCCTCCATCTCGTGACATATGCCTTGAAAGATTCCGTCCTCTTTTTCTCAGTGTGAAGTAAATCTTCTCGAGATGGAGTGACGTCAATATTATACTTATATTGCTTGAAGAAAGCATCAGTCAAATCCTCCCAAGTCTCCAGCAGATTAATCTTCTTCATGATGTACCACTGCAGCGCCGGTCCTGTTAGGCTCGCTTGAAATTGTTGAATCATCAAGGGGATGTTATCAACATATTGGGTCATCCTGACCACATACGTCTACAAATGGATCTTCGGGCAAGAAGTGTCATCATACTTTTCAAAGTCCGGCATTTTGAACTTCTTCGGCATTTTGACCTTTGCATAGTGGGACAAATCAGTTGGGCCTGGGATAAACGAACCCTGCAGCTGTTTGAGTTTCTCTTCGATTTTTGCCATGCGTTTTTCTTGTTCTGTCTTCGGTATAGCTGAGTGTATCACTTGTACCTCCTCATCAACAATAATTTGAGGCACGTCAGTAATTTTCTCCTTGGAAGCACCATCAGAGGTTGATGTCCCAATTGCGAACGTATTCTTGCCTTTATCTTTCGGATCAGTCGCGAGAGCATGTTGTGGTAACACCACTTCAACTTGCGGAGCTAGTGGGGCAGTGTTTGCCTGGAGAGAATCAATTTGCTTGGAGAGCTGCTCAAGAACATTTAGGACTTGCTTCATCTCCGATTTGAGAACAGCGATGCGAGTTTGTTCAGCAACACGTGTTTGTTCGGTGTTATCAGCCATTGTTGCTCTGGAACGATTACGGATTGGTGATCTTAGGTTAGCCGTGTTGTCACCTGTCAATGTAAAATAATACAGTAAGTATCATAACAAATGAGATTGGTCCATGACAACAGTCAATCGCTTATTTTATTAGGTGAAATCAAATTCCAAAGACATCAACTTAAAATGCTAACATAACTCCCTAGGAAATTAAATTCCTAAAACATCAATCTAAGAAATTGAAATAACATCATAAAGCCAGAATTAAACTCCTAAATCTAGCGACTCTTTTCTATATACAATCGGGAGATCACAGTCTTTCGAAGCTTCTTGTTCTGTCGAACCAACTCAGAAATACGAGCTTCTTTCCTTTCCACCGTTTCTTCAAGATTTTCAATTTGTGCTTTACGAGTGGGCTTCATGGTCACTTTAGGTATCACGGGAAGTAGAGCTTGAGGGATCTCGTGATGGTGGATATAATAATCTGAGGCATGAAAAACCCTCTCTTTTCCTTTCAATCTTCTAGGCACCACTATCTTTTCGGGATGGCATTCCTTCCATGCATTTTCAAGATGCTCGATCTCATCGAGGTATTTGTGATCCTTGTGCACGAAGCGGGCTTGAAATAGATCCACTCGGAGAGGAGGTGGGATATCTTGGAGCACTCGATACTGGCGGGCCACTCTATAAGGATAGTAAGATGTTGCACCAGTAATTCCCATCAGTGGAATTGGATTATCTGTCTTGTGAGAGAAACGAGCCACGCTAACATGGAACCGTTTAGCATACCATAGGAAGCCCTTGAGATCTGGATTTTTAAGAAAAGTCACCCAATCGGAAAATGATTTTCCGGTATACTTTTTTTCTAAGATTGAAAATCTCTTTATTGGGTAACTAGAATCATCAATTTCACATCGACGCGTGAAATGACCAAACTCCTTCATGTGAGAAAGAAACCAAATCTGTAAAAGCTCAGGAGAGGCATTCATGACTTTTTCTCCATTTTGTTTAAAACGGTTGAGGGATAAAAATGTCTCAGCTAAGATCATGTTTATAAAATTCATGCCAGCACATGCTTGTCGACCACCCATGCAATCGAAGGATTAATAGCATTTCTTCGATGAGGAAATATTATAAGTCCAAAGAATGCTAAGATGAATATCCTACCCTTTTGGCGCATTGAAGACTGATTTAAAAAATGATTAGCCAAAAAGGTGAAAGGGCATGCATTACAATTAGCTTTCAAAACTTTCTTAACCTCATCAATTTTAATTCTTAAAAATTGAGATAAAATTGATGTGGGTTCCATACCAAGAGGTGGCCTAACAAGTTCAGTCTCAAGGGGCATTCCTATGATGACGCTATACTCTTCCAGTGTTGGAGTTAGCTCATTCTTACCGAAAATAAATGTAGCCGTCTTGGGACACCAAAAGTGTGATATAGCTTGCAAAACACCACTATGGACTCCGATATCCAAAAGGGGGATGAGCCGTCCCAGTATCGACTCCACATAATCTTGACCTTCTTTACTTAAATTGTTCCACCACCCTCTGAGCTCAATCTTGGGAGTTGGAACGAATTGAACATCGGATCTCCCCATTGCATATAAATAAGACCGACGACGAAACCTAATGTCATGGACCAACGAAATTGCAAGTAAGTAAATTGCAATAGCGAGAATTTAAACAACTTACTTTTACTGGGAAGAGATGACAATCACATAGACACACACATGAAATGTGGGGCTCGATTTTTATCTAGATGGCTTAACAAAATGGAGTTAAGAGGATGATCTGACCGTTGCAGTCTCGCATTAACGTGTCAGGTCCTCCTAACCCCGGCTCAGTCGAATGGAATGTCTAATATTACGCAGTCTCGCGAATATGGACAAACACATTCGACACCATGAAGAACTTTCGGGGAAGAGAAGGTCAACCTCTATATAGCAGTCTCGCTTTAGAGGAAGTATCATTCTCAACACCATCCTAAGAATCCTATTGCAGCCCAGGTCCGGCAGCAGGTTGTGTGTGCTATAGTGTAGTGCTAAAAACAATAAAACATGCACAACAGTTTAATTGCAAATAACACTTCTATAGTTTAAATTCAACCATTCATTCTTAACTCCAACCTACAAAACAATGGTTAGTAAAGACTACTCCCCTTATACCTCCCATCTGCAAAAACATTTAACACCTTACGTTAGGAGCGTACCTTTTTTCCATGCTGCCAAACAAAATATTTTTAAAAAAAGAAACAGGCCTATGTCCACTATGAGTTTTAACTCGGTTCCCAGCGGAGTCGCCAAGCTGTCGTGACCTAAATTTTTCAGGGGAATCCTAAAGTTTAGGTTAATGGATTACTAAGTCCGAAGACTTGGCACAGACCCTCCCAAGTCCTACCAATCGCGACTTGATAGAAATTAATTCATTTAAACATGCAATTTCAATTTGGAGCCGCCACTAACCAATTAGGGCTGGTTAGAAACCCAAGTAAAGTATGAGTGAATATTTTACCATTGCGAACCAGAGATTCAATAAGTCCGGGGACATGATTACGCTAGATTAGTCTAACGCCCTTTCGGTACCTTTTATTTTTAAAATATTTTGCAGGCAATGTTGATTAATTTAAACCTAAGCTACTAACATGCAAATGGTGATCATGCGAGTGCGCAATCAATAAAATAACATTCAAATAAAAAATGCTAATAAAATTACATGTCCTAAACATGATTTCTAAATGACATGACACCTAATTTTTCTTTTTCTTTTTTTTAAATGTTAATTATATGCAATCTTAATCTAAATTTAATATGCATGGATTTTACTTTAATGATATGTGAGATGCAATTCATATGGTATGACTTAAACTTATCACTATATGTATGCAATCTAATTTATATAATTCTAAATATGCATGTGCTACGTGATATGGGATGAATGACATGGTATTTCTACATGCATGCTTTTTTTATAATTTTTTTTTATACATATATGCAACCTACACTAAACAATGATGACATAAAATGAGATTAATTATGAACTAACTTATTAGCTAACTAAACGGCTTTTGTGTTTTCTTTCTTTCTCTTTTTTTTTTTAAATGACAATAATTCTTATTAAAAAGCGACATAATGATGCAATGTTAATCTTAGACCTTTTATTAAAAAAACTACATGATGGGAATATTAAAACATTAATCTATGACCCACTAACTAGAGTGCAACATGTGGTGTGATTTATATGACCTAAATAACATTTTTTGTTCTCTTTTTTTTTTTTGTTTTATTAAAGAAAAATTAACCTAATATTATATGAATCTAATAAAATGCATTGCTTTAAACATGAGATATGTATGGACTTAAAAATCTAAGTTCTATAATGTATGATATATAATGAACAAATAACGATAACATGTCAAAAAAAAATCTATCAATGTAAATCAATGGCATATTATTTTAATGTGAATCAATGATGCAAAGCAATTCATGAATTTGTCATGAAAGTCAAAATAATAAAAAATCTAAGCCGACGTCTCGCGACTCAATATTTTTTATTATTATGACTTAGTATGACAAATTTCATAATTGGATAATGATAAAAACAGAACAAATCAAGTCAATTCCACAAGCTAAAAAAAATCCAAATAATAATTGAATTTAACCTAAAATTTTACCTAGCTTGGAAAATTATCTCCAAGATGGAAACCAGCAAGGAACATTCCAAATTCACCCTTCTCAAGCTTCAAGTGACCTGCACAAGGAAAATGGTACCAACTGTATTGAACTTGCTGGACAAATTCGGATGAAGGATGGTCAGTGTTGGAGCGGGCCGGCATCGGAGCTCCGGTGAGGACTGAGCGGCAGCAGGGAGGTGCGGCGTCGATGACCGGCGAACAGTAGGGTCACGGGTCGCAGCAATGGTGGCTCGGGCTGAGGCGCAATGTCGGTGTCGCGAGGGGAGGACACGAGCGGCGGACGGCGTCGGGTGCGGGTCCGGCGTCGCGGGGGGTTTCACCGACGGCGAGCTGAGATGCAGATCATGGGTTGAGGTGCGCGAGCGATCGGTGGTGTCTCAACGGGGAGCGGCGGTGATGCTGGTGCGTCGTGGGATCGTGAGTTGCAGCAGCACCGGTCGTCAGGGGAGCGAAGGGCTCGGGCAAAGACGGTTGCAGGGGCTAGCGCTGCGATGGGTGACGAGCGGGGCAGGAACGGCTCCGGCGTCGGGCTTCACGGATGCTGCAGATCGGCGACGGCGGAGGCAGTGGGTGACGAGCAGACCAGAAGCATCGTCGGAGTCATCGAGTGGCGAGGGCAGGGAATCGGCAGAGACCTCTCGGAGAAGAAGCACAGTCACTTTTCTTTTTTTTTTTTTGTTTTCTTTTTCTGATCCACGTCTCTTCCTCTCTGCTAGCTTTTACTTTTCTGCAAAATCTTGACTTTTCTCATCCTGCCGCACGTCCCTTCATCCCTTTCCTCTCTTTTTACTTTTTCCTTCCGTGTTTGCTTTTTTGGCCAAACGAAGAGAAGACCCCCTCTCTCTCTCTCTCTCACTTTTTCCTTCCACGAAGAGAAGTCTCCCACACTTTTTTTCTCTTTCAATTTTCTATTTTTTTTTTTCCGATGAAAGACGAAGAGAAGCCCCCGAATGATAGAATTTTTGCTCTGAATTTTTTCGATTTGTTTTTTTTAATTTCCCTCTAAAAAAAGATTATTTTTTATTTCTAAAAATTAAATTTAAATAGATGTCAACAGTTAGTATGAAGAGTGGACATAGACTTATGGATAAAGTCGAACCACTATGATTCTCTAAGTGCTATTGTTTTCATTTGTTTACTCTTATTTGCACACAGTTGCTTCATGACTTTTCAAAACATGACGTTGACATGATCTTTACTTAGCAATTAGCTAATTTCTACATAAGATTTTCAAATTCTAAGACAACCTATTCACCCTCCTCTAGCTTGTATTGTTAACCACCAATAAGGGCCAATTTGGTGTATCACATCATGCCCTCAAAATGAACTTACTTTTTATGGAATGGAAATAAAATCAATTACATTAATTGAAAGGGACATGAAAGCAATCAAATCCTAAGAATGAAAACATAAACAATTATTGAAATCCTACAAAGCTGAAAATGTTCCCACATAGAGGAGTGTACAAATAATTTTTAAAAAAAAATTACTCTAAGTATAGCAACTAAAAAGATCGGTCCTTGACAATGGTCAAATGTCTTTTTTAATTATGAAAAATTGTTCACTTATAAAATATTAAAATTACAAACTTTGAACCATTGGTTTAAAGTGTTTTTCAAATGGCAGGACAATTGACTCATGAACCGACGCAAAATTAAAACTATGATGGAGCAAGTTAATTGCATATTAAAGGTTGTGGAGAACTAACTTGACCAACGAAAAGTGGCAATCACATATACATGCGGATTAGACATGTGATTCAATTTCTAATAAAAGGTTTAACAAGGTGGAGCCAAAAGGATGATATGACTAGTTGTAGGCTCATGTACTATGCCAAATCTTCGTAACTCCGATATAGTAAACAAGGCTACCCAATTGTGACGTAGACTTGCAAACTAGGTAGTTACTCTTGATACCAAGAAAAAAGCTTTTGGGAATGAGATGGACAACTTCTATTACATAGGCTTGTGGTCAAAGTCATATCCATCTCAATACCATTCTAAGTTAACTATACGGCCTAAGTTCGACGGTAGATTGTGTGTGCAATAGTGTAGTGCTAAAGCATTAAAGGTATGCACAATAATTTATAAGTAAACACCACTTCAATATTGAATTAAAACCATTCATTCTCATGCCTCCCTACATACCTTGTATCTTTATTGCCAAACAAAAACATTTTTGAATAGGGAAATCTCAGGCCAACACTAAGAATTTTATTTCAAGTCTTCAACAGAGTTGCCAAGTTGTCACAACCTTTCCTCAAATGAATCACTTGGGGGATGGCTAATGGATTACTAGGTTTAGGCTTAACTTGGGAATTCCCAAACCCATAGTAACTTGTAACTCTCGGGTTAATTAATTATTAATACAAATTTTTATAATATTTGTATGCAATTTGATTAATATTTTTATTTAGGGATCGAGGTCAATCTCTAATTTTCTATGTAAAACATGCCTAAATGGGGTTGTCAAAATTTAGGTGGCAACATGTATGTACAAAATGTGACATCCCGATTTTTCTCAATTTTATTTTCAGTCAATTGAGTCGGGCGATTCAATTGTGCATATAGTTCGTCTCTCAGAGTTGGCCACTCACGAGGGAACTAGTCTATTGAGTGAGGTGATTAAGGAATTTTACCGCGTCGGACTTGGGGACTGATCACCCTCGGGTCGGATGCAAGAAAATTTCCCTAAAAGCCACTCAGTGGATTAGGCGCGCTGAAATTGCACCAGATTAAATTCAACCGAAAAATTTGAGATTGAATTTAGAAGTTGGAAGCTCGGTCATGTCACACGTCTTATTAGGATCATGAGATAATTTTTGGGGACTTTAATTTGGACTCAATTAGAAGAGAATTGATGGAAATTGAAGTAATTGAATGTACAAGAACTTGGACCCCGGCGGAAAAGGAAATTGAACCTATTGGAAGATGTTATGGAGGATTTGAATTAGTGGAGAATGACATCAGCAGGTGATGTCATGGTGGAGGCCAAATTCAAGGAGAGCTTGACTAGTGTCACAAGTCAATTGGCTCACCAAAAGTGGGGATGTCACTTCCCTCTTGTCTCCATCATCTTCAAGCTTGAGAGGAGAGAGATTAGGAGGGAAAAACCGAAGGAGAGACCAGCGGAACCGCCGAGCTCCATCCGCCCCGTCGCCCGCACGTCGTCGCCGTTCGTCGCTCGCCGCCGGAGTCCGCCGTCGCCGCTCGCCCGTGCGCGACCGCTCGCCGTTCCGTTTCGCGCCGAGCCGCCTTGCCTCCATCTCCGCCGCAAGTCCCGACCGTCGCAGCTCCGAGCCGCCTGCCGCTCGTCGTCGCCGAAGCTCCATCGCCGCCGTCCGTCGCCGTAAGCCACCGCCCCGAACCCTAGCTTCCTCCGCCGGTCATTCTCCACCTTTTCCCCGACCGTTCAACCGCCGTTCCACCATCTCTCAAGCTCGGTTAGTGCTGGAAAAACCAGCAAGATCTAGTTCCTTCCGAGCTCGTTTTGGTCCCCTTTTAGTGCTCATGTGGTCTTGATCCGTGTAGGTTTGTCGTCGGCGTCGTCGTGCTCTTCGCCGGAGACCCGTCGGAAAGCGATTCCGGTGAGTTTACCTCACTAATCCGCGATTAGCGAGTTAATGATGCCTTAAGTATGTTTAGCTTAAGTTGATTGAGATTATGTGGTTATATTAGTTTAATTAGTTGTGGATTAGATTAAAAGGTTTGTTTAAATTAAAGTATGTTTAATTAAAGGCTAAGAGAGTTTATTTAATGTTAAGCCTCGATGGGACATAATAGGGTTTTATTTTTGAATTATTTAATTGTTTCGAAATTCTGGAATTTATAATATTATATTATATTCCGAAATTATTAAAATATTATTATATAAAAAAAAGGGAAAATTATTTTTAACCCTGATTGCTCAGAATTTCGTGCCGATCGTCGCTGTGTATTTAGAATTTGAAATTGATGATTGGTTGTGGCGAATTGAATGTGATTTCGATTTATGAGGATTCTTTATAAAATCCGAAGTGTAGAAATTGATGAGAGATTGGCCGTGATTAACCACCTATTAGAGGTCGTGCCCAGTGAGGCCGTGATGAACCACCTATGAGAGGTCGTGCCCAGTGAGGCCGTGATGAACCACCTATGAGAGGTCGTGCCCAGTGAGGCCGTGATGAACCACCTATTAGAGGTCGTGCCCAGTGAGGCCGTAATTAACCACCTATTAGAGGTCGTGCCTGATGAGGCCGTGAATTACCACCTGATTACAGGTCGTGCCGAGTGGGGCCGTGATTGCCACTGGTTATTAAGTCTTCATACCAAGTCGAGGTGGGTAGTAATAATTGAATTGCTAGAGTGACATGTAATCGGCCGAGCCGATTGATCGCTGAGACGATCCAAGTGGTTGAATTGTTATGATGATGTGATTGTGCCTTCGTTGTTGAGTTACTAAAATTGCACGTGGTTGAATTATATAAACTGTGCTAACCTGCAGATGAAGGCTAAGGCGAGGTAAGTTTTCTGGATGTTGTGGCTAAGCTACTTTGGGGGCGTATTTACTTTCTAATAGGGGTTTAGGAGGGGTGAACTTGCTGAGACAAAGTCTCATCCCGGTTTGGGGAAAAATATTACAGGACCGTAGATGGCGGGACCCCCAGAGAAGAATGGCCTCCCAGTGCAGATCATCGAGCAGGTGCGCAGCGCCCCTGATCCTGGGAGCCATTGGGTCTATGAGCTGATCAGGTCTACCGTGTGGATCCAGGAGACTGAAGATGTTAGGGTGCCCCATAGGTATAGGGCTTGGTTCCGTTTTGGGGCCAATGGTTTTAGGATTGGTCCGCTTGACAGTTTTGACATTCCCCTGGTTGTGATGGATGCTCTTCTAGGAGAGGGTGTGGCTGACCTTCCCGATGGTAGGGTGGACAACCCATTATCTCCGGACCCTGTGCCGTCAAACGTGGAGGATGTGGGATCGTCGAACGAGCCCAATTAGTAGTCATAGGACCGTTCTTCTTTTTGGTGGGCTGATCTTTGTTGTGTAAGCTAACCCTCTTTTGATGCACATAGACTCTGACCCATTTTTGGTGCATATAGTCTCCGAATCCTGTTGGTGTATGTAAGCCCTGAATTGTAATTGATGTATGAAAGTATGTTGTTTGATTTTGAATTGTTTCCTGCTTTTCTATCCCGTATTTTATTGTCAGGGGTTATATAATTTATTCCGCTTGTGCAATAATAAATCAATGGGGTCGGCGACACTACCTGGGAATGTCGCATTCACATGACCATGGCGGGTTGTTCACGTGTCTCGGGGCTCGGGGCGTGACACAAAAAGCTTTAAAAACTATATCTCATCACATTTATATTTATATCATGGTGTGTTGATGACTTGCATTTGCTAACAATTTGGCCCTTCGATGACATGTAATCACTCTGATTCTTTGTTTAGCTCTATATTCTCATTGAATTTCCATCATAATAATATCTGAATTGTCAAGTAGTAAAATTACAATTGCAAGAATGACAAAATATTTATGATTGTAAATTCAAGAAAAATTGATCGTATTATGTACGACTTGTAATGTGATGTATATACAGAAACAATCGTAAAAGCCAAAAGCTAAGCATGCTCTTGCAATTTGGGCTCTTGAGAGGAAACCAATTAATAGGAGTAAGTGTGACTGATAAGCAAGACATATGGTGTGGCTTGCGAAACCAAATTGGACCTATAGAGCCGAACCTCCTAATTTCAAAAGGCTTAGTTTTAAAACCGCAAAATCAAATCAAAAAGAAGATTAACATTGACCACAACGGGCAATTCACCCACAGAAGAAGCAACCTGGATTAATGAGCTTTAATTCTTTTCTAATAAGTACTGTTAACATGAAAGAAACACGAAGTTGTAAGATAGGCTCATTGGAGAGCCCATTTGAGCAACACAAATAGGTCAAGCACTCAAACACCAATTCAAAAAAGGCCAATTTATTATTACGTGTTTTAATCATCCGCTAAGTGTTAATGATCATTCATTAAATGAGAAAAATACCAAAAAAGTCCTAATCATTTTGTATAGATGCCAATTCGATCTTACACCTTTCAATTTGGCTAATTTATTTTTAACATTTTGATGATTTATCAATATAGTCATTTCAACTAATTTTAATCAGTGATATCTAACGTAGATGATGGTCATCTTACATGACACAATGACAATAATGTGGATAATTTTTGTAAATTTTTAATATTTTCAATTTTTTTGTAATTATAATTGTTTTTCCTTTTTTTTCTTTTCCTTTTCTTTTTTTTCTTTTTTATTTTTTTCTCTTCTTCCTCAGGTGGTTGCCATGGTGACGATCAACCACAAGTGAGGGCAAGCCTTGCTCAAGGACAACCAGTGTCAACGTTAGAGATTATTAGCCAAAATTGACCAGAACTACATTAAAGTCGTCAAAATGTTTAAAATTAAATTGACCAAATTGAAAGATTTAATATTGAATTGTCATCCGTACGATAGGTTTAGGGATTTTTTGGTAATAGTCTCTTCATTAAACTTTAGGAAATAGTTTAGTGGGAATCATAAACCTAAACTTAGAAAATAGAAAATGGGATTAGGATTAACAAGAAACAAAAAAGTTGAAGGAACAATGTGTTACATAAAATGATCCTTGTGCCGGCCAAGGATAGAAAGTTGAGAATACTTGCATGACTTTATTGCTTGCTTAATTCCAAAAACACAAGCAATGATAGAATGTCCAACCTAAAATCTTTAGGTGGGGACCTCCATATGTACTCTTTTACCTGCAAATCGAATTAGGAATAACCTAAGTAATTTGTCAAATGGAGGGCTGCACATGTAAGATAAACTTGGGCTTATAAGTAAAGGAAACTACATGTATATATATTTTGATATCCTCTCCCACTTGCAAGTGGAATTTGGATTGACCTAAGTAATTTGACAAAGATATGGTCACACATGTAAGATAAACTCGGGCTTATAAATAGAGGAGACAATATATATAAAGTGCATATAAATTTTGTACATGACATGGGATAATAAAGTAGAAAAATCATTCAAGATATCTTAGAAACAGAGTTATGGTCATGTAGGCAACTTGCAGAAGTATATTGTAAATTGATTATGTGTTAGTGAATAGCAGAAGCCCCATACTTTTCACCTAGGGTAATCACCAAGAAGAAGCCTAAATCGAAGCCTATCAACATATCTAGTTGGACTCATATTCACTCAAAAGTTTAAGCCAAAAAGTTATAGGCTAAGTAAGGGCAAAAGATCTTTTCAAGTGCCATAACTTGGCACAAAGAGACACTTAAATGTTATAACTTACGAAAGTGGCAGTTAGATGCCACATTTTAAGAAAAGTGGGGCACTTGAGTGCCACCTCCGGCGAAGCCAGCCAAAAATCATACATGGCAATTAAATATTAATATTTCTTGCTGAGGTGGCTTGCCAGAGAGTCGATTCAGATTTAATTCACCCAAAACGACATCGTTTTGGCATAATTTGAATTTTAATATAATATAAAAATTAATTAAGTTAAATTAAATTTAAAACAAAATAATAATATAATTTATATTTATTTAAAAAATAAAAAACAAACGCGGAGGGGAAGGAGGAAGGCGGCTGGCGGCTGAGGGCTAAGCCATCGCCGCCGCCACCTCCCCACCGTCGCCTATAGGTGGGGGAGGGTCGACCGGGGCCGCCAAGCCTTGGCCAAGGGCCGGCAACCCCAGTCGACCGGTGGCGAGGGCCTGTGTGCCCTCGCCCCAGATCTGGGCAAGGATCGTGGCCCTCGCCCAAATCCGACAAAGGTCGCTAGCCCTCTCCTGGCTGACCCAAGGGCCGCCGCCTATTGGGAGTTCGCCGCTCGCTGAGGCAACCCTACAACAGGCAATAGCCCTTGGGTCGGCCGGGCGAGGGCCGGCAACCCTCGCCCGAGATATGGGGTGAGGGCACATAGGCCCTCACCGCCGATCAAGCGGGGCCACCAACCCTTGGCCAAGGCTCGGCGGCCCCAACCCTCGCCGCCGGCTGCCTCCCCTCATCCTCCTCCTCCCTCCCCCCCCCTTTTTTCCTCCTCCTCCTTCCTCTTCAACCGCCGACCGCCTCCCCTTCTCCTCCTTCCCCCTCACCAAATCGGGTGAGGGCCGCAACCCTTGCCCCCGGATGAGGGCGAGGGCTCATAGGCCCTCGCTACCGGTTGACCCTCCCCTCTCCATCACTGGCCTTTGCCGACGGTGGTGGGGAGGCGGCGAGCCGAGGGCAACCCTCAGCCGCATCCCTTTTTTAAAATTTTTTTAAATTTTTTAAATTTGTATTTTTTATAAGTGTTTTAAATAAATTTAAATTTAAATTAATTTATATTAATTTTTATATTAATTTTTTACCACGTCAACATCAAAACCACGTCATTTTGCACTTGCTTCACCGGAAAATTAACACGTCAGCGTTTTGGTCGAATTTTGGCCGGATTAGCACTCAAGTGATCCATTTTGCTCCAATTTTAGCACTTAGGTGTCATTTTCGTAAGTTATGGCACTTAAGTGTCCATTTGTGTCAAGTTATAGCACTCCAGGGGTCCACGCATCACTAAGTAGGATATATTAACAACTCTAAATCACACCAACTCACCAATGTGAGATTTCTCTAATGCAACTCACATGTACATCCTAAAAATCTCCTCCTAACGTGTGAGCTCTCCCTTCAGGTATCTTTTGCTCAAATATGAAGTTAGGTCATTAGCCTATATTCTTATAACGCAATGCCCATCGCATGGAAATTACACTAACTTCATGCACCAAACATCAAAAAACAATCCACCGAACATCGAAAACCTCACTAATCGACCATTGGCTGTGATACCAATTTGTTAGGAGCAAGCGACAAAAGCTCGATACCTTTTGTTTAGGGAGATCACCAAGAGAGAGAGCTTAAATCGGAACTTCTTAACATATCCAATTAGACTCACCTTCACTTAAAATTTTAAGCCAAAGAATTATAGGCCAAGTAGAATATATTAATTGTTCTACACCACACCAATTCATCGATGTGAGATTTCCCTAATACAACACACACGTGCATCCTAACATTATGCATGTTTTCTTTTCTTATAAGCCCAAATTGCATGTGTTATGTGTGCATGGAAAATGAGAAATATGCACTTGGATAGGTAAAGTGACATTAAAAGGAAGTTGCTATGGTAACGACACTGTTATACCCTATAATAGACGGTGCCTTATTGACCACAAATTGCTATTCAATGGGAATTGGCAACCGTGATGTTCTAATGGAGTAGATTTGGAAAAGAAACTTGTCGGAATATTCTCAGAAATTAGATAATATATATTTTTTCTACAAAAGAAAATTAAACTAAGAAGGCGGAAATATACTTGATGCTTGTCAACTTTCTTAAAACTCAATTCTTTTGTAGGATACTCACGCAATTGTAGATAATACGGAAGTCATATTGGCAGCGGACACTTGTATTTTTACCAAAATTTCAAAGTATTACCGAACAAATGATAAAATTTGAAAGTTGGCTAGCATGATTAAAAAAAAATGGAATTATATGAAATGAAAAAACGGATTAGCAAACAATTTTAATCAAACAAATTCAATATAATTTAAGTTTTGAATAAATTATCATTTTCGGTTGGGCAAGAAATGAGTTTGATTTTGATTTTCGAGTTAACTGAAATTGTCATGGCTTGAGCATAATCTATGGACATTTTAAGTTGTGTAAATTAGATTTTTGAGTTTTAATTTTGACAATTGTATTCATTTTACTAAATGAAGAATATTTTCTTCTTAATGACTGCACGTGTAAAAAATGTTTTATATTGGAGATATTGCTAATAGAAATCCTACATCTATTTTGTCTTATAATAAATAAATAAAAATGTTTTGAGCGTCCATCATACATTTCATATGTAGATATTTTGCTAAGAGTATGATAAATAAGCAACATCAAATTGTAATACTCCAGGGGCAAGGATGTGAAAAATCAATTGTCCCAACGTTCATACAACACTTCGCAAATTTCATAAACCGGTTAACTTCGTACATTCATTTCGTACAAAGTCCCATGGATGTCAACGATTCCTTCATAAATCGATTGCTGACAAAATTTATAATCCTAACAATTCATGTGAGAAATACGTGACTGAACTTCATAATTAATTTTCTTAAGAAAAAAGTATAGAAGTTGGATTGCACTCCCTGGGAAGGATCACGAAGTTCGAGTAAGTCCAGTGCACCAACACAGATAGGTCAAAAAGGCCGATCGATCGCATTGGTTTTCTTCGACCATACTCCAAGAGAAGAGATAGTGTATAAATTTATTAATCCTCGAGGATACACGACTTGGGACTAGGACGGACTTCTTCTTCTTTTTTGTCGGTCTTACTCTATCCCTACTCTAACCCTTACTCTTAAACTTTTGCTTTGTCTCATTGCAAGGCATGGGAATCGAAACCCACTTCTGAAACTAAATTGTCTTTACCCCAACCCTCATGAGAATGTGGGGATTCGAACCCCCACTTCCCCTTTCTATGTTGAAAGGATAGCCATTGGGGCAAACCTTAGTGGTTGACTGGGACCGACTTTAAGAAACGAAAAAGTTGGAGGAACGTGCTGCTGCAGATGATAATCATTATACGGGCCAGGGAAAGTAAATTCGACGACGCTTTCAAGATCCTCATACCAGGGGCCCGATCCTTGGTTCGGTTTAAGAAGACTTCATTTGCTTGATGAATGAAGAAGTTGAAAGGATGCTAAATGACCGTTGACGGCGGAAATCATTTGCACGAGAGAAAACAGCCTCCGCACATATTTTAACGAAGATCCGTCCCCTCGATACCTGAGAGAGGCGAGAAGGAGCACGAGCAAAACAGTAGGGACAGGGATCGAAAGCACGTGCGCACGCTCGAAGGGGCCTTCCGACGACTCAAGAAGAGACAGCATTCCCAGTCAAAAGAGTACTGCACTTGCAAGGACATTTTTAAAAAATATATTTTTCTAAAGGTCATGTTTCAAGAAGATAATGATATTCTTTTATGTTTAATTGAGATCCGAAAATGAAATCTCATTTGATCGGGAATTTTTGGCATGGACACCGGTCATTCGATATGGCACATAGGGATGGCAACGAGAACCGCCCAAACTAGGAACCGCCCGGACTAGACCAGCTAGTTATGGGCGGTTCCCACGGGTGGTGGTCCGATTCCCAATTCCTATTTTTAAAATTGGTGGCTAATCAATTTGATTCCTAGTTCCAAACTAGGAGCCAGACTAACCGATGAAATCTCGTTCAAACTTTGAAATTTTGGCAAGCAGGCTGCACAGCAATGTGGTCCCTTCAAGATCACCCACAAGGCCACCCCTACACATGCTTCCAAAAGCCAATAAGTAGGCTTGGCATAACGATGCCTAGCATTCTTTGACTCCCATCCTAATCCACCTGAATGGTCCAATGATGCATTCCAGCATGTTGATTCTAAAAGAGTGCAACCACGAAACGAGCTTGCTTTAATATCTCATTCTCTTAATCCCCTATCAAACCAAGAGATGCTTATCGAGTTAAGTGGACGTCATCTTCTTGTTTCCACAGTGACATTTCACATGAATTTTTTCTTTTGGAGCGTCCAGTCTCATATAGGCCAATCATCAAACAGTTTGTGCTCATGTGAACGGAGGCAGACCTCCATCCTGTTTTTTCTTAGAACCCAATGACTCCCACGGCTGTACGGCCAATCAAGAAATTCTTGGGTTAGCAATGGCTGGTCCCGCATTCAGAAAATATATATATATATATATATATATATATATATATATATCATATTTATTTCTTTACAGTACTGTCCTCAACCGGGAGAACTGGGTCAATTTGTGATTGAGGATAGTGTCGTAAGGCGTGTCAACCCAGTTGTGGGCTTTTAACCTACCCTCACTCACTTCGAGTGCGGGAGACTACTATACTTGCCTACCCGGTAGTAACCGGAATCGAAGTCCTGATGTGGTGTCTACCTTCACCACTGTGAGGCCCTCTAATTCCCTGTCTATCTTTGCTCTATTCGGTTCAGCATTTGGAATGCTCATTTGGGCTCTAAAGTCCATTGACCAAATGCAAAGGTGTTTGGTTCGTTTTTTTGCATGACTTTAGCCCAATGCAACTCTTATGGTCCTTTGGAAAGTTGTATCTTCGGAATGCAACTTCCGGTATTGTTCATCTCTCCGGTGGAGAAGTCGATCGTAAATTTGAATAAAAATAAATATGTTTATATTTTTATATAAAAATATATATTTTATGTTTATTTTTTAATATAAAAAATATAAACATATCTATTTTTCTCCGATTGTTTTTATATAAATATATATTTATATAAAATTATATATTATATTATATATATATATTTGTTTATATTTTTATAGTTTTTATAAAAATATGTTTATATAAAAAATATAAACATATTTTTTATTCAAAGCGATTCGGCCGCTAGATTCGGTGGTCTAGTGGCGGACTTAAAAAAAATATAAAAATATTTTTGCTTTTTAATTTAATAAAAGTTAATTAGAAATGCAAATTTTACCAAACGGTATTTTGGCCAAAGTTGTTTCTCAATGCAAATTTTATCAAACAACATTTGCATTTCGGAAAACCCCCTTCACCCAAAGATATTTGCATTTTTGCAAATGCATTCCCCAAAAGCCAAACCAAAGGCCCAGTTTGGTTTGGCTTTGGGAATAGGCTTTGGGACTCTAAAGTCCCTTGGCCAAATGTAAACCCGTTTGGTTCGATTTTTTAGGTGACTTTGGCAATATGCAATTACATCTCCAAATGGCTCTAAGGGCCTTTAGCCCAAAGTGGCTATGGAGGTACTTTAGGAAGTTGCATCTTCGAAATGAAAGTTCACGATACTGTTCATCTTCTCCAAAATCACTGCACGGAAAAGTAGATTGGAGGCCGACGACCGCCAGTTAAGGGGTCGCATGTACCGGCAACCACCGCCTAAGGGTCACCCGACCCTAGCGACTGTCACTGGACCTCAGGCGACGCCTGGGTCGTGCGACCCAAGCAACTGATGGCCTGAGGTCGACCTTAGGCGACGGTCGCCAGGGTTGGGCTACCCCAGGCGACGGCCGCGTGGGGTTGCGCACGACCCTAGGCGACAGCCGCCTGGGGTCGCATGACATCAGGCGGTGATAGCCGAACCACCCAAGCGTCACCCACCTGGGTTCGACCGTCACCTGGGTCAGGGTTCGCCCGTCGCCTAGGTCAAGGTTCGCCCAAACCAAGCGACCGATCACTAAAGGTCATGAGATGGTCACCTAGGTCGGGCGACGTCGCACGAACCTAGGCGGTCGACGCTTGGGGTCGTGCTACCTCAAGTGACGGTTCTGGGGGCCAGATCTGGCCATCTAGCAGTTAGATCCGGCCATTCGACGGCTATATCCGGTGGCCAGACTTAAAAAATAAAAAATACAAATGTTTTTTTTTGTTTCTTTTTTTAATTTAATAAAAGTCCTTTACAAATGCAAATTTTACCAAACAATATTTTGACCAAAGTTATTTCTCAATACATTTTAGAACTACAATTCACTAAACGCTATTTGCATTTCGGAAAACCCCCTTCACATTTTTTCAAATGCATTCCCCAAAAGTCAAACCAAACGGGGCCAAAAGGGCAGAAAGTGTTGCTTTATCTGTCTGACCTGGGGAGTGCGACCGTTACATATAGTTGTGCGTCTGCACTTGTGTTTGTTTGATATTTTCAAGAAATATGCTATCTGAATTCGGCATTTTGAACCTTGAATTCTGGAACCGACTCTTCTGCTTGCCCTTTTCCCTTCTCTGGGATTCTTCAATCACTTTTTATTGGGCCAATGACGAGTCTCTTTTTCCCCTGTGCTTTGATGCAGTTAAATATCCTCGTGGCCGATCTTTCATACGCCCATCAGGGACTGAGGATGTCATCCGAGTTTATGCGGAGGCCTCTACTCAGGAAGGAGCAGATACTTTAGCTCAGTCTGTAGCAAAGCTTGTGGAGCAGTTCCTCGGATAGCATATTCGTAACAAATTTTCCACCCCTCAATGACGAGTCTCTTTCTGACATTAGAATGATTGGTTCATTGTATTGACCGAGAATTGAGTCGCTAGTTTATGGCTGTACGACTATTCATGGGGGACTTCGTCATTGCGAAGCTTTCCTGCACCCCACGCTTTGATTTAACGAACGCTTTCGCCTTTCTTTATAACAAAAGGGGATTTTTTTTTAGAAGCATTTTTCTATGTGCAGATATGTGCGAGAAGAACGTGTTTTGAGTTGGGTTGTCCGTCGATCAAACAATGATTAACTAAGCTTTAGGAGGAGTGGCATAGAGTCTAAACGTGCTTTGGCATAGCAGGTTCTGCAATTCCATGTTTAGAGAGCAATCCAATTAGGCTATGTTTGCACCAAAAATTAGTCAGGTTTTAGGCGTTAGTAGACACGTTATTTAAGATGAATGGCTACCAATGCTCACGTGATGACTGTAAGAGCGTATAGATATATATATCGTTGACCACGGACTAGCTTCGATGCACGATTGTGTCTGGTTGCCAATTACCATGGCAAAGTCAATCAACAAGAATAGTGGTTGGTTGCCGATTACCATGATAGAGTTGGTCGACTAGAGCATGACAATGTGAAAATATGAAACGAAGATTCTCGGAGACTAGATCATGACAATGTGAGAATATGAAACAAAGATTCTCGGAGATGCGAAAGCATGATTAAATTATAGAACTACTCATAGGTAGTTATGTGATGAATGCTATAAATATTAATGTTCGCATGATGAGGACCCTTGTGTTGCGCAACACACAACTTATTATCTTTCAATTTTTCTACTATAGTTATGACAGCAATTCCTAGATATTTCGTCGTCCATTAACGACCTTCCAACAAATTTTATATACTTTTAGTTCTGTTTGAAGTGAAGTTATTGATATTTTTGTATACTTATAATATATCCCGTTCGAAATCGTCACTGACCTCATCTCCCATAATATAATCGATGAATAACTTTTGGCGAGACTTATTTCGTATTGGAGCAGATCCCGACAAAACAGGCCATTACATTGCTCAGCAATGATACCTCGAGTATCTTCTCAGTCAAACCCACAACAAAATTATGGCCGTCAAATTGTCGACCTCACATTTCTAGTCAACTTGTATAAAACCCAAAAGCAAAGAGAATATCCTCGGCATTTCTAACAATTCTCTATAGAATATAAGCATGCGAGTGGACTTTACTTGGAAGAAAGAAGAACAAAAAAAAAAAAAAAAAACAACCACCCAAGACTGCTCGTCGTTTCAGAATCGGTAAGGCGTGCTTCACATACTTTCTTTTATTACGATGACGGAGCATGCCGGTAGATAAAAAGGTGCCTTTCGTGTATTGAGAAGTATAATGGCCTTGAAAATGTAAGTAGGTCCGGCCAATGAGACCCGATCCTTTTACACCACAAGAGGTAAAACACGAAGAACTCGAATACAAGACTACACGACACGCCGAGCCTGAATATCCAAACAAACAAGCAACCTTTTGTAATCTTAAATCAATCATTTGGTCTATTTAATAAAGTCCATGATGCTTTGATACTAGACAAATTTAGATAGAAATGCAAAGACATGACTATGATACATGAATCATAAGCTGGATATGAAAGTGAGAGATCAACATAAGATTAACTTGTTTTGGTGGAGAGAGGACAAAATTGTGGCCGCCGGTCTGCCTCGAAAGTCCGGGAAGAATGAGAATTAGGGGAGAGAAAGCCAAGTCAAGTTGGCCTTTCGATGAAAAGAGGGAAAGTAGCTTTGGCGACTTATGTCAGAGAAAATATTTGGTGCCTTTTATGTGCCAACGTGGAAAATAACACTACCCTTAAGAGAATGACACGTGTCATGTGTGGAGCCTAGGCCATTGAAAGCTCTTCTCTCTCTTCTCCCCCTGCAACGCAAAGTGCGTTTAGTTCAGCATTCTCAAGGGGATTTCAGCCTCCAAAGCCTCTTGGAGAAATGCTAGATTGTTAGCAACAATTTTGAAATAGCTTTGAAGTAAAAGTTAGCATTGGGAATGCTAAAAGTCCAATACTAATAGGAACTAGCTTTGACCTTTCAGTAATTTGCTAAATGCTAAAACTTAATTTTTTATTCCAAAACTATCCTCATTCATTTTTCAATTTTTTTATTTTGCCCTCATTATTATTTTTTTAAATGCCAAAATAATGCTAAAAAAATCAAATATATATAAATGCTAAAAAAATTAAATATATTTTGGTCTTTTAAAAAAAATTATTTATATATTTGATTTTTCAGCATTATTGTCAAAATTTATCTTTAAAAAGTTGCATAAATTATTTTTTTCAATTTTAAATAAATAAAAATTAAAAAATTTCGACAAAGAGTTTGGTCTTTTTTTTAAAAAAAATTGTGTGTGTGTGTGTGTGTGTGTGTGTGTGTGTGTGTGTGTGTATTTGATTTCTTAGCATTATCTTCAAATTTATAATTAAAAATTTGCATACATTATTTTTTCAGTTTTAAACAAACAAAAATTAAAAAATTTCCACGAAGGATTAGGTCTTTTTTTTTAATTATATATATATGTATTTGATTTTTTTTAGCATTATTATGAAAATTTATATTTAAAAAGTTGCATACATCATTTTTTGTTCAATTTTAAGCAAATAATAATTTAAAAATTCGGATGAAGGGTTGGTATTTTTTAAAATAAAAAGTATATATGTATTCGATTTTTTTAGTATTATTGTCAAAATTTATATTTAAAAAGTTGCATATATTATTGTTTTCAATTTTAAACATATAAAATTTAAAAAACTAATATTAATCACCCAAAGAGCTTTTCAAATGTGTTTTCTACCAAACAACATTTCTCTTAAAGTTGCTTCTCAAAGTATAATTTACCAAACGGTTTTTACATTTGCCTAAAGTCATTTAGGCTAAATTGCTTTGCATTTTTTCAATGGGCTTTGGAAATACTGAACCAAACGCACCATTTGTCTCTCACCCCAGGGCGGTTCTCCCGCCTTTTTCCTCCGTGAGCCTTTTAAGTGCTCATGTCCACTTCATGTTACTGAATCAGGCTTCAAAAAAAGTGGGGAAAGTGATGGGAAGATCAAGAAACGGACAATTTCTGCTTGCTTTTTTGGGAATTGAACCGGACCTGTTGGTTCGTTTGGTTCCCAGTTCCAAGATTAGCTGGTTTGGTCTTTGATCTTTGAAAATTAAGAATCGATCCTCTCGATTTGATTCTCAGTTTTATCTTAAAATCGGGCTGGATCGGAAACTGACTACCCTTGGTCGACAAGTTAATAGCGCAAAAAATTTGCCCCCTTCTGGTGTTATTTGGTTTTGATTCCAACAGAATTTGCTGACAACCGCAGGTGTAAGAAAGTCGACCTCCATTATTTTATTGGTTTCTCTCTAAAATTGGCTTCAGGGCCCTAGCGGAGTAGCAAGCGTTCATCCACTGTGGCTACGCTTATCTAAGCCCCGCACCGCACGCGCGCCGCAAAAAAAATAATCTCTCCGTCTGGAAACTCGCCCACCCCTCCCAAAAAAGAGAAAAACACTAATATCTCTATTGATGCATTCGTTTGACTTAGAAACTCAATATTTTGAAAATATTTTCTATTCATTAACTTCTATAAGTGACACGAGTGATTATATTTTGAAAAAAAATTTATTAAATCTTAAATTTTCTGTGAAACAAACATACCATAAGTTAACAAAATACAATAGGGTGAAGGTATCCCTAGGATCAAGGTTGCAGGGTAGAAGAAAATGGCAACACAGTGCAACTATGCTAAAGTACCTCAAAAAGTTTGCTTCTTTTCTTGCCAAAATGACACAAATAATTCATAAATTTGATTTAATTTACGATGTTACAGGGTGTGCGCCGATCCAATATATAAATTTCGTCTAATATGATTCCTGGTTCCTTAAGCGGAATAACCTGCAGAATTGGCTTCCCTAATATAAAAATGACGGCTCGAGTCTTCATCTCCCTCAGTTCATTTCTCTCAACTGCAAAAGGATCTACCTATTGGGACTAATCTTGGTGAACAAAAGGCTTGGTCAGTGTTCGTACTGTGGAAATGCTTTTTTTTTCCCAGTAATCTTTTTGAGGTAATTATAGAAGGGTTATGGCTTTGTATTAGAATTGCTTTTCTTTCTGCTGGTAATTGAATGAAAAGAAATCCATTCATGTTCTCAGCCTTTGACCCTTTGTTGTCTTTGGGGGCGATCACGGGTTTACATGAATGATTGTATATGTGAATGAATAATGAAAAGAGAATAAATGACTGGCCATATATTTTCAGGTATTATTATAGAAGAAACCAAATATATATATATTCTACACAACCCGTCCTGATCCAACTCAAGAATCGGTTTGGTCCAATTTGATTCTTGGGTGGATAGGATCGGTTCCCAGTTCCAAGATAGGAGCCAACCCACCCTTAACCGATCACCTCTATAATGTCATCAATGTACTTTCAATGGTTCATGGACCACCTTAAACAATTTAAAAGTTTAGAGATAATATTACACATTGGTCAAAGTTTAGGGGATAATTTATGCCATTTTTGTCTTATTTTTTCCCATATTATTTGCAAAACTCTTTCTTTCTCACTCTATTAATTGGTTTATTTTACAAGTTCAGTAATGAAAGAGGTATTGACCTCGCGGGCATTAGGTTGGGTAAAGATCATGTAAGGTTGGATTTTGCCCCATTCGTGCGAAGTAGTAACATCATAAGGAGCCCGGATGCCGGTGAGCCTGGAGAGATGGAGCACAAAAAATTTAATAATGAGCAAGTGGAAAGGAAAGGCTCAAAATGTGCTATAAATGGGTCTTGCATTGTGAATGAACTCCGTACAGCTCTTTCTTTACTTTGATTTTGGGGGGGTGTTTCAATAGCAAATTCTAGTAAGAAGATGATCCAATTTAGCCGGCTCATGCGCAAGCTTTTCCGTCCTTATTCTCCTCCATTAAATTCAAGCCTCCGAAACCAAAGAGCATCACAATTCCAACGGCAATACCCTGCCATCTCTTTGCCCTCTTTCTTTCCTCTCCACTTCTCTTCTCTCAAGCATAGCCTCACAGCCAGGACACAACTCTTTTTTCCGCCCTCCTCCGTCCCTCGATGGGTTCATGATACCTTCATCAGTTATAAACAGGCTGACACACGCAACTTCGTGAGCCATCTCCATGATGCCCTCGAGCGGAACAAGATAAGGACTTTCATCGACCACAGCCTGGAAAGAGGACTAGAGATTGCACCGGCAATCACTGAAGCGATCGAGCCGTCGAGGAGTGCCATCGTGGTCATCTCTCGCACCTACGCCTCCTCGCCATGGTGCTGGACGAGCTGGTTAAAATCCTTGAGTGTAAGGAAAAGAAAGGCCAGCTGGTATTCCTCATTTTCATGGACACCGACCCCAGAGAGATGCGTGAGCAGTCCGGACCATTCGCCCAGATTGGCCAAAGCGAGAAGGGTCTCGGGCAGGAGAATGCCGACAAGGTCCTTAGGTGGAGAGATGCTCTCCGCAAAGCTGGCAATCTCACTGGTTGGCCTCTTGGAAACCGGTACTGAAATACTCTCTTCCTTGAGTGTTTTCTGAGAGGACTCCTAAAGGAAGTTAATAATTTTATCCATGAAATAACAAAACTTTCCTACAGTAGGACTCCAACTCAACTGTTTGGCTCATCAAAGAGAGTTAGCATCAACGATGCGGCCTGCTATCTTCCATAACCATCACTTTTTCTCTTAGCGTTTATCAGATTTTACCCCAGAAGCATATGTTCCAGCATATGCTAGTCTCCTCCATATATAGCCACTTAGAAGTGTTCAGCTAAATAAAACGATATATAACCTTTTGTTAAACGTTAAGGGAATACAAAAGGAATTGATGAATACAAAGAATAGGTGATCAACGGAAGAGGGTCCGCAGGCAAACAGCTCAGGCTGAGTGTAAGAGCGCCCCCCCCCAACCCCACCTTTTTCTGTATAGTTTGTGGTTTGACCAACTTTATCATCTTCTACTTTATTACCCCTAGAACAAAAGTCAATATATTACTTACCTTACCAGAAAAAAAATAAAAAAATAAAAAAGATATGAGTTTATTTTCCTCACTTCTTCCCTCAGGCATAAAGAAATTCTTGAGCAAGTAGGTGAATGCCAACAAATATGAGCTTCGTTTTCTATAATAGGTTATGGGAAGTCCATGCTTTCTTTTCGTTAATATTAGAAAGAACAAAAATGGGCAAGCCCAGACATCGTCCCCAGCCAATACCGGGTAAACCTAGTTGTCATGCAACCCTTCCCTTCAATGATCTATCTGAGGTAAAACAGAAAAGAAAAGAAAGCTGTCGTAGGTTTGTATTGTTTGGACTGTTGGCACCTAGCTAGGATTTATAAGAAAGTTCAGCCTCCAGTTTGTTCCTCTTCTATCTTGGTATTGCCTCCTCCTCCCTCCCTCCCTCTCCCTCTCTCTCTCTCTCTCTCTCTCTCTCTCAACTTTTCCATGTTATTTCCTTTTTTGGCCGAGAAACTTTCTTTAGTAGAACCTTTTTTTGGGTGAGTAAAGAGAAATTTTTCATCAACTTATTTCTATCCCTCCTCTTTTATTGCTTAATCGATTAGCCAAAAAAATTTCTGTTTTATGCGCACATTTTTGGCATGGTTTTTTTGAAGGGCAGCATCCGCTATTGAAATAACAAAAGAGCTAGCTGGGTGTTTGAAAAGATAAATTTATCCTACAGTTATATGGTACTTGTTGAAGAATAATTTCTTACAACTTATTTCTCTTGCAATTGTTAAATGTACTGCCTGTGCAAACATGAGCCAGATTCAACCCCAAAGAAATTCCCTGGCCAAAAAAGAATAAAGAAATACAAAAAAAAAAAAATGAGCCATAGAGTCCAAACACACAACCCATTGACAAAAATGAGAAGTGGGGGTCATAGGATGAAAGTTAAAAAACAGACTCAAACTGAATTCAACTCTAGAAAGAGTCAGCTAATTTAAACCCTAATTAATAAAGTCCAGATCCGAACCAGATTGTTGCAAAATCCAAAGGTGACCAAATTCAGATAAAAAAACAAAATAAATTCAAAAACTTAGAGACTCCGATGCAAAAAAGAAGGAAAATTGGGCAACCCACGACTTAACCCAGAATAATTTCATGTAGTCAACAGATATAATCTTGATATTTAAGTCAAAATGCAATTTACATTAAAAATTGGCATATTTTACTGTTGAGATCTTTGGAGTGGCATATTTTATGGTCAATGCATGTAATGGTTAGACAATTAATATGGTATGTTTATCGTCGACGCATGTAGATTTGGGATGTTTGACTAACATGCTTCATGTTAAAAGAGGAGGGTGGTTGGTTTGAATATTTCGGTCTCATAATTAAATGAATTTCTCGAGAAAAATGTGCGGATGTTTTGAAATGCGTGAACATGTCCATAAAAAGTCGTTATTTGACTATGAAAGAATACACTGCTGCTTATGCCCAGGTCAACCTCTCTCATGCCACTATTTTCTATCATATTGGATATTAAATTAGACTGGATGGACGATAGTCCTAAGTTCGGGAATAACCAGAGTCACACCTTTTGTTGTTGATGATATGTAGACTTGAAGCTGAATTCATCCGATCCGTTGTGGAGAAAATCTCAAGAAGATTGAGTCGGTTACACGCGAACCTACTTGCTTTCCATCCAGTTGGGTTAGAATCTCAGGTACAGACCTTGTATTCCTTGCTCCAATTGGAGGTTGGGGAGGTCCAAATCGTGGGAATTTTCGGCTCTAGCGGAGTAGGAAGGAGTACACTTGTGAGAGTTTTGTACAACCGAATTGCAGATCAATTTGATTGGAGTTGCTTTCTCACGAACGTGAAGGATTTATCGAGCCATGATGGCCATATCAAAATGCAGGAGACCCTTTTTGGTGACATTATAGGTGATGGAGTTTCGGAGTTTGGCGACGATATTCATGTAGCAATAAACTTCATGAGGAGTGAGCTTCACAACAAGAGGGTTTTGCTAGTACTTGATGATGTTGAAGGATTGTCCGGGTCATTGAGCCACCTAATCGAGGCAATGAACTTAGGATGGGGAAGTAGAGTCATTTGATCCCTCGACATGAAGAAACCCTAATTGGTCTATGTGGCAAAATCTCTAAGGTAAGAGTGCTGAATGATGGTCAAGCTTGTGAGCTTTTCAATTGGAGTGCGTTCCAAGAAAAGATACTCTCAAATTGCTTCACTAGTTTTTCCAAAGGGCTTCCTTTGGTTCTCACGGTGATGGGTTCTTTCCTGAACAGCAAAAGCGTCAAAGAATGGCAAGGAGTTTTTGATCAACTGAAAGAAGTCCCTCGTAGAAAGGTTCATGGAATACTGAAAATTGTTATTGATGGCTTAGAAGCCAATGAGAGAACAATTTTTCTCGACATCGCATGTTTTCTTAATGGATATGACAAAGAAGAGATCATCAAGTCCCTAGACCAATGCGGTGTGGACGCCAGTAGTGGGATTGATATTCTAGCTAAAAAATCACTCATATACGTTGATGAAAATAACAAAATACGAGTGCATGATTTGCTTCAAGAAATAGGTAGAGGAATTGTGATTCAAGAGTGCCCTGAAAATCCCAGCAAGCGAAGTAGAATATGGTGTCATGAAGATGCCTTGCAAGTGGTTAGGCAAAATGCGGTAAACGTTTAAACACATGTTTAAGAAAAATCAATTTGAACACATATTTATATGCTCATCTGGGGACTTTGCATTTGCATGTTATGTATAAAAGTTTAGATTGCATAATTAGGAGAGAACCTGCGATTTTCATTTGTGCCAATTAGGGTTTAAGTAAGAATTAGGGTGGGTTAAAGATCTCTATTTGGTGCTCTGTCAGTTTTCTCTTTAAACTGGCCGGGTGTGATGTGGAAGTGACTGTTATATAACCTAGTGTCCTCTCATTTGTCCTTTCATCATAAGACGAATATATCTTCATTTGAAGCTAGTGTTATAATGGGTTTTAGACTGGCACAGTTTTAATGCAAATCTGAACATTATTTTTAGAGAGAAGACCTGTTGTTTTTTTATATGTATAATCATTTTAATTTCTTTGGAACAGGGAACAGATGCCATAGAAGGCATTAAACTAAACAAGGTCGACATAGAAGAGTTGATTGTGAATGCAGACTCGTTCAAAAAAATGAAGAAGCTCAGGCTATTTATGATGGCCAATCATGTGCCTTATTGTGGACCAGCCGGACATCTGTCGAAGAAGTTGTGGAGATGTTTCGTCCGGAACAACAGTATCATGTTCGTGTGTTGGGAGGTGCTGGTCGAGGAAATTTCCAAGTTCTGGTCTCGCGAAGCCTGAAGAATACGATCGATGGATGCAGGAGGGGGGCCATGTAGGAATAAGCTCTTTAAGGCAATGGAAATCAAGAATAAAAAATGGTACCCCAAAAACCCGACAATTGATAATCGTATGCCCGGGGATCCAATTGCCCATAATGTATAAGTCTGTCGTTTGCTTGTAAAAACCTTTGGCCGGACATCTAACGTGCCGAGGATTGACATCACAAATCCCGAGTCTGCAACAACCCGTCGGTTTAGCAAAATATTTATGACTAGATTACAGCTCAAGAGCAAAAGTCAACTGCAGTTAAAAAATTAAATATGGTTAAGAAAAATAATATCAAACTGTTCTATGCGGCTACTTCTTTGATGGTTCTTCACTTTTGTCGTTGGCGGATGCGGTCGTAGATTGTGGTCCATCTGGCCTTGTGTGGCCTACCACTGCTCACTCTGTTTTCCTTTGGCCATTGTTTTGGCTGTTTTCTGCTTGCTTAGGCCCTCTCTTGCGGTAGCTTTTTGCATTCGGCTCCCTTCCACTTACTCTGACTTGTTGTCTAATTGAGTGCAAGTTTTATGGTGCCAAATCATTTATATAATATTGGTTTCAGCTCAATATATTCTTTTTTTTTTTTTGGTAAAAGGTAAGATATATATTAAGAAGAGCCAAATGTACAAAAAGATCTCGACACCAGTAACTTGCACTCCAAATGTAGTAACAAAAGAAGTGGAAGGGTGACGAGATGCAAAAGCCGCAGAGGCGGCACAACAACTACAACAACAAGGCCAAACTAAGCACGGCTAGCTCGACCGGCTATCAAACAGAGACAAAAGCAAAGAGGAGGCCAGCGTCAGATCAAGGACCTACGGGTCCCCATTGAAAATAATCGGGTCTAGGCTCCAACTTCTCCGCAGCCTTCTGTTTTGAAATTGTCTTCGACGTTCCTGAAGGTGATAGCCTTGTCACGGACCACTTTGAAGAGGTGGTTCTTGATGGCCGGAATTGAGAGAGGCTGGTCTCTAAAGATGATGTCATTCCTATTTTTCCAAATGATGTGACACAACGCGCCAAAGGAAAAACGGGCTATGCACTTATAGAATTCTTTCCCCATCAAATAGGTAGTTGCCCATATGAAATTCTCCCCCTAGCCTCTGTTGCGCCAGGGTAAATTGCATCTGGACGCCCAAAAGAAAGCAACGCTAGCCGTGACACAGCAGTCAAAAAACAAGTGGTCAAGAGAGTCAGGCACATTCTTGCAAAACGCACAGGTAGCATTCCCAATTATACCATAGGCCAGAAGGAGGTCCTGGGTTGGAAGCCTACGCTTGGCCATGAGCCAAAGATTGAGTTGATATCGAGGCACTATGGCGTTGTCCCATACGAAGGAGTACCAGTGGACCTGCGTCCTCTTCTCCCTGATGAAGTTCCACGCCGATGCCATAGTGAATTGGCCCGAAGAGCTTTCTCGCCAACAGCAACGATCCGGGTCATTCGTCGGGATCGGAAGAGGTTGCCCCACGATTGAAGCACCAACCCGAGAGCTTGGCCAGCATCGAGAAGAGGTTAGCAACACAAGCTTGTCTAGAGAGCCCCGAGCTATAGATAAGAGAATGCGAGAAGAACAGTTTAAGGGCCCTCTAGGGTGCCGGTTGTCAAACCACGAGAGAGGTTGTTTGGCCATCGCCAATTTTCCGCAGAAGGCCATCCGAAATTCCTTCTTAGGGTCAACAAGCTCTTCTAGGCCTAGGATCCAGATGTTGGCTTCCTAGCAACCCAAAAATTCTTGTTTTTTAAGAACGTGGAGTGGACCCATCTGCACCATAGCGCTTCCTTGTCGGAAAACAAGATCCAAATATGCTTCAGCATGGAAGCTTTATTGCAATCTTGGAGCCTCCTAACACCTAGCCCTCCTTCATCCTTTGGAAGGCAAACTTCATCCCAGGCTACCTTAGCACCACCCCTGCCTAGGTTCGGACCTTTCCATAGAAATTGTCTAAATATTTTCTCTATCTGTTCCATCACAGCTGTAGGTAAAACAAAGACACTAGCCCAGTAGGCTTGTATAGCATGAAGAACTGACCTGATAAGCTGAAGCCGACCAGCAATAGAGAGGAATCGGTGGGTCCAAGACTGAACCCTTGCAGTGATGCGATTGACCAGGGTACAACAGTCTGCTTTATTGATCCTTGAAGTGATAATGGGAACCCCCAGGTACCGAACTGGCAGCCTTCCTTCTTGAAAGCCCAACTCCAATAGAATATTATTCCTTAGGGAGGGATTGCCACCCGCCAAGAAAATTTCACTCTTGCACGAGTTAGGACAAAGGCCACTCCAAGAGGAAAATATATTTAGAGCTTCCTTAAGGAGAGTCGCCGAAGGAAGGTGCGCCTCACAAAAAAGGAAGACATCATCTGCAAAAAAGAGATGTGAAAGACCCACTGCTTTGCACCTCCAGAAGAACTTGAAATCAGGCCTCGAGGAGTGCTTAAGAATGATCCCTGAGAGCACTTCCATGACCATAGTGAAAAGGTAAGGAGAGATGGGATCACCTTGGCGAAGACCTCGACCGCTCGCAAAAAACCCGTGGAGCTCTCCATTCAAAGCAATTGAGAATTTAGGAGTGCGAATACACGTCCTAATTAGACTAGTGACAGAGTGAGGGAAGCCAAAGGCCAGCATCACATTCTCAAGGAAGCCCCAATCCACAGTATCATAGGCTTTCCTGAAGTGTCCACCTTTATCGCACATTTAAGTAGATAAGGCTCAAGGTGGAAGCTAGAGAATAGTTCCTGAGCCAGCAATATATTGTCCCTAATTCGTCTACCTTTTATAAAAGCAGTCTGAAAAGGGCCTATCGTGTTCTTCAAAGCTAGGGCCACCCGATTAGCTAGCACCTTTGTAATACACTTGTAGATAGTGTTGCAGCAGGCGATAGGCCTATAATCCTCCACAGAAGTGGCGTTGAGCACTTTCGGAACCATTACCAAGATGGTATTGTTAACCTCCCTCAAGAGTTTTCCGGAGTTGAAGAAATCCAACACTGCAGTCGTTACTAAAGGACCAACCGTGTCCCAGTTTTCTTTGAAAAACTTCGCTGTGAAGCCATCCGGCCCAGGAGCCTTTCCCTTAGGCAAAGAGAAGATAGTGTTCCGGATCTCCATCTCTCGTAATCGGTTGAGCAAGAAGTGCAGCCTGATCAACCGAAAGTGGATGTTGAATAACCTCCCTCAAGTCCTCCAACGAAGGTCTAATAATCTCCCCTTGCGGCATCAAGAGGTCCTCAAAGAACTCTACAAACCTTCGTTGCACCAGCCGTGGCTCCGTCACTATGTTCCCCGAAGAGTCGAGGACGGAGAGGACTCTGTTCCTCAACTGTCTTTTGTTGACATATTGATGGAAGAATTTGGTATTTCGGTCTCCCTCCCTGAGCCATCGACCTGGACTTTTGCACGAAGAAGGACTCCTCCGAGGAGCGCAACTCGCAAAGATACACCTTTGGCTTTTCTCCACCTCGGCAAGGTCGCGGAGAAGGGATTTAGCTGTAATTCGCTTTGAGTGGCCTCCATCATCTTCCGCGCATCAAGAGTTCTAGCAGATATATTAGAGAAGGAATCGTTGAGCCGCTTAAGCCGATATTTGAGAGCCTTGAGTTTAGAGACAAGCTTATACATAGGGACACCACTCCCCGGCGCATCCCACACTTGTGAGACAATTTCATTGAACTCCGGGTGCTTCATCCAGAAGTCGAAGAACTTGAAGGGCTTCCTTCGATGAGTCGGATTAAGTACCTTCACCACCATAGTTGAGTGGTCCGAGATTCCAGGAGCAAGGAAGGAGGCTTCTGAGTAAGATAGATCCAAGCTCCACTTGGCATTCACTAGAACCCTGTCAATCTTCCTTGCTTTCCTAGAATGCCCTGAAGACGTAGTCCAAGTGTATCTAAAACCAACGAACCTCAAGTCTTCCAGCTCAGCTTGCTCCAAGCACTGTCCAAACTCATTAAAACAAGGGAGCCAATCTTCGGAGCCACCGACCCGGTCCGATGGATCCTTAATAGCATTGAAGTCCCCCAAGACAAGCCAAGGAGTGTCTCGGAGATGGGTGCTTTTCATGATGATGTCTTCCCACAGCGGTCTCCTCAGCGAAAAAGAGTGATCTCCATAAATAAAAGAAACACAGCAAGCCACCCCAGAGTCTAGGCTCTCAAGGTTCCCATGAATTGCCTGCTTGGTAAGAGAAGGCTTCAAACTTGACTCTCACGGGGTCCCATCCGACCCAAATTCTACCCCGGGGAAAAAGTCATAGTTTGCGGTCCAACACCAACCTCTCAATAGAGCTTCGGATATGGAGTTAAAGCGATCTGTGGCACCTTAGTTTCCACCAAACCAACACAAAGCACAAGTGGTTCGAAGTAATAAAACTACGAATCTCCGCTTGCCTAGTCGAATCAACCATACCTCTAATATTCCAGCATCCTATATACATATGTACAAAAGAGGAAACGAGGAAGGGTTACCTCCTTTTCGGTGGCTTGCGACGGCTCGGAGTGGGAGCCGTTCGAGCCGATGGAGGAGGTGGGTCTGGGGGAAGCACCAGGGGCTTGTCGTGGGTATTCTCCTCCCTGTTTCTCGTTGGAGGAGCCTTCGGCGATAGACCTGGAGGGGCCTTCGGCGATTGACAAGGCGAGAGAAGATCATCATCGGAGCTAAGGTGGTTGACAGACTCATTCAACTCCGCTCCACTCCCCAGGCCCGCATCTGGATGGCTAATGGGATCTTCCTCCATTGTCGAGGTGTGGTCATCCACCCTGATTAGTGCTTGAAGCCCACTCTGAGCCCTCCGGGTAGAGGTTGATGGCAAGCTTTTAAGAGCTGCTGCTGTCTGCTTGAGAGATGGTTCCTCTTCTCCAGAGCTGGCCGGATGGTCTAAATATGTCTCCTTGGGGGGGGGGAGATTTGTTCTTCTTCCCCTTGACTTGTTTCCATCCAAATTCAGTCTCATTCAGATCTACCACCAGCATCGGTGAAGTCTCAGAGGGGCGGGCCTCCCCGATGGGGGGGATGGGCTGAACTTGCTTCTGGCCTTGCACCGCCTTCCGACCAGTCAAAGAGGCTACACAATTGTGCCCAAAGGAGCCACACTTCAAGCATTCCGCTGGCTTCCACTCATACTCAATGGCAATCGACCGAACAACTCCATTTAGTCTTACCTTGGTCAAGTAGAACCTCGGCTTGTTTACTTGAAGCTCCACACAAACTCTTGCAAAAGAGATCCTTTGAGATTGCTCCGTGCGTTGATCAACAAATAACGGCTTGCCAATGGTGCTCGCGATGGCGCTAATTGCCGGGGCTGTCCATAGGTCAAGAGGTAGGTTCTTCAAGCGAATCCACACTGGCACCGTGGTTTGCTTCTCCCTCTTCAACTCTAGGAGCGGCTTCCATTGTTGCAAAACAAGTGCAACCCTTGCAACCGTTATATGATCTTCTTCCAAAATCTTCCTTCGGAACTCGGGGTCAGGGATGCGGAAGAAAAAGAACCCCTGGTCATCGGCGAAAACCTCAACAAGCTTCGGTCCCCAACATAGCTTGAGCGAGTTCTCCGTGAGCTGGAACGGCAAACTCTTTCCTACGTAATACCCAACCAGACACTCATGCCATTTGGGATCCACCGCATCTAACACTTCTTCAGGAAGATCCACCACAGGGATATCATCCTCAAACGAGGGAGGAACAAAGGTAAGGTCATACCCTTTCGCTGCAAGTTTCGCAACATTTGCCCACGTCCGGACAGCCGGGGCGTCTGGTTTTCTCACTTGCTTTTGTGAGGCTTGGGGCCGTTTGGAAGCCGACCTCGCTCTACTTCGTTCTCTCGAGCGCCTATCCCGGCCTACATCTTTGGGACCACGGTTTGAGGTCTCTGCTAGTGCGGGAGCCTTGCCGTGAGCATGGAGGCCGGGCCTCCTTGTCTCGATTAAAGGGGCTAGAAGTCCTCTCCGATTCATCTCTCAATTGTGCCGTATTACTCGGCTCACCACCCACAGCCATTGGAGCAGCCATAACATTACCCAGCCAGCTAAACCCAGACCTCTACACAGCAGCCATCTAGAGAGCGAGAGACTAACCGGTCGGACGCCTCACACCTCTCGGGTTGGCCGGAAGCAGCAAGGACGGGCAGGGTGGATGGACCAACAGTTCGTTCAAGAGTAAGGCAGCTTACCTGACGCCCTCCTCCCGCTGCTAGCAGGCCCGAGACGCACCAGCACTGCTCCTCAAGGGCCGAGCAACGCAGCAGTTCGGTGCAGGGCGCGGCACAGCAGGGTCGGGACAGGGGAGCACCAGCAATCGTTCAGGAGCAGAGCCGAGGAAGGCTTACCTGAGGGTGTTGGGACGCCTGCGAACCTCTGCTAGCAGACCCGAGCCGCACCAGCACCGCACCTCAAGGGGCCGAGCGGCAGCGGCGGGGGCGATTCTCGTGGAGAGGCAGCTCAGATCTCGCCACAGAGATGAAGAGACTCGAATCCGTTCGGTGAGGAGCGAGGACCTTCCCAGAGGAGCTGAACCCCCAATTTTCACGCTAATCGGAGGTCTGTATCAGCCGGATCGAGCAGATGAAGCCGGCGAGATTCAGTTCAAAACCCCAGAGGAAGAGAGGCGATGAACAGTACCCGTGCGTGCATTTTGGCTCTTCTTTGCTCAATATATTCTTACCCTTCACCAAATATTATAATAATAATAATAATAATAATAATAATAATAATAATAATAATAATAATAATAATAATAATAATAATAATAATAATAATAAACTGAACCATGGTGTAGTTTAAATAGAAAACGGATCACATTTTTCGCATATCATTCCATTTTCATCTTTTATTTTTGCTAATTTAATGAGTCTGAATTCGGTAAAGTAGCTTAGAAGGGGCATTAATTTTTCTCTCTCGTCAAAAAGCTCTGCCATTTATTTTTCCAGTGGACGAGGGTTCATGTGGGCCTTCTTGGCCTTTGCACTTGTATGAATTGTTATGGGGGGCCTCTATGGCTTTATGTATTCTATTGTGTTTTTAGGCCTAGTTAGCCTTTGAATATCGTCTATTGGATTGTGTAGTTGGTCAATAATGGATATAATCTTCTTCTTTTTTATACAATTAAAAGGGCGGAAAGAGACGATCAGCACTATCTACCTCTCTAGATATCACCATTAAGGTCCTATATTCTCTATGGATTATTCATTTGAGCCATAACTACTTCATATCACCTGAGACATGAGGATCTGAGATTGACAATCCCTTTATCATAGTTCCACCAAAACCTTAGCAGCCAGGAAGTCTTACCACTTGGGATACGACATAACTATGCAATACAATAAATCATTTTCTTTTTTCACACAAAAAAAAAACAAAAAACAAAAACAAAGTATCACACTATAAACAAATGGGCCGTTCTCAAAACTAATAAGAGTCTAACACATTTGTCAGAAAAATTGTTCAAAAAGTCCTAAACCTATTGCGTTTTTGCCAATTAAGTCTTAAACCTTTTAACTTTGTCAATTGAATCATAAACCTTTTTACTTTTTGCCGATTCAGTCCTGACCAATTTTGGCTGGAAAATGTTGACGTGGACGCCGGCGGTGCCACGTAAGACTGCCGACGCTAATGTGGACAAAATTTAATAATATTTTAATATTTTTTTACTTTTTTACTTTTTTATTTTTTTCTGTTTTTTCCCTTTTTCCCCTTTTTTGGCCTTTTTTCGGTGGCCAGCCACCAACCACAGGCAATGGCCAGCCACTGGCAACAGTCGACTGGCTGGCCTCGCCCGCCACGGGCGAGGCCTGGCCGGGCAAAGAGGAGCACCGGCAAAGGGAGCCCTTGCCCAGGCGCGGCCCGACAAGGGTCGCCTAGGTGAGGCCGACCCTCCCCTAAGCCAGGGTGGCTTCGCCGAGTGTTGGCCAGGCGACGGCGACACCAGGCGAGGCCACCCTAGCCTCGGTGAGGGCCGGCCTCACCAGATCTTGCAAGGGGAGCCCTCACCGAGGCTCGCCCTTACCCGGGTGAGCGTCGACCTCGCCCAGACTAGATCCGGCAAGGCCGACCCTTGCCCCTGGTTGGGCAAGCGTCAGCTTGTGGTTGGTGGTTGGCTGTCATCCGCCCGACTAGGGGTGAGGCCGACGCTCTCCCCGGCGAGGGCAAGCCCCGGCGAGGGCAAGCCCCGGCGAGGGCGAGCCTTCACCAGATCTGGCGAGGCCGGTCCTCACCGGGGCCAAGGCAGCCTCGCCCGACGTCGCCATTTCCCGGCTGACACCCGACGAGGATGCCCTGGCTTGGGGGAGGGTCGGCCTCGCCCAGGCGATCCTTGGCGAGCCGCGCCTAGGCGAGGGCTCCCCTCGCCGATGCTCCTCCTCACCCGTGGCAGGCGAGGTCAGCCGACTGGCTGTGGCCAATGACCAACGATCGCCTATGGCCGGTGGCCGGCCACTAGAAAAGGCCAAAAAAAAAAAAAAAAAAAAAAAAAATATATATATATATATATATATATATATATATATATAGAAAAAAGGAAAAAAACCAGAAAAAAAAATCAAAAAAAAATCAAAAAAAATTATTAAAAATTAATCCACGTCAACGCCGGCAATGCTACGTGGCATCGTCAGTGTCCACATTAGCATTTTCCAGCCAAAATTGACCGAATGAACTGATTGGTAAGAAGTGAAAATGTTTATGACTCAATTGGTAAAGTTAAAAGGTTTATGACTGAATTGGCAAAAGTGCACTAGGTTTAGGACTTTTTGGACAATTTTCCCCACATTTGTCAGTAAACCAATCTTAACACATTTAGTGTCTCTTAGTACTAAGTTGAAATTAACCAAAAACAAAAATCATATCTTGCTTGTAATTTGTTTACTGAGGCCTTGGAGACTTATCACGTCCATCTTTTGTATAAAAATAAAATGAATATAAAGTGGAACATCTACTGTATATAGTTATAGCGGAAGTAGAGAATAGTCGCTCCGGTACTCCCCGTGTGGCATTTTACTTTACGTCTCTGAATGCCACATGATACGGTTTTGCATGTAGCTCAAATTTGACCAAATAAGCATTAGTTTATAATTTTTAACATCACGATTTCATCTTTTGTTGAGTTTAAAATTTAAACAATGAATAAAGTGAAAATATTTCACATGTTTCTAAAATTGTAAAAAAATTTGAAAAATGAATTGCTAGAAAGTATTTTCAATAAGGTGTAAGAAAGTTTCATTAAATAGATGAATCCTTTAACTTGGAAACAAAGCAACATTATTTTTATTATTATTAATCTTAAATTTCTAATTTATAGTATAACTTATTTGACTCAAGTAGTTGGATTCAGTCAGAAGACTTAAAAAAGTATTTGACAAAATATATGTAGTCTGTTTGACAATAAACCTAATATTAATCTTAGAACTTTAGTATAGAAACTTCAGCATCTTATTCAGTTAATTTTTTTTTAAAGGATAAAGAGAAAGCATTTTTGAAATGTTATATTATTCGAACATAAAAAAACTGCATCAAATAATCTTTACCAAAAAAAAAAAAACTGCATCAAATAAACAAATTCACTAAACAACTAAACAAAATGGAATATAATAATAGTTATTTCATCTAAAATACAGTTTATTTTATTCAAGTTGTCGAATTTAATCAATTAAAAGTATAGAAAATTAAACATAGTATAAACCATGCTACTTCAATATTACAGCAAAATTACTGATCTATTTAAAACATTGTGTTTCTACCTTCCATTTAAAATTCAAAATGATAACTAAGATAATTTAATATATAAATTCACTTAATATGATATTGTAATACTTCAAAATACCTATAAGACAAAGTCCGCGAACTTTCATGAACTTACTTTGTTGTGCTACAACTTTTGCCTTTTAATTCACAACTCGAATCGATTTTAGATGATTGTTAAAGAGTTAGGTTGCAAAGCTTTAACTTAACCAAAGATACTTTAATTTAACTAATAAGTAATAGATGAAGAAATATAAAAATGGAGCTTTTAATATATCTCCTAATTTAGCTGTTATTAACCCATAAATAATTGACATGTCGTCTTCCTCTTTCTTTCCTCACACAACTTAGGTCTAAGGAGAATCAATGGAATATTAGCAAAATTAAGTACAAATTTGTTCTACAAGAGCGTATCTGTAGCCGATCACTGGATCTTTTATTTTTGTAGTGATGAGCACATGCTGAAAATTCATTTTCCAATAATTATGATGTTACCAATTGATGGTACATGCCTAGGTTCGGCTTCCTCTACACCATCATTGTACAAAAACAATCAAAATAGGTGAAACAAACATAGATCTAGCATGTGGAGGAGCAAATCTTCATAATTCAACAAGATGCTAGAAATTTTGCGATCATCATTGAGGTTGGAGGTAGAGAACTTGTACACAAACAGAGCAAAGGGCCATCGGATCTCCAAAAGCACCTCCCGGATCTAGATCAAGAGACAATAACATCCGAATCTAGAATTAAATTGGAAGAGTTCAAACTCTCAAATCAAGAAATACTGGGAGAAGAGAGCTTCCAAATCTAAATCGAGAGAGAAGAAAAAAGTAAGAAAATAGCAATAAAACACAAACAAAATCAACAAAAGAGAGAGGGGACAGTGAGGCTCTCCCGTTGCTAAAGGTTGAAGAATACAATGAGAAAAGAGAGAGAAGAGAATAAAGACTTTTGATAAAATTAAATTCTTATGTTAACTCCATTCGATTTGGGTAACAAAATATAATAACGTAGCCTTTCTTTTCTTTTTTTTTTCTTTTTTCATTTTTCTCCTATATGGCAAATAACTTAAGCGAGGATCTCCATGTGTGTAAAACAACGTCATTTTGGCCTACGTCAAATGCCCAGAACGACACAGTTTTGAGATTTTGCCCCAAGTTAGAAGAAATCAATCTAAAATATGTAATCTGAGCTTTTAAACATCAACGAGTCTTCTTCTTCTTGTTTCTTGTTCAGGAGGGAGCCATATCCGTGCGGTAGTCCGAGTCCTCTTTTTCTTGTTCGTGGGAGTCCTCTTCTTCTCTAAGGCCGATTCGTCGAGTCCTCTTCTTCTTCATCGAGTCTCGTTCTTCGAAGAAGAATAGTCCTTATCTCCACGGTGCAAGATCCCATTCGTCAACTCTTTGCTGGGTCCTATTCGAGCGCAATCTCTTCTTCTTCGAGTCGTCTTCTGAGTCCTCTTTCTTCTTCTCGCTTAGCCATTGGCGAGACAAGCCCTTGCCAAGTCTAGTGAGGGCTTCCTTGCCTATGCCGGCAAGCTTGCCTCAATCTGATGACCGGCTAGAAAAAGAAGGAAGAGGAAAACATAATAAAGAGAATGAGAAGATAAAAGGAAAAATAAATAAATCTAAAAATCTAAAATATTATTAAAAATTATACACGTATTTAAGTGTTTTTTTAGTGATACAATACGTTGTGAAGAGTTGATTCAACAAGAGGAATCAAAGCTTCTCCCTCTCACTTAGGGATAGCTGGCTAAGATGAAGTGAATTGGTACAATGCAAAAAGCTTAGAACTCAATTAATAAAAAAAGAAAGGTTCATAACTAAATTGTCACACTTGTATAAATAAGAGAGATTCATCTATAACTTCTCTCTTTGAATTTCTTCTTCCTCCAAGTTGTGTGGGTGAATTAATTTTACTTTTGAACTATCTACGGAGCTGAAAACACTTCTCTTAGTGCTTGTATGATAAAACTGAAAATTAAATGCCGAAGCCACTGAATTTGAATTGTCGACAATTTTGAATGCTAAAAATAAAAAGTTCTTTGATAAAAATTGATAGTTGATGACTGAATATTATTTTATTTCTCGCCATATATGAATTTTAATTATTATTGATATGTTTTAGCAATATAAATGGTAAGATGCTACTTGTCATAAATTACTTTTTCCACTTAATAAATTAAGGAAAAATGTCAAATAAGAATTTAAAGTGGAGGCATTTTTTTAAAAGAGGATCGGGGTAAATCTTGTCTCAAATAAAGATCTGAAGTGATCAATTTAGTCTCAAATTAAGCCCCCTACTCACCATTTGACTAACTCTTTACTAGTTGGCTTTTTTCAAGGGTTAGAGTAAAGGCAATTCTATCCAAAATTTGCAACTTGGTTGAAAAACAAAAATCCTAAAAAACAAAAATCCCTAATTGAATTCTGGTTAGGGTTCCCCATGTTAAATGCTAAATACTTTTTTTTCGTCAATACTAAAATTTGCGACTTTTTTTGTGCAATTAGCCAACTTTAGACGCGTGGACCCCTGGAGTGCCATAACTTAGCACAAATGAATACTCAAATGTTATAACTTATGAAAGTGACACTTAAGTGCCAAAATTGAAGCAAAATGGATCATTTAAGTGCCAATCCAACCAAAATCCGGCCAAAATACTAACATGGCAATTTTCCGGCGAAACAAGTGCAAAATGGCATCGTTTTGGTGCTGACGTGGTAAAAAATATTATAAAAATTAATTAAATTAAATTTATTTAAAATATTTAAAAATAAAAAGTTTTAATATTAAAAAATTTAAAAATAATTTTAAAAAAAAAGGAAAAGGAAAAGGAAAAGGGGGGCTAGGGCCCGGCAACCCCGGCCAATCCTCTCCCCTCCGTCGCCGGCCCTTCCCGATGGCGGTGCCCTTAGCCGCCTCCCCTTTTTCCCTTTTTTTTTAAATTTGTTTTTAAATTTTAATTTTTTTAATATTAAAAAATTATTTTTAAAAATTTTAAATACATTTAATTTAATTAATTTTTATATATTTTTTTACCACATTAGCACCAAAATAATGCCATTTTTGTATTATTTGGCCACATTAGCGTGCAAAACGACGTCATTTTGCACTTATTTTGCCGAAATTCCGCGTGTCAGCATTTTGGCCAAATTTTGGCCGGAATGGCACTTAAGTGATCTATTTCTCTTCAAATGTGGCACTTAAGTGTCACTTTCGTAAGTTATGGCACTTAGTGTCCTTTTGTGTCAAGTTATGGCATTTAAAGCGATCTTTTACCCCTAGCTTTACGTCCTTGTAATTGAGCATTAATGTGTGAACAAATATACTGAACATATTTCTCTTAGCACTCATTTGATAAAACTGAAAAATAAATGCTGAAAATTTAGCCACTGAATTTAAAGTGTCAACAATTTTAAAAGATAAATATAAAAATTAAAATTTCTTTTATAAAACTTGAAAGTTTATGAGTGAATATTTATTTAATTTATTTCCATATATGGAATTTTGATCATTATTGATATGTTTTAGCAATATAAATTGGAAGACGCTACTTGTCATCAATTACTTTTTATAATTCATAAATTAAGAAAAAAATCAAATAAGGATTTAAAGTGGAGGTATTTTTTTTTTAAAGAAAATTTAAGTAAACCTTATTTCAAATAAAAATTTGAGGTAATCAATTTAGTTTCAAACAAGGCCCCCAACTCGCCATTTGACTAAATCTTCACTGGTCGTCAGCTCTTTTCAAGGGTTAGAGTAAAGGCAATTCTATCCACAATTTGCAACTTGGTAAAAAATGGATAAAACCCTAAAAAAAAAAAAAATCCCAAATTGAATCCTGATTAGGGTTCCCCATGTTAAATGCTTAATACTTATTTTATGAACAGAAAAAAATTGTGACTTTTTTGGCTAGGAACAAATTGCTAATGGAAATGCCGGGAAATTTAAAAGGGGAGAAGAGTCCTGCAGACGGGATCGGCAGCTTCCCCAGAAGAAAAATTTTGCCTTTGACAATTGTGACAAGCTCATGAACATGATCGTCGACCACCTTATTTCTTGGACGTACAAATTCGCCTATCAGACAGCGAAATCCTTTGCAAATCTCTTTCGCTCGGAAATACACACACCTCAATTCCCCAATCTCTCTCTCGCTCTCGCTCTTCATTTCCACCGATTTGTGCTCGGACTATCGGGCGATTCGCGAGGAAACCATGAATTGCCCTGCGAACTTGAGTGCAAGCCCCCTGGCGTCGCCGAATCGTCAAAGTCGCTCACCAAGACCATGAACGGTTCTCAAAAGTTCACGGTTGAGGGATCCCTGCTCATGAAGGGCATGGGTGTGTGTAAGAGAACCAGAATACGATTTGGGGTTTTGGGCTTTTAGGATTTACTCAATTTTGCCCGATTGCGAATTTCGGACAGAATTGACCTTCCTTTAGACGTCGAGAAAGCCAGCCAGCAATGATTTAGCTGGCCAACTAGGTGGAGTTTTTATTTTAGATGAGGTTGTCGAATTCAGGCTCTAAACTCTCTTTTGTTTGAGAGAATAGCTCTTCTTCATACCCTTATTTAAAATTTTCCCATGAATTAATTAGTAACCCCTTCGTTACTCACCCATCAAGTGAGTGCTTTACTTAATTGAATCATTCCAATCATTGTTAGTTGGTTATGTGTAGAATTTAATTAAGTGGTGAATTTTTTTTTTCAGCACTTACTAAGGG